>CM018087.1:11610150-13024317 GCA_008658365.1 Alca torda | reverse complement strand
AATAATTACAGAATAACATTGAGATTGCTGTATTTATTTGGAAATTATAAAAATGTGTGCAAATGCATAAAATCCAATTTGCATATCTTCTGTCAAGAAGTCTATGCAAACGAGGTTGATCTACAAAAAACCCCCAAAACTTTAGTGGAATATACCTCTTCATATTCAGTCATTCCCCCCTACCAGTGACAACCCATTACATACTTCTAAATGCTTCCTCAGCTGAACAACATGAATCAAATGCTCTGCTACGTAATTTTTACTGGTACTAAAACAATAGACACTACCCATGTTAAATATTATCTAATATCTTAAGGGATAAGTGGAGGAACATTTTGGAGAGAATTATTGCTTCATTAGCTGGATTTAAATTTAAATATGATGCTAGGAGTTTGCTTTAATAACTTCCAGACACATAGATTCCCTTTTAGTAAGCATTGTAGACCTATTCTGAAACTGGAACTCCAGAATTCATTTTGACCAATTAACAATTAAAATATAACTCTGTGTTGCTCACTATTATAACTGTTTTTCAAATCACAGTAGTATGGCTTCCCTCAAGATAAGCTGAATGGCTGTGCTGAATTGTGCCAACCATGCAACTAATAAAATTACAACAGTGGGTTACAAAAAGTTCTTCAGACGCCATAAACTAAACAGAAATGTTGACTGGAAAAAAAAAAGAAAGGAAAAATATCTGTGCCAAGTATGTTAGTATTAAAAAAGAAAGTGGTGAATAAATTGATATTTACACTAAGATCTGCCAGAGGCATAGTTTGGAAAGCCAGACATTTATGAATGAGAACTAGAAAACACTCATACAAAAAAGCATGAGTATGTGGAGAGATCTATTGCATCATGCATAATCACACAAAAAATACTTTACTTTTAGGTATTGTGCTGCACTCGTTTCTATTAAAGAAAATGAAACTTTCTTGACATATGCAAAATATTATCACAAATACAGTGGCACATTTGGGTTGCAATGATATGCAGGCACACAGACAAAAAGAACAGGAATGGATCAGAAGTGGAGAATGCCAGTTTCCAAGCTGGAATCAGATTACTGCCAAGCAAGTGAAGATCTTCTCCATGGACCTTTTTTTTCTTCCTTTTTCAGAGCACGGTATCAGAGGGGTATTATGGGAATTCTTGAATCTACAAGCTAGGACATGTGGTCACCATGCTGAAACCATATTCAGGTATAGTTTCTAATTGGCAGTACTCTGTAGTGCCATTGGTACAAGGGGGACAAGTGGGAATATACAGTAGCCCTAAACTTCCCACATAGAAAGACCACCTTCTTAGCAATCCTTCCTTTCCAGATGTTTCTTTCTGAAAGATGAGCAACCCTTGTCTTTCACACCAGCCAATAAACAGAGAGAATATGTTATGTACTGTACTGCACAAGTCCTGTTGCAACTAGTGAAATACAGATGCAAAATCTTCCAGGTGTATTTCCTGAGGCACAATCTGTCCATATGGAGGAATGCATCTCTACACCCCTAAGTACTGTAAAGATATACCTCAGAAATATGATTTACTCCACTCCAGCATGATTTTATCAACTCAACCTGATAAAGGCTATTCCCCATTTTTAAGATGAAACAACAGTACTGGTGAAGGACTGCCCAGTTCAATAAGGACTAAGTTGACAAACACCAGGAACAGATTTAATAGAGTGAATAACGGGGCTTTAATCACCTGCTGTGAACTGGCAACTCACACTGCTCTCACCTGGCAACTCACACTTACTCTGACATTAACAGTCACGACTGGATACGTGGCACATATCACTCCTGTTTCTGGAGCTTCAGAACTACAAGGTCACCTTTATCAGACAACCAGAGACAGAGGTATGACCCACTCAGTTTGAGGCCTCAACAAACCTTGAGAAAAGTGCCTTCACATTTTGGATGCTAACATTTCTGAGTGCAAAACCCATGCTATCTCAGGCCTTGTTACTAGTTCACAGAAGTTGGGGGGTTCCCAGAAATCTGTCATGGTTGCACTGCTAATCAAAGGAAAGAGAATAAGAAGATTCTTGAAAATATAGGAGAAAGCATCTAGAATTTCAAAATTAATTAATGCAAATGGAAAAGTATCTTCTGCCACTTTCTAAATTTAGTCAAGACTACTAACTCTAGCAAGAAATCAAAGCAGGGAATGAAAGCAAATATGACAGAGATGAAGAGTGTAGTTGAAGAGAGCATCATTTGTTTTGTTAGCTATATACCAAAAGAAAGATATTACTGGCCAGCATGCAGCCAGAGAATCAAGATGCTGGAATGGGATGTAAAGGGGCATTCAGCTTGTGGATGATTCTGATGATCCTTCCATGGGTACAGATTTAGCCAAGTACAAAATACACCTACCACAGCTGTGCAATATTACTTCAGTCATGCTCAGAGATCTGTCTATGAAAGTATACCTAAATCCTACTGCTGCTAGATAATGAGATGGTGACAGATCTTAGAGATTTTATTTGATTACAGATACAGAAATGAGATTCACCAAGTGCTCATAGTAATAGTAAAATATATACAACTGTATTAACTTTCCCAGTGATTTCACATGAATATCAGAAAGATTGACTCAAAATTATATCTTCAACTTGGACAATAGCTGGAACTTGGTGAGGGATTTCAGCTAAGAGACATCAGGTAACACATACTTCAAATATGATGCAATTTTCTGTTGATTTTCTTTCTTCTCTTGTAAGACCACCAATAGTTACAGAACAGCCATTCTTGTAATGAATATTGCATATGACTGTTTTCTTAAAATGAAAAGAAGAATAAAACCTGCTGTTTCTTGATGGGACAAAATCTTTCCGCTATGACCTCATGCTTTCTTTACCAGAATGATTATATTACACTACCAGATCATCATGCAATTCCAATTAAAGAGATGAACTGTTTTCTTCATCAGATGAATTTTAGAAGCAGATCAGCAGCATGCAAGGCCTATTTCAACTGTGGAATGACTTAAATATTCTGAAGATGGCCTTACTTTGAAAACAGATTCTTCTGCTATCCATACTCAAAAAACCTACCCCCCCAGTCCAAGCTGTAGATTTTAGCAATTTTTGCTTTACCTTTCCAAATTACAAGGAACTAGCAATCTAAATCCTAAACCAAAGAACTGTAATAAGCTCCATTTTTCCATTGCCTAAAGATTATGCTAAATCATCTATCTAGCTAAGGAGGCAAAGATGACTTTGAAACATTCTAGGCTCACTAACACTTTACAAAATGCAATAAAACAAAGGATGCCAAGTAAAATGAGTTTTAAAAATCAGATGCAGTAAATAGAAAAAAAATAATAAATGGCAGTAGATGTCAATCTTAGACCAGAAGGAAAGTTAAAAGATTTAAAAGATGGCCTCTTCTACCACATAGTCCTTGTATTGTTCATAAAAGCGATAAAAGCCAGGACGTAAAACAACATCAGAACAAAATTTTCAACTTTCAAATACAGCCTCTATCAAAAGAAGAAGGTGGCACTTAAGGTTCTTTATTATGTTAATTGCTTAAAGAAAAAGTCTAGATATCTATGCAAAGAAAAAGACAGCTAGGAAGATCACTATTTTTAAAACTTGCTAAGTTAGCTAACTGCTGTTCTAAACATGACACTAAACATGAAATTAAATTAAACATGAAAATAATTATCTTTCTGTATTCTTCAGAAAACTAGTATTTCTGATCAGTCAAACACCTGAAAGGACACTAAATTAACATGGTATGAAAGGATGCCTGAAGCCTTCAAGTCGACATATTTGGGGGCCATTTGCACCTTTACTTTACCAAGTTCATTTCATTAAAGGCAAACATTTCATTTCTTCAAGTAAGCCATTAGTTTGGGATAGGTCCAAAGTAAATGAAGCAGAGTTCCTTCGGGGAGCATTTCTTCAGCAGAAGTCAGACAGTGATTTATTGGGTTGCAGAACAATCTTCCAAGAGAAGATTTGAAAGTCTGATAGCTGGGTCCATTGAAAACTAGACCTTATGACACTCCAGAAAATATGCTGCCCAACATCAAGGAAGATGAATATTGGCTAGGTCTTTCCCTACTCTAATTTCTGTGAGCTGGCCAAGCATATGTGATTGAATTTAATACATTTCCATTTATAGTAGAAGGGGTTTTGAAAACAAGACAGAGGCCAGACTATTCACGAGGTATTTATAAGAAAAGCACAGGTGTGTAACTTCCTTAGGAAAAGTAATCCTGATAATTTAAAAATAGAATTTCATCCCCCCATTTGATCCTTAAAACCTAATTATACATTCAGCATGAAACAAATGTAATGATTACTGAATTAATCTTAAAGATCAGTATAAAAAAATCCTCTGAAAAAAAACAGCAGAATAAACCAAAAAGCTTAAATAAAATCAACAAAATAAAAGAGCCTTTTCTCCCAAAGCCACTATTCAGCCAAATTGCTAATTTGCCACTATGTTCACGAGCACTGCAATGTATCTGAATGGCTACCACCAGTGTCTCCATAGTAATTCATCCTATCATTTAATTCTGGCATTCAATGTGTTACTATGGAGCCACTGGTACTAGCCACTGGAACACTGGAGGGTTCATGAAGATACCATACTGTTAATGATCAGACTTTGTTCTGTAAAATTCTACAATGGAAGAATAACAATCTAGTACAAAGAACTTGCATTTCTTACTAATTTCCTCTCCCTACTTCCTACCAGTATACTTGTTTGCAGCTCTTTGCCCTTTAGTTTGTCTGCTTTCTCTATATAAAAGCCCTCCAAAATTTGCAGGCCATAGGAAGATTTTGCATGGTAAAATGACTGTGACACTAGACTGAAATTATGCTAATAGACTATTCTAGTTACTTTCTAAAGTTCCTGTCCAGTTTGTTCTCCACTTAATTCTCTTTATCCAAAAGCTATTTAATTGCACCCAACATTCTGAACTCTTTAGCAACCCTTTTCTGACATAAGACAATAACATGCAACACTTAATGAATATATTTCAAGAAACAACAAGTTCCTTAAAAGATCTGGCAACATCCTCCCTGTTGTAAATCAAACACAGTGACTTTTCTTCGCTTGGAATTTCTGAGAACTGAGTTGTGCTAATCAAGTAATGATTTGGTTTGGTCCATTTGGGAAGTACTCTCTCTCCCTTGCTGTGTTCAAATTTGAACATTTTCTGTAATCAGATACCCTTTCTTTTTCCTTCAGACTAACTGCAGATTCAGCACAATTTTTTAACCAACTTCTAGGCAACACCTTTTTGGTGTAGTGACAACTGCTGAGGTCACCACTCTACTTGACAAGTTATGGAGATTCATACTTAGCTATTCACAAGCAAGAACAAGGATCACTGATGCATGCTTCAATTAAAGCATGTCATGAAGGTGGAAATAAATGATAATAAACAATAAAGTGTGTGGATACTACTACTAATCTGTTGCTTCCCCATTTTCAAATTTCAGATTGCATGATACTTAGGTCTGATGAAGTTGGAACACAACAAAGAGGAATAAAAGCATTCTGCACAGGAATGTCGTACATGCATCTCTACATGATCATTCTAATGGCTTAGCCTGAACTGCCCACAGAAAGCCCCACAGTTCTGGAAAACAGCCAAATTCAACAGATTTTGCAGAGCCTGTACGCAAAAGGTAGTTAAAGGTTACCCAGTTAAATAAACCTTGTTTAGACATATATCACAGTTACTTGGACCCAGAAAGGAACTGATATAATTAAAATGGAAGTGGAAATACAGCATCCAGCTCCAAAGCTTATATCCTGGAGTCCTTAGGTCTCTCCTACCCAGCCCCCGATAGGAAGGCGAAGGTGATGGAAGAGGATGCAAGAGGTTGACCTTGGTTAGGTAGGAGAATAGCATGGGGATCAGGATAGCACAACTGAGTAAGCCTGTAGAGAAGGGTAGAATTTAAGATATGTCCTCCTTTCGTAGGCTGGCTAGGTCTATGTCTTTATTCACAGCTTGCTGGTTTTGTGAATCCTATTGTGAGACACGATTCTTCCTGAGCTTTATTTAGGGTAACCTCAGCACTTAATTCAGGGATGAAGGGACCCTGCAAGTAAAACATAGGCATCACCCGAATTGCAATTTGAATCCAACACTAAAGTAAAAAGAAAACGCAACAAGGAAAAGAAAATTTCAATGCAACACTTAAGGTATCATCCATAAAGACACTTTGATTATAAATCAGTGTCCACTAAACCTACATATGAGAGCAAAGTCAAGGTCTTAAGGTCTTGAGACAAATCCAAACATTTTAAAAAGCAAATATTGTTGCAATAATATGGCATGCATCCTCAGGCTCATTTAATGGAAGATCACTACAGTATATTCCATCGTTTTTCACATTTTATGGTTGCTACGTTATTTTTAGTCTAGATGCAGCCTCAGACTTTGCCCCCAACAAACACATAAAAAATTCTAACAGCTGAACTGGAAAGATGGCATAGGGTGGAAATGAGTACAGAAAAGGAAAGTTTTTTAAGTCAACACTGCTTTTGAAAGAAATACCCAAAAAACTACAACATTGGGTATTTGATTGTTTACTCCTTTGCAGAAAGAAACGTTACACTCAGTTAAACCTACATCATCTTAGACAAATATTTCTCTCCAGATGTTTCTTTAGTGGTCTAAAAATCATCCAGCTTTTCAGAATAACTCCATTCCCATGCTGTGAATTTGCTAGGAGAGCAATATCAAGACAAATCCTTGTTAGGTCCAACTCCACAAATATAATTTACTATTTCACTGACAAAAATCATCCACTTCCTTTCAGTTTTGTAGTCAGTGCTGGAAACACACATTAATATAGGCTCTGCAATGACATAATTTGTCTCTGTCCTCTAAGTCAAGTATCAGTTTCTTATTCTGGTCTGCAATAATTCAAAGGCTCAGAGATGTAAGGCCAGCAGGGATTATTAGATCACCTTAACTAACTTCTGTATACTTTCAGACTTCAAAACTTGTCCAGTCACCCTGTAACTGAGCCAACTAAAGTATAAATGACATTTACCAGAACTTTTAGAAAGGTATCTACCCTTGGCTTGAAGATATCTAGAGATACACCATTTTGGTCATTTGTTCTTTCATACCTAAAAGTTTTAGTAGATCTTTCCTATCTGACATTGTCTTTCCTTCTTTTCTCCCCACCCCCCCATTTTTATGCATCCAGTATTTTATTTCTGTGAAGGTTCTTTGCTTTTGCGAAGTGAGCAACATTTCAACCTTTTGTCATTAATGTGGACAAGCCAAACACATTAAGTTGTCCAATTCCCAAAGTTACAACAAATATGTAGCTTTTATTTGAATCATTTCCTTTTTTGCAATATTTGGTTTAGTGACTAAGCACCAAGACGGTACGTGACGTTTCAGTATATGTTTCAACCAAGAGCATATAGACAAATAATATTGCATCTGTATTCTTATTCCTTTGTTTACAAACTAAGACATTCAGTGCATTTTTTTGCCAGTTTTGCTTGGAGTGCTCGTGTACAAACTGTTTCCCTACTTTAATAACCAAAATCTTTCAAGGCTACTGTCCAACAAATATCTTCAGCTTCTGCTGGCTTAAGCCAAAGCTGAGACTGAAAGACACAATCCTGCCTAGCATTTAGCCCAGCGTTCTCTCTTCCCTCTCTCTGTCTCAAGACTTTGTCTGAAAACATTGGAAATCAAACCAGGAAAAAATTTAGCTAAACAGTAATCTTTTCATGTTGGCTTTCAGTTTCATTAGGATGCCAGTCTGGTAAACCATGTACCCTCAAAATTGCTTTCAATGACACAGCAGCAGATGAAGTCCCCAGATGGAGACAATCTGCTGCACACGAAAGGTTCTTTTGTTAACACATTTGTATTGCAGGGTATATTTCCTAGTTCTCTATATGCCCTGCATTTCTTGTATGTGTGTAACTTTGCCTTTAGTTGTGTTATCATCACTGTTTACTCCTTTACAATATCATGACTCCGACAAATTTTAATGCCATCCATTTTACAGTTATTTCTATATTGCTAGCACAATTCGTAAGAAACTCTACTAAAAAGTTAATTCAGTGATAGCCCTCAGTTTATACTAATTTCTGAAATAAGGCAGTCAGATTTGAATCTGTCAGGTACTTTATCTTTGCCATATAATGCCTTTTTTTTTTCATTCAAATATCCTCATATGTTGACACATCAGAACATTTACAAAGTTCTAAGTCTATAAATTCTATCAGATATCACTGTCAAACTTCTAATCTCCTCAAAACATGCAATCAGGCATTTTGGAATCATTGTTTTCCATCTAGACTGGCTGTAATTATATTTTTATCTTTTAACGCCTTATTTAATTTTGCAATCAACAGTTTTAAAAAATCAGTATTTCTATCTTACATAACTTCTCCCAGTACCTAAATAAGACTTGTTTAATTTTTTTCCTTAAAATGAATTTGATAGGCTGCATCTCAAAAGATAACGAAGTAGCCAGCTTTAAGAAGCTGCTTTTTTATCATTTAGCAGACAATTCTATAATTCTGGGCAGTTCAGTCAGTCATTTATTCTATGGCATATCCATCACACTGGTAGTATTGCTGATGTGTTTATTTCAGATTACTATTACACATTTTAAAGAGATCCATTGACTTCACTGGGAATATTCATACAAAGTTATACATATAAACTCACGGATAGCAACAAGGAAATTGTGTCTTAGTTCAGAAAGCAAAATGATTCAATCACCACTCAGAGCAATAAATGGAAGCAAACAGAAAAGGTCGTTCTCCATTTTTTTAATCTTTTAACTCTTCAAATTCTTTCAAATTCATTTTGAAATGTTACATTACAAATTAAGATCTCTGATTTTACCTTTTTCTTTGTAGGTGCTCCCGTGAACTATATATGTTACCACAGGGTGAAAAAATAGGCTTTAGAAAAACACATTAGGAAACCACTAACACCAAAAGCATTTTTGCAATGGCTGCTGAATTTAATGATAAGATATTTGCTAACTCCACTGGCAGTTGCACTAGGCTATAGTTGATCTCTGCTCAGGATGCTCAAGGAGAACAGCGCCAATTGTTTGATTTTATGGTTCCTTTTCTTTGTTTGGTGCTCACAGACTGTTTTCAATAGATATGCAGTATATAACTAGGAATTCTATATGATGAGCATATAACTATATATGTGCATATAGTTTTTATAATTATGATGAGGCTTATTTTTCTTTTCATCTACAAATGAGTGCTCTCAACTGATGCTACTGTTAAACAGCTTTGGTGTAGTATAAACATGATATTTGAAGCAGCAGATTTAGCTAGTCATCCATTATGGAGGGAACGTAATCCCTGGGCTATTTTATTCATATTCTACATCCTTTAGAAACATTTAATTACACTCTAATAATTCAGCAGTAGTCACGGCTAATAATCAAGCACAAGTATTCATTCTTCTTCATCTTGAATAGATTTTGAATCTACAGTCTGATCCCAACTAATTTCTGTGGACTCCAAGCCTTGTCCACATGCATTACACCAAAGGACAGGAGCCATCATTGCCATCAGCGGTGGCCAGAGGAAACAAATATTTGTAGTCTTTCTAAGCCATGTTAACTCCTGCTTAGGAGTTAATGGAAGTTTGGACGTGACAGTACTCCCAACTTAGTTAAAGAATTTTAAATATTTAGGTATATTCCTCTTCAACAAAGAGACCAAGAGATGATTTTAACAACCTTTTCCACAAAGATGAGTTTATTAGATTGACTGCTCTTCAGTCTTATTTCAAACTAGGAAAGCACTAGCCTATTCAAACCTTCCAGGTCTTCACACAGAAGGTCTTCCAGGTCTTCAAACAGAAAAAGAATCAGAGTGCTAAGTCACATAGCAGCAAAGCCCAGGAAAGTTCCCAAGCAAAATTTCAAATTTATTTAAAATTTATTAATGAGAAAAAAATTAATTGGATTTCTCTATCTTTTATTTACTTCCCATAAAATATCAGCAATATGCTTTCAGCCTGTTCTGTTTTGGAATATAGTGCATGGAGATCCACGTAGCCAGGCACACAGACAGAAGGTCCTACTGGGTCCTCATGAAGAGACCAGAATCTATACACAATAATGTAGTGTAAAGGCCTCTGCCTATGTGTAATTGACTTGACACATCTTGAACTATACGTCTGATGCAATGGATGTGGGAGTCCCTTTGAACTAAGTTCGAGAGCCCTATGGACCTTAGTCACTTGATGACATAATTTTCAGTCAGATAGAATAAATAGTTACAACAAATAAAATTATCATGTATTTAGGGAAAGTTCTGTCTCAAAATTGGCTCAAAGCAGACATCTGAGAACAATTGAGCAAGTTTTTAATGGTGATCTCTTGAGCAACCAGTAACAATAACTAGTGAGATCACACAAAATTGAGTGCACGCGAACTGTCCGGAGCCAAGTTCAATTCAGACTAGTTACATTTTGCAAAAGCTTTCCACTCTATAGTGTTTGATGCAAGTATTCAGAATGTGTACAACAGTACATATAAATGCTGATCTCAGAGGTCTAACCTGAGGAACTATCTTGCCCCCAGTGAATTACTCAGTATATGGCTGTGAGAACTGTCTACAGTGACAAATTGTTTCTGTAAACATTTTTTGTGTTTCTTGGAAAAATTCCAACTCTGTTTTGTCCCTGTTGATATCTACCTGCTACGAGTAGAGCTGGCTGAAATAATTTTGCGTGTACTTGCATTTGTACACTGGACACAGCTCATTAGACTACATGGCATTTCTAGCAGAAGTTGTTTACAACTGACAAATGCTCACAGCTCCCATATCTTTCAAATGTGGTATTTGATGGTACTCAACATGGGTGAAACCATAAATGTACACAGGAAGAACAAATAGGTACAACTAAACAAATTCATATTGCTATCATTTTTTAAGTAATTATAGTTAAACTTTGTTGAGCGTGCTGGTTATTCAAATACCAGTGTGACAGGTTCCTTCAAATGCTTGACATAAATGAGTGGATAGCAAAAATGAATGCACTCCTGCAACCTTCCTCCCCCATATCTAGAACAATGCAGGCCATTTAGCTGTAAATGCTCCTCGGGTAATTTGTATCCAGCACAACCCCTAATGTGCAATAAATCTGGTAATACTTGACTGATTACTCACCTCATCAACTTGAGGATCCTGAGCCTGAGCAGCATTGGGCGCTGGGGAATCACAGTCTGGGCTATAATGCTCACAATAGTCATATGCAGCTCTGGGGTCGGCTATAATCAACAGCTGCTGGATGTCACCCTGCAGAAAAGCATATGCAGATTAACTAACAAAACCAAAGATTGTCTACAGTTCATCAACGGTACAGAGTTTTAATTCAGAAAATAAAACTAGGCACGTAATACTTCGACATTATATTAACATTTATGGTTATAAATAACATATCTACTTAATTTCTGCTGCTATTCTGGAAAACATCCTCACTATTGTTCACATGGCAAAGCAATGCAAATTAACAATGATTGGACTAGGTGCAAAATTCTGGCTTAAAATGCTGCCTGGTTTGGAAAGGAGAGGGTGGGAAGGTGTAACTCCTGCTCTGTCATTTTCATGCTGTTTGTTTACTTCTTCACTGGGAACCAGTCTAAATTCCTAAGATTTAATTCCGGGCACTTCCTATTACCAGCATGCAGCTCAGCATGCAAGTGATCAACAGTGTAATTCTGAGAGCTTGCATCACATCTGTAGTCTCAAAGAAGGGAGAAAATACAATAAAATAAAAAAGGCTGTACCAGAGACAGTTATTGGAATAAAAAATAACTTTTTATTTACACGGTAAGCACCCTGTAAATACACACTACAGAATACATTGAAATAAAAATTTTAAAACCTAACAAATGTTATTTTCATCTCCATTCCTACATATCATGTGTAAAAACAACATCACAGTAAAGAGACCCACTATTATGGATAATAAAAATGGCTCTGCTGAGATCCCCTACAGAGACCTTGCATGTTTATCATTTTCCACAGAAAGCTGTCTGGTATCCAGTGCATTTCTTAGCATGGCAGTACCATTTAAACAGCATTAGGTAAATTCCTGCCAACATTTCCACTATAAATTTTCTCATTCAGGAGCTTCTTATGCTGTCATAAAAATAAGGTTGTTAAAAATTGGCACATGCTCTTGGTCAAAACTCATTAACTTCAATCTCTCACTATTTCCCCAGAAGGGGGAATTTTAAAGCTTTATATACTTCTCATGTAATTTATTTTGTTTTTACCAAAAATGGGGATAAAGGAATACCTTTGTCAGTATACCTGTGTATGTTTTGTCTTTAAAGAGAAAATATTGTAACGGATGGAAATGTACAGCTGGGAAAATTCACAATTATCTCAATATTTCCAAAATTACTCTACATCTTTCAGAACAGTAGCCTTTAACAAATTAACAAAATTGCAGAATATTTTAAAATAGTAAAGACTAATTTGTAACACTCCTTCCTTTCAAAAAGAAAACTCACAGAAAAAAGCAAAACCCCCTCAAACTTAAAAAAATCAAACAACTTTCTGCAATTTTCCTAGTTCTACGATATTTTTTTGCTAATTTATTTAACATAAAATATGAAATACATAGTTTCTTAGCCCATAGTGGCTATAATTACAAATCTGGTTTTTACAATACTCTCAATTCACATTACTTTATAGACTCATGTGTGTCTCAGATTAATTTAGAGATGGAATTTATTTTTTTTAAGCTTCCAGAAATACTGGAAGTTCCCCTGCCAGTGATTCTGGACTGTCTCTTTTATTTTCCTTAGCTCACTAGTACTTCCCAATTTGGACATCTTCCTACAAAACCTGTTATACATACAGAGAAATTCCCTCTTTGATTCCTTACATGACTCTCTCAAGACTTTGAGTGCTTTGAGAGGTTCTGTGCAGTCATTGTCAGCCTGGGCTACGCGTCCCTCTTCTCCAGCAAAGTGTTTCCAAAGTGCTCTGCCCTTCCTCTTTCACCACACAAATTAAAACTAAGCGAAGCAGAGGAATAAGTTAGAGAGAATTAGCAACTGAAAGATAAAAGAGGTTACTCTTTTGGAGCAACCGTTAGAGATATACGTGTAGAAACTGTCCTCACCCTGTTGAGCTCAAGTTATTGTCTTGCTCTATGCCCCTGAACATACATGGCATTCGGAGATGCCCATACAGATCACCATGTATACGGTGTGCCAGCTAGTGTGAGTAATGGCAGAACCGAAACAGAACTCTTGAAACTGCTGCTGTTTAGTATGATACGCTAAGAGAACCCAGGTGGGGGAATATAGCCAGTATTCTGGAGCTTGCTTTGCGCTGATCTTGAATGTCATGGAATTTTGGCACTGGGTTTTGTCAGATTGTCTGTTTGCAAGAAGCACTCAGCATGCTGTTACCACTTGGCTTAGATGTCCCTAAATTGGTTAAAGCTGTTCCTGGTCCATTGACTGTACTTCCCAGCCCCGCCTGTCTGCCTGTCACGGGTCCACACAGAGGGAGGCCCTCAGAAGTCTTGCACAGAATGCATAAATTGCTACTGGCTATTCATCTGCGAGTTTACTGAGGAACTGATTGATTTTACATTTGGCATCTCAAATGTTAATTTTCCTCTTTTTCCTTCAACTTCTGCCATAAAAATATTTCCAGTAAATTATTGTTTTCTTTTTCTATTTTTTGTTTTCCTTTTCTCTCTTTGCTAATTAAATGACTTCTTCGAGTATTTGTATGTGATGCATCGGCAGTGCTGTTTCACTAGTCAGTGAAGAACTTTCATTTCAGATCAGGTCAATCGTCTCGGCACATGAAACTCCACATACATTATTGCAGATTTCATAATTGCAATTTAGTTACCATTCTAAGGTATTTGTTGGACAAATCTACACTCTTTCTCTTTTTCACAGAATGACTTTAGTCTTCACAAACACATTATTTGATTTTAACTGCTTGACTTCGTGAGACTGAAATAGAATTTTACAAAGTTATTTGCAAATAAACTACAAATACTTAATCTGGCCATATTTCACAATCCGGAGCCATAAATTAAGCATGTAATGATATATCTGCACAAGTCCCAAGAACTTTAAATGGAAACATGGATAAATGGAGTCATGGGCTATTAAAAATTCTAATAGTAGTCTCTAAAACAACACTGAGATACCTAAACATCTAGGCATATGTGCATTATGTTATTCTTATATGAAACTTGCAGGAAAAAAGGATGTCTCACAGGATAGAATGATGAAAGGAAGAGAGGGAAAACGAAGATGGGAAAGGAGATGGGAGAACAGAGTAAAACTTACAAATACACCTGAGCATCCTTGAAGTATTCTGAAAAGTGCATAGAGAAAAAAAAAAGTACAAAAGGCAGCTGTCTATATAGATTAGTTCTATTTCCTTCCCTACGAAATTGTCATGACCACCTTTGTTGGAAAAGACTGCTCAGGTAATTTCGCAGAGTTAATAGACAATATACAGTGTGTTACACAAGTCAAATGTTTGATGTCTGTGCTGAGCCAGTCTTTCACCACGTCAGAAGGAAGTGGGAAGACAGCAGAAGGAAGAGGCAGAGAACTTGTGGTGAGGTATCAGATATACACAGCCATTTTTTCATCTTATTACTTGTAACAACATGCATGCTTAACTTGTCCCCAAAAGTGCTAAAAGTCGATTTAGCACTTAAGAAGAAATATCTGCTGCCTTATAACAATTTTTTATCCTGGATAACACTTAATACAATGAATTTAAACAGTGTTTATCAGATATTTAACATTACTTGCATATTAAAGATGAGAAAGCTGAGAGCTAGGTCTCTGCCTTAGCTGCCCAGAGGTGAAGGGGAACATCCAGCAATGTATTCAAGCATACCTAACAATAAGCATGCAAGTAACGCTTGTTAGTAAAATGGATCAATTCAGAGTCTTAATATTTAGTTTGGATCATATATACTTTGTGATCTATGTGTTGGCTTTGACAACTTAGTGTCTATTTCAATAAAGTCAATGCACAGTTGAGTAATTTATTTCAATATGGAATAAGAATAGTTAAAGTCTAGGAAGGTTTTAATTCCTCTCTATTTTGGGAATGTGCTCATAATTAAAATCAGAGGCTTTTGAATCAGCTTCATGGTTATATGAAAAAAGCGGCCTGAGAATCATAAAATATCTTGCCCACCAGTTATGCCTAGCATGAAAACACGTACAGAAAGATTACTTCTGTAACATTGTCATAAAAGATACTCTATCAAATAAGCTACACTTTGCAGAATCCTCCAAGACTATTAAAAGGAGTTAATTAGATCTGAAGAAACATTCGCTTCTTTGTGGCATGCCACAGCAAATGTGGAAAACCAGGCTACAGAGCTCCAAGAAGCATACGCTCAAATCAGTTTAATGCCTGCCTACTGGAAGAGCTGCACAGACATTCACTCAAATTAACTGTTCTACAAGGAACAGCCCAGTTAAGAATGAGAAGCATGTGGTGAATTCAGTCATTGAAAATTCCTCTGTGAATCTCAGAGACGTTCCACAGTGACATTCTAGAATAAAAAAGTTTATATGTATGTACACTTCCAATATTTGTTGAAAAACACACTTCACAATACACAAGGTGGGTATCTGCACTGAAAACATAGCTCTTGATGGGAAAACAGTTTGCAACACTTTAAAAATACAGCACTGACTAACAAAAAAAGAAAATGGACACCCAATATGCAGGAAAGCAGTTGACTACAAAGTTCTCTTCTCAATTTTAGTGACTTTCTCTTGATGAAATTATTGCTTTAGTTAGCCTCATGGTAGTAATTGCTATATTTGATTCCACCTCTTCAGAGCCTTTCTTAGATTCCACAGCAGAAATTGGAATAAGGAAAATCGCCAGTTAAATATGGTGTCAGATTTTCTCAATGATGTAAATCATTGAGGGGCCGAGAAGTAAAGAATGAATTATTTTATCATTATAAGCAATAAATGTTAATGGCTGCTTATTATCTTAATTGTGACTTCATAAAAAGTCTCAGATATTACCTCTCTTCTTGAAACATTCTCTTTTCCTTTTAACTATGTAATCTTCCTAATGCTTTCTAAATATTGTGCATTAGAGAAGTACAACCATAAAGTAGTCCATTTATAGTCTATTTATCAGCCAAAAGTTTCTATCATTGATAAAAGACATCTCTACTATCACCTGCCAGGATTGTTAAAAAGGCAAAAGTATGAATTCTTACAAGGGTCTAAGGGCACTATATGAAGGCATCAGTGCTGGAATTACTGTTCTTTCCAGTATTTAAGATTTTATGGTCTAGTTCCCTAGCTCTACAAGAACCTCAAACAGTTCCATTCTAGAGACAGATTTTTGGGATACCTCTTTCACAAGAATCTTGATAAAACAATAACCCTACCAGGTGAAAGTGACCTTTCTCCAGGGAATACCCAGAGTATCACTTGAGAAGCTCTGCAGGATCCTCTCCACAGAAGCAAACTTCAAAAATTATTCAAAACATTTGAAAAAAAAATATTTCAAAGAACAAGTGATCTTGGTAGTTGCATAACCAGGATGCTACATAACAATGTGACCGGACCAGAGCTGAGAACTCAAGTTGTAGTTATTGTAAAATAATGAGATTTTCTAGAATGATTTCATTAAGAGAAAGCCTATTGTTCTTTTTCCAGCTTGAAAAAAAAAAAGAAAAAACCCTAATGAAAAATAATCCAGTAATTACTTAAATGTCAACTTTATATATTAGAGGTTCAGAAAGACTTTCCACAACTGGAGTGGGAGGGATAGTATGAGAAAAATATGATTTATATTCCGGATAAAATGAGTACCCCTTATGTGCTTATAAGAATAATTAGATTTTAAAGATGACTACCTAAATGGTGATAAAAGCATAACAAAATCAGTATCTTCAATTTTCATAGGATGGCTAAAGTCTAAGAATTCCAGGGTGGACTCTTCAGTAAATCAGCAGAAACCCTAACCTGTGTGTATGTGACAACTTTCTCTAATCAGTTATGTGACAGTACAACTACAGACTCCAAAGAACAAAAGTCTAGACAGCCTGGATATTATTACTATAGTATTTAGAAAAACCTGCTGCAGAATTCATTTAATCTTCCTACAAAGATTTGAGGGATTGAAGAATTCCAGGGGCCTTTAATATAATATTCCATATCCCAGGCCCATTGCATAATATAGGTAGGGAAAGATATTTAGAGTCTGCCAGACTGAAGTGCTGTAAAAGCAATAAATTGTGAAAGCAGAATTTTGTACAGATCGAAGTTTCCATAGAAATCAATGTCTTCTTGTTTCTTTAAAACTCCATGGTTATAGTAGTATATATTCAGCTTGCTTAAGAAATAGAATCATATACCAATATAATTTTAATCTTCAAACAAAGTTGTTCACTGGCCAAAGTCTACTGCAATTCTTGGCTGAGATATTAGATTTTATTACAATGCCTGCATGCGTACGTAGCACACGCATGCAGATACACACGCACATGTGACCAAGGACATCCTATTTTCTTGATAAAAGACCTGCAAATCTGCTACATTGTCGTTTATCTTTGAAACCTCATTTACAGCTGTTCTTTAAAACTTAAATATATTGCACACAATACTAAATGAGGTCATCATAAATCCTATCTGCAAAATTTGCTCAGCTGATGCAACAGGCAGCATTTTTAAGCCCAGGTTGTTAATTTTAAATGTAATTACAAATAGTTTAGTTAAATGACCATTCCTTTGTTTCTTGGGAATATTCCTTGAAAATGAACTTGAACTCCAACAAATTACCAGAGCTTTACTTTCTTTTTCTCCTTGCTTCCTGCTTTCAAAAATAACAAGGAAAACAGAATTATTTACTTCTGTTCACCAAGCATAAGTTTGGAAATACTATAAAAAAATAACAAACACAAAGCAATTCTTTCAGATTAAAAAAAAAAAAGGCAACTCAAAACAAGCCAAACAGAAACCTTCTGTAAAAAATGTTGTTTCTTATTAGGTGCCTCTGAAATGGAAAATTTGTTTGCTTTGCTTTTATTTTTTTATTGTTTTTTTCCTCCCAGTGCTGGAAGTTGGCCACTTCTCTGGTGTTGACAGCTAGAAGGTTGCTTCTAAATATTTTTGCCTGGAACCTATTGCATTTTTGGTTTCTGTCTCATTTATGTTAAAAATTACTTTCTAGTCTGACTGACACTAAACATTTAGGGGGTCACTAGCAATTGCTAAAGGTCATGTATAATGGGAATCATTTGGCTAGCTACATTAGCTAGTAGTGCAACTGAACAGGACAGTATGAACAGAGGATACCGATGACACATCATTCACACTACATGCCTTTGGGGGAATTTTACTTTGGGCTAGCTATTCTACTTTAGTCATACAGCAATTTTGGTCGCTCAGTAAAAGCTCAACCCATTCTGCTACTGCTACTTTCTTCATGGAGTATGCAGACAGATGAATGGTCTTTCTGCACTTGCACACTTGGACTTCCCATGCTTACAGAGATCTGTAGGGGATGTTTACCTCATCTGAAGGGATCTGTAAGTTAAATCATATTGCTGTCAAGGTACTATCACTGTATCTTCAACTGCTCACTCAGGCTATTTATAGGAATTCTATGTTGTACATAAGTGTATGAATACTTTTTTCATGAACACAGGTTAAAGCCTACTATCAAAATCTAACCCCTTTATTAAGAAGGATTACTGCAATGATTTAATCTCATAAACAGTTAAAGCTTCCATTGGCTTTAAATTATAGTCTTGCATACATCAGGTTTTGTCTTGTTATACTCATTTACAGCACAGTGCCTAAAAATCATTGTATTGGTCTGACATGTTGGGAGTTTTGAAGGAAAAAAAAGTCTCTATAGGGAAATACCTGCATAAAGACTCTGTTAGTTATTAACTTATTATAAAATACTTATTATAAAAAACTGTTTTATTGTTCACACCAACAGTACTAAATGAGGAGTGACAAATCCTTAAAGCTGGCAAAGAATAAAAAGATCCCTGCTATTTATCAAACATTTAAGCGACAAACATATTTCAATGGATACAATTCAAAATTCTTTTACTGCCAAAATTCTTTACTTGCCATGTATCAGCATCTGACTAATTTCTTTTTTTTTTTATTTTTGTATGCTATTATAGGATTTCTCTTCTTTGCAGCAAGTGCTTACAAACCAGCCCTTCTTGCACCATATATTTGGAAACACAGAAGAGATTAATTTCAAATGACACATGTAAGTTTGAGGTATACTGTGTCAGTCTTCCATAAACAAGCATTTACAGATTAGTCCCACTGATACCAACAGATCTACTTCAATGAGCAAATGCTCAGAAGTGTAAATGAAGGTCTCATAATTTGGCAGTTAGTAATAATACAATTTCTAGACAGCATAATTTTATTATTTTAAGACATAGTTCCTGTTTATAATTTGCTTCTCAAGCATTTGTACGCACCTGATGTTTAATGCTTGCTTGTATTCAATATCTTATTTGTGACATCATATTTATTTCCATATTAATTGAGCACAATGTCATAAAATCTCAGATTAGCACTTACATTCATGAATGAGCAGCAGGCAACTCCAAATAAGAATTTCCTCATGTAAAACACACAACCACCCTCCAAGATTTGGAAAATACTTAAGATAAATTTTTCATACTTTTAAAGCTAAACCAGAAGAGCACACTATTAAAAAATGCCTTTTAGCTTTAGCACCAGTAGATGAACTTACCAAGGGATATTATGTTGCTGAATATACAAAAAAAAGCAAATTAGGTAGTCATTTATCACGCTCTTAGGACACTAATCAGCCCTTTCCTTCTTTCAACCGTGATCTACCTGATCTCTAGACAGCCAGTATGCTGACTTACTCAGAAATTATTGATCATCAGCATAGGAAAGTTTACATCAAAGCAGTCATGTCAAACTTATTAAAATGTATGCATTTAAAATTTCCCAGTGTACTATAACATATTGCTGTGTCAGCAATAGTCAGACTGCCAGAATTGAAACAAAGGTGGGGAAAACTGCCTAGAGACAGAATTAGTACTAGGAACAGAAAAGTAAAAGGAAATAGTCAAGAATTAAATTTTATTAATTTTTTTTGTATTACAAATTTAAAATAACACAGTCAGAAACAAGGAAGAATATTTGATCCACTGTGATGTAACACTGTTTTAAAATAAGCGTGAAATATTCCTCACAGGAGCAATATTTGTTCATAGGATTCTAAATGAATGGTCCACGCAAATATGTTAAGAGTAATATGACTGAAGAAGTAATTCTTTTTCCAAAGATACAATCAAGTTGTCAGGAGGTGAGGATAATGTAATGTAATAATATCTATTTCTGACTTACGTGTGTACGCAAGAATTCATAGAGGTTTAGATGCAGTCTCTAAGGGAACAGGAACATATGATGTGTCTAACTGTTTACAGCGCTGATTCTGACAGTGCTGAACTCTGCGTTCAATGGGAGTGAATTACATTAATGATGCCACGGTTTTTGTGCAGTTGTGTTATGCTGTATGAATCAGTTCAGGACCAGAGGAAACCCTGGTATCTTCAACTAGTAGGTCACTGAAGCCTAAGATTTCATTATATTTATCTACAGGTTCATTATTTCCACATTTTGAATTTCCATTCAGTTTGGGAAGACTGAAGAGTGCTCCACAGTTCCTGTGATCAATCATTGGCTTACTGTGACTAAAAAACATCATTATTATGCAAGTTAAAACAGCCTTTGTGATACATGGATACAATATGCTGTGAATTCCAACAGGTCACTGTACTCTTAGGTATTTCTTTCTATGTGCTTCCTACATGTAAGCTAATAAAGGCATCAAATGTCATATGGAAAGTCTGCCTTATACCATTTTAAGCCTTAAACACTTAAATCTAATGTCATGGATAAATAAGTTCATTTCTGGAATTTCCTGCACATAGAATAAGACACATTGGTTTTATGTGTTTTCTTCAATGCCTGTTGTGGTCTCAAATACAGCAGGGAATTCACAACACAGAAATACCGCCAAGGAGAGCCATGGAACCACCAAACATCACTCTGTGCTACCATGAATAAGATAAACAGAATGTTTAAGACACAACCATGAGACTTTCAAGCAGGAGACAAATTTCAGAGAACAGCCCCAAACTTTAGAAATTGTATCAGCAATAGCTAAAGAATGGATAAAGTCCTGGTAGTGAAAAAAAAGGATGCTGTTCAGTAGAAAAACATGAGATAAACTCAAAAAGAACTAGATTATGTTTTGCTTGGCCAGACTTTGAAGGATACATGTCATTTAAACCGCATATAGTACAGTACCTTGTTTAAACTTTCAGGGACATTCTAATTGCCTTTTTTCAACGTGCACATTTCTAGCTAAAGATTCAAATAACTGAACATAGGTATAAATGTACCGGTGTTGGCTGTACAGTAAAAGAGAAAGCAGAAACCTACTCCCAAAGGTTGTAAGCTTCTAATTTAAGTAAGAGACTTCAGACTAAAATGAAACCCGCAGCAATTATAAGAACAGCCTTAAAAGCATGGAACTGATTTCTCTGAATAAAGCAAGAGAGAAGGGGTGCAATCACTTAAGTAAGAAACCTAATCACTGAAGGAATACAGAAACGTACAGAGATGTTACAATTGGTAGAAATGTTGCTGTTCTCAATCCTGAATGTTAAGGTTCAGCCTGTAAAATGACCTTACAGACAGCTGCATGATTTCTTTGTGTGTGCAGAGAAGGGCAACAAAGCTGGTGAAGGGTCTAGAGCACAAGTCTTATGAGGAGCAGCTGAGGGAACTGGGGATGTTTAGTCTGGAGAAAAGGAGGCTGAGGGGAGACCTCGCTCTCTACAACTACCTGAAAGGAGGCTGTAGTGAGGTGGAGGTCAGTCTCAGGGAAGTAACAAGTGATAGAAAGTGAGGAAATGGCCTTAAATTGTGCCAGGGGAGGTTTCGATTGGATATTAGGAAAAATTTCTTCACCGAAAGGGTTGTCAAGCATTGGAACAGGCTGCCCAGGGAAGTGGTGGAGTCACCATCCCTGGAGGTATTTAAAAGACGTGTAGATGTGGTGCCTGGGGACATGCTTTAGTGGTGGACTTGGCAGTGTTAGGTTAATGGTTGGACTCGATGATCTTAAAGGTCCTTTCCAACCTAAATGATTCTGTGGTTCTATGATTCCATACTATGATTCTTTTGTGAGTCCAAATCCATATTTCTTCTTAGTGGGTCTCAGCTGGAATTGAAGCACTGACTTGCCATGTCAGTGTAGGACATTTTATAAAAAAATTTGACAGAGGATCACTAGCTTCCTTTTTATCCTTCAACGCATGACAAAAACCCTCAGAGAAAGTATTTTATTTAAGTCATTGTAGCAAATTCTGTTAAAGTTATATCCTCATGTCCATGTTGACTTCACGTAAGTTTGACTTCAATAAAAAGGTAGGGTTATTTTTGGGTTTCTTCAATTAATCTGCTAATTCTGATTTTAAGGATACCAATTTCAATTCGCTAAGTATGTCTTCATTCAACCTTACTGAGTCTTCCAACAGCTGCAAACCAAAAAATAATTGCATTCTACCACATCCCTTCCCATCTCCTCTTCTTCTATAGGTCTTGAAAGAGTGGAGGGAATCGTATATCAAGTGCAAAAGGTACGGATAGAGGAAACTATAACTGAGAAGGAAACTGCTAGAGTAGGAATTATTTTGCCTTTAAATAGTTACTCTTTTCATTATTTAAAGTTTCATCTTTCTTTCTGAGTAGCTATTAACCTTTGTGACAAAAGAATGACATAGTAGGAAATTTTCAGAACTATCATTTATTTACCCCTTAGATAGCCTATGCTCCTGCTGTATTCCTGTGGGAATAGTCTTAATCTTTCTTTAACAAATCTCTCTTTAACCAGATTTTTTTCTGAGGATTTAGTATTTAAAACTGTTTAAAATATAGAGGACAGATATAATATCATAATAGTTAACTTCAGAGATGAAAGGCCCCTAGCTTGCTTCTCTTCTATTCAACATGTTACTAATGCAAACAATTAAAACAAATATCTCCCTTCATGCACATATCATCAACCTCTGTACTTATTTTCAACAGCTATGTACAATCATTTCAGCACGTCTGAAAATTCAGACAGGTCTTTCTGTTTAGCAATTGCACTGAGTAAAACAAACCGAACACCAATGTTTAGTTATTGTGCACTTCCCTCCTTGGCAACTTTTAAAATGGTTACAAACTTTGCAACAACAAGCCAGGGCCTTAGTTTCTATTAGAATCTAAAATCACTTGTAAAACACTAATAAAATATGAGTTTATCTACTTTTATTGTATTTTTTTGCTGAATTCTTTACTTATGTATATTAACATTGCACATATTTTGACAATTTATTGACAAATATACATATTGTGGGACTTGGTTTCTGACCTAAGAAAGAAACACAAATCAAAATTGAAAGTAATTATCCCATGTGGAGACCAAAAAGTCTTGTCCCACCCCAGATAAGGCATCTGTGGAATTCATCTTCAAATGGAAAAATAATGTCCCTCAGATGTGCAAAACCGTATTGGGGACTACAGGTAAATTAGGCTGTGAATACCAACATATCCTACTGGTTGACCCATTAAATCATCCCAGAAATTTCCCCATTCCAAAAGTCTCATGTTTCGTCATGTCTGTGGAAATGAAGGATAACAATGCACAGTGTTACACTCAAATTCATATTTCCTCTCTTGATACCTCTGCAGTTTCTCAGCATATGCTCTGCTTAAAGCTAGGATCACAACTCTGGACGTTTATGGAGCACAGATGTTCTGTATATAAAGTGAGATAACTACTGATCTGCATTTTCTTATTTTTCAGTTTTAATTTAAATTGACAGTTTGACTGTTGTATAACAATATTATAAAAGAAACTCAATAGTGTAGACTTAAAGAAGCTTCATTATTAGCCTGTAAAAATAATCG
Organism: Alca torda; assembly: GCA_008658365.1. Lineage (NCBI taxonomy): Eukaryota > Metazoa > Chordata > Aves > Charadriiformes > Alcidae > Alca > Alca torda. The sequence goes on along the minus strand of CM018087.1, from coordinate 13,000,304 downwards.
TTGACATAAGGATTCTACCTAGAAAGGCCTCATGATTGGCAGTCACATACTTCCTTAGAGGCATTTTACCCTTCCTATATGTACTTCTTGGCTAGTAAATGATGGAAACATATATGTCCTTATTGCCAAAGTATGTTCCAGTTACTGGAAAGAGTATAAGTGGGATAAACAATATAAGGGATTCATATTACACAGAAAACTTTCCAGGTCCTTCTCCCCTCTCTCAAATACTGTTAGTATGCATAAATATCTGTAAACGTTTAAGAGAGACAGAACTAAAATGATTCAGTATCATACTACTCAACTTTCCAGGTTAATTCTCCTAAATATCTCAATATTAGGCAGAAAGACAAAAAAAGCTAGCCCCTTCCAGACACAACATAATCTAAAGAACAGAAAAATGCGTCTATCTTCCAAGAATAGAGAACACCTCCCTGCTTACTTCTCTCTTACTTCAGCCTATCCTAACAGGTTCTATAAATCTAGTTTCTATGTTAGTCCACCTTTTCCCTAAAAAATTATTCTGATTTCCATTAAGTGCTTCACTCAACACAAATCACTCAATTCCATTTGTTCAGTATTGATTTTTACCTCAAAAACTTCTTCATCCAGAATCCTGGTTCCAAAGACAGTGATGCATTGGTGTCCACAACGTTCTGTCACTTCTTCAAGTGGTTTTGTAGTTTTTTTGTTACAATCAACAATCATTGTAACAGTTTTTTCTCCACACTAATAGCTACTCGATGCCACCTATTCAAAAAAAACATAATCCTACTGTAATTTAGGTTTTTAAAAATAGGTCATGTTCTTCTATCAAGACAGTTTACTGCAGACTGTGTACCACATCAAGTCACAGATAAAATTTTAAATACCACCATTTATTTCCTTCTTTCACATGTACACAAATATACACAATGTTTTGTCTATTCACTATATAACTTCTGTCCTTAGTACAAAGGAATCTGATCCATAACTCATTGTGAATATCCTATAGAAGATGAAGTTCGAGCTGACTTTCTCTGAAGCTTTACCCAGAGAACATCAGTAAACCTCAAATTAGAAGTGTGTGCACTGTTTACTGTTACTGTTCTGTTACTATTCAGTTCAATATAATTTATTAGATTGAACAATCTGACTGCAGATTTCATTTTTATGATATTTTGATTTTCCAAATTACTTAAGGAATTACTTGTGCAAATGTATTTGATCCAGCAGCTAATTCTTTATTTACATTTTACTATTTGTCCTCTGTGATCAAACACCAAAATCTTGCCATGATCTTTTGCTTATTTGAATGATCCCAGAGCTACAGAGATTGTTTCAAAGATGTACAACAGTTCCAACATAGATGCTTTTCCAGACACATATACTTAAAAATGCTTGCCAATAGTCTCGCAATAATAGCTTTGCCTACATAATATTCACCAAAAAGTGAATGAAGTGATTCAGACTCTGACAACTGATTTATTTTAAAGACATTTGAGAATAAAGTTTTGTAGAATTGCCCAACTGTACTATGTTCTTTATGAGACTTTATTATCATGACAGACAACGTTAATTTAGTGAGCCTCTCTGTTATGGCAACTTAAATATCTAAGAGCAAGTGCAAGCCTCTCTGTAATCTAAAATGGAGCAAAAACATCATGAATCTTTCATAGACCAGGGGAAAAAGTGTTCAAAGTATGTCATATTAGTGTCTGGTACAAGGAAGGCTGGAATCAAATTATTTCAGTTGGCATTTGTGGCACTAAGGTTGTCTAAATCAGAGAGACAGCTTAGATCATTGTTTACAATGAGCCTCTGTATATCAAAAGGAACACCTCGAAGCTAATGGAATCTGACTGCTAAACAGTATCACTGAGCCAAAACTCTAATTCCATGTTTTCTCTGGAACGCAGTTGAACATTATCATTATAAAGCAAACTGTCCATGCATCCTCAGGCCACATTACACTGTTTACACTTTTAAAATATATCTCATTTTGAGACGAAGATTGTTGTCCTAGATCCTTCATAAAATAGCTGAGTCAGCAGAAAATTGTCAGTCTATCTTTGAAAGCAGGTAGAAGCTGAAAGCATGAAACATAGCTCACTGTGGCTAGGAATTGATGCCAGTTGATTTAGAAGTGGTACAGTCTCACTGCAGGAAATTGTACCAAAACCAAGCTCATTTGATTTCTTCATTTTTATCAGTTTCTAAACATTTTGGGTGAAGTTCTGAAATCCAGGTCAAAGCCTTCTTATTTAGAGGAAGCCCGTGGAGAAAAAAAAAAGTTTGCTGCTTTATTTTATCACTCCTGCTAGGAAAATGCATCAGGTTTAGGTTTCATGGTATAATTCCATTCTCTAGTAATAGAAGGACTAGAAGACAATTGTTTTTTTCTTTTTTTATCCTTTATTGCTTATAAACATATTTCATTATAGTTGAATTTTTGCCCTTCCTTCTCTACCGATTTGTTTTCTTTTGATTTATATAATTCGTTCTGTGTATCTCTGAAGACTGGGTCTTTCTTCCTGGATTGCAGCACAATAAATAAAAAGCCTTTGAAAGAATGAATGTACGTTTACAAGCACTAGAGTGACATTCCCAGAGAATGACTGCTTGTCTACAAGGGAAGTTAGGTAAAAAATTAACTGCATTAATAATGCAATAGGTGTTTGAGATTAATTGTCTTTACTGAGGGTGCAGTGTAAGTCCTTGCAGCACTTCAGATTAGTTGTCGAGCTTATTCTTCCCTGATTTCCTATATATAGACATCTCAAACTATCTCATTTATCTGCTGGTTTGGTTCAGGATAGGAGAAATTCTATGCTGTCTTGTCAACTACACTCTGCCTATCACCTTCAAACGGACAAGACAGCCCTTCTAGTGAGACTATTCCTTGAGTCTTTTTGAAAACAGAACTTCTATATTGCACAGGAAGAATCTTCACAGGTTTAGCTTTGGTGGGTTTAACTTCTATGACTATTTCCTCACTCTTGATTTATGGAAATGGCAAATAAGAAATGTGGTTTGGCTTTATTTGTATATGTATATGGTATACACCATTTGAAGCTAGAACTGTTCTGGTCAAAGGTTCTCCAATTTTGTACCACAGCAGTCCAACTAGCTGGAAACTGTGTTACTGATTTATTTAAATATTTAAGATAACTCTTTGTAAAGACCATAATCACCTATACAGTAGTCTGTGGTGTTATTTTTCATCTTAAAATTTTACACTTACTTGCCATCAGCAATGTTGACTGTTCTGAAAAGAGGATAGTCTTCTGGGGCAGGTTTTCCATTTTGATCTTCAAACAGGAAGACAGGGGATCTACCAACTTCAACACCTACTTGCTGAATTCCTTGCTCATTGTAGACAGACAGAAGGAAGGACTGGATACCCTTTTTAGGTTTTACTGTCATTAATACTGAAAAATCTTCCGGAAAATCTCCACCTGTAAACAAAGTGATATATAGTTACAAATTCAGAAAACATTAAAAAATTCTTCAGTCTTCCATGAAGATAAGCTACGGATGGCATTAACTCTTTAGTTACAATATGAAAAAAAAAAAAGTATAAAATTTTCACGGCTTTTTAAATGACACACTACTCTTCTATTGTCCGCTGCAATGCTGTTTTATGTGCTTATACCATTTTTTAAACATTTTTATAGAAGGTTGTTGAAACACTGTAGCAATATAGACCACTTTAGAGCTAGCTTTGACACTTTGATCGAAGCTCAATAAATAGGAAGCATTTCATTTAGTCTGGTAAGCCTTTGGTCAAGCTTTTTAATGACAAAGCAAAACTGCTAGTTTATAGATTAAATTAAACTGTACGTTATACCCTTCAATGTCAGAGTAAACATGAAAAAAGAAGGGAAAGAAAGAGAAAAGATGACTGTCAGCAAAGGCCAAATAAATTGTTTGAAAAGCACTGAACACTTGCCCTGTCTGCACTGTTAATCTGAAAGATATGTTGAAAATGCTTAAGGCGAGTGACGCTAAATCTAGTCTGGGCATGTGCTCTTCAAACATAACATCCTATAAAAAAAAACCACAACTTTGAGCTTTCTAAGAAAGGTGACTGAAAATGAGTCACGTGCCTCAGTTCAGTAGTTTCCGCTATCACTGCTCTGACATAATATTCTCAGATGTTTTATCTTGCTACATTGTGTAAGTAAATTTCCTCCAAACACAGTTTTGATTGAAAAATTCAAAAAATGAATGACATTCTAACATGTAAAAATTTAAGTATTACTATGTATATAGTTCTTGGACACACATATGGAATAGTCATCAAAGTCTTCTCAACTACTTTTAAATTTCTTGTTCATTGGTAAGGTTCTAGTTGAACAATAACCAAAAATCACAATAACAACTGGAGACAAAATTGTTAGAAAAATCTCTGTATATATCTGGGTTGCCATTCCTGTCATTCCTATATGCTTTTGTAAAAGATAACTTACAGAATATAAACAAATAGTACAACAAACATCTAAGTGGTTTTACAAATTTACAATTATAATGCCTTCCAGTCAGTGAAATCAATGCCTAATATTGGCAGTTGGTAAATATTATTAGATCCATTTTTAAAAGGTGGATATATTTATGCTTTTGCCATCCACAGCTTCCTTTGAACTACAGTAGATACTTATACTTCCTGATAAGTACAGGAAAAAAGCAAGCACAGGATGCATTACAACCTGTATTGTTTAGCTAAAACAATGTCTCACAACTCAGTTTTGTCTTGGATATCTTCTGTAGTCTTTCCACTACTATAGAGCACTAAGAAAAGGGACATGATCCCTCAAATATCTTGAAGAATAATCTCTGAAAAAGAAGGCTTTCTTGTGGTAGGGAGAAGATGCCTGTTCCACAAGATTCAAAAGGAAGTAATTATCATAATCACCTCCAAAAATTCTTTCTAGGTTCTCTACTGAAGTAGAGCATAGCATGACATTTTCCTGTTTTAAGCAAAGTTTTGTGGTCGCTTCTTTTCACACTGTGAGTGAACACTGCTTTTTATTTGTCTCCTGCACACAGAAGTGTTGCAACAGATTGGTAAAAAATCAAGCAAACTCATTCCAGTTGTAAAGCAGAAACTGAAAGCATTAATAAGAAGAGTACCTAAATTAAGGCAGTCAAAGGCTATAGAAATTTAGGTGTCAGCCAACAACATGAGGTACTTATTTGTTCTGGCATTCAATAATCATATGAACAGTTATTACTGCAGCTGTCAGATCTCCTCTTTATGCTACGATTTGCTTCATGAATAAGTGCAAGTCAACCCAAGCTCTCAGACTTCCAGCTCTAGACTCTTAGGTTTTGATTTAGTAGAAGGTGCTTGTACTGTTCTAAGCTTTAAAAAATATCAGTGATTCCAAGTCAGTTTAATCTTCTGGCCAGTTGTATTTGAACACTCATTTAAAGTTTTTTGTTGTACCACTTGGCTTCAGTGACACACTTGAAAACTCAGAATATGAAGGTGCCAACTCATTACACTGTGCAACTTGTGCAGTTTTTCAATACAATGGATTATTACTGCATTTTTTAAAGAAAGAGCAGCCCATATTCTGCTAACCTCACTTAGGTGAAGTAGTAATTAATTACACACATAGTCACACTAATATCAGCAAGACATTGTACACTGTAATGTGCCATTCAGTGCATAATATCTTGAGCTGGATAGCTCTGTTAACTATATGCAACTTAGTTGAGAGGATATATTAAAAACAGAACTGTGTTAAAAATAATATAAATTATATCTGTAGTGAATTTTGCTTTGATCTTCTTCCATGAATAAAAATGTAAACTGATTAGTTAAGTGAACGTGTAAGTTAGGCTTGAACTGTGTATAGCTGTTCCCCATGTTGCTCTTGGAACCCCGTATTACTACAAAATTATGTATGTTTCCCCTTTTATAGATCTTGGACAATATCTATATGATCGCTACTTTGAAAGACAAAAGAGAAAGTATTTTTATTTGCCAACTTCTAATCTGTATGTTTATAGACAGACTTCTTCGAACTTTGCACGATGTATCAAAACAGAAAAATTAATGTTCCCTGATTTTGGTTTTTAATATTCTTATTATAATTTTTCTGAACAGTTTGGGTCAAGTGAGAAGTGACAGCAAAATAATGGAATAAAAGTCTCTCCTCAGCATCCAAAGAATATTTTCCAAAGTGTGATTATTTCACTTTAGAGAAATTTGAGAAAAGATGGAATCACATTACCTGCTATGCACAACTAGCCTTTTTTAGTCCCCTAAATACCCAGATACTCTTAGGTAATTCTTAACAGACGGTACTTCTGGGAATGATTTCGCAATGGCCAACCACAACTCATTTCTACCACTGCAGCATTGCTCCAGGAGGTACTGCTTTTAAATGGACTACTGAAACTGGAGGAAACTTACCAAAGCCACCAAATAAGCTTTCTATCTGATAGCATTATGAAAGAACAAGTAATATGACTTAAAGGCCAATTCTGGCAGTGACACAGAATTTGATGAAGAGATTTATAACTGAAGCCAACAGAAACTGATTCATTCAGCGGATAAAGAGTATGTCCTGTCATTCGTATGCCGGCCCAGCTCTAGGGATAACAGAAGTGTTTTGTGGTACTGACGATGGACTACATGCTGTGCTTTGGATACCATAAAAGCATAGGCAGTAAGATAATTTACCAAAGTAAAAGCTTCCTGACACTCTTACCTGGGTACAGCTGCTTTGTTGGGGCACTCAGCTGTGCAGTTTTTGAAACTCTGTAGGCAACATCCGATCCTTTTGAATCCCTTCTGTTTGTGCAAAATCCTGCTGTTCTTGATACCCCTTCTGGTGAATTGTGAAATTCTAATGCTTTTAGCACATCAACGGGTTCAGCTGACAAAGGCAAAAAAAAACCACAACAAAAAGAATTAGTCTTCTTGCACCTCTAGAGTCTGCAGCCTCTAAAAAGGATGTTAATTTCATTGCAAAAGTTTATGTGTAATCACAGCAATAGCTGCATCCTATTTTGATTTATTGCAGATTACTCGTATACCAGAATATTATTTTAACAGGATTATTCATTTTTAACTATATAGGAGTTCATCCCATCCACTGTATTTGTTATGATCAGATTTTCAAACTAGTTGACTACACACTGACCAAACACAGAGAATCCTGGTGACTGAAACTTACAACAAATTCTTTTAATGAGTGATTTCTAAGAAGTGGGACTGATTTTAAGTTTGCACATAAGTTTCAGAAGCATTCAGCTACTAATAATCTGCTATCACAACTCATTTTTTGCTAACACTAAAATATTCTGATTACATACGAATGCTTTCTCAGAGACAAAGTGACAAGGAAGAAGCTAATCTCATATCTCACAGTTAGAGAAAGAAAAATACACCTGCTTTGCCTGCAAGAAGTGAATGGACTGAATCACAGTCTTTCATGATTTCCAAGTTAAATTCAAATGGACTTGTTTTGTACTTTAAAGCCCAAGCACAATCAGGTTGCATTTATGCTCAGTGTCTAACAATTTAAAGCTGAAATCCAGAGCTGCTACCGCACTGATACTCACACAAAAGTATTTTTTTTATTTTTATATATATATATATATATATAAAAAAAAAAGCCCACAACAAAGCTTTAATCTACAGAAGTTCACCATGGCAAAAGGGCCAAGTCCTGAATGGGCAAAAGCACTTCGACAGAGGCAGTGAGAGAACATAATTTGCCTACTGAACATTTTTTCTCTTAGGAAAAAGTAAGGTGTTCATTATACTCCCTACAGATCATGGCTTCACTAATTTATTTTTTGAGTGGAAACAGAATTTCAACAGACTATTTTTTCACTGGGACTATACTGCAGTTTTTATGTGGGCAAACTCATAACTACTTTATCTGTAAAGGAAAAGTTTTATATGATTTTCACTGTTAAAGCTGAGAAATGTGTTTGGTAAATCTGACCCCTCTTCATGTCTTTGAACTGCACTGTGGCATTGACTATAGCGAATTTATTCTCTGTTACTATTCATTTTATGTGTCAATTTAAGGCCCAAAATTCACTGTGTGAGAATAACCAACTATTTGAACTATTTACAAACAACAAGTGAAAGTGTGTAAAAACATAGGCAAAGTGATATTCTAATCAGTCACTGACGGAAATATCTCTACCTTCTTTTCTTAATATTTGTATAGTTCTAGGCAGTGTTAGTATTTTTTTTTGTCACTGTAGTATCTCAGAAGTCACTTTACTGCATTCACTATCAATAACAGATGTGAACAAAGTTAATTTTAACTGGCGCATCCTATTCATCTCCTGGCATTGCCAAATATGAACAACTCAACTTTGTGGTTAAACCTATCTTTGAGTAACACTAAAAGTATCTTTAAAAACAAATCTGAGGTTTTCTCAATCTGCCTGGAATGCACATAACTTCTTCTGTCTTAAAATATACTCAAGAAAACGCTTGTGAGCTTCTTTTTTTCATGTCATGCAACTTCTCATTTCCTTTTCCATCACATTGTGTTATCAAATATAAGCCCAATAGCCAATGTTTGTTGCAAGCTAATACATTTTGAATGGATGCTATAGTATACACCTGAATTTACTTAAAATCTACATACGCTGCAGATTCAAGAAATTATATTTTAACATTCTCAGAAGAAACGTTTCAATACTGTGCAAATTCTGAAACACTAGTCTTACCTCTCTGTAAAGTACTGATTAAATAATTTTAATGGATATAATGTATTTTCTACAGGTATTGCACACAATTCTAAAGTTATTACCATACTGAAGGAACTGCCACACTTTTTTTTTCCTGATAACTGATGGCTATTTTTGCAGTACCTATAATAATTTGAACCAGTAATGTAGTGTAGAACCAGTCACTGGAAATATTAGTAAAAATTCCAAGTTGCTGTATAAGTCAACCACTGCTACATTCCTTTTTCCTTTGCTCTTTTTGATAATTTGTACCAGATTCTCCATTATTTTTTAGAATAATGGCTGTTCTTTGCCTGGCTGACTGGAAGAGTATTCATCCATAAACAAGATTATTCATTACTCCCTGCTAGTTCTGCTGCTAAAAAGTTCCAGACAAAAAACAGAATAATAATAAGAGAACAATCTTCAGACCAGAAATTCCAAATAATTAGAACAAACATTTTGTCAATAGTCCATAGATGGCATTTATTTACGCAAACTGTGATTCACAAAATGTAAATAGCAAAAACACTAGTCAGTTAACAAGGACTTCTAGAAATATAACTTGTCATAGAAATGACAAGTTATATGAAATAACTCACGCAAAAAAGGTAGTTAGTCTATATCTCCTATGATAACATGGCTAATAAATATAGCTCACAAGTAACAGAAACTGCTTCTCTAATTTATATAAAAGACTCCAGCTAGCCAACTCGACCAATAGTTAAAAAGTAAAGAAGTTCCTTAGAAGTCTTTAGATAAACTGGGCAGGAACGTACAAGTTTTAATATGCTGCTTTACAAAAATTTACTTTTGATAGAAACTTACATATCATTCGGTCTGTGAAATAAACAGACTGAGTTTGTGCCTCTTCCTCATAAATATTTTGCAACATTCTTGTGCATGTCATTGTTTAACCTGGTCTTGAGTCTAATCAAATTCCCAGATTAGGATGCAACCAATCCTGTATTTCAGCTGAGAGGTAGAAGGCCTGGAAGTCTCCTCACAGCTGTTTTTGCCATCTCCCAGGCAAAATCAGGGCTCACTGTATAAAGCATTTCTCTCCTCCACTCCTCCTCTCTCAGGCATAGGGCTACCATATATTGGGGTTTCTGCAGAAATACCCTCTTTTTCCTAGTGGAAATTCTGTCTCAGTGAATTTCAGTATTTTTTACATTTTCTGGAACTATGGCACCCTAGTTGGAGCAAGTGTTCAAGTACCCCTGACCAGGCTGCCATGACACTAATCTCAAAATTCTTGATGAGCTCACTGTGCATGTTCAGATGATCTGCTTAAGGCCTCTACAGAAGGCACCAGACAGTTGCTCTCAATATCCACAGAGCACACACATCTAGGAATCCAGTCAAAAATAAACAGCTTGTGAAAAACAGCAGTGCTTAGATCCGAAGTAGTTAGAGGTAACCTGTTTGCAGTATAAAGGACAATGAGAAGTCCTCGCACAGCCAACACTGGCCTGCTTAGAAGACCAGGGTAGAGAGGTAGGAAGACAACTCAGAGAGTCGGGGAAGAGCATAGCCTGGAAGCTATCAGCTGAAACTGTGGCTTCTCTCTGCCAGTTTCTGTAGGTTCTGCAGTGCTCAGTGTCACTGTATCCTGGGAGCTTCAGCTCTTCCTGGAAACTCCCTCTTCTCTACCATTCTGCTCCCAAACAATTTCTGAGAATGGTAAGAAATAGCCAGAAACAGCACCAGTGCCAAAGCCATGCAGTTTGCCTGTTTGCATGGTCCACAAATTGAGATTACAGCTTGTATTTATATGGGGAAACGTTAATGTAACCCATAACTGGCAGATCGGGTCTCTCACAAGAACTTCCTTGCAGTGCATAAAGCAGCTTTCCTAAATGATTTTATCTTCTAGTCTAATTTCATTGGATAGTATTCTCATAAGAGAAGTGAAGAATACTGCAAATTAATGATACATGATGTAATGCTTTTGCATCCTTCCAATCTGGTGCTAAGATTTAAGATGGCAAAGAAATAACCATCAAAGAAGCATCATGCAAACAGCTCTGTTCATCAGTTCTTGGGGTGCAGTAAATTCTCCTTATGAAACTTAGACATCAGCTTTGAAAACTCAACTCTGTTTGCTATGGCAAATTTGACAAAAGACAAGATCCAGACCCTGAAAGTGGGTCCCTTTATGCAAATGTTTCTGGCCACACTGCACTGCTGCTTGAAGGCCACCTCCTGCTGGCAAGCCAGACAAAGCCACAAGATAACCCTTTGGAAAGAAGCCTCTGTTCATCAGGGCAAGCCTGCATTTTTCAGAGTAAACTCAGGAGTCCTGAGTTTCAGATCACAATTAAAAAGCAAGTTTCCACTATGCCACTTTTCCACTGATAGAGAACCAACTAGAGGGGGATCGTTCTTCTCAGTAAATACTACAGTGCAAAGGTCAACAGCGTATGTCCTTGATTCAAAACAGTTCAGAGAGACATATGCAACTTTCATGGCCACTAATAGGCTATACAGTAGCAGCCAGAGGAGAAGTATTTAAAAGTGCTGGGATTTCTGGAATGGCAACGGAGAATTCTTCAAAAATCCCTTTTTAGAAGACAGAATTGCATGAGATGGGAACCCGAGTGCCCTAGTGTCTTTTAAGATACCAAACTGTTAATCATTTAGCTCCAGCATAAGTTCCTGGCTTTCAAAAATAAAGAAGGTAAAGTAAAAAAAAAATAAAGAAATTAGGGGTGTAACATCTCAAGACCTGAAATAATTTGTTACTTGCAATATTTAAAATTGTAGAGCCAAATTCTGGTCTGCATTACTGTATGACTGAAGTCATCCATTCACTCAGTGAGCTTTCCATATTTATAGTGATATGGAGAACAACATTTGGTCCAGAGCATTTAATATTAAATATAACTCCAAAGCCATATTTAATCTTCCTTGCCTTCCCTTTAGATTTCTTCCATAGAAACTAAATAGGAAGCTTACAGGGAAAAAAAAAGACAGATTACAGAAATATAAAATCTTCCAAGCTACTTTAAATGGTACTAAAATATGTGTAAAATCATGTTAACTAAAAAGGAGAAAGAAAAAAAATCAACCTTCAGTCAGCATATCACTGCTGGAAATTAAAAGGATTCAGTGGATTTAAGTAGTTGTAAACCGGATGCTAGACCACACTTTTACACTGTCAGGTCAGGACAGAATATCAGGAGTGAATTAAATGAGGGAAACCTCATGTGTTTTCTGCTTGTTTGGAGAGGAGGAAAATGCATATAAAAACTGACTTCCAATTTTGGTTAGCATTTTCAAGCCTAGACTTCCTATATATACAATGATACTTTTATTTTAAAGGCCATGACAATAACTTCATTAATTAATTAAAGACTTTTCAATGAATGATTACATATTTTTAAAATATAATGCAATTATAGATTGAAAAATAACTTCTGTAAAAATCTAGACTGTATTTTGATCATAAATTCACAGTTAAAAATATCATAGCTTTCATTTCGTTCCATAATCCCAAAATTAAAATAAAATCTGTGATATATCATTCCTATTAATACTGATATCTATACTAAAATATGGATCAAATTCTGTTGCCTTTACATTGCACTGTACCTAAGAAGTCCTGTCATTGTTCAATGTGTTTTCTTCTGGTGTTAAGTAGAAACTGGTGAAAACAGCAGATTCATTTCTGATGTGTTATAATGTCATAAACAGCACTTATTACACAAGATGAGAGGACTTGCTTCCTTCACTTTGATTTCTTGGTATGTTTGATGTATGCTTTTTTACAATTTTATAGCTACTGACCAACTGCAGTGATGATCCAAAACCAAAGGAAGTTCTCCATATAGGCTTACTCAAATCAATCTAGTGAGTGACATTAATGTAAATGCTAGGTGTGTAAATGTTAGGCCATTAATACACACTGAAAACAGAGCTGTATTTTTTTGTGTAAGTAGAATGTTCTGTCCTGTATCATTCTAAGCAGCTAATGTGTATGTGCCAATAAATTTACACTTAAGCATATGAAACACTTGAATTCCTTTTTCTTAGCATACGTATCAGCTTCCACTCATAGTATCTTAATAGTAATTTAAGTCTGTTGCTGTCACAAATCAATTGAAAAATTCTGTGTCGGATTCATTTCATTGATAGAAAATGACCTGGACACTCTATTACTCGAATTTTTTTATTTGCAGAAGAAAAATTTTGCACATACTTGTAAGTGCTTCCTCAGAAATTCTTTTTGACCTAGAGAAGCTAACTGGTTATCAGACAGGTTTCTAACCATCCTTTCCTACATAAAAGTGTATTGAGAAGCAACTTACGGGCCAATTCCATGAGTGGCTGCAATTCCCCACTACTGTGGATCTTACTCAGTATTTCATGTCCTCTTGGATCTTAAGAGGTCAAACATCTAGAGTGATCTTATTACAGATGCATGCAGTGGTCCTCAGTCGACTTGGAATACATGCAGTTTGAAAAGATATTATTCATTCGAGTTCTTTTGAGTGAGTTTGATTATTCCCTAAGAGATAACCAGTCAGAACGGACAACTGTCTTTCTTGTCTAGAACGTCCCACACCTTGAGTTTTCTTCTATTCGACACAGAACATGCTGCAAGCTTATTAGAAGCTGCAGTGGGAAAGGAATATAGCCCTGAATCTTTTTAGATAGGCTAAACCAAACTTGACAACTGTTCTCTTTCTACTTTCTATAACTGTACAGTAAAGCAATTTTAGCTGCAGCTGAAGTTGCTGGTGACTAAGGACCAAACAGGTCAAGACAGACACTTGCTGAAGACAGGGTACACAGAGGAAGCAATCATCTGCATTTTCAGAAGGAAGGACTTTGCTGTCAGGCCTCAAAGTGAAACTCTCCAGGACCGACAGGAAAGTGACTGTGGTGGCAACTTTTGGATACAAAATTCATTCCCATAAGAAATTGTTGAGGGGATGACTCATTTAGACTAAAATATTTTTCTTTCTGTTCAAATGCCTAATAAAGCATTGCAGTTAAAATCCTATTATATTAGATTTTGGTCTGGTAACTCCTGGGTCTTAGTCTCTTAATTTTACGAGAGCGCTCAGGCACAATGGTCCTTCCCTATCTTAAGGCTATGTTCACCTACATAATTTACAACATATTCCCAGATTGCATGCTGGGGGACATACCTTAAATGCAAATAATAAAAAACTCAAGGGGAAAAAAAGAGCCAGTATTCTTTACTTTGCAGATATAGCTTAGCAAACTGAGTGTGCAACAGTTTGCTATACTGTTAATAACTTTGGTAACTGTGGCTTTTCCTTTTTTTTCAGATATAATAAACAGTATTTTTTAATAAACAGCTTTATATACTTTTCCGATATAACAGCTAACTTCTTGAGTTGTCTTAATTCTTCAACAATGCCCTTCTTTTGATTAACGCGAAAGTGAAATTTTTCAGTGATGACTCCACAAATAGCCTGGAGGAGTTACAATCCATAACTCGTAATTGGTGAGATACAACTCTGGAGCAGAAAAGCGCTTAATTTGCCCCAGTAGAAAGAATTATCTGAGAAATTTAGGAAGACTAATGTTTCTAAATTACTATTTTCCTTCATATTTTTCCGTGGAAATATGTTGCATTCTGCCAGTAATCTGTTCCAATGGAACCACTGCAAAACTAAAGAGTGTTGAAACATAAATCTTAAATTCTAAATGGAGTGGGTTTTTTTAAAGTTTAGTCCAGTTTTATTTCACTGTGACAGATCATTTAAAGAGTAGAAGCTATTATAGCCTGGTAGGCTAAAATATGCGCATTTGGTGGGAACAGATGAAGGGACTCCTTATATTTGTGGACAAGACTTTCAAAAATACGCTACCTATGGTTAGATTTCTAGGTATTTATTTAGGAACTTAAATAGAAGGTACTGGCTGCTCCACAGTTCTTTGAAACTATGTTACCTATTAAAGGCATAATAGCCTACAGTTATTTAGTTTTTTTTTTTTTTAAATTTTGAATCTTCGTAACTGTAAGTGCTCATTCGAAGCACTCTCCATGTATTCTATAGATGGGTAAAGATAAAAACTACTATGATGAAGGTTTCTAACTGACACTTATTAGATGGTGTAAGGCTTAATGTATGTAAGGCAAAAATATTTTCATGAAGAAGAACTCATATGAAGGGGTAACTAGTCTTCAGTTTCTGCTGTTGACCTCAGAACAGTGCTGTCAGGCCAGAAAAAGGGAGAAAAGGCTTTCCGTTAAAAACAGCCTTAAATACAGATTCTGTGAAAGTTCTTCTACATAGGTTTATTTTAGCTACCATTTGTCAAGCTGTTTCAGCAGTTCTCCTACTGTGAAACCTGATAACTTTTTCCCTCCATGCATTCCGTCTCCCAAATTATTAGTCCAGTTTCTGATTCTATCAACAATTAGCAAGCAGTTTAGTTTACTAGCTAGACTTAAGCTTGCTAGAGCAGAAAGAGTGGTAAATGCTGACACTTTGCCAAATTATCAATAAGGAAGTCTTTACTAGCAGTGTTAGAATCTGGATTTGTTAAACTGTTAGTTTGTTGATCTTTAGGACAGTACAAGACCCATCTATCGCTAGGAATCTGTGATATTTCTACTGTGGTAAGAATATTTTTGTTTGTATTTTTACCCTTATGCACTTTAACTTATTGTGGGCTGGTATGATGAGTATCTTTTAAAAACAGAAATACATATAATTATTATTATCTGTACTTATTAATTTACTGTGTTCTTCATCTGTTAAGAATCAATACAGAAGTAAACATCCAAGAGCAGGAATTCAAAATGCTTCACGGAGCTTCCCCGTTCTTAGAAAGGACTCTATGTTTGGGCAGTAGTAGGTTAATAGTTGGACTCGATGATCTTAAAGGTCCCTTCCAACTTAAGATGATTCTATTACCTTCCCACTTCAGGCTCTAGTCTCTGTATCCCACACAATGATTCCCTGCAGTTCTGCCATAGGTGTCTAAGCACCAGGAAAGGATCAGGCGCTCTTCTGTCCTTAGCATTTCCTACTGGCTAGCTCTGGGCAGATCTGCTCTTCCTCAGAAGCTTTTTGGATTGGCAGTCTGAGAATCGCCTGCCTCCCAGCTCTCTACTAAGAGCCCAGACATGTAACAGAAGGCTGTTCTGGGAGCAAGCATCAAAAGCATTGTTTCTGTAGTGTCCTTTGTGAAGGTTCCTCTACTTTTCATAGTTGTTAACCAAAGGACTTTACAGAACTGGATAATATGAACTCTGTTTTGTGGGCTGCAGAACTGAGTTACAGAGCATCTTCCAGGTACAAAAATTAAACCAATGAAGCTGCCTAAAGTAATTACATAGTGCTCCTGAAAATCATGCTGTTTTTATTCTAGGTACCTAAATATAAATTTATGAGATTAGCTGAATAATATTGCCCATGTATATATTTCTAGAGACCTACTTCATGTTTGTGTTACCTGTTAAAAATTTTCCTATGTGTTAGCTTTTAGATGAATTATGTAATTGGTATCTTGGCTGGTGACATTTTAAGAAGAAGGTGTTACTGCAGTGCTTTCATATTTAATGATTGCAAGAACTAGAGATTATCCAGATGCATACAGGAATGCTTTAAATAACCTGTGATTGACTATTTCATCTACGGAGGGCTTGTGTGAAACTGCTCTGAACTGGCTACTTCTGTTTCCACACCAGTTATTTGGAAATTTTTCATTGACTTCCTATGATGCAAAATCTACTAAATGCATGGGAGTATTTCAAAGACAAAAAACAGTCTATGCATATGGGACGTATTTTAGATACTCACCAACTACTAACTATATCTCTTTATAAAGACCAATCTCTAACACTCATACAGTAAAAAACAAACACAAAAAAAACAGTTAAATCCCATATCGAAACCAGTGGAAAACTTGCCTATCTACAACTACACACTCAGATCTTTAATAAGGTTAGCTTGCAGGCTTATTTATTTACTGGAAATATTCAGCAAAAAATAAGAATAGTTCTTTCTGGGTTTTGTTACGTTGCACAATTCTGGCATGTAACCTTGATTTTCTACTGACATTTCATTTTTTTTTTCTTTATTTTGCCGCAAATTGTGACTTTCTTTATTACTTAAAACTTTCTCTGAGACTAGATAGGTTGTACTTCTATCACTTGTTCACCAACATTGACTACAATCAAGCACTAAAGACCTGATCCTGATTCCATAAAATGTTTCACTTGTTACCCACAAAAGATCAGGCTAGTTCATCATCTGGTGCAGACCTGTATTGATCCATCAGCTTACAATATTTTAACGTTTGTATCAATACCTCTGTGAAGTTATTCCTATTTTACACCACAGCAGATTATATCAGAACTGCAGCCCAAGTATCTAACTATGTTGAGGCCTCTGCTAAGGATTCAAAAAGTTATTTTTGTACAGACAGTGGAGACAGTACTTCCAACTGTGAAAATCAGCAAAACGAGTATTAAATTCTTGGAGCATCCTGTTTCTCCTACCATATAAAAAAAGACACAGTCTAAAAAGGGTCACTGCTAGAGGAAGAGACAAGGTATTCCCTCAGCAACTAAACATAAAAGAAACTGAGCCCACTTAAAAGCTTTGTTGATCAAGGTATTTATTCCCAATAGACTTCAAAAATATCTTCTAATAAATGGGAGTTTTCAAATGTGGAACATTTGTACATTTTTCAGCTATAAGCATAGGAAAAAAGCAAAACACAGCTAAGGACAAGATTTATAAATGGTGCCATTTAAAGTAACCCTATTTAATTTGATAGAGAAACAACTAAATGATTTTTTAAAATCATACAGCTAAAAGCTTTCACCATACTTTCACTGATGCCAAAGGTATTATCTCCCTTTTGAAAGCAATGCAAGGAAATCAGACCCAATTCTGTATCCTACTGATATTAGCAGAAATTCCGCTTAAGCAGACAGCAAGGTTGTAAAACCTTTTATTTTATTTTTTTAAAAACTATGAATGCTTGATAGTCTATCAGATTACTATGATTATTCAAGTAAATATACAGGTAAGGGACAGATTAGGTAAAACTTAGGCTAAAGTAATACTTTAACGATGTGACCATATTTGACTCATAACTAAGTTAATTCATATTATAGACAAAGCTTAGCTGCCAGTGACATTATTCATAGCACGATCAGGATCCGTGGTTTTTTAATTATATTTTATAATACATCTTTCAATTTGCTTTGCAGCAAACACTTTTCTTCCATATAATATCAGCTCTGCCAAAAAACTTCTATTTCACATACTGTATGCATTAACACTTTGACATACAGTGAAGTCCCAGACCTAGAATTTACAAAGGTTTTTACAACCCCTTATGTGTGATAATGTGCTAAAAAGAATTTAAGTTCTGCCAGATTCTACTACTATTGTAATAACAGGGTCAACAATTAATCCTTACATTTACAGTCTGTAAACTTGGTATTTAATACTGAGTAGTACAGTTATAAGCCCTTGCAACAGGCATGTGTGTTCACCTAATTCCTTTTAAGTCACTGCTCTCTATTGTATCCATCCAGAGGGCAAATCTTTATCACTGCGTGAGATTTCACATTCTTAGAACATTAGAGATTTCTCCCAAGCTCTGCTTAATTTATTCCCCTCCTATTATCAACAAATACTCAGAACAACGATAAATTAACCAATGCGGGAGGATTTCTTCTGAAAAGAACCAGAGAGCTCGACAGAGAAAAAAAAGCAACTTCTTAATCTTGCTGGCAGATGGAAACCCCTACTGTTCACCACTGTACAAAACAAATCCGGGAGAGACATAATTGCTCCAGTGTGTTTTAGGTATAACTTCACTTCAGTAGCAATGTCATGGCTTTTTATTATGCTGCAACCTTGTTAGAATTAAGGGCCCTATTTGGAAGAGACCAAATAACTTTGGGCAAGACAATTGTAAAACTGAGCCGGACAACTCCTTTCTTAGATTTTACAACTGCTACAGACACCATCTTTACCAACAATGGTTTTGTTGTTTTCTGTTTTGTGTTTTTTTGTGGTGGTTTTGTTTTTTTTTTTTAGTAATGAGAAAACACCATAGCACCAGGAAAGATTTTATATCAAAGATTATTTTTCTAGTGACATTCCAATAATAGGTGCTAGGCACAGAGATTACTTGAATCCAAAAACACTGAATATTTGTAGGTATTCTATGTGTATTTATACAGTTACATTTGTTAAGATAGACATAAAACTTAATTTGAGAAATTTCTTTTCTGCAGAGCTAGTAAAAAAGACATAGTTTCCTGCTGCCTGAATAGTCCTTTCTGGAATCCTTGTGAAGTTTCCTTCTAAATTAAATGCAAAGATTCACACCCTAGAGAATCTACAATACATACCAGTCATTTTTCTGTGTCAGACAGTCTGCTGCTGAAGTTGAAAGAATTTTTACCTTAGAAGCAATTTAAAAAATCTAAATTATATAGCAAAACAGACAGATACATGCAAGTCTCTCTGCACTATACTGGGGAGACTGGGCCATTTCACCTGCTGATCCCTGGGACTCAGAAAAACTTCAGCTAGGACCACTAGCTGAATCTAGTGAAATCACACTTTGACTTAATCACTTTTGCTCACTTTGTGAATATTTATCTGAGAAACCCCTGTACATTCTCTGTTTCTGAAGGTTAATGGCATTTTGTTATACTAAAGTTAACATATAAGATTATTTCACTGCAAAAAAAGGAACAGTGTAATATTTATATTCTTTTTCAACCTTAAAAGTGAATTGATCAGTTAAATATCAGAAGTGCTTTACATCACGAACACTTCTGAGAAAAGATTCATACTTTTCTAGTTCAAAACACCTTTTTGTACAGGTTTAGACTAGGCACATACATTAAAGAGTTTTCATTCAAGAAACAGATCCATATCTTCCCAGTGTAACTTACTAAGAAATTACAAATAAGTAACAGTGTGAAGTGTGCATCCACAAAGAAAACTTTCCTTTTGTTAGTGGGCCCAGTTCTGCATTCCTTCTGTACCTAGAACTCCCACTAGTTTTCAAGCCTATCTGGGGGAAGCACAAGGAACCTTTGTATTTCCTAAAATGACTGTAAAAGGTATCTATTCTATATTAGAAACAGATCTGCTCGTCACTTACACAGAAGGGCCAAAGTGTATTTTCTATATATAGCTTCATAGCCTCATTTTCAGTAAGGATTCTTAAATCTTTTTGCACTCTGATTAAGAGCTGGGATTTCTATTTACTTCAAAAAACTTATAAATAATAAAAACACTGATTTTTCATTTCTTGTGCATGAAATTCAAATCAGCATCATAATAGTGCCTTGATGCCAGGCCCTTAAAAAATTTATAGTGTTGAAGCCATGCCATTTCAACTAAATGAGTTTATTCATTCCAAACACATTACCAACAGATTTAGTATTAAAGGTGAGGAAGGGGAAAGGAAATCAAAGGATGTCTTTTAAAATACTGAATTTTGTTTACTTTAGACAAGTCATAAAGCAAAAATATTTTCTAAAAAGAGCTGCTTAAGAGCTGGTGGGCACTGAGCTGACCAAATATGAGTCACTACTTTTCCCATTCAGTTGCTTCTCACTTCTGTAACATTTTTTGTCTACAGAATAAATAACTCAAGAGCCCAATCAGATCTTCACACCCCCTCGCTTGGTACTATGAAACACCTCATACTTCTCTTTCTTTTTTGTGTTAAATAAAGAAACTTGAAAAAAAGTCAAGAATTTTAAGAATCCTTTGAGGTTTCTCTACATGGAATGGATTCTGTTGTCTTAAAAGGAAGTCAATGCTATATGATTAACACTATATGAATACACCATGTAATTTTCTTCATGTAGGGATAGTTTATGAAAAGACAATTGAAAAATATAGGACTTAAGTTAACAGAGGGCAATGATTCATAATTTATCCAGCATTTTCATTTAGTCATATGTTTACCTGCTGTAGTATGCTATTTTATTTTATTCCTCGGTATTTTTCCTCTCCTACTTTCAAATATGAATCCTTATGTCCTTTTTTATCTTTTAACTACTTTAAATAAGATTAGAATACCTAAAGATGATTCAGAAGTATCTGCCTTGTACTCCATTAGGGAAATTAGGTCAAATTCTACTCCCTCTGTAGTCAATGGAAAAACTCTTACTGACTTCAATAACAGATCAAGCCCTAAACACACAGCTCCCTGTAGTTTCTCAGCAAATGGCATACTGTATTTCAGAAAAGTTCAATAACTAAGTTCTTTTCATAATGATTCTACAAACACGAGAAGCCTGTAGTTTTGTTTCTGAAATGTCCTTTATACAGAATACTAGAGGAAAAGATTTTTCATATAGCTTCTTAATTTTTAATAGAATTTCCTGAAACAAATTAGTCTGCCTAATGTTGCTGAATATATTTCAGTAAGTACCAGATATTCTCTTCTATTGATTTTTCCTGGGCTGCTTGGGTTTAGATTTTCTTTTAACTTTTAATTTGCATCCAACCCATTATGTAAATAATCTACACAAATCTTTCTTAATTAAGTCAGTTCTACTGTCAATGGTCACATGAAAAGGGGCATAAGATATCTATCATGCCTGTGCGGACAGTATCGCTTCTTGAAGAAATTTAGTTTTGACATAGTAATGAGGAGCCGAATCCTTGAAGGTCTGCGAAGTTAATTCACGCTGGGTGTGTAACTCCACTGGAATCGGTGGAATTGCAATATGGATGAAATTTGACCCCTTCCAATCCCTGTCAGAAATGGGGCCAGCAGGGGGCAGAAGCCCTGATTGATCTGACACCGTCAAGGTTGTGCCCAGGTATAAAGTGCTTGAATGGAAACTGATCACTGTACTGTGCTCCCTCTAGGACGCCCGTTGATTCAGAAAGAGGGAATTCAGATCGAAAATACCTCGTTAAAATAATAAATGCATAAAAATTAAACCTTTCTTTTCGGAGAGTTAAAGCCCCTTCATGGATGTCAGACCCACAGAAAAATAAAAAACTCAATCCCAGCCAGACTGGCCCCCAGATGCGCCTGCGGGCTCCGGTGGGAGGGAGAGGGATGGAGGAAGAGGCAGCATTTCCATCCCCGGTAGGACAGGAAAGCGCTCCCGCCACCGGAGATTATACACTGCAGCTCCTTGAATGTGCCAGCACGTCTCAAAAAGCCGGAACGCCCCGGTGGCGCCCAGATGGGGCGGCGCGGCGGGCGGCCGAGGGCTGAGCCGTGCCGGGGAGCGGCGCGGAGGGGAGAAGTGCGGGGGAGACGAGAGGGGTGGTGCGGGGGGGGGGGGGGCGGGGGGGGACACGGGACGACACAGAGATTTCTTTCTGCTGAAGCTGCCGCGTCTTGCTCCCACTGCAAGTCCCCCGCGGGCTGCACCCTGCCCACCAGCTCCACGGACACCTAAGGGACCACTCGACCCCCCCGGGGAGGCTGCAAAGACGAAGGGAGGCTGGGGACGGCGCTACGGCGCTGACACCGCCCGTGTGGAGCCCGGCGACCGCCAGGCCGAGCCCCCCGAGCCCCCCGACCCCCCCCCCCGGGGCATCTCCGGGACTGGCGCTGCCCGCACCACCTGCGGGGCGCCGCAGCCACCGGGAGCTGCTCTCCTCAGCGTCTGGCACAGGGCCCCTTCACATATATTTTCTCCTCCTCTCGCGTTCTGGAAAACTTGTTTGCCCACTGAAATCGTTTGCAAAGGGAAAAATAAAAAAATAAAGCGGAGAATGGAGAAAATTAGACCAGAGAGTCTCCATCCCCCAACTTTCCCTTTCCTCACCCTCCGAGAAGAAGGCAGATACTTGTTGCTCCATTTCAGCCCCAACTTGGTGAACTTGAGCAGAGTTAACGATCCTGTAAGTTCAACAAAACTGAAAATCGTACACGCACTCCACATAACTGAGTTTAGTGCTGGAAGAGGAGAAGTCACTCTGTTCAACAAGTATTTCTTTCATCTTCCCACCCCGCCAGTTGCATACTCTTTACTGCCTTAAAACCACATCCAAAGTTAAAGGCTGAAGCTGAACGGCAGCCATCCCTCCGCGGCACCTGGGAGGGATGTCCCCTGCCCGCGCTGCCGGGGGCTCCCGGCCGGTCTCCGCGCCCCGAGCCGGCGCCAAGCGCCTTCGTGCCCTCTCGCCTCCCCAGCATCGGGAGCCGCTCTGACAGGTTTCCTCTGAAACGCGGCCCCGGCCGTGTCGAATCCTTCTCCCCGACGGGGCGGGGGAGAAGGGAGGGGGAGAGGCGCCTGGACTCCCCGGTTCCCTTTGCTTTCTTACCTCCTCTGACCTCTGCAGCCCGGAGAAGGATGGCGAAGGTGATGAGCACGGTTACAGCCGAGTCCCAGGGCCACCTTCTCGTTTTCCACCTTATGGACCATCTCTGCATCTCCATGCTGGGCACCCACAAGTGTGAATTAAACCCGGGCGCCTTCAGTTTATACCAGCTCCGTCCTTTCCACTATATTCCCAGAGATGATTTCTCCTATAGAGCCATACGTGATATACCAAGAGGGGTTTTCTCTCTCTCAGCCCCCTCCCTCTTTGCTCGGCCTTGCGCAGGCCCCTCCGACCCGTCCTCCCCGGTGCCCTGCCTTCAGACTGAAGGGAGATGAGGGGCTTTAATCAAAATGCAAAGAGCGCCGCATCCCCCTAAAGGCTTCATCCCGTCAGAGGGCTGGGCGAGAGGCTCCCAGGGCCACCCCTGGAGCCCAACTGACAAGCCAGCCGCCGGGCGGAGGCCAATCGCGCGTCTCCCCCAGCCGCCCACAGCACCGCCCTCCGCCTCGGCGGCGGCACACCGGCCGCTCCACGGCCGCCAGCCGCCCGCGGCACCGCCGGCCGTGGGGACGGGGGAGAGGGGCCCTCCCGAAGGCGCTTGGGGAAGGGGGCACGGCGGGGCGGCAGCGAGCCGGGGGACGCCGCCTGGGTGTCCCGACACCGGGCCACCGCTGCCCCCCTCAGCCCCGCTGCCCCTTGCCCGCCCGCCGCGCCGCGGGGCCCGCGCGTCCGGAGCATGCGCAGTGGCGGCCGCGCCGGCCGGAGCTCCCGTCGGAGCGGAGGGGGGCGGCGCGAAAGGGGGATGCGTGGGGGGGAGCGGGAGGGGTGGGCAGGGGGGCGACACTGGGGACAAGCGGAAAGCAGGGGGAGGGGGGGCGCGATTGGGGAGGAAACGGGGAGGAGGGGCATGTTGAGGGGAGAGATTGTGCGTGATGAGGAGCCGGGCGCTGAGGCACAGGCCTGCTGCGGCTGTGGCCTTTGGGGCACTCCGCAAGTGTGGCTCTCTGGCGTTGGTGCGGCGCCAGGCCGGGCCCTGGCTGCCCGAATTCCTCCACTCACCCCATACCCGCTCCCAGACGGCAACTTGTTGTCCATAGCCTTGGGGACCGCCGGGGACTTCGCTTTAAGACGCTGTGAGAAAGGAGGAGGCGGGGTGATGATGAAGGAAAAGCCCGCCACCATGCAGCCGTCCCCAGTGCCCGCCTCGCCGCACCCCTGGACATCGGGGAGCGAGGTTCACAGCTCCTCCCCGAGAACCTGCCTTTCTCACTCCTGTCCTGCTACCCCCGGCAGCAAGCGGTGACGGCACCCCACCTGTAGTTAGCGGACAACTGGCACAGCGAGTGGTGCAGCAGGTCCGGTCGAGACCCTCCGGAGGGGTCGGGTGCTGCCTCGGCTCCTCTGAGAAATGATGAGAAAACGATGGTGACGTTTTTAGTAGAAGTGTATATCAAATTTTAAAATTTGCCTTCATTGAGATCTTTCTACTTTTAACGCCTTACAGCAATTAATAAACATACGGTTTATCCACAAAATACACGTTGCTTTCATATGTCAAATTAAATTTCAGATGTATATTATCCTTTCCTACAATATCTTATGTTTTACGGCACTGTATTAGTATATTTAGCTCTTTCTGTCCTTGATTTTCTGAAATGGTTGGTATCATACGTCATCAGATTTACAAATGAGGGGACTGAGGTGCATGGCACAGTTACACCTAAGCTCCCTTACATGCTGTGTGTTGGGTTGCCGGTGTGGGAAGATACACCAGGGCTTTCTGGCACTTCGAGTAGTTAGCCACAGTACCGCTGTGGAGCACCAGAATGCCATGTCTATCCCACTTTTCTGTATCAAAGCTTAATCCTTCGGAACTGGTCTTAACAATTGTCTGTCTTAAACCTAACCACATGCGGGTCCCCAGAAGTCAGGAACCAATTATTAGTAGTATTATTGTTGCCCCACCAGTCTGTGTTGTTCTCAGTCATTTACTAGATGCTTCCTAGAACAGATCAAGTAATTCCCTGATGTTTCATCCTCCTTCATTACAACATCAGTAGGTACTCCCAAAGGCAACTTATTCATTTTACCTTAATACTTTGTCATAGGAAAATCTCATATGCTGTGAAGTTTCAAGTTTTTTCTTGATGATTATATTTTACACATTTTTCTGTCACCAGCATTCTTGCTTACTTCCAGTCTCTTACCACACGTTGTCTCTGTGACATTTTTTTTTTGAGCCTTCCTCTTAGCCTAAATGAATACAGCCAAACTGTGTCCTGGTAAAAAGAAAAAATTCTGTCTCTGCCCAAGGAGGAAATGGAAGCATTTTGGATAGGTGGTGAAAAAGAACAGGTATTCTCACAATGTAGAGAATAGTAATTTAACACAGTGCCCTTACAGTTATTTAAATTCTAGGAGATGTGGTTTGGCCCCAAAATGTCGGTGGAAAGATACCCACTCATTTTTGTGGTCCTCCATCAATCCAAAGCAGAACAAACAGGACAAAATGCTGAGTATTTAACAGAATTTTAGATCCCTGCAAGGCATTAGAAGGAGAATATATTAATCGAGGTGAGGTAGCATGCTTATATAATATACAATTCTGTCTAATTCTATATTAATTCTAGTACCAGAACCATATTTTTTTTAGAGCTATCTCAGTTATTTTTGCATGCTGGCATATCAAGCCACACACACATGTAATAAATTACTATCAGATCTCTGCAGCTTAAAAGAGAAAAGTTACACGCCGTTTAGGTGACGATCCACATCTTGCAGCCTGTCAAATTCAGTACTTAAGGACTACTGATTTTCATTTAACTGACTTGTTTGTAATCTAAATTGCCATGACGGTGTTCCAGAGTGAAGTAGTTGCAGCCTAGGTGCAATGAAAATATATCAAAGAATAGATAATGATTTAAAGCATAGATAAGCTTCATAAGTGGCATAAAATTATTCTTAAAAGATTTTTGGTAGAAACTTTCAGCACTTAGATGTCATGTCAGGAGAAATATGTTCTTTCTTGAATATGAAAGAGAGTTAAAACATGAAAATGTTTTCAGAGAAAAACAGAAAATAAGTGAATAATGAAGTGAATAATGTTATTTTTTAAATTAAGTGTGATCCACAGTGGTTTTGTTTTTTCCGCCGGCTTTCTTGTTCCTCATTACTCTCCAAGACAGTTTTAGTGAAAAGAAAGACGAAGCACTGTGACATTCATTATGTTCTGTCCCTGATACATCAACATTGGCAGATTAGTCCATGTTTAAATATTAGGAATTGCTCTCTTGTATGTGCACAGATGGGTCATTGTTGTATTTTGGGGCAGAGAGGGGGAGGGTTAGGAACTGTGGAGAAGAGAATATGTTTCCTTGGACCACTATAGCTTACAAGAAACTCAAAGCAGCAGCGCTTTTACGTTCTTCAGACTATAGGCACCGTAATGAAATTTAACTGTAAATGTGATGTTCTTCGGCTGTCTTACAATCGTACTGTGTTTTTCATAGCATATTCCTTGACATCACCAAAAGCAAGAGACTTCTCTTGTGTGTAAAGGGGTCACTTCACTCGGAATAACTAATGTACTGTAAGGAAGAGTATGCTTTTATTGTTGGTTTCCATGTGTTCCAGGGACATTGATTTGTCTTAAACTACTTTGTTTCTAGCTTCACACAATGTCAATGCCTTCTAAAACTTGAACTTCTTTCTCCAATTCTGTTCACAGCACAGAAGTGAATATTGCAAAATAGATGCTGTCTTAAAAGTCATCACCCACTGCCTTCTCTATGACTTGAATTCTTTTGATTGATGTAGGTGGGTATTTCATCATTGTCTCATTTCTGGTCCAGATCTATGTTTTCTAAGAGTTTTCTGTTGTATAATTAATACTGGGAAGAAAAGTGATTTATACGGCTTTAATGAAGTGAACCCTTGTTAAAAAACGGTGTCTTATAAATGGGATTACTGGAATGGTCTCTGCTTGGTGAAATGTTGATGGGCTTCTTTTTATAGTTTTAAAGGGAGAGACATATGTGAATGCATGCATATAGACAAATAAATTACAGTATTTCTTTCCATTATTCTATCTTCAAGTGTAATATACCATTTGCTACTACCAGTAATAGAATCATAGAATGGTTTGGGTTGGAAGGGACCTTACAGATCATCTTGTTCCAACCCTCTGCCATGGGCAAGGACCATCCCCCTAGACCAGGTTGCTCAAAGCCCCATCCAGCCTGGTCTTGGAACACTTCCAGGGAAGGGTTATCCACAAGTTCTCTGGGCAACCTGTCCCAGGTTCACTACTAATAGCTTCACTGAGCTCCCCCTGTTCATTATCTAAGGTTTTGAAGGATGAAACCAAGGCTTTCTCTGTACCTCACCAAACTCTTTGGGCTGGGGACTTGCTCAGAATTAGGGAGGACAGGCAGTAATTGTGTTGGTAGAAACCTTGTGCCTTGAGCTGTATCAGTCCTATAGGAGCTTGTGGGCTATCTGTTTAGGAGGTAGATATGACAGTGAGGTTTAGGCTGAAGGTTTTAGCAAAGAGCTCAGGGTATGATACCTTCCTACAAGTTTCCCTAAAGTTAACTGTGTTGGTAGAAATCATGGTCTTAAACTATGGGTGTTACTCCCTTATGTGCTAGTTAATTCAAGTTATAGTTAGGGTTGAGTAATAGTGTTAAGGTTTCAGAATCGTAACTGTCCTAAACCCTGAGTAATGCTCAACTATGCAAGACTGACAAAGATGAGTAGCAGGGAGGTATTACTAGAATCTGATGTACTGTGTTGCCATTTCACGTAGAAATTGGTGCCCTTCCTAAAAATAAAACTACTGTTAGAAATGAGTTTAACGTTGATACTTGCATTCTAAATTGTCACAATTCCCACTTGCATTTTGAACCTATGGGAGACAAGGGGAGAAGAAGAAGGTAGGCATTGACAGAAGCCAGTGCCTCATACCAGCTAACAGAAACCAATGCCTTAGTCTCCTGTAGGCTGAGAATAAGTTTAGTGTTAGGCAGAGGGTTTAAGGCTTAGGAAAATAAAGCATCAACAGGTAAATTAATTTCTCATAAATGCAAAATCTTGGCAGCAAGCTTTGTGCTAACGTAGTTAGCAGCCAAAGCCTTTTGTTGTTTTCTCATCAAGAGAAAATAATATTTCTACACCAGATGGAGAAATAAGCTAAGGGTCTGTATTTTGTTTTACAGTTGCAATTCATTCTCTAGATCTGAACAAGGTTTTTGTTACACTTGAGGTTAGGTTTTTTAATATCATGTGTCTGCATCCCTGAGTAATGTTCTGTTCTACAGGGTCCCCTGCAGGTAAGCACAGAAACAGTACAAATGAAAAACAGGAACTGATATTGTCTTATCAGTCCCTATCAGTCCCATCAGTAGGTCCCTATATATAAATCACAAATTAGTGTTGGACTCTGCAGAGGCTACAGAGGTGAGAATTGGGCAGATACTGCTAGAAGCCTTATACTGTCTTTTCCTCTGTCAGACTCTGTAGGAACACTTGCCCTAGGAGAGTGTTGTTAGTGTTTAAAACAGGTTAAGGGTTGGGTTTTGGAAACGGATGACTAAATATAAAGAACATACTTTATGGTAGAATCTACAGTGGTCCCAGAAATAAGAATTAATAAGACTCAACTCATATGAATAGAAGCCATTGGCTTTTGTCTAGTAATTGATCCTGTAGTTACTAATAATGCAAGAGTTATTGGAGGTATAGGAATTTAGGATTGATGTTTGGGAATCTTGAGACTGAATCTCGTAAATGAGGTTTCTGGTCTTCTGGATAGGGTTGAAATTGCATTTACTATCTAGAATCCAATTAATTGCTAGTCTCTGGAAGGCTACTGGGGCAGGAGAGAGAGCAGTGATGCTACAAGATGATGCCATTTGTTCTCTTTCAGTAATAATTCACTATCTTTCAGATTAAGATTAGGGAAGTGTCAAAACCCCAGTTCACCCTCAGTTTTTACAGATCTGAAGAGTTAGAAAGGTTGCTCAACAGGAGGAGAGGTTTAGGTGAGGACTCAACAATGTAATTCATAGAAAACCCAGTTGATTGTATCTAGAGATACAAAGTGGTCGGTATCATCAAGATCCAGTATCTTATTTTCAGTTTACTATCTTTTTCATCTGCCAAACCTATATACTGTTGTCATTAAGGTTACACTACAAAAGATAACTTCAGGAGACTGTGTTATTGCTGGGGAGCACAAAGCAGCTAATTGCTATCAGTGGCCAATGCCTTGTTTTCACAACTGGTATAGCGAAGGTTGGAGATAAGATTGGCTTGAAGATTAGGGTAGAAAAAGAATATTTTCAAGACCCACACTTATAGCCAGATTCTGCAAAGCTTGCAGGAATAGGACATTGTATGAAATCATCATGAGCTTATATTCTTTTTGATAACCATATGCATGCATATAAAATTAGGGGTTGGTGTGGAGTTAGAAGGTATCATTTGGGAAATGAAAACTTGAGTATGCTGGATAATTATTGGATTCTGAACAACTCACTGAGATAAGAATGCTCTGATGTTTTCATGGGCCATTGTCTTAGTTTAGATATGGTGTAAGTGTTGCCAGACATACTACACCTAAGTTTACAACTTAGCATAGTTTGTACAGCATCACCTTGCTGCAATGAAAGTAATGCTTAGGACTGAGGTTATGTTTAGTGCTTAAGGGAATAAAAATTTAAGGGTCTTGCTTTTCCCAGACACTGCAGGGCTTGCTAGCGTTATAAGAATGTGTCATGTTTTGGTTTTTTATAAGCACTGGTTACCTACCTATGTATTACAGTTAGGCTTGAGAAGAATTCACTTGGAGAGCCTAATTATCAGTTGATTTTGTGTGAGCTGCAGAGCTAGTGATAAGGGTCAGGCTCTTACTTTCATGTTTGCTGTGGTTATTGGTCTGATTGTGGTTGTGATTTAGAAAAAGAAAGATGAAGAACCCTCCCCAGGACGGTTCTCTGTGCATCAAAGGGAGAGGAAAGAAACTGGTGTTATCAGAAGCTGATGCATTATTTTCAGGTTTTTTGTTGGTTTTGTTTACTTAGTCTTAATGGAGATCAGGAAAAAAATAGTTTATTGCTTGATTCTGACCTCTGTGCAGACAAGATGAGGGCACGTGTTCTTTCCATGAGCCTCCTGCCCCCTTTCTACTTTGATGCACACCTCCATGTCACACAGTTGTCATCCTTCACATGTTCTGCTCCACAACTCTTCTTTTTATCAGTGTGCATCTATATTGTTATATGAGAGGAAAAGCAACTGACTGCATTTACATTTACATAAGTCTTGCCACAATTAAGGAGCACAAGTTTTTCATTAACTTGGTTCTTTTTCACTGGTAGATGCAATCTGACAAATTTGTAATTCTTTATAAAGTTCATCCTTTCTTTTCTACATAGCCTTAATATACATAAAAGTAAGCACTGTTCTGATGCTGATACAGGTCTCCTGTTTGAGGAGCTACAGCATATGGTATGACCAGGACATTAGTTTCTCTGTGGATTGTGGATCCGTAGGACCACACATTTGTGAATGGAAGATTTTCTGACTAGAATTGTTCTGCGAATGTGCTATGTGTTTGGCCTCGGGTTAAAAGAGAACGTTTAAAACTCTGTCCACCTATGAAGTTCATTGAAGAAAAGCAGCAATCACTATCTTTCCTGATCTCTCTGACTTTGTTGGATCTTAATCATGACAGTCTTGTAAAATAGTCTGATCTTCCTGCACCTCCCTTGGTAGAAAGAAGAATATGGCTGAAATAGCATTTTACAGCATATAAACAGCACATTTCCATCCTGTTCAGCAAGCAGCAGGAAATATCAAGTATCATGCAGCATTGCCAGCTCAGGTTGGTAATTCGGCTGAAGTTTTTGGGGCTTATTTCAGCCAAACTCCTTAATTTTTCAAGGTTCACCTATGGATGCTTCATAGCACAGCACAGTGTAATTGATGCAGCAACCCACCATTCCTTTTTCATTTGCATGGATTTCTTCTTGGGATCATAACCTGTTGTAATCATAATTATACTTAATTCAAGAGAAAAAAAAAGAGCAATTAGTGTAATGTGTAATACGTCTCCTAA
Organism: Alca torda; assembly: GCA_008658365.1. Taxonomy (NCBI): domain Eukaryota; kingdom Metazoa; phylum Chordata; class Aves; order Charadriiformes; family Alcidae; genus Alca; species Alca torda. The sequence continues at coordinate 12,969,224 of CM018087.1, read as the reverse complement.
AACACGACATATTAAGGATACCAGGATTTTCCTCATTTAAGACAACTGAAAATGAGAAATACATATTTGATGTAGGGATTAGTTTCTCAGTTTCTGTCTAGTTTTTGGATATTGCTGTTACGCACCAGAACTGCCAAAAATCTACATTTTGATTGCCATTTCTGGATTTATTCAATGGCCAACTAAAACTTACCTTTAATTATAAGTCTATTGTGGTTTGCAATACAACACTTTCAAATATTTGCCTTCAACTGCTGGTACATAATTGGTTCCTTCATTCGTTTGTTTTTACTATTTATCCGAGACTTCCTTTTGCTGCCAGACAAGTTGAAACAGACACGTGGGCTGGGGGAACTAACAGGGGACAGTTTGGGCAGGCTCAGTTACTCTCATTGACAACTGTTCATCTTATTATCAGAGTCTCCCTGATCAGTTCTGCTTTAATCTGTTTTGTTCTTGAAGCAGTGGGCCAATACTTACATACTGCAGTCAATTTTTAATTATGACTTGTGACAAATTAAGAACACAGATGTTTAAGTATAAAAGGTCTCTTACAGTCCCTGTTCTGCATTGGTTTGTGGCATTGTTTTGTATTGGGGGAGTACTGGTGGCCTATCTAATACACAAGGAGGCAGTGCAGGCACAGACTAATGGTCTGCATGTGTCACACACTTGTAGCATGTTTATTAGTTTCTGGCAACACTAATGCTACCACCTTCACAGTTGCTTTTAACTGGGGGAAATTAAGACAGGGAGAGAACTAAGAAGGTGAATGGCTAACAGCAAATTAATTTATGTCTAGTCATGACAGTCCTGTACTTTTTCTTCCTATGCATAGACACCTCACAAGTGAATCACTTGTTAAAGTACTTTGGAGTAGAATAAAAGTTTATCTTGTTCTGTAAGAAAGAGCACTGAGGAAATAAAGGTAACAGTTCAGGGAGGCCTGCCTCAGTTAGCTCCATGTCTCATGCCTGCCCTCTCACTTGCCCAAGTTTGAGTAGGATCAAAACATAATGTGCATATAAATGAGTAAAAATAAAAGAAAAAAATACATTAGTAGCTTATCATTCAATAAATATCTAATTCCCATTATATTTAACTCATATTCCTCCAAAATAACACATCCTGTCAAAGGACTCACAGGGGTTGTCAAAGGACAACTGCCTTGGCATATGAGAGTGCTGCCAGACTGGGTTCAAATATTTCTCATTATCCACCTCAGTTCATAAAATAATGGCCATTTTAATAGTACTAGCTGATGAAAACTGAATCACATGCATTATCATGAGATGTAATAATTCTTCATTAGACATAATTCTGTATTTATCACAGAAAAAAAAAAGAAAACCCTTTGAGGAAAGTGGCTGAACTATGTGTAGTAGCCTCAAAATTAAGAAATGGCAAAGCTTTTAATTTGATTTGGTGCCTTTTAATTGTTTAAGATTTGAAAACTCTGTTTAGGGCTGACCATGCCCTTTTGAAATGTGAGGCAGCCTTCAGTACATAGGCCCTATCAAAGTCTTGGGGACCAGTCCCAGGAGGCCAGAGGGATGTGTGTGTTAACAGCAGTTCCCAGAAGGCACTGCGTAGTTCATGTGACAGGGAATAATGAAACAAGGATTGCACTAAAACTGCCAAATTGCCTTGAGCTTCCTGTCCATGGGCATGGATTTCTGCAGAGCACGTAATTCCTCTCTCAGAGGCAGTGTATTCACATGTTGTTTGTGGATATTGAAAAGGCAAGTCTTATTTTATTAATCATTATTTAGCATAATAAAATTTGAATATTTGAATCTGATGTTCAGACAAACAGAGGAGAATATAGCAGCTCTGTGAGAATCATAAAAGAAGAAGTAAATGGAAGACCAGCAGAACATCTTTACATACATTTTGTCCTATTTGATGATATCTTGAAATTGTAATTCACCTTTTTTCGCTATAATGTGTGTTATACTGAATGATCAATATGTTGATTGCTACTTCATTCACTCTTAGTGGTATTCATCTCCCCTTAACACTTTAAAAAACATATCAAATGGGTACTCACAATGCTTCAGTAACCGTACTGCAGTCTCTAATAATCTCAGCTGCCCATATTTTGATCTTTTTTTCCAGAAAGTGATTATTTTTAGTCAATACCATGAAAATTATAACTTTATCAGAAAAATGTCAAGTTTTTCTTTCAACATGTATCTTCAAAGCAGCAGTGGGTGTCCAAGCCCTGCTGTCTGCCAGGCACATTGCCCCCAACTATAAAATAATTAGATTCATTGTAGCCAGTCTGGACTAAAGCAAAAAGTAATGAGGTCTACTAGCGTAATGATAGTTGATGAAGGTGAAACATTAAACTGGAAAAAGACATAATGGATCCTTAGAAACCAAAATGTAAAAGTCTAGATTAAAACCTATCTTAATTTATTAATATAATTTAATGAGATACGATAAAAATTGGCAATAAAAAGATAGTATTATGAAAGTTCGCATTTGGGTACTTAGTTAAAGAAATGCAAGTTCCATTACATTGCTTCTTCCACTTTATTACTTTATTGAGTTATGTGATCTGGACATCAAGATAAAGTACTAGGCTAGTGATTATTAAGTTATTATAGAAATAAGTAAATTTTATGCTAAATAACAGTCTTCAGTAGATACTAGTGAGTCAGAATTCAATTATTTAGTATTAAATTTGTCCTGGTAATTTTCACATAGATTATGAGAGTGTAAAGATTTTGCTTATTTACATACTGAAAGTTCTATAGGTATAATGAAAAAAAAAGATTAATTTATACATAATGCCTTGAGATTAGATTGCTTAAGCAAAACATTGGTCAGAATAAATCGGAACATTTCAAAATGTATTTTCAAATGGCTATAAAACAAGTTGCAGAATTTCTGAAATACAGTAGGCAAAATAATGAAGGTTGGAATATGCCTATTTGTTGTACTGCTGGCAGACATCAAAAAGAGAGATCATTTCTCTGTGCCAGGTGCAGTATTACTGTAGATTCTCAATGTCCGGAGAAATCAAGATTCAGATAAGCTTATAGCACCTACAGTGGAGGTTTGCAGATTCTGAAGTGTAGGAGGCAATGTTTACTCTATTTTATGCTAAGGATTAATTTATTGTATCCAGATTGATTCCAGATGATGACTGCATTAATTTTTCCAAAATTTATTAGATGGTTTATTCTTCTAATTCTCTACGAAATTATAATCGATATGAGAGAGAGACTGAGAAATGGAGAGAAAAAAATATAGTTGACTCCAACTGATTATTTAGCTGCCTTGCTATATCCCTAGATTCTTCAGAATCCTTCAGTCCTTCTAAAGACAGACCTAAGGATCATCACATTTGCAGACAACAGCCTTTTCAAAATTGAGTTTTGTTATGCCAATAGGATTTTATACAGCTGGTTTTATTTTTAGGTATATAAAAAGCTCAAATTCATTCCAGATGATATACACCAATCTTGTCTTTTACTTTCCCCTAGGTAAGAACATCCAACCTATCTTAACCATAAATACTGTTTCTGTTCTTTATTTATTCCCACATCTGCAAGCCAGCTATGACTCTGATCCTTCTAGTATTTTGGCAGGTGCTTCATTTTTAAGTATGTAAGTATATCTGTGTAGCCCATTGGGGTATATGTGATATATATATATATATCTTTTTCTCCCCAGGACTAGTTCCAACTGCTACAAGGTAGCTAGATGTTTCTCAAATCATTGTATGTAAGTGGTGGGTTTTATATATGAAAAGTAGAATCAATATGTATTTCTTGGGCATGTATATGGTGTCTAAGACAAAGATAAGCCAGAATAATGTCAGTATTATTTGGATTTGGAAGAGAGTTGAAGTGGATGACAGAAAAAAAAAAAAAATTAGTTCACTGTAGATACTCTTCTGTTGGACCCCAAATGATTATGGTATTGAAAAACCTGAAAGACGTGTAGGAGGAGGGGCATGAGAAAGGTTTATCTGCAGTGTGCTGCTTTAGGAGAGAAGAACCACTGAATGAAAATGGACATTTAGTCTCCACCACTGAGTGATGCCTGTGCTGCTAATGCCCCCTTAAGGAAAGCAACTGATGAAATATTGATGCTAAAAACCAGTAGAACAATCTCAGATAGTACTAAAATAAGCTCCAGTCTGCAGTTTTAACTTCTGAAATAATCCCTTAAATTCCTACAAACCCATGGTAAATTGCACCTAATTGAATAGAATCAGAATTTCTCTCATTTTAAGATATTGAGGCAAATTTCTTCATGAATATAAGCAAGCATAACTATGACTTCAGTGGACTCATGTCAGATTATTAGAGCTCTGAATTTGGCCTGTTTGCCTTTGGAGCCTAAAGTGAATGTTTTGTGAATGACAGTGTTGCAAGAAAGATGAATTTTGACAGGAATAATGAACAGGCAGCTGGAAATACCTGGGCATGTTATACTTCTTGGCAGACTTCACAAGCAGTAGAGCTGCTCACTTTGGAGTTGCCTGTGGGGTCTGTCACTTTGTTCGTCTCTGTCAGGGTTGATTTTTCAGAACTACTTTGTCTCCAAGGTGTCATTTCCCTGATGGCTTACCTTAGCCTGCAAGGAATTTACATGCTGTTATCTGCTTTGAATATGTCTAAATTCCCAAGAAAACTCTGGAGCTGTTCCTTATTATAATAAGTAATGTGAAAGAGAGAGTGACTTGTCATCCCATATTTGTTTAGAAACATAATTTTGATAGCATACCTTTATAATATGTTTCTGTAACTCGCTGGACTTGCTGTTTTTGACAAAAGTAATTAGAAAGACCCATGAAAATACCCTACAAATGAAGCTACTAATTTATTTAATATTAGTTGTCCTTAGACCGTTAGTCACATTGTGAAATTTAATATAATACTGCATTGAGAAGAGGAACACAAGCAATGTTTTAAAATTGTGGTGGTTGAGAGAGAAATAGTACGCTGTCACAGCAGATATTCATAAAATTTCAAACACCTACATTGATCAGACAATAAAAATGGAATGAAGAATGCACAGTTTGATTTCAAAACATGTCAAGCTTGTACAGTCTACTAACTTTGAAACCTGACCACAATTTGCATTACCCACTTTTTCTGTTTAATTTCCAGCTGTGGGAGCCACAGGAATGGGCTGCAGGCATGGGAATGCTGCTGCTCTCCCTTCAACAGGGAGTTTCCCTGTCCTGACTTCCCCTCCCCAAAGGCAAAATGGTCTGGCCTGTAAAACAGTGGTTCTTTCTATGCAGAAGACAGCAGGAAGAAATGCAGGAATTACTTTGTTTCTGAAAATTCCCCTTAAAATAGATGTTTGGTGCTTTGCTTCCTCTCTCGCTTGTTAGGTCTCTCACTGTAAAAGGTTCATCCTAATTCTTAAGAACTGCTGCTCTTCTATAATCAGAATAAAACTGTAGATTCTGAGGGTCATAATTCAGTAGATAATTCAGATCCAATATTTTTTAATAATTTGTTTTGGAGGAAAGTTAAGTGTAAGAGTAATAAAATTAAAGTCCCTGCCCAGCCTTTCACAGGTCTATGCCAAACCTGTGTTGGGGAGTTTAAAAAAACAACAAACCAAAACAGCAAATTGTCTCAATACCAGTAAAGGCCATTCACGGGAAAAGATGACCTGTCTCAAAGAAAAAACTCTGCCCTGCTGTTCTTTCTCCATTAGAGCATTGTTGCCTGCAAGAGAAGTATGCTCTTCTATCCATCCAGCAAATATTTGAGCGTGAAATTAAAAAGTCTAATTGTAAGTGGAAAGAACAGGATTAGTGAACTCTGCTTGATTAAGCACATGATGAAGAACAGCCTTGTAGAGCTCCAGTATGAGAACATCTAAGGATCCTGCACTGTTGAGGTACTGCCAGACCAAGGACAACCAGAGAAGCGGTTGTGCTGCCCTGTGAAAGTAAGCATGCTAAATTCAATCAGTCACATAATATTAAAGTTAACAATAACAGTTGAGCACTGTCTTTCATCCATGGTGTGAGAGAAGGTGCATTATGTCACTTGTTTGATCACAGCTTATTGTGTGCTACATTTTATAAAAAGGTGAAAATAGGTGTGATGAGGGATTTATTCTGTTCAGGTGAACTTTTCCAAAGAGCAGTGTTAGTCGTGCTGTGCTCAGCTGGCAAAGCTTCCACAGCTCAGTGCAAGCAGCTGGGGAGTTTGATGAGGACCTGGGAAATTCTTATAAGGGGCAGGGACCAGCCATATAGCTACATATGAAGGGACAAGGAAAGTCTCCTCAGGCTTTAAAATGAATGCTGAGTTTGTAACACCCAAGAATTGAAGACTGCTGGACCTGGGAGCAGGATTTGGATATACAGGCACCAAGGGTAGGGAGGAATTGTTTGCAAAATGTTGTATTTGAACCTGTCTTTTTCAACAGATTTGCATTTCTTCTATTTGAAAAGCTGCCTTGTTCCAGTTTGGGTTCTACTAAAACCTTGCTTAGGAATTGAAAACCTTTAAATGTTTTTGAAGTGCTAATTTTATGGAAAAGCTGCAGACAGTTCTGCCTTAATGTTCTGGCTTGCTTCCTGCCCTGTCACACAGGGTTATAAAAGCAGTGTCCTCTGAGGCAAATCACAGAATGGTAGATGTTGGAAGGGACCTTTGGAGATCACCTAGTCTAGCCCTGCTGCTAAAGCAGCTTCACCTAGAGCAAGCTGCACAGGATATTCAATATCCACCATCTAGGTGGGTTTTGAATATCTCCAGAGAAAGAGATTTCACAACCTCTCTGAGCAGCCTGTTCAGTGCTCTGGCACCCTCAAAGTAAAGTTTTTTCCTCATGTTCAGATGGAACTTCCTGTGTTCCAGTCTGTGCCTCTTGGCCCTTGTTCTGTAGCTGGGCACCACTGAAAGAGTCTGTCCCCATCCTCTTGACACCTGCCCTTTAGATATTTATAAGCATTGATGAGATCTCCCCTCGGTCTTCTTTTCTCCAGGCTAAACAGACTCAGATCTCTCAGCCTTTCCTCCTAAGAGAGATGCTCCAGTCCCCTGGTCATCTTCATAGCCCTCCACTGGATTCTCTCCAACAGTTCCCTGTCCTTCTTGAACTGGGGCACCCAGAACTGGACACAGTACTCCAGATGTGGCCTCAACAGGGCAGAGCAGAGGGGGAGGATAACCTCTGTTGACTGCTGGCCATGCTCTTCTTAGTGTACCCCAGGATACCATTAGCCTTCTTGGCCACAAGGGCACTTTCCTGGCTCATGGCCAACTTGTTGTCCACCAGGACTCCCAGGTCCCTCTATGCAGAGCTGCTTCCCAGCAGGTCAACCCCTAACCTGTACTGGTGCATGGGACTATTCCTCCCTAGGTACAGGACCTTACACTTGCCCTTGTGGAACTTCTTGTTGAACAGGCTGCCCAACTCTGCAGCCTGTCCAGGTCTCGCTGAATGGCAGCACAGCCTTCTGGTGTGTCAGCCACTCCTCCCAGTTTGTATTGCCAGGAAACTTGCTGAGGGTACACTCTGTCCCCTCATCCAAGTCATTGATGAATATGTTGAACAAGACCAGACTCAGCACCGACCCCTGGGAAACACCACTAGCTACAGGCCTCCAACTAGACTCTGCATCGCTGATCACAACCCTCTGAGCTCTGCCATTCAGCCAGTTCTCAGTCCACCTCACTGGCCACTCGTCTAACCCTCACTTCCTAAGCTTACTTGTGAGGATGTTATGGGAGACAGTGTCAAAAGCCTTGCTAAAGTCGAGGTAGACGACGTTCACTGCTTTCCCCACGTCTACCCAGCTAGTCATGACATCATAGGCAGCTATCAGATTGGTCAAACGTGATTTCCCCTTGGTGAATAAACCATGTTGTCCACTCCAGATGCTTAGACATGATGACCAGAATGAGCTGCTCCATTCCCTTTCCAAGGATTGAGGTGAGGCTGACTGGCCTGTAGCCTCCTGGGTCCTCCTTCTTCCCCTTTTCAAAGAGTGGTGTGACATTGGCTTTTCTCCAGTCCTCAGGTACCTCTCCTGTTCTCCATGACCTTTCAAAGATGATGGAGAGTGGCTAGCAATAACGTTCTGCCAGCTCCCTCACCACTTGTGGGTGCATCCCGTCAGGGCCCATGATTTGTGGGTGTTGAATTTGCCCTAAATGATCTCCAATGCAATTTTTCTTGACCAAAAGAAAGTCTTTCTTTTTCCAGACTTTTTCTCTTATCTCCAGGGTGTTGGATTCTTGGGGGCTGGCCTTAGCAGTAAAGACTGAAGCAAAGAAGGCATTCAGTAACTCCACCTTCTCTGCATCCTCCATCACCAAGGCACTCACCTTACTCAGCAGCGGGCCCACATTTTCCTTAGTCTTCCCTTTGCTACTGATGTACTTGAAGAAGCCCTTCTTATTGTCCTTGACGTGCCTGGCCAGATTTAATTCCAAGTCAGTCTTAGCCTTCCTCGTTGCATCTCTGCATACTCTGACAATGTACTTCTATTCCCCCCCAAGTGGCCAGTCCCTTTTCCCACATATTTTTCCAAATATGTGATTCTTGTGGTGAAACTAAACTGGAACTGTCTCTTTGCCTGCTTGTTAGCATATGGCTGTTGGTATCCCTATGATGGATTATGGAGTCATGTGATAAAATTACTTATCATGTGTCTGATGATTTCACCTGCATTTGCCTCTTCAGCCAGCCTCCCACAACATGCCTGTAACATTGCAAACCTTTAAGCAGTCTCAGTCAGCTGACTTTTTCTTTCTTTAAATAAACTGCCATGAAAATGTACCTTCCCACCTTCCCTCTGCCAGCTAGGAGTTTCATCTCACAGTTATGCTAACCTGAAGCCCAGAAGTGCAATAGTCCATTTTTGACTAATGTTGACTTGCTTTGAGGACACTGTGTTAGAGCAAGAAACAAGTGGCGAGAGCTAGGACTAGGAGACAGAACTCATTAAAAAGGGGAAATTACACTGAGTTAATGAGTCCTGAGATGCCAGAACTTAAAACCTACATTCCTATGTAAAATAAACCAGATTTGGTTGCTTTTAAAAGCAACCAATAAATGCAACTTCTCAGTTATACTATTTCTCTTCTTCCAAAGTCTGCAAAATTAGACTCATCAGACTAAGGCAGTCTGTTTGCAATCACAGGAATTTTAAAATATAACTCAATGTAAATGTTTTAAGTTGACAAAAATACCTAAAAATGCTATATGCCTTGCCTCTAAAAGAATATATATCTGTGTGGTTTACACTGAAGTTCTCATCATTCATCATTGGGCCATAACTTTCATAATTTGGCTGTAAGTCCTGCTGTGTTGAATCATATAGACTTAGCCTAGATATGTAGAGTGGAAAGGAAGTTATCTACTGCATAGTAAGTATTCAGAAACTGATGGTAAAGGAGATCACTAATGACAAGGCTTGAGCTCTCAAACACAAATATCTCTGTAAAATAATTTTAATTCTGACCATATAGAGCATAATCTCATCTCCATCCCAGTTTTACATGGTTGATTAAATAGATGTAGGTCCTATAAATCATCAATAAGTGATATCAGAAGCACATGATTTGGTGTTCATTAACTGAGGTTATGCTATTCATTTTCTCATTAAAAATCTAAGAAATCAATGTATCCTATATGTTCATATAATGTTCCATATATTTTTATCAGAATGGATTACTACAACCATATTATGAAACTTTGTGTTCCTTGCCAATATGTTACTAGTAGTCCTTTGCCTATTGTTTTTTGACAGGTGCAAAAACAGATCATTGTTTACTCCTTCAGTATTGTATTATTCAACAACAGTCTTAAGAGGTAAGTGAATTCTGTGTGTTTATATTCCATATTTTAGTTGTATTTTCTTAAAAATTACTCATTTTGTAATTCCTCCAAATCATTGCCAAGAGGTAGGCGAATTCTTCTCTTCGTAATTTTCTAGCGTTTAAATTCTACTTTTTCACAAGGAGAAAAAAAACCAGAATAATAATGATATATAAAGTTTATAACATTTTTTTCCAAAATTATATAGAAACAAAAGATTTGGTGAGAAAATGGAAGTTATCCGTGGCTCTTTTGTATTTTTGGTTATGCTGTTTTTTCTTATTCTCACTTGAAAAATGGTTTGTGCCAGAGGAACGGAAAAGGAAACAGAAAAGTACCTAAATAATATTTAGGCAAAGATGCTATTTCTCTTCCAAAAGGTTTTTGGTGTAGAACATCCACTTAGATTTTACTAATATTGGTTTCCCCCTTTCTAGTGTTCTTCAGTTACCAACACTAAATTGCATGTTAAATGAGACTTTTTTTAATTTATCTGTAAAATGACAGAGGAAGATGAGTTCAGATTTGTTAAAGATACAAGTTAAAAGTTAATTGAAAAACCTATTCCTAGAAAATGGTCTCATTCAGAATAAACTGTGTGCATAACTCTAATGTGTTTTAGAGGGGAAAGTGAGTTAAATTACGCCTAATTATGTAGACTAAATCTGAATACATTTGTCTACTCAGTCTTTTGATATGATGTTTGCAATGTGATTTTGAAATCTAATTTGGATTGTTTTCCCAAGTGACCCTGTAAAGATTGACTTACCTGTAGTCCTTAATCACCAGTTATTCCTATTACTCTTGGGCGCTATAGAAAATTGACGTTCTCTGTGAACTATCTGCAGCAGAACCAGCAATTTATTTTTATTCTGCAAAGAAAACATTCGATTTCATGTCTGAAAATAACTAAGGTACTGGTGTTAATAATCCTATACAATATGAGATTGTTAAATAATTTGCAACATTAGGAAAATCATTTCACAGTAACAAATGTACACTTTGATATTAGGTGGTAATATGGGTTTGATGAACAAGCAGCAAAGGAATCATAATCACAACATTGTTTATTTATAGTGTTATAATATCAGAAGAGAGGGTAAGCAAATGCTTGCAGGAGCTGTAGCACCCTGTTATAATTATGCATGAAATATAGAAATAACTAATCCAGAGGCACTTTCCAAGTATTTTAGAACTTTAAGTTTTTGCTGTCATGTTTGTGGGAAGGACAGGGGGGGGGAAAGCTAAGATGAGATTTGAAATGTATGGATAAAGTGAAACCATAGCAAATCATATAGCTGTCAGCTGACATTGTGAATATTTTCTAAGCTGGGATAGTAGTCTGCATTTGAGTTATTCACTGTAGGCCTTTACAGTAATGTGATAAGGAAATAAAATAGTAGATTCCTGCCTTGTTCAGTAGTGGTGAAAGCAAGTAAGACTGAGTAGTAGAGCTGACCAGGCTTTCATTCAAAGCAATAAAGTGAGGGTTCTAAACTTACATTTCAGTAAAATGCCAAATAACCTAATTTATAAATGGAAAAAATCAAGACTCTGGATTTTTGGAAAACCTGCCTAACAAACTGGACAAATCATTTACTTCCTTCTATAAATCTTAACTAGATTTCCTTCTTAGGGCTCAAAAATATTTCAGCCACCATGTTGCATGTAAATTGAGCCAGGATCTGCACCCCTTTGTGATTTCTTGTCTGGTCTTTCTATTCACCTGTGCAGGATCTGAAGCCTGACTCACACTGTGATTTTCTAGAAAGCAGAGTACAAATCTCCCTTGGGAGCATATAAAATACAAGTCATAATTGTGTCTGTCAGTACAAATAAAATTTCTTTTATTTGCTGTCAGGCAGGCATCTAACTGTATTTTTAAACCCCAGTTACACGCTGTCAGTATCTCGAGGTAAAGCTTCCCAGCCCAGCTGGTATTGTAAAGAACATGAAGTCATGGCTGATTTTAAAAGCATTTTAAATAACATAGATACAGCTTGCCTTTTTCATCTTTCTTCTGTTCCTGAGCAATGTAGGACTGCAAGACTGAATTAGCTGAATGCTTCAAGCATTTTGCTGTTTCATCTCCAAGGTAATGTTTTCACAAGTGTTATTTTTGTTGTAACAAACTGTCTGAAATTTGAATGTACAAAGGACTGTTTCTATAACCTTTCCTTACACTGACTTGTACTTCCACCTTTAACTAGTTATATTTATGCGCGGGGGGTATATATTTAAGCTGAAATTGACTTAAAATAATAGTAATGACCTGAATTGGGAACCTTGGATTGTATAAAGTAGTTCCGGTCATGAAAGAAGATTTAAATGGCAGTGGGAGAAAGAAATGTTGGTAACTGAAATATGGAATTAAGAATTGGTCATAGAGAGTATGACCCATTTACGAACAAGAAGGAAACACCCATGATGAATTGCTTTAGAATGGGGTAGACCAGCCATTTTGTGAGAGCTAGTATGGTAGTAGGTCTGGCTTCTGAATGACTAGAAATGTGTTTTTTATAGCACAATTGTTTTTTAGATATTTTTAAAGGGTAGGCTTTGGTTTATTTTAGATTTTTAGTGTGAGGTAGTACACAGACAGCCACACCATAGTGTATAAGGTATGTGAACAAAACAATACACATCTGGAAGTCTTGGTAAACACACTACCAAACCTACACACAGCTGATTCATATAAGAATTTGTTGCTGGGCTAAACATAGGGTCTCCAGCTTCTGAAACAAAAGCTCTGTTATGAAGCAAAAGAAACAGCTCCCTGAGCTCAAGCAGCTGAGTTTGTTATATTCAGTCCAGACTGCTTTACAACCAATAATTCTTCCCAGTTTATATACAGTACCCTGCTATTTCCAGAAGGATGGTTTTGTTGACTGTCCATTCACCTAGGATACAAGTTTAACTTAAAGTTGATGGTGCCAAGTATGCAAGTTGATCTTATAGCACTTTGATATCTCACTTTACAAAGCCAAAACAAGCATTAGCAGCTCTACAATTGTGCTTACCAGACTTACCATTAAATGTTAACGTTTTAAAAACTTACTGTGGCAAATCAAAGGAATGTGATCACTGAGATGCACAAGACCAAAATTACAGTACCAGAATCATATCATAATGTATCGTTTCCAGCATTTTTTTTACACTGTCATGAAACATAAAATGGATACTACAAACATAAATAACCAAGAAAACATCAAAACTTTTGGGAAGTATTCCTGAACTTGAGAGGTTAAGAAATCTGTAAAACCTCAAGAAATATTAAGTTTCATAGATATTTTTAACATATTTTTTTTCTTCAAAATGCTAATTTCTATTTGTGAAATGAGAAGAAGTGAGGTTAATCTATACCAAATATACGTAATGTGTGGCTTGAAAGTAAAGCAACCTTTACACAGAAGTTGTAACTAAGATAGGTTACTGCTGATCCCATGTATCTCTCATTGTAGCTGAGGACATGGGAGCAGATGACACTTCAGCGCTAGCAGAAGGGCTCAGATACTCTCCCACACTGGCATGTGTTCTTCTTAATCACACAATAGGGCTGTTTTCCATTCCTCCTCCCTTTTATGTATTTTGATATAGCCCTATCCCACAGAAGTGTGATGTGGAAGAAAGAGTATGACAGCTATTCGCAGAGACTCCAACATAGCAACTTCTCTCTTGTTAAAGGAACCAGGTGAGATGCAGTCTGGTTTTTACAGACTGCTTTCTGAACTGGGGTCACATGAGGGAAACTGGTGCGTGGAAACATGAGGAGGCAAAACTCCTTTACCTCCCCTCACTGTATGTGCTATGAAAGGATCTAATTGTTACAGCTGCATCAAATCTGGGATAACAATCAACAACCACAGAATAGCCCTCTTACTGTCCTTCCATTTTTGGAGAGAATTGTTTCCTCCAGCTGCCATAGGCATCTCATTAGTAGTCTGAGGTGTGAAGAAGTGTTGGCATGTATTTAAAATAATTTATGAAGTGCCTTTTTTCTTTTTAAAAAGTATATGCAGTTATTAGCTAACTCCAGACAGTCAAGTTCTTTGCTCAAAGTACAGCCATCTTCAAAAAGCAAGCTGAATGTTTGAATGCATAAGGATCAGGATAATGTGGAAATAAAGCCACAGGATTACAAGAAGGGACTTCCCAAAATCTACTCTTCTGGTATTTCAGGCAACTCTTAAATATGGTCTCTTTTGTGAATTTATCAAGCCTAATCTCAGATGAGCTCAGTTGTTTCTGTAACGGAAAGATTGTTCCAGAAGTCCATCCTCTGATATTAAAAAAAAAAAAATCAAATTTGACTACATTTAGTCATGACTAATTTATACCTATTTTTTTATGCGAATGCATGATTACTCTTCTTGTCTCCGGCCACTCATTTACCCAGTGTATTGATAGAAAATTATCGTATTCTCTGTTATCAACTTTGGTAGACTGAATCAGGTTGTATTTTTAGTCTTGTAAAAAGAGCTCTCATTTTCCCTGATACTTCTTTACATCCATTCTATTTTGAATGCAGATTTTAAAAGGAATGCTTAGGATCTTAAGTGAAAGCTTTTACCTGGAATACCTGTGCCTTATAGATAGTTTGATAACATTACTGCTTGTGGGTTTTTCTTGGTTTTTTTTGTTACTTTTGTTATGAAACATCCTTCAGATGCATTTAAATATTCACAGCCTACTGTAGTATCTGTTTTCAAAGGAAGTGAATTGTCTTTATCCAAATTTGCTGCCCTCAGCAGATTTTTTGGTGGGTTGACAAAATATACCAGAGTCTATAGTTTGGTCCCACGTATCTTAATCTTCTGAACCTTTCAGGTGTGAACGAGGAAGCTATGCAACAGTTTCCCAAAATATGTATTATTCTATATTTACTAAGACTTGCTGTTGATTTGCACTATGCTTTATAAATGCATAGATAATAAAATCCCATTGGGTTATATTACAGCTTCATTAAAATTCAGAAATTAATTAAAATGTGAAGAAGAAAAAAAATGCAAAAACTTGAACCAAGTTTCCAAAAGCCCCACGTGCCTCTGGACATAATAACAAACTAAAGCTGAAGTCCTAGATTAAGTCCTAGGCTTAAATCTCACTAATTTTTTTCACTGAGAAGTACGTATTTAAAAGCTTTAGGATTTTTTTTAAATTTCCTGATATAAGTATGCTTGCTTTGTTGTGTTAAGAAAAAATTATACAGATCTGTTCTGCTTTCAATTATTATTTACAAGTGCAGCTGGGAAGACATTTATTAGCTGTGTATTAAGTAAGTCTGAATATGAGAACACTGAATGGTTGATACTTTAAAGGGTGGAGGGGGGGAAACCCCTTCATCCGTGTCATTCCCAAGCTACCCCAGCTGACAGTTTGAGACAGCTGACAGAAACCAAGTGCAAAGACAGGTAAAAAAAATGACAGATGGTAAAAATTTACTTAATTATTCTGTCAGTCCAGTTGTATGCTATAGACTTCATTTTTTTGAATCATGGGCTGACTGTGTCAGGTTAGGCCTGATAAATTTATTACTGAAATGTTCTTTTTTACACATCAAGGACTAATTATTTTTAACTTTTAGCTTCACCCACACTATTCTTCAATATTTATTTTGGTAAAAATGAATAAGGAGTGAGGATGGACTATGTAGTGGACATGCTACAGTGATATTTGAATATGAAATATTTTTGACTTATCAAAAAGTATATGAGTTTTAAGAATAGTATGTTATTGCCCTTTTTGCTATGTTGACTCAGTCAAATATCATAAGACAGGCTATCTTTAAAGTGTCTAATGACTTTAAATAAACACACTACATTGGCAAATGGATTTGAAGAATCTGCGAGAGTAATTTCTGAGAGGAATTGATTTTTAAATATATATTGTGTTTTATATAAAGGACAAAAAATACTGTAGAAAAACAGGGGAGGGAAAATAAACTTATGCAAGTAAAATAAATTTCTAGAAGAGACAGACATGGGGAAAAAGGAAAGAGCTAGATGATAGATACAGAACAAGAAATGAGCCATTTTGGACATTCTTTCTTTGACTTCTTTTCCTCAGTGGGATGCAAAAAAGACATTAAAGCAAAGTGTACTATCTGTTTCTAGTGTCAGTACTGATGCAAGATAAATACCTGTGGCGCCTTACAAGGAGTGGAGGAGATATTTGCTTTATGTAGCCAACCTTTTTCAACAGAAAAGATTCAAGTTTCTCAATTGTTTCTGAGCCAACCGGTGATTGTACAATAGTAATTTTGCATAACTACTGCATCATCAGTGTTTAACCTTAGTACTTCATAATGTGCATGATTCAGTTGCTTTCATCCTTAAACATTGAGCATTTCTGTAGGGTTTTCAAATTGGTTTAAAAACTGCAAATACTATTTTCTTCAATATTTCTTCAGGATTTTTTGTGAATAGCTACAGCTTCTTTAGTCTTTGTGCCAGCTCCTCTTGAATTACTGAACTTCCTTAATATAAATCAAGGCTTTATCACCTCAACAGGGCAATTTTTCTTGGCCTACAAAATCTGAAACCACAGCAGACATGTAGATTCTGCAGACACTAACCTATTATGAATAACTTCCTTTATTCTTGAACAATTGGAACAATGTACTAGGGCTAGAACCATAGCTGGCTAAAACTGAGCTGGACAAATGACAAGTCAGTTCATATATTCCCAATATTAAAACAAATTAATTCTTTCTATTAATAATCTAATAATTTAATGCACTTCTGTATTAAAAGGTGACTGAATTATTTTAACCCACTAACTTATTGGTATGGATTTAGTCGCCAACAAAAAAATTTTTTTTTTTTTACATCAAATCACAACATCAATCATAATCTTACTTGGAGAATAGAACACTCCTATTAAAAAAAATATTGTCAGCCATTTGGTTCTGTTTCCACATTAAAGCTAGGTCCATCTCAGGTATTGCTTTTCATAAAAATGAGATTGATACGGGTATTCATATACCTCTCTTAAGGAGTTATATTTACAGTATAAAATGCAGTAATGTCTAATTTATGCCTACATCATAATTTTTTCTTCTGCTTTATTCGTGGTAAATGATCATGTCTCTCATGAGTCTAAATTACTTGCTTTGCAAGGCTTGCCTTCTTTAGCAGTTTGATTTGTACTGTCTCTTCTGGTCATACATTCAAAGGAAGACACCTTGCTTTAATGTAGCGTGTCTTCATAGAAGACATTCTGGGATTACCTGTTTCTGTTGCTTTCATACTTGGTAGACCTCATTAAAGGGGAAACGTAAAACACTGCATTGCCTTCCCCCCCCCCCCGCAGTTAATGTATTGCTCTCTTTATTGGTACTATTTGCTAAAAGCTGTGACTTCATCCTTTATAAAGCATTTTAACTGATATTTGTCTTTCATACTTGGTTGCTTTGCATGTACATATATTCTATACCTCTGTGCTTTTTCTGTGGTTTCTTTTACTACTGTATTTGCGTCACCTAATTTAAAACAGACTTTCTGCTGTTTTCAACTATAATGGGTTTGTGGCTTAGTATGCGAAATAGAATTGACTGCACAAAATGTGAAATTCTGATGCTAGACATTCCGGCTAGGTCTTTACAGACAGGAATGTGCATTTGTCTGGGCAAGCATTATAGTCCTAGGGGTGCTTAGCTCTTTTAGTGACAGCCTGAATTTATTGAAGTCATTCGATTAAGAAAAAACAACAAAACAAACAAACAAACCCCACCCACGCCCCCCCCCCAAAACAGAAAACACCCCCAAACCTCAAAGACAGAAGTATTCATTTTAAAGACAAGAAGAAACTGCCTTGGCACAGCACCAGCATTTGCAGTGTAAATTGCAAGCAATACAAACTGTAGAAAAATTTGTGAGAGAGACATTGAAAGGAGAATAAAATATCTTAAGCATATATAGCCCTGAATACTAACTAAACTGTATAATTTAAAAGAAATGTTTACTAGCAGGGGTAAGTCTTACTAAAAGAATCTTTGAAGCATAGATGGCTCCTGACCATCATCTACTTCTGATATTTAACTGTATCTGCAAGTGAATGCAAACACATTAAATCCCCAAATCCTCTAAAGGGTTTTTAGATTTTAAAGCATGAAATTGCTCATCCCATTTTCCAATCCCACCTCCATTTTTGGAGAAAGTAGATACTTCATGTTGTTCTGGTAGTGATGAGCACAAGTCACTAGAGCAGCCACAAGAAGTTCATAGAC
This sequence comes from Alca torda, assembly GCA_008658365.1. Taxonomy (NCBI): domain Eukaryota; kingdom Metazoa; phylum Chordata; class Aves; order Charadriiformes; family Alcidae; genus Alca; species Alca torda. The sequence goes on along the minus strand of CM018087.1, from coordinate 12,951,181 downwards.
AGAAAGCAAGCTGTCAAGCTGGAATTGTCCCTTTTGGGAAGGGATAGTCTCTAGACAAGGTTAGTGGAGAATGAAGACTGAGGGAGGAGAAACTCCCATTCCCAGGATAGGAGACAGAGATGAGAAGGAGGAGTTTGAACTCCTCTCTCACAGAAGCTTCTCAGGGTGGACTGATGGGAGTTATGACTACCAAAAGTCCAAGTCTCTTTTTTTTTTTAATTTAAGTTCAGGTTTCAGAATATACCTCTTCCCTTCATCCAGCTGCTAAGAACCAAACTCCTTCCTCTGCCTGTAGCAATTTCAGCATGGCCTGTTATGGCTTTGCATTCTAGAGCTGCCTATAAAACCTTCAGTCATCATTCCCAGGGACAGGAGCAATTGAGCAAAACCTATCTGATGGGCACACAGATATGTAGCATGGCCTTCCATAAGTAATCAGCTGAAAAATAACTGCATTCCTGATTCCTGGCCCAGGCAGTGTCAGAGATCTTATGTTGCCAATTCCTCTTCTATTCTCCAGCAGCCTGGTTATCTGAATTGGTAGGACTCCTCTTAGCAACACCCAGGTCGCAGGCCACTAGCGGGACTTTGCTTAGAGGCCCTCTACAGCTCTCTACAGGTTCCAGTTGCCTCCTGGAGCAGCAGGCACAGGGTGTGAAATGAGAGAGAACAGGCCATAGACTGAAACTCCAGTTTAGAAATAACTAATTTCTGTCTGTAATGTCAGTTTTGCATGTTGGGCTCTGGTTAAAACAAGTGATGGGCCATTCATGCTAGCAGTTCTTTTATGTAATGGAACGTCATGGAATAAATAATGTAATGGAATGAAAAAAGAATGGCACGTGGCTTGTATCCATTTTTATCACTGGCATAAAATTCACTTCCAAAGTAATACGTTAACTTCATTTTAATTGGATTTGTTATGAATAAGGAGACTGATTTTACTATGAACTGAAACAAAAATGCTAAGAGAAAACAGCTCATGTTTATATTGTATTATACAGCAGCACACGAGGCTCCTGAAAGACAGGAAACTGATTGTTTGAATTGGTAATTCCTAGTTTTTTACATTCTGAAACTCTATCTACTCCCAGGACCCTTCTTGTGTCTGCTCAGGAACCAGAGAAAATTTCCTGTCTACTGAAGAAGCATATAGTAGCCAGAGGTAGAGCAACTTAATTGAAGATTAACAATTTAAGTACTACAAGATCATTGTAACAGCTGGATCATGCAAATTCCTTTTCTAGAATCTTTAAAAAGCACTAGGATGCTTTTGTAGCATTCACATGCAGTTATACAAAAATAAGCATGGCTACACTGTGTCAGATCTAAGATCCATCTAATCCAGTATTGTTTCCCAGAGAGTGTCCAGGGGCGGAAGGTTACAGGGTTACAGGGGTGTAAGAAATCTCCCAGTGCATTGTCCCAGTTTCTACGGATCTACTATTAAAGGTGTTCTAAAGTAGAAACATCTTCACCACCACGTTTGAAAGCTACTGGCAAACCTATTTTACATTAATTTGCTCAATTGGTTTTTGAATCTATTTATGCATTTGGCATTCAAAATATTGTGGGTATGAACGCAACCATTTCAAGATGCAATATGTGAAAAGGTATTTCCTATTTTTAACTTTTAAATCTACTGATTGATACCTTCTTAAGGTGATTGCCAGTTTTTTGAATTATAAGAAACAGTAAGAAATAATTCCTGACTACTTTCTCTATTATCATTTCTACTTTTTTATATCTAGAGCAACTCACATCAGAGCTGAAGAGTCTTGATCTTTTAAGTCTGTCCTTGTCCAGAAACCATTGCATAATTCTGATTAAACTGGTCGCCTTGCATCTACTTAGTGTGATACTGAAACATCCTTTTATGAAAGGTGATCACTAGTAGCAATGCTCAAATGTGCGCGCTAGGGATCTAGTCAGTTTAATGAATTTTTACAGTTTGTGTCCTCTCATTAATTTTAAACTTGTATTTGTCTTTTTGTCAGCATCTGAGTACTGAACTAAAGTTTTCAGAACACAAAAAGTTATCTGTGTGTGTATAACAAGGGGGGGTTGGTATTTAACACAGAGCAGATCTCACAGGTCACAGTTCTTGAGCACTGCAGAATTTGGATTTCAAATGGGAACTATGTCTTTCTAGATGAACGGTTTGAAACCCCTTGTACTGACTGCAGGTTTACTATGACTGCTTTCTAGTTTTGATTAGCTATGGAAAAGATTGGTGTAAGATGCAGTTAAGAAATTTAATAGTCCTCCCAGTTTATCTAAAATATTTCAGTATATATAACAATTTTTGTATGCCTTTGTGTGTGAGAAAGCTGTTGAGAAATCAGTTTGGAAGCTTTCTGTCAAAACATTTACTATGAACTGATACAGACTTATAAGTCTGCTTTCTTCAGGAGCCTTGTAAGGTGTTGCTGTCTTAAAATAATATGATATTACATCATTTTTTCCATATTTGTCACACATTCATGTAAGAAAGACCCATTTTTTTAGACAAAATGAAGATGTTTGTGAACACATGCATCAAAACTGAATCCCAGTCTAATAATTTTATGCATACATACTACAGTTAATCAGTTGGTCTCTTGGTGTCAGTAACAAAGAAATATATATTATTGTAATTCTTAATACTTAGTGTTTACCAGTAGCCTACTTTATGATCTAACTGCTAATTCCTAAATTATAAGGTTTACAATATTTCTCCTTTTATTCAAGCCAAAGTTACTATGCTTAACCAGTAAGTTTCTAGCCACATTTTCCACTGTTAACTACATGGAAATAAGGCTTTTTGTAAGGTTACATATTTAAAGAAAATGCTACAAAATTGCCCCTGTATTAATAGAATCCAGAGCATTCCTTTGTGGTGGCTCAGCACACTACCATGTGAGTTGCCTGCCCTTGAAAAGGCATAATTTGATCTTAACAGTTTTTCTGAATTCTCTGGTAGTTACAGAGAGCAAGTGACCACAGTTCAGCTCCTCAAGCAGAAAGCTGAGTTTAGAACCACAGTGGTGCTGACTTATACGTTTCTGAATTTCAACAAGAGAAGGAAAATTCTTTCTTGCAACTGAGTCTTTCTGATTCTAGTGGAGAGCTGGAAAACTGAAAATAGCGAAATGGTCCCAGATGGAGATTTTTTTTTTTTTAACTAAAGGCTTCTTCAGTTGTAGAGCTGTCTGTCAGTTTCAGAAGATATCTCTGTGTACGGTAAAAGGCTGCATAGTGTTGTGCTAGACCCAACAGAATGTCAGACAAATACTAGAAACGGCAACGTTTGTACTCTCGAGCCTATAAAAATTAAACATACCTTCAGAACTGTTCAGAGTTGTTTCAGCACACTGCTTATTTCCCTTGCTAGATATAAATCTTACTTACCAAGGAAAGGAGTAACAGTAACTTAAATTATATCCAAGGAATAGATTTCCCCAAAAGACAAAAGAGTTAACAGAAGGCTGGAAAGCTTAGAATTAAGTAACTATGTACTTCCTATCAGCTGCTTTTAAGCGAGAGAATGGAGTTCAAAGGCCACATGCTGATCTTGGCTACAGCAGGGCAAATCCAGAGCAGCTATCTGTGAAAACAGTAGAATTGCTGAAGATTCACATCAGCCTGAATAAAACTAGAATTTGGCCATAAGAAACTTCATTATAAGGGAGAGTATACTTATCCTGCAAAGTCTATTTCATGTTTCTTATATCAGAACGTTGATAAATTATATTTGTAGCTATTTCTGCAGGTTTCTTTTCTTAAGTTGATTTTTATTTTTACTTGCCTTTGTCTCTAGCAGCATAAGGGTGGCATGCTATTAGGGTTTGATTGTGTTTTATTTCAGTAATGATGTTTTTTGGATTAGTGAGATGATGTGGTGTAATTAATGGACATTGACCAGTAATGAAACAGCTGCATAGGCAGATCTCTAGTTGGGATAGTGAGGCAAAAGTTGGAAGCCTGCCTGGAGCAGAGGAGGAGTGAGCCTCACTAGGGCACAGCACATAAGATGTCTCTGGCAAGTGCATACAAGTAGCAGCTGAGAGGATTTGACAGGCAAACATAGATGGCAGATACCATATATCCCACAAGGATAAACAAACAATGCCAAACAGATTAACATAAAGATATGCAGCTTTAAGTTGAAGGAGAGCTAGTGCATATCATTTCTTCAAGGATGCTACACACATGTTCCTATTTCTTTAATACTTGCCATGACGCTGACTCTTCAGTGAACAGATATTATGCAGAATTCAGAAGATAAAAATGTAATAACTTTTAAGCAATGAGTGTAGGAGAGAGGTCTCAGTTTAATTTCTGGTGAAACTTGTTACTTTTACATTTAAATGAATGGCCTGTGTTTGGAACCATACAGAAAGATTGGTTATGTCTTCAGCAGAGGAGATGTGTGATGTATGGACCCAACTCCTTTATACTCCCTTTCTGCTTCATTAAGAATTAACATTAGAAATAAACAGTATCTAATGATTTCATTCAAAATGGATAAATTGAAAACATTATATGGAAGTATATGTAACAGTTTCAGCAGGAATCCCGGTGGGCTGTCATTAAAAAAAAACATTAATGGGGAGTTTCTTAACCTTCAAAACACAGGTCAAATCTTTGTTTGAACACAATACTGATGTCAAAAATAGGAAAAAGAAGCAAATGGCTGTTGATCTAAGCCTCTACCGTAATCATTAAAGATCATTTGTAGGTGAGATAGCTAGCATCAAGACAGTGTCATTGTACAGTCAAAGTTACCCAAGAGAAAAGCAGCAAGAAACCTGTGTAGAGGCATACCATGTGAACACTCCTGTACAAATAATTCCCAGTGAGGAAGTAAATTCTATGGCTTGGTACATACACTTGTTAAACAGCTGTGAATGTTACAGTTTTCTTGCATACATGCAGTTGTTCATCCAGTCAGAATTTGGGTTTAAAAACCAATGTTATCAAATTATATATCTTGAATATACTTGTAACAAGCTGGTATTTCACAGTAAATTATGCTCTCAAATGGTACTGAAAAGTAAAACTTCTTTAAAAGTCTAATCTTCAACTGAAAGCATGTCTTATATTTAGAAAAATAAACATAAAACACCAGAGTGATTATTTATTAGTTACGGAAACAGTAAATATTAAGGTACTCAGAAGCAAGGTACTCACCTTTAATTTGCATCAGACTTTCAGATGTTTTTGCTGTTTACACAACAATAGACTAATGGTTTTGGACACCTGGTTATCCACTTTGGCACACCTGAAAAAAACCATGTAAGTTGTAGTTTACTTGTGGTCTAGCTAAGAAATGTGCCCTAATTGGACCAGCTAATTTACCTCATAACATTACATCACAGAATTTGCTTATCAAGATGGTGTTAACATTTTGTCTCATGAAAAAAGATAACATTAATTTAAAAAGAAAACGTTCTAAGTGTTTATATGCAATGGGAAGTTGTATGGTATGTATAGTTCAGGTTATGGAAATATAATTAGTTAATGTGCAGTTCAAAAATACATTGTTTATATTATAGATTTATTCAACTCTCAATAATTTAATTCAGTCTCTATATTTGACATAAAAAACCTTCCTGAGAGAAAATTAATTTTCTGCATTTTTTTTTTAAATGAAGAACTTAACAGTTTGTACTGAGAAAAGGTTCGTGTGTGACCCTTTTCTGGAAGGTTGCTCTAGGTTCCTGTTTTGTGTGTTCCTCGGCTGAATATTTGGTTATCACAAACTCCAAACTTCGTGCATTCATGTGAGCGCACACACACATGCATGCATGCAGTAATATCTGCCAGGCAAGCCATATTTGAAATGTCAGAATTAAACTTGTAATTTATTTCTGCCAGGCATCTCAAAATGCTGACACCACCACCCACAGAGGAGATGAGTAAGAGTGGATGGTACAGGAGAGGGATACTGAGGTTCAGGTTATAAGAGGAATGTGCACGGGGCCTGGTGTGCAGCAGTTTTTGTTCTTGAGATTTACATGGAGGGAGGCGGAAACAGATCCAGGGCAGTCTGCCAAAGACCAGTGCTTTAGGTGGTTTCTCTGATATTGCCACCTTAGCACTTTGCAAGGATGCTGGCAAAGACCCTCCGATGTTTTCTCCCTAATAGATTAGCAAAGTCACTGGTGAAAGCAGTGCCCGCAAAGAATCAAATATCCAACTGCACTGGTGAGGAGTCCTCCCCAGCCACAGGGAAATACCTACTCTGATGCTGGGAGAGCCGCCTCTTCCCTGTCCTTCTCTGAAAATGGGGGTTGCAGGGCTGTTTCTCACACTTTTTCCCTCACTCCTCGCCACCTTAGTGCTGTTTTGCCCTTTCTGAAATACGCCTTCCCAGAGGCGCTGCCAGCTTGGCTGAGGGGCTCGGCTGTGCCCTGCTGTGGGGCGGCTGGGACCGGCTGCGTCCCGCCCCGGCCTCTCCTCAGAGAGCCCGCCCCTGCAGCCCCCCCGCCACCGCCTCCCCACACACACCTGGTACAAATGTGAACTCGGAACTTTCCTAGGAACATTTTAAATTCCTACTAATAAAAGCCTTCTGACAGGTAAACAGAACTTTTAGATACCAACGGAGAAGGGAATGGGTGAGACAGGCAATGAAAATTGGTTTCTATCTTTGTTGTACAATTAGGATGAACTGTGAGTAACTTTCACCAAGACTCCCCCTGTAAGCAAATATAAACCAAAAGCTGGCAGCTTATGATGTCTCCCGTCCTTTTGCACATTTATGATTTGGTTCCATTAATGAAACTGGAGACCCACCTCAAGGTGTCTGTGCAGAGCAGGCCAAGCGGCTGGGGAGGAGGAGGAGGTGGCATGTCGAGGCGGGCAGCGGTGGAGCTGGGGCAGGGGAAGCCCTTCAGAACAGGACTGGTCTGAGCCTGTCTGGGGCGGTGAGAGCAGCCATGCCAGCTTTCCACAGCTCCGGCAGACATTAGATAGACAGCAGTGGGCAGCCGTAGCTGTCTTTGGCTAGGCCTGGTGCCTGGACTCTGTGCCCTGGGCTAGCATCACCTGCCCTGTTGTATCTTTAGGGGTTTCTTAGGTAGAACTTGTTAACTGATTTAAGAATCAATGGTGAAAATGTAGTGGTATGAATTGACTTCAGATCTGCATGATGTGCTGTCTGGTGGGGTAAACTATTTTATTTGGAATATACTTCACAGCAAAACAGATAAAACTTCAAAATATACACCAAGTTCATAAATTCTCTCTTTCTGTGCCTAATATAACTAGAAACACTTGCATAAGATGTGGTGGGTGCTGATTTTATGCTTTTTCTTCTACTTCTTGTCACTGCTTGCAAAAATGAATGTGACAGAAAAAAGAATGAAGCAGAGGCAAAGAAATGCTTCCACTAGCAGGCTGCTCTGTCATCTATCCACTGTTTTTATTACTTATTGCCTTTGGTTTAATTTCTTTTTTATTATAATAGAGGCAGAGGTTCATAAGGAGATGAGGATGCTTATGGTGTTAAGTAGACATAGATTTGTTACAGATTCTGGAATTCATTTTTGGCATTTTGCTTGGTCAGGGATTACCTTAGTCTGTCTTTAATTTTGTGAACATATACATTGACATACAGAAGGCAAACAGTGGTCAATGCCAGATGCTTCAGAATTAAGTGGGAAAAGCTGCCTCATGCTTCTAATTACATCTTATGTAAAGCACGTATGTTGGAAAAGGGAGTTCTACCTAAGAACTGAAATTAGAATTACTACCATTATGACATGAGGAAGAAGATGGTTATGGTATTGTTGATTTTTAGTGTGTCTTATAAGTGCAATTGTGAAAAGACAAAAGGAGGACAAACAGGATGGGTCAGTTAGCTAAAAGGGGAAAAAAAAGGAAATGGGGAGAGCAATCAGCAAATTATATAGTTTATGAAGCCATTTGCTTGACTCAGAAATTCTGAGTAACACAATTCATGAGCATTAAGTGAAGCCAAAATGAGAGCTTTGTAGATGAGTTCCTGGAAGTTACAGCATGTACAGAACTCAAAACCTGATCTGTGAAGTTGGGATATGGTCACTAAGTAGGGGTTAATGTGAAACTGGAGTTTGGGGGTACCCACAATAACTTGTTTCGGTATTTTGTAGAATCTGTGTTCTACTGGTGGTACTTTTGAGTGAAATTTCTTGCGTGCATTCACATTTTTTGAAGCATGTGAAATGACAAAGATTTCTGGACATTACAGGATATGAGGGAATTTGACCAACTACCTGAAGTGATTTTACTTGAATTATAAGATGTTAATACAGACACTAACCTGAAGTGCCTTAAATATATAGGGTAATAGGGTAGAATACAATTTTTAAAAGTATCCAGCTAACCAAGTACCTTGAGCCATATTTTAAACCTTATTAAGGCACCTACATTCCATAGGCACTTTGAATATTTTGCCTCAGGGGCAATTTGTGAAATATTTGGCAGAGATCATGATAAAGTCAGAATGCAAAAAATGTTGATTTGTAACCATAAAATACCCATTTGAGAATATTGTTGTATATTTTTCTTTTTGTTTTGTATTATTATTCTGTTCATCACAGTAAGTGGAAAGATTTTTGTTTTTTTTTTCTCTTACAGCCTCTGGCATACAGTAGTTATTCAGCTAACTATTGACATATGTTCTTGAAATAGTTGCCCAGAAGATGACCTGTAGACTAAACAAAATCTGTGGAATCTGTTGCTCTACTTACACAAACCAAACAACTGGTACTTAAAAAAGCAACAGGTAACACTATAGTAAGAATTTGTCTTAGCCTTATTTCTTACTTGGCTGAGAGGAAAAATTGTTGAATGAGTTGCATATGGGCCACATAATTCCTAGTCCCTGATTTTGAAGGTAATCCAAAACCACTCTTTCATCTTCTAGTGATGTTTAGTTTTGGCAGCAAAGTGTTTCTTGACTGTAGTAGTCAGTGCTGCAAATATTTAACCACTTGACTATATTGCAAAATTTAGGTGAGGCACATGTTTAAGTTGCAGATATAATATAAAATGTGCTTGCAAAAACTATGGGCCATCTAAAAAATGTTTAACGTCTTGCCTAGGATTAGTGTTGACCTTTCAAATAGGTGGGATAAATGGGGAAAAGGATCAAGTCAGAAACATTCCAGAGTTCAGTATTTCAATCAGTAATTCTGGTAAATTGGATACTTTTTGTTTGTTTGTTTCAATATTACAATAACACAGAGGTATAGAATTTTTTTAACCAGTTCCTTTTGTGGAGGCAATCTGACAGATATATAAGCTCTGTAATCTTAGAAATGCCACCTACTGTGATATTTACTAACTCACTTCCTTGGTGGGGCAAAGAGCACTCTACATCGAAAGGCTGGAAGTTTGCCATCAAATGTGTGTAATCCAAGTGAGGAGATGCAGCCTGGGATACTGCATCTTTTGCCTAATGGAAGCAGAGGTGAACAGAGAATTTATTGTGTTGAGTTTGGGTTTTTGTTTCTTCAGAAAACTTTGGCCATATTCAGAAATTTAGAAAGAGATATGAACCCAGTGGGGCATACTAAAAATCTAGCTAATTCATTGGAACAGACAGGAGGCTTTGGCTGACTTTTTTTTAAACAATGCTAAGTAGTTTGACAGCTGTTTCTGTTCCTTTAGCTGAGAGACCTCAGAAAGGAAAGGGGCAGTAGGAATGGCTTAATAGGAAACAGTCATGGGTAATGTTAGGAATAAATGATCAGCAGAGTTGCCTGACACCTGCAAGCTAGATAACAGTGAATGCCATCCAACTTCCAGGTGCGGTCGGGGTGAGTGTCATGACATCTGTCCTTCCGTGATTCTTGCCAGCCTAGCACCATTGCTTAATGGGCAAGTAGGACACTACTTGAATGTATACTGATGTGAATTGTTTATCTAAAACCTGGTCTCTGATGTGTCATTTACAACCTATGAAATCCAAAAGTTCTCTAGAAATATGATGTCTTGCTCAAGTGAAGAGAGAAACAAATCTCTGCAATGAGGAAGTACTCTGTGCCACCAAGGAAATGAAACAAGTAAAGCATATTCTTCCAAGAATTTAGACAAAGTCCACAACATTTAGGTGTAAAGATCAATAGATATTTACTGTTGGAATCTTAAAGAAGTTCTGCTTCTGTTTTAAAATCAGACATATCAAAAATGAGGTTCAAGAAAGGTCCTACAGCTCACTCAGAAGGAGGCTTTGTGTACTGTTGGGGAAAAACTGTGGAGTCATGTGTGAATGTCTTCAGTTATACATTCTTGAATGCCCAATCTTACTGTTTCTTAAATTAGAAAATAAAGGGGGTTTATATTTTTGCCTGTCCTTCAATATCTAGGAGCTTTTTCTTCCTTTTCCCACAGATATCAGTTTTTCCTTTTTCCCCCATTTATATTTATAGCCTGCTTTGTTGGCCGTTTGGCCTCCTAGCTCTGCAATCTCCAAAACTATCATGAGTTTTGTTTGATCCAAACCTGTATTTTTCCAAGGAAATACTTTAGCTGAAAACATTTACCTGGTGATGATTTTGTACCTGCCTTGAAAATATTTTTAAAGCACTATTTTTTTTTGGTCCTTTTGTTTACTCATTTTTGCCAGGTGATTGGAACATATACAGGCTGTTGGCTCCCTTTGTAATGTCCAGCTAGTTTAAGTACCAGAGATAACACAGAGGTGAGGACTGACTTCAGGTGAGGTCTAAGTAGATACCTACCTCAGACAAAACACCCATGTCTAGTCCAGATTCCTGCAAAGCCATGCTCATTGCTGCTGCAGGTAAGGGATGTAAAGGTGTGTAATGCAGTAGCTGTTGCAAAAGAGTTTCTTCTAACAGCAATAGCTCCCTCTGCCTCATTCACTAGCAGGATCACGTCTGGCTCATTCACAGGGAAGCAAAATTTTATTTTCACTAAATATGTGAAATGCCTTTAGCTACTTCTGACAAAGGAACGTTATGTCAGCTGTAGATTGGAGGTCTACGAATTGGACTCTGGGGGACAGGAAAATAAAAATGGCCTAGGAGGAAATGGTGGCTCTTCTTCCTTCTGGGATGTTCAGAGGTTTCACAAAATGTGATGCCACTTGCTCAGTTCAGATTTTAGATTCATGACCAAATACTAAGTATATGCACTTTTATTATTCTGTGCACCATTGTCAGCATGACTGCTCTTCCAGTGAGGCTTTATGGTGGGAGAAGAGAGAAAAAGAGATTGGGAACATGTATGGAAAATCTCTAGGTCTGTGGGTTTTTTCATTTTTAACACTGTTTTCAATGAAACATTTGGGTCCCATAAAGATGTTTAAAGTTCACTTTTTTCAGGGAACACCATGTGGACTGCTTGATAGCTTTCTCAGACGTGAGGAGGGATTGGAGTTGGGTAGGTTAAAAATAAAGTCTTTCCACTTGGTTCACACTTTTGGGGAAAGGAGATCCAGGATTCTAGTTACAAAAAGGGAAGCTTTCCAAAAATAATCAGAGTGCTAGTAGATCTCCTAAGTTTAATTATTAACGAAAATTGAGGTTTTCAGAATATCATGCCTTAGTTTCATACATAAAGACCTCAAGGTACTCTGTATTTATGGAAAATACTAAAGAAAGTATTGCAAAAGTAAACTTAGCGTGTGTGAAAAATGATAGCTAGAAGAGTATCCTCCTCATTTGTTTCAAAGCCACCATAAGCATCCAAGTGTAGCTAAATCTCTTTATTAAATTCTAGGTATTGGTATCACAGTGCAAGACAGGAGAGCTAGGCGTTGCTGGTGGTGAGGATGGTATCTGGAGAACTAACTGAAAGGTGGAAGAGAGTGAGAAGGTTGAAGGAAGGAGTCTGGGAAGTACAAATTATTTCCTCTGGCATTTGTTGGAAAGAATTCAATTTTTTTTTTAGAGATTTTAAAAAGCCCAAAACAACAAACAACCTTTCCAAGCTTTTTAAATTTCTTCTTCAGTCTCACTTTCTAATGGAGAGTGAAATAAATGTCCAGTGTTAAAGTTCCTTGGCAGAGCACAAGTCTTTTGGAGGTATTAACTGCATTGTTGAAGATGTGTTGGGCACCAGCATGAGCCTGGGCTGACTGGCTTTGGGGCTGTGCCAGCTGTGGCAGCATCTGTCTGAGCAGGGCCCTGGGCTGCAGGAGGGCTGTGTTCCCCTGGCCCTCACCATTCCCCACAGCCCGACCCTGCCTGGTGGTGTGGCAAAGCAGCCATGCTGCCTGTGGTGCCCACTGACACTGTGGTTCTGGCTTAATACAGGTGAAGATAAAGCACTAAAGTATTCAAGAACTGTATCATTTGTGTACAAGAGCACTTAAATAATATATTTTGCCAGTTTTACCCCATTACTTTACTCCCTGCATTTCAACACTAGCTGTTTTTTTTTTTCCCCACAAAAATTAAATGTAACTTAAGAGTTCCTCCTGAAAATGACATCTATTTACTGGATGCGTTTATATTGCATCTTATGCCTGGGATTTGTATAGCGTGCCAAGTGGCATTATTTTGGACAAACAGGATGGAGCTTTTTTCTTTACCAAATACAAGTAAAAGGAGGGAGATTATTTTCACTTGATCAAATACCTTAGTCCAAGAGACAGTAATTGATCTGATCTCTCTATTTAGAACAGATGGAGGTTTAATTTAAACTAATGGTCAAAAAACTGGGTGAATGCATATTGATCAATACATAGTTGCCTGCTAAATTGATTTTGAAAGTATGTTTTAAATCAGCTGTTAGACAAGGCCTGACTAAAATAGTCTGATTTATCTGCATTTACTGAGAAGAAATATAAGGGGGTGGACTAAATACATGTAGAAGTTCTTTTTACTTTTCAGCATTCTATTCCATTCCATTCTTGTCCTCTTAGTAAACTAAGGGTAGGATGTGGTGCAGTGTAGCATCTCACACAGAAGGAATCTCCTGAAAGACATCTCTGAGGTGTTTTGTCTAGAAAAAGAAGCTGAAGCAAGATTATGACAATGTATTTATTTTTAACTTGAAAGGATAGGAGAGGGAACAAATTCCTTCCTTGAAGAAAATGTAAACGAGGAAAACCAATTATCCTAATGATATCAATTGCTGATAATAGTTTCCTTTCCTTTCTATTTTTTCCTCTAAGTTTAGATCTAATAAGATCTAAAAAGAGCCCTGATATAAATACTGAACCCATGAAAACATAATTGTTTTTAAATATTAGAAAAATTGAAATACTAAATTTCATGCATGATTGACAAATATTCATAAGGCAAAAGCATTTATAAAGTTCTGTCATAAAGTAACGTGTCTTGAAACTTTAGCATTCATGGGTTTTTTCCACCCAAAACTGCTTTGTTTCTGTTGGAGATGTAGATATTTTGGCTTCCTTTCTACCAGGTGCACATTGCTTAAATTTTTCACTATTTAAATATTTGTGCAGAGGTAACTACTTGATGAAAACTTGTGAACAATTTATTATTAATACCTTTTTACAAATATCCTTTCATTTCATTTAGTTTTTATTTCATAATATAATAAAAATGGCTTTGATGCCTTTATTGTTTTTATTTAATTGGCTTTCTGACAGGATCATTGCAGAGGACAGCTATTTTGTCTTTTTTGGTGAATAATCACAACCTATTTGTTGAGAAACTTAGGTGTGTCATGGATTTTTCTTCTGTGGTAGTAAAAATTAGGGCTTTTCGTGCTATTCCTGTTGAAGAAAGTACTTTTATTTTTTGAAGGGTCTTCAGTGAAAAGTAAATCATGCTACTTTTGAGAAACTGATTCATATTCGTTCACAGTTTTTAATCAAAATGTCACAATTTATGTGGAAAATTTTAAATTTCATTTAAAATTAATTTATTTTTATTTGTATGATTAATTTGATGTCTGAGAGGGGCTTTTTTCCAAATAAATCTATAGCTTGGTTGTACTTATTTAAGCAAGATGTAATAGCAGATGTAATTTAAAAAATTTAAAGGTTGATGTGGAAGATCCAAATGCTGCTGGTTAACTTTCTTTTATGTAATATTCTAATGTAATATGTAATATTCTAGCTCGCTAGACTTTGATATATGATATATCGCATTTTTTAATAACTTTTGCCATGCACTGAACCTGAGCGTTTTATAGTGGATTTATTTGCATTGTATATGCATTATGGCAGGCTGCTTAGCCAAGTTTATGAATCAGTCTTCCTCTCACTTTGGAACAACTGTGATTTCATGAGACAATGTTCAGGCTATTATATTTTTACCTTCATATTTCATACAGTTAATTAGATCATCACATAATGGTTTATGCTGACGTTATTCTAATTTGCTCAAGCTTTTCCATGTTACTTGTTAGATTATCCACTGGGACATATTTTGAAAATGGAGAGGTGCTTTCTGTGATCAATACAACTGTTTGTTGAAAACTTAATTGCTTTTTCCACATTAAATAAAACTGGGATTTCTCTGCTTCCTCCCCTGAATTTTTTAGATGTATTCCATATATAAAGTTTGATGAAATTAAGTTCTACTAATTCTTTGTAGATCATTTGTTTATAATCTTGAATTTCATATGGATCCAATATTTAAGTTTGAATACTACAACACCTTTCCTCAGAAATTCTTCCTTGCTGCTCCACCATCAACTATTAGCTTGTTCTGGCTGCTAAACATGCTGCTTCTGCTGTTTCTGATGTATACTTTCCTCAGATACCACCTTTTAAACCCCACATTGTCAACTTTAGGGGAAAAATATAAAAAAAAAAAAACCCAAACCAGACTACAAACATTGTAGTCTGAATGTACTTGCTCATTATAAATTCTCACTTGGTCCCAGTAAAAGATGGATAGATTTTGCTTTAGCAACTGCATGGAAAATAAAATAGAAGTATACTATAGAGTCTTCTCTAAATGTCTTCACAGGAACAAAAAATAAATGTAATCCAGAAAGTATTTCTGTCAAGAACCAAAAGCATATAATTAGCAGCCAAAGTGTAGAAAAGGTTTCCCCTGATATATATCTAGCTGTAAAGTACTGACTTCTGTCTGGAAATTCCATTTTATTATGTAATATATTTTGGAGCAAATCAGCAACTATTGAGCCAAGACACAAGTGCTGCAAGAAGTGGAATTTTCATTACTGCAAAACTGCTGCTGTATCTTTCAACTGCTTTAAATAAATCGCTGAAAGAAAAATGTATGAACGAAATCTGGTACTTAAAAATCAATTTCCATAGTTTGCTGCATGGCTATTTCAAGTAGATCTAAGACCATAGTATACCTCATTGCAACAAGCACTAAGCTAGACATTTTAGGAAGACAAAGCATATCACCTTAATTGTTCTTCATTTTTCTCTTTGGAACATGATTAATGATTTAAGAATTCCAGGAATTAAGGTTACTCAGTTCCTTCAGGTATGGCCCCATCATTTCCCACCTGTGAGAACCCAGGAGAATTCCTACTTTCCCTTTCAGAATGGCACTATAACGTATTTGGTACAGAATAAAGTTAGCGATAAATCTTATTGGGACTTTTTTTTTTTTCTATTTTGCTTTACTAATGATTATAGTGGTCCATAAGGTTGGCAGACAGTGAAGTTGGTGTATATTTCACAAAACAATTCTTTTTACCTTTACAGGATTCCACTTTTTTTAGGCTATAGAAAGATAAGACATCAGAGAGAAAACAGAAAACATCTCTACAGTTAGGAGTATGGCTGGACACAGGCAAGTGGCAGACATGAGTATCACTAGTTATAGAACATCCAGGCTGTGCTTGTGCACGGGCAGGAGGTGTGAAATATGTTAACCAGGCAAAGAAATTGGGTATGTGTCATGCTACCTTAGCCTTGCTAACTTCTGGTAATAAGCCACAGATGCATACAGCGGAAACTTATTATGATCATCTTAAATAATCAAGCAGAAGTTTCAGACGTGAGATTTGGAAACAAAGCTGGATTTTGTTTCACAAATTCTCTGGTTGTACAGTATAAAAGCTTAGATTTACAGTTCCCAGACTTTACCAATTTCATGCCAGACTCTGACTGGAAGTTGGATTGCATCTTTCGTGTAGTGTTTAAGGATTCCATAATCCAGTTTGGGGGTAATTGTATGATCTAATAAATCATAATAAACAGTACCCAAATAGACCTGAAAAACTATGAGAAACATAAATGTATTTAGTATGTGAGAGAATATCCAATTGCTTCTAGAACACTTTAATAACATTGACGAATAAATGTATTAAAAGCAACATTTTTTAGAAGAATTCAACTTGCAAAGCCTACAAAAGCTTAACATATGATTCTCACTGATGACAAGCTTGGTCATACTTACCCATTGAAACACCCATTTATGAATGCATCTTCAGTTTGTATTGTAATAACGTTATAATGGGTCTAGTAAAACTACCCCATTAGGAGTGTTTCTAAATGTAGTGATGGCTTTTTTTGCACATTCCTTGATATTTGGCCTTAAATCCCCTGAAGGTAAGTTTATTATCCTGGTTTCAGCTGAGATACAGTTAATGTTCTTTCTAGTGGTTGCTGTGTTTTCAGATTTGACATGAAAGGAATGTCAATAATGCATATTGATTTAGTTGTTGCTAAGTGATGTTTCTACTAGTCAAGGACTTTTTTCAGCTCCCCGTAGAAGGTGAGAAGGACCACAGACAGAACAATAGAATGGCCAATGGACTATTCCGCACCATAGACATCATGCTTGGTATATAAATGGAGGTTGGCTGGGGAGCGGGAATCCACGATCTCTGCTCAGATTGGGCTGGGTAACCAATTCACCAGGCAATGGGTCTTGTACATTCTTTTACATTATTATTATTATTATTCACCAGACAATGGCTCTTGTACATTCTTTTACTAATTTTTATTATTATTATTATAATTTTAATCTTCATTTTCTGTTATTGTTCTATAAACCTTTCTTCATCTCAACCCAAGAGGGTTTTTTTTTCCCTTTTCAACTCTTTTCTGCCTCTTCTCAGGGGACAAAGACGGGTGAGCAAGAGGCTACAATGGTCCTAGTTACTGGCTAGGGTTAAACCATGACAAATATATACATACACTGTTTTGTAACCTCTCTCAAAGTAAGAAAAGCAAGTGAAATTCATAAAAAGCCTTATAATATTTAAAGGTCTAGCTCCAAGTTGTCAAGAAGGCTTGAAAAAAAACAGTTGTAATATAAGAGAGGGTGAATCTATTGGAGAAGACTGTCAGTGGAGAAGCTTTCAGAAGAGGAACTATGTCCTGTGAAATTCCCTCTCTACATAATCATAGAATGGTTCGGTTTGGAAGGGACCTTAAAGATCATCTAGTTCCAACCCCCCTGCCATGGGCAGGGACACCTCCCACTAGACCAGGCTGCTCAAAGCCTCATCCAGCCTGGTCTTGAACACTTCCAGGGATGGGGCATCCACAGCTTCCCTGGGCAACCTATTTCAGTGCCTTGCCACACTCACAGGAAAGAATTTCTTCCTAATATCTAATCTAAATTTCCCTTCTTTCAGTTTAAAACTGTTACCCCTCGTCCTATTGCGGTGTATCATGGCACAGACTCCGGCTGTGATGAGCATGAAATCGTTTATTGCTTCTCAAGCCTGGGCTTTTATACTCGAGCTCTAAAACTTTCCATGCACCTGCTAGGCAAGTAAATACGTATTTCAGATCACTAACCCAGTCGCCTTATTCAGTTCCCACCAAGATAAGCATGCGAAGCTGTTTTCTTGTTCCATGTTTATATTGAACCAGTTCCTCCTCGTTCCATCTGTATCGATATCTGTGTTCCTGTTTCTGTGTGCTCTGCTCACTGTGTCTTTGGCCGTATGCAGGCCTCTGCTCATAGATCTGTCACAACCTATCATTACACTCCGTGATAAAGGGTCCCTCCCCATCCTTCCTGTAGCCCCCCTTTAGGTACTGGGAGGCTGCTATAAGGTCTCCCTGAAGCCTTCTCTTCTCCGGGCTGAACAACCCCAACTCTCTCAGCTTATCCTCATAGCAGAGGTGCTCCAGCCCTCTCATCATCTTCGTGGCCCTCTGCTGGACCCGTTCCAACAGGTCCATGTCCTTCTTGGCTGAGGACTCCAGAGCTGGACGCAGTGCTCCAGGTGGGATCTCACCAGAGCGGAGTAGAGGGGCAGAATCACCTCCCTCACCCTGCTGGCCACGCTTCTTTTGATGCGGTTGGCTTTCTGGGCTGCAAGTGCGCGTTGCCAGTTCACGTTGAGGTTCTCATCTACCAGCTGCCCCCAAGTCCTTCTCCTCAGGGCTGCTCTCAAGCCATTGTCTGCCCAACCTGTATTTGTGCCTGGGATTGCCATGACCCAGGTGCAGGACCCTGCACTTGGTCTGATTGGACTTCATGAGGTTCACATGGGCCCTCCTCTCGAGCCTGTCAGGGTCCCTCTGGATGTCATCCCTTCCATCCAGCACGTCAACCATGCCACACAGCTTGGTGTCATTGGTGAACTTGCTGAGGATACACTCAATCCCACTGTCCATGCTGCTGACAAAGATGTTAAACAGCACTGGTCCCAGTACTGACCCCTGAGGAATGCCACTCATCACTGGTTTCCACTTGGACATTGAGCTGTTGACTGCAACCCTTTGAGTGTGGCCATCTAGCCAGTTCCCTATCCACCAAGTGGTCCATCCATCAAATCCATGCCTTTCCAACTTAGAGACCAGGATGTCATGCGGGACAGTGCCAAATGCTTTGTATAAGTCTAGGTAGATGACACCAGTTGTTCTCCCCTTATCTACTAATACTGTGGCAACATCGTAGAAGGCCACCAAATTTGTCAGGCCTGATTTGCCTTTGGTGAAGTCATGTTGGCTGTCACCAATCACCTCCTTATTTTCCATGTGCCTCAGCAGAGATTCCAGGAGGATCTGCTCCATGATCTTGCCAGGCACAGAGGTGAGACTGACTGGTCTGTAGTTCCCTGGGTCATCCTTTTTTCCCTTTTTGAAAGTGGGTGTTATGTTTCCCCTTTTCCAGTCAGCGGAACTTCACCAGACTGCCACAACTTTTCAAATATAATGGAAAGTGGCTTGGCGACTTCATCTGCCAGCTCCCTCAGGACCCATGGATGGATTTCATGAGGTCCCATGGACTTACGTACCTTCAGGTTCCTCAGATGGTCTCAAACCTGATCTGCTCCTACAGTGGGCAGTTCTTCATTCTCATAGACCCTGCCTTTGCCTTCTGCAACTTGGGCGGTGACGTTGGTCATATTCTGTCACTTACCAGAATAAAATGGTGCAATTCTAGTGGTCTCACAGTCCAGAATAAACTACCATGCCCTGTGGACTGGATTAGCACTCAAAATCATTATCTTCCTGCCTATGTGTTTTGATTGTGGTTGTTAAGTTGGGATATAGAAAGGATGGAGCTAGACTCTTCTCAGATGTGCACAGTGACAGAATGAGAGGCAATGAACACAAACTGGAACATGGGGAGTTCCAGTTTGGATATTAAGCAAAAAGTTTTTACCATGAGGGTGGTTAAATACTGGAATACGCTGCTCAGAGTGGTGGTGGTATCTCTATCTTTGGAGATAGTTAAGACCCAACTGAATAAGGCCTTGAGCAACCTGATCTAATTACATGTGTTTTGAGCATGGGGTTGGACTAAGTGATCTCTGGAAATCCCTTCCAAATCTGGAAATCCCTTCCAAACTAAGTTATGTTATTATCCTAGACTTAAGGGAGTACAGACCTAAAAGTGGAGTAATTCACTCTTCTTACTGTGTTACATTTCAAGTAGGGGGTAAGTTAGCAACTACTACAATAACGTTGTAGTGTGCTGAGGGCCTGAACTCATTTCACTCTGTCTTAAATTGATGAAGCCCTACTTAGGTGTGAGTTGCAAGTCCCATTCTGTGAAGAAGTAGCTATATACTAGCTTTGTGATTGTTGATTCCTGTTCAGGAGAATACTTTCCATACCTGTATATGCATCTGTATTTACATATGTTATCTAAGCCTCACACCTGGTTAAGTCCAATCTTGTTTTATTATGAGGTCTGTGACAAATAAGGCTTGAGGGACCTAAAATGTTGTAGTTTGTGTCTCTGTCCCAAGGGAGGAAAACTACAAGTTCTGAACATATCATGCAATCTTCTTTTTTGTTGGTGTCATTGGCTTTAGAGCTAGAAAGTTCCCTTGATGGAGATTAAAAATAAGGTCTCTGGTCTTATTGTGGACATGAAGAACAACTTACTCCCTTACTACTTCATCATGTTTTAGAGAGTGTTTTATTGCACCTTTTCCTCGATCTTCTCTTTAGAGAATAAATCCAGTTCTTTCAAGCTTTCTGCACACCTGAAAAGCTTGTACTTTTTCTCCGTTCTGGATTCTTTCCACACATCTTATATGAAGTGGGATGCCCCGAGTGTGATACGACCTTCTGGCGAAGTCTTTACCTGTGCTCTGTAGAATGGAAGGATTTCATTTTGTGTTGTCTGGCATCCCTGTCTATACTCCAAATAGGATATGTCTTCTTCAAATAAAACTTTTTCAAACTCTTTGATTTAGGTTCAGTCTGTGATTTTTAGTGCAATTGCTGTTCTGAAAGGCTCTCAGGTCTGTTCAAGTCATTGCTTATCTGCATCTACAAGTAGCACTCGATCCACTTAAATGTAAATACAGTTTGAAGTTGTTTCTTAAGATTAATCTCTGTTAATTTACAAGGCATAGAAAACTGGCATTTTCAGCTGTGCAAGATAAAAATGAGTTATATTTGTGTTCAGAGCTATAACAATATGTTAATTCTAATTCCCAAGGCAGTTTGGGTGTTAGAGCTGGTTTTGAATGCCATCAGTGAAGGACCTGCTCTCCTGGCAGCTGATTAAAATTTCAGCCAAATCAGAACTAATCATGTCTGTGACAAAGAATTGGCATAATGTAATAATGTGTGTTGCCTTAAAATACCTCTTAATGATGAAGGACCATCTACAAATAGAAGACCAATTTCACTGAACTTAGCTTAAAAATTGTACTTTAGTTAAAACAATGTAAATATGCATGTGAGTTATCTGCTGGTGTTTTTTGACTGTTTTTACTGTGAGGTAGTAGTATTCAACTTTCATCTGCTAGCTTGCACTCATTTAGAGCTGCATTTAGGATATAATGAAATAAATGAAAAATTTTGCCTTCGCTTTATACGAACTGAATTAAGTCCTTAAAGAGAAACATTTATTTTAGTTCTAGCTACTTTATCTGGTTTTGCACACTAAAAACCTCATCTAGTGGAAGGTGTCCCTGCCCACGGCAGGGAGTTTGGAACTAGATGATCTTTAAGGTCTCTTCCAACCCAAACCATTCTGTGATTCTATAAAATGACAAGAGAGGATTTTTAGCAGTGAAACTCCACTTTAAACATGAGACTTACTTAGGCCCTAAGAAACACAGACATTCAAACAAAAGATTAAAAAGCATACTGCAAGGCTTACATGTTTCTCTAAAGGCTGTCAATCTGGAAGTTGTTCATGTTTCTTTCAATTTGCTTTTGCGCAGAGGATCCAGAGTTTGTTTCTTCTGATAATCCAATAGACAAAACTAAAATAGCTATGCTTGCAAACAAAGACTTCACTTTGATGGAATGCCAGCAGTCACTGTAATTTATAGTTGGAATTTAAGATTACTAGTTTCCCAAAACAATGGGCTGTGTCCCAGTAGGACATTGTTATCAGGTCCTTGTTAGTAAATGGCTTTACTGTATGTAAGTGCACACATTCTCTTTTTAAGAGTATTTGTAAGTAGTCTTACAATGCTGTGAAATAACATTTCAAAACAGTAATGTGACAGAATTATTAAATCATTATATGTTGTAGTAAATTTATGCACTTAAAATAGAAGTTTAGAAAAACAGTGTATGTGGAATAATCATGGAAATAATTTCCTTTCAGATAGTGAATAATGTCAATAGCTCCATTTGTTGTCCTATTTATAGTAGCAAGTTGAAAGGAAGTCTTTCAACCTACTGTGCAATTGATACATATTTTAAATTTCTTTTTTTCCTGACATGCTATCCAGTTCTTAGAGGAAGAAAGAAAATGAGTGTGAGACCTAACTTCCAAATCTGCAACAGGAAAGTAAAATAAATATGACATATGAATCCCTTTGGGCCCCAGAGTCCAATTTTTCGGGCACAAGCTGCACTGGAATCCACTGGTACCACTGCCAAGGAGTTGTTCCCTTGATATATTTTGTTTACTTAGCCAACTCACTTTGACTTTTTGGTCTAGTGTGTTTGATTCCCCGCCTACTGAAAACATATCAGCCTATTTCATTTCTAAAGACAAACCAAAATAAGCACCCTAGCTTCATGGGCAGGAAACAATCAACTTAAAGCACTGCCCTCTGCTTCTCTTTTATGTTTTTATTTTTGGCAACAGTAATTCAGACAGCCAGGTAAAATGCTATAGGAGTTGGCTGGTGCATGACCTCAGTTATCATCAGTCTCTGTCTGCTCGGGAATGCAGTGCTGTGACAAAACTTCATGCCCGCTCGAACACTTGCTTAACTTCTCTTGGGGTAGGGATGTGGTGGATGTGAAAGGTTCTCTTAGTAGATATGAAGAAAATGTGACAAAGACTGTAGTTCCTATTATATGCAACTCCTTATGCAACTGTTTCTGTCTTGACTTTTGAAAATACTGTTCTCCATCCCCCAAAACCAAAACAACCAACAAACAAAAAGAATATATAGGGAGTATTTCTGAAAGAGCCATACTTGATTCCACAGCTGTAAACTGTTGACCTCTTTCTTGATGGTAGAGAGATTCCCACTGGCAGGAGAGCTCATGTTTTTTCAGCTTTACCTTTGCAGGAAGTAAAAAAATTGTGATGCAGAAATCGGACATTAAGAGGGAAAGCTATTCTCAAATTCTACCTGAGTGATGCAGCACCACCTGTATTTGTAATAGAAAGTCGAATAATGATGCTATCTTTCAGCAGCTATATTATCTGAGTTGATTTTTTTCAAGTGCTCGGAAAAGTAAATTCTGTGCATTTTCCTAGTGAGCTAAATAGTAACAGTGCTTGGAAACTAACTTTATGTTTGCCCATAGGGAAAAGAAAACATCAATTGTTAAAAGGATGTATGAGATGTATTTGATTTCATAATGGCCTTCCACTGGAAGGAGCAACAATTTTGTTTAAATAAATGAAAATCAGTGATACATGGGACAATTGTTTAAATAACCAAATTGGATGTATTTAAAGTACAAAATGCTGTGTCTTTTCAAGCTAGTGTATCATACCTTAAATTTAAAATATCAAGTGATTTTAATATGCCATTTGTGAATGCTGAGGAGGGTTCATTTTAGAGTTTATGTAACACTGAATTTATATTTAGTCATATGTAAAGGAAGTTAGTTACAATTTTCTGTAAGCTGCACACGAAATGGTTCTTCCATGAAAAACAGACCCACCGATTCCAGCATCAAATGTAGGAAGAAATTTTGTTTTATAAGAACAATTCTTATAGAGAAGAGAGTTAAACTGCCTCTGAGCTCACTCAGAGATTGCTGTTTCCAGTGCAAACAGGGACTGGTTTCTTCCCAGTGAACACTCACTCCGAAAAATAGCCTGGTATCCACCAGCAAGATGAACCCCTTTCTCAGCATTTCATTCCTCTAATACACCAAGTGGCTTGAATTAAGTTCATCCATTGGTAGTGTAGCTTGAATGAATTCTGTTTGGAATAGATTGCCTAAATAATCAATACAGTAAAAGACCTAAAGTAAAAGTAGTTGTAAAATGGCAACTGAAACATGAATGGTACAAATAAACCCAATAATGAAAATAGACACTGGTATGGCTTGGGGTGCTCCTAAATGAGTGTTGTTGTGTTGTCTAGATTTCACTTTTTTTATTGGGCTGGACTGACTGACATAAAAATGGTTAACAGTTGATATCGTCCTGTTCTCTTTATTGACATGGTTTCTTGTATAGTGATGAAATATACTTTTTATTAGATGAAAGATACGTACCTGGTATGTGACATGAGGTCAGCAGAGAATTCCTCGTACTATAACTGGCTAGTCATTTGACCATTTAGTCTAAAGAAATATTCTCCCACTGAACTAACAGTATATGTCTTAGTTTAGTGGTTCATTGGAAGATGAAATCCAGCTGCTTGAAATTTGAATAGTCAAAAGCAATATTGCTTAAACTCCAGCTTCTGGAGTCTTTGTGGGTCAGTGGGATAACTCCTGGGATCTGTGATGCACTAATAGTGATGCTTTTTCCTGGGAAGCCAGCAGTCCCCTCCTGTCAAGTACTGGCTGCAGGTCTGGCTTTATGGAGGAGGCAGTCTGGCCAGGAGGCAGTCATGGGGCCCTGGGGAATGACAGCTGTTGGGAGCTGGCCATGTTTAATTGCCCTGGCTCTTGCAGCCTATTTCCAGCCTCTGTCACTGTTGAGCCAGAGAGTTTTTGGGTGTGGGCTGAAAGCAGACTGTGGGCAGATCTCTTGCATGTTGATTGTACTGCCCACAGACCAGCATGTCACACACAGTAGCGTCATACTAGGGTTATATTCCACATGTTAATAATATGAATATCTCCTGCCTGCCCTACCGGAGAGCTTAGTTACCACTCTTAAAATGCAAAGTCTATAGCTTTGATTTAATTATTTACCTCAGTTGTATTTTTTTCAATTAGTCCATTTTTCTCCAAGAAAATACAGTATGTAATAACACATTTACTAATCTATGATGCAGTGGACACTCATTGCTGTAAGACAGAATTGGAAGCAGTCTAATTAACCCCTTGAATTTTTTGAAGTGTGTTCATGCATAGAAATTCAAGTATGGGTGGATTAATCAAAATTCCTGCTGGCCTTTATTCTGGGATGAAGAGCATCTTAGATATTAAGCCACCACATATCTTTGCCTTGCAACCTTTTGTTCTTTATTAGCAGAGAATAACATTTTTATCCTAGAGTATAATTGTGTTCCCAAGGTTCAGGTCATTCAGATCAGTCCAAACAGAAAAAGAAAGCTGGCCAAGAGTACATCTGGAAACAATGTTAAAAGCAGACAATTTCTGTATGCTGAGCTATTTGGAAGATCTGAAAGTTTAACAGAAAGGGCTCACACCTCTGATGTTCCAGTAGAATAGCAAAATGTTTGAGTTACTCCTGTAATAATAACCTACCTCTTGGACTGCTCTCAACAGCTGGATATTTATGTTCTTTTTTGTTATTAAACTTTTAATCACAGGGTACCCTTCTAATTGGAGTAATTGATCTCTTATACATCTGTATGACACTACCCTGATCATTTTGGGTGATAAAAATGCAGCATGCGAACTTATGAAACTTAACGCCTGTAATAAAAAAGTGGTTTCTTGATATGCCCTCACAGCAGCCAGTTGCACCAATTCCATCCTTAGCTTTAGTGTAACAAGAGAGTATTTTGCTAGCACACTGCTAGGATCACAAATCCCAAGCACTTTAGTTATATCATTACAAGATCTCAGCTTTCATATACAATTATATATAGCTTTTTTGTTGCCTTGTTTAATTTTTCCCCAGCTTTTCTAAAAGTTAAACTGGCAGGCTACCCTCTTACTATATCTGCAGCAGATACCATTTTTTTTGTCCTGGACTTCACAGCACAGTATGCTGATCTAAAGTAGCTGAGCTGTCATGGCAAGTTTATGATGTGTTTAGCCAGTGCCACTCTGCTGCCCAAAACCTGACACTGGTCTCCAACTTTGGGTTGTTACACTCATGAAATGAGGCAAGAGAATTTTGTAGTACCACACTTCCTTTATTTTGCAGACTTGCTCATTCTCGCATGCTATCCTTTCTGTTTATTCATAAATTTTTGTGTGATGTTTTTTAGCATACTTAAGAGCTGCCACTCTCAGGCAGAAGCATCTGTCTTTTTAATGCCTAGTTTCAATAACTTCAGATTCTTCAATGCATTCTTCAAATGCATCAAACATTTTTGTGCTTATCAGGAAGCCAGTTAAAATCTTAGGGCTGGGGGAAAGGTAATAAAGGTAGAAAAAAATGTCTGCATTTTCTTTAGTTGACTGGAGAGTAAGACTGTAGATCTAAATCTTATATTTTCTTGCCATATTGCCTTTTACATTTACCTCCATTTACCTTTGGGATCTTACTTTCCTTCCTGCTTCCTTTGCTTTCAGTTCTGCATGAGGGCTTCATTCAGTTCAGTACTATATTTCTAACAGTAAGAAAGGAAATAATTCCACAGATTAAATGATCCAAAGAAAAATATTTTCATACCCCTCATGTTGCTATGTTTATAGATGTTATTGTAAACAGTTCTTCATTCTTTTAACTATCCTATACTGGATCTGCGTAATTGTTATTATAGATGCATGAATAATTTTAAGTCATTACTTCTTTTTCAGGATATAAGTAACTCTTCTGGAGTTTTACAGAGCATACGTTGATGTATTTTATTCTTTTTTCATTATTGTACTGCCATCATTAAAAGTTCCCTGTGGGATATCCAGAGCTCCACATTTTCTTTTTCGTTTCCATATAGCTTCAGAGTTTTTCAAATTCACTGTTCAATCCAGTGAACAGGGTTTGCTAGTTTGGCTTTACTGAAGTTTAAACTGAAATCAGATTTCAAAATACTAATAAACGATTGGCCACCATCCCAACTAGAGGCCTGGCTAGCCTCTTCTGACATGACTACTGCAGGTGCCTTTCCCTCTTGACTACTCCTTTTTTCTGGCAGACAGACTGCTCTGCATCAGCCCTTCCCATTTTGCCTTTTTGCCTGTTTAAATCCTTAACCTACATTCCCTATTGGGCTGTAACACTTCATTATTTCTGCTTTGTCCCAACACTGCACACTTGGCTGTTATGCTTTGCCCAGATCAGACTGCTGAGAGAAGTGCGAAAGTAACAGTTCAACAGTCTATACCGAAAATTACACACTTGGCCACTGTACTTAGCACCACTTATTTCCAGCTCTTCTGTTTTAACATATTTTACTCATCTAATTAATGCTTCATAAAGGAAGCAATAGGAGGGGTTTAAAATGTCTCTACGTGAGAGGTTGTCTGTTTTTATCTAAAGCCTGAGACTGAGCTGGCCACTATTTTTCTCATGAAAACTTACTCCAGGGAGTCAGATTCTCTCTTGGCAGAAAACATCCCACACTAGTCCCTGGTTTTCTCATTTTAACAAAATAATTAAATTAATCAACATGAAATATTTCACGTAAATTGTCA
Organism: Alca torda; assembly: GCA_008658365.1. NCBI lineage: Eukaryota > Metazoa > Chordata > Aves > Charadriiformes > Alcidae > Alca > Alca torda. Next base: position 12,923,976 of record CM018087.1, on the reverse strand, counting down.
CACACTTCAGGAATCACCGTAGCATTTGCTGGACTGCACTACAGCAAAATCGTTGAAGGAGCTTTTATAGCAGAGAGAGAAAGAAACCAGCAGAGGTAGATAAGAAGAGATGAATGATGGGGTTCAAAAATTCTGGAGGGATCATTCTGAGGAAAAGTGAACTGCCAAAAAGATACTTCACACACAATTATTTCTACACATTGATATTTGACTTTACAAAAGTGACCTGTTATGAGTAAAGAACTAGTACCAGGAGGATCTGAGAGAAATGAACTATGCTAGTGATCATGTCCAGAAATTTACTTCACTTAGTGACCGCTTAGTGACTGCTCATCACAGTCTCTGGTCTTCCTCTCCTGTCCATCATCGTGGTTTATGAATGTTTTTTCCTGTTTAACATAAAAACTAATATTGGTTGTATTGTCATTTTGCTCCTGGGAGGACAGCAATCTGTCCGGTTCATGCGCATTACAAGTAGAGCTACTTGACATGTGATAATGAGATGTTTGATTCCTTTTTAACTTTTTCTGATATTCTGAACTCCATCTCAGCTGAGCTTTCCCTCTAAAAGCTTGTGGTATCTTTTAAGTTCCTTTATTGGCTACATTCTGAGTTTTGTTTATTTTTCTGTAGCAAACTCTCTGCTTGGAGATCCTAGCTTCTTTCATTCGAATTACAGCGTAGATGAAGCCCTAGCAAGTTGAGTTTGGCAGGTGACCAGTATTTGTTATAAAGTCAGGAGAGTGGGTATCCAGGCCGAAGTCTGGACTAGTCATGCTGGAGACATTATCCAGTCTATGAGAATAAAATGATTGTATAGAGTCCAAGAAACATTTTAGGATGTAACCAAAAACAGCACTGAACCTGGTTCCTTTTGTAATGTAGAAGGGCTCTAGCAGAAAGAATCATTAAATGCTTTTCAGTGTTTGAAGTCAGTCATTAAACAGTGAAATTCTTTTGGATTTCACAATTACAGTAATCTAACAGGTAAATGAGTTGAACAAGTATAAATAAATAACATTGTTTTTTCCCTCCTTAAAAAGGGAAAATCATGATAAATTATTATATGGTTGTTAACTAATGTGAATAGTTTAGATAAGAGTTTTAAAGCCCACAAAACTGAACAGTACTGTATTAGAGAATTTTACTTTGTAACCATGCAACTTTGACTTCCTTCATGCTGGCAGAATCATTGTGATAATTAAATGTGCTTTTTTATGTGTCTGGTACAAAACAGTTTTGGTTAAGTGGCAAAATACAGCTGTTTAAATTCCTCTCTACTTCTGATTGGACCCCCTGAGCTTTGCAAAACTAAGGACTGTGACTGAACGGATCTCATTTCCTTTTTTAAAAGGTATCAGCCAACAAGATACAAAATAAAAGGAGCTCAATAAAGAAGTCTTCTTTTATTAACGGAGATTAAGTCCTTCCTACTAAAGTCAAGAGTGAAACTCCCCTTAACTTCCAGAGGGGGCAGGTTTTCACCTCAAGGGAAAGTAGGATTTGAAACAAAAACCATTGGCTTTTGTCCAATCTGTGTCTCACTGGAAGTAGGCACCTTGCAATTCCTTAACAGAATGTGATGATATTTCCAGCCCAAACTTAGACAGTATCCAGACTAAAATTAATTTAAATTATACTGCAATTTTAACTGTTTTGAGACACATTTCTTGACACTCAGATGCCTTGGTTAGCGTAGAGTCTGAAGGATATAGGTTGGTAGGTTCTGTTGAAGATCATTCTGCCTCTGTAAAAAATACCAGCTTTGAGGTACAACATAAAGTGTTTATCACTTCCTGATGAAACTGATGTATTGTTAATTCTAATCTGGGTAAATCACTTTTTTTTTCTTGTTAGATTCATTCATATTAACTATGTAAATGAGTTCACAAACAGTATAATGGTGTACTTTTATGCGATTTAAAGACTAACTTTAGTAAATTTGAAAGATTTCTGATAGAGGTAATACTTCAGATGCAAATGAAATAAATAGTAGTCAGCAGTTTTGATAGTTAATGCACAGAGTCAGACGTGGAACTCTTGCCCTGACTTCTGTAACGATATTTAGCCTTCATAGGCCTTATTATCTGGCATCCCGTGTTGATTCTTGTGGGAAATAAAATTATTCTACATGGATACGTAGCACACTGACAATAAATATTTACGATCTATAAAAATAATTTCTAATTTATGTGCTGCAGGATGTTTCCTTTGTCCAAGTGCAATGTTTTACATGTTAAAGTGATTGCTTTAGCACAAAATGTCAATCCATGTGTATTACTGGGGGTATTCTTTCCAGTCACTAGGGTGTCATGAGAGAGATCCTGACACGTTAATTTTGCTGTTGGACCTAACAGTTTATATTACAGGTATATTTACCTTCCTAAGTAAAACTGTACCCATTTTATAACCTACTTGTCAATAAGAAACTATGTATCTCACTTTTCCCCTTATGCTAGAACTGTCAGTATCATAAATCCTTTAATAGTTCTTTTCTGTGAAGTTCATCTACATTTAGAGTGTATAGCAATTAAGAAATGTGAAAGAAGAAGAGACTGTGTTGTGGTCAGGCAGCAAAATTCATCTACGGACTGGAATTTTGCAAGAAGGTAAAACAAGGCAGGTTCCATCTAAGAACCCTCCAAGTGCTAACTTATGTCTACCAGCGGCTTTAAGGTTTAGAGCACAATAAATGTGTAGCATTAGTTGTAAGCATTAAAAAAAAATAAACCCAGTTGCCTTTCCTAACGTTAGACCTCTCAAATTAGATCTCGCTGCACATGGCCTTAATTTTTAGGTCCCTACCTGAAACACACTTTTTACCTCCAAATTCCCCCCAGTCCATCTCGAAGAGTAAATGTTGCATTCATAAAATGGTTGATAATTATAACCCAGGCATAAAATGTGTTTAAAAGGTAGAGCAAAACTGAATGACAAATGTTGTTTTTTTCATTATATCCGTGCCTGTGTGTTGTCTCCTTTAACTAGAAATACATGGTGTCAGGATCTCTACCATTCTCATGAGCCACTCAATTGCTTAAAATCTGTTCTCTGCTGCTGAAGGATATGTCATGATCATTTCCATCAGAGTAAATACTTGATAATAATCTTACGTGAAGTGGGTGAACAAGAAATAGCTTTTTAAAGTAAAGCAGAGAAAAGATTCCTACGCAGAGAAATACAGTCTTATTTCTCACACCTTTTGTTTAGAAATGGATAGTAGGAGGCCTAAAGGACAAATTTTGAGGACCAATACATGATATTGATGGATGTGCTGAGTCTACTGACTTTATTTGCTGGCAGTAGTGTTTCATATGCCTTTCAAGCTGAATTTACTTGTCACCTTAGACATTAAGGCAAAGATATGTGAGCCAAAATCAGGAGATATTTAATACCGGCAACATCCAAAAAGATTATTCAATCATTATTCGCTTCTGTAGATGGAAACTGCTCGCTCCTTGACCTTTAAAATAATTCATTGTGGCAAGCTAGCTGAATCTATCCGAGTGAATGCAAACATTTATATGTATTTAATAAGATGATTCCATCAGTATTCACAGAACAACATCTCCAAATATTACTTTTATTTCTGAAAGAATTTATTGCTTTAAAAGTCATTTTCTCTTCTTGAGTTGTAAGATGGGGAATTCTGAGGTGGTGCAATTGGTAGCTCTCAATTAATTTTTAGTAATGAAGACACCATTTTATGTATCCATGAACAAGTTGAAAAGCAGTATTTAGTTACAGAAGTTGAGGGCTTTTTTGGTGGGCAAAAAAGGGAGACTGGAACTGGACTTACATAGCACATTGTGACTAGCTGGCCCAGAACATCGATTACATCTTTTTTCCTCCCTCAAAGCTGTTCAATTTGAGTATGTTAAAAGGACAACGGAAAGATGAAATAACTTGTTTTTCTCCTTCAGGTAGATGTTGCATTTTCATGTCTGTTTGATTACGTTGATACTGGCAACAGCAAAGCCATTTTTAAAAATCTTTAGTATGTGTGTGTGTATATATATATATAATGATTAGTACATGAACTGAGTCCAATCCATTTCTAGTGTTATGTCTCCTCTTATGGGAAAATGAGTAAATAAATGTAGACATGGGAAAAACTTGTGGTAATGCACTCCTTATGAATGCACACTGGCTTTAAAATAATGAAATAAAGCTATCGAGGCCAACAGGAAAAGAAAAGAACATAAAGATATTCTTGTTCCTGTATTCCTATATAGACACAAACGTCTGAGAAGCTGAGGCCTTTCTGACATTCTTGGCAGTAACAAGTCAACGGCAGTAGTTGGGAGGCAGGATCAGTGCCCTCACCCTTTATTTCCAGCCCCCGCAAATAAACCCCTAAAATTATTCAATTCATCACACTTTTTAACAGGAATATATTGCTTTTGGAGAATAAGTGTTTTGCCTCTGCAAATTTGGAGGGGATTGTTGACTAGGTGATGTGGATGGCTGTTTTGTCCTTTCTATGGCCAGCCTTTGGTCTGAACAGGCATCAGAGTGACCAGCTTCAGTATACCTGAGCACTGGGGTACTGTGGTAGGGACAGGGAAGAATAGGCTTTTTCTGAGTTGCTACATATTGCTTGCATGCCGTGGGAAACTGTACTGGTGAGTTACTGACTCAGAACTGAGGAATGAGGCCAGTGCATGAATTGCACTTTGCCTATTGAAAGAGCAAGCAAAAGTTCTTCTAGTTTGCAGTAATGCTTAAATCGGAATTGGCCCCATGCTATTCTTTCTTTTAATTTTACTTTCTTTACAGTTTCATGTGTGTTTTGTACATGTATGTGGGTCTACTTACTTACTTTGTGGCAGAAAGCTAGGGCTGTAAACTCTGAGATAAGGCCAACGTTTTGTTCTTTTTTTGCACAATGACAAACCCTGTGGGGTTCTTCTTGTTCATGACTATAAAGTCTAGTCCTGAAAACAAAAGGATAAGTAAAATATTTTTTCACTTTTACTCATACAAGCAACGTTTACCAGTGAAGGTTCTCCCACAAAAGGCAGCAGAGCCCTATATATGATAAGGAAGATTTGTAAGGTGAGTCCCTTGAAGGTAGCACTTTCACAACACAAACTTCTGCAGTTTGCTTGGACATCTGACAAATGAAGGAAATTACCAATACGTGTTTTCCATGGTGTGCACATAATATGTATTTATGTGTTTGGAACAGGTCCAGTTTTGCCACCCTTTCTGTTATTTCGAATGTACTTCATTTCTGAAATACTCTCACTAATTCCTGAAGGACTGCCTTCTTCAATCAAGGAAAGGATTGACTCAATGAAAAAGTGGCAGGAAATGAGACACTGATGGGCTCTTTAATTATTATTTTAACACACAGTAGCCCTGGAATAACCAGACTTAATTCTTAAAAGCTGCCAATATTTATATTCTGGAGAGTTAGGCAGAGATTTTTCTCCTGAAGCTGTCATGTAGTCCAGCTTTGCTAGGTGTGTTGGAAATTGTTGTGATGACTATGGAATATAACAAGGGGAAATAAATCTAGTCTTTTATTGTGTTTTTTGTTTGTTTGTTTGTTTGTTTTTCCCTTCAGACTGATCCAAAATCTATATCCTTTCAGAATAGAGCTCAACAAATATTGAAACACGGAAAAAAAAGTATCATTCCTACCTAGTGATAATTCAGAATTGAATACTCATCCCTTTCCCCCTGTTCCTCCAGCCCTTCCATTAACTATGAGATTAGGAAACACTTTATTCACAGCTGAGTAAACTTGTGAAATGTTTCACTATTTTAGCTCTCAGTGAGAGTTATTGATTCAGAATCCTTAGCTATAGCACAATATGTGTATTTCAAACTGTTCAGGAGCTTTTAATAATTTTTTTTTATTTAAAAATGCCTGTTTATTGCGAATCACATCTCATGAAGATTTCATTAAAAAAAGAGACTGGTAAGACAATATCTCCTCTTGGAAAAAAAGATTTTTTTTTTCCTCAGTTCAAATCAATGTTCCTTTCACAGTTTAATCTATTCTTAGTGAACAGACCTTTTTCTGAACCAGAAACAAAAACATACTCTTTGATCATGTAGAAAAGGACTTAGAAGAGCACCTCCTTCTTTTGTGAATACTTCAGTTTTTCAAAGCAAGCTTTTTCAGAGCTTTTTGGCCAGGGAACACTTGTTTGCTGTTCATACCATGCTCCACACCAGTATTAAATGTGGAAAAGGAAATACCAAGAATAAAAGAATTGTAAAGTAATTCTAGAGCAAGTTTTAACTTCCTTGGGTGAGTCCCTGTGATTCAGATGAGCTAATCTTTGTTCACGTCTATAGACCTGAGCATGCAATATTCCCTGAGCCTGGCCTGCCTTCCTTTCAGAGGTAATAGACAGGAAGAGGCAGTAAGAGATCTGTAGTGTAGTTTGGTAGATAGAGACTGGAAATGAGAGCTATCTCTCACTGCTAGGGAATCAAGCCGTGGTGCACCCCGGGAGAACTGTATCTAAATGTACAGCATAGAATATTTTTCCAGAGTATAGGCAAAGTTAGGAGCTTTTTCTGTGATTTCTGCTCCACAGTCTGCCCCAAAGTCATTCTTTAATTAGTAATAAATAGTTTATCATGGAGCTGATATTGAGAGAATACTGAGGTGGGAGAAAGATAAGCTAAAGAATATTATTTTAGACAGAGTTAAACGGTAAAGGAATTATTTAACGTGAGCAAGAGTACAATAAATTGTCTCTTAGGCATTTGAACATATGCCTAACTTCAAGTATGTGATTATTAATACTTTTTTCAGAGTCACAGTTCAAACCTCCATTATTAGGTTTTATGAAATAACATGTTCTAAAAGCCTATTAATTTTCTTATCACAGAATCACAGAATTTCAGAGTTGGAAGGGACCTGTAGAGATCATCTAGTCCAACTCCCTTGCTAAAGCAGGATTGCCCAGAGCACATTACTCAGGACTGCATCCAGGCGGGTCTTGAAAGTCTCCAGAGAAGGGGACTCTACAACCTCCTTGGGCAGCCTGTTCCAGTGCTCTGTCACCCTAACCGTAAAGAAGTTTTTTCTCATATTTGATCAGAACTTCCTATGTTCGAGCTTGTGCCTGTTACCCCTTGTCCTGTTACTGGGAACCACTGAAAAGACTCTGGCTCCATTCTCCTTAAACCCCCCTCAGGAGTTTGATTTAGATATGAGTTCTGCAGGCATACACTGACTCCAAATGCATCACTGACAATTTCTAGTGGTAGCAGTATTCAGAGGAATAGCCCTACTGATGTCAGTGGTATTTATCACTAGAGTTAGATTCATAGATTCAAACTTTAGTATTTTAGATATATATTTCAGGCTCAAGACATTTTGTAAATGTGTATTATGTCTCAATTTAGATGTTTAAACATATTTTTTTTCCAACTGAAAAATGTGTATGTTTTACCTGAATTAGGCCAGGGTGCAGCTGCTTGGAGTTGGCTGACAACAAATGCAGAAGGCAAATACAAATCTTAATTCCTGCCTTGCAGACAGGTTACTCAGAGGTGCAGGGAGATACCTGGGGTGAATTGGGATTTTATAAACCAGAGCTAGGCCATTCAAGCATAGGTACCTTGCAGAGACCTCACGTCTGGTTCCTTTTTGCAGATGAGGGAAATGTTAATAGTACTTACCTAGGAAGTGAGGGCTTTCCCCCTGTATCCCTGAGTGTGTTCACCTCCTTGCCTGCCTTGCAGGGGATGCACTGCCAGTCCATAACATATTCCACGCTGGTGCAGTCCTTCCTCTGCTTTTTCCCTCTCCAGATGGTTTTCTGAATTTTAGTCTATGTCTGTTTAATGGAAAATGCACACCTGGTCATGGCAATCGGCTCCAACGTCCCCATCTCTCACTTGGGAATATAAATTCAAATCTTGTCAGGCTGAAGACGAACCTGGCTGGAATTTCATGGGCAAATAACCATTAGGTAGTAAAAGGGAGTAACAACTTTTTTGCCTTTTTTTTTGATTTACAGGTGACATTTAAAAAGAAAGGGGTGTGAGGGTGGCTTTTACTGCAGCTTGGCAATTTTCAGAACTCTTGTAATGCAATGGTTGAAGTAAGTTATAAAGCAGTTACCTGCATCTTGTGAACGTTTTTGGCTCTTTTAGGTTATTCTATAACCCAAAAGCCTCAAGTTGAGTGGCCGGAGAACTGAGATCTCTACATAGGAAAAGTGTCTGTGTGTCTGAGTTCATTTTGTTGTTTGGTTTTATTTGGAGATTTTCCTTTTCTTAGGCAGGGCTTTATGGGGGTGGGGAAAGCTGTTGGCCTTCACTTCAAATAGGTGAACATCTGCTGTAACTCTCAAAATGGACGTATATATTTGTTATATATTTCTGTGGCTGGTTTTGTGCAGTAAATATATGATTATGTTGTACTTCATATTGTAATCATCTGTATCCCTCTCTACTTGCAAGAGAACGCCTTCTCTCTTTTATAACATTTGTTCTTTCATAAACCCACAAATGACAACCTAAAGAATAACTAAATATTCACTCTGGCAAACCCAGTGCTCTTTTCATGAATGTCGTGCCTTTTGCATTAGAACATCACACAGTAAAACGGCTTTGTGCTGAAGGACTGATGCATGTCTAATTGGCAGAGGCAGCGTTTTATACAATGTTTAAACTAGAAGTGGTTGGAAATTTCATGTGATAATATATTCTCAACTGATAATGCAGTTTCTACAAACTGGACTTTTTAATGGATGTTAATTTTAAGTTGATTTTTTTTTTTCAGATGAGGAAACTCAGAATGAATTCAGTTCTTTAAAAATTGCTTGACCCAGATCCGAACTTATTCTTTCTTATCTGAATTAAACTGTTATTTCAAAACACTCTAATAAACTACATAACTGTGTTGTTCTCTCAGGACATTGCTTTGTCTTTTTCACCTCAAATAGGACTCCTCGGTAGCCTACAGTTCCAGCAATTTACATAAGATTTGCAAGACCTGGAGCTGCAGTACTGCTGCAGATATAGTGGTGCAGTATTAATTTATTAATTTAATAATTAGTTTAATAAAACCAAAACATTTCAGGTCACTTTTGCAAGCTGAAAAAAAAAAACCCATTCAGTTCTAGGAATATCACAAAAATAACATGTAAAGACTAATATTTCAAAGTTGATTTTTTCAGTGTTGTCATTTTGAAACTATTTTCTTCTATCTGTATCGAGATGGAGCAATTTAGGTGTTGCAATGCTGGAATTTTTCAGGTGATCAAGATTCTTTGTCTCCAGTTTTTGAGCATTGTTGCTAATACGCCAGATCTCAAAAATTCAGTTAAAAAAAAAATATCAAATTGCATCAATCTTTGTGATGGAATCTGTATGGGATATGCTTAAAAACTAATTGACAGTAGAGGAGTTTATTTGAATGAAAGAAATACGTAAGGAAATAAATGTCAGCACTCAACATAGCAATTATCTTAGAAAATCCAGCACGTAGTAAGTGATAGAAATACGCCCTACTCATCCTTCCATGACTATTAATAGTTGCATATTCTGAAAAAAGAGCTTTCATTAATTTTTCTTCCAAATCTGTTATTTTTCTCATGTTTTATTTTGATTTCACTAGGTAAATCTGAATATGAATACATACCCACATGGTATGTCATACTGAAGTAAATATCCATTAGATATAGTACGGATTAATTGAAGGAGAAGAAAAATAAATCAGCAAGACTAAATATCCAAAATATGGTACATTTTGAGTTCAGGTCTTTATTGGGTGTTTAATCACTTTGTCAATGTCAGGCTTTTGTATTTATTTTTTAAAAAAAATAAGTTGTCTTACAGTGTTTCTAGCAATGGGATCAAATTCCTGTACTTCATCTAATGGGTCGGCGAAAAGGTGCTGAAAGACCTTACTTTTGGGTAAAAATATTTTTGTGAAACAAATATATTCCTTACAGAGAGAAAAGTTGCTCTTTCCAGTTTTCATACTCGATAATACAGTGGATACAAAGACAGGGTTTTCAGTAGATTCCAACAGAAAACAGGCATACAATTGCTTTTCAAGGGATGATGGGGTATTTTGCTGCCTTTTTGTGCCATTGAGAATGCTGTCCCTGACTTACTCAAATCATCACTACTCTCTCACAGAACTCGTTTCTATGCTGCTCTAACTTTCCTGAACTTCCCAAGCTAAGAAAATAGCTGCTGACAGATGCCAACGCTTGTTCTAAATTTTATACGGTTTGACTTATGTTACTGATGAATCTGTTTAAATAGCTTTCCATGGACATTTAATCAGATAAAGAGAAACAAACTGTTACAATCATATAAAAATTCAAAATCTGTGGGGAACTGCGAAAATATTATTTTTTTTCCCAAAGACTTGCTCCAAATCAAACAAATTAATGGAAAGATTCCCTGTTATAGCTATATGCCAAAGTTTTTGCTAGTAGGAGCTCAAGTAGAGGCTCAAGAATGTTACTCAGTTCCTCATTATAGAATCAGAATAGTTTGGGTTGGAAGGGACCTTTAAAGGCCATCTAGTCCAACCCCCCTGCAATGAGCAGGGACATCTTCAACCAGATCAGGTTGCTTAGACCCCCATCCAACCTGACCTTGAATGTTTCCAGGGGTGAGGCATCTACCACCTCTCTGGGCCAATGTTTCACCACCCTCATTGTAAAAAATTCTTTCTTATATCTAGTCTAAATCTTCCCTCTTTTAGTTTAAAGTCATTACCCCTTGTGCTATTGCAATAGGCCCTGCTAAAAAGTTTGTCTCCATTTTTCTTATAGTCTCCCTTTAAGTACTGAAAGGCTGCAATAAGGTCTCCCTGGAGCCTTCTCTTCTCCAGGCTCGACCAACCCCAGCTCTCTCAGCCTGTCCTCAAAGGATAGGTGCTCCAGCCCTCAGATCATCTTCGTGGCCCTACTCTGGACCCGCTCCAACAGGTCCATGTCTTTATCACCGTGAACAACATTTTTAACAACAAAAGTTATTCTGAAATAAGTTAAACCTCAAGAATACTAATCTACTTCACAGACATACATATTCCTCTGACTCCTGCTGAAGGTGGTATGCAGCTATATGTTGTAGCAGATGGTGCGCAGTTCAAGTAATTGCAAGCTTCTATTTGATTTTCTAGAAGCAAGGGACTACAAAACCGTTTGTTTGTGGTTAAGTGGATTCAACTTGGAATAAATACAGAACTACACCTTTCAAATATACAATTTTCACTGACTAACCTTAGCTAAATGTAAAGGACCACTTCCTTTTTCAAGTTTAATATTTAGTAACCAATAATTTAATGCCTAAAATACTTTACTAAGTAGAAATACAAGTCTATGCTTGCATTTGGCTGGAGAGATTTAATGCCAGAAAACAAGCTTGAAAGAACTCAAGGTCCTGTGGGCCTCTCAGATGAGCTTTCCAAATAACACCAAGTAGATACTCAGTGTTGTTGAGGAAAAAAAAAAGTCTTCAAACAAATAAATAAAGAGACTCACTTATGAAAGAGGAATTTGACATAGTCATACCTAAAACTGGGTTGCAGTTGTCATTAAGACCAAGATATATGACCTTTATCCAGACTGGAATTATAACTTTGTATAGCTTTGGCACATATTATGAAATCAGGCTAGTTGAAAGATTATTTCATTCCAGTCTTCTACTAAGTCATATCTTTATTATAATATCTTTAGAAAATGAAAAATGTAGTGTTTGGAAAGAATGGAGTAATCAAAGTATGCTATCTAAACAGGAACCTGGCAAAGAATGAGAACAGCAGGTTGCAATTTTTCTGTCACTTGGGAAAGCCACCCAAAATTATGATGTGAGAAAGGTATGACATATCTACTAAAAATGGTCCACAGAGGAGAACATTAACGACGATGGTATAGAACTGCAAAGTAAAACAAATATTTGAATTTGAAGAGTTGGTGGATGGAATTTTAATAGTCACAGACCTACTGAAATCTTTTCTTTTGTACTTGTCCTTCTGGTAGGCAATTACAATTCCATTTGTGTTCTGTCATTCGTTGTTACTGCAACATAGGAATGTGAATTTTAAAGGGTATCTTAAAATAGTGTTTTGCAACTGAAGAGTTAAAAGAGCATCTACTTAAGAAATATGAACAGATCATAAAAACAAGAGATAAATGCTCAGCAGAGAACAGATTTGTTTGCAGTAAAAACACACATTAAAATGGTTGTGTGAAGCACAGCATGCATATAGCAAAGCAACCATATACAAAAATGTGTTGCAAACATGATGAACTCTGAATTTCAGAACTACGTTGAAAAACATACTAAGCAGCACTAGTTGGTGCTGCTGCTAATAAAGTGACAGTTCTTTACTGGTTTCTACAAATTAAAATAATATTCAAATAAAGCAAGAATGAATGATAGAAAATCCTTGATAGAGTCAAATTGCCTTGGAATCATACTGTTTTGAGAATTGAATAGCATAAAGAAATAGACGGTAGATTTGAACAGGATAGGCTTATTTTACAGAGCAGAATGTTGTGCATAGGCTGGAGTGTAACAGATGGAAATGTGTGGGATGGCGTAGGTATGTAAGTGAAGGTGTATGGAGCAGGTTGTCAAACACTTTGCTAATTATTTTATGGAAATATGTAAAAGATGGGAAAGAAAGGAAGACAGTATGTCATACTTACAGAGATACCAGTGCCTCATTAATGTACATGCAAGTGTTAGCAATAATAAATTGAGTTTACCTGTGTACTAAAACCATAAATCAGACTTTCCACAGGAGAACATTAGAAGCTGCTGAGGAAAAACATATTGCAGTTGGCACAGTTGAAAATGTGATCATGTGTTGGCAAAGTCAAAATTATGAAAGATTTGTGATAAAGGTCATCAAATGTTATGTCACAGTGTGAGACCCTCAAGTGTAAAAAAGTTTGTTAGAGAACTGATTCTCTATGTTCTTTGACTACAAAATCATAAGAACACCACTCTTTAATTTACAACAGGAATATTTAGCTTAGATTTCAGGAAAACTAAGCAGGAAATCCCAATTAGGAAAACTATTAAGAGTACCTTAACAGGACATAATCACTACACCAGGCTACCCTTTGAGGCTATGCAATCCTTCACATTTGGGGATAAGGCCAGACAAAACCTTGTTCTATGTGTAGCTGATAATGAATGCTTCACTGCAGTAAGGAGTGAGTTCTGCAAGGAAGATCTCTTACAGTTGTATAATTCTGTGCTATTAAAAGCGCTGAGCAGAGCATGCCTCAAATGCTGCAAAACTTCATTGGGGTAGTTTTATATTTCAGTGGTTTTTGTGCAATATTACTTCAGCAGTTAAGGATGCTATACCTAATATTTCAGAGATGCTGGATGGATTTGAAGCATTGCTTCTGAAATCTCCAGCTTGCTTCTGAAATCATCAACAACAAAAGAACATTCTAATGTATGACAATGATAATAACCCAAAGGTACCCCATGTTTCACATTGTTGTACCCTGAATAGTACCTGAGCAGTTTGCTTATAAAATCAAGAGCAAACAAGAACATCCATTTCCATATGGGTTTCAGGATATGTCAGCTTTCTTTTGGTTTAGGATATAATTTTGTTACAGTATTTTTAAATATTGCTTACTAGATTGTGGCAAAATACAAGGTGTTTAGCCTGACCTAAACAGGGTGAAAAGCTTATATGCGTAAGAGTATCCTAGAACATAGAGATCTTTCCAGCCTGTCGGGATAGCTAAACAAACTCATTCTCACTTTGTCTGAAATAAATCTCATTCAAATTGTTCTCTGAGCACACTGCAGAACAGCAGTGGGATGACTGACGAGTCTCAGAGGGACATTCAGTGGAGTCTGAAGTACTGATGAGTGCAGAAAGGCCAACTGAGATGCAAACGTACACACGATTGAGTAAAATGTGAGAATTATTTCCAGAGTGTGGAAAAAGTCATGGAAGTGTGAGTGAGAGAGATGTCACACGAAGGAGAAAAGCCATATTTGGTTTTTTTGTCTGGGATTTAAGATAATATTTTCAGTGAAAATGTGGTGATATCTTTGAATCCTGTGCCCTCCTTGTGCTGCAAATTTTTTTTTTCTTAGCAGTTATACCACTGTCTCTCAAACCAGAGACCATCCTGAAGAAAGGGATGCGATAACATTTGCAGCTGTAGATGGTGTAAACCCATAGGACAGTGCAAGGTGGGATTAGTTGAGAATGTGGGAAGAAGAGTAGAGTTCACTGAGGAGGAGGGCACAGGGAAAAATAACTCAGGAAATGCTGGATTAATCTCTTGACTCACATGCTGCTCTCTCTCGAGTCATGTTTCTCTTGTGTCTTTGTGTCTTCTCTGTATGTAACTAATCTGCAGTCATCTCCTCTGCTTGGACCATTTATCCTGGTCAGCAGCCAAAACAGCTCTGAGCACTCGCTCAGTAATATCCCAACTAATATTTTCACAGTTGGATAAACTGTGCCGCATGAAAACCTTCATCGTGCCTTTCATAAACACTTGCTATTTTCTGTCTTAACCAGGTACTGCTTGTTCCTTCACTCTGTCCTGGATGCCTGTGGCTTATAAATTATGCAGACATTTACCAGTGCACAGCAAAGGGAACTATTGATTAAATCTGTCTTGGAAGATGAGGGAAATGTAGACTAAGTGTCAAAGACTAAGAGGAACTTATCTAACATTTTCTATTCTAAAATGTATTCACATATTTTTTTCAAGGCGCAAATATAAGGCTCCTTTTTCCACTACAGCCTTTTTCTGCCTCCATGAGAACAGACAGAAAATCCCTACTGCTCTCAGTCCTGAGCAGAGTGACAAAATGAAATCCATATATCGTCATGACAGGAAAGACAGAACAGCTACTACATTGAGAAAGTATGCGGTAACCACACTACCATCTGAAATAGCTTCTCTTGGCATTGCTTAATGAGGAAGACAGAGGCTTTTCTTAAAAGGCAAAATGCCTTTTAGGATCTGATTTTATTAATCTGTTATGCTTATTTTATCATACAGTGATCTCATACCACTCTTGACTGATTGGATAGGTCATTACTGTGCTGCACTACCACAGGACTACCATTACTTTTATCTCTCTGTGTCAAACATGGCTGACAACTGAACGTAAGACCAACGCCACCAAATCTGATATCCTTGCACTTTTCAAATGCCCAGGATTTTTAATGGGATTTTGTTGCTGAAAGAACAAGGCCAAGAAAAGTTTCAGCCAAAAGCAGCTGAGTCAGAACCACCAAAATTTCTAAACAACTGCCTCGTATCTGCATTTGAATTTATTATTTTCAGTTATTTATGAACACAGTTCATATTGTTTAAACACGATTGCCCCTAGAAATCAGGCAATCAGAATAATTACAACTCAGAAACTTATGGAATCAGATACCAATAGAATGCACCTCTATTTGATGAGCTTTCTGATACCAGAAATTAAATATGTTTATGGTCCTGTCACTCAACCAGTTTTATAAATCTTCTTCCTTTGTTTGACTTATACATGTGCACACTGTGCTTCTAGACTTGGATCCATAATTCATCTGGAATTAGAAATAATAGTCACAAAAAAAGGCCCCATGGTTTTGTACAGACCTCCGTTGCTTCTTTTCATCCCAAGAAAAGCGATTGACCCAGAACACGTTCTGTGATCTGAATGATTTCACTGGTAATTAGGAAACCAGAGTTACTAGTATGGGATGGGAATTGCAGCAGTAGGTGGAGTCCTGCCTCTATCATCTTCTACACACCAATGTACAAAACAAATTGGCGGGAATCAACTTCAAACAGAAGGCAGTATGTTGAAAAGCTTTAAACAAAAAGGTGTATTAATCTTTACTAAAGTGGTATGTGAATGGATACATTCCTATTCCAAAATCTTATCCGTCATGTATTGTTGTGTGCTCTTTATTTATGCATGGAATTTTATACTGCTTAAATGCAACATTAAGCTGGATTTATGTACAACTGAAGCAAAATTTAGGCCTGTTGTTTGAAGAAGAGATTGTTTGATAAGAAAGCATTATGGAATACTCTAGCCTGAATAAATGCATTAAGATTTGTTTATGGTAATACAAGTTAAAAAATGATTAGGATGAAATGTGGACAGCTGCTTACAGTTAAACTCTGTGAAAAAAGAATACAGATTAACAAATGAACTGATATTATTCTGCATGAAAAAGCATAGCTTGATATTTATCCTAGGCTTGTTCATTGATATTCATGTTTATTCAAGCACTTGCTTGGGTAAGCAATAATAATACAAGCGCCCTGGTCAAATAAAAATGTATGCATTTTCCTCTAAAAAGACCATTGCCAAGACCAAGAAAATGAGATCTTCCCTACTTTCTTACATTATGTCTATCAAACGCAGATTTTTGTTTGCTTACTGAGGTGAAATCTTTCTTTAAACAAATCTGTCATCACCAAGGTAATAGGTTCCCTGAGGGAAAAATGGGGTGAGTAGATACAAATTTCATAAGAAAGAAAAGTTCATGCTATAAATATTAGCAGATGTAATTTTTGTTGGAAGAGACACTGTGTATCTTCTCTATTGCTGCTACGTTCCACTTTTGGTTCCATGCCACACTAATCTAGAGTTAGAATGATACTAATTTTAATTTCCTTTCTGTTTTTACCTGTTTTTATCATTTAGCGAAACATGGTTGCATGAATTAAAGAAAATTTTCAGGTTTTCTTAAATTCTTTCCCAAAGGATATATTTTTTTCTTCTCAAACCATTAGTGTACAATGCCAGGTAAGGTAGTCAAGCATCCTGTTAAACTACTTTCCTAAGGCTTACTTCCAATTTTCCTATATTCTGCCATGATTTGAAGCACATGTAATTTTAAGTGAAGATTTTGCAAAAAATTTTACCACTGTTTTGTTAAATTAATCTGTGGTGTGCATATATAGGCAGATACATTAACAAATAACCCTCTGGTGATCCAGACTACAGCAGGAACTCAGCACTAAGGAATAATAGTAAGCAACAAGGAAGTACAACATATACCATGAAAAAAATGCCTAACAACAGAGGTCTCTGATCTTTGCTGGCAGAAGCATGGCAAACCCCAATGCATCCAAGCTGAATCCAGAGTCAGTGGAGCTTAATATACTTCATGGCACTGAGGATTCACCTCTAGAGCAGCTTAGAGAGGAAATATCTATATGGGCAGGACATAAACAGCCACAGGCTGGCCAGACCTTACTTGCATTAATTTAAGACTGTCACCTACAAATGCATTCTGCAAAATATAGCCAATCAGTTACTATCAAGTTCTTAAATTAACTACTTTTTAACCCCCTCTGAAATATCAACCTGTTTATTTGACATAATAGAATTCATAGAAAGTGATCGTAAAAGGTTTAATAACAACATAGAAATATGTTTTGTCCAAAATAACTGTTTGGAGATTTTATACGGTTAAATCATAGAAACAAACTGTAATTACTAGGATCCACATGATAGCATAGGCATGTTTTTGTGGTTGGGACATAACTGAAGATTTCAATTTAAAAAGGCTAAGCATGGTGTTTTGGGTTTTTAGAAATGACAAACTAGAAAACTGCAAGTATTGTATTTCCATCCAAATCTTTTTATATATCTGTAAGCTCTTTCATTCAGGATTGGAAATACCATAACAAAAAGGGAAAAAGACAACAGAAGTTGTACATGCTGCACAAAAGAGGGGAACTGAGCCAATGCCTTTTGTTGTTTCTATATGTCCATGCATGACATTGAATGGTAATTTCTGATTGCATTAATCATGGGATGATGAAAGTAGTGCAATTCTCCCCTTGTTGGTGGAAGGAGAATCCCTCTCTTCATGCTTCACAAACTGGTTTATGTTAAAGTTTTCTTATGGAAGTTGTGTCAGTCCTATATTATTTCTGTCCCTGAATCCTTTAGTTATTTTTAGTTGAGACCCAAAGGGCTGGAGCATCCCTTATGAATCCGGTCCCGAACAGAGGTCCGAAATCAAGTGTGTTAATGCAGAGAGGCACTGGGGATACTGAGTGATGCTGCTGTAACCCCTGGGTCCCTTTCTGCTTCTCAGTTCCTTCTGGAGAATCAGGCTCAGGTTGCAGATAAGGCAAAACACATGCTTCTGCAAGCTGCCCTTCTTCCTAATGCGCAGGTTCTGTGCGTTCTCTTAGACTAAGCCAAATGCCCCATAGGAACCGTTATATGAGAAAAATTTTCTCTAGCTTGAAACACTTCATCATCATGAACAGGGAGCAGACATTATCCGACTGACATAAGTAACAGCTTGATATACAAGGACCAGTTAAAACAGTGTTATCACTAATGGAAGAAATGGCAATTAGGTCATGTTTGAAAGATAAATGTCAGTGTCTTGAGCTGCCTATACTGTCATGGCAGCACAGATACTGCCTCAGGCTAACACCCAACTATCTGACTAGCTTTTTATGTAGGTTCTTGAATTTTGCCATGGCTACATAGCCAGTAATGCCCAGATCAGTGTGGCTGTGCTTCTGCCCACCTCTCATCTTCTGTGGCACAGCGTTCTTCTCAGATGACTTCCAGCAACAGAAAAATGGTAGCATAGATGTGAGCAGGAATGCACCATGCTGAAAAATTATATTTTGTAACAAAAGCATTGGAATCTTTGTGCTGACTCTGCTGCTGTGGGCAATAGCTGGAATAACAAAAATTTTTGCACAAATAAGAGAAAAGTGACAGATGAAAATAGAGCGTTCTGGAGAAAAACGTGAGATTTGGGAAATTTTCTTGTCCTTCCAAATGACCTGGACAAGGAATTAGGGAAATACCCTGCACTGACAAACCAATAGACCTAGTGTGTCTTTCCATCCCTAAGTTCCTGGATACCGTGGTTTGACAGGGGCTGATATGGCTGCAGCGTGACAGGGCTGCTGGAGAGACCGGCTGCAGTTCCTCTGCCATGTGGAAGGGAGCACATGTGCTACAAAACTGAGTATTGCTCAGACAATCTACTTCCCCAAGCAAATAGATGCCTGCCTCCACTTGAAATGCCTGGTTTTGTTTTGGTAAAGGAACAGAAGCCAAGTTGGCATTCTCCGAAATCTTTCCCCTGGTTGTCCACAAAGCTGGGAGTTTGCTTTTTAACTTCAGTTTAATAGCACGGTAACATTTATTTCAACTTCACTACTTTCTCACAGTAACAGTAGATATATAAACTGGTTTTCAGTGGATTGGTAGATAAAACAGAGTTCTTTTTTAATAATGTACGATTAATGGCAGGCAATTTCTCAGCTTGAAGTACTTCTGTTGGTGGAACATCTGTGCTGAGTGCAACGGCTCTAACATGTACATTATCAGTATGCAGTAGTACAGTACAGGCTCATGAAGAATTATTTGGAAAGCTTGTTCACCAAATATATCACCCTGAGTGAGGTCCTTTGTTGAAAAATGCTTCCAGCTACTCTAAGAGTATTAAAATAAAATAAAATTCTTTTATGTGTCAGGGAAATATCTGGAGCCCATCCATGAATGGCTGGAAACAGTGAACAGTATACGACCAGTGTCGAATATCAAGGATCCAACTTTAAGTAAATGCTCTTTCTATACACAGAAGACTCCAAGCTTTATGTAAGAGCTAAATATTCAAAAAGTTGATCCCAATACCTTTATTGGGTTGTTAAATATACTTGATAGCGTCAGAAAAGTTGTGTATCACATATTGTGGAATAAATAGAAGAATGAGCTAGTATTTTTCTGACTCAAAATATGAAACCAGATTCCAGGGCAGATTATGACTTTTAAAAGGAGGTTCACTGTGAGTGGAAGAAAAGGAGCCGTGCCAGAGCAGGGCTCACGGGAGAACTGTAGCTGAATCAAGTTTCTTTTTCTGGAGACTGTAGAGTTAAGGGGGTGAACAGAGGAGCACAAGATCTGACCACCTCTCTACCCTAACACACTGCACTATGTGTCGATTTTCCTCTCTTCTGGGTTTCATTTTGAGCTAATTACCTAAATTATCCTTCTCTATAGTCCATGTTAGTGCAGGACAGAAGGAATTTATAAATACTAGATGTGATATCCATTGTTCTAATAAAAGTTTCAAGTAGAGATAAAAGTTCTGTTTGCTTTGGAAAGCAGCCACAAGCAAAGTTTATTTGCTACTTCAGTGCCAAGTTGAACTGCAAATACAGACAGCGATTCTCTTTACCCTGACCGCAAAGCACATAAACCCTTGAGCCAGCTCAGGGAAGTCCCTATTTGTGAAAATTAATGTGAACGTTTCAATTTATGCAGTCTATACACATTTTCATGTGTTTGTAATACAGAATTCTCCTCCGGGATTTTAGAAATATTTTTATATCATGAAACTGCAACCCTGGCTATATACATTAAGGTTTAAAGGCTGGAATGTGACTAACAGCTGGTGACAAAGGTGTCACTACTATCTGCAGCTATGACATATGGTTCTTTATAGGCTTGAATATAACTGTCATTTTCAGTTAGCATTTCCATTCCTCCCCTGGGCTAACTGACACGGGACCACTGGGCTGCTGTACCCCAGTGAGTTTAGATTTGAAAAAAGAGTAAGTCAGAGGTAGGGAAGAGAGGGCTGGATTATTTTAGTGTGTTGATAACCACTTATGAACATCTTTCTGTGATGAAAAGGACAGAGATACAGCCCAGCTGTGTCCTCTCAGACAGCTCATTTCTATGCATGATTTTAATATGCTGTGAAAAATACTTGGTGTGCTCTCTCCATATGTGATTATTTTGGTCCTGCAGATCTTTGATTTCACTTGATGCATACTTTTATCAATCTTTCATCAGTTTCATTTTTCAAGAAAGATTCTTACTCTCTGACATGGACATGTGCTTCCATTGTTGGTAGCAGCATAGTCTTTGTAAATATAATATCCAGCCTTTGGCTTATAAACTATTTTTGTCAAAAGCATGACCTTATATACAAATACATAATTCACTACATTTAATAGCAATGGTAAAGGTATAAAATGTATAACACAAACACATAATTTTCGCCTTGTATAAAGTTTACCTGATGGTTGAGATTCTTTCTTCTTATTTGTTGTCATTTCAGTGTCACTTGTAGAAACAGCAATATCTTTCAGAATAGCTTTAGCTTTTGGGAAAAGTGATATATTTTGTTTATAAATAAATTCTGGTTTTACCTGCAAAACTATAAGTGAGAGTATACATAAGCATAAGGAAAAGTTTTTGTCTACTGGTAAATGTCTCCCTAGCATCAGCATTTATTTTCCATTATGGCTTTCTTTAGAGATTGTGCATCTACCTAGAAAGATTGTAGATATCTTTCCAATTTCTTCCCAGTTATTGGAAACAGGATATTTTCTTGGTTAAGGGCCCCTAAAGCAACGTATAATGAAGGAAAACTCAAAGCATAGTTTGACAGGGCATTTCATATGGGAAATGCCATCTCAGCTGTGATGTCTGAGGGGTCCTTTGATGGAAGACTTTGCATGAGCAACTCTTCATCTTTTTAGTGTGTCTCCATTGCAGAGAGAGAGGTTTCAGAGCATGTTTCAGTGATATCATATTCCTCTTCCAACTCCTTTCTTCTAAATGCAGAGTGCGGCCATATGCATTTACAAAATACCTGCCTGCAAAATCCTACAGTATAGAAGTAGGTGATATATTGGACAAGAATAATTTCAAATTAATATTTGTCAAAATAAAATAATATTATGCTGATATTAGAAAGTGCATTGAGGAATGTTACATGCTTGATAGGAGAAATATCTGTTTTAATTTTCTTACACTAATCCACAAATCAGCAAGTATGTAATCGAATATTTTACCACTGAAAATCTTCCTGAGATGTGCTTTGACCTGTAGTATCTGCTCTGTGGCTAGAAATTTTTGCCTTATTTTGAGTCCCAGTTCTTCTCACACTGACTTCAGTGGTGCAGACCATATTTCAGTGTAAGCAGCCAGGTACTAGTTGTGAAGCACTTTAGCTGGGATATTTCTCCAGATTTTTGAGGTTTCCTTTCCTAAACATTAAAACAAGCCTTAACTTTGGAAAAGGTCCATAAACCAATGGACTGAAAGAGTTTACAGATAAGCATAAATGACTTTTGAATTTTTACCATTTCAACCTGGTTGTTTCTTTGATGTTTTTTTTTTTTCCTCCTAAAATAATGACTTGGTATGTCAAAAGACGTGTTTGAAAAGGTACATGTCATTGTTTTTGGAATTTCACAGGATTCTTTGCCAAAATTAAAAGTCACAGGAACATGCTTGTTCTTATGAGCACTTTCATTTTGCACAAGCTGGTGTTTTCCAGTAAAAAGGGGGTTTTGCAAAATTTTCTGTATGCCCCCTCAGGGTGAGATGCACCATCTTCTCCACTGGTCCTTACCACTTATTAGCAAAATCAACTGTAGCCATAGTAAAGACTGTGTTAAAGATAAAAGTTGAAATTACTTGCCCTTTATATTGCATTTTATGATTCCCATTTTTATTCTTTATCAGCTGTTACATATTCTTGAGTATGCCAGCACATGGACTTTTATTTAATGTTTCCAATAAATGGTATGGGCTTCTGCTTCTTAAGACTGAATGGGAAATATTTCAATAGCCCTTCCTGTCTTGCTGAGTGTGAGGTTGTGCAGCTGTAAGGAAAGCCAGAAAAGGTTTAATTCATAACATTTGTGCATTTTTTCAGAGAATTTTGCAGATGTTCCTTTCTGGTGTGGCTTTTTTATTTGGCTTTGCCTCTGCTTTGTTCTCATATTTCAAATTTCAGTATGAAGTAATAAATGACTGTGGTACATGGAGAATTTACAGATGGATCGTGATTTCTCTTTTCTTTTTCCATAGTTTTGGAAAAGTCATATTGCATTTAACTTCTGACAAAAATCTTTAAAAATACAAAGATCATTAAGACTTTATTGGTACATGTCCCACAAAAGCTGAAGTGAAAAATATAAACCACTGATAACAAGAAAAATTAGTGTTTTTTTCCAAAGAGTCCGGAGCACAGAAAACGTCTAGTGAATTACTAAAGTAAAAACTGTGATAAGCAGATTGCCTTAGAAGGCAATACTTTATCAAAACACTGAGCTAAATTGTGCTTCCTATTGTCCCTGTTCAAAGTATTATATACTTCACAGGTTTTCTAAAATGAGATACTTACTGGGATTAGGTAGTCAGAGACTCCTAAACTCTTTGTCCCCCTTTGCAGGCATGCAGAGCCCAGGAAACAATGCAAATGTCACACTGTGTCTACACTGGGACAAAATGGGGAAAAAAAGAAGAGCCTGCCTCTATGCAGGCGTACAAACCCACCTACATTCCGCATGTCACAAACCGTGAAGCCTATTAACTCGCTGTTGATGGGTAGGAGGAGGGAATGAGACTGCAGGTTTCCTGACAAGCCCTCTCAGGCAAATGCAAAAGGGCAGCAGCTGGAATCCCTATACATGGTCCAGCATCCTGCATGGTCAGTACAGGGTGTGCTATTGTTGTGGTTTGGGCTGCACCAGCCACATATTTAACCTACGAAGACCTCACCTGCACATTTTCCAGGCAGTAATCGAGCCCAAGTGACTGACATGGTGAGAGCATGGACTTTCTTTATTACAGTGGCTAAATACTAAATAAAATAGAGTACCATCCACTCCTGGTTTTATGTCAGACCTACAGACACCTACAGATGTAAGATGACTTCAATATTCTTTAAATAAATTTGATTTTCTCTCAAAGCCATACAAAAGATCTCCTCTTTTTCTCTTCCTCACACACAACACAAGCATGCTGCTGCTTTCTTCCTCTGGAGTGATACCAGGAGACAGTTTAAAGAAATTTCTAGGTTTTGTAATAAACAGGACTTGCACAGATAATGAGATAATACTAGCACAACATAAGGTTTGGTAAAAAAAATACCCTGCATGTTGAGTTCTGAAAATAACAAATTTTGTGTTAAAGAAGAAAAATATGATGAAGAGTTAAAAGCACTACACAATAGTGTCAGTTACTGAGGTGTTGATTTTTCCTGCAGAAGTCTATCCCATAGGAATGTGTCATACAGTTATAAAGATGTACAGAGCATGTAGTGTTTTTTTAAATTCTAGTTGGCTATTTTTTCTCTTGGAGAAATTTTGCCTTGCTGGGTATGAGAGCCACAGGTTACCAAGATCTCCCCTCTTTTTCCAGAAAGTGGACTGTGTTGACTAGTATTAACAAGCACCCCTTTATACCTTTCCTTCAGAGAGCACAAGGATTCTTTTGAGCTCTGTAACGAAGGTTTGTTCTTCCTGAAATTTGCACATTGGGCTAAGCTCTGCCCTGGCTTGCAGGACTGCGACCCCATTGAGCAAGTTCAGTGGGGTTATGTGGGGATAACTGAATCTGACCTCCTGACTGTCATTTAATAAACAGAAGAAGAATTTTCTTCTCTTGCTTGGTTTATAAAGGTTCATTTTCATTGAGGTTTTTTAAAGCATACCAGTAGAGAATCTTAAAGTTGTTGATATAAAGCAATGATATTTTATGAGATATTCTGGAGTACCCCAGCAACAAATCACTTTTCCCTCAGTAATGTGGAAATGGGACTGCAACAGGGTCCAGAATAGCCTGTAGCACTTGCACTTACTTCTTCATGTGTACTCTGTGAGCTGGCTCTGGCCTCTCACTAGGAACTATAGATATTTCCTGGTTTTGTAAGATGTTTTTGAGCCAGTAAGAGAGTGAGGAAATCTGAAAGTAAGAACTTCAGGCAAAATGCATCCCTAAAAATATAAGTTAATTTTTTTATAAGAAGACTGTTGTGACTCTTTTTGTTTTTTTTTACAGTACATTTTCTGTAAATACCTATATCTCCTCCAATGCATACAGCTGTGTATGAAAGTACATGTACACATCCAAAGAGGCATTCATTGGGAGATGTCAGGCAGAACATGACCTGCTCACCTGTGGCAAGGATGGATGTTTTGTGTCATCAGCTTTGTGCCCCAGTGCAATTTTTGAAATAATTGTTACCTTTCTGAGTCATTTTGCACAACAGGAGGTGTTATAGTTCAAAATGTTTTTTTTTAACCCAAATCATACTCTGTCCCCTGCTTCTCTCTCTTTCCTCTTCCCCTTTCAACCTCATGCTACCGAGTAGTTTCAGCTTTCACAGCTTTTGGTTTATGATTTATTATAGCTATTGCTATTTCCTGAATATCTTTAGATTCCTTTCAGAGGAAAGTTCTGACTAGTTCTTGCAAAGACTGCTGAAAGCTACTTAAACCTGCTCCATTAAAATCCAGCTGTAAATAAAATGCATCATTTCCCACTGCAAACAGGTACCTTCCTACATTGGAAAGAGACGGTCATATACAGTACCCATTTATTTTTATTTATTTTTGCTATTTCCATGCAGATATCAAATTGTGTGTTCTGTGGGTTTTAAATGCACCTGCTTAGGTGGCAATCAAGTATTAGGGGAATTATTGCTATGCAAAGGAATAGCTCAAGAACTGTAGTAATTCCAAAATGTGCTCTTAATACTTTTCTCGGGTAAGGTCAGCAATGTATTAGGAACTACGAAGGCAGAAGGGAAACTGTGGGATAACAGAAATAAAAAAAAAGGTTAATTCAACATGCAAGTCGAATGATTAAGCAGGCATTGACCTTGCTATGATTTGTTATGGACTTTTTTTTTTCAATTTAAAAATTATTCATTAGTTGTCTCTCTACTTCACTAATTGCCAGCTTTGCTGAAGGCTATGTCAGGGAGAAACTATCTTCATGGATAACTCCTAAGAATTGGGAGCCACGTAGAAAAGAAAAACAACCCCCCATGGCTAGCCTGAGTTGAAGTGGCAAACATTGTGTACAGCCTACCAAAAGAGATGGGACCAGAAAGGGACAAAATGAATAGAGGCAATGATGGATAGATGAGAGGGAGTTATTCATGGCTCTGAAAGCATGATGAAGTCTTAACTAGATGGGAAACAAGCAGATCTTGTGAGGAGGAAGCCATTAGACAAATAAATGTCATAAATTTACAGGTGTCCTATGTTCCACTGCATTATTTAATCATGTTAATCCTTGGCATGCCTTTTCAGATACTAAAGAGCATTTAATCAAATCCTGCTTATAATTGATACTGGGGCTGTGGAAGTAAAGTGCATATGGCGGCAAGAGTTAGATCTTTCACTTTGAGTGTGCATCTAAGAGTGCGTAAGCGCTTAGATTTATTGTTTTTTTTTGTTTCAGTGAACACCATGTTGAATCCTTGATAACGGACTTCCTTACATTCATTTTCTTTCTTGACGACAACACTTAGCAGTCATGTGCCTTTTCCCATCTCTGCCAGTACTGCTGTACATTGGCCTAGGCAAAGGAAGATCAATTCTTCTTTGATTCTTTTTTCTAATCTATTAAAAATATCCAATTATTTGGTACGGCCAATCATTTAGCTAGTTTTAGTCTTTGTAGTGGTTGATATCTACTGAGCCACTTTATTTTGCGCTGAGGCCGTCCAGATTAGTATTACAAGCTGTCTAATATTTGGGATTCTACAAACATTTGCTACCTGGAGCTGCGCGAGTTGCTCAGACAGCTTTCCAGACCCACACAGACAAATGTTCCATTGAAATGAATGGCTCTATTCATTTGCGAAAAGGAGGGAAAGGACTGAGCAAAATTTTAAAAGGGCTCTCAGTGCATTTATATAGCTCCTACAGAAGTCACCAGCTTTAGTTATAGAACAAACCTTGCTATCCTAATTGTTGCAGTGCTTTGGCCATTTCTTAATTGCTCCCTTTGGACTTTTTTAAGCTCCTGTCTGGGATCGTTTTGAAGTGTCTCCCTTACGAAAACACTGCCAGCACATGGCAGAAAAAGTGAAGAACAGGTCCAGGCTTCTAAACTCCTACATACATGAGGAATTTTAGTTAGAGAAATAATCCCAGAAAAGTAGATGGGATTCATTATGCAAGTAAAATTACCTACATGAGTGTTTGTAGGATAGGACCCAAGACATTGTATTTTCACAAAGCGTCGAGGTACAACCAAAAGGGGATATTTTTATTTTATAAAAGCAAAAATCCAGGTATTACTAAAGAATAATGTCTTTTGCCCTGACATAGATCCACATTAGCCACAGAAGCCAAAGGATACGTCCTAGTAAAGTAGATTCAAATCTGGACATTATGATGGGTTTCTGGCGACTTATTCGTATTACTCTCTTTAGTTTTCCTGTCCTGTTGCTTCATCCTCATCATCTCCTTGACAACTCTTACCTTCCCCTGGCTACGTTCTTTCCCGTTCCAGTCTAAGGTGCTGCTGCCAAAATCATCACCATAATCTTCTATTCTAAATACTTCTCCTTTCAGCATCTTGAACCCATTTATTGACTTCCCACCCACTCCCCACATCGTTCTCCTTGTTTTTACCTTCAAGATGCTGCACAAAACAGAATTTGCTTTGGCCTACACCCTCTTTTTCTTCCATTTCCTTTTCTGTTCCTTAATATCTCTCGTTCATGCTCCCTTTGCCTAACCCTCCCTATCTTAGCTTTGTTGCATACCACCCCTGTCTCTTGGAAATACAGTGAAATACGGAGGGAAGAAAACACAATTTTTTGCCAGTATACAGTTGTCTTTTCTTTTTAAACTCAATTCTTTTTTACATTTTTCATAAGGAAAGCTAATGTTGTCACTCTTCACCCCCTAGTAACTGAACTTCCCAAATTTTTATCTGGCCTGTGTGGTCTCAATTGTAGGATCTTTGGGACCTTTGCTTTAGTGTTCTGAATAGCTCTGTATGTATTTACGATACCACAGAGATCTTGGAAGCATAGGCAGTGAATGTGAGATGACAGACTAAAGAGAAACACTAGTGTTAAAATTCAGCAGGTAATCACCTTGATCTCATTTCCCAAGCCATCACTGCAAAGTAACAGTGAGCCTTCCTTTCACATCAACATCTACCAGGCAGATTTCTAGTAAGATGACTAAAGAGATGCTGGGGATGTCAGTTAGGGGAAAGGCGGTCTGTGGTCATACCCCCTGTTCCAGGCACAGATGATCTCGGAGGAGAGCTTACACGCTGTCACTGCTCATCGCCCACTGCTCACCGAGATCACCACCCTTCCAGCAGGTGGTCAACTGTGAGTTCAGTTTGGTTTGGGCTCGGGGTGCAACACCTTTAATTATTTTCTGTGTCAGCAGAACTGGATGTGACCACATCTTTTATGTAATACCTTGGAGATCTGTTACTTTTGGCAGTATTTCGCTGTTTCTTCTTATATTTCAAGGGGAGAGGTTAGCACTTTGTGTACAGTAATCACAACAAACTGGTGTCATTTAGGTTTTTGAACCAGCTTGATGAGATAGAAAATACATACAGCAAATTTTAACTTCTGTCTGTTTTTCCCCGTGTCAGAACAACCTCATGGTCCTTTATTTCTGAAGTAAATAGTAATTAGCAGCAGGGCCATAGCTTGTACTGAGACAGGGTTTCCAGACATAAAAAAAAGATCAATTCCAGGACATTTAGACCTTTGGTAAAGCTCTCCTGGTGAGTAGAAGCCTCTATCAGAGGGTGGTAAAGTGCAGCTGGGACTGACCACTGATTATTGCTCTGTTCAGACAACACATCTGTTTATAGAATATCCTACAGCTACCCTTACATAGGGAGCTCCTCTTTTGAACTGGTTCTTGTAAGCATAGCGCAGCCACGTGTGACTGTTCAGCAGAGCACTGATACCTTTAAAATGATGCAAATAAATATTTGCTAATGTGTTTAAATAAGTCAGCAAATTACCCCCCTTTTTGCAAGCCTATGTGCTTTGGTGGGAACCTTAATTTTGCCAAGATGGCAATTTTTGGCAAAATTTATTGTATTATCAATGTTATCAATATCAATGTTAACAATATTATCAATTATCAATATAATCAAGATAGCTAAATGACAAATGACTAAATAATGTAATTTCATGCACAAGCTATTGTTCTACTGATTAATATTTAAGTGTTTCTAGGCTATATTTTTTATGAGATCTAAGGATTTTTGCTAATTTCTTCAGAACATACAGAATGAAATCTGTGGGTAATAGACACAGTGCCTTCAGTGAGAAGGCAAAGGTCAAGACTTTACCCATAGTAGGCAATGAAATTGAAGTCAGTGGCAGATTAAATATAACTATCACTTTTTTACACAAGCTTCCTTTCATTTATAGTATATATACTTTCATTGTAGTTTAATTATTACTATTCCAGAGCAAGGATGTTAGGCTGATGCTAGGGATCTTGACGCAGAATCATATTTTTTAAAAAAATAATTAATGGATTATTGATTTAAGTGTCTCAGCACGTGTACAACATACTCTTCAATGTTATAAAAGCAACTTTTACCTGGTTAGTGGATCATAGATTTTTAATACGTAGTAACATAATGCTGGAGCTAAAAAAATCCCTTTAACAAGCTCTTCCAAGTTCTCCCTTTTCAAACCAACAAACATAGGTTTGAAATGCATATGTTATGTCATTTTAAAAGGGTTTTAGACTAAATCTTAGAGAAAATAACTCTTTTATCTGTCCTTTGAATTTCTCTTGTGTACAGGCCACTCCAGGAAAGGCACTCCTGCATAATGGAATTCTAAGAAATTAAAAAAGCCCCTATGTAATGTTGTTTGGGTATCCAGTGTCAGCAATATATTTTCCATTATTTGCTTTGCTAAAAAAATATAGATATCTGTAGCTAGGCAGATGAGATGAATAACGTGATTCAAAGCACTATCAGACATGGGTTTTTTTCAGTGCACAGTATTGCTTTAAAATGTCCAGCTAACTAAATATAGCTGGTGAAGCAGTAGAATATGAAAGATATGAAAAGGCACACACGAAAAAACAATATATGGAACTTTGGTTGAAGATATATTTGGGTGCTTAAGTACCCAAGTAACTTTAAACATTGTGCTTTGTGATTTTCTCTTATGCATATGCCACTTGTTTGATAAAAGGTCTGAAATGTTAATTTCCAGAATCTTCTTATTGTTATTAGTATTTTTGCTGTAGATGTTAGAAACAACATACAAATCTATCTTTATGGCACCAAGTCTTGGAAAAGAGAGGAAAGATACCACTTTAGTCAGCTAATGGGCAAATTTACCTAAGACTCAAAGTGATAATATTGTCCAGTACTTAGGCTGAATGACAAAAAATTATAAAGCACTGATGAGAAAAATGATCAGTTTTATCAATGAGAACATGCTTGATTCAGGTTATCGGTGCATTAAGAAGAATGATAGGAAAAGAAAATAATCGAATCTTGCATGCTAAGTATGAATTGTTTGACTTTGTGCTTCCTCTCTTGAAAACAGTTCTTTGCTAGTCTACATTCCAGTGCTCCATGAGGAGACTCCCCCCTTTTTAAAGTCATCTTCTTCTTTCCTTTCTTTCCATAAGTATCTTAAGAGCACAGCTACTAAATATGGCCACATTTGTAGAATGTATTTTACATTTGAGCAGATCCTGTAAGCTGCAGAGAATGGGAGACTGCTTTGCAAAGTCTGTTTCCACTCAAGGATTCCAGCCTCTAGTTTTGCAAAGCCTTCTGGGAATACATTTTCCTGGTCTGCATTCCAGTAGCTTTTTATTTCCTGTAGCTGTGTCAAAAGCAGTAATAGTAAGTCTAAAGAATCGAACAGGTTACTTTATAATATATGTACCATATGGCTTTGCAGCCTTCTTTCTTCATTTGTTTGGAAATGATTGCAGAGGATAATAGTGACTCTGTTCACTAATTGCTGTCCCATGTGCCATATTCACATATTTGAACTGGGCTGTCAATGAAGAATTTATGTTTTCTTTTCAAATTTTCTCTTAGATCATTACATGATCAGAGGAAGTTAATTGCAATTTTTCAGAAAACTCTGGCTTCAACAGCAATGTCTTTTGGACCATCATCAACTCCACGCATTACATATGCACTTTGCATTATTTATTGCTTTATATTCAAGTCTGCTTTTCTGTGGAAAGAAATGTCACTTTTTGCACTTGCCTAATTCTCAGCATCATGTGGAGCCCTAGCATCTCAAAATTGACTGGGAGAAGCTGATAATTTACAGAAGCTGATGTTTATCTTAATCAAGACAGCAGCGTCAGAGCTGCAGACCGCAGTGGGATAGCATTCTTTATGATGTGTTTCAAACCACAATTTTTATAATGTCATATTTAATTTATGACAAAGAACCCCAATGTTAATCAATATTGTATTTCCCTAGAATTTTGCTTTAGTTTAAAGGCAAAACAAATAATGTTTTGTTCCCAGTTAACTTACAAAGTTTAAGCGCAATTATAAAATTTTATTGTGTGATTTTTTAAAAAGCATAACTAGAAGACAATAATGTAAATGCTGAAATTATGAGGCTCCCTTGATATTAAAGTACTGCCTGTACTTGAGCTTTATTAATTATTTTATTTATTAATTCTTTCAGTAACACATTTACACAGAGTGTCCTACAATGTAATAAATAGTTTTAATGCTACATATTGCATAAAAGTTCAGTGTTCACTCTACATTCAGTGATTTTTATTTCTTGTTCCTCTTTCCTTTTATTGTGTGGTGCAAACTCCACTGAGGTATTAGTGCTAGCAGAAAGTGGTGTGCATGTCTGAGCTTTTGGCTTTACCCAGCTAATTCATCTGAGGCACAGCTGGGACTGGGGGGAAATGAGGGGGCGAGGAGGTCTTCTTTTACATTTTTCAAGTCCTGAACAGCAAGACAGTAGAAGGAATGTCCATGCACAACTCTTAAAAACAGCACAAAGAAACAAGAGCAGAAACAGAGGCAACAGAGGCAAACCAATCGTCTCCTGGGCTGCATCAAGAGAAGTGTGGCCAGCAGGTCGAGGGAGGTGATTCTCCCCCTCTACTCCATTCTTGTGAGACCCCACCTGGAGTACTGCGTCCAGTTCTGGAGCCCCTACTACAAGAGAGATACGGACGTGCTGGCGTGTGT
Source organism: Alca torda (assembly GCA_008658365.1). Classification (NCBI taxonomy): domain Eukaryota; kingdom Metazoa; phylum Chordata; class Aves; order Charadriiformes; family Alcidae; genus Alca; species Alca torda. The sequence continues at coordinate 12,892,026 of CM018087.1, read as the reverse complement.
CCAGAGAAGGGCCACGAGGATTATCAGAGGGCTGGAGCACCTCTCCTGTGAGGACGGACTGAGAGAGTTGGGGTTGTTCAGTCTGGAGAAAAGAAGGCTCCGAGGAGACCTTATTGTGGCCTACCAGTATTTTAAGGGGGCCTACAAGAAAGCTGGTGAGGGACTTTTTAGGATGTTGGGTAATGGTAGGACTAGAGAGAATGGATTAAAACTAGAGATGGGTCGATTCAGATTGGATGTTAGGAAGAAGGTCTTCACCATGAGGGTGGTGAGACACTGGAACAAGTTACCCAGAGAGGTGGTGGAAGCCCCATGCCTGGAAGTTTTTAAGGCCAGGCTGGATGGGGCTTTCAGCAACCTGGTCTAGTGGGAGGTGTCCCTGCCCATGGCAGGGGGGTTGGAACTAGATGATCTTTAAGGTCCCTTCCAACCCTGACAATTCTATGATTCTAACAGTCAGAAGATTTTTGTTTTTTTTTTTCCAGTGGAGTATAAAACTGAACAATGAACTAGGTGAAAGAGAGAGGGTGAAATAAAAGACACTGAACAGCTAAAAGACTTGTCTGGACTAATCTTGTACTTACTGATATACTTAGTTTACAAGTCATCAGTGCTGAAAGGAGAAATCAGGGCTGTTGATGGAGAAGGGCAGAAAAGGCAAAACAATTCTGTCTAAAGAAGCTTGTCTTTTAACTTTGATGTACATCTTGGATAATATAGCACCAGGATGGACTCCTGAAACAAAATGAAATGGGGCATTTATAACATGTCTTTAATTCTGACACTTCTGAAAGAAACTTACAACCACTGAAGTGTAACAACTCTGGAGAAGAACAAGGCTGCCTTGTAGGGCCAGCACGCTATTAATCAGCCAGGGTGGGAAACTGTATGCGGTAAGTGGTGGGATGAGGTGAAGTGATTCCTTGGCTGCATAGACTCCGTGTCAGTGGTCTAGCATACAGCCTGGCAGAAATTTCCTACGTGTAACTGCAAAATGGTAAAGCAAACTTTCCACTTAAGTTCTCCCAAAATTTTCATCATTTAAACCAAAGGAGAACCTTATGATCCTGTCATAGGCCAGCCATGAGGTAGTGACGGAGTCACAGAGATGTTGTTTTGTTGGAGAGAAGTCAAGGGTGTCTTAAACTATAATGGCAAGAATTCTGTTTATGCCTATAGTGTTCCTAAAATGTGCCAGGTATAAAATAAACACTCTGAAGCACTCAAATTTGGATGGGCAGCCAAGACAGAAAAGGAATATGAGGAAAAAAGACAGCTATTTAATTTTACAATGGGCTTTTTCACACTATCCAATTACAGTTTGCTTAGTAATTCCGAATGAAGTACTTCAGGAAACTTCTAGATGCTCTCCCTCACAATTTTTTTCCTTTTGAGATTCATTTCTCACTTCTCTGAAATTCCATGTGACTGAAAAAAACTTGAATGAAGACTCAGTAGTAATACGGTTTTTTTTTAGTTTTTTCTTATTCACCACTGTACTTAATTGTCACACTTATTATCCTTTCAAGAAGGACAGGTTTCTCAGGCAGCTGAAGAGTTGAAGAGGCAAATTACCCAAGGTCTTCTGGTGGCACAAATGAATCAGGTCACCAGCTAAGAAGAATAGAAAACAGTAGCCAAAACACCGAAATAAAGACCATAGGGAGTAGCTACGGAAGGATAATGCTCTGAGGAAATAGCTACATGATAATAATCTTTTTTACATGACTTGGTTTTCTTTGGGCTCTTTAATAGAGAGAGGAGTGAGCTATAAATTTTTTTTAATCCACAGCACTGAGGCGCTGAGTTCCACTATTCAGTTATGGATTCTGTGAAGAATTGCTTTTTCATTTGGTCTGATCCTATTGCCTTGTTTGATGCTCCTTGTATCTTGTACTATGAGAGACCGAGAATATATATTTCTTATTCACCTTCTCCATGTTATTATTCATTTTATGACTTATTTTAATCCTTCTCATTTTCCTCTTTTCAGAGTGTAGTTCTAATTCTTTCCTTGTATAGAGACAGTCCTGTATCAGCATCCTTGCTGTCCTGTATACCTTCGTCTGTACCTGTTTATTCTGCGCTGAGGAACCAGAACTATGCCTGTTCTTCAAGACGTGTGTGCCTCATGGGTTAAACACTGTCATTATAATGCTTCTGTTTCATTCTCAGTTCCTTTCTTAATACCTAAGAATATAATTGTTGTTTCTGTATCTGTTATGTGTCTGTTTCTAAGCACAGAACTGATTATGAAAATACACATTGTATTTTATGCTATCCCTTCCTGTAGTGAGCCATTGCTATAAACCACTGGAATAGGAAACTAGCATGTTCCACCTACATTGAACCTACCGACCAAGCCATCTCTGCATGGCCTCAGTCATTAATCCATACGATGGCTCTGTAACCTCCATTAGTTCCAGTAATAAGCATGGTATGTCTAAGTTGAAGTGCCTGCTACTTAATGAAATGTGTTAGTTTTGTGTGAATCGGCAATCCCTGAAGTTGACCTTCTGGGTCTAGGTTTACCCTTGAGACATGCTCTTCAGCGTCCTCTTCATGCTACAGAACATGAGGCCAGGACTTCTGTCAATGCTTTTGTGAAGTAAGACAACTTATAAACCAGGACCACAACTCAATGGCGCCTGTTAGCTCTGCAGAAATCCTCTCTGGAGCACAGAGAATTAGAAGCAAAAGTTAAAATGAGGTCCTGGGAGCAGCTGAACAGTCTAATTACATGAAATCTACCCTTAACTGAGGAAACACTTCAAACTCCACTTGAATATAGAAACATTTGTTTCTAGACTCTCCTGCTTACCTTATTAAAAGCTCTACTTTATCTCTGCCCTGGAGAGGAATGTAATCCAAAAGCTATGTCTATTTCCTGCACTTTTGCTTTGTCCAGGAGAGGAGGCTTGTTTAGAGGTTATATTTCTTTACAGACTTTCTTTTTCTTTTTGTTGTTAGACGAAGAAAGCTGTGTTTGTTCTATGTGACAACTTTTTTCCTGAATTGTCTGAAGGAAAAAGGGAGAGAAGGAGTTGTCACTATCAAGACAAGAGAGTTTGAGAAACAAATCCAGCTGTTGCTATGAGGGTTTAAGAAAGACTGAGCATCACAATACAAAGTAGATGACAGTTTATCCTTCTGCAGTTTGACTAAGTGAAGGTCTAAGCTAGGATGGTCATTTCCCATAAGTCTGCTAAAATCTGTGTTAAGAAGAACAGGAAGGTAACAGCTATTGTTCAGACTCATCAATATATAGCATTGCTACTATTTTACATTTTCACAGAAAATTAATCTTATCCCTTGATATCTGATGTGAGTAAACAGATCCAGCGTCTACCATACTGCCTCAATAAGTATAATACAGTGGTTGTTATAAAACAAGTCCCTTGGCTCAAGGTGGAATCCTTTTTCATTAATATGTTCAGCCTAACATACTCCTAACAGGGAAACTGAGGAATCCCTGGGGTAAACTGTGGACAGCATGAAGTTAGTTCATGCCACCCGTTATTCTCATTGCTTACCCTACCCACTGCAAAAGGCATTTGGGAGCTTACACTGAAGGAGTAGGAAAGAGTCGGGCCAGAATATATATATCGCATTACTGAAAGAGTTCAAGCTGATCCAGGGTACAGCACCCCTGAACCACTGTTGTCTGTGCTACCACTCAGCTGTGCTGAATGAGAGCTTGGCAGAGCTGAGCTTGAAGCCCAGGTTCAAGACAGTCAGTATAATTGTCTCAATTTAAGAAGTGTTTGCAATAGGGAAGACTGGTGCTCAATAAGGAACTAGTCTGGCAATTACTTAGATATTTGGCATATGGTATTTCTGCTTCCAGTTGCCAAGGGATGTCTGAAATGTATTTTCTGTGTCATTTTGTGGTAGGAAGGAGAACATATTCATAGCCCAAGTATCCATACCATGTTATCCACTCACATACAAAACCTCTGACTAAGATTACGTGTGTAAATTGGCAATTTCAATCAGGTCATTTCAGTTGAAGATCCTACGTGCACTTGTGCATAACTGTTCTAGACATCTTTCAGCAGACTGTTTCTTAAGCATCTCTAGTATGGGTGAATTTTGCCATGTCTGCAGTTGAGTAGATAGCCCAGCAACATGGGTTTTAAAATACGAATTCAGAATGTTGTTTGTTAATGCAGAATTTCACCAATTTTTATTTCCATATATTGCTCTTCCACTTGTCTGCTGATCCCTCTCTCAGTTGTTTTTTTGTGGTTGACAAAGTATTCGGTTTTCTAATGTACGAGATAAAATGGAGGCGATGTCTGTGGTTTGAAAGGGTAGCTCATTGGAATAAGCGTGGTAGAACAAAGTGTTTCTGTTTGCAACAAACGTGGTAAAGAACTTCTGTGAAAAAAATGCTTGGATTTAAACTTTAGAAGTTTCTCCAAAAAGACAGAATTAAACTTAGTATGCGTACCTCAGCTTTGATACCATTTGGAGTGGTGAACAGAGAGGCGATGCAGGTCCCATTTCCCCATGCTGACGAGTAGCCCAGCGTTGGGAAGACTCGTTCAGGGGTGTCAGTGCGAAAGTGCCTCCTGCTGCCAGTCCTCCCGTCGTAGGCAGTGCGGACACATCACGGCAGAGAGGAAAGTGGAGACAGCAGGCTGTTTCATGGCTACCCTCACTGACAGACTGTCTTCTGGCTACTTTTGCCAGCTGGCAGAGGTTAGAGCAGTCCACAGGTTGCACTACCGTGTCCAAAACTAAGAAGAACAGAAAAGTAGGGAGCACAGCCAGCTCCCTGATGGTCTCCTCTTTCTGCTTCAGTGAAGCAGATAATGTAACACTCAGTGCATGTGTCAGACGTAGTCTGAAAGGATGGCTCCCAGTGCTGCTGCTGTTTCACTACTGTCCCTCTCAATAATAACAGATAGAGACCAAGATCCTAAGAGGGGCAGAGTGCCATGAAGTGTCACAGAGGAGCTGATAAGCCTCATCTAAGTTTTCACATGGACTTAAGAGTTAGTTGTTGGCTTCACAGGAAATGAAGTGCTGTTACTACATCACCACCAGCTAAAGGTATTGTGCTGAAAACCTGTCAGACCCATTGGCCAGACCTAACTGCCAGAGGTCTTGTTTTATACAGCAGTTTTTAAATGAATTCAAGGGGATTATAACTGCTCTTCAAACAAAATTTAATATCTAAATACCAGACAGATAGCATATCATACTTCCTTATGGTTCAGAAGCAAAGGGAGTTCAGCCTAAAATTCATTTGCAGACATCTGTAAAACACATTGCTATGGTATGACAATAGAGGTGATCCATAACTTGAAGTGGGCACTTGTTCTTTATTATGAAATACAGATATAGTGACACAAAACATTGCTTTTCAAGTAAGTGTGCACAGTGCAAACACAATATAACTGCATGCCAGACATTGATTTTCTCTTGCCAGTGAACATCTGCTTGATATACACGGACATCTTGTGATTAGGCTCCACTCAGTAGCTGGACCTGCAAATGAAAGGGGTGGAGGGGAGGAGGATGAACAAGATTTCTTTCTGCAAGCAATAAACAAGCCATAAATATGTTTATTTCCATAAGGAGTGGAAATAAAGATTCAGAGTTCAAAAGGTATTTGCTTTCAGCACATTTCTTCATTGGTGCAGGCTGTTTACTTTTCATTGGCAGTCATCTATGATCAAGTGTATTTTCTAGAGGAAAGAGATTTTCATCTGCTGAATTTAAAGAATTAATGAATAAGGAAACAACATACATATTAATTTATTACATACATGAATGACAAACAAACTGACTTACTAAACTAATTATCCAAAGCAGTACAGAATAAAAATGTTGTGATCTATTGTTCTTAAGAAATGTTACATCTCACCAGGGTTTTCTAAATCCTCTAATTCCTGTGGGTTGTAATTTCCAGTTTCAGAAATATCTCCGTCAGCTCCGTACGTCATTGCAGTAAAATCCAGTTGGGGCCAGATCTTACTATGATCCCAGTTTCTGTTCCTGAGTGACGAGTATCAGTGCTGCTAAACAGACTGGACACAGCCTCAATTTTTCAGGTGCAAACCAATGTATTTCAGTAACTACAATAACCAAATGAAGTGTTTACTGTGGTCTGCTAGCTAATTTAGACATCTTATACTTGCAAAATTATATTAGCTAGTTTATTTTCCCTTTGGGTTTGTTTACTATGCCTTTTGGACAGAAAATCTCCAGTTAAGGCATTGGTTATAGAATTAGGAAGTGGGGGTTCAGTTCAGAGATCTGCTGAAGATTCCTAACCACAGTTTTACAGGCACATCACCCTCCTCAGTTAAGTCACTGAGAAACTCTTGCTAATCTCATTTCTGCCTGGGGCATTTTCGCCACTCAAGAGGATGTTACATTCTATAACACCACAAGGGAATCTTTGACTTATCTAGTCTGTCTTGCCAAGTGAAAAGGCCAAAAAAGCTCCCGGAATTAATTCCTGTAAGAAAAACGTTTTATTTTTAAAAATTCTATAAGCACCTACACGAAGAAGAATAAGTAGGGAAGAACTAGGGAAGATCATTCTGTGCTAATGACTGGCCTTTTCATTATTCTCAATATTTGCTGTCCCTCCAGTCTCAATGTGAAAGTTTACCACATGGCTGAAAGAGTCCAGAAGAGATTGGATATATATTTATTTCAGTGCTGAAGAATGCCCATCTAACTGATTCCTTTTGGTGGAAATATGGTATTTCTCCAAGTTCTTATGATTTGAATGCTCTTCCCCAATATCTAACCAAAATCTTTCTTTCTGTACATTGAATCCAATTAGTCATTATCTACCTTTTTGTCCATTGCTGGTAAAAGTGTTTACCACCACATCAGGAAGTGTTATCTTAGCAGATAGCATTACCTAGTTTGGTAAAAACCCGTTCCCTTCTTAAGTAGGTAAATTCTATTGAATATTTTTGCATTTCTGGTAAACAGACATACCTCTTTCAGAAGAGGTATTAAATATTAAAGATCCAACCTAGAACAAAATATTTTTGTCATTTCAGTGTGATCTCTTGCACAATGTATGCTAAAAAACACCATTCCACTCCTCATTAATACCTTCTTCTAGGTTACTTTAGATTACAGCAAGAATAAATTTTGTGCTTATAGAAATGAAGGAAATCTGTTCTACACAATTGGTAATAAAAAAATGACATATAAAATATACTTCACTGTCTGTCAATTACTTGACTGTTTCCAAAAGGCTAGGAATAAACAGGAGAAGATTTTTATCCTTCTAGCCAATCTCAAGAGATATTGAGTCTCAAAGAACATTTGTTGTCTCATAAAAAATACAGCAAGTACCTTTGCTATACATAACGTTTCTAGGAGTTACTTATGGAATATCTTTGTTTTATTCTACAGAAGAATGCTTGGAACATAAAATTGAATGAAAGATGCCAGAACTTTATACATGGTGTCCAGAAAAGAAAGTTTTAATAACTTGTTAGAGCGTACTGCAGTGCATTTTAAAAAGCCTTAGATTTACTATTAAACGTGCGTCAACCTATGTAGCAGTAGTCTAAAAAGAACCCATAAGAACAGTGTTTTAAATATATTGTTAATATTTGATGAAATTGCAAAGCAACCAGTGACCATATATGATAATTACATCCAGGTATTTAGTCTTGAATTTTTCAAACTTTTGGCTTTAGTGATCTCTGCACTTTTTCATGGAACGTGAAAAAGTTATGCATATTCAGGCAAATGAAAATTGCTCTGAAAGTGATTTCTAAAAGACACTTAGCAAAACAGCACTGCTAGAGACTTACATAGCATTTCCTTTTGTTTTCAAAGGCCTAATCCAAAATCTATTTAAAGTTGATGAGAATGTTTTTATTGAATTCCGTGTACTCAGAACTGTGTTGTAAATGCAAAAGAATTGCTTCCAACTGGAAAGACACATATATTAACTTACATGTAGAAATATAGATCAAGTTTTTTTCTAAGAAACTCAGATTCTTTTTAATAGCCTATATAGTCTCTTCCCTTCCATGGACACAGGAAGCCTAATATAACCCTAAAATTGATAGCTGTGTGCCATGTGTTTCCTTCATGCCTTGAACTGGGGCGGAGGGGGAAACCCAAACCAAAAGACAAACGTTTAGAAAAATGTCCAGTAATTAAGATTCACAGGAGTTACGGCAAGAAACATCTGGCACCTAAGTGAAATAATTATTTCTCCCTTTGTGAGAAATATTGGAAGCAATGGACTGTAGTTCTTCTTGTATGTTTTTCCTTGATGAATATTCCAATATCTGGATAAGCATAGATGTAAATCTACCTTTCTCTTATCTCCTTGCTTCTTATTCCACCCTCCGTCTGCACTGTTCTATTCGTTGTAAGGTTGGAGTCTAGCTGCGATGCACGAGAGATCTCAGAGGTTACATTTTGCTCCTTCTCCAGGCTCTCATTCATCCTTGCCAGTTTAAAGCTCCTCATATTAATGTACCCTAAACATAGTTGGTTTTCAAAATATTTGTTAAAAATACTATTAGGCAACACAGTTTCCTTCTAACAATGTGGGACAAACAGATATTCTTTATGAAAGAATCTCTCTAAAGAATACATAGATTTATATATGCATTATGTTATATCTTATATAGGATAAAGAAGCAAAAAATAAAATATTAACACAGCAGTGAACTGAGAGGGAAAAAAAGATTCATTCTGAACTGGAACGTGGGCTTAGGAATTCCTGGATTCAGACTAACTTCAATCCAACTTTTTACTAAATAGTAAATCAGTGAGTCTATAAAGGTTAAGTAAATTGAGGAGTTGCGTTTTTCAAGTTAAATTTTTCTTAAAGAGTACTGCATTTTTTGTTTTCTTAATACAAACCAATAGGCCATAGTAAAAGCCTTTGTGCATAGCTATAATAGCAGCTCTTCTCACAGAACAGAAAAAAAAAAAAAGAAGATGGAAATGTTGATTCTGGCAACCAAGAATATGCATTTAATGTGTGACCTTTCAGGCAGTCATCTTTTCAGGTTCAAAAGTATGTTTGTTGCCCAGTCAGAGACTCTGTGGAGTCCCCAGACGTCCTTCATCTTTGGAGGCTTTTATGATGAAGACTGTTTTATTTCTCTTCTCTTCCTAACACATATTAGTTTCATTATAAAACAATAAAACAATGGATGTCAGAAAGGGCACCAAAATTTTATGTTATTGTTCAATTATTGAACAACTCTCAATCCCAAGGAATGTGTCTAAACTTAAAGTCTTAAATGTAAACGGATAGGGACACTAACATCTCTGAGACAAAAGACACTATGAGAAAAAGAAAATATTTTCATAGAATCACCTCTGAAGCAGAAGATCTACTACAGTTTTGCAGGAATGCTTTAAAGGCCATGCACCCTCAGATACATGAATTTAGGGTGATAAAGTCAGAAAAATGAGTAATGTGAAGGAAAGGGAGATGCTAATAGGGACAGGTCAAATAAATTCTGAGTACCTCGTTTCTTTTACAAACATCTTCTGACGACTGAAAGCTGCTGCAACAGCAAAAAGATACTTGTTTGGGGTTTTTTTTGAGGTGATCACTTCAAGGATGGGGAGCGGAAATTCCACTTCAAGACTCTGGCTGTCTCAGGAACTCAGCCGAGTAACTGTGGGATTTGCTCAGACTGAAGTACAGTAAATTATAAATTGTAACCTAATAGAAATGCAAGTGTCCTACAACCTTATTATGCAAATAACATTTAATATGAAGTTAATATGAAGTTAACGGTCATTGACTGTAAAGTATCTAGAACTGGAAATAGCACAGTGCCAAAGGTACCGCATCATAAGATTGCAAAGATTTACCTGGTCCTATTGAACTATTTGTACAACGTGTATTACATCCAGTTTTTTCCACAACACTATAAAACATAAAAATGATGACCCACGAACCGACAAAGTTACCCAGCATCAAATTTTAGACTAATTCAGGTAAATTAACCATCTGTGATGCATTACATTCACAAACAGCGCATCTGAACATCATAGTGTTTCATGACCTAGAAGTAGTTCAGATACCACAAAATTACCTGGAATCCCTCTTTATCTGTAAAGGGTGTTGGTCGTTGGTATGAATATTTGGATTGCAAATAATTGGGGTGCTATGTGTTTTTATCCTGGTTTTAATTTAAATTAGATGCGATTTATAACAGATTTACTTCACTATGTCCAGAAAACTGTCTGTTCTTAAGCGTAAAAATTATTGAGTGCTACTATACACCACTACACCACTCTTCAAGCTGGGCTGAAATCAATGGAAGGACACAGTATTGGAAAGCAACAGATGGTAGCATTTGTAAATGCCAGTGTATTCCACGTTGAAGTGTGCTGTTCCTGCCTTACACACTGAAATAAGGAATCATGTAGCCTATATGGATTTTGCAGTATGTGTGCTGACTCTCAAAGTCCCCATAAGTTAGGAAATGTATCCTGCATCATTCTTAGAAGGCTAGAGTATACTCTGCATTTCTAGATACTAAATTGCTAAGCAAATATCAAGAGATAAAGTATTATCTCATTTCAGCAACAAGGGAGGTGGAGGAAAGATACTGTGTGTAGGCTTCAGCAACCAAAAAACAGCAGGACTGAGACTGAACTTTAATAAACTTGAATGAAAAATTTGTATAAGAAAATTTCATCACCTCTGTCTCACTGAATTCACAGAGTATTCAACAACTTGAGTGAAGGTAGACAAAAGGAATCAGAAGTTTGTGGCTTGTACTGCTTGTAGCCAAGTAGTTCCGTGGGCTGTCAGTGCTGCCCTTGGTGGGCACTGAGATGGATTCTCTGCAGTCAGAGGGAAGGACCTTTTGCTATTCGTAACAGTTTTTGCACTCCTAGTGCTAACTGAAAGAAATAGATGTGGCAGAAGCTAACGGCAGGTATATTGCTCTCTACTATCACGCAGGCAAAAGCCTGTTCCTGTTTATTGTCCATTTTCATCTGAATGTGTTGAAGGCTTTCACCCTGACTGAGCGTCGATGATAGTAATGCTGGTTTTGCACTTGAGCTAAGAAATTGTTCCCTATAAAGACAAGCTACATATAGGAAATAGTGGCTATATGGGATCAGAGGGCCATGCGACTTCTCTACAAAAAGAGGGTCCTCTGTTTCTTTGTACTAGTGTTCAAATATACATTTAGCTTTTTGATGCTCTTCAGTCACACAAAATGTATGTGTAGCCTTTTTCTGCTTCTCAAATTTAATTTGCAGTTTTACAGGTTGTTTCCTTGCAGTGATACTAGTCTGTAGAAAATATTTTGGACAATACAGGTAATGAGACCTGCAGTTGAAATTACCCAGTGTTTTCCATTATAATTCCCTGCTATGAGTAGAGGTTTTAGCTTTATTATATTTCTGTGGATTATATGGAGGTTATTTATGGCGCATATCAATGAAACTAAAAGTGGTACAGTCTCTTGGAATGATATTAGATATCTAAGTGATGCTATTGGTGATAAAAGTTTATCCCTTTTATTGGTTCAGTTTCTTATTTGGAATATTTTGGATACATCAAGGTAATAAGCATTGAATAAGAGAAGTGCAATAGGTACTTATACATTAGTCCACTGGCAGGAACTGTGAGGTGCCTCATGGAAAAAATGTACTCAGCAACTGTGGAAACTAAAGCTGCTTTTTTTTGCTGATGGCAGCAAAACTGAATCAACTAATTGACTCCGTCTATATTTTTACAGTTGGCTTCTAACATATTCTGAAGTTGGTTTTTACACTGCCTTTTTGAATTTCTGTTTCTGCTTCAAGCATGCATTGCCTTTGAAAATGGTCTGATCACCGTCATGCTACAAGTAATAATCAATTTACGGTAGGATAGAAACACAAACAGAGTCTAAATATACTCTGCAGAAATATGGGAGTTCTTTAACCTGGACAGTTTCTCTGCCTGGAACTGAGAAATAACACACAAAAAAGAAACGGCAAACAGATGGTATTTGGCATGCCTTTAAATATAAAGATGAAGTAAACACAAATTATTCATGTGTAAAGCCAGTGTGAAACTGGGAGATTTGACATTTACAAAGTACTATCTTTGAAATCAGGGCGGTTTTTTAAAAATTCTTTTATTTTAAGTATTTTTGGTTCAAAACAACGGAAAACAAATTTAATAGCATGCCAGATTTTTATTTTTTTCGGAGCATTAAAATGACTCCTCAGAGATTCCAGGAGATTATTTATTCATAATAAATTAGAGCTGCTGAAACTGCCAGCCAGACTGTCTGCAGCAAAACTTACAAATGTTTTATTGTCTAGCATCATTGAAGTCTGCCAATAAAATTGGGCTTCATTCTACAGTCAGTGAAATGTTGTACTCCCTCTCTATAGGGCTGTTTATTCAGTATCCACTCATGTCGTGTGTGTTTGTGCATGTGTGTGTGTGTGCACTGACAAACGTGTGTTATCTTATAAAGAGGAAAATCAAAACAGACATAGCTGAAGACAGAGTACAAGGACCTTATATTAACCTATTTTTATTCTGAATCTTCTTGAGACCCAGTAATATACGTTCTCTTCCAGCATTTATGGTTTACAAACATATATAGCCTTTACAAAGGTACAGTGGGCTAATACGCTGTACAAATTAGCTTTTCTTGAAGCCTTTTAATGTTGCTGTATTTTCACTCCTGCATTCAAATAATGAAAAATTCGTTTAGAAAAATAATTTGGAGAGTTCACAGATGAAGGAAGAGTGACACCCACTGCATGCCCCCACATATTCTTTGGAGGGAAGGGCAGGCCTCATCTATATAGTGTTTGTTTCAATATTTATCAGAAAATATTACTTCCAAAATGAGAGAAAGATGTTTGCTCAGTCTTTAAAATGAAAAAGATTGACAAGGCATGAAAATTATAATAGAAGTAACTTAACAAGCACAGAGATCAAGGTTTGTGAATGTGCCTGGTCTTTCAGCTAGGAAACAGACTGAAAAAACTCATCAGACAGTGGAGATTTTTAACAATTATTGAGGCTTCTTCAAAAATACCCCTTGAAATGAACTGGAATCTTTCTGCTGGCCACATCAAAGTAAGCTTTGGATCAGGCATCCATACCATTCCCATAATGGGCCCATACAGACCCAGAGCACAGAGAGAAAAGGCCCATGCAGTGTCCTCTACCGTACAACTGCTTCTGATGAATTGCTTTCCATTTAGACATTCCTTTTTACCACGATATTCTCTCAGCTCTTGGTAGCTTTTTCTCTTGAAAGTTTAGTTAAAGAAGTGTACAAATTTCAGTTTTTAATCCTAACAGTAAAAATAGGTGAATCTACAAGGCTGAGTTACAGATTTACCATCTCTGTTAGTGCAGTTACATTTCCATTTCCCCACTTTGCACAAAGACAAGTAGATCATCAGCGATGTATTCACGGCACTGTGAGAATAAAAGTAAGGGGTTTGCTCAATTAAGCTATTCATTACACTGCATAGCAAAATCTGTGGTTTCTTTAATTTAGACCTATGACTTTCATAAACTGAATTAAGTGGAGGAGGGCATGAAGGCGGAAGGGAGCCTTTGACACTTTAAAATGTATTTTAAGGGAGTGTTCTGGTTCCGTCTACATCAATCAACACTCCAGTCTCCCAGGTACCAGAACTTGGTGTAGCTTTGCTGCAGTTTTATCACAGAATCCTCTAAAAGCCCAGCTGTGAACCTGATAGAGGAAAGGGAGTCCAAATTCTTCTACAACTTGGGCTGTCCACAGAGTGCTCCCTGAAAGGAATTTCGTAATAAGTGGGATACATCATAAAGTAATACTTCACAGGACATTTGCTCTATTTTCCCTTACAAGTCGGGAGAAGAGTGAATTGAGAGAAGCTTATTTAATTTCCCATTTTAGTGGACCTTTGAGAAAGGTTCCTGAAGGGCCTTTGCAAGACCTGGGTAGGCTGAGGGAATCATCCTACAAGTCTAGCAAAGTAGGTTCTAGGTTCCCCTCCTGGGATGGGAGGCAGCTATACACTTATGAAGAAGAGGAGAGAAAGGGAATGAATAACAGTTTAGGCAAATTCCTGTAGTCCTCACTCAATTACAACCTACTGCCTTGCATTTGTTACTTAATTTCATACCTCAAAGGATTTGGGCCAACAATCCCACTTGTTTCAGAGGTTAAACAGACTTCCACTCTTATTTTTCTTTTTTTAAGTTGGACATTATTGCCTTTGTTAATTTTCAAAGTGAATGAGATCAAGGTTTTTAGACGTCTGTTCTTCTGCATTTTCCAATGGCTCTTAAGGTGATGCCAAAACATGATCTGAAAAGTCCCATTACTTTAAGATTATAATACCATGTTTTCTGAGGTACTGAAGTGAGATGGATGCTTAAAATAATTCCAGAGAATTACATAGGATAACACAGGAAAATAACAATAAAAGAGCATTACTCCTGTTTCCAGTTCAGTTCCATACCAGCTGTTTAGCTCCGATCTACTGACAGCATGTTTTTAATAGAGTAATTACAGTTTTTTACCAGTGACAGTGGACATAAATGTGGTCATAAGGTTAGAATGATGATGTGTTTTCTTTCAAATGTGTTATGTTGAAGCATTTCTATTTCCTTTTTGTTAAAAGGTATGCATCACTTCAGTTTTTACTTGCTATGCACTAGGGTATTCAGTTCTTTGCCACTCTCATAGTTGTAATTGCATGGTAGTGCATATAATCCATCCTATACGGACTTCTTGACTTGAGTCAAAAGAAGCACCCCAATGACATAGCAAATTTTTGGATCTTTCTAAAAACTTGCTTTGTACATACATCATTGGAAACCAATTAATACAGATGATGCATGTTGTGTGATAATGTAATCAAAATGGGACTGATGTGTTAGAAGAAACTCCAAGCCTTATTTTGCATTTCTGATCTGTAGAATGCCAGAAGATACATTCCAGAGTCTCACTACATATCCACCCCTAAACACGGTTTCCCATAAAAGGTGTCATTCATGACTAGATAATTACAAACCTTCCAATATAGTATTAACATAACAATAACTAGTTGAGAGCAGTGTTAATTGTTCATTCATAGCTGAAGTCCTAAATTTCACACCCTGTGTCATATAAAACATAGCTGAAATTCCATGAAAAGAATGATAATTATAGAAAAATCAGGGAACAAATACACTACATAGAAAAATCCTTATCTGAACATTCTGATTACATTTTGCTTCATTTTCAGGAGATCAAAAACAATTGCCACCCCCATTATCTTACTAAAGCATCATAAAACCTTATTGCAGTACAGAGTTATTATATAACCATTAATTTAAATAAGAAAATTGGATACAAACTTTGTTTTGTGAATATTTGTCACTCCTCTTTAATGAGTCTTCACACTACAAAATTATTAATGTGGGATGCTACATGGACTCCATTCAACCTGCATCACAAATTTATAACAGATTATAAGCTCTATGACTTGCATAAGGACTTTGCACAAATTTGAATTAGGTAATTTGAATTAGGTATAATTCTGATAACTTCTGTGGAATTACTTCTATTTTATGAAGCATACGTGAAGGAGATGCCTTCTATAGCAATTAAAATATGTCTGCGTGTTTCTTAATTCTTTACTGTTCAACCTCGAAAGACTTTAGCTTTAACAAAGGATTACTTGTTTGTTTTCAACAGACAAAATGATTGATGTAAGGACCGTATTTGACTATTAGTATGATGGAAATTACAGACCTCTCTAATTCAGTGCTGGACTGCTCATAATGTGAGATCGCATTAATACTGTACAATAATGTACCTTTGTCATTCTTTGGAAAATATACTACTTATTTGGTGAAGCTAGCAAGAAATGTAGTATTTGATTGTTGTTTGCTAAGCCATTACCAGTATATTCCTACTAAAAACATGACTGATGGTATAATAAGAATTTTAAATTGTTATTTACTTGGACAGTAATGCAACTTTCCTTGTTTCATTATAATCGAATTTTACACTAGCTATTTTGAAAAAAGAGGCTCCAGTACTTAACTAATTATGAGGCAGTTTCTGCTGTTGACAGAGAATGAAGTTCAGTTAAAACGTCCTTGAGCTTTTCTGATAAAGTGAGACTGTTTTATATCTTAAAGTGATTCAGAGATTATTTATGTGTTTCATTCCTGCAGAGGGATAAGAGGGTTTTAGTCTGATGTTGTTTGTTTGGAACTGATGAAAATTGCTCTGTGGATCAGCTGCGTATTGCTAGTTCTTTCTAGGCCTATTGTCTGGGCAGGGTTTAATTGCAATATACCTCCTCTAACAGATTTCCCTGGGTTACCAACAGCTCAGAATTAACAAATGTGGTTTTTTCCTTCTTTTCTTTACAGTTTCTTGTTTTCTGAGGGGGATGTTTTTGCAGGGCTTCATATCTAACCCTGAGCTATGAAATAGGAATTCACTTATTAGGTACCAGTGCAAACCTGAATGGGAATTAGTCAACAAAGCAGAAATACTCACTCCTGGCGAAATGCTGTCATTAAAAGCAAACCTACATCTGCTTGATAACGTCTGCCCTGGTTCTACAGTGAGGATGTGACAGGAAGGAAGCATTACCCTTCCCTTCTTCTCCCTTCCATGCTAATGAGCGCTTCTCTTGATTCCTTTGGCACTCATTCAAGGAGACGCCATACATTTTCTTACCTATCCCACCGACTACCATGTGTGGTTACAATTATAGAATCTGCTGAGGAGGGTACTAATATTACCTGCCCCAAAAAATATTTTCTGAACCAGAGCAATTTGTCTGTACTTCTCCCAGGCTATCTGTCCTTGCCTCCACTCTCTGTAGGCTTCCTTTTTCTGTTTGAGATTGTCCAGGAGCTCCTTGTTCATCCATGCAGGCCTCCTGGTGTTTTTGCCTGACTTCCTCTTTGTTGGGATGCATCTCTCCAGAGATTAGAGGAGGTAATCCTTGAATATTAACCATCTTTCTTGGGCCCCTCTTCCCTCCAGGGCTTTATCCCATGGTACTCTGCCAAATCCTGTGTTTTCTGCTGCAGGTCATCTAGAATCCAGTTTTGTAAGAGCTGAAAATAACCAGCAAAATTGGTAAACGTCAATAGGACTGTAAATTCTGTGCTCCCTGCTCTATCATCAGCATCGATTTCTTGCATGGCTTCCAACAAGGAAAGGAATGAAAGAATAGGGAGAAGATAAGTAAGAGAAAAATAGAAAGGTATTTTAAGCTTTAAAGGATCTCAGTAGGAAGAGAGCAGGTCTTGTGAGCAGAACTTTTTCTGTTCACTTACGGCCAAAATGTTAAACCAGCCCCAACAAACCCATATGTGAATTGAATAATAGGCTTTGATTAATATAATCTTAGACTAGACACTTCTGCAGGACAGTGTTATTAAAATTTTTAATATTGTTGACATTAAGCCTAGCTCTGCCTACGTATACATACAGGCAGGCACTATCCCATGATCCAAAGAGCCTTTAGAGTAACACATTAAGTAATACACAAAGACAAAGGGAGAGGGACAATTAAAGTGCAGTCTACTAATGGAATATATAGTGCTATGTTTGAAAAATGCCTATGCATGTTTAAGTTCTAAAACATGATTGGAGAAATCTAAGGGCAGCTAGATCCAATGGGAGTTTTACCACTGACTTTAAGCCTCATGGAGGCTTAAAAGTAGTATACAGTAAAAAGGATGCTAGTTTGCACATGCGGAGTGTAACTTTTTCATGGTTAGTATGGTGGTTAGCACTGTA
Organism: Alca torda; assembly: GCA_008658365.1. Taxonomy (NCBI): domain Eukaryota; kingdom Metazoa; phylum Chordata; class Aves; order Charadriiformes; family Alcidae; genus Alca; species Alca torda. The sequence goes on along the minus strand of CM018087.1, from coordinate 12,874,279 downwards.
GGAGGTATCATTACATACTAGGAGTTTTTTATAACTTTCAAAATTCTTTCTCTGTCTCTGTTTTATGAATGGCCCTATTTACTCCTCCAGGAGTTAGGGAGAGCTGGGGCGGGAGGTGGGGAAGAGAGGGCACATTTCAGGTCTGAGCAGCAAACACTCAGCCCTGGCATTTTGAGGTTCTGTGTGGGTCAGGTTCCATGTGGCTATTTTAATACTCTTTACAGGTAATGGGTACTACAAATTTAGCTCATCTCCAGTGGTTGGCACTCAGAAGTGAGAAGAGCTGCTTTTGGGTAGCCCAGTGAAGGAAAAGATCTAAAATATTTGCTAACAGACAGGCATTGTGTGTCTCACCAAGAACACTAGTACACAGTACATTCTGCCAAAGTTAGTACTGATACCATCAATGATATTTGTCTCACTCTTCCTAGTTGTAATTCCTACAGAACTTTAAACATAGCCTTTTCAGTATTTTTCCTTCTTTTAAGGACCCCTCCCACCCTGTCTTTTCCACTACTTTAAAGGAAGGAAAAGGAAAAGCAAACCTGCTTGCAGTAAGTTGCTTTCTAAAATCTTGAGGATTTCATTCTCTAATTGATGAGCCTTACAGAAACACATGGCATTAAAGCAAGGTATATAATCAATTCCATACTTCTGAAGTAGTGGGAACTAGTGAAAAAAATAAAAATAGAGAGATAAATAAGTTCCTTTAAGCAAAGCTCAGCATAATCTTTCTGGGTAGTCTCGCCTGTAAGAAAGAGTCATTTAGATTATAGCTGTTAATCAGGAAGATATATCATGGGATTTTTTTTTAAGTATCCCATGACGTTTATTTTTCCTGAAAAGAGTGGACTACAGTGAACCTTCTATTTCTATTTCATCAGTTTCTGGACCCACATTTGTTCTAATAAAAAGTATAAGGCTGCCAAGTCAAACAACAGTGTGGTGAAACACAGTTCCATTAAATGCACAAAACCCAACTTCCACACATAGAAATCAAGGATCTGAATGGGACTAATGATACCCCAAATAGCAAGGTACTCCTTCTGCTTTCTTCAGAGTCACAAGCCATCAGCAGTTCAAAGTCAGTACTAAAAGGGAGACTCACAGAAAAACTGAAAGGGAACTCCAAGGTGTGACAATGATGGAAAGATCTTGAGGGTTTCTTGTGGTAAAGCAAGACCAAGGCTGCCAAAAGAGCCATTCAGGTCATTCTAAAGCCCTTTGTGTTACGCAGTATCATAGTTTATTAAATTCAATTCTATAACAAAAAAAACCCCAAAATACAAAGGTAATATAACACCATTCTTTGCCTCACATACCTCTGCAAGTGCTTCCAGCCTTTTCAGTCAGACTTGTTTCGAGGACAGCTGACCACCAAGTGGTCCTTCCCTGTGCCAATAAGCCCTGTTTCGCTGCCAGTATGGGTGGAGCTCCTGTGTAAAGCAATCTTCTCCCTGTGGGAGACTGTACCAGTCTTTGTGAGGGTGGCATGACTGACCCACTTTCTCTTGAAAGCACCTCATCACAAGTCCTGTGAGCACATTCCAGGGCTCCCTTGTTCCCTGTTCACCCAAGAAGCAATTTCTTGGCAGCTTCCCCCGGTGCTTCACCCTGCCTGCACTGACTGTCTCTCTCAGGGGCTCCTTCTGCGTATGCTGCTGCTAAGCCTAGTGATGGGGAGGCAGCTATCAATAATGCAGAAAGAAACCTGGGGTGTGATTTTCAGCTTTTATGTGTCCAAGAAATTAGGCAAGAAGCTTGATACATTTTTCCAGTAATGGCAAAGTATGCTGGGAAGGTCTCAAGGAATACACGATCAAATATGATAATTGTCCAGATGTTCAGCAAGAGTAACGTAAGCACCACTGACGATGTTGCTGGTGTCCTCTCAACAACAAAACTAGCTGCTGAGAATTTGCAGCTTAGGCCTAGCAATATTCTAACGAGTGCTATCAGGCATGAGGTAGGGCAGTATGCCCATGCCATGTTTACTGAAAAGTAATTTCTTTACATAGCAATGAGCATGAATGAACAACTCTGCCCCAGCGATTTTGCCTAAAAGAATCAAAAAAGGCCATATACACGTATGCTGTGAGAGAAGAGGAAATGAAAGACGGAAATAGGAACAAGTAAGTTACAGAAGTTTTGCTTCCCTTCAGAAATTCTTCTTAGTGGCTACAGTCCACTTTGGCTTGAGCATCTCAGTGAAATCATAGAATCACAGAATGGTTTGGGTTAGAAGGGACCTTAAAGATCATCTAGTTCCAGTCCCCTGCCATGGGCAGGGACACCTCCCACTGGACCAGGTTATAAATATGTTGCAAACCCAAGATGGACTTAAAATGGAAAAATAGCCTCCACCATGCCAAGTACAAAAATGCTCCTAATTCCTGTAGGTTACACAAGGTAATGGCTTCTCATCTGAGTCACATGAACCCTCTCAAATTTTCTCTTTAACTATTCCTTGATCGGCTTTCCTATGAACTTGACTTTTTCCTGAGGAGAAAGGGGAATTATTCTGTTAATGACTTGGACCAGAAAAATGAAGAGGTAGACCTTCATTTTGTTGAAGAGAAAACTTCATATTCAGGATGGAAAGGCAGGTCGGCCATAGTGTGAAAATGACTCTTCTTGTTTTTCACCTTTCTTTACACTTGAGAAAATGTGTTTCTTCATTGATTCTCACAAAAAACATTAAACAAGATTCTGTTGCGTGGCAGTAAGTTGGATTTTTTATGGGAGAAAAGCCATGAAACACTAGTCTTCATTATGGTACAAAGACAGAAAGTGAAGGAAACACCGAAGCAAGTTTCCCCTTGCAATACTAGGAAATAGCTGTTTCAAAAGAAACATTGAATAAAACCAAGGCAACTTTCCCCTGCCTGGATGCGTTCAGTCAGGGGCATGTATGAAATATTGGTCTCTTACTTACTAGTCAGTCATTATTTATCTTGTCTCAAGCATGTATATTGCCCCCTTGCTGGTACTTTCGCTTATCAAATGACCTGCTTGATTTACCCAGATTTGCTTTCAGAAAGTAGTTCAAATTTGACCTCTTTAATGACTTGCAATATTCAAGTGACTTTCAAGTTCTCCCAAAAAAAAGCAATAAGCATAATACTCCCTATAACATGCTGTAGGCAGTTATGAATTTTACCTCCTTTCTCTCAAACCATCTGGGAGGCTTCTGTCATTTTGCAGTTCTCTTCACAGAACTGAGAGCCCTTCTGTCCCTTTAGAATATTGTATTTGGATGTTTGGAGTAAGGGGGATCTGCAAATCCAATCTTTTTATGCTCTGAGTGCATTGTGTTACCAATGCACAGGTAGTACTCATAGCATGCCAGTCCTATGTTTTCTGAATGTACTTTGGAATGTTTTCTAATGAATTCAGTAACGCTGTTATAACCAGTCAACTGGAATTACTGTGATATGCTTGTCTTTCTGAAGTAAGGCCACTAAAGAACGTTTCAAAACCTGAATTCAAGTATGACTTATAAGTGTTTTCCATACACGATACTATATCCTGGCAATGGCTTCCTTCAATTTGTACTTTCTCAAAGCGAAGTTCTGGCTAAAGGAAGCATAAAAGCCACCACTCCAAAGCATGCGATACAACTTAGAGACCTTTGTCCTGAGCTCTGTGGTCTGTGTAGCTCATGCTTGAAAAAATTTGAGAAAGAAGTTGTAGCATGAGGTAAACGACAAACTGATTTGTGCTTCACAGGGGTCTCCTGAGCTGTGGGTCTAGGTTACCTTTTTCTGTCACTAACCAGTTTTGCCAGCGCTTCCATGATAGACTCTCTCTTCCTTTTTTAAAATGCTAACAGGCTCCTTGTGGATGGGATCAAATAACTGCCCTGTTCCCTTCACCTGTGAAATTTCAGAGACGACTTGAAAAGGGCCATTGTTTCCCAGGAATGCCAGGCCTAGTCCAGGAAAGAAAGTCTTCATTTCAGCAGGAATTTGGAGTCTGCTTGAGAAGGCCTTGCAGTTAGTAGGTGAAAGCTATGGCACATTCATTACACATCTGAACATTTATAGTGACTGGGCCTCACCCTTTCTGGGTTCTTTTGCTTACCCCTGCTGAGTGGGTGGGAAGGAGAAGGAAGGCTTCACCACTAAAACCATTGGGTTTGAACTATGATTAGCCCTCCACACACAGGTTTCTCTGTTCTTGGCTCTATCCTAAGCATTTATAGCACTTGTGTGCTTTCATGTGAATAAGCCTGTATGTTTAATGAGCATTTTGAAAAAACATTTCCAGTAGAATATAGTTGTACTTGAATACAAGGAAAAGATACAGCGAGTGTATTCAGGTTCATAGAGATGTTGACTGCTTCCCCAGATTAAAAGTCACTTCTAGGGTAAATAGGGAATAGAAGCTGTGAGAATACTCTGGTGTTTTGAAAACCATTTGAAACCCAAGCACATAGGCAAACCACTTTTACAAGAATATCCTGGGACTGGGCAACGGTTTTACTACCTAAGAGTCCTACTTGTTAAATTTCTGGGATATTTTCTACAGAATGAGATGAGAATGTTGCCAGGATGGACTGATGATGCTAATAAGGTGTATAACTTTTCATAATCCTTATTAGGAGTATTTGATCTACTGTCATGAAATCTTCAATGCATTGCACAGTAGATGCAGAACATGCAAATAGGAAACACAAAGTAATGATGAATAATATTAGTAAATTTGTAACCAGATGGGTAAGGGGAAGATAGGAGATGTCTTCAAAGGGTTTTTCAATCTGTTTTTCAAAGGAAGGAGGAATCTGACCTGAATATGAACTGATGATAATAAGTACTGTGCTCAGTGAGCTGAAGTGATGGAAATTTTGGTTTTTGTACAAATACATTTTTTCTCTGTTTTGGTTTCAGACCTCATTTAATCTCCAAACGGTAACACTCTATTGACATTAAATATTCAGATTATAATAAACTTACTGTGACTGTTTTCTGAAAGTATGGACCAGAATGTAACAAGAAAGCTAATAAATAATGTAACTTAGAAAGCTCAGGAGTATAATTTATGACATTTTGGATTTTATTTCTTTTCTTTTTAAAGATGTTTCCTATGATCTATCTAAAAAAAAAAAGTTGTAGCACTGTGTGTCCTTAGACCCCGGTATAGATGGCACACAAAAGGAAGCTTGTCCTTTTGGGACCTGGCTCTGAATCAATTACGGACGACAGAGAAATACTCTTTTGTGGCTGCTAAAGTTCAGGAATGAATTCTGGCAGGCTTAGCCAATTCCCTAATGCAGCATCCACGTTACCAACATCAAATTGGCAGCTCTTGCCTGTCCCAGTGGGGACAGGGTAATGAATGGATTTAGTTAAGGTGTCCTGACTCACCTACAAAGTGCCTGGTATATGCACCAAGGCTCTCCTGTATAACTTCCAAAAAGCTGTCATTCAAAGAAAAATGAAGTTTAGAAAGTTTGCTGGCTAGCACTAGTACAGCACACGACCGGATTTCGGTCTGCCCCGAGTGCCCTAGAAAAAGCTACTGTTCATTTTCCTTTTAACTGGTAGACTCTAAGGCACTATAAGAGAAGTATGTTTGTTGTAATTTATGATTTTTCACTACATTTTTAAGGAAGATAATTTCTTTATGATCTTCTCACTTTCCTTCTTTTTTTCACCATGCCTTCAAAATAATTTACACTGTGACAAAAGACTGTTTGGCCTAATGATAATTTTAAGTGCCTTTCCTTGGAACAAGCCACTGTCATTCTTGAGTCCCCAGGCAGTGTGTTTATGAATTTCCAGAGAGTGATACAAATACGCTTTTCTGTGAGGCTCGTACCCCTACGTGACTATGCAGTGAAGACTGACAATGGATCCAAAAGTTAATAAATCAGAAAGCCCAATGAAATCCAGATTCTACAGGTACTATCTGCCTCTTCTTTTATTTTCTTTCCACAAGTATCTCTAAATCTCTATTTACTTTTTTTTTTAATAAGGCCTATTCTTAAAATTTGATTACATGTATTTTTAATGCAAACACAAAGAAATAGGGAAAAATTTTAACTCCGTTTTTATTTCAGCTTTTTGGTCCTCGTTCATGTCTCTCAAATCCATGCCAATGTTCAGGGGGGAAAAAGCAAATAAAACAAGACTAAGAATTTGTTCTTATACACACTTTTCTGTTTAACCTTACCTTTTCCTTCATTGAGAAAAATGAAAGAGAATAAAATAACCCAGGTTAAGTTCAAGTTTCCTTGTTTATTCTGGTTGCTTCAGCAAAGATCGGTAACATTCATTGACTCTGAATGCACAGGTGATCAAGTGCGACAGAAAGATAATAAAAAAATAAACTGATTTGACTCACTGAAATGATCTATTTGACTGTTTCTTTGAATATGAAATTTAACTCTGACTTTTTGAAGGGCTTGTGTCAGATGGCAATTAATTCTTATCTTCACACTACTGTAAATCAGGTTATATTTCACTACACAAAATTGCATTGGACTGGTGTCTAATGTGTTAGGAACTGAGCCCATGTGCACAATTATAAATATGTATATATGCATGTATGTATAGTTTCTATATGGTTTGTTTGTTTTTTCAGTACTTTCATATTAGTAATTGATTTGCTGCCATGCATAAGTCCCCCAAGGAATTACATTAGAGAATGATTTAAAATAGTTGCTGAACCTCCCAAGCAGAATATGTTATAAATGTTAAATGCATAGAGAGATATCACCCATTTTTCACCCTGGCTATGATAAGCAATATGGAAAAAAACAGAGAGAAAAAAGTCTCAATAACAAAATCCACATTGAGAAGTTAGGCACTTTGAACTTTCCCATCACCTTACCAGTGTTTCCCCACAGGCTGTCTAAAAGACAACTCAGCAATGTCTGAATGGAACTGCACACAATAGCTCCTTCACAAGTGGGTCTTTAATTGATTACGGCTGTGTTTATAGAAGCAGAAGAGAATTTACTCAAAATGACAGATTGCCTTTAGTGTTAAAATAGTTTAGTAATGTTAATGGTAAAGGAGGTCCCTGCTACCTCCTCTTCAGCTGCATGAAGTCCTAAAGATGAGTTCTTTGTTACTTCAGCCTCCAATTGCTTTTTTCTTTCCCTCCTCCCCTCCCCGCTTTTTTTGTTCTTTCCAAGTAGTGATATTCCGAACCTCACGGATTGCAGGAGCTCTGCAAATTTACATAGAGAAGCGCAACTGACTGACTCTTGCAAAGTTAAAATCCTCCAAAATTGCAGATTCAGATTTTAAATATGAGAGAGTAGAAGAATAAACAATACAAACCTACAGGAATTCATCGTTGCTGCACCCCTGCCTGTGTCAATTTGCTCAGATAATCACAAAGGCAGTGTTTGAGAGTACAGTCAAAAGGTTAATCCAAATCAAGTCGTGGGAGTAAATTCCTTTTTTTTTTTTTTTTCCCCTATTTATATTAAAATAAACTCCCACCTAACGAGTTAATGGTGCAGTGGGGGGAGGTGGCTGTGAGCCCCTGGAGCCCCCGCGGGTTCCGGGCAGCGGGAGGGGAATCTCTCGGCCGCCCGTCAGCCGGGGGACCCGCGGCCCGGGGACCAGCCCCGGCCCCGCCCGCCGCGGCCGCGCAGCCCCGCGTTAACCCTGTCTCCCTGCACTCTGCGGGAACCTCGCATTTCCCTGTTAACAGTGACCTCTAATGGCTACGTGCTTGAATGTCACGGGCTTTTTTAACTACGGAGAGAGGACATCGCATTTGCCCGAAAGAAAAGATTGTGGGGCTTTTGTAACGCAGGGTTTAGCTTCAAGACAGATGTTTAGTTTCAGAACTGCAAAACTGTTTAAAGCCTTATCACAACTTCCAAGCCTAGAGAAAGAAGTCATCTTTGCTTTTCTGATATTTTAAAAAATATTCTAAATTAAAACAAACAAACAAACAAACAAAACCGGTATTTTAAAATCCCATTTAACTAGGATTTTTTAACTTCTAGGGTCTCAGATTAATTTTTGTGAGAATGATACTGCTGCTGAACCATGGAGTTCATGTGCCTGTTTCTTCCATAAAGTGGAGATAAAAATTTAAAACAGTGTTTCTTTTCCTTCTGATGCAGCTGAATTAGTTGATGCTTGAAGCAAGCCCAGACAAAAAACAAACAAACAAACAAACAAACAAAACATTAGAGACGATACTGTGCAGTTACTATTTATTTGGAAGGCATTGTTAATGCTGTCTCATCTGACACTGCTTTAATACAAAAGATACTTAAAATGGATTCTTTCTTTCACCTATATGATTTTCAGTGTCAAGAGAGAGCTGACATAAGTAAATGATGGCATTCAAGAAACGCAGGCATGAATAAATCAGGTGGATATGATCAATATCAAAATACCCTACAGAAGACTCCAGGGGTATGAATATCCCTCCCGAGTATCTTCTCAGCTATGATTGCGCTGAATGCCTTTTGATTGGAAAACATCTTCTTGTGATGCTTTTTAGTGAGATTTGTCTTTTCCAGACTCTGAGGCTTGACTTGCCACTGGATGATTCATCGTGCTGCCTGATTATACTGTCATGCTGAAATATGCTACTAGCACAATTTAACAACCTTCTAGAAAATAGCAGTATCTCCATCGTAAGAATACCAATAAATAACCCATTCCCAAAATTAGCAGAGAGAAGAAAGGGGTGGGGACACAGGGACAGGAAGTTCTTTCTCTTGTTACAATGCAAATTCAGAGGAAATCTTGTATCTGTTAAATCATTCTGGTTTTACAGAAACTAAGAAAAAAAGAGTTTGGGCAGATATTAACAATGACTTTTTCAGTATTACTTTTAGTTTTCAAGAATTGGCTCAAGTATTTATGAAAGTGTTTCTACTTCTTATTAACTAGAGCTTCAAAAACATGAATATCTGAAAAGTTATTCATTCACATTTCACAAGTTCTCTTTGACTGTGCTCTCATCCATTCTGCATCTACTTTCTATAACAGAAGATGAGTTTTCTTGGTATTTATGGAAGCAGTTGACTTGAGTATTAGAAAATACCTGCATCAGCCAAAAGTCTTTGCATGAAGGATTCGAAAGGAAACTTACCGTCAATTCAAGGTCTAATGACAGATGTACTCTTCCCTACTAAACGGACTTTACTTTACTGGAGAATGTGATGATAAATAGGAAAGGGGGAAAATACATTGGGAAAACTACATAAAGACAAAGGCGGCAGCAGCAGGCCAAAGTCTCTTCGGTCTGTGCCTATGCAACACTTGGGATGAAGGTGTTCTGAGAAGGATGGAGTGCTTGTCACTGCTTGTCACTGCAGCAGGAGAAGAGGTGTGGCTGCTTTTGCCAGGACAACCTGCCCCGATGAGATCAAGCCTTGCATGAGCTGCCAGCCTAGGCTGCATGAGAAAGCAATTTGCAACTATGAAGTAAATGTTGTCAGTGACATGATAAATAATTCATGAACAATACTCTAGTCTCCTTAAGCTCCCTTTATGTTCAGAGGAAAACAAGGTTACCCGGAAAGGTCAAATGAGGAAGCATTGCTTCCTAAGCTTATAGTAAGGCTGTAAAATGAATATAGGTTTCAGCTCACTTCTCAACTATGTGATTCATGCACCACAAGAGCAACGTGTGGCTATAATGCCTTCCTACCCCTTTAACTGCAGGGTCAAGAAAGCAAATGGGAACAGCCCCTGTACAACCCCGGATTCACATGACTCTTTCAAGACTGCTCAAGAATGGGACCTTATTTGTGTCTTTCGTCCTCCATTAATTCAGCTGAACCTTGTGCAAAAAATTCATGCTTCCTAGCTCACTTCTGAGACAGTGTTTGCTTATTTTTTCTGAAGACTCAACAAATAATAGAACTACTTACATGAACCTGGAATGCTGAAAAGATGTCTTTTTTTTTTTAAACATTTCCAGTTGCCACTTTTGGAAAATACAGATCACCTGATGCTGATAAAAACATGGACATATTCAATATGTGTGGGACGGCCAAACCCAAACATTAACAATCAAGCCATAGTCTTACTGCAAGAGTACATATTCACGCAAGAAATTTGTGACAGAAACAGTACATCTTGTGCAAACTCTAAATACATGCTCCTTCTTTAAGGCACAGGAAATGTCAAAGTTGTCAGTTCCCTGTGCAAAGACATTCAGAAATTGAAAAATAACTACAGGCAACATTTGCTTTTGCAAATGTACATCCCATTCTGGAGTCAACTCACAAAAAGTGGGATTAACCCTCCAGTCATCAATACAGTACATCTTGGTAGACTGGAAAAATCAGTAAATGAAATGTATATGTGAATTTACGAGCTGGCTCCTGAGTGCGTGAGGTAGTTCCATTAAGATCAGTTTGGCTGATGATGAATTACTTTGAGTTTCTGTCTCTGAAGAAATAAAGTTGCCTTTGCTATACATTTGCTTATGATCAGAGTAGTTAATAGCCCAGAAAAGCATCTGGCTTTTGTTTTTTAAACATTGAAAAAGTTAATAAATTCTTGTGCCCAGCATATAACTGACCTATGAAACTGACTGGCACAGGCTACTATTCTGACAGATGCAAAAGCTGATTAAAAATCAAGCTCTTGCAGTAGCAGTAGCTAGGACAAAACTTATAAGAAGATACGTCAATCATGAGGCTTTAAGGAATATATTTCTTCCCTTGCACAGAGGCAGGAGTGTTTATACAGCATTATACAATCTAATGCTTCCTACTTTTCCTTAAAAACCTGTCATTAGCTGGATACAAAGTAGTGAACAAGATGGAACAATTAGTCTGCTCTTGTTAGACATTTCTTACACTCTTTTGCCGTTAGAAAAGACTCTGTAAGTGGAGTCGAAGCATTGATGAGTCGCCTGGGGGCTGTTTTAAAATGCAATGAAACTCTTATGAGTGCTTCAAATTATTTCAGTGGATGCTAGATCATACAAAAGCTACGACTGTATTTAGAAAATTAATCCTTACTTTTATTCACTTTATTTAGTACAGTATCTTCTGTAGAGCTGACTCAGTGTACCTGTAGTATACCAGCTGGTGGGATTTTTCTGAAACACTCATTTTGTTATATTAAACATATCAAAGGCAGTAAACCTTAACATAGACACAAACCTCATCATTTTTAAAATCAATTTATTATATCTTATTTAAGTAAAATAAATAGCATCTGTTAGACATATATCACAAATACCTTGTATATGAGATACATATTTGAAGATCTAATTTAAATTAATTTAATATATTGTATTTATTGAATTGAAAAGCATTTCCAAAAGAAGCTCAAAACAATAGTAAAAGACTCTTCAAATGTATGAAAGCAGTAAGTCATGTAGAAAACCTAGCTTGATGGCAAAGGTGTTAAGGCACTTTCCAGGATGACAAAGGCATAAGAGAAAATCTCTGTGAATTCTTTGTGTTGCTCTGCTCCTGGACGTGCTGGAGAGATTCCCATAGCCTTTTTTGCAATCGGATCACTTTGCAGTAAATAATATCAGAGCAAATAGGTAAGTTAGATGTTGATAGGTAACCAGTACTGAATGGCACTCATGTTGGAGTGTTGAAGGAATCCAGATATGAAACTGTAGAACAGCTGGCCAAAGTCATTAAAAATTGCCACCATGCCAGAAGCCTGGAAGATTGCCAGTAGAACTTCCGTTTGTAGAAAGAGCTCTTGAAGGGTTTGCAAAACTACAGACGGATGGGTTTGTTTCTCCCCCTGGTGAAATGTCAAGTTAATTATGAGGAAAAGTACCAGTGAACATACAGATTAATATAGTCTATTGGGGAAAGTCAGCATGCCTTCTGTAAGGGAAAGTCCTGCCTCAGCAATCTGCTGCTGTTCAATGACAGTGTCAAAAGGCATATCCACAAAGGAAGTCCAGTGGATGTAACACACTTGGATTTTCAGAAAGTTTCATTGGCAAAGGTTATTAGGGAAATTAAGTTGCCACAGGAAGAGGGAAGGTTCTTTTATAGATGTTAAAGGATAGGAAGGGCTTAATGGTCACTTGCCAGGACGGCAAATAGTCAGCAGTGGAGGTTTCTATGGATCACTGGTGGCACCAGTTCTACTTGATGTCTTCATTGATGATTGAAGGAGAGTGCACAGCTGAATCTCCACATCTGTAGATGACAGTATGCTGCAAAGGATTTGAGTAGATACTATGCTGATGGTGAGGCACTGCACACAGACCTCCCAAAAGTGATTGCACGGATAAAAAGATAGCAGATAAGCTTCAATGTGCGTAAAGAGAAGGTAAAGAGAAAATAACTTATACTGTGGCTATGGGTTGCTGATTATAGTAATGGTAATTACAGCTCAGGAAAGAAGTCTCAGTTATCATTGTCAGCTGTCTGAAATTATTGGCTCAGTGTGAAGGAGCAGTCAACAAATGTTGGCATCACTTTGAACAAGACAGATCTATTTATTTTGGCTCTAAGTAAACCCTTGCTGCATTTGCATCTTGTGTAGTGTGTGCAGATTTTGTGTCAACTCCAGAGAGCCGTAAGGGAGCTAAGAAGGTACAGAGAAAGGCATCTAAAATGATCAAGAACAGGTCAGCAGATACTTTATGGGAAAGGTTAACAAAGCTGCAATTCCTTGGTATGCAGAATATAAGGTATTAACATATTCCTTTTGAATATGAGGGGGCATTAACATGATTTGCAAAACTACATAATTGCTGAATAAGGTGAATGAAGAACTGTTTTTTACCAATGCCACAATACATGATAAAAGATAGAGCAGACTAAAGAAAACACTTCTTAATGTAGTGGGTAGCAACTTCTGGAACTTGCTACCACACATTCAGAGAGCAGGAGCAGGTTCAAAAAGGGACTAGACAAGCTCAGGGGTGATAAGATGTAAATGGATACTAAATGCATTCTGTATCCACTAGTACCTGTTCCTAGTACAGACGTTATGGATGCTGGAGAGTTATCAAAGGAACAAATTGCAATTAGCGGCCAGACTTGAATATTGTCCCTAAATAACATCTCCTACTGCTACTGTTTAAGAGCAGACTTTGGAGTAGAGGAACTATTTGTTTGACCCACCAGGGTATTTCTTATCTTTTTTATTTTCCTTAAAAGCTTTCGTTGAGGATTTTTTAAAAAAATATTTAGTTTTTTATTGCAAGTCTCATAAAATATCTGATTGAGACCAGAATTTTGTAGATAGTCACTTCTTTATGTACAAATACAGCAAGATAATTTTGTGATATAACTGATGAGTGTAATAAGCTACTGGAATTTTAAAATATTGCTATTAACTGTATAATAATTATCCACCAATGTTTTAGAAAACGTTTATTAAACTCAAAGACAAAAAGAACTTCTTTAAATACTGATGGTAATTTACATTTAAAAACTTTATTTAAGAATCAAAGCTGACTAAAATTATTATTTTGAGATCTTTATATAAAGCTTATGTTAATTCATACCAATAAAAAATAAAATTTAAACTCTTAATGGTGGAGTTAAAGTAATATATCATAAAGCAAATTATTTAAAGGAAATAAATAAAGACTTATTTGATAGTCCAGGAAATTTCTGTCCAAAAAAAAGTAATTATTATATAGCTACATAGGGCTCAGGAACTAGCATGCTAATGGGCTGTCTCCACACTATCAACAGTCTATGCAGGTAAGAGACTCTGTGAACTAAAAAGGCTATTATTAGAGTCCATCCATGCCCCAGAAGGAAGCATAACTTTCACCTTCAAGGCCACACACAGAAGTTCTATTTCTCTATGAAGTAAGACACCAAAGGAGAAAGACTCCTGTCTGAGTGCTTCATCTTAAGTTAGTCTATTTGGTTCATGTATTTAAACAAAAACTTATATGCAAGAATAAGAAAAAGCAACAACAGCACAAACTAACTTCTCAGCCCTATCTGTTCTTGCAATATGATATCACCAAGGCTTCAACAGCATTAAAGAAACAGAAGTTTGCCAAAGCATTGTCAAGAGATTTTATTATTTTTAGTAGATGGAATTTTGAATACTGTTTTAAAGTATTCCTACATCTTTCTTTATTAATCAATGTATTCCTGGAAACGAGGCATAAATTGATCTTGGTAATCACAGAAAATACAAAGACTTTTATAAATTTGCTTGCTTACGGTGACTGCTTCAACAGCTTCCCATTAACAAGAGATGAAACTATTTCCTTTGATTTCATAACATTATTAATATTTTTGTCTTTGCCGAGCTATAACATACCTAGTGTAGCTATGTTAGAAAACCCAGCCTACTGCTAAGGCTATTTTCCTATTCATACATTGGTTGGTACCATGACAAAGGGCTCATTCTGGTTGGAGAATAAAATGGTTTGGTACTTTCTTAAGTTGAAGATACAATATCTAATATTCTCAGAGCAGACCTCTCTGAAAAGTGTCTAAATGAAGAGATACAGGAAAAAAGGTGGATACCTTTCTTTATGCCTGCTTCCATTCTCATAGTTTTCATTTTTTCTTTTAATAAAACATAGGTAGTATTCACTATTATTTTGCCTTTACTTATTGAATTATTGAAGGCATGACAATAGTTTCAGGTGATTAATATGGCTGCCGGCACAACACAAATTGATGCTGGGAAAAGTAGTAAGATCTGCCCTTCACCTCCTCTCTATTTAGTTACTCTAGCTTACACATCGCAGAATCACAGAATGGTAGGGGTTGGAAGGGACCTCTGGAGATCATCTAGTCCAACCCCCTGCCAGAGCAGGGTCACCCAGAGCAGGTGGCACAGGAACGCGTCCAGGCGGGTTGTGAATGTCTCCAGAGACGGAGACTCCACCACCTCTCTGGGCAGCCTGTGCCAGGGCTCTGCCACCCTCAGGGTAAAGAAGTTCCTCCTCATGTTGAGATGGAACTTCCTGTGTTCAAGTTCGTGCCTGTTACCCCTTGTCCTGTCACTGGGCACCACTGAAAAGAGCCTGACCCCATCCTCCTGACACCCACCCTTTAAGTGTTTATAAGTGTTGATAAGATCCCCCCTCAGTTGCCTTTTTTCCAGACTAAAAAGACACAAATCCCTCAGCCTTTCTTCCTAAGAGAGGTGTTCTAGTCCCCCAGTCATCTTGGTAGCCCTTTGCTGTACCCTCTCCAGCAGTTCCCTGTCCCTCTTGAACTGGGGAGCTCGGAACTGGACACAGTACTTTTTTAAGAATTGGCAAGTGAAAATAATTGGCATTCTGTACATTCAAACAAATCTTTCTATCCCACCGTGTACTTAATTACAAAATATTGATTATTGGAAGTACATTTATATACAGTTAGCATTTTTATGTACTTCATGAAATTGTAATGATCTATATTCATAGCAAATTTAATCAGTCATAATTAAAAGGCTCTGATCTGATACTGTATGTAATGATAATATGTTTAATGATGGTTTTCTAGTATTTTTTGTTTAATCCTTGCTACTTATTTCTCATGTCTTACTCTGCTGAATCTTCTTTTCTTTCTCTTTTGTTTTCTTTTTTCCTTTATATGTCATTCTTAACTCCTTTAGCTTGTTTTATCTGCAAACATCTACTTGGCAACTTTAACATACCAAGCATTGCAGTTAACAAATTTATTCATTTTTAAAGCAAACCCAGAAGGTCTTTGCTTTTGGGTGCTCTGAAGCAACATACATGCTCTAGTATATACTGAATAAATACACGCTGATGTATGGTTTCTTGTGTAATAATGACTTTACGTTCTTCTACATGAAATCAGATTTATAACTGAACTGTATCCTTCTGCTACTATCACTCCAATGTAAACATTTTAGACAAGAAAAAGAGGAAGGATGTAACATCAATGAAAAAATTACTGATGATCTGGACAGTGGACGCAGTGAAAACTATGAAATAGCTCAGTAAGTCCCAAGTCCTCTCAGAACCTCAAAACATTTCATAAATACTGTATCTGAGTATATATCACATACAACTTTATACAGTGTATACAGATCATGTCTGACATTTTATTTCTTCTAAAAGTACAGTTGAATATAGAATTAGAAAATTAAATTAAAAATTAAGTCAGATGCAATGCCAAGGAATTTAATTTTAATGGTTGAAAAAATATACCAGATTCTGCTAAACTTTGGGAATTTAAAACTCAGCAGGGTGTCAACAATCTTGAAAGATTCACTTTACAGTAACATACTTGCATTACAATAACTTATATTTAATCTTTGAGCAACTTCAAATTTTAATTTGCCTCTCCCAAACAAGGCCTTAATAGTATATACAAATAGGTTTGTCATTAAAAAATGCATAAGAACTGGTGAAATCTGAATATTTGCTGTGATTTCAGTTAGCAGGGTATGACTAATCAAAATTTATTTGTGACAGATTGAGCTTCTTGGCTTAACAAAAGCAACATACTAATATATTCAAAATGACACTATAACACTGGATATATGTGTAAGTTAGTCTCAATTCAAAACCAGCAGAACAGAACATATTCAGCAATTGTCTACTTACGCAGTATTTCATTTTCATTGCAATTTTACATCTTGAGTGCACCTGATGTTCGAATTTCCTAAAAAGAAAAAGCTGAAAGACAAAAATATACCATAAGTATTGTAGAGCCAGATCTTCTGGCAGTATTAAATAGGCAAAGATCCATTGACAAAACAATGTCAACACATAAAAGCACTGTAAATCAGCTGAGTAACTAATATTTTAAAGTAAACCAAATAAAACACAATACAATTGTGTTCCAGTGTATAACCCTTTTCTAGTTTGCTGTGGTTAACAAACATTATAAAACTAACACTCCTGAAGCATAGCAGAAATTTTGACTAGCAACATACTTTACATATTGTACTTTTAGTTGATAGCTGTTTTGCATAAAATACTTGTGATTCTTCTTCCAAACTGCTAGTATACTTTTATCATTATCGTTAGAAACCTGTTAGACAGTTTTATAGGTTACACACAGTGGAAACAGATAACATGTTACAGGATGATTGGATTTGGTTTGCACATTGTGAAACAATTCAATTTACTCGATTGGCACTAGTTTTATATCATTTGGTCTGGTGATTACACAACATTTGCAGTCAGTAGTTCAACTTGTGAAATGATGAATACAACTACCTTTTAATCTACGCAATTAGGAAACAATGACATTGGAAAATTTAATCACAGTTCATTAGGTCCTCAAATTCTATGAACAGTCCTGTCAAAATGCCAAGATGCAACTTCAAAATAGCCAACTTAGCAATCACCTGAAGGCAAAAAAGTTGAATACAGTTGTATTCTTTCTTCGGAAAGCTCCTAAACCGAGATGTCCCAGCACTCAAATCAACACCGTAAGACCTTTACTGTTTGGGTAAGAGGGTATAGTTGAGCAGGAAGCTCTAGTCTCAAATGCAGAATTACATCCTGAACACAGAGAAGACTATGGGCTTGCCCTTGCCCTTCCGCTTTGCCCTGTGGAAACAAATGGGTTTGCTGTGCGCCTCTTCAGCTACTTAATGAGACAAAAGAGTAATCTCCTCAAGCAGAGGAAATGCCCAAAAGACGGGGAGCAAAACAAAGAGAAATAAGTGTTTTTAAAAAGATCATTCTAAAGCAAAAATACTGAGCATATAAGTATAGTACAATGGTTGTATAGATTAGACTATTAGTGGTAAATAAGCAGTGAAAAATGTTATAGAACTCATCTACTATAAAATCACACATTTGGCTCTAAGAATATGTCATAGCTGTCTGATGAAGATGTCAATTTAAAGAATAACTTGAATCATGAGGCTATTTTGTATTCAAATCTAACAGCATGGGCTTGCTTCAAGTCCAGCATACTAAAAAACCTGTACAGTTCTCTGTGTAAGTCTTCCGATGATACACAAAACAACCTTGCAGAAGGTGTGGTTACTTGTCCTCTGCCATCATAGTTGACGGTACTGAAGAAAACAAATCTTTTTTATTTCTCTGTCAAATGTATGTATCTGCTAGACCTGTTGTTCTAGATTTATGGGGTTTTTTTAAAGCCAGGTTTAAGGCAGAATGTGGAAGCCTGGATAGAACATGAAAGGTATGATCAAAGACTAGTGATAACAAGAGTTCTGTCAGTCGAGAAAACTGACAAACCGAGAAAAGAATACAGGAAGACCTGTTTTACCCAGTCAGCACTTTTGCATACTTGAAGTAAAACTGTATTTCACAGAGGCTCTGATAAAGTTTCTAACATACTGTCTTAAATCTGCCAGGGAGTAAAGATTAGCTTTCTCTAGGTAAATTTCTCAGGGTATTTCATTCCCTAAGAAATGAGCTGAAACTTATTTAACCCATATTTCTACTAGTCTTCTATAAAAGCTGGATCTTCTTGTTGTTAGGTGCTTAAATAATAGTAAGGCTATAAAGGTAGAAACAGTTCTGTCTTTTGTAGACTGTGGGTGTCCTGGAACAGACAGTCCTCCCTCTCTAGATTCAGTCCTGTTAGGAATGGAGCAATGCTATGGCACTTGCTGTTGTTCAACCAAAATTGAGCATGAAGAGAGCCACGGCAAGAATTTCCTTGCTCCCACTTCTGACCCAGGGAGTAACATGGGCATGTGTTAAATTAGTATAATGTGTGGCAATCCTTTAAACCTGCTGTGCTAGCATCGTAGTTGGAGCGTTGCCCATCACTGAACTGTAGCGCCAGCCTGGCAAAACAGGAAAGCTCTGAGACTCTTGAAATTCCATGTAAGTGGAGTTCTGGTTTTGGGACAGAAAATAAGATTATGCTCATAACTACAAATATGATACAGGCTAAAGAATATCTCTTACTAATCTCTGCATCAAGTTTCTGAACTGGGCACTGAGCCTGATCCAGCTCCTGGTGACAGCTGCAGGACTTTTTCAGCTGACCTAAATGGATTATCTTCGATGTTGGGCACTTAGGAGAATAAGTGGGGATTTCACCGTGTTGTTGGGAGTGACAGTTTCTCATACAGTGGTTTCCATGGATTTTAGTTACTCTTGCAAGGTACTTTTAGGGGACAAGAGTTCCAGTGAATCAGCACAGCTTACTGCACTAGCACAGCTTGTTCACAGCATCTGGGCATACTTCTCCAATTCAGTGTCTCCGAGAAAACTTGGTCCTCATTTACTGCACCTGGCCAGTGGTCTAATATAATCCAGAGCCAAAAAACAATCAAAAAGAAGAAATGGTATGGGACAGATGTAATTTCTTTCCATGTTGCAATAGTTTACACTTTGTGATGGTTGCTATTTCTTCTGCTATAGCTTTATTTTAAGTACATGTTCATATTCATTAAAATATTAACACATAGGGCTTAATTCCATTCTTAGGACTACACAAACGTCACATAAAGAAAGAAGATTATCCTGTGTCCAGCAGGCTCTCAACATCTGCTATTTATAAGCACAGCTTTGTCAGAAGACTTTCGCTTCTCTAGAGTATGTGCTGGAATTGATAATCACGTTTTACTTTTAGAAAGTTGGAGAGCCTAACTCAAAAAAAGTTACATGCCTTGCCTAGCCTGACTGTCAAGAGCTGGTTCTGTAAAGATTGCATATTCCTTATACATAGTTGATTAGTGCACCTTACACACTGCAATACATGTACACATCTTAAATTAGTCTACTTGGAAATCCTGTGGAAATTCATCGCTCCCTATATTTATACGGAGCAGAATTCTGGCTGGAGCCAGCGCGCCCAGCATCAGGCATATTCATACCAGCTTGTTTTAGTCACCTTACTTAGATGCCATTTCAGATGTTAGTTTCCCTATGAAATGAATGTCTTATCTGTCCTGTAAAATTCACTTTTTGTTTCGTTGCCCGCAGAGAGTCCTAAGCTCCCAGTGTAAGTACCTAATGGATACATAAATGTAGGTGATAATGATCCCAAAGTCTGCCTCTAATAATGCAAGCTATTCCTTAGTGAGAATCTTTCTTCACATAATTCCCTGGTGTTTTCACAGTCTGAGATACTTCTTTTAAACACCAGAGCAGTCTAAATATATCAGTGGAGACAGATGTTTTCCATTCTACACATCCTCTGCAGGCTTTATTAAATTGTCTGTAACTAAACAGTAGGACCAGGCCTCCATAGTTGTGTCATGCATTTTGTTTGCTTGTTCTGATTGGCATATTTTGGTGACGTGCCTCAGTTAGACACACTTTGGGCAAACCCTGCAACACGGAATCCTGATCCTCCACATTTACTTTCCGCTTGCTATACACTATGGAGGAAATTTCGGGGTTGAGAATTCATATCCCAATATGCACAATGACTCCTCTTTTTCCATATAATAATTGTGAACCCTTTATGAGCATCATAGTCCTGTTTTGTACAAAGCCCTCATTAAAAGGAAAGCTTGCTGTTGGCTCACAACGGCCTTGTGATCTCCTCACATACCCATAAACTTGCCTTGTGTATTTTCCTTTTATTTGGCCCTTCTTGCACATTCTGCTTTGTCAATAGATGCCACTGGTAGCTTGCCAGATTGCGATTTGGAAAATGGGTTTACATTTCCAAATTATACGTTAGGTTTTTGTAATGCCTTAAATAGACAAATATTTGAAGAAAGTCTCAACAATACATTCTTATAATTTCCTGCCTAATGAGGTAATTTTGCCAATAAACTGGGAAAATACAAGGGTTTTGGATGCAAATCAGGTCTTTGTTATTTTCATAACTAAAGTACTTGGTTCTCTTTTTCATGTAATATCTGAAGTTATGCAGGCATAAAAAAATAAAAACAATATATTTCAGTGGAAATACACCTAATTCTAAGCATATTTCCAATGTAATGACATCTTGTACATAGAAGGGAAAGCTCATTTACCAATAATAAGAATATTTTATCTATGTAGATCTATCCATACACAGCGTTACTTCGAAATTTACCAACTTTGATATGAATATCATCAGATGCAGTAAAGCTAAGCCAATTATAGGAAGATTAGGACTGTAATAAATTTGCTAGGAAATGTTAAAATGAGAAATAAAAAAATTTTGTTCCTCATAACAAATGCATCATTTATGTCCTGATTTGATACTACTAACAATCACTGATAAAGAGGTCATTCAAGGCCAGAAAATTCAAAGATGATTTTCTTGTTTTGTGGTCTGTAAGACTCTCATTTTTAGATCGGGAAAACCAGTTCTGACAGTTTCTTACTCTAGGTAAAGAAATCTAATTTCTGTTTTGTCATTTTGACAGGAAAATGATTTTCTGTTTTTCTCAAAGTCCTACTCTACTGAGTTGAAGAGCATAAAATGTGAAGATTATTGCACTTTTCCCTAACAGTTCTCCTGCTATCATACATATGGGATATGACCCTTAATAAGAGGGAGCTGGAATATATTAATTATAACATGCATTTCTGTATGTTTATCTATAAATGAGTGAAAGACTTCATAACGGGAAATAATGGTTATTTCTTTGTCAAAACAAAATGGGCTGAGATAAACATCTTTATGTCACCTGCTCAGATGATTGCAGACATGCTGATGTTTTAAATGCATCATTATACGTATGTCAGGATGTCTTTTCTCTCTTAAAACATTATTGCTCAGTTTTAACTGCAGAAACTTTGAGCTTTGTGAATATGGATGAACATGAATCATCCATACATGTGACTCATGTCTATGTTCTCGTGAAAGATTATATCACAGATACAGATGGATAATGAACCTGAATGAATAAGTGACGTCAAAAAAATAATGCAGGACTCTACAGTGAGTAGAACAGAGACGTACTGTTAATTGAGAAAGCTGCTAGGAAATCTCAAAAGAGGACCACCCTGCTCTGGCCTTCTCTTCACACTTCCTCTGCATTCCTCCCCTTTGGGCTTTTCATCCTCGCTGCCATATTCCACCACTGCCACCAACTGGTGTAGGCAGAAGTCTGAGACCCAAATGATGCAACGAATCTCTTTTAGGGCTGGGACAAGTCAATGAAGCTGTTATGGCACATAGTGGTACTTGCCTATAATTTGGCACTGGCTGGGTGACACAATGCATTTTGTTAATCAAAAATGCTTTGATGTTCCATCAGTTCCTGTCTTTGCCAGTTTTCCCAGATTTGCATAGGATACAGTATGTTCTTTCTTATATGCTCTGCAATGTCATTAGATGTGCTTCATAACAGGTTATATAATTGCATGCCAATACAATATCACTTGTTTCAGGAAGTAATTTGGAATGTGCCTCTCCATGTAGTACCATTTAATGCCTGAGTGCCAAGAGATGCTGACTGCTGTGTTTTGGGTGAGATTGAAAGAGGAGCTCAAGAAGTACTTTGGCTGTGCATATCAGCCCTAAATAATACTCTCGATAAGTCAGGCAAACAAGATTTATGCCAGTTGCAGTAACTGTGATGTATGTCCAAATTTTGTATTAAATTTGGCTGTCTATAGTCAGAAAATTCATCCTAACTGGAACACTTTCTGGATCTGTATTACCATTAGCAGTCAGGTTCTGAAATCAGAATATATTCTGTTTCTTCTATGCAAACCAGTAATTTTCAATGGCAGGACAGTTTTAAATAAGGGTCAATGAGATTCATTTAAACAGTATTAAAATATTGCTGAATAGATCAGGGTTTTTAGCAGTTAAACTGAGTTTCTCAGAAGAGAACTCATTTCATTGTCCATCAGCTGTTGGCTCAAATGGTGAAAAGACATCATAGTAAAGACTAAAGCAGAAAGTTTATCGCTTTACAGAGTGGAATTATACACTCTATTCTGAACCAAAGACAAGTTAATACACACATACATTCCCATTAAGCATATCTAATATCTCATCAATACATAATTAATTTCAAAGAGAAAAGAAGCCATACTGCACATTGATCGATTTATTAAAGACAAGCTAACATTTTCTTAGAAAAATTTGTAAAAAATGTTCATAATAAACTAATTCATTTTTTTAGGAATTCCACAAAGTTTTATTCAATGTATCTTGAACTTTGGATTAGACTGGACACTCTGCTGTGAATATTCAACATTGGCAGTCTCACGTTTAAGCTTCCTTTACACAATACTGTCCACTTGTCCAAAGCAATACCCACAGCCGGTAACTTTCTGTGACAGATTCTATAGAAACATAGTGTAAAAGAAAGTCTTGCTTCAGTATAGTTAAAATACATACAACTTTTCCAAAATTCATTTAAATTAATGGAAGGAACTTTTTATACTTCAGCAGGCAGTGGGTGAGGCTCAGTAGGTTCAGTCTCACAATCCATAAATGGTCCTATACCTCTGTGCCATTCTGGCTTAATTTCAGACATGGTATCACAAACTGGCAAGGTAAGCAAGCCAGAGAAGAAAAGGTCTGATAAGAAAGTAAAGCTACAAGGACTAGATATGAATAGAATTTACAGGTCAGAGGTATTTTTATGTTTATATGTAAATAAGATAAATCAGTGATAGCACCAGGTTTAGCTACCTGCCCATGGTATTTGGTCACACTTAGTGAGTGTGCCTGTCACAAACTCACTGGACTTGTTATAACTGTACTTGTCTTGCACCTGTAAGGCACTGATTCCCTGCTGTCTTGTACCTTGTGTAGATACTTGTCCCAGTGACAACTGGCTTAAACTGTACTGGATTTGATGGATGAGCTTTATTTGCAATAGCTCTTTCCAAGATTGCCGAGACATCTTTGATCCTTGTTGCTGTGTAGCTGGTCAGCAAAGGAGAAGCATCAGCAAGACACAACTTTCTTAGCAGACTTTTTAGCTGACGCTACATTTTAGAAAATTATATCTGTTATGTCTGGTTTCACTCAGATAACTGCTTCCTGATGCCTTCCTCAGTTCTTAGATGTGACGTTAGTCTAGGCAAGCACACAGACCCAATATCCTGTCATTTCTGGATGCCTGCAGCATAAAGGAAGGGAAAACCATCTTTTTTCCTGGATGGACTAGAAAATATTGTTTAATTGAATTTTTGGTGCAAAAGCAGCAAAGTTCAGTGACAATTCAGTCCTATATTAAAGCAAGATGAAGACCTTTTATAGACTTTACTGCCGGTGATGCGTTAGCTGTAGCAAGATTTTGCTGAAGAACAGGAACAAAGACTGTTTTCTGAGTGTTTTAAAATTAAATTATAAAGGTACAGACTGTACTAGACACTGTACAGGAGAACAGCTTAGCACAATCCAATGATCATAGGAAGCCCAGCTGTCCAAGATAATTAAGAAAATCCTAGCAGATCTGCAGCATGGTCAGTCTAGTGTATGGTCAGGACATTGCAGTGCTGCAATCTGAAAGCAGAAGAGATTATTAGAAAGCTGGAAATCAAATTACGTCTGTGGCCCTCTTTTCTAGTAATACAGCACCAACATGAGACACAATGCTTTCTAGACTCCTGCTTCTCTGTAATTTTCTGTAATACCAGCTCTTGCTCTATAAAATAATAGGGAATTACATCATTTTCACTTCTGTGAGTTACTTTTGTCTCTCTCATCATTGAATGAATTTGCAGTGTGTACACTGTAAGTAACAAAAGAAGTACTTTTATATATTAAACTATTTGAAAGATCTTAATTTTGGATTTACTTTTATTTAAACATAATCATATGGAAGTACAATTACAGAAAAAAATATTCCTGTAACTCATTTTCATATCTTCTTAGTAAGCCAAACAAATATGTCATATTATACTTACTAAAATTATGTGTTCAATGGTAACATCTATAGTTAGCAAGTCCATTCCTACTGTTGCATAGAACTACAGTGTTAAGTGCCAATGACAGATTTATTTCACAGAATAATACACCAGGGAATTACTCTAGTTCAGTGATATTCACTGGGAATTACTATTCTTTAGGAGTGAAGGATTTAAATGCAGAAAGACTATGTATTATGCCACGTTAATGAACAAGATAAGGCTGGTACTTACTAGCTAATGTCACCAGATGTGCTATCCCAATATACTCTTCAAGGAAAATATAAATTTTCTAAATTTGAAACCTACTGTTTGAATTTAAAAGATGGAACTTATTCTAAGCCTTACAATGTCTGCAGTGTAATGAACTTTTTCTGTTTTTCCAACTAGATCACATTTATAATGCTAAAATGAAACAAGCCAAATCAATGGATTCATAATGGAAAGGCATGAATTTGTCTACAGATTTTTGGCATAAAGTAAAAATACAGCTAACAGATTTTTTTTTTCCCACTGTATAATTTTCTGAAACTCAACGTTTACGGATGTGGAGCTTCTGTCTCCACTGATATTTTATTCTTTTTTTTTTTTTGCTTATATTGTGTATGCATTGCTCTGACAAATTTTTATGTTTTTTAAGTGAGACTAATATAACTTGTAAAAATACAGCTGGAGAACCAGCAAACACGTTTGAATATATATGGTAAAATATTGACCATATTATTATTATATTGACCATATATATTGAATGTATGTGGCTGCTTTCTGAAATATTAATCTCTGAAAGTCTGTTGGGACAGCTGAAATCAACTCATTTGCAACATGAACTATGTCTTTAGTTTTTTCTAAGATAAGGGGACATAGTGCTATAAGAAACTCTGATAGATACCCAACAAAAATGTTGAACTATTGTTTATTGTAACCAAATACAAGGTCACCAAATTCGTAAGTGGGTCTTATCCACAGTTATGGACAGAATCCAAGCAACTTGATTGGTGTTTTATTATTTACTGTTTGCTATTTATTAAAGAACACTTGTAGAGAGGTGGAAGGTTACCTCAGCTTTTTACATTTGTACTGTAAGATATGTTCCCTGTCTGGGAGATATTACAGCTTAACAGATGTCTCCCAGATGGTCATCTGATACAAAGTCATACACAGAAGTCAGGTCAGCAACTTTGGAAATAAAATCCAACTCACAGGAAATATTTATAGTTGATTCAGCATGCAGCAATATGACCTTTATAAATGCTTAAGGAAAAAGAAGAGGAAAAGTTTACATACTTAGAATAGAAAACTTTTGGTAAAAATATCGGGGAAACTTTTAGTTTGGCATTCCTAAGGCCTACCCAAAGTTAAAAAAGAGAGAAAAAAAAATTAACATACTTAGAGTAGCAAAATTTGTGGTAAAAATATTAGTGAAACATCTAGTTTGTTATTTCTGAGGCCTGCTCGATGTAAGAAAAATACAAAAGAACTCATAAATATCATATTATAAAATCTGCCCAAAACAGATGGTTTAAATGGATTGTAGAAAACTTATGAATTGGAAACAAAATCCATCATCTTTCACATACTCTAAGTGCCTGCCCATACTTATCCAATTATTTCTCTAAAAGCCGTTCAAGGCATTTGGAGTTCCGACACACAATGACCTGTTATTTCTACCAATTAATAGTCAAAGAATCATCCTTCTTCATGAGCAGAAGCAGAGGCTTACAGCATGAGTAGAGCATATGATTTGTCTGCTCAACTTTGATGGAAAACTGAAACAACTACCAAGGGACAAATGACGTTAGGATGGAATAATTTTATCTCAGAACAGCTCTGTCTGCTTTTTAACATGTAGGCACCTCACATAGGTACTCTGCAAACACTATATTCAAAATGAAAATAAATATTAATGGTCATAGTTATCTACTTCAGGAGTTATTCGCAAAGTCTAACACTAAGATCCCTAAAGCCAATGTAGAAAAAAAGTGGTCTGCATTACCCCCGGAGGTGTTATACATCTCTTCTAGGCCAGGGAAGGTAGTTTTGTAGCAGAAGCTTCTCAGGCACATGCCTAAAGTTAAACAATTCTGCTCTTGTTGGGTTAGCTTTCAGCTAGATGAAACAGCAAGCAGAAACATCCAGTGGTACAACCGTATCAGCAGTCTGCCAAAAAGGGTAGACAGCAGAACGTGTGGCCTAGGGTGGAGGGAATGCCACTTCTGACAGCAGCATTAGTTAGCTTAAGCTGATTATGACACTGTAACCCTTTCTTGCCAACCTGCCAAAACAATCATCCAAATTGCACTAGAGTACTTCCAGATAATACACTGGAACTCTCCTTTCAACATTAGAGATCTGGCCAGACTATTTGCTATAACATTTCCTTTACTCTGCTTTGGATTGCATAGGAAGTTTATATTTCTCTCCTGGCAGTTGTGTGTCACTAATTTGCGTAGAATATTTCATTCACAAAACCAAAAGTGTACAGTGACTTTATCGGTTTGAAAAGTTATTTAAAGAATGAAAAAAAGTGGACTGTGAGTGATTTCCAAGTCTGATTCTAATACCAGTTTTCAGAGTTTGTTATTCTGCACACAGCATAGTCTACCTCAGTCTTCTATAGCTGCTCTGAAAAGCATTTATTAGGAGACTGCTGTAACAGTATTTCAAGTGACATAACTTCTTACTGTGCACAGCATGCTGGTTTAGAGGTATGTCTGCCACTGTAATGCAGTACCTTCCTTGACTACGCAAGCCAGGTGGGCTGAATCTCAGGTGGGCACTCCCAGAACCTTGCAGAAAAAGTCTTAGGGCTTTCAACGCTTTTTAATTCTAAATTTGCCTTAGTCTTATTTTGGGTTTGAAATATTTTTTTAACACAATTTTTGAATTACAGTGGCTGCTAAGGTGCTTTTAGTCGTGTAACTTTAGTGCTCTTTATCTGCCTTTATAAAAGGGGCTACAGGATTTCAGGCACAAGAGGCAGTTTCTCAGTTTATCCTTTTGTATAAAGTGCAGTGATCTACTTTTTAGGATGTGGATGAAGGAATTGTTTTGGTTCTGGTTTTGGTTTTTATTGCTATTTGTCAAATATGCAGGATATAAAGTCAAAGTGTCTTCTACTTTCCCCGGGTAGACCATCTGGGGTTTGTGGCAGTCCTTAGTTCTGGAAGAACAGTACGTAGCACAGGCCAGACACCTGGGTTGTGCCATGACTTTTACATTTTTTTTTTCTTATAAAGATTGCAGAATAGAATAGAATATTTCAGTTGGAAGGAACCCACAACAATCAGCTAGTCCAACTGCCTGACCACTTAGAATTAAATAATCTGGTTTTACCACACAGACACAAAAAACATTAAGAAATGTATTAGCCCTAGATTTACACATCTCAGGTCCAGATCCACTGTTGTTACGTGACCTCAGTGGGAATACTGCCTGAGTGAGGAGTGAAGTCTTCAGCTTCAATGATACGCTTGTAAGGTACACAAAGAAGACAGTAAAGAAAACAGACGACTAAAACTTGCACTTGTATGTGGTTTCAGTTACTAATATCATCTTCACTTCATGGCATTTGATATGTGCTCCATTTTTAAAGCTGCTTTGAAGCATTCTTGCGGCACACCAAATTAATTTTAAGTTGGCTAGACTGGTACCTATTAGTGCCTGACGTAAAAATTAGTTCTAAAACGGATTTTCATATCCCAAGGGTAGATGGTACATTTTAAAGGATTTACAAATGTCAAGGTCACTGTAGCTTTTTATTTATCACAGTCAGTTTGGGAAGTAGAACATGTTTCCTGGAGGTGTTACAGCTTTTTGCAACAGAATTTTTGAATAGAAATTTACCTTTGATGTTACATGATTCTATAAAATAGAAAGGAAAAGAAAATAAGTTTACTTCTTGACAGCAGAAGCGTGACTCAGGAGCTTGGCTATGCTATGTCAATTTAAATTAATCTTTCTTATCAGGACTGTTGCTGGAAATTTAAAACAGATTTTTTTAAAAATCAAATTGAATAATCTTTAGAAAAAATGACATAATCCATAATTAAGGCTCATATTATTTTTTAATTGATTATCATTAAGGTGCAAAGTGTTACTTGTACAGCATTCAAGTAGAAGCATATTATATAACCAAACTACACAATACCATTTCCATTTCCCTACTGTAAATTGCAACTTTTTTTGTTTGTTCCACTTCAAGTACCCTTGAAATACTTGAACATGCTGGTTCCAGTACTCTCTGAATCAGAAAAATTTCCCTTGCACAGAAAACATCTCTTTAAAGCTGCCTGCCCAACAGCTCTTCAGTTTATGCAGATGACACAACCCTTCTGCAAAACTAGAGTCAGTCTAATATGAATCCACTCCGGACCATTCCTCAGTTCTACCTATTCTTGCCTGCACCAAGTGCATTTACGTTGACAGACCAGTGCTGCACTTAAGAATGTAAAGGGACATGTATTTTACTGTCTTAAACGATCCATTTATCTCACAATAAATAGTTTGAGAGTTACAGTCCAAGGCTCAAAATATGCCTCCAGTAGGGGTATAGTTTACAGTTCTAATCATCGCAGATGCCAAACAACAGGAATGTTTAACAGCTGTCAAACCTTCCATCCATTTAAAAGTCTAATTGATTTGCACATATGCAGAAGATACCATACATCTGGTATTGGTCTTGGTATTGGCCTTTGAGAGGGTACACAAATATAATAAGAAGGTTGAAGAAATTAGCAACATGCAACTATTCACCAATGATCACTGAAAACGTTAACCATGTGAGCTCTTGGTTAACACAGTTTGACACACAATGAAAAACCTGATAATCTGTCTCTTAAACCACGAAATAAAGATATTTAACAGAAAGTAGATTTACTATAAGGAAGACCCAGAAGAAGAAAAAACTACAGAAAATTCAGGATTATGCATGTCTCAGAGGCCCTCATGAGGAAGCGGCATAAACCGCTGCAAGGAAAAATAAAAACAGCATAATCCCAGCACATACAGCTTTAGGGAAATAAACTATCTCACAACTGATTAGATTTTAAAAATGTCATCTAAAGAACTGGATATAACCTGTTCCTAGAATACAGAAACAAAAGACAGGCAAAGATTCCATCTGAGCAAGTCATATAAGAACAACATCAAAGATCTTTTTTTCCTGTTCCTCCCTTCTTTACCATGCCTCTTCCACTTCCCCCTTTCCAATATTTTTACAAAACTTATCAGAAAAAATAGAAATTAATAGGTAAAAAAGGAAATGAATTCATTTTGTGAAGTTTTCCCTTCATGAAATTTCCTTCCAAAACTTCATAGATGATGTTTTCACCAAATTCACTTGCAGTTCATGAAAGAGCACGTAGAAAATAGGCAGGCAGCAGTTCATTGTCAGTAATATTCTCTAGCCTCTGTTAACCCTTCCATTACTGCATAGAGTTTCAACTAGTCACATCCATCAGTCAGCCTTACTCTTCGCACTGTCACCACACTCTCTTTAGAGAAGAAAGGACTTGCCTACTCTTACTGTCAGAGCCCTCAAGGCACTAATACGCTTTAATGGCCCTGACCAGCCTCAGCTGGAGCCTCCACTGGCATCCCTTGCCCATGGGCCCAGGAGCCCTTTTTAAGCTCAGCCTTGGTCTTTCAATGGCCTTAGCCACACTGATGGAGCAGTACTGGTCTCAGCTTTCTGCTAGTCATACCTATGCTTGGTTATTGAGCCCCTTGATTCAGGCCTTGACCTACAAACTGACTTCCTGGCTTCACCTTGGACTATCATGCTGCTGTGGACCTGCTTGGCAACTACTGGAACAGATCCTGATGTGTGTGGGTTGACACATGCATCAGGTCCCTTGATCTCAGACCTGCCTCATCACAATGAACTTGTCTTTTGATCTGGACTCTTGCTTGGATATGGTGACCATCTCTGGACATGCCCTGTTTACCTCGCTCAGGGACCGTGGGGCTGGGCCCTGGCTGTTGAGGCTGGCTCTGTTATGCTCAGAGAGATGCTGGCCAGTGCTGTTCCCTTATGTTTACTTTTGTGCAGCTTGTCTGTAGTCTTGAGTATGCTTTCTCATTATGCAGTGGTAAATATCTTTCCTTAGGTTTTCTGCCCTTTTTTCTCTTCAGGTTTCCAATTGACTCTTTCCAATTGACCTTCCTTTCATACCTTTCTTCTCAGGTTCTCACTAGGCCTCCTAGCTGTGGATCTCACTCCTTTCTCAAATCTCTCTGTCCCCTTCCACTAGGAAATCCCCATCAGTTGTTTTCGGTAGAGCTACTTCATGCCTATCCTGATGTAAAAGGGCTTAATGACTTGATCTGTCCCTAAATCAGTAAAGGAGACTTTCTCACCATTTTACAGAATAATTAAAAAAGGGAGAGAAAAATCTTGGGAGTTAGAAGATAAGTAATAATTTAGTATAAACTCTTAGTGACATCGGAGAAAGGTCACCGTGCTTAGAGGCGGGGCTGGAACCTACAATGCCAAGCTATCTCTTAAATAAAACTTTAGGTGTAAAAACTCCAAGCTCTTCCTCTTAAAATTTGTATGTAAACTCTGTCTCAGCAAACTTAATGTTGAATGAACAGAAAGGAAAATGCCAACATACTTTTTTCTGGGCCAAGACTCTGGAATGAGTAATGAGCTGGAAGAATGCTCTGCAGTAAATGCAGAGCAGTTTGACAGACATGTTTCTTTCAGAGCAGACAAGAAGCTTCCTCTACTAACTGAAGCTTATGCGAAGTGTAAATAAGGATCTGCTGCTTTGCTCCTTCCATCAGGGGCTATAAAACCAGAAACATTACTAGTAGATTTTATGAAGCCCACGCAGGCCTTGTTTGCCAAGTACCATGCTGTATTTTCCACCTTGCTGAACTGATTTGCAAACAAATGGGCTACATGTTTAAAAAAAACCCAAAAACCACAACAACAACAAAACCCCAACCAACCCCACGCTCGCCAAACACTGCCAAACAAAAAATCCCCAACAACACCTGACTATGGCACAGCTCTTGGAAGTAGTGACTCTGACCACCAAAGAAGCTTCCTCCTATTACTCTTGTCACAATAGCAACACTCTCATGAAGAAAATAACCTCCTCCCCCACCCCATTCATTTTTGCATCTTTCTGATCCAAGTGTTTTGCTCCGCATGAGATCATGTAGTTTTCTCCAACGAGGTGAAGAGATTGAGAGTACTAGGTATTACTTCAGTACAAATTCTTTTTCTGTGACAGGAATTAAACCATGGCAGCCAAATCTCTTTCCACTACCATTCCAGTTCTCAAAATAGCTATTTTTATGTCCTGACTGCCATGCTCCCAAGGACATGTTCAACAGTGCCTTGTTCCCATTTGTTCCACCACTTCATTTCACTGCTGTGTCCCTATATCAGACACAAAGGTTACTTTAGTATGAAAAAAGGCAGTATGACCTTTCTTCCTCCTAAGTTCAGGAACTAAGGGCAGGAATTTCCACTGGTTCCCTAGACCAGGGTATGCCATATGCATGTTCTCCTTCAATATATAGTGAATTTAAATTGCAGTTTTCCCAGTGGGTTTCAAGTCTGAACTATATTGAATACTTAGATCTCAATCCTGCCAGTAATTAATTAGATTAACATGCTTACAGCTTGTGCCTGAAGTGCTTTACTTGAGGTAGAGTGCTCAGCACCGTACATGTAGAAGCTTTTAAAAGGCAAAGTGAGCAATCCATGTGTAGCACTTCTTGCAACTACTAGGGTTCAGTAAAAATGCATGGAATGTTCTTGGCCTAAGGTAGCCTGATCTGAAAAGTGTTAACCTTATAGGAAAAAAGGTCTAGTAAGATGATGATCTTTCATTTAAAGACCTCTGTCAGATCATTCTTAAAGCATACAGATGAAGGCATTGTGATGCTTCACTGCATAGATTTTTATCAAAGTTACACTACAAAAATATTGTTCTGAATGTACAAAATGCTTTGCTAGCCCTGCAACTTTTTTTAGCTAGTGTGCAAAAAGAAAAAGAGTGTTTGTCTCAAGGGGAGAATTAATACTTAACTATCATCTTATAAACATAAAGACGATTTGCTTTATAAAAGCCAGGAAAAAAAAAGTGGACTTATGAGAGCTTGCTCTTGAAAGCGTTCCAAAACAGTTATGCTCTTATTGAGTAGAATCATAATAATAATACAATAGATAAAAACTCTAATTAGGGTACAAGGACAAGAACCTAGGGGAAAGCACAGCCTTTTATAATCCTGTCTTAAATGACGCACAGCTGCGAAAGAACTTTTATAGACACTCTGCACTGGAAAGAATTTAACCACTAGTGAATATTCCTTATGTTTTGCAGCTTGGCTTAAGACAGTGTTCTCTCATTCTTCTCTGTTCCTCCTCTTAAATATGAGCTGACTCCAATCTCAGGCTGACTTTGGCACCAATATGTAAAGTAGATGTACACATCTAATATTAATGACTGTTCGAGCTCTTCTATTTATCAGTGACAATGGGTGAAATCCACTATATTCCCATATGAAATTTGTCATCCTCTTCTGTGATTTACACAAAGCCTTAGTGATAAGTAAGCTGCTGTAATTCAGGTCAATAAATCTCCAGATGACTTTTTAAAGTTATCAAGGAAAATTCTTTTTGCAGCAGGGAAGCTTCTTCTGACCAACGAACTTCTGCCAGAGTAGAAACGGATATACCTGCTAGAGTTGAGACACAAAGGAAAAAGTTTGTTGTTCTTTTTATTTAGAAAAATCACCAAATAAATCACTCTCTCAAACAAAATCGGAGTCTGTTACAACCCAAGACTCTTCAAGGTTTGGGAAATATATAGATTTATGTAAATGGAAATTCTGGTGATGAAGCCCCTTATATCAGTTTTAATCCTTACAGGTGTAGACCAATAGTTTTAAGACCAAATAAAGTCCAGGTAGAATGCTGATATCCATACTAATACTGAATAAATACCTCATGCAGTATCTGGATATCAGTAGGACCATTAGTGAAACAAGGGTATAAAGCCCGGTCATGGGATGGAAGAAGAAAAACAAGTGGCGTTCAGTCTTTGCTCTAGGTCTCTTAGAAACTAAGACTGGCCTCTGGTGGAGCCTGAAGAAAGCCTTATGATTCTCTGTCGTGCTGCCTTGTTAGAATGTGTCACTGCGTGCCCACTGCATGTCTAAGCATGCTCTATAGATTTGAGATCCCTAACTGTCATTCTAATGGCACAGAATTTTCAACAGATTTTAATAGCAAATATTTCACTTAAAGACTTTTACTTCATGTACTTGTTGCCTATGTAAGTATATAATGACTTTTTTGGAAGGCAGTTTTAGATGTCTTTGAAGGTGCCAGTAAACTTACACCTGGAAGTAAAACAAGTAATATCCTATATATATAGCATAACTACTGCAACTTGGTGTCCTTTATATAAGCCTACCTTAAAGTAAATCAGTAAAAACACCAAAACTAGAGTTAGCACGCTTATGTGACTGGAGCTCAGTTTCTGTATAATTGTTAATGAGTTTGCAAAAACGAAGCTCACTTTTAAAATGAATGTTGAATTATACCTCAACTCAGAGCCTGCTGCGGATATAACAATGTCATGGTGAAGCTGGCATTGTAGGGCAATGTAGCCATTTCCCGATTAGCCCCCAGCATGACTAGCAGATGCTATTTCAGTGAGGGCAAAATAGGCTTTATGTACGACTTATCTCTCAAAGAGTGTAATTTCCTTGCTTACATATTGAAAATAGGATCCAGATCTCTGACCGGCAGAAGAATACTACATGCATGTCTAGAAGTGGGAGAGGCTGATATTAAGCTAGTTCCAAACTTTTATGCTGGACCTGACAGGCACTGACCTAGTTTACAGGCTGTTCTGAATTCTATAACCTGCTTTCATTCCTGCACCATTTTAGACATACGGCGATCACCTGAATGGAGCCGTGCCTTTAACACTCCTATACAGGAGGCACTAGTTGAGTATGTATGCTTTGTCTGCTGCAGTCAATTTAACCTTATTGTAGTTAACATTTCCTGTAAGAAGATGGAAGAACTACTGTAGAAGTTAAAAAGTGTTTGTGGGAGTTGACAGAAATGGCAAATGGTGAAAAACAGTTAGCTCACGTGAAAGGATGCTGTTCTTTTGAAATCACTTTGAGAAGATCATCAGGAAAATGGTGTCATCTTTGAAAGCCTAATGGAGCTCCTGGCTAAGAGTGATCCAAAAGTGTGGATCAAACCACTGCACTTTTTAATATAAAAAGGGAAATGACTTATGGCAATAGAAATGAGAAGTAATGCCTATGGAAATATGTACAATCATCTCATTGTTTTAGCAACAGCTGCAGAATAGAAACGTCACCCTTAATTCTAGGTGCAGTTAGTGCATAAAAATATAAATTCTAAAACTGAAACTAAAAGCACCATTCTAACTAATTATGTAGGACAGATAAACAGAATGAAATATAAACATAATCTGAATTAAATAGATCAAATATCTTCTCAGTATACTTTCCACTTTTTGCAAAAATCTTTACTCAAAGCAATCCTTATCTGCACCCATGGAGAATATATATATGCACAGATTCTAGAATCATGTGATATTCTCAGTATTAGCAGAAAGAGCTACTGCTAAGATGTATGATCTATATGGATTTGTATAAAATATAACTAGTCTATATACCATAACAGCTACAATGTATGTAAGAACAAGAAAGAAAATACCAGGTTTTCGTATATGAAAATGCTGCAGAGTTGTATAAAATGAAAGAATAACAACAAAATGTTAACAGTACAGTATCATTTGCAGTCGAGAGTCACAGCATCATCTAGTGGTCAAATATGAAAAACAGAATTCTAAGTGAATTATCTATTGTTTTGATACTTTATTCAGACAGAAAAATTAAAAGCATAAAGAAAATGGCTCCTTACACTTCAGGGAGCATTGTAGGCAAGGCCCAGGAAAGCAGTTACCTGACTTAAGGCTTTTTAAAATATCTACTTTCTCTTTTCACAGAAATTTAATAAAGCGCAATAATAGAGGAGACATCATGTACAGTTACTTGTTTTTTTTTAACTGTGTTCAGATATACACCAAATGGAAACAAAATCCTCCAAAACATGTACAAGTCAAGTGAAATGACATTTAGCAATCATTTTGCAGTCTCTTTGAGGTTTTATATATATGTTTACATAGTACCTAACAAAACACAGCTCTTGTCCATGTCTGAAGCTTCTGTAACATGAATACATGATGCTAGCAGCAATAGATACTATCTTGTCAGCGGTATTCTGGTCCTCCTGTGACCTTATTTATAAGGCTACTTTGTTACACTACACTATTCGTATTAATATGAAGAAAGCTACAGAACTGCCACCATGGAAATAAAATTTTCCCCAGCAGTTTGGCCACCTATGTCTCAAAGCTACTCTTGTGCTATTCTTTTTTCCTCAGTAATTAAAACATTTTCTCCCGAGGCTTCTAAAACTCTTAATAAACATCTTGCTAGCCTTGTCCAGCTCACAAGCAATTAGGCCAAAAAAAATATCTTTTGGGAACTGAATTTGAATAACATATAATACCACCTATACCTCCAATATTTTTGATCTGCAGAGCTGTTATTGCAGTAATGACCTAGTAATACAGGATGTTACCCTGCAGGCCAGTAAATACAGCATTGCCACTACTAATCATGAGCCACGGGCTTTCAGTGAGTCTGCAAAGCCTCGGGACTGAGGCTGACATGTCAGACTTGCTTTGCTTGAATTCATCTAGACCTGTCTGGAGCTTTGTCTTAACTTGTTTAGATGCAACATCAATTTTTCTTATCAGGTGGCTATGCCTAATTTCATTTACTTTTTTTACCTCTGTACTGAAAAATAGATTTGATGTATACCGTAGTAACAAGAAGTCATTCTGTACAGAATGAAATATTTATCACTATAATCTAATGCAGGAATACAGGCCTAGTATGACAGCAGAGGCCTTGAAATCAGTTCTTATCAACCTCTCAATTTGAATGTAAACATACAAGAGCGGCTGCAGAAGCTTTGTAGAAACTGGAGTGCTACACAGTATTTGTAACCTGTATTTGGAATCTATCAAGCAAAAGTAAAAGCAGACTTCACTGAGAGAACCAGACAAACAGTCCTGGCTGCACACTCTACAGTTCTGCAAGTCACTTTTTGTATAGTGAAAGATCAGCTCTTTCATGTGGAGTTTGAGAGCTAAGATGGAACCTGTATTTTGAAATTATATGAATATTTCTTTGACACTTGTGCCAAGAATAAGGCTGAGTAGCCTAATGTTGGATATGGTTTGATACAGAGACTTCTACTTGTGATGAAGGTATATTTGAAAAATATATGGTTTATTTTCCCATGAGGTACTCATGCTCTTCCACAGAGGAAATATATTTACTTACCAGCCAATTGATGGAATCTACTCTGCACCATGATCCACAGACTGAGAAGTTCTGCTTTAAAGGATGCAATTGCAGAAACAGCAAAGTCAGCACTGATACCATCCTAAAGAACAGCTAATGCTGAGCAGGTCAACATTTTCGATATTTTGAGAAAATACAGTATCAACATACAATTGGAATGTAATGAAATTTATGTGTAGCTTTGAATGTCTTTGGTTTCTTGTGCCAAACACTTAGTATATAAATATTAAAGTCACTACATACTTTTAACACTGAAGTCAGAGTAATGATGTCACTAAATCCTGTATGATGAATTAACTCTGAAGTTAACTCTGATTCACAGGTAGTAAATGTCCAATACCAAACAGTCTTTGATTAAACCAAGTCTCTTTTGATGACTTTTGAAATAACGCAGAAAATATAGGAATTAAAAAACCAGGATAAGAGTGAAAGAATGAATTTTGACAAGTGCCAAATTTGCAACTCTGGAGAACTAAAATGATATTCCTGTGGATGTTATTCTAAAAGCCATTTGCTTGTTATACATTCCTCTTTCTGAAGGAAAACAAAGATTCCCCCTCCACCAGCTATATTTTGTCACCTATAATTATTTCTCACGTAGCTATAGATATCATTCCACAAGGCAGGAGGGACAGAAAAAGGGGAAACTGCAGATTGCAATTGTCAGATCTTGCGGTGTCAAACAGTTTACTGGAAGTAAAATGTCAATTACTTCTGCAATGGCAGTGTATAACTGAGTGTACAGGCTCTTCATTTCAACATAAGGCAGCATGTCTGAAATTTCATAGCTCAATGATCTAGAATGAAGCTGTATTTGTATGTAAAGTATTGATTGTATTTAGTGGAAAATGACACTAAGTGTCTTACATAGGAGTATAAGACACAATAATGCATTGGCCCTGAACCTGGTCCCCTGTGGGTAAAGAAACCTTGGAACTCAGTTTATGCGGTGGTGTATTTTATGCTTTCACCTGAAAGGTTGTTGACCCTTGCTTTAAGATATGAAATACATCACCTTAGCATTAGATGTGTAACCTGAGAACTGACTTTGAAAACTGATGAAATGCAGCATGTAGTTAGTTCTTCGCCCCAACGTATTGAGTGACAGGTAATTTGTTTTGATTGACACTTCACTGTTAAAATGTAGCACTTTATAATAAAGACAAAGTGTTACACTAAATGGTTTCTTACTCGGATGCTGCAAGACACGCTTAAACATGCAGATGTCTGTTACAAATATTTTTATTCAAATGAAGGCCTGGAAGAAAAGCAACCAGAACACAACTGCATTGGGAAAGGAAGGCAAAAGGCTCCACTATTGGTACAAATTCTGTGAACATTGTTTAAAAAGTAAATAAATTATTAGAACTTGCTGCTGAGGCTTCTCAGTGTGCAGGGACAACTCCTTCCTTATGCTGGTACCAGAATGCCAGTTGCCACAGTCTGAATAATGTACAGAATATATAGAGAGTACCAAAAGTCTTTCATGTGTTTCATTAAAGGCAGAAAAAAAACCTAAGAAAAACAATTGTATCATTTGGAGAAAATAACTGAAGAAAGCATTTTTTTCTTCCCTTTTGTGAAGAGATTGTTTTCTTTAAAGAAGCCTTTTCTGACAGCCTCTCAAATTGTATTAAAAGTTCTGACTGTTCTTTCTGGCGGAAATTAAGGTTATTTGGAGTTGCTGCTGTTGTAATCTGAAGGTGCTTTTTCTTGTGTCAGTAAAGGATGAATGCAAAACCAGAAGACTCAGGAAACTGAATTTTACAGTCTTTCTGTAGCACTACCTCTAATATTCAATTTCAATAATGAAAGAATGTGACCCCATTACACAGTGTTATTTATTCTGGGGATTGTGTAACCAGTTTTGGGGCCCATTTAAAACTCTGCTTCTGGTGGCCTTTCTGGTCCTAGCCATACAAGAGAGCTCCAAAATGTTAGGTTGCTCATGGAGACTTGTTTAAGTACATGGGTATACAGTATTTTGTAGACAAGGTAAAAGAAGCCATACTACCTTGGGCTTATCTTCATGCTAACACAGCTACTTGTCACCTCGCTCAGAGCTTGCTTGTGTCCAGCCAACTGGAACATCTACTGGAGAAAACAGAAAACACTGAGGCATATTAAAAAAAAAAAAAAAAGACATAATCAATAATTATGAAAGCAGGGTCTAGAAATCCCACACTGCTGGTTTCCTTCAACATTTAGACTCTTTCTGGTCTCATTTAGTTAGGATGATGATCTAACAGCATCTTTGTGTATCTTAATTGCGCCAAGAAACAGTAGTATTGCGGCTCTCATAATAATGCTCACCTTTCTGTGTTTAAGGATGCAGATAATACTTTCCCAAAAACTGTGAGCCTGCTAACTCATACCACTGAAAATTAAACTCATCTATTTCAAGTGGGCACTTAAATATTTTTTTAATAAATTTAAATAAACCAGTTCATCATTCATTGTGTCAGTAATTTGCTGCTTTCATAAATAACTGTAAAGGACAGGTTGAGTTGAATTTCTGTTTGTCCAAACTGTATCTGCCCCTGCCCACTGCTGATTTGATGTCACTACTGGAAAAATTTATGGGGTGGGTAATGAATGGTGTGCAAAACATCAGGGTATTCTGCAAAGCATCAGGGTATTCTGCAAAGCTAGCTTCCTTGGTATTTTTCAAACTTGTATTTCTTACCAACACAATAAATTTAATTGAGAATTTGAAATTTTGTCTTTATGAAGTTACTACACATTTATACAAATACAGTTGTTTCCAACTGGATAAAAGGGGAGTTAAAAAAAAAAAAAAACAAAACAAACACCAGGAGGTCAATTAAGGAGTGGAAAAGCTTGTCTGTGGAGGCTGTAGAATCTTCACCTCCAGGGCCTTTTGAGACTAGGCTGGAGAAAGTCCCGAGCGGTGTGGTTGGAATTCCGTGTTGACTGTGCTTTAAGCAGGAGTTTGGAGTAGAGATCTCCACAAAAGGATCTCCTTCCTTTCTGACCTGAATGAGTCTGTAGTTCTGACTCTTCACTAAAACACTTGCATTCAAATTTCTCTCTGTGTAAGCAATAAACTCCTCAAACTAGCTTTTCAACAGAAAAACATGATGCATGTGTGTTGAGGAATGCTGTTGTTCAAGTATCTACAAATCTAACATTGGAAATTAAAAAAAAATAAAATATTAGCCATCTATTTTGAATGTGGGGATGAGGGGACAGAAAGGAAAAAAAAAATTTTTTTTCTTTCTCAATCTTAGAAAAAAAAAGCCTGCACATTTTTATCACCTTGACTTGTATGACTCTGTTAAACCTCTGCTCTAGAGATGTTCAGATTCAAGGGCCTGGTCCATCAGAGTAAACAGACTTTAAAATAGTTTTTCTCTTTCTTTGAGGGGGATTCTGTGCTGATAGGCACATGTGGGCTGAACAGCCATGAGATATTAGAATTGTTTCCAGTGAAATTTTTCTTGTCATTTCAGTGTTCAATGTCACTAGAAAATATGTATTTTTCTCTGCCTACCCTGACCGGAACTGAGAACAGTGTTTCTTAGTTCTGAGAGGAAAACATATTTTAAGTTATATCATTATTTCACCATCTGGTGACTGATGAGCAGATTAATAATTGGAATGTACTAGAGAGCTACAAGGCAAACAGGGAAGTTTGGTTTGCCTACAAGTTTTATAGACCTGTTGCATAAAAAGTTCTCCTATGTCATTACCCAGGAGTGAACTACAAGTCTGGCCAATTTAAACAGGATGCAGCAGCCCAGCCACCGCAGGCTTGCTTTTTCAATCCTGACGCTCCCATCTGCTCCAATTGCATGTTGACCAGCATATCCCAGAAAGTCTTCTGGGCTTTATACAAACCACAAGCCACACAGAGAACTTACTAGGCCGGCCAGTATTACTGCCAGTATTACTTTTAAAGTTTCAACAGCCTCAGAAAAAAACAGTACTGCTACTGTCATCAAGAAAGTATGCTGCTATATTTGCTTACTGTGCCAATTCTTCCACCTGTTTCCAAGTTCATTAATATTTCCTAGCTTATACTAATGACAGCAGCAAAAATGCAGTAATGGATCCTGTAAGAAATTGCTGCTAAATTTCTGCTTTTCTCCTAGATCCCTTTTGAACATCTTCCACTTCCCCAGTCTTTTTTCCCAACTCCTTCCCAAACCCATCTGGATGAAATTGGACTGCCACCTGATCTACTCAGTGAGACCGCTGTGACCACCCACAGTGGCCAAATCTTTCCCAGATTGTCAGTGTTCAGTCATGAAACCAGCATGGCCTCAGACCCCTCAGGTGTATTGCGCATACAGTGCCAGGTCCACCATGACTCTTCAAGGAAAAGAAGCGGCCTTGAGGACTTTATGGACTGAAGGCCTTAGTTTTTTCTATTGAAAGATACAATAAACAATCATTCCCTATTCACCAGGTACACTGCACAGCCTACAAAAAAATGTTTTCTCTGTGCCTGGCTTCAGTGCACCCCAGACACCAGTCCCAGAGCTCGGGTCTCCCCCAGTGCTCTTGCTGCCCAGTGGCACATCAAGCCCTGTTGGTTCTGCACAGTGGCACCAGCTGCTATGTCTCATTTGGACCCAGAGCCATTGGCAGCAGCGATCGAGGCAGGTGGTGCTTTTGCCAGACAGCAACCAGCTCATTAGATATGGTAAGACCTGAGATTTCATGAGTGAGGTTCAGGGATTTTTTTTCCCCCCTTTTGTGATCACAGCCTCTGGCCTCAGAAAAAAAGGCTGGCTCTGGATCAGTCTGTCTGGTTTCAGCAGGAGCTGGCTGGCAACTGCCTCTGCACTCACTGCCCACGCTGCAGAACACCTCTCGTGCCCGTAATCACGGGTTGTAATTATGGCTGTGCTTCACCCATGCCACTTGCCTTGGCCAGACGCTTAACAGCTGCTATCCTGAAGCAGCGTATTAGTGTCTATGCCAGAAAGATCTTAATCCCTTGCTGTTCAGGCAAAGCGGGAGAAGGAAAAGAGAAGCCTCTTCACCTAAAGGCTATTATTGAGATGGTATTTTGAAAGCAATACTACTTCTTACAATTCAGTCTGAAGACAAGCTCTTAAGGGAGGGGAAGGGTCGCCTCTCTCTTTGGAGCATTATTTCAGATTTGAAAAGGCAGATTTTGAATATTAT
Source organism: Alca torda (assembly GCA_008658365.1). Taxonomy (NCBI): domain Eukaryota; kingdom Metazoa; phylum Chordata; class Aves; order Charadriiformes; family Alcidae; genus Alca; species Alca torda. The sequence continues at coordinate 12,832,063 of CM018087.1, read as the reverse complement.
GTGTCTAAGGCGTCACCTGACAATGACATGGCCCTGAAGAAGGGCTTACGGGCAGCCACGACACCCTGAGGGCAAGCCAGCCACCAGACACCAAGAGGGCGAGCAGACCCCGACGGCTGCCTCAGGCTGCTGCTCTGTGCGTGCGTCTGTGTGGCGAACACGGCCGAGAGTAACAGCAGAGCTACCGCGGCACTTTACCGCGGCGCCCCTTTCCGCCCCCCTGCTGCTAACGGACCCCACGGCACGCTAGGGCTGGTGCGGAGCCACAGGTCCCGAGCCCGCAGCGCCGCCCCGCCTCAGCCACCGCCCCGGCAGGCACTTCCCGCCCTTCCCGCCCGCGACATCCCGCTCCAGGGCCCCGCTGCTCTCGCGAGACTTGAGGCCCCAGCCCCCGCCTCAGCTCTCGCGCGATTTGCCTCCTTGCTTCCGTGTGCGCGCGGTGCTGCCCCGTCCCTGCGCGCTGCGATGGCGGCGCCGGGCTGTGAGGAGATGCGGGCGGCCGGCGTGGGGCTGGGAGCCGGCCCGCCGCAGCCCGGCCTCCCGCCTCACCCCGGCGTGGCGCGGCGGCGGGGCCGGACGCTGCTGGTGCGGCACCTGCCCGCCGAGCTGACGGCGGCGGAGAAGGAGGATCTGCTGAAGCACTTCGGGGCGGTGTCTGTGCGCGTCCTGTCGGACCACGGGCGGCTGGTGAGGGCCGGGGCCTGGGGCGGCGGCGGGGGGAGAGACCTGCTGCCTGCCGCCCTGGGCCGTTTGCCGCCCCTTGGAGGCGGGGAGCGGGCCGCAGGGAGCGGGTGAGCGTGGTTGCCGGGTCAGGGCGCTGCCCGGGCCAGAGCGGCGGCGGGCGAGCACCGCTGGGCCCAGGCGCGGTGGTCGAGGAGCGTCTGACAGGGGGGTCCTGTCTCCCCGTCGGCTGCAAGTCCCCTGCCCTTGGCCTCGCTTCTTGTTAGGAATAAGGCAGTGGAAAAGCAGCGTAGGAGTGTCTGTTGGAGGTGTAGGGACGCAGTTTCACAGGTCTGTTTCTCGAGATATTTTTTTTTATTTTTTTTCTTCTTCTAAATTACAAAAACGTAGGAGTATCTGTCAGGTGATGAATGCTGTTTGGGAAGAGCCTTGTATCCCTGCAGAACTGCGGATAAATGATGTCTGCACGTTGAGTCAGGGTCATGCTTTCTTTTACTAAAAAGATTGACTTTATGATGATTTTTCTAATAGCTGCTATTTTAACGGTATTAATGTTTTGGGGTTTTAACATCCAGTCATGTAGTGGCAAGTATGTTAAAATAAATTTAAGATGAACTTTGTGTTCTGTGAGGATTTGATCTAATTTGGAAAGCTTAAGGGTTTTTTATACTTAAAAAGTAAGGGAAAATATTAGTTAGAAACCATCCAAACTTTCAGAGCACAACAATAGTTACGACCTTTGTGGCAGGAAAAATAACATTTTTAGGAGTTGCTTTGATGAAAATGTTCTGCTGAGAGGTGCTGAAATAAATTTCCTTTTTTGAAAAGAGGTTTAAACTTCTTTATCAATACATACTTGCTTGCAGTTTATGACGCCTTTTGCTTACTAGAAAAAAAATAGTAACTGTTTTCCTGTATTCCTCAAACTGCTGAGTTCCTTTCTTAATTTTTGAATGCAGGAGGTGCTTGTCCTAAGTTCTCCAAAAAAATTTCCATAGTCCTTCACCTTTGCCACACATAGGAGTTAGATGACTACCATGTGGAAGCTTTCAAATAAGTAAACTTGAATTTACAAATTACTTGCGGATATATGTTTTACATGAAATTTCTTACCTTTTTTACTTGAATTTAGTATGACAATTTTTTGTTTGCTTGTTTTTTCTAGAAACATACTGCGTTTGCTACCTTTCCCAGTGAAAATGCAGCTGTAAAGGTTTGTATTGAGTTTGTTATTGAATGTTTAGCAAAGCACTTTTCTGAGTTGCCTGTTGGGCTCTAAAATGTTTTACACATCATCTAGTACTTAGTGTTGGGGGAAAAAATGCATAGCAATGTAATATTAGAGTTCTGTTTCAGCTTCAGGAGGTGCTTGAAGAATTTGATAAAATTAACATTTCTGTAGAGTCATAAGAAAGGTGGGTTGGAAGGGTCTTGTGGAAGTCTACTGATCCAATCTGTCATTTACAGCATGGCAAACTTCCATGAGTTGCTACTGATCAGGGCCTTGTCTAGGGTGTGTGTGCATTTATATATAAACTATAACCTAAACATAACTTACTTGTCTCCTGCATAATTGCATATTTGCCATAAAAATCAGACATAGTGATGTACGCAATTCAAGACTGCCTAGAATGATCAGCTATGATAAAAAAACCCTACCATGTTAATGGGGGACATGGATGCCAAAAAGGTAATACTAATAATGCTTTTTAAATATGAATTTGGTTAAAAAGCCTGTGTTCTGCAATTCCCCCTTATGCCCTGGGTTTTTTTTCATGTTGCATTTGTTTTTTTTAGGCTATGCTGTAAACTACTTAAAAAAAAAAAAAATACAAAGGCTAGGTGAGGTGAACAGTGGTGAATTTAGGTTGCTTTGTGTCAATTGTTAGCGCCTGTCAGGATGTGGACTTGCAGAATGTTGGACCTTCCTAGTGTCACTGTTAAGAATCTTGATTTTAAAATTCCCAGCTATTACTATTGTAGTTCATGATCAAGAGATTGGTTACTTGAAATAACAGAGATTTATTAGGCTATGTAATAAGTATCTTTGTAACGGCTGCAGTCTTGCTACTGTGTTCAGATGACCAAAGTCTCTTCAGTGGTTCTAGTTGTGCAACCTGATATTTTTCCTACCTGTTAGCAGGAAAAAGGCTCCTAAATGCAGGGCTGTGAATGCAGGAACTACCTGTGTCTGTACTGGCACAGGCTTAGCTTAAAGCAGTTGGGACTGCATCCTATGACTAGTTTGCCAACCAAAGAAAAAACAGTTATGCTTTGAAATAATTCTGATGTTTTTCCTCTTCCCTTTCTTTCTTTATTATAATTATTTGAAGGCTTTGTCAAGATTGCATCAGCTGAAGCTTTTAGGTCACACCTTAGTTGTTGAGTTTGCGAAGGAGCAAGATAGCATGCAGGTACTTAGCCAGCCTTCTGTCTCAGAGAATTGTAAAAGGTATGTGCATAATTATTTAGTTTCTATGTTTGTGGTCAAGGAAAAGAAATTCCTTATTCATGATACTTTTGTAGTACTGTTAAATCAAAGGCTAAATCATAACCATTTAGAAGTGTTAAAAAGCAGGTTCAGATCTATAGGTAAGTGACTGCATTCCTCCCATTAGTATTGTTTCATTCAGCATCATCATGTAATAATTCCCATCCTTATTCCTATAGTTATTAATATGTTTAATCAGCAGATGGTCCTGTTGGTTCTCATTTACAGAGCAAGACTCCAGTCTGTGTAAGCTGACCTCTGTGTTGCACAAGTTCCCTGTGTTTAAAAAATTCTACCTTTTTTTTTGTGTCAGTATTATAGTTTTCTTTTGCTGTTAAACGATGCATGCAGTGCTTTCCTGATGTTTCTCTCCGATCTAATCGAGAGGCAGAATTGACACCTGATACCGTAACTGTGTAAGACTATACTATTACAGCCAGTGGCTTCTAGACTGGAGCTGATTTGCATGTATCTAGTTTGATGTGTGAGCAGAAAAACCAAAACTGTCCAAGTCTCTCTTCAAAAGAATATGTAATATTTAAAAAATAAAAATAATAAAAAAATCAATGTATCCTAATGCTAGTGTGACCAAGAACTGTAATAGTTTGGGTTTTGATTGTCTGTCACATACTTAATTAAAAAAATAAGTTGTATAATTAGGCTTTCAAGTTTACCTGTGTAATATGTAACTAAGTGATAGAAGCTATGTGATAGCGCTTAATTAAAATCAACTATAGAGGTTTTAAGTTATTTATTCCACTCTTGAATATGAACAAATCAATATTTAATATCGCTGATTTTCTACAGTCCCTGAACAGAGAGCAACATGAAATAATTTTAGTTCTTTTCCTGTGAGTAGATTTAAGTCAGAAGTGTTTAAATATAGGGAGATTTACTTAAATCTGCCTAAATATTTATTTATGTAGACCTTGGAAGTCTGGCTACTGTAAGTATCCACATGTATTAATTCTTAAGAATTAATAATGGCTGAAGTAATGCCATATAAAAGATGTTAAAAATACTATACTAATCTGTTTCTTACATTTTTTGATATGAGATTAAACATATTTCATACATTACGTATACATAAATTTTGCCCTGTTTTAGTTAATGCTAAATTACTTCTCAGTTCAGAAGAACCAGTGAAAGAAGAAGAGAAGAAAGAACCAAACTGTGTTAAAATAGAAAATGGAATTGCACCCAACCATGGGTTAGTGGTTTTTTTCATCTTATTTTATTCTGTTACAGTTTATTTTGAAAAAAAGAGTTTATACAGTGTTAAACAAGAGAGAATGCGGTATGCTGCGTTCTCTCTTGTTTTGTTTTATAGTATGTTACTGTCCTGCATGCACAGCTTTAGGAATTGTCATAAAGATGAAATTTTAGTTCAAATTTAGAACCCTCACAGTTGAGTAGCAACTGGTGCTTTGAGACATGAAGTTGTGGGTTGCATACTAGCCTTCTAGCACAATGCATTGCTTTCTCAGGAATTGTTTGAGGACTGGGTAGGTTGTCCCAGTGGTCAGACCAGAATACTGTTGACTTCTGTTTTTCCAGAGGTTTCTTGTTCTTTTTTTTCCTCCATTTGCATCTTTGCATACATGAAGAATAAATTTCTTTTTGGGCTAATGAATCCAGCACTTTGAGCACTGAGTTTACGATTATACAGCATGCTGTGCTGTGCTTTTAGTTTGACCTGTTGATTGTGCTTCAGGCTTTCTGCATGTGTTGGTGCTTTCATTGTGCCCAAGCCCAGTAAGTCTGACATGCATTAGGGGACTACACCCTGATGTTAAAGACATAATGTAAATGGCCCAAAACTGTTCTAGGGAAACTAATAATATTTCAGTGATGCTTCAGATGTAATGAATAGTTAAACCTCTAGTAATCATTAATTGTTATCTTTCATTATGTGATGATGGTGCTAAGATTCGTTGTTTTTAATCGTTTTTTTCCTCAGCCTCACTTTTCCCATCAATTCTTGCCTCAAATATTTGTATCCACCACCTTCAAGTACAATTCTAGCAAATATAGCAAATGCCTTGGCAAGCGTGCCCAAATTTTATGTCCAGGTAAGTAAAAAAAATGGCAAAAAAAGAAAGTATGAAAGTAAAACATCTCCTTTTTCCTCTTTTAATTATTCATAAAAATAATTTTTGTCATAGTAAATATTAAGTTAGTTTTTCTGTGATAGTATTAACCAATGTTAATTTTTTACTATGTTGAGATAATAAGATTTAATTAACACTGAAGACTTAACTGGATATGATCTTCCTAATTAGATGTGACTTGAGTATTTTGGAATTTCATTCTGAGATGATGCTTTACTTTTTTTGATTAGCCTATTTAGAGTGTTGCTTATATTTACCATTAGTGTTGGATCTTAAGTGCAGGCTTTCACATTGTTTAATAACCAATGTAGTTGTGTCTTTGTTAAAACTATGCTGATTTACACCTGCCAGAAGTTATTTGCTATGATACCTAGCAAGGAACTATTTTCATTTAATTATTTATTTAAAGGAAAACTTACTTATCTTGAATTATTTCAGGTACTTCATCTTATGAATAAAATGAATCTTCCTCCACCTTTTGGGCCAATTACTGCTCGTCCTCCCATGGTACTTTTTTAATATATGTTTTAAGTACTGTAAAACGGATTCAGAATTTAAAATGTTAGCAACATGATAGGAGATCTAAGTTCAAACTTCTAAAAGTTGGAGAAATATCTAGACAACAGCAAATACTGCTGCATTTCATTGGGTAAGATGTGCATGTTAGTCTTCTAGAGAAATCTTTTTATCTGTACTCATGTATACATTTATGACAGGAGCACTGGAATATTTCAAACTGTTGAGTATAAAAGAAAAAGGGGGAGGTTATAGCATCGTGTTACAGATACAGGAAATAAAGAATACCATTAGCCTGTTGCCTTACAAAGATGTGTTAAGTTCTTTGATCCGTGTGTTTCTTTGGAGTTCTGATTAGATTCAGATTGTTAATGAGACTATACAGTGCTTTTGGATTTAACTTGCTCTGTCTCTGGGATGTTTTTTTAAAAGAGGCAGGGTTGAGGGAAATTGGGAGAGGCTTAGGGGGAGCTGTTTCTGAAGGCAAATAGAAATACTGGCTCTGTGGTCTCAGTTCTTTGTTGCTGTGATAGAGTAGTTGAACTGCCAGCAGAAGATAGAGCAAGTGAAGACTTGAATTAATAGTGATAGCTACAGTACTTGGATGTAGTGAAGTTGTGCTCCACTACACTTTGTGTTTACCCTGACTGAACACCTGCTTCTAATAACAGGGGAGCTAGCTGGTGAACAAAAATATGAAATAAATTCTGGGAATAGTTTCATTCGTTGCCTAGTATTGGGCCAGGTTAAGCACCATGCATTTAATGGTCAAGCAAAAAAGAGTAGTAAGGTGAGAAGCCAGTCCTCGAAATTCCTAGAGCAGCTTCTAAGGGCACAGAGTATTTCTAATGCCAGAAGACACCAGTGCCTTATGGAACTGATGGTACATAAAAGTAGCTGTTAAGTGTAGTAAGATTGTTACTACAATGGTTAGGAGATCATTTTGTATATAGGGAATTCTTTATATGTGTTTTTTGCAGTCTCAATGAAAAACCTGATTCCTTTCATTAAATCCTCACTCCTTACAGAAATAGAAATGTAACTTTGATAGGTGGTGGAAGGTTCAGTGTAGAAATTGAGATGGCTTGGGAGCTTAGGCAAGTCCTTAAAGCTGAGTGCAAAGTGAAAACTCAGGGCTGTGGTTGCTTTTTTTTTTAAAATTTTTTTAACTCTGCAAATTAATGAAAACATTCACTCTTACGCTTCAGAAAGCAGCAAATTGTTTTCTTGTGGAAAGTTTTCATTAGCAATGTAGTTTAGAAAAATAGATCCCTATAAACATGCTTTAAAAAATGCTTCTTGTCATCTTCTGATTTATTGCTTTGATTGTTTTTATTATGTAAAAGAAAACAAGATATGTAATTTTTTTTAACTTTCCCCGTAACTAGTATGAAGAATACTTACCAGTGCCTGTGCCACCTCCCCCAATCCCACCTCTGCCTCCTGAAGAGCCTCCTTTGCCTGAAGAGGAAGAAGAGCATCTGGTTAGTGAAGATGAATCGGAATATGAAAGTGATAATGAGGAGGAAAAGGAGAGGTATGGGTTTTACAGTCATTTGCAAGCTTTTGGGCTCTTCTAAAGTGGTGTTCTTACTTTTCTATCTTCTAGTTCAGCAAATGGTGGAATCTGTTAATGTTTGCAGTATATAGATAATCTTTCCAGATTCTTAAGGAAGCTCCAGAGTGACTTAAAAACAGGAGGACAGTGCTGTTTTGAAACACAATAAGAGAAGGAAAATGGTCAAATGGTATGCAAATTATCATTTGTTCCCATGTCCAAAAAACAAAACCACAAAAAACCAAAAACTCAGAATTGAAGAGAGAGTGGAGATGGAAGGAAGCAATAATTAGTTTTTCTGGATTCTTCATTTTTCCACATCTTTACTGAGTAAACTACTGAGCCTGAATCATATGTACACTCTGACTTCCAAAATGTTCTTTGTACATCAGTGTGTATTGCTAGGATTAATAATAATGGGAGGCTGTGTGTGCTGGAAATTCTCTTGCAGTTTTGGGACTGAATTGTATCATAGCTGTTTGGCTTTTTTTTAAATCTTTAATACTAAATGAAGAAGCAATTTTCTTTATTTGCTGTTTAAACTGAAAAGTAAATCAGAAGATCCCTATGCTATATTCAGAAAAATACATGCATTTGGAAGAAGGCAGCCCTGTTGAGTGGAAATGGTATTATAAGAAAAGGTTCAGCTTGGTGCTTCTTAGCATTTCTGCAGCTTCAGTGTCTTAATTAGGTGCATGTTTGGGGAAGGAAGGGGCATCATTGAACTCATGATTTTGATCGGTCACCTAAGTGTGTGTATTGATTTGCTGTGTGTTATAGTTTATTAATGTTGTCTCGGTATTAAGGTAGCTAGATTTATAACCATATTCTGAAAAATAGTATTTCAGGGGCTTTAAGGAAGGGGGAAGGGTTTTCAAAATTAGTATTTTCAAATAAACTGTAAACCACTTTGGTTCTTCTTTAAATTTTGTTTGAAATAGAATGACCAAGTTGATGGAATTAGCAACCCTTCAGCCTAAAAGACCAATAAACACAAAGAGGCGTGGTGTTAGAAAAAAACAAAGAATTAAAGACTTATTGAATGTTCCCGTGTGTACTCCCCACAGGTTTGTATTATTTCTGCGGTTTTTGCAGTTTTTCAGAACATTATTCCTTTTACTAAACGATGTTCTCTGTATCATGTTTGCTTTAGTGTTGCTGTTTTAAAACAAGCATTCTTCACTGATATGTAAAGTTGGTAGTATAGTTGGTCTCCCCTTATCCTCATGCTTGGCTTTATTGCTCTGAAGGTCGAAATGTTCATGTAATTTGAACTCAAGTCTGCTCAACAGCCTTAATCTGTAAAGTGCGCCTGGTTCAAGTTCTGCACTTCTCTTGCTATCAAACTAATAAGAAATCCTTTTTCATAAAAGTTAAAAACAGTATCATATCACAGCCCTGACAGAAGCAATCTAGGTTTATTCATTGGCATACTTCTTAAAATGAAAATTTAAAATAATTTTAAAAAAGGATGATACTAGAAGAATAAAAACTGATTTGGTTTTAAATAATTTTGGTTATTGAAACTGCAGTACTATGGCACAGTGGACACCAGTGTAGTATTTCTATGTAGTGATGATCAATTATGAATGCATTTTTATTAATAGCCACCTTCTTCCTCCAAGTGATTTGATATTTTTTTAAATTTGGTGTATTTTATACACTATGTGAGAGCAGGAGCAAGGCCAGTTATTTTTTGTATTTAAGTTACTGATAAATTTTTTCATAAATGCCTGTCTATACTGTAATGTGGTATGTAATTCTTGGTCTTGCTCTCGCTGCCAGCCACACCTACTGTATTTGCACAGTTTTAATTATTGTTTTAAACAACTTGAACTATATTGCATGAAATTTATGAAATAGAGAACTTGTGTGTTTGTGGTAAACAACAGCATAAAATCTGTCTGGAAGAAATCTTGTATTCGACTATGCATTCATCAGTGTCTGATTCTTTAGTTAATATTTTCTTGTTTTAAACAGTAATTTGCACCCTACGCTGTCACCTTCCGATGTCTTTGAGCAGCCACAGCATGTAGGTCATAAAAAAATCGAGTTCCATATTACTACTGACATCCCAGCTGTTCTTCAGATAAACTCAGAAAAAGAAGAAAAAAATGGTAAGAGAGTTCGTACTTCAGATCTATTTAATATTAAATTCATGTGGTTTCAGTGTGTAGAAGGCTGCTAAGTCCAGGGAATTCTTTTCTTCTTTTGCATTGGAGCTTTCATAAAAAGTATACGTCAGGGTCTAAGAACACCAACTTCCACAGAACTCTGTGCTTTGGTACAGTAAAGGATCAAGAGGATTTTAAAGGTCTCTTTCTCTCCTATGTGATGTCCATGTTTATGGTGAATTTCATTCTCTTTTAAATGTTAAGGTGTTTTTAGCAAATATGTTACAATGCATTCTCAGTATTATATAGTGTAATTGAATATATTGGGCTAATTTCAGATTTTCCTTTTCCAGCTCTTAGAGAGCAGCGTTCAAGTGGTTGCCAACTCCTCTGTGATGCACTGATTATCTGCTATAAAAATGCTGGGTGATAATAGCAATGAGATGTGATGGTTTCTTTTAGGATTATGACAGTCTGTGTGTCTTGGTACTTTACAGTAATGTACAGTTTCTTTGAATGAAAATTAGATAAACCATTGAAATGCATACAGGCTTGAGCAGCAAGGCTAGTTTTACTTTAACTGGTATGTGCCATGGCTTTTATTTGTAGGACAGTTGATTTTATAGGATCATATAGAGCAGGTGTGTTTGCCAAACTAGGGATTAAGATACATTTCTTTAAGGATCTGTTCAAATTGCTTTACAAAGTCTACTATGTTAAACTGGTACTGAAAGGAGTATACTGTTTTGCTTGCTGTTGATCCTCTTGTGCATAAATATACAAACCACTTACATAATGTGTTGAAATTTCAGACCTTTATGTAGCCACAGAAGAAATCAATAATACAGGCTTTGGAAGGATTTTCCCAGCTCCTAGCTCAAATGATAAAATGGAAACTGAAGAGGAAGATGATGAAATACCATCAGAATTTATTTCTAGAAGGGATCTAGAAAAAAACAGACTTTCTAGAGAAGGTATAACTATGAGAATAAATTCTCTAATAATAGCGCTTTGATTTGTTGCAACAAATAGTTTAAATAAGTATTTGTTTATTAGTTGATTGTATATTAAATTTAGTTACTTTATACTGATCAAAAATAGAAAGTAATTAAATGACCTAAAGTGTTGTCTGTTTTTTCTGTCTTCTTCAAGAAATGGAAAAATTTTCTGTTTTCAAAAACTATGAGCCAGGTGATCCAAATTGCAGGATATATGTGAAGAATTTAGCGAAACAAGTTCAAGAAAAGGTAGGTAAACAAGCAAATTAAATATTTATCAAAAGGGCTTTTTATCAGCTTTCCTCTTATACCTACCCTTTAATTTCAGGATCTCAAGTTCATTTTTGGAAGATATGTTGACTTCCAGTCGGAAGTAGAACGAAATATGTAAGTTAATTTGATGCTTGTTTAAAATTAAACCTTTTATGTTAAATTCTATTATATTGGTGAAAATTTTGATTTAAAAACTAGTCATCTTTACTTTTTGTTTATGCTTCTGAATAAAGAAAAAATGCATTTCATCTGAAAATCTTCATTTATCACAAGTACAGAAATAAAATTATTTTTTGAACAATGTCTGAAGACCCTATTTTGCCCTGATATTCTTGTTACCAAATTTACAGTTTATTGGCTGAGAGACACAGAATGAACAGTGTAGATTGTGTGTATCTGATTGTTTTTGCATATGTCATATTTACTACAGTTGCATGCCAGTTTGCCATCCTGCAGTCTAACATCACTTTCTACTAAATGGTTTTCCCAGGCAAAGTGGTCTGCAATGACATAATTCCTGCTTGTAGGCTCTGCTCTCGTTTCTGCATTTTCTCCAACTTCTAGAATCACAGAATGGTTCGGGTTGGAAGGGACCTTAAAGGTCATCTAGTTCCAACCCCCTGCCATGGGCAGGGACACCTCCCACTAGACCAGGCTGCTCAAAGCCCCATCCAGCCTGGCCTTGAACACTTCCAGGGATGGGGCATCCACAGCTTCCCTGGGCAACCTGTTTCAGTGCCTCACCACCCTCACAGGAAAGAACTTCTTCCTAATATCCAATCTAAATCTCCCCTCTTTCAGTTTAAAACCATAACCCCTCGCCCTATCATTACACTCCCTGATAAAGAGTCCCTCCCCATCTTTCCTGTAGGCCCCCTTTAGGTACTGGAAGGCTGCTATAAGGTCTCCCTGGAGCCTTCTCTTCTCCAGGCTGAACAACCCCAACGTGAAGCATGAGAACTTATATTTGTACTGTGAAATATGTAACTATGGTTAAACATGAGTAATTCCCAATTCTCAATTTTGCTTCTAGGTTTGATATACGCTTGATGAAAGAAGGGCGTATGAAGGGACAGGCTTTCATTGGACTTCCTAATGAAAAAGCAGCTGCTAAAGCTTTAAAAGAAGCAAATGGATATGTCTTATTTGAAAAACCCATGGTGGTTGTATCTTTTGCCTCAAATATTTACATTATATTATTTGTAATCTGACTGCCAATCTCTAGTTTTACTGTCATTGTGTTCTATGGAAAGAGGAAATATCTCAAGAAAACCAGGCAGGATAGCATAGTGTAATATTGTTAATTTTATAACTGAAAAATATGTAGAGGCACCTTTTCTTTAATAGGAAAGGAAATGTGCTTTATTTAAGACAATAAAATTTGCTTCTCTGGTCATAGCTCTTTGATCCTGCAAACTCAATGCAAGAGATAATTTAGTTTGTATGATGATTCTACTTAAATTTAGTAGGCTTTTTGACTTGGTTGAGCTTGTGTTTGCAGAATCAAGAACATAAAGAAAAGTTCCTCTCAGGGTCAGTAGTCTCTATTTAGATTGTTTCTCCAGCTGGAACTGTCAATTACTGTTTGGGCCTGGGTAACATGTTGAGATTTCTACACTTCTTGGTTGCATTGCCCTGGTTTTTGTCTTAAGTCTCTTCCTGTCCTTTCTTATTTTTCACTTAGATGTTTCATAGTTTATTTCCTTTTCTTTGTACTCTTGTTCATTTTAGCTTGTTTCCTCCCAAATACCCACTGAGACATCAAAGTTATCAATCAAGCATTTATCCTGCTGGAGTTATTCTGTTTGCACCTAACCCATCCCTGGATAGTTCTCCTTATTTATTTGGTATTGTAAAGTCTTGAGCAGGCTCTCAAAACTTTTTGCACTGCAAATCAGCAAGGTCCTAATCTTTGACTAATAGACACTATTGTTATAATATTTAATACTCTAGTAGAATTGATGCACAGATAAAGGCCACTCCTTAAACTATCTTTTGCTGAAATAATACTTATTTTTTGCTGCTTGATTGGCTTCTGTTTATCATTGACACTTATAGTCCTTAACAGAATGTCAGCAATTTGCTCGTTCAGCTAGACCAAAACAGGATGCCAATGAAGGGAAAAGAAAAAAGTAGAACACTGCACAAGGTATGGATTCTCTGCCTGAAAGTAAAAATAAACAAATAGGCTGGGGATTTTGTTCATTTTTTTGTTGGCTTTTTTGTTTGTTTTTATTTATCTTTTTAACGGCTGCTTTAGAAACAGTGACAGTGGAGGGGGGATGTTCCATACAATTTTACTTTCTTAAATGTGCGCTTACAGAAAACCAGAATGCAAGCTATATAGTTGGTGTAAGTTTAAAATGTTGCTTCTTACTCTGCTATAAATTTGGAGACTGCTATTCCCCTAATTCTCATATCCCAGGGTAGTTGTCAGTTTCTCTGATCCTTAATCTGGGGAGCTGGGGAGAGTAACTGTGGAATCTGATCACTTACCTTTTAGTGGAATTGCCTCTCTTCTCTTTCCCTTCTGTTCCTGCCATCGTAAAGTGATCCTGAAGAACTGTTTCCAGCAGTAAACTCACTTCTGCTAGCTCTGTAAAGGATCTTTGGCTTTCTAACTTCAGAAAACTGGCACTTAGTGCTGTGGCAGCATCCTTTAAACTTGCCTGATTTAAGAAAGGATATTGTGTCAGAAAGTGCTACTTAATGTTGCATTGATCAAGGCTTCCTTTGCAGAATGCATAGGTCCTGATTTTTGGCATTGTCTACACTTGATGGGATAGTAACTTTTAACTTTATTTCCTATCATACAGCTTTACTTCGCTACTGCTTACTCTACGCATTTGCTTTATATGAGAGTAACTCAAGCAAAATCAGCTTTAATGTAACCGTGAGGGTTTTCATGGCCTAAAAACAGTTAAGTAATGAACTGTCTCAAATTAGCACATGAAGTAACTGGTGCAAGAATTAGAAGCACTTATTTCTCAATCTGCACGCTCTGATAGATCAGCTAGATCAAATTTAAAGGGTTGTTTAGTTTAATTACAGATTATAGTTGGGCATCACTCTGGTTACGCCTTCACCCAAGACCAAGTGAACTCAAAAGATTAGGCTGAATGCTCCTGAAGTGTTCTACTTACTCCATGATGTGTTTTTAATCTGTACGTTTTGATCATTGTTACTTTGGAAAAAAACCTGAAGTTTGAAATAAAGGATGTGTACCACTCTTTTTGATTTTGTAAAAGTAAGGTTATTGTGAGGGTAGTATTTCTGTTTATAATGGTTACTTTAATTGTAGGTTTCTTGTTCTGACAGTTGTCTAAGGATTTTTTCATCAGATTATATTTGAGCTTGTTTCCCTCACTTTCAAGATGCTTTTTGGTTTTACCAATTCCTGATTTGAGTTATTGATTTGTGGCTTGCAAAAACTCTATTTTATCATATTAAAGATCACTTTTTTTACAGGTATTCTTCTGTATTTGTCATTGAAAAGAGGCAAATGAGCCTTGGCTGAAGTATTCTATTAGGACCAAGGGTTTATGGGAATGTTTCAGTCTTGTTTTCTTACTCTTCCTTGTTAGAAAAAAACCTTGTATTTATATTATTTTATCCAGTGTCTAATAAGAAAATTGCTAAGGTTTCTTTAAATACAAAAAAGAAACATTTTAGCTGTTGGAAAGCCGTATAAATGAAGTCTGAACACTTTCATTCTTCTAGGAATTCCATATCTTTCCAACTGATTTTGTACATTAAATGTAATTCTGACTTCACTAAACATGCTAAATAATACTTGAATTACATAAAGAAAATAACAATGTGTTATTTGGTTATTAATCATGTTGATGGTCAATTCGGATGCTTTTTTTCAGAGTGAGTGAACACATGCTTATGCAAGTCTTATTTGTGCACTTGAAAGTCTACATGAGTTACTTTGATGCCATTGGTTTAATGTTTCGTGGGCTTCTTCCTTACCTTGACCATTTGTATGTAGAGATCACAGAATGTGCCATAGACTAAAACAGATTTCTAGGCATCCATGAGTTTTAATTAAAAATAGTTATTTCACTTCCCAACTAATGCTGAAACTGAACCTTATTTCTGCATGACTGTTTTCCTGTTCCTGCTGAAGTATTCTGGTGAATGCTGATTTATGATGCAAAATTCCATGATAGAAATGTGAGTCTATAAGGAAGAACAGTGTCAGAATCTCATTTGAAACATACATATACATAGAAAACAAGTTTATGCAAACATTTGAGGGACTTCAAATTTGATCTGTATTGTGTGTCTCAATGTTGTTGTTGTTTTTATTTTTTTAACAACTGAATTGACATAAGTTAAACTCTTGATTATTTCTAAACAGGAGGAAGCTGTGTAAAATTCATGAATGCTATTGCAAATATTTTTATTATTTTTACTATTTTGTCTGCAAAGGTTTTATCCTTTGTAGAGAAAATAATACATATGGTTTATAAAAAATACTATTTAAATTCTTGCTGGCTGAAATGTCTTTTTTGAGATGGAGTGGCAAAAAATTCAGTTGGTATTTGGGGTGGCTGTTTTTTCTGTAGCTAAAACACAGCTTTTTTGGGAGACAGGCTATGTAAAAGAAACTGATGTTGAGAGGTCCCCGCTTCTTCATAGGGAAGAAGTGACTTGAAAGCCTACATTGAATGAAAACATGATTGGGTTTTGGACCTGGTGGGAAAAGTGAATCTTTAAAATAGCAAAGACTTGAAGAAGACTTAATGACACAGAAAAATCTGGTGTCCTAGTAGTTCAAGTTATCAAAAAATGTATTTAATTTTGAATATGAAGTTTAGTGTTCGTGGACTCATCAGCTCTCATTGAATCTCATAAGTGGTCAAAACTGTATTTTATCAGAGGCATATTTGCTTTTGGTAGGTAGCATAAAGTTATGTGTATGCAATACTGAGAATCAAGTAAAATTAAACCACATTCTGCTGTTCTTCTTTAGAAACATTCCTGCGTAAATACTGCAGTAATACTGTCATGCAGAGTGTATCCTTTCTTGTTGTATCCTTTTTTTGTGCAATGTTTCCCATAGCACTCAACTGCATCTAAGTTTTTGTATAGAGTAGGTGTGGGGAGGAGTTTACATGTTTTAGAGCTTGAAATAATCTGGTAATCTTAAAAGCAGAGGGTGCTTTTTCAGGGGGGAAAAAAAAATAATCAATGAGTTGTCTGTGTTGTGTGAATAGACACAATGAAAATCCCTAGTCTTAAAAGGTGGCCTCCACCTTCTTCCTCAGAGGTCATATAACTTGCTAATTTGTGGTCCAGTTCCTTAGCTTGTATGAGCTAAAAGTGTTCCACTGATGTGTGTGGAGCTGTGCTGAGCTAACACTGAGGATTTTGTCTTGGTTTTTTTTTTTTTTAAATAAATATAACGATAATACTATGTTGGTTTAAAATACATTGCAGAGCAATTCTTAATAATATTAAAGGGTCGACCAGTGTTGTAGATCATTTGTTGATTACTGTTGTGCTGGTATATGAGAAACAATCTGTAGTTGACTTAGTTTGTACATTCCTTACTTTTTTGAGTAGAGAAGAAAATCTAACAATATCTTGCAATGAATTATTTGGAATTGAACTATTAATCAACTATTAATGACTGCTACCTTTTTGTTGGTTGTTTTTTTGTTGTTGGATTTTTTTTTGATTGTTTTCTGCACTGAGGTAGTACTGCCTAACATTTCTCCTCTGGGTTTCATATTCCATTATTATTTAACTTACTGTAATATAAAATTAATGCAGCCTGTATCTATTAAGTCAGATTTTTTTCAGAAATTCAGTACTTTTCTAAATACATCTTTCAATTTAGTTGTCAAAAGAATGCGTAACACTACTGTTTTCTGGATGTTCATATTTTTAACATGCCTTTGTGATGTTCCAGGTCCCTTTTGTGTTCCATCTCTTTCAAGTATTACCAAGCTGAGGGAAGAAGCAGTGTAATCATCAGGACTCTCGAACTGTGCGTAGTAGCATTTCTAAAGTATTTAAGGCAGAGTATAAACTTTCTCATCTTAAAGATTCCAGATCTCTTTAAAATGTCACAAGACTTATATGATAAATGTATGTTAGTTTGCTTGTGAAATCTCTAATAAATTATTTTCTTTCTCTTCATTTTGCCTTTTTCTCTTCATTTTGACGTTTGTTGTGGCGTTTTGGAGTGGGAAGGACAAGGAAGACATGTTTGTGGGGGTTTTGGGGTTTTTTTGAAACAGTGGACAGTCCAGTTATAGCTATGCAGCACGATTCAGATGATTCAGAGTATATATTCAAGTGCACCTCCTTGAGCGTGACGTTTAGCTGTTAGTGTTTTAGGGCTAAAAGACAAGAAAAATCTAAGGATAATCTCATTTTAGTGTAAATCATCTTGTCTTGGAGACTGAGGAGGAGGACTAGTGCACTGGCATGAATTGGTACTGTGAAATGAGGCACTGTTTTTTCCTCAGTAATTAGCTTTCATTGTTCATCCACATCTTGAAAAACATCACTAGTGAGCCTAAAGTCATTAAAATAAACATAGCAGTTAAAACAGTGTGAAACCAGTGTGGGTGTGGTCCTTGCCCTGTTGAACTGTGTTTAATAAAAGTCAATGCTGTGGAGGTCACATAGTAAGATTTGGTACATACTAGTAAGTTTAGTGTAACTTTGCAAAACCACCTGGGAAACATTGCAATGTTTGCTGGGCAAGAGAATCCAATGGATTTAAGGAGAAAATTACTCCCTAATTCATAGTTGATGGTGTGGTAACAGGCTGGTATAAAGACTTTTGTTCTGTCATGATTCCAGCTGCAAACAGCCTAAATCACTAGTATTTATTGCTGGACCAAAGAAGTGTAACTTTGCTCTTTTTTCTACATGAACTGTCAGAGCAGATTACTTTAAAATGCTTTTACGGGAATTCTTAGTAGCTTACTTGCTTACATTCTCATGTGGGGCATGTAGTTGTTTGTTAGTTCATCTTATCTGTATTTGGAGTAATAGGCCAGGAAAAATACACTAGAGAAGAAGTTTTATGAGAACTTCTGAAGTGTTTATGATGCTTAGAGAGGAAAAAAAAAGTGGCTTGAGTGTTCTGTATAAAACATACTCCCCACCATCCAATACTGATAATCTACCAAGGAAACTTCTGCAGTCCAGCTGAGAGAACTTGTTTTTAAAGTCAGAAAGCAAAGCTTTCATTCCTTTAAATCAGCTGGGGGTTTTTATACCCATTTCTGCTCATTGGTGTTTGGTTGGTTTTTGGTTTTTTTTTCTTTCCCTTGGAATGTTTGTTCTGTTTGATCTGACATTTCAGGTTAAATGACCTCTATTTTTTTTGACAAGTCATTATGGCTGGCTTCTGAGATCACACTTAAGCTGTGAATGCAGGCTTATTTCACAATTTTTCTTCATTAGCTAATGACACTGTAATATTTCTTACTTAATTAAACTTTTGAATATAGTCACATCACTATAATTGTCAAAGTGAGGCTGACAGATAATCTAACAATCATGAATTTTACTATAGTGCTCTTGTATAAATTGACTCCTTGATATAGCAAAGGTCTTGTGATAGCAGAAGCTGGATTTGATTTATTTTCTGTAATGTGAGTTGTGTTGTCAGAATTTTTTTTTGAAAGCCAAATTCAGAAGGTCATTCTAAGATGTTTTTAATTCTGAAGAGATGGATTTTAAAAAAGCATGCACATTTCTCCAGTGTCCTCAGTGGGAGCTTGATATATAAGCTCAGCTTCAGTTCCAGTCTTTTGGATGTTGGTTATTTTTTCCTCAAAACTTGTGAATTTTAGGGACTTCACTATATGGTATTGAAATTTTGGATTTGAGAAGGTAAAAATAATAATGCAAAGTGGAGATAACATGCATTCAGAAATTAACGGTTTCTAGCTAAATTATCCTTATGACAATAGTAACTTTGAAAATTCACCAGGATGTTTCACTTGTTACACAGTTTGCATCGTTGTTATCCCTTCATATCTTTGGGAGCTGACAGCCAAGAGGGGACCTAATGTCAAGCTGAGAATCACTTTTCCTTTATTATTTCCTAGGACATTTTCCAACTGCTTCCCCTTTATTCCTTAAATGTACCTCCCTACTTGGTCCAAGACCGATGAGAACACGTTTGCTGTTGTAGATACTTCGGTTTCCTTAAGTAGCTGACATTGCTGCTCTTCCTGTTGTAGGACAAACACGAGTCCTGCAGCTCTTACCTGAGTCTCTTAGCCCAGCCTAGCAAGCAGCTCCTGGCATGAGATCCTCTTATGTTTTATACAGACAAATATTTAGTTGTGGTTTTGACTGTTCCAGAGGAAAGAAACATTATTCTGATGATGACAGACTCCACTTGTTATTTTGTATGGCAAAGCCACTGTAGCAACATTAAAGTAGAAAATACTAGTTAATCTACGGTAGCCTTCAAAGATGTGGAACCCTTCTTATGCTACCACATTTTTAGTCTGGATCTGGATGGAACCACTTTACAAAGCTTTCTGACTCAATGTATTGCACATAAAGAGGGATATAACAGAGGAAACGCACTACGTCCTGATACCCACGTTGAATTACAAGTACGGAAACAGGCTATTAAAATAACTCCATAAAAGGCCAACTAAGTAAATTTTCAAAGCAGTGAAGTAGGATAACGGCAAGGTGGTGCTATACTCAAGGACAAAAATACTTTAAAAAAAAAAAAAAAAAAAGGTGAGAGGAGTGTACATGCGGAGAGATTTCCTTTCTCAGATCTCGAGAATATGCTCCAGAATGTCGTTTTAACTTGACTCAACGTATCGACGTGTAAGATAAAGCTTTTAGATAAACCGTTTTATTTTGCCATACAGCCGCTCGCCGCTGGCGATCGCGGCGCGGAGGAGCTGGAGCTCGCCCGCCGGGGCGCTGCCGGGCGGCCGCGCCGCTCCGCGCCGGCGGAAGGGGCTGGGCTGGGCCGGGCTGCGCTGCCTCCCCCTCCCTGCCGCGCCGGCGGGGTGATGCTGCCGGAGTCCGCTGGAAATGGCGGAGGTTATCCCCGAGACGTACGTACGGAGCTGTGCTGCTCGCTTTCCCTGCCTTTATTTGCCTGTACGTGCCGCAGGGGCCCGGCGGGATTTGCGGTGGGTAGAGCCGCTCCCAGGAGCGTTGTGTCCGGGGCGGTGCCGCGGGTAAAGGAGGTGCCGGAGCGGAGCCGCTTCGTCTGCGTGAAACGTGCGGCTGCTGCGGCAGGTTCTGGGGGCAGTGGCTGTAAGTTCAGATGGAAACAGCCTTTAATATCTGAAGCTTCAGTAGGCCTGTGCCCGGCCTTTCGCAAATTTAAATAGTGTTGCTCGTATTTTGGAGGTGGCAGCTGAGTTTCATACCACGGACTTTTAACCCAGCAGAGGACAAGCTGAGCTGAGTTCTCACGTTGTCCAAGCCAGCAATGGCATTCCTCAGAAACAATTCTCTCCCGTGTTCTTTGAATTGCAATCGGTTGTGCTCTCTTTTCTGCCGTAGAAGAATACAGGCCTCTCTTTTTCCCAAGTTTCAAAAGCATTTTGAAGCTTGAGCCTTCAGAATGTGCTGGGGACTTCAACATGTCCATTCTCTTATCTTTGCTTGTACTGAAGCCAGAGCAGCTGTAAAACTATTTCAAAGTATTGGAAAAACTACATTGGGTCTTCATTTTGAGCACTAGGCCTTGGAGCTGGTTGGGTCAAAATATATTATTCTTTATTTGTGTAATTTACTGCTTTGTGTGCTTACTGCTGTAAGTAAAAATTGCCAATCTGATCAATGGCTTCTCTCATCAGAGAAGATGGAACTTTCTTAGCTCGTTTTCTTTTAATACATGTGCTTCCTGTCAGGGCAAAGAAGCATTCTTTCATGAAAATGGAAACAGAACAACTGCTTATATCTGAAATTTATCTGTATGCTCTACTGAAGATCTACAAGTAAATAACTGCATTAAAATTATTTTGTTTACAAGCAGGAAAACAAGCTAAATTTAGCAAATGATTCATTCTAAATAACTCTGGCTGCTTGTGAATTACAGTGACAGCTGATGGCAACTCACAGTAAGAAACATGCTGCTTCTCCAAGGCCTTGGCTGAATATGTACAAGTCATAGCAATACAGACTGGAAAAAAAATGCCTCTCAAGGATAAGCAGGAATGTAAAATACATTAAAATGAGAAATGAAATGTCCATTTCAGTCTATATAAGTACTCCTTTGCATTTTGGGTTTTTTTTGGCTTTATACTAAGAAAATACAACTTTTGCACACTGAAGACAACATGTATTAACTTCTGAATTTTAACTTCAGAAAAACAAAGTTACCCTTAGTATAGGAGGTTGACATAGCTTAGACAGAATCCAATTCTCAAAAAAAATGACAATCAAATAAAGTTAAATAAATATGATGCCAGAGATGGGCATTTACTTTTAAGTGTGTATTTTGTAATGTGTACTTTACCCTCTTGCAGGAACGTAACTAGGCAGTAAGAAGAGCGCAACTGGTCACAGAGCACAGCATGGGCCTCTGTTTTCTTCTGTTAATTGTGGGGTTTTGCTGGGCACAGCACAGCGCCAATACTCTCTCTGGGAGGACGGCTATCGTACATCTCTTTGAATGGCGCTGGGCGGATATTGCTCTTGAGTGTGAACGCTATTTAGCTCCTAATGGATTTGGAGGAGTTCAGGTATGTCTGTTCCTATGAGGAGGCAGTAAAATTGCTGCATGGATGGTAATTTGTTTTTCAGAGAAAATGTTCAATTCACCAAAGGACAGGTACTGAGAAAGAAAAATAGAAATTGGTAATGGAAGTAGTAAATGCTGACAAATATATTCTTCAGCCATCATCGTGTAAGCGCAAATTTATTTCATCGCTCCAAAGTGTATGTTTTGCATTCTGTACTATTACATTTAGATGAATTAGAATTGCATATCACTGGCTAAATCTTTTTTTTACTGCTGTGAAGAGTAACCTGTGTTTATCTGCTTAATATTATTTAAATCAAGGGAAGCTCTTAAGAGCTGGGTAAATATAAAATGAAACTATGAAAAAAAGGGCTCCCAAAGAAAATACCAAAGTGCTGAAGGTTTTAAATAAATAAAAGGCTGCTAATCGTGTTCACCCAAACTGGCAAGTTTCTCTCTGTAAAGCCTAGTGTCAGCGTAAGCCAGTAAGAGACCCTTCTTTGGAGGAACGTGGTGTGAGCAGGCAGAAATGAACTGAAGGCAAGTTCTGGTGGAGGTGTGTCGATGTGAATCTGTTCTGCCTGAACAACAGACACGTGTTCCTGTGGAACCAGTTGTGTCAGATGGGGGGGGGGGGTAGTACGGCTGGAGAGCAGTCACCTATTAAACTATTTCAGTTTGTTTGTCAGATTCCTCAGGAAAAATTGGTGAGAGATGTCTGCCTGTGTCTTGTAGCCCAGGAATTTCCAAGTTGACCTGAGTGAGAACTTTCCCATAACTTTCAAATAATACATCTTTTCTTTGCAACCTTTTTACCAGGCACACAGGGCTGATTGATTGATTGATTTTTAAACTAATTTCTCAGACTGTGGTATATGCTTGGATATCTTTTTAATCCATGCTGTGACAGGGTCTCAGAAAGTAAGTTTTTTCAGATGTAGACTTGCTGAGCTGGTCACAAAGGCATGGCATCTTTGTGGGAAATGGTGGGATCAGGTGGTTATGTCCAGAGACCTGGAGGTCACAGCAAAAGCTTGTTGCCTAAAAAGTATCCTGGAAACAGTCTATAAAAGGAAGAGGTATTAGCTTGTCTAGAAACTGTGACACGTCTCATGTCAAGAATCTTTTATCAAAGGCCTGCATTCATGAAGATAATTAGGACACTATGTCCGTGGACATAATTTTTACAGTATGTTTCTACCTGCTGAAGGTCCAGGCCTAAGTCTTCTATTTCCAGCCCACTACAGCATAAGCAGAGGATACCGAGGATCTCTGTGGGTTAGGTATTGTGATAGCCTTCCATTAAAGGGACCTGATTTTCTATTTTTATGTTCTTTCTCTAACAATATTGGGCAAACAAATAAACCATTATCAGTATTCTGTTGCCAGAAGACACCATCTTATTCACAGATTTCACCTCCAAATGAAAATGTTATCATTACTGACCCTCGGCAACCATGGTGGGAGAGATACCAGCCCATCAGCTACAAGCTGTGCACACGATCTGGAAATGAAACTGAATTTAGAGACATGGTGACCAGGTGCAACGATGTTGGAGTAAGTGCTTTGAAAACCTTCTGGGGTTAACAATGCAAGGATATAGAAAACTGGCGATTTAGAAGGGAAGACATGGTGGCACTGGAGTGAAGATGAGGGGTTTTTCATAGAATCATAGAATAGTTTGAGTTGAAAGGGACCTTTGAAGGTCATTGAGTCCAACTGCGCTGTTATGAGCAGGTACATCTTTACTAGATCAGGTTGCTCAGAGCCCCATCCAACCTGACTTTGAATGTTTCCAGGGATGGGGCATCTACCACTTCTCTGGACAACCTGTTCCACTGTTACACCACCCTCACTGTAAAAAATTTCTTCCTTATATCTAGTCTAAATCTACCCAGTTTTAGTTTAAAACCATGACACCTTGTCCTATTGCAACAGGCCCGCTAAAAAGTTTGTCCCCATCTTTCTTATAGTCTCCCTTTAAGTACTGAAAGCTGCAGTAAGGTCTTCTCAGAGCCTTCTCTTCTCCAGGCTGAACAACCCCAGCTCTCTCAGTTTTTCCTCATAGGAGAGGTGTTCCATCCCTCTGATAATTTTTGTGGCCTTTCTCTGGACCTGCTCCAACAGGTCCATGTCTTTCCTGTGCTGAGGGCTCCAGAGCTGGATGCAGTATGCCAGGTGGGATCTCATCAGAGGGGAGGAATCACCTCCCTCGAACTGCTGGCCACGCTTCTTTTGATGCAGCCCAGGATGCGGTTGGCCTTCTGGGCTGCAAGTGCACATTGTCTGCTCATGTTGAGCTTCTCATCCACCAACAACCCCAAGTCTTCCTCCTCAGGGCTGCTCTCAATCCCTTCATCCCTCAGTCCCTCCCCCAGCCTGTATTGATACCAGGGGTTGACCTGACCCAGGTGCAGGACCTTGCACTTGGACTTGGCCTTGTTGAATTTCATGAGGTTTGCAAGGGCTCACTTCTTGAGCTGGTCCAGGTCCCTCTGAATGGCATCCTGTCCCTCAGACATGTCAACCACATCACACAGCTTGGTGTTGTCTGCAAACTTGCTGAGGGTGCACATGATCCAACCATCTGTGTCATTGATGAAGACGTTAAACAGTGCTGGTCCATATATGGACCCCTGAGGGACACCACTCGTCACCGATCTCCATCTGGAGATAGAGCTGTTGACCACTACCCTCTGGATGCAACCATCCTACCAATCCCTCATCCACCAAACAGTCCACCCAACATCCATATCTCTTCAATTTAGAGAGAAGGGTATTGTGGGGGACTGTGTCAAAGGCCTTACAGAAGTATAGATAGACGACATCCATAGCTCCTCCCTTGTCCACTGATGTAGTCACTCCATTATAGAAAGCCACTAGGTTGGTCAGGCAGGACTTGCCCTTGGTGAAACCATGCTGTCTGTTTCGAATCACATTCCTGTCCTCCTTAGCCTTAGCATAGCTTCTAGGAGGATCCGTTCCATGATCTTGACAGGCACAAAGGTGAGACTACAAGTCAGTAGTTCCCAGGGTCTTCCTTTCTATCCGTCTTAAAAATGGATGCAATGTTATTTGCCTGTCTCTTGAGATGCATGTTGTATCACCAATGCTATATGTTAATAAAAGAGAAATATTTTAAATAAAATGTTGTGGGAAGCAAGCAAGCAGAAATAGGGGGATAGGGCAGGAGGTGAGAGAGAAAGAATATTAATTAGTGGTGCTGTGGGAAGTAGCTTTCTCTGATGGAAATGTGAATACTATTCTCTAGGTACATATTTATGTGGATGCAGTAATCAACCATATGTGCGGAGCTAACGCTGGTGCTGGTGACCATGCTACTTGTGGAAGTTATTTCAATGCAAAGACTGAAGATTTTCCAGCTGTGCCGTATTCTGGCTGGGACTTTAATGATCATAAATGTAAATCTAGAAGTGGAGACATTGAGGATTATCATGATATATCTCAGGTAAACCTAGAACTATAAATATATTCTTCATGTACATATGTTCCCGGGGTGTGGTTTCTTTCCTACCCTTTACTGTCAGACGTTGTTTTGAAAACAAAACAAAAACCCTAATGGAAAGCCATCCAAACTGATAATAGAGGTTAACATTGCTATCAGGAGCACCACTTCTCAAAAGGATAGCTCTACTTGAGCCAATGGCTCAATTTCGGATTTAGACAAATGTGCTTAGGTGCTTTATAAATACTGTTTTAAAGCTCCTTAAATCTATTTAGGAATTATCTTTGTTTGCTTTGTTTTTATTATCTTCATTTTTTGTGCTTTAAAAAAAAAGTAATAGTTGTTATCTGCCTTTTGTTTTGATTTGGAAATTTTCTTTTGTCTCAATTTCAGAAGAGAGAGATTAGGATTTCATAAAGAAAAATGCTAAAATCTTGAAAATCTCTGTTTAGAGATTTCTCTTCCTAGGAGTCTAACTCTTCCTCTGTATCAGATTACAAGGTCAGGACTTTACCACTGAATGAAAAATTATTTTATAAAGATAAATACCTGTCTTTCTTAAATAATCTCTTGTGCCTTTTAAATGCATTTGGTCTTTCGTGAATCTAGGTTGAGGGGAGAGGTGTTTCGGAGAAATGACAGAAGAAGGGGAGACTTTAAATGTCCCTGAATTCTTGAGCAGTTCTAAAGGAGCATCTTTGAGGCCAATTTTTAGTACAGTTTGCAGCATAGGCTGATGCACCTTGCTCTCTCCAGGAGATGTGCGTATCCACGGAAACCCATCGTAAGAGTTACTGAAAAAGCATTTCACTATATTCAGTTTACGTTTAAAGTATTCTTTTGATGAAAATTGATGCCCATCATTTTGTATTTACAGGAAACAAAGGCAAAATGGGGACAGAAAACAAGAGTTTAATGTTCTGTAAGGCTATAATAACTCAAGATTTTTAAAACATTTAGAAATACAATTTCTAGAAATCTTTCCTGCACTAGAGAAGAAATGAGTGCACTTGAAATAGTAATGGATCTGTTCCTCGATACACTGGAGTAAAAATAATTTACCATATTTTTGCTCTATACTTGCATTAAAAAGCTGATTATAGATTTAATGATTTGACTCTGTTATAATCCTTCAGCACGTACAGCTGTGTAAGCTGGGTGAATGCAGACTTCTTAATGCTCATTCTGTGGAGATGACTGTCCAAGAGAACAGCCCGAGGCAAAGATATGCATGGTGAATAATGGCTAGCGAAGGTTTTATTTGGCATTGTAATGTAGGTAACAAAGTTAAAAGTGTATGTAGAACAGTACATTTAGTTTATTAGGTGAAAAATGTTTCATTTCAGAATTTTTATATAGGTCCGAGACTGCCGCTTGGTTAGCCTTCTTGATCTGGCCCTGGAGAAGGACTACGTGCGCTCAAAAGTTGCTGAGTACCTGAACTACCTCATTGGCATTGGCGTAGCCGGCTTCCGAATTGATGCTGCCAAGCATATGTGGCCTGGGGATGTGAAGGCGATTTTGGACAAGCTGAAAGATCTAAATACTAAATGGTTTTCTGCAGGATCTAAACCTTTCATTTACCAGGAGGTAATCTTTATTTTTTAAAACTGTACTTTACATATTTCTTGCAGGCACAGTACAGACTCAGTCCCACACTGGAAGCGATACTTTACTTGAGCTGGGCCCGAGCAGCTTTCAAACTCAAAATCTGTAGAAATCACCATCAAGATTTAATAATCATAACTTGCAAATATC
This sequence comes from Alca torda, assembly GCA_008658365.1. Taxonomy (NCBI): domain Eukaryota; kingdom Metazoa; phylum Chordata; class Aves; order Charadriiformes; family Alcidae; genus Alca; species Alca torda. The sequence goes on along the minus strand of CM018087.1, from coordinate 12,805,392 downwards.
TAATCTGCCCCCAAATGGTAATTGACATGCAAAATGCCCCAGTTGTTTTAGACCTGGAAGTAGGAAGTAGGTAACCTGGAAATTCCACATGAGATTAAATTTACTGCATCTAAGTTAGTGTAAAAATTGTATTGGTTTTAAAAAGAGATTTCACTCTTTGAATTTTAAATTCTGGATAATAAATTGCAACACAAGATATAAATAGTGATTATGGTCTGAAACTTTGTTTGCCAATGGCATAACCAGTGTTACTTGTCATTCCAAATTTGTGTTTTACGTTTGAATAATAAATCCTAACAAGACCTAAGAAGCAGGTAATTATTGGTTTCAGTCAGGAGAAGCTAAAGTTACTAGACACATTTTATTAAATCAGTATGTTCTGTGCAAGGTCTAGGGCAAATAGTGAAATACTGAGCTAGATAGTGAAATGAGGTTGCCTATGTGCTTGAAAACAGAGGCATTGGTGACTAGACTAAAGTTGGTACAATCCAAGCCTTAATTATGCAGTAGTGATCAATAATGGTAGGGAGATAAAGGTGGGAGACAGAAGACAAGTTCACAGCTAGCCTGAGATAAAATGAAGAAAATAGCTTTAAATATGATTTGGCAAGTAAGCCAAATAATATATGTAGCTCAAGTAGTGCCTCTTTCTTAAAACCAAGTCTAGGGCAATGCCTTTTACTTCTTTGTTTAAATAGAATGAAATGCTCTGTCTGTCTACCAGGTAATTGACTTGGGCGGAGAGCCGATCAAAAGCAGTGAGTACTTTGGAAATGGCCGAGTGACAGAATTCAAATACGGTGCAAAGCTGGGGACAGTGATCCGCAAGTGGAACGGAGAAAAGATGGCCTACTTAAAGTAAGGATGAGGCTGATGTGACTTATCTGAGGGTTACACCAGTTGTCAGAGGAGCTTCAAGTCTTTGTGCTTTTGGCTAGGAACTGGGGAGAAGGCTGGGGCTTTATGCCTTCCAACAGAGCCCTGGTCTTTGTGGATAATCACGACAACCAGCGGGGGCACGGGGCCGGTGGAGCTTCCATTCTAACCTTCTGGGACGCCAGGTATGGGATTGCTCTTGTCCGGGGGATGCTTCCTCCTTTTGCTTGTCTGTCTGTCTGTTCTCTGGCACAGTTTCCCTTTCCACATCTCCTTGCTTTTTTTTTGTCTAACAAACAGGCTTTATAAAATGGCAGTTGGTTTTATGCTTGCTCATCCCTATGGATTCACACGTGTGATGTCAAGTTTTCGCTGGCCAAGATATTTTGTAAATGGACGGGTAAGCTTGTGGTGCTGAAGATACGTTCCTGGTGCGTAAGGATCGGAACAAGGCCAGAGAAGCAGTCCAGTGGATTTAAATTTGTTAAGCCGTTTCCCTGTCCCATGTTGGATCTGGCAGGTGGAAGTTTGATGCTGCATCTGGCTTTTCTCTGCAGTCAGGCTCTCTGCATTGCCAGTAAGCATTTAAATTTACAATTGCAGGACGTGAATGACTGGGTTGGACCCCCAAGTAACTCGGATGGATCAACGAAGGCTGTTACAATCAATCCAGACACTACCTGTGGCAACGACTGGGTTTGTGAACATCGCTGGCGTCAAATAAAGTAGGACGCTGTGGAGAAAAACCAAGTAAAAGCAGTTGCTTTTGCTTGATGTTCCTTGTGGCTTTAGAGCTCTTGCAGCCCCGGTGACAGCCGTTCCTTGCATTTTCAGGAACATGGTTATCTTCCGTAATGTGGTGGATGGTCAGCCTTTCTCCAACTGGTGGGACAATGGCAGCAATCAAGTAGCTTTTGGCCGTGGTAATAAAGGCTTCGTCGTTTTCAATAATGATGACTGGTAAGTAAAAGAGGAATAAATTTTAGTTCTCCTACTTAGCAGAGAACACGTTTAAGGTGTTTTGAGTTCCACCAGGTCTTTGTAACAGATGCTTCCTCTGTCTCGGTTGGCAATTTAAACTTACCATTCTCCATCCTAGCAGGAGCACTCTTCACTGTCTGAGGCTGGGCCTTGTACTGTGCTCTTGCTATTTCCCAGTTCCTGGAGCGGGCTGTATCGCTGAGGAGCATGGTCAGGCAGCAACATCTGAGCTTAGAAAAATGAGGGAACTTGGCGACTCAGGGATATGGTCCGAAAGTGTCGGGTTTAATAACTGTGTTGCAGTCTTGTACGGATTTAAGAGAACAGGAGTGTGTCAGATCTATAACAATTAGAAGTAGGCTGGGGTGATGAGCAGTTTGAAGGATGTAGTGGTTGAGTTCTCAGTTAACTTTGTTTTCCAAGCCGACTGTGTTGTAGATCACAACAGTTCCTTTTTTTGACATTCTGCAAAGACCTGAGAGAAGTTTTACTAGGGCTGACAGTTTTTTAGCCTATTTTGGTATGTTCTTGTAGCATACTGTGATGTCGGGGATACAAAATCTGTGTGAAAGTACCTTTAAGCTCCTTACAAAACAGATTACTAACAGAGAAATTTCCAAGAATTTCTAATACAATAATCTAAAAAAGCTAACTGCAGTTTGGTAGGGAAAAATGAAAATTGCACTACAGTGAAATTTGAAGTTCTGAAGTTCAAGTCCTAAAGTTCCTGGAGAGTGAGATTACCCAAGCTTCCTGTCATTGGTGGTAAATACTTAAATACTACTACATTAATTAATCAATTTACTTCATTCTTCTTTGTTGTGAAGGAGTAGTCCTGTGTAATTAGAACCAAATTCCTTTAAGTGCCCACAATGTAAAACAGTTCACATGAAAAATTATTTTAACTAGTGTGTGTTGACCAGCTTTATGGTGTGTGAGCACAGCATGAACCTCTGGTGTTTTTTCTAGGCTCCTCACTCAGTAGTTCTAGAGGATTGTAATTTTGTGGGAGAATAGATTCTGGCGCATCCAGAGAAGTGCTGCAGAATAACAAACAACTCCAGAGTTACCTAACATCTGAGAAGGTCTCTAACATGCGTTGCAAAGCATTTCAGAGTCCAAATAATCCTTATTGCATTTCAATATTTTCCGAAGGTCTTTGAATGTAACTCTGCAGACTGGTCTCCCTGCTGGCACTTACTGTGATGTCATTTCTGGGCAAAAGGAAGGTGACTACTGTACAGCACGTGAAGTTCATATTGCTCCTGATGGCATGGCTAATTTCCTGATCAGTAATGAGGATGAAGACCCATTTATTGCAATTCATGTTGACGCTAAATTGTAACCAGATCTGTTGTGCACATGTTGTTTCTTCTCTTTTCTATTTTTGTTACTAGCGTACAAGGTGGTCTGATTGTCTTGGCTCTCCAGCACTGAATGAACCCTGAAAAAGCAAAGTGTATTGGCTTGTATTAATGAAATACCAAGTAGCTGCTACATAGAGACAGGACCTAGTGGTGCTAGTGCAGATCTAGAAGAGGTGGTATATGCCTGTTAGCCTTTGTAAGTGCGCTTTATTCCGTTAAAGTATTAATAAAAAATGAAAGGAGAAGAATTAAATGACTTCATTTTAAATGGCACTGCTCTGTGCATAAGTGGAAATGCAATTCTCTTTATGGGGAAGCTGGACTGGGAATTAACAGCATGTCCAAAAATCAAGGGAAGACACCTATGTGCTGAAACATGGTGCAATTCAAGGTGATGCCAAGTTATAACTCAGTTGAAAATGTGTTTCTTCCATTGGTCTTTACATTTACTGTTACCCCAAATGCGATTCCCTGGTGTTTGATCGTGATTGATTCTCTGTATCTAGTGAATAATAAATGGCAATCAAATTGGAGAGTAATGCTTTATCCCTTCATGAATTGGATTGTAACTTTATCACATCATAACTAGCGGCAATGCAGCGGTGGGTTTTAAGTCAATGCAACACTCCATTTCCCGCATCACAGAAAGAGGGGAGAAAATAAAAGAAATAAATAAAAGAACCCAAACCACCACCTGGGGAAGTTAAAATGCGGCATTTCCAAGGCAGATACACGCACACAGATCTGTATCCCAGGGCAGGCACACTGCGGGCACTCAGCTGCGAGCAGTGCCTACGCACACAGAGAGCTTATCCCTTTCTTGGGACAAGCCAGCCCCGGGGTCTGGGTCAGCAGAGGAAGCTGGGCCGCGCCAGTCGATTATTCCAGCCTGTGACATGCGTGGATGCAGCGGGTTGCCTGGTTCGCAGTCAGTCTGTGCCTGTACAAATCAAACCCACAGACCCTCCGTCGTTAGCCCCGATGGCTTGCTGCAAAGGAACGTTCCCTGTGGCTGTTCCAAAGGTGTCTGAGAAGCACGCTGTATGTGCCACCATCGTCCAGACCTCCTGAGAGCGGCTGAAGCACGGCATCTTCTAGGCCCTGTGGTGCGTTAGGCTCGCTCGTTCTGTACCATCTCGGAGAATTACACAGACGGAGCACAGTCCTGTCGGCTTTCCCAATTTCTTTGTCAGGCGTGAGGAGCTGCTGAGGTAAATGCGAGAGTGCAGCCTTTGCTTTCAGTCAGAATGTCCGCTTGGCCAAAAGTCCTCGTTGCGAGGCAGCGTGGAGGGGCAAGTGGAAGAGGAATGCTGGGATTTGTTACTGTTGAGGTCAAGGTGCACTTTTAAGGGCTGTTTCCCTTTTGTGTCGGGAGAGAGTGTGCCCGGGTGTTGTGGGCGGCTGCTGTGCGCAAGGGCTCGGAGTGTCTGCAAGGCCGTCCTGGTGTGGCAGGAAGGGGCCAGGCCGTGTCGCTGGCCCAGAGGCTGGCCCTACCGCCTGTCTGCCTGGCTCGCCGTGGCCAGCGCCGCCTGGCTGAGGGCAGGGGCCTGCTGGCAAAACACAGCCCTGGATCCGCTCGCTGGAGCGGTGTCAAGGACTGGGAGACCCATGTGGCAGGATGTTAATAGCCATTGCAAAGCTGTCATTTTGGGTCAGGTCAGGGAAGCCTCCTGCCCCTTTGAAATAGATTGGCCCCACTTGTTGTTGTAGACTGGGGGTAGCAGAGGGATGGGTTCATGTCCACGTTGTGCTAGACCCTCCCTGAGGGCTATTTTCAGGGAAGCATGGCATCTCAGGTAGTGTGTGATAGTTGTACCCTGGCAGCTGAAAATTTACACTCAAGGTGATGAATACATCTCTGCTGTGGAAACTGGCATATTTTTTTAGGTCCTATGATGGCTCCATTTTTTCTTGGCCTGCCTCTTTTTCTACTTCTCTGAACCCACTGTTTACCACCCTTCCTGGGATTTGCAGTGGACCTGCTATGGCAGATACCACTGACATTTGAGAACTGTTTCTTTCCCGAGAGGAGGACAATCTCAACTTTGTAGCATGTTACGAATCTTGCCTCTCTGGTGAGTAGCAATAAATGTAGCTTGTGTTCTTATTTTAAAGATGATAATACAAGTCTCATACCGCTTCTTGAAGCGCTGCTCAAAGCGCATCTTTAAGACTGTCATCTCCCTTAACATTTTACGTTGTTTTTAAGAACCTGTCTGGGAGTGGTGGAATGCTGCGTTTAATACACAGGCACGCTTAACTGCCTTTTCATATCCTTCAAGCCATTGTTATGGCAGAGCGCAACAATACTGATTATTTATTTGGTCAAGCGAAATAGCAGCGAGGTGGACGATTGCGTTGAGACTGCTCTGACTGTGTCAGAGTCCAATACTCTCTGACCAGCTTCTTTTAGATATTCCACACATGGAGGGTGTAATGTTTAATATCAAATTTACTTAGTTGTAGGTAATTGGTGCTAGATACTTTTTCTGATTTAGCAGAGTGATCCAAAGCATACTGAAATCACAATACAAATGGAAGTTACACTTAGAAAAATACAACAATTGCAATATGCAGTCCAACCGCACTGTCAACGTGATCTCCATTACTGGTGTCTATAATACCCTGCCCATCAGGATGCTGGGTGTCCTCAGTCACTGGAAAGGAATATGTGGGCTGAAACCAGCTAAACACCATTGCGATCTTTGAAAATCTTTTGTTAGTTGTTTAGATTTTAGAATCTCTGTTGTGCTGAGCCATCTGTACTCTCCTCCCCATGCTGGTTTGGCTGAACCAGGGAGACGTTCACGCTTTCAATTAACTGAGGGATAAGCAGTTCCCCCACCAGCTGATGCTCTCAACTGACATAGCTGTTGATCTAAAATAAAGGCCACCTTCCAGCTCTCTTTGTGTTGAGATAAAGTCAGTGTTCTTTGCAACGCCTGTGGACAGTCACAGCCTGCATTATTCTCTGAGCTTCATGGGCAAGTCACTCTTGCCTGTCTCCTCTGAGCCTTCTTCCTTTGGAGGCGTTTATTGGTCAGTCACGTGCTGGGAGGTCTTGCATACGCATGGACACCGCAGCAGCATGCTGGGAAAATGCTGCCATTGCAGCACGCTCTCAATTGTGCGTTCAATTGACAGGGCCGTGCTGTGGCCACCTGGGGACATATAGGAGCAGGCTTGCTTTCTTAGGTCTGCAGTGTAAAAGCTTGCCAATAAAAGGGTCTTATTTCGATGTGTGGAACCCATATCCTCCAGTTCTTCACAACCAGGTTTGCGATGATTCTGGGGGATCAAACGGATTAAAACATGGGATTCCAAAACAAAGCCAAACTCCTCCAGTGTCTCATCTGCCCAAAGCTTCAACTCCCCTAAAAGTCCCCTGAAAATCGGAGACAATTTGCCAAGCACGTGATTTTTTTTTACCGTACTGAAAGAGATGCTGTGTTTGAAACTGCACATTAAATACCTCCTACCTGGAGGTTATACTTCAGAAAGACTCATAAATTGTCAGTGCTGGATAGGCACCTTCTGTCCTGCCCTCATGCATTTCCTCAGCGTGCTAAAATCCTGCAGCCTGTTCCGCTTGAGCTGCTGAACAGCCTGTCGCTTGAGGATCCCAGTCCCCTTGCCAGTGGGTTGGCCATCCTTTGCATCGGGCTATCGAGGATGGGTCCTTACTTTCCTTGGCTGATAGCAGTGTATTCCAGTGGAAAACACACGTCACCGGAAGCTGGACGTTGTGCATGACATGCCGTCACATCAAGGGAACCCCCCCCAGGGAATGGGTGACGTAAAAATTAACCTCAGGTACATTTGGTTGCTCTTGGTAATATTGAGGAATGGGGGGAGTCTGTAATTACAAGGGGCAATCACCTCACTGCTTCCTTGCTGTTAGCGAGTAGGCAAGGTCATTCGCAGTAATGTACTGTTTCATTGTTGTAGTGGAAAAAAAGAGCTTTGATAAGGCCTGTGATACGAAAATGGACAGGTGGGCAAATGGGTCCTGCTTCTGTGTTTTGTCCTTGAAGGCAGAGTCTTGGAAAAAGAAGGATGCATGTGACATTCAACGGTATGGCTAGAAAGAAGACACTAGAGGCAGTTCAGGTACAAAGTGCCCTGAGGTTTCTTTTCTCTTGGAGCAGGTGCTTCATTTTGTGGACTTTTTAGTTTTCGCGCAGATATTTGTCAGATGTCAGTGATTTTCTGGTCTTCATATTCTCTCAGAGTGTTGGTTTATCATTGGCATGTTGTGAGATTATTCATGGAGGGTTCTTGCTCATCCCTTGGTCTCACAAGTCAGTTCCAAATGAAGACCTGAAATGATGTCATGAGCAAAAGTCAAAAGGTTTTTTTGAAGGAGGAAATTGCAGGAAAAGCCAGACAAGACTTGGGCAAGAGCTCTGGCTTTCAAATTCACTTTGATATCAGGCAGCTAAAACTCATCTGCAGTATCACTTTACATCTGATTTTGCCTTTCTTTCCTTGGCTCAGATGAATCATTGGTCATTGAAAGCGAGATGAAAGCATATGCACAGTCTCTGTTGGAGAGGAAAACACTTGCAGCTCTGATCACTTTCAAGCAGGTGGAGCAACAGTTTCTCTGCACGACCGTGTGAAGAAAACCGGTGACAGTTCCTAGCGGGGATCGGGCAATGATGCTAGAAAAAATTTAGGCATGAAAAGAGGTCAGTTTCTAGTTAGGCGTGTGATTCACCTGGTGAGGACCCACAGCGTGTTGTGTGATACGTCTGTTTTTGACTGAGAGTGGCTGATCAGGTAGCCTGGTTTGGGCTGGGACTACTCCTGACAGCTAGATGCCTCTGAATGCTGGCAAACTCAGTCATTCTCCTCGAGGCGTTAGATTTCCAGTTGTCTTTTACCTTCCAGAGCACACTTTAAGGGTCAATGTGTTATGCTTGGTATACTTTTGATAAAGTATCACTGTTTACATGATCGACAAGAGTACAATTCTGAATTTGGGTGCACTGCTCACAGACCGCTTGGTTTATGATAACGTATAATCATTGTGAAAAAGTTTTTTATCTTCAGCTGCTGGGCAATCTAGGAAAAAAAACCCAGAAGTATGATATTGAGCTAGCCAAATAATAGCCGATAGCATTGATCTGTGTGAATTTTGACAGCTGCAATCGGAACTGTGTCATCTTGCAGGAGTATAAATTGCCAGTGGAGAGACCACAGCTTTATACCGAAGGCATCATGCAAGTCCTCCTCCTCCTCGCAGCTGTAGGGTTTTGCTGGGCACAGTACAACCCCAATACTCTCTCTGGGAGGACGGCTATCGTACATCTCTTTGAATGGCGCTGGGCGGATATTGCTCTTGAGTGTGAACGCTATTTAGCTCCCAATGGATTTGGAGGAGTTCAGGTAAGCTGTTTCTTCTGAGTAGGTACGAAAATGCTATTGTAACATTCAATGAATAAATCAAAATGCCTGAATTGGTGTATTGTGTTTGCATGGCAAGACTCTGGTAGTGGGGGGGGCTGCAGGGGTGGCTTCTGTGAGAAGATGCCAGAAGCTTCCCCTATGTCCGATAGAGCCAATGCGAGCTGGATCCAAGATGGACCCACTGCTGGCCACAGCTGCACCACTCAGTGGCAGCAGTAGCACCTCTGGGATAACATATTTAAGAATGGAGAAAAACACCCTGTGCAACTGCAGCTGAAGAGAGGCGTGAGAATATGTGTGAGAAAGAATTCTGCAGATGCCAAGGTCAGTGGAGAAGGAGGGGGAGGAGGTGCTCCAGGTGCCGGAGCAGAGATTCCCCTGCAGGCCATGGTGAAGACCATGGTGAGGCAGGCTGTCCCCCTGCAGCCCATGGAGGTCCATGATGGAGCAGATATCTGCCTGCAGCCCGTGGAGGTTAACAGAGGAGTATATATCCACCTGCAGCTCCCATGCTGGACCAGGTGGATGCCCGAGGGAGGCTGTGAGTCCATGGGAAGCCCGTGCTGGAGCAGGCTCCTGGCAGGACCTGTGGCCTTGAGGAGAGAGGAGCCCACGCTGGAGCAGGTTTGCTGGCAGGACTTGTGACACGGAGGACCCACGCTGGAGCAGTTGGTTCCTGAAGAACTGCATCCCAAGGAAGGAAGTCACGGTGGAGCAGTTTGTGAAGAACTGCAGTCTGTGGGAAGGGCTCACATCATTGGAGAGGTTTGTGGAGGACTGTCTCCCGTGGGAGGGACTCCACGCTGAAGCAGGGGAAGAGTGTGAGGAGCCCTCCACCAAGGAGGAAGGAGCTGCAGAAACAACGTGTGATGAACTGACCTCAACCCCCATTCCCCATCCTCCCGCGCTGCTGCGGGGGGAGGAGGTAGAGAAACTTGGGAGTAAAGTTAAGCCCAGGAAGAAGGGGTGAGGGGGAAGTTGTCTTAAGACTGGGTTTTATTTCTCATTACCCTACTCTGATTTGATTGGTAATAGATAAAACTAGTTTCCCCAAGTGGGATCTGTTTTGCCCCTGACAGTAATTACCGAGGGATCCCCCTGTCCTTATCTCGACCCACGAGCCTTTCATTATACTTTTTCTCCACTTGTCCAGCTGAGAAGGGGAGTAACAGAGTGGCTTTGGTGGCATCTGGCATCCAGCCAGGGTCAAGCCACCACAGCTGGAGACAGCCAACTCCAAGGAACATTGGTGTTGTAGAGGAGGGATGGAAGGAGTAACTGCTGTTAGATGCAACCCTAGAGCCTGCCGGGCCAATGAATGATGCTGTATCTCTAGCAGAGCAGTTACAAAGGGGCTCGCTTTCCTCTGAAACGCTTCCCCTGCAAAGCTAAGTTTCCCTCTTTACCTTGTTCTGAGGGAAGTGCATAAGCATTAAGTTTTGGCTTTCCTCAGGATTTCGCTATTCCAAGTAAAAATAATTCCCATGGCTTCAGCCCTCCCATGCACAGATCCTGGAAAACAGGCCCATGCTGGACCTGGGCAGCCCACAGGAGCAAAAGAAAACTTCTTTCTTGTCAGTCTACAAGACAGATACCTCCCAGCCCTGAGCTTGTGCTGTGGGAGAGAGAGAGAGACTGGGTTGGGCACTAGCCTGCCTCTGAGGGCAGAGGTACTGAGCGCGGATTTTGCCCTTAAAATGTTGAAATAAACCCAACTGATTTCTTATCAAAGTACATAATTTCATCTGCAGGTTTCACCTCCAAACGAAAATATTGTCCTTACTAACCCAAACAGACCCTGGTGGGAAAGATACCAGCCTGTCAGCTACAAGCTCTGCACTCGATCAGGAAATGAAAATGAATTCAGAGATATGGTGACCAGATGCAACAACGTTGGGGTAAGTGCCTGGAAAACCTGTACCTGCTATGGCAAGAGGTGCTGTATCAGCCAAGGGAGGCTGTTGCTGCTGGCCTCAAAGGGGGCATAAACTGTGAATAGGCTGAAGGGGCAAAAAAGAGCAAATTAATAGTGATGTCAAGCTCTGGCTCTGGCTAGTGCGTCACCATCATTACAAAACATACTGAAATGCACTTCCTGCTTTTCCAGGTGCGTATTTATGTGGATGCTGTTGTCAACCACATGTGTGGGGCTGCGGGTGGCTCAGGCACTCATTCTACCTGTGGAAGCTATTTTAACGCTGGGAACAGAGATTTTCCAGCTGTGCCATACTCTGGTTGGGATTTCAATGATGGCAAATGTCGAACTGGAAGTGGAGAAATTGAAAATTATGGTGATATATATCAGGTAACTTTCACTAGAAAAAGTTTGAAATCTTTTTCTTGTTCCTTTTTTTTTTTTTTTTAACCTGTTGTGTAAACATTACAGTAATGCCAAACAAAGGGAGCCGTTTCTTACAAACCCTGTGCTCAGTCACCTGACAAGTGAATAAAGTAGTGAACTTAGGTACAGTGAAGGTACTCCTGATGCAAAATATCCTAAGTACTGAGAAATCAAGAACCCTCCTCCCATGTTTCGCATGGGCATGTGCGGGAGTTTGCTCCTGAGCTGAGCCCAATAAGCTCTTTCTTATAGCTTTGCAAACTCAGCTGATGTTGATAAGGAGCTCCCTTGGAAAACTGACAGCAGTGCAAGGTGGTAGCCTGGTTGAGTGACTTACTCTTCTTGTAGATGGAATGTGTGGCAGTTCTTTCTGGAGGTTACTGCTCTTCCTTCAGCTGCTTTACAACAATACACCAATTCCCTCTCTCATCCTCAATTCTGATGACATCTGCACAGGGAGGTGATATCCTTCACCAACTGTCCTACCTTGAGTATCGAGCTGTATAGTAAATTTTCCTATGTCTTGGTGCAGACCTTGGCATAATTCTCTTCTATGCAAATGAGATAGATATCCAAGCAGAATTGATTTGAGGCAAACATTTCAATGAAAGGTTTTACGAGCTAACAGAGTGGCACCTCAACACTTGTGTTTTTCATTACCCAGGTCCGGAACTGCCGCTTGGTTGGCCTTCTTGATCTGGCCCTGGAGAAGGACTACGTGCGCTCAAAAGTTGCTGAGTACCTGAACTACCTCATTGATATTGGCGTAGCCGGCTTCCGAATTGATGCTGCCAAGCATATGTGGCCTGGGGACATGAAGGCATTTCTGGACAAGCTGAAAGATCTAAATACTGAATGGTTTTCTCCAGGAACAAAACCTTTCATTTACCAGGAGGTAATCTCCACTTTTTTTCCTTTATGATTGCCTTTGTCTTTTGGTATCTCTTTTACCTCCCTCCTTCAGAGGAATGCCAGAGACATCTTCATCCAACTTTACCCCGGAAAGAGCTAGCCATTTGTTTGCAGCAGCCCTGCAGACATAAGTAGTTTTGCTTTTTAAAAATGCCTCCACAACAGAATGTCATTCAACTTTACCTTTTTTTTTCCTTCGGTCATGTTTTCACATGTGTCCATCATGCATTAGATTGCCTTTGGGTTGACCTGCGCAGCAGAAATAAACATACCTGACTCTTTTTTCTCGATGTAAAGTAAGAAGTAACGTTGAGGCCTGTACACTGCAATTCTTATCAATGTGAGAGGAGAAGAGATGCACAGTTTTTCCTTTGTGTACCAGGTAATTGACTTGGGCGGAGAGCCGATCAAAAGCAGTGAGTACTTTGGAAATGGCCGAGTGACAGAATTCAAATACGGTGCAAAGCTGGGGACAGTGATCCGCAAGTGGAACGGAGAAAAGATGGCCTACTTAAAGTAAGGATGAGGCTGATGTGACTTATCTGAGGGTTACACCAGTTGTCAGAGGAGCTTCAAGTCTTTGTGCTTTTGGCTAGGAACTGGGGAGAAGGCTGGGGCTTTATGCCTTCCAACAGAGCCCTGGTCTTTGTGGATAATCACGACAACCAGCGGGGGCACGGGGCCGGTGGAGCTTCCATTCTAACCTTCTGGGACGCCAGGTATGGGATTGCTCTTGTCCGGGGGATGCTTCCTCCTTTTGCTTGTCTGTCTGTCTGTTCTCTGGCACAGTTTCCCTTTCCACATCTCCTTGCTTTTTTTTGTCTAACAAACAGGCTTTATAAAATGGCAGTTGGTTTTATGCTTGCTCATCCCTATGGATTCACACGTGTGATGTCAAGTTTTCGCTGGCCAAGATATTTTGTAAATGGACGGGTAAGCTTGTGGTGCTGAAGATACGTTCCTGGTGCGTAAGGATCGGAACAAGGCCAGAGAAGCAGTCCAGTGGATTTAAATTTGTTAAGCCGTTTCCCTGTCCCATGTTGGATCTGGCAGGTGGAAGTTTGATGCTGCATCTGGCTTTTCTCTGCAGTCAGGCTCTCTGCATTGCCAGTAAGCATTTAAATTTACAATTGCAGGACGTGAATGACTGGGTTGGACCCCCAAGTAACTCGGATGGATCAACGAAGGCTGTTACAATCAATCCAGACACTACCTGTGGCAACGACTGGGTTTGTGAACATCGCTGGCGTCAAATAAAGTAGGACGCTGTGGAGAAAAACCAAGTAAAAGCAGTTGCTTTTGCTTGATGTTCCTTGTGGCTTTAGAGCTCTTGCAGCCCCGGTGACAGCCGTTCCTTGCATTTTCAGGAACATGGTTATCTTCCGTAATGTGGTGGATGGTCAGCCTTTCTCCAACTGGTGGGACAATGGCAGCAATCAAGTAGCTTTTGGCCGTGGTAATAAAGGCTTCATCATTTTCAATAATGATGACTGGTAAGTCAGTGGGAGAGACCGTGTCCCCAGAGGGAAGCATAGCATACCTCATCAGCAATACTGATGGGAAGGGGAACGTCCTCCTCTCCTGATGAGAGAGATCACCACAGCCTGAGCTGGAGTCATTCAGTTGCATGCCAGGTCTAGAGAGCCAAAATGGGAGCGTAGGGATGAAAGCAGGGATAGGATTAGAAAGCTCATGCTTTACACTGCCCTGCAAAGTAAGGGAGTAACATCAGGTTCAAATATCCTGTACCCAGTTTGAAAGATCTGTTTTGAAAACACTGGATAAATAGCGTTCACGTCTTTTCACATAGGAATATGAACGTTTATTTGCAAACTGGACTGCCTGCTGGTACCTACTGTGATGTTATTTCTGGACAAAAGGAGGACAACAAATGTACTGGGAAGCAGGTGTATGTTTCTGGTGATGGAATGGCGAATTTCCAGATCAGTAACACTGATGAAGATCCATTCGTTGCCATTCACGTTGATGCCAAGTTATAACGCAGGAGAAACCTCCTTCTCCGTTTGCTCTGCACATTTACTGTTACCCAAAATGCGATTCCCTGGTGTTTGATTGTGATTGATTCTCTGTATCTATCTAGTGAATAATAAATGGCAATCAAATTGGAGAGTAATGCTTTATCCCTTCATGAATTGGATTGTAACTTTATCACATCATAACTAGCGGCAATGCAGCGGTGGGTTTTAAGTCAATGCTGGAGCGGTGTCAAGGACTGGGAGACCCATGTGGCAGGATGTTAATAGCCATTGCAAAGCTGTCATTTTGGGTCAGGTCAGGGAAGCCTCCTGCCCCTTTGAAATAGATTGGCACTGCCAGCTTTTTTTGGTTTACTGTACCCTTGTTTGTTTAAGCCATGCATTCAGCTCTAAGCCTCAGGAAGTGTGTGATTCTGTGCCAGCTATTATTCAGATGTTACCTAATCCCAAATGTAATAGTCAGTCTGCCCTTAAAATGACAAGTCCACCGCCAAGCCTGCCAGCTGTTGTGGCAAATGATTGAAATGACACACATTGATCTGAGGTGTCCATAAATAAACAGGAGGTGCTGAATATGGAGAAGGGTATGTCTGTGCTTGTGAACATACGTGAATCCGCTTTTTAACTACATTGGAGTGCAGTGAGTGTCTTGCCTGATATAGATTCAGATAGTTCTGCATTTAAGAGCAGAATTAAATACATGGTGGAGAAAAAGAAATCATGAGACAGTTTTCTTAGGTGTAAGTAAAACTTTGTGGGCCAGATGTTCACTGCTTTGAAAGAACCAGACCTGCATCCAGACTTTGTTTTTTGTTCTTTTTATTTCACAATTTTTGGCACAGCTTTATAATTTGAGCACGAAGAAGATGAAGAAAGCAACAGTGTCATCCTCAGCAACACCAGGTGTTTCACATGAGCCATGAAACTCAGAGTTGCAGTCAGTTTTACCGTTGATCTTTAAGTTTTTCCAAATATTAACCCTAGGAAATGTCTATCATTAGTTTTATTATTTCTATTGCTGCTGTATGTAAAGTGATTTAACTAAGGCCTTAATTTTGCATGCCAGTAGTGAATGAAAATGTTAAAACCTGTTTTGAAATTTATCAAGTTTAACATAAGGTATTTGCTGGGGCACAACAGGATGGTTAACAGATTTGCTGAAGTGTAAGATTTTAGAATTTTGTGGGCATTATGCAATATTTCATTTTCTTTTGCAAAGTAGTGCTCACTTTCTTTGGCCGAACAGTGAGTTTGAGTAGTGTCAAAACCTATTATAGGCTGATGTTCTAAATTTTGTTGCAATATTGTCAGTCTCAAGCCTTTCAAAATAATATCTCAAACCCTAGAAATAAAAAAAATTAGTTGTTTAAATTAGACTTGGTTTTTATTTTCATGCCAAGCTTTGAGTTTTCCAGGTACACTCTCTTCTTGATTTTATATTTTATTTTGAAATTTGGTCTAGAATTTAAACATGGAAAAAGTCCCCCAACCTAACCACCTGGGATTAAGCACATAAAAATAAATATTTCCATTTTTAGGGATATGCCATGTAGCTGGTTGGAAGAAACTTGACCAAGAAAATGTAAATACTATTACCTTTTTCACATACTATCAGGTTATCACACTAGTTTTAAAGTGAATTGAAGAAAAACTATGAACTGTAATAGATTATTTTTCCTTTGGGATCTATGAGATTTCTCTTCCAGAAAAGTTTAACTAGTTCTGTTATACAATTTCCTTTTCAATTCCTTCACTGCAGAAGAGTATGAATGCAGTTGCTGGGTCATGAGGAACCACTCAGTTGCTATTTGTGGGGCAGAAGGTGAATCTGTCCATCTTCACTTATGAGAAATAAGGTATCAGCATATCTGAGAAACCTGCCTTTCTTGCCGCCTCCTTTTGTCTCTGGTTTGGCTGGTCCAGCTGCCCTCTGTTCTACTCTTGTACTGTACTTCCCCATGCTTTTGCCAGTTATGCTTTTCCTGCTCTTCTGCCTCTTGTCTCGCATGTCAAGGACCATTTTGGTCCTAGTCAGCTCTTCCTTTGTGCTTTCTGGAAAGCTCAGGGGAAACGTGTTAGATTCAGGCAGCCATGAAGAGGGTGTGTTCTTCATATTTGTTTGGCTTGTGAGATAGGAAACCCATATGAAATGTTGCAGCCTATATGAAGCACATTTTCACCTCTACTGTTTGAACAGTTTTATTTTTTACAGAAATATAGTGTCATAGAATCATAGAATGGTTTGGGTTAGAAGGGACATTAAAGATTCTCTATTTCCAACCCCCCTGCCATGGGCAGGGACACCTCCCACTAGACCAGGCTGCTCAAAGCCCCATCCAGCCTGGCCTTGAACACTTCCAGGGATGGGGCATCCACAGCTTCTCTGGGCAACCTGTTCCAGTGCCTCACCACCTTCAGAGTAAAGAATTTCTTCCTAATACCTAATCTAAATCTACCTCTTGGATAATGTAGAAAACAAACAACACCCAAAGCAATGATGATCTTATGGAAGCCTTTGCATTTATGGTACACCAAATGGTAAAGTAACTTATTTACCAATGGTGAATGTTGAGGAAACCTTTCAATAGAAAACAAGCTGGGTATCTTCTTTATACTGTGCTGGAGCAAGAGTGGAATGAGACTGTTAACTACTGTCCTGTACCTACCTTCTTCAAGCAATACGAAGCCTATGATGGTCTGATTTGGAAGAGCTACATTTCATACGTATCCTAATTCAAACTAAGCAGAACTTCGTGTATATCAACATGTTGTTCGAGCATGGTTTGTTTTGTGACATACAACATACGGAGGCATTTAAGGGAAGTAGACTGGAACAGAAGGAAGATCAATGAAGAGATAATTAATTTGTAGTGTGAGAAAAATTCCTTGACGTATTTCACCCAGATGGTCTCTAAGTATCCATTATTGGCAATGATATCCCTTAAAGAACATTTTAGGAACAGTAGTTAAATGGTTTTACAGAGAAAGTTTAAGACTTTACCAATTCTTGTTGTAAACTTTATTATGGTCCTCTAGTTGACCATTAACTTCTGTCATTTCAACACTAAGAAAGTTTTGGGGCTGATGTTTCATCCTGAACAGTTAACACTTGCAAAACCAATGAAGAGTAACTTATATTTTTCTTATTTAATTAATTGTACTTGTCCATATCTAGTAGAATTCTGCACACAAACATCAGACTGTGGTAATCATAGAACATACTGGTAGTGTGAAAGCTCACACTTTAAGGGACTGACTCCAGGCAATAAGAATTTTCTGACGATATCTTTTACCTTCTGTAAGTCACAATAAAATCACCAGCTTTGAAGTTGAACTTGTTTTGCTCCAGGTTTTGAGTTTTAAGAAAGTTATTTGGAGCTGATTTGTTATGCAATGTATGAAGATGCCATCTCAGAGCATGTTATGGCCCAAAAGCAGCAGTCACTGAGAAAACATTAAAGGAGCTAAGCAAGCAAGTTGATAAACTGAAGAAATAGTTGTCTCAGTCTAAATTAATCTCTGATTCTATAAGTGCATAATAAGTTTGTACGTTTGTTCATACTTTTTCCTTTTCCGTCTTTTTTCTTTTTCTTGTTTATTCTTTTTTCCTTTTCCTTTTCCTTTTCCTTTTCCTTTTCCTTTTCCTTCTTTTGGTTTCTTTTTTTTTCATTTTCATTTTATTTTTCTTTCTCTTTCCCTTTCTCTTTTCTATTTCTCATCATATTTCTGTGTCTACATGTAGCTTTCAGCATAATAGTGATCAGAATTTAATGGAAGTGATGCACAATAAAGCAAAGTGAATGGCTACTTGTATGTGCAACTGCTCGTGAATACTTAAGTTTTATATATATAGACACATTTAAGCAGTAAACACTTTCACAGTCGCCCGATGAGAAAAGAGAAATGATGGGTCTGATACATCACAAGATGGTTTATCCTTTTAGCGGTTTTAATCCACAGAGTTAAAATTATGTATTTGTCAGATAAGGTGAAATAAACAGTGATATTAGAAAAATCATGAACTTCTAGTTGATTGTCTATGAGTGGACCAAAATGTTAAGTTTACCAAATTATTCATGGCAATATATTTTCTCAGCACAATGCAACAGCAAAAATGGAAACTTTTGTTCAGCTCTGCATGCCTCTCTGTCACTTTATTATTTCCCTGAATCACTGTTATTTTTTGAACAGAAGAAAGAGTTCTGTAAAGGGAAGCTAGCAGTCTATTGTCTTTTTTATAGAGACTGTGAAAATTTTATTCAGGTTATCATTTTGTTTTAAAGGGAAACAAATGAAAAACTCACCACATAACACTAACTTTGTAATTGCTGATCGTGTGTTTGGTGCCTTTATCTGCAATCTGTGTTTTTAACAGTCTTAGTCTATTAGACTCACTGCACAATGTATTCTGAACAACATACAGATATTTCCTTAGCAAATGGTTTCATGCCATGGCAATTTTCACTTTGCCTTAATGTTAAATCAGAATGGTGGTACGAAAGAATGCTACTAGAAAAAATGCTACTAAATATGTTGCCTTTCAAATGACATTTAATACAAAGGTCTTAGTCATAAATATTCCGGTGACACTGTTTGAGGTGATAGTGGTGAATTATCTCCAGTTACTAGAGTGAAAGTGAAAGTGCTTGGGTTTTCATCCAGCTGCCACACTAAGTGCTCCGGGATCAATACCCAGAGCATTTAGTGTACAATTAAGAAAGTGACTTACACCCTGTAGGAGAGCAGTAAAACGTGAGACATTCTGTGGCACTTGTGAGTTGAAAATAGAAATACCAAGCATTTGTCAGAGAATGAAATTCCATTGTCTTCCTTGGTCTTAAACTAAGAATTAGATTACATTGTCCAGGCACCAAGACTGAGAATTAACCAGCTTAATTAACTGCATTATACTTCCTGATTCCTAGGATTATTTTTTTTCTTCTTCCTCGCCTCTCCGCCCAGAAAAGGGTGATGTCATGGTAAATATACACCGCTACCATCATATTTTATTTTTCATTTCAGTTGTGAAGAAAGCCTTTGGAAGCTTAGCAATTTCTGTGTGTTTGTAGTTGACAAATGGTAATAACTGTGGATGCTAATTTCTGCAATGTTCTGAATACTCTGTGGAGCATGAAGTCAGTTGGAAGACCCTTAAAGAAAGTTAACCTTTAGAATTTGGGCAAGGTGGCTACAGGGAACTCGTTATGTTTACAATATTGAACATTCAGATATTGGCCTAATTTACATTGGTATATTTACATTGGTATTATTCCTGAGCCGGTCCCTTATAGTGTGTGTGGGAAGTAGCCACCAGAATTTTGATTTGTTATCTTGCAGGACCTCGTGGTATATTTTAAGTATTGGAAATTTTCTGTATTTAAAATGAACTGTTTGTTACAACATTATTGTCCAAAGTCTTCTGCCTTTATGATTTTTCTAAGCATATCTATGTCTTGGGAATTGTCAAGACTAAGCTCATAGGATAAAAACATTCACTTGCAAAACAGCCATTGACTGAATTTAGGTCATTAGCTACTAATCAAGTTGAACCTCGCCATTCATGTTTAGCAACAACAAAAAGAAGCAGCAAAGAACATTGAACTGGGCAGATTAACACCAGTGCAAAAAGGATAATTTTGGCTTTTCCTTTTTCCCACCAGGTGTTTTCTTCTTGTTTTTGTTTTTGGTTTGTTTTGTTTTTTTTTTTTTCCTGTGCCATCCTCTTGTATAGCCTCCGTTAGCAAGAAAAGTGAAGTAAACAAGCATTTGTTAAGAAGTCATGGGGTCACAGCCCAGTGTTAAAAGCACAACAAATGTACCAGCAGCCTTGGTCTGTAAACCTACTAATGCTTCCCACACAGCAATACAATTGGAAGCATAGCATTTTCCTAAATGGAAGTTTCTTGGAAATGATGGTAGCTTCACAAACACACATCCACATCTCTCTACAGACATCTGAATATTTCAGCATTTCTTTTACTCTCCTGCTTTTCAGCATTTGTGACCACCATTTTGATTGTATTTAAACATATATAATTTGCATGGTCTGGTAGAAACCAGCAGAACAATATCTTAACTGTGAAGCTGCAGCAAGATAACAGAGGGATCGATAACACATCAGAACCTTCCTGTTGAAACAGACCCTCAGGTGGCTAAACTGGCACAGAGTGAACGTGGATTTCCATGAACTAATCTCACTGCAACTCAAACAAGTTCCTCTGAACAGAGGACACTTAATGGAGTCTAGCAGTAACAGAGGCAATAAAGGGTAATGACACATAAGGAAAAAACCCCTAGCTTTCTCGATCTGGGTTCTGTGCACATTTCATCTACCCTTTACTAGACAGCACAGTCAGCAACAGGCAGCTGATTTGCACAGTGTGACAGTGAGAGGACAGAGTAGCCAGTGGTGGACAGACAGCACGGCAGAACAATTAGATAGGTGCTAAGCTAGAATGAGTACCAATGTTGACAAACGTGACATTGACAAGATGAACAAATGATAGATAACAAGATAGAACACAGACAAAAACTAGGCAAACTCCTTCTGGCTGACTTGTCTAGAGCACCAAACCCTGTATCCATGGGTAGGAATTACATATGATTGAAACAACGAAAAGACACGACTAAAGCAAATGGATTAGCAAGCACCGTGTTTATGTATTGCAGATAGGACTTTCATGCTTTAACTGGGAAAATAAATTATATCTTAGAACAGCTGTGATAGAACTTTATGATGCTGTAACCTGTAGCAAATTGTCTATTCACTCTACAAAAATAAAAGTAATGACCTTGTGCTGACAAATAGACTGCCACATTTTGCAGGATTGTATGCTATGTAAGAGGAAAGGGTTAAAACCTCTTGATAGGAGACCTCAGATGGTACAAGACAAAAGGAAGTGTGGCAGAAAAATTTGAGCACTGGATTTGGATCTAGTTTTCTACTTTTCTTTGGAATCCATTTCAGTATCTGCTTCCACGGATTTTTTTTTTTTAAATTATCCATCTTTTACATATAATATCTACCACATTAATCGCCAGCCTTGATATCATAAATATGGTCTCTAGATAAGTACTCTGGTGCTTGCCAAGGGAAGTGAAAGTGGCAGTTCTGCATAGAAAGTCCCTACATATGCAGAAACAGAAATCAAAATAGCTGCCATAAAAATCACTTTCCCTACTTCTACCCCTCTTCATGAGGAAAGCCATGTACTGTCTGTGCTGGTATCCCCTTGTGGCACTCTGTGAGTATCATAAACTCATTGTACAACCAGTCAAGTCATTTTCTCACCTCACATGAGATTGGAGAAAGTTTGTCTCAACAAGTCTGCAGCTTATTTACAAAGCTGACAAACTGGAGACGTGATGAAACTTCACTGTGGAGGGCTGTGTTTCTCTAAAAGAAGGGAACATCATGTAATCCAGGCCTGAATTACTACTACTGTCTTCCCATTTGTCACAGATGCAATACAATTGCTCTTTTCATGTCTGCTGACGTTGGAAAAATATTATTCTTCTAGCGTCACAGGTGGCTTTCTGTTCATTCGATCTTCACACGCAAATGCCATGTTCTGTTTATCCCACACTGAGAGATCAGAAGGTTGGATAAGACCGTTGGGGTCATTTCAGTTGCACTATAATTACCAGATGATCCTCTCCACTTATGTCTTAAGTGCTTTATCTGGTCTACTTTGAACATAGCTTTGTTTATGCATCAGTGACTTTTTTTGAAAAGCTACTCAACTGCTTAATGGACTTTATGGGCAGATTTCTTATTATCAGTAAGCCAAAATTTACATTTTCATATTATAGTTCATGGCTCTTTAATCACCTTAAATAATGCCTTGTCTTTCCCCTGACAATATTTCCTATCAGTAGCCGAGAAACTAAGGGTATGCTGAATGTCAGTGTAGTGTAGATTATTTAGAATTAAATCCACTGTCACCAAATGAAAGCTTTTTCCCTTCCTCACTTTTATCTAGGTAGACACAAAAATTTAGCAATAGAATTTTTCTAATCCTGCATGATTCAGTAGATTTTTGGCCTAACATGATCTGATACTTATGCACTTATAAACTTTGTTAGCTAACCTGTAATCATTGCAGGTATAACCTTCATTCAATGTAACCTTCTACCCTGAAAACAAGTGGTCTGACTAATGTAAAAATCAAATAGCATATAAGCATATGTCTCTGTGTGTGTATATATATATTGGGGGATGTGTGTGTATGGATATAGACACTTAGCTGGAAATTATATGAAATATTTATAGATCCCATTACGTTGGATTTCTGCCATAACTGTTTAGGGATCTAAATTAGCAAATAAGGTTTTATTTCTGGGATAGTCAATGCTCCAGTCTCATACTTCTTGTGCAACCAGAATTTTCATTAAGATCAAGTAGACATCAGTATAAAAAAAAAAAAAATAGCATACAGTAATCTTTCTGGTTTATGCATATTTCCCTTTAAAATGTTTGAAAAAATGGTTCTTATTTTTGTATTGAGGTCTAAACTCAACTTTTAAAATGCTTGTATGATTTTGCAATGAGATGGAATTTTAATTCACCCTTATCCTAACAAATGAGTGAATAAGTGGAGATTCTTTTTACTGAAGACCAATACCCTTTACATGGTAAAATACCCTCAGTCTGAACTCTCCCTAGTCCCTCTTCTATTCCTCAAGAATGACGGAAATGGCAGTTCTTTTTCAAACTTGTATTTATTGGGTCCTTTAAGCAAATCAAATTTCTGTCTATCTCCCTTCACTATTTTTGCAGGTATACACTGTTTCTACATGGCTACTTGAAATACTTACTGTGGTGGGAAGTGACTGCAGATTTGGAAGAAGGAAAAGAGAAAGAAGGAAAGAAGGAAAAGGAAAGATGATTTTTCTCATCTTCTGTATACTGTGATGGGGGACACTTAAGGAGCTGATGGTGAAGCTATGGTATCATGAGATGAGTCAGGGGTCATGGGCTATGCTGCAGGATGTTTTTGAGCTCAGGGATCACAGCAGGAGACAGCACAACTGCTGTAGCGCTAAGCAGTACCGTGGCTCATCATGGTGTGCAGCCTGGAGCCAGGGAGTTGCTTTGCGAGTGCTTGTAATACCAATACTGTGGTTGGGTAATAGCACATGTGGAAGAGTCTCATAAAGAAAGCACGAGAGCTGACAGGTCTGTTTGGTGTGTGAGTACTAGGCAGTCACATACGGAATGAAATAATTACTTTAATTACAGTAATACTTGTCCTAAACTGAGTTCAGTTTATGGCTCAGAGTGGACTAGGCCACTTCTGTTTATCATTGTATTTATGTCTCATCCTTTCCTTCTCCTCCTAATACATAAATATCTGAAAAATATGAACAAATTTATCAATCACAGCAACTTGTGTTGGGGAAGGATTTGTGTTACAGAAGGGTAATTGAGGCATAAACAACCTGGACCTGCCTGGTCTTTAGCCTGCCAAATTAAAGACTTGGTCAGGACAGCGTCAGGAAGGAATAGGGCAGTGTCATGAAAACCTTAGAACAGCCCACAGAAAATTACTTCCTATTACAGAATTCATGGGTGTTTCTGTAGGAAAGTCCCACGTTCCTGAATGTGAAACTGGGAGCCACACATCTCTTCTCAAGAGGGAATGTGGCCAAAAATTATTTCCAAGGGAAACCCCACATGAAACCAGAATCCTGGCATTCCTCCTCTTAAAGGAAACAGCTCTTTAGCTCATTTAGTCACACAATCAGTCTTACTTTTGCTTAGTCTCGCCCTCTGTCACTGAACTTTGGACAGTCAGTGGCACAGTTTCAACAAAAGACAAAGGACACCTTTCCTGTCCCTCCCAAATAATCTGCAGCCTACTGGAGCAACGTCTTAAAATATAGGAGCAGAGCATTGACGCCCCTCCAAGTCTGAAATAAACCTTAGACAGGGCTAAACCTAACACCACAACAAACTCACTCATCTCATGTACCAAAGGCACATAGCAACTCTGCTGGTATATCCTGCATTCAGAAGAGGACCTCACATTGAATAAATCTAAGCTCAAGATGGAGGACAGGAACACAACCCAGTCTGTTTAGAGTCCTTCTTGGTGGGGCACTTAAAACAGAAAATCTGAGTCATGCCTAGACTGCATACCTGAGAGGAGACAATGTTAGAGGCCTGATTCACATGTTCCCTTTTGAAAACTGTTAAGAATTAGGAGCACAAAATAATGTTAACACATTGTATTAATTTTCCTTTCTTATACTGAACCCACTGCTGTCATGGAATATGTGGAAGAGAAGATATTTGATAGAATGGTTTTCAACTGTGCGGGTACCCTGTTTTAAAATGGAATGATAAATAACTCACAATATTTTATATTCTCAATGTCAAGGTATTAGCCATATCCATTTCAACAAAATGTTCTTTATTTTTAGGGAATAAATGTTCAGTAAGTTGATCACAGTGATGGATAAAGCTGCAATCTAAACGCCAAAGACAGCAATAAAAAATAAACATCAACTCAACCTCAAGAAGTTAATCTTATGAGAACGAGAGTTATTTTGTCACAGTCGTCTATTCTAATGACTTCTTATTGCTTTTTGACTACTTGATTAACTATATATATATATATATAACCCTGTGTTCTTGTTCCCACGTTCTTAACAATGCTTCAGGACACTGTGCCTTTTTATGCTTTAACTGTTGTGCAATAAAATGTATATTTCAAGCCAGATTTAGAGTAGATCTAATGAAAAAAATTCAAGGAAATCTACAGATCAATTCTTCTGTTATTGAAAATTTGTCTTCTGATTGAAAATAAAGATATTTTATTGGCATTTTTGCCCATCAGAAAATGGATAATTAATAAATCTATTATTTTACAATTATGTTTCATAAATGAACTAGGTGAAGCATTTTGTCCCCAAGCAATTCCTATGAAACACTACTTATTTAGTTTATATGTGAGCAAAGTGACCACTAATTATTATTTGCAAACTCATGATAATACTGTTCAGCTGGTCAAAAAACATTTGTGCTGCTACTAATTAAAATTACTCTAGTTTTAGGAACGTACTGCTACAGAGCACCTTGGCAAAACCTCTTCAGTCTATGGTTCCATGCATTTTTCTATCATTATTGACAAATAATAGTCATTCTGCTCTCAAAAAAAAAAGCCATCAAAACAAAAAATTCCTTGCGTCATCTCATTATAAAACTATTTTGTTCACAACTATGTTTAATTATTGCTATAATGACAGTGATTACATGAAATTAAATCTGCATGGGATTTCCAAGCTACAGTATCTCAAACGTGAGCTGAATTTTCTTAGTGCTGCAGTATATAAAAAGAGAAAAAAAAGATACTCTTTACATTCATGACATCTTTTGCTTGTTTTTAGCTTGGAGCCATAACACACAACTCCACAAATGCTTGTATTGGCAAAACTGATGAATTCCTAAACTTTTAACATGTGGGAATGAACAAATTTTCTAAAACAAATATCTAGAGATTCTAGAGAAGCCATCCATGCTGCCACTGAGGTCATGGTCACAATTTTACTATATTAAAACATGCTGTTATTTACTTTTGAAACAATATGCACTAAACCAGAGATACAGAGAGTATAAAACAGAGTTCTGCTGCTCTCTAATTTTGACAGTATTTAAATTGTTCAAAATGAATATATTCTTACCCTGGCTACTGATGTGTATATATTGCATACACACGTATACAAAAAGGCAGTGTTGTACCTATATTTATAATATAGATGGCATCAATCTGTATGTTCAGGAGACACTGCATTCGTATGGAATGTAACAGAATTGTAAGCTTTGCTGAGTATCTCACTGAATTGAAATAAATAGCTTAGGCTCTTCAAATTCCATTTTTATGCTCAACAAACTGTCACCAAGGAAGTAGTTTTTCATGGTTTATGACAGCTTCAAGAGATTTGCAGTTGTGCCCTGAATGCATTCAATTATACTTAATATCAACCTTCAAAATTACTTTTTACCATTACCTGGACAACTTTAGTGCAGAAGAAAGTGCTTTGTTCAGATATAGTATGCTAATGTCATCTATTTGAACACCTGATATATTCAAACAAGGCATTCCATATGGAGAAAAAATTGCATCAAATATATATTAAATATCATAGGCCTTTTTTCCCCAGTATTATCCGGCTGAGCAGTCAACTACAGTGACTCGGCAAGAGGCTGAGGAGGACAGGCTGAGCCCTGGGGAAACCCCTGCTGCTGTGACAGAGCTTGGGCCCCAGGGAGTGCCCACGGGCCTCGTACTCCAGGACTTTCCTCTTCTTTGTCACTTGGCCATGGCTCCAGTCTCTGGAAAAATTTAAGAGAAAAACAGGGTATTAAAACACTACCTGAAAAAAGCATCTGGGATTTCTGCCTCCCTCTGCTTTGGACGAGGTGGATGGTCTCTCATCATCTGCCTCTCCACCATGGACTCCGGTCGGAGACAGCTCCACCGGTGCTGCGCATTGGGCCTTACCAGATCAACCTCACGTGAGTAACCGCCCCTGCAACAGTTGCTGATGGCAGTCAGTCAACCATTCTGTGTTTGAAAATGTGGGAGGCCTGAAACTCTTAAAAGCTAAATACTGGATCTGCTGTCTCTGGAGTCAGTCAGTACTGCGGCCTGGCAAACCTAAAAATTAAGCCATGGATGTTGTTATCATGGACAGGAAAGTAATGCTTTAGAGTGTGTATTTGAGGGTATATTACTTAAAGGGACTCTATCGAGTCTATCGCCCCTGTGAGGCGAGGCCAGACGTTGGCCTGCAGTGGGCACAGCTGGTTCCAGCCGGTTCCAGCCCACTCCACTGCAAGGCACAGCTGAGCCCACCCGTCAAAACTAGTGGCCACTCTGTGAAAGCATAATTTAAAAAGGACTAAAACGCTTTACAGGCAGAGGAGGGAGTAAAAACGTGTGAGGAACAGCCCTGCGGCTGCCTAGGTCAGAGATAAAGAAGGAAGAGGAAGAGGAGGTGCTCCAGGTGTGGGAGCAGAGACTCCTCTGCAGCCTTTGGAGAGGGCCATGGTGGACCAGACGTCCACACTGCAGCCTGTGGAGGACCCTATGCTGGAGCAGGTGGAGATACCCTGAAGCTCTCTCCCTGTCTGAGCCGTGTCCCAGCCATGCCCCTGGCCAGCCCCGCACCTCCATGAGCCTCACCCCGACCATCCATCTCAGCTGCCTGCCTTGGCGCCTCTCCAAGGGCCTGCCTGGTCATACTGGGCTGCGGCGGTGGCTGCGCCAGCTTCCCCGCCTGCCTTGTGCAGGTCCTGTGGGATGGGCCCCACGTGGCCTTGCCGTGCCCTGCGGTCCTGCGGGTGGACCTGGTGAATGTGCTGTGGTGAGGACTATTTCGAAAGACACATGGCAAAAGCATACGAGAGAAAAGAAGTTCGCTTTCATCATGAGTAAATATCACACTTCGGTCTGTTATCTCTACTAATCTACAGCCTAAGTTTGCATGTAGTAAAGCATGACTAGATTTTTTTTTAAATCATCTCTACTCCTTGAATGCAATCCTATGAGTGTTCAATTAAAAATATTTCAAAAAGATCTCGTTTAACTCAGAGATAAGGCCTGATTGCTA
Source organism: Alca torda (assembly GCA_008658365.1). NCBI lineage: Eukaryota > Metazoa > Chordata > Aves > Charadriiformes > Alcidae > Alca > Alca torda. The sequence goes on along the minus strand of CM018087.1, from coordinate 12,777,889 downwards.
GGTGTTTCTTGGAACACAACGTGATGTGTCAGTAAGGCTAATGAGTCTCTAACAAAAACATTTGAAAAGACTGTCTACAAAGGAGCAATCTTACACAGACATGCTGATGTGCCTAATTAAAGAAGCTAGATCATGATCATCAGGATAATGTAAGTACTAATAACGTAATAGTTTAGCTTAATCTAAATTGTACTGTTCTGGAAAATAACCACTAATTGGTATGGAGAGAGACTGATGAAGTCATGTAATTTCTGCTGATAGTACTATACTTAGCACACAGAAATGAGTTCACTCCAATGCCAGACGAAACAGTTCTAGTGAACTGCAAATAAGCACATAGCATAAATGCTGCTTTTTTGCTAAGTGCTATGATCAACAACGTACTGTTATCTGCAGCCTCAATTAGACAAGACTTTGGGTTTTGACAGCAGTAACAAAACATTGCAAGTGTTGGCAGCAGTCTGCAGGCCCAGGTTCAGCTGGCCTGGGCTGCAGTAACGTGTGGAGTTTCCTGATAGTGCAGCTCCTCAGGCAGCCTGAGCCAGGGGGATCATTCCCAATGAGAAACTAACACATTATTGAAGTCTTTATGATCCTGCAAAGCTTCCACCTTCTTGTTAAAACTAGCACAATAAAATTCTGCGAGGCCAGTGGTGGTTGTGCAAGCAATATAAAAGCCCATTAACTAACTCAAATGATACGATAATACCCTCGTCTCTAAACAAGAAAAAAGCAAAAAATGAAATCTACTATTTAGTAGTTGGAGCAATTATATTAAAAATCAGAACATTACAAAACTCAGTTTCTCATATTAAACACTAATTTGGCAATTTGTTGTATTATTATATTATATTTTATATGTATGCAGTGATAGAATCTTCCTGTGTTATTAAATATGTACCCTGAAATATAAAGAGAATACAAGTTCAACAGTTTCATTACAGACTTTAGCATCACCTTGAGGAAAAATTATATATTTTGTCACTGGCTTTTATAAGTGTCTGAAGATTCTGTATTACAATTATACAGAGTGACTCTTTTAAGCAGTACACCAAATTTCATGCCTTTTAGTTATTGATAGAGTCTAAATATTTTAATTGTCATTCTGTTTACTACAACTCCAGCTGCTAATTTTGACTCATTTAGCACGTACCTGCTTCAGGTCACCATCTTACCTACAGATGGATACCATTAAAATTTTGTTTGTGTTAAGTGAGAACAAGGCGCACAAGACAGGTGATCTTTTGATTTAGCTTTTAGAACAAGATCTTTGCTGATGACAGAGCAGATGGTCAGCTTTGTTGAAACGGAGAATTAAAATAACTAGATAGATTTTAGCAGATGTGCACTACATTCATGCATAAATAAACCTAATCCTCATCCTTTATCTCCCCAATCTGGATTCTAGGTGTAAAGGATGTGCAGTCATGTGTAGTGTGGTCAGAAACCTGAACCAGGATAACTCTTCATTTTCTAGTATCAACCACAGTGAAAGAATGATGTCTTTTGGTTTTTTCCATCAGAAGACAATAATTGTTAAAATCTCGATTTATTTTAATATATTTGCTTTATGTTTTATTACAGAGGGAAAGTTTCTTACCAATCAAAATAGTATTTTCAGAATAGGCTGCTCATCTTAGAAGTAAAAATAGAAATTATGTAGCACACAGTCCTTTAGCAGTGCTCACTGCTCAAGCACAAAAAATGGATGCCAGTAAGTATTATAACTCAGCCCTGAAACTCATGTGTAAATACAGATCCTGTTGTTTGTGTTTAACCTAATTCCATTAGAAGGCTACTCATCTTGAGACTTTTCAGTCTGAAGATACTACTTCTACAAACTCATCTCTTTAGATTTATCGCCAGAAAAGTGAAAACAGAATACTTCAACTTGGACCAGCCTGACCAAAAATCAACATGGTGACAGTAAAGTGACTATCGAGATGGTGTAGGATTTGTAGTACATCCTGAGAAGTCACCACTATATGGCAGCACTTGACATAGATTCCTGGTGCTTGGAGGGAGATGGGGAATGTGTGTTTTCTTTTGCTAGCAATACAAAATACTCAGAATAGACTGTTAGAGCATAATCTTCTGAAGTGCATAGATGCCAAGTACACATATCTCTTCACACATCATACTGTAAAACAAGGATTGTCTAATTTCTGAGGCTATGGGAATTTTTCATGAAAAAACATTGATTCATCAAAAGCAAAATACTTCACAGACATGTACAGCTTTTATAAGGTTTAATATGGAAAAAGTTTGTCAGGAATCCTTGGTTTATCAAGAAAAGTTCTTTGTCAATAAACTTCCCTCACTGACAATGTAGTGTCCCTGGAATTTACCTACAAAACAGGGAATCCTTGTTGATAGGCTCAACATGAAATAGTGTCCTGAAAGAAAAACAGCAATTCCGTGAGTTCATGTAGACTATACACTGTTTTACATAAGTGGGATTTTCAGAGGTACCTGCTCAGTCCTCGTCAGATTTCTACAAGACCTCAAATCCAGAATATTGAAAACTACTGATTTTATACCAGGTAGAACAATTCCAAAATGAGTGGGAAAGAGCAAAGCCCCAGGAAAACCATTGCTTGTTTACAGGGCCCTGCCTTCAGATATGGGAAGTCCTTGCTCTGGGCATGGTAAAAGTGGCGCTCTCTTGGGATCACCAGAAGATTTAATACCAAGAATATAAGTAGTTCTGATAAGAGACTTGCTATTTGCTATAAAAGTTTGAGCAGACAGTAAGCAGCTTGACATTTTTCATAGAAAAGAGAAAAAAAATTCCTGCCTGTCTCTTAAGATCCATCAGAAGTCACAGCCTCTTTCTTTCAGTGGGACCATGTAATATCAGGTGCTCAGCAACTCACCTGACAAGGCAGAGCTCTTGAGTCATCTGATAAATGACTGGTGCAGTAAAATGGCTTGAGCCTTTCCTGCCACCAAAGGTAACAAAGGCATTGTATCTTCAGTCTTCCGGACCAAGAAGCTGATTGCATTCACTCTTTGAAGTACTGAGCGGTCCCATCCATTGCCAAATGGGCTGCACGTCTTCAACTCTGACAGGGCATTCTCTGAGGCAAGTGACAGTGGTACATTATCACTGATTAACATTGTCCACAAGTGAGTCAGATCATGGTCCCTTAATACTAGCACTGTGTAAATACAGAAAACATTTTTTTTGAGAAAAAAATAATATTTCGACTTCTGCCACTGTGAATTCAGAACGTTTTCTGAGCCCTTATCATTAACGTCTGAAGCAGAAGTACTCTTAAGACAGTACAGGTCTCTTTTTGGACTGTGAATGATCTTCTGGACTATCAGCGGTCCAGGAGACACAGATGAAGAGTCCAGGAGGAACTTGCTGAAGTGTCTGGATCAAACGCCGTATCAAAAGTGGGCAGCTCTGACAATCAGGTGTCTCACAATGAGACACCTTAACTATCTACTCCCTTCCTTTCAGTGGAAGGAGATAAAATTATCTTGTTAAAAGATTGATGAAATAGTTTATGACATTCAGATATAGGCTTTAATTTTTTTCTGTGAATGTTTTGCAACTGGGGAAATACCAATTCTGTTACACGTACCATGGCATTTCAGGGATTCTTGCCAACACAATAAAGAATAAAAGGGTTGCGAAAAGAAACAGAATGATAAAACTTGTCAGAACCACAAGATGGCAATACTGTTTAAAATATAAAGCTTACTCAACTAAAACAATAGCGTTATGACCATTCATAGCAGATATCATGTGCTTGTTTACAACTACAGTGTAAAATGGCTATTTTCAAGGAAGATAATCACAAGTTAGCGGTATCCTCAGGCTTTGTTTTAATTCTCCTATTAACAAGCAGTATAGAACAGGTTCTTGTTCAATATCGTGGCTCAAACGCCAGTGGAACAATGCTGCTGGATTTCAACACAAAACATGCAAAAGAATGAACATATTGCAATCAGTGAACATATTGCGCACTCGTTTTCTCTTTCATGTCTTCAGTTTCTGTGGAAGAGAAATTTGAGGCCACTAAATAGTGTCTGGCAGCTATTTTTGTTGATTCGCTATCATGTTAATAATCACAGCCACTTTCAGGCAGCAGAGAGAGCAGATGCAGGAAGCTGTTGTGGCATTGCCTCATCAATATAAAATGTGTTGCATACAAAAGGTGTCATTCAGAGCAAGCAGATAAAATGTTACTATATACTCAAGGGTGTACACTGTATTCCCATTTCTGGGGCACTGCCTGGTTATGTTATTAAATAGTTATTGATATTGTCTCTTACACCAAAACAAAGAATCCCACCAAACCTAAGTGCTTATGCAGCTCACAGACGGTAGGTGCCAAGATTCACAAGTAGTGAGGCTAAGGGCGAGATGATCTCACAGCCAGGCACAGAGGTTCGGGAAAGGCATATGAACTCACTGAGAAACGTGCACAAACACCCACGTGCATGCTCATGCAGTGCTAAAAGGAATGATGGAGAATTATAAAGAAATTCTATTCCAGGGACATATTTATAATATAAAAATAGAAAAACTAGTCTTGTCTGCACACTGTGTAGTGGCGGGAGGAGTCCTAGGCACACGCATGTGCAGAATCATGAGGGAAATCGCTTTCAGCAAGTAAGCTCTTGCTGGTTTAGTCCCTGTCTCAGACAGGACTCTGCTAGGGAGCTGGCAGTTGCAGGCTGCAGAACTGCTGATTTTCCATGCTAAAGATTTGTTGTGGCACAGTAAGAACTTGTTGTTAGTCTACCGATTGCCATGACAAACTCAATATATCTGTTTTTGTTTACACTGACAGATGCAAATAACTACACAAATCTCTAGCTCAGAGCCTCATTCAAGGTATGCTTTTCAGCAACAGGAACACAGTGCCCAGGGCTGGTCTATGAACAGGAATGTTATTATATTTAACTGCAGGGTATATCTTTTTCCTTGATGCATAGTATAGCATGTAACTCCCATTAATTTTAAAAGGTTATAGACTCTAGGAACATCAAAGTAGAACATACCCTGAGGAAACAGAGCCTGTCCTTGGATGCTCATGCACAGCTGCTATTGACATTAATACAAGAGTGCAGTTCTTAGCCCTAAGTATGCCCCTTTTTACTGGAACTGGAACTGAAGTCAATTCTCATGGAAAAGCCTTACAGAATTTCCAGAAAATAGCAACTGCTAAGAATATGTTTTAGACCAAACTATATAAAACAGAAATCTTATTAGACAATGAGATACTTACTGTATTACACACAACTAATTTCAAAATAACAGCACGTATCTCACCCTGTTTATTGCTGTAGGTCTCATCTGTCTCATATCTTGAATTGCACAGTCTCACTCTTGCAGCAATGAGTTGATATAAAATAGCAGATGTATCAACCTTTTTCACTCGCTCCTCACCTAAACATTCAGGCATTGTGGACATATGGCTCAGGCATGATTTTTAGCCTAGATTATCATTAGTAGCCATTAATATCTACTCTTCATGAAAGCAAAAACTTCACATTGATCTCAATGTAACTTCTCTGTCATAATTCAAGTTTTCCTGAGACAGAAGTAACAGTTTCCCACACAAGTATTAGAAACCGAACTTTCTCCTGCACGTCTGGCATTTAGGTTAGACATTCACACCTAGTTACATGTCCTGTGGAGAGTTCTGCCTTTACAGGTGATTAAGGAAAAAGCTCTTAGCTACCTTCCAACTCAAATTCTCAACTTGCATACAGTGAAACAGGGATGAAGGATATGTATGCAGCAGACTGAGAACAACAAGCCCTTAGTATGGGCTTGTATGGAAAATGTATGGAAAACTGCATGGCCTTGGTACTTAAAAACAACCTTCCATGATTTATCATAACAGGCCATATCTGCTACAGGTCAGGATGCAAAAAGGCCCATTGAATCAGTGGAGATCTGGAAGGTCAGAACAGGAAAGGATTTATCAGAACTTCTAGTATTTTCCTGTGCAAATATGGAAACACACTGTGGGACAGACTGTATACATATGTGTGTGTGTCCTCAAAAAACAGTAGGAAGCACATCAAGAAAGATAATCATATCTGATGTTATTGATTATTTGATTCACTCTGCACTGCGACATTACCTAGCTCTCCTAAAAATCAGAATCTCGTTGCTGCAATTTTGGTAGCATGACAGTGTGGGAAGAAAGCATAAATAAATAATAAAGTGACCTGTAGACTAATATGCTCCCTAGTTCAAAAGTATTTTCAGGTATATATTTTAAGATGACATGCCATTAAAATAAAAAATTAATAAACAGAAGCAACAAAAAGCAACATATTTCATTTCACATTAAATACATCCAGGTGACTTGTCGCTCCGCCATACCTTACCAGAGCATGACAGAGGGAACAAGCTACAAGACCGAAGGACAACAGCTGTGTCATCAGTCACCTTGATTTTGAGCACTGGATCTGCTGTGCCAGAGCAGAAGCGCTACATATCTTGTCCAATATTCTGTCTTTGAAAGTGACCAGCTTCTATAGAAAGTGCAGGAAAAGGATGTAAGGGAAAATTACAGGATAACTTCCTTATATTTAAGGAATTGCTAAGTTAAGTAAAACAGTAGCTGATTTATGCCTCTAAGCACAAAGGTTTCTAGACTTTATGTTTCTTTATCTTATTGTAAATATAACCCAGATCATTCCTTCACAGTGTTTTCAGCTTAAAGGATCCTTACTACAGGAACAAACTTTTTTGTTACCATTTTTATTTGCTATTAAAGAACAACAGTGCTGCCACAGAGGCACGAAGCATGGGTTTTATTTTTGTGTTTGTTTTGAGAAGTGGGAGAAGACACTTGACCTTGAAGAAAAAAACAGGGCAGAGTAGAGGGACACCAGAAGGGTCAAATTGTCTTTGCTTTTGAGTGTCTTTCATCCTCTGGAGGTCCCAACAAACTGGCTGAAAAGTGTGTTTGCATTTGTGTGTGTTCCTGTATATGCATATTCTTCAGGTGACATGGAACTCAAAGATATTCAAGGAGAGAAAAGCTTTAAGCTTTGGCATATATGAAAAACCAATATCCAAAGAAAGTTTCCAGCAAGACTTATATCTGGGAGTTATTTCAGAATGTACTCATTGCCTAATGTTGTAGTGTTGTTTTGGGAAGAATTGTCTTTGCAAAGGGTACTTCTGGGAACTGTGACACATCCCATAATCTGCTTGAATACCCTACAGTGAACAGGATGAGTAAATGTAAAGAATGGGTAATGTAGCATGGAGAAAATAAGAATCAAGCCATCCAAAATCTAAACTGAGGTTTCTGTTGTAGTGGTGTCAGTAGAGGGGCTGAGTTACTAGAGTCACTATCACTATTTGCTGCTTTATAGCACCAAGAGAAAATCAGAATAACGCTAGGGCCACAAGACTGGTCTAAGTTGCAAAAAGTAACACAGATATGGGCATCAGGGTATGGAAGAAGGCTCTTATATCCATTCAACAGGCAACAGCTACTCCTTGTGGCCTAGTATTGAAAGTGGAATTGGTTACCTTGTGCTTTTTGCACACAGGTAGCCTACAAAGGAAATTAACGCAGAAAAGCCCACTGTACTACAGCATCGTACCTTTATGTTTACCTTGCAGTAACTTCCTATATAGGCAAAACCTAACAGTCCAAAACCAGTACCGCTAAGACACTGAAAGTTTTCAAAGACAACAATCAACAGCAAGAACCTGATCTGTTCAAAGTAAGTGTTTTACAGATGAAATATTATCTGCTAAAAGATGGCTACTGAGCATGTTTCTGTAGATTTGTTGACCCCAATCATTTTAGCAAAACCTAACTGAATCTCACTGACATCTCTAGATCTCTCTTGTAGACCCTTTTTTTTTAATCTTTTCTATGAGACTGCAAAAGCTCTGCAAGGCTTCATACTCTTTCCCCTGGTACTCAAATCTATTTTCTGATTTTCAAAGATGATTGAGTTTTTGAAAGTTTTCTTAGCAAAAGAAAGGCAATGCTGTGTACAAGGCTCCAGCCAAATGTGCTGTTCTGGCTGCATTCAACATAAGCGTGGGGTCAGCATCCCACACCGAATTCAACAATCCCTACCCAATGCCCTATTAAAATCTCTTTAAATTTGCTGCCACTGCAATATTTGGAATATCTTCCCAGCCTATGTCCTTCTACTCCAGAGTATTCTGAAAACTTTAACAGCAGTGTTTTGTTTTTTCTCCCCACAAAGTCAGAATTAAATAAAACAAGGAAGAGTAATTGATAATGAGCAGGGAGACATGGTCAACTGTTCAGCAGCCTCTGGATAGCACATCTGACTTAGCCTTTAAGTTTAAAACATATACATGACAACAGTTCTCAGTTTTTACTCCTCTCACTCACACTCCCTGGTTCTCCCACATTATGTGAACTAAATCCATTCTGGGGGTAAACTAAGATGCTGTAGGGACTTCACTACCATTTTGCCTCTCATTTGCCCTTACGTTTGTGTATCTTTCTCTGGTTTTCTCGCCTTCCTTTTCAGAAAACTAGGAAACCATCAACAGAAGAGATGAATTTTCAAAACCCACAAAGGAGACTTAAAAATAGGCAAAAAGGGGTTCAGACAAAGCTCTAAAATCAGGAGATTTCGTGAAGGCAGAAATTGTCTGATTTTTGTCATACCTATCAAAAAGTCAATAGACAATTATCTCATAGTTTCAACATCTCTGCATGGTAAATTATTTGGTAGGCAAGCATTCTTATTTTATAAAAGAAAATACAGCATTGTAAATTTAATTTCTCAACATGTTATTGAAATCCTGACCAGAAGAGTAAAAGACAGATAGGTTAAGTGAGAGATTTCCCAGCTGTTTGAACACCCAGGACTTATATTGAACAGTCCTAAAAAGATATGCCAGCTTCAAAAGTTTAACGCACATGTGCAAAATGCATAGGCCAGAGAACACTTCAGACAGAGCTCTCTAGGGGCTACTTTTGTGTTTATAAGCATTCAGCTGAATTTCTAAATCAGAAAAATGGAAGCTTACATTTAGCAGAAAAGTTCTCAAGAGCATGGACATTTTTAAGCTCAATCTTAATGACTGAGCTAGAAGCTTTATGGAAATAGAGAAATCTGCTATGGTGATTTTACCACCCAGTTTCATAAAACCAGTATTTCATCACTTCATATTTACACTAAGGGAAATAGCTTTAAATCTGGTTAGCATGTTTACAGCATCAAAGAGATTTAATATTAGAGCCCTCTTCTTTCTGTAAAAGGAACGTTATCTCCTTTCAGGAGAAAGTTTTAGTTCTAGAAATTCACATTAATCACAATATTAATTTGTTCCTGTTGTATGTCAGATGAGCTCTCTAAGCTCTTTCCAGCTTTTGTTAAACACGAACATCAGACTTACAAAATGTTTACAAATATTATTTGCTTTAACAGAGGAAAGGTAAGGAAAAAGGCAATCCATATAAATAAGGGAGAAGATTATTTTCTATTTTTTTGATCTTCTAAAGCTTTGGCCTATTGGTTTATAAGTAGCAGAGAGCACAGGGAGTGCCAGTCAGTACAGCATTGTTTCCTGCAGAAAACAGGTCACTGACAATATTTCATTTATGGAATGGCAGGGTAATATCCCTGCTTTCTCTGTATTTTCATGCATAGAAAGCGTGAGAAAATGATGCTTACATCATCAAAACAAACTCTCATAGAAATTTTATAAGCCAGCAAAGACAGATGGTTGAAGGCATATGTTAGATTGTTATTATAGTTTTATTTGCTTAGGAAGACTTTCTCAGCTCAGGTCCTGAAAAGTTTCTCATAGAACTCCAAATGAGCATGCAAAAACAAATTATGTAGCACATATCTATATGAAGGCCCTTTCAGTCCCATGTAAGTACTTGCCCAATTAAAAATGAGATTGACACTGCTTTAGAATGTTAAAAGTGTCCATTATTAATACCTGCTTCTTCTAGTTTCTTCTGTAGTATATTTTTGTTTCAATAGGCAAAACCAAAATGCAAATCACTGAAGTCAGTTTATATTAACCCACGCACGTTAGAGAAGCATGTAATCAAGGGCCATTTGTTTTAAAGATTCTGCAGCTTTTTAGTTAAAAAATTCATTTTTGTGAATGAGTTTTGACTTTATGTGCTGTTTCATAGGTAAGAAAGACAATTTGAAAAATAAGCTTTTGCTTTACCATTTAGAATTGGTCTTGTACCTTAGTTCTTATGGATTCACATGTGCAATTTATGGGTTAAAATACAAAAATGTTAAACAATGCTATTTTTCCAGTAAGCAATTTACGATGTATGATGGTAGGAGCAGGAAAAATTTTGAGCCAGTTCACTGACCAAACAGGATTCAGGCCAGCCTAGAATACACAAATATCAGCTTGGGTGCCAAAACTGATCTCCTAAATTTGGGTTTTCACATCTATATTTATCCAGCAAGTTGCAAACCATAGTTTAAAATGACATGGTGGCCTGAATTTAAGAAAGATATTATTTTTCTTACCGATGTGTAGACCTTTAGGGCTCTCACATCTGACTTACGCTTGGCACGCATTTCTGTTCACCAGTAGTCCACCAAGAGTCTCACTGCTTGAGCCAAGGGTCTTCCTGGGACACAGCTGAAACACACTACGACTCCTCACTGTTACTATGCAACTGTCAACATCAATATACTTTGGATAAAACCTCATAAAGGATATTTTTCAGCCAATCTTTCAAGAACCTTAGAGTCTCAGCTTCTTAGCCGGTATGAAGTTTCTTCAAGTACTTTATTTCACAAAGTGCCATGAAAAACAAAGCAGAGAAATAATGGACCCCAAGCACATTACCACTTCTGCTGCCTCTCAGGGGTTGGCAGTGCATTGAAAAAAAAATTAAAAAATTCCAACCAGTGCTGAAGCTTTAATAAGGCCTTAATGTCTGAATAGAAACATCACTTACATATAAAGCTTGGAAAGCCCTGGTAGTCCCACCGTGATCGATTGTTTTGCGCGTGCACACACACACACACACACACACACACACACACACACACACTGCAAGAAGCAAGATGCCCCCTGAAAGCCATGGATCCCACTGAGAAATCGCTGCCCTGCCTTTCACAGACATACAAGCTGGAATGTGTATTTCTGCCTAGCATACGGAACAACGCATGCTAACAGCTACCACAGAGGGCAACTTTTCCTCTAACCTGACCTTAACAGGTCAGATTAAAAAGCTTTTGAGACATTGACAAAGGCTGCATTAAGGTGTGAATCAAGCAAAGTCACAATCCCTTTTCAATTCTGAATTGACAGCTTTCCCACACCCTATGCCCATAGTGGCAGAGGAGTGGGGGTGGGAGAGGCACATGGCCATAAGTTAAGGACGGAAAGTGAAGAAGGAGGATGGCAGAGTAGCTTAAGAAGAGCTGCTGTCATATAAATGCTTGATCTTTCCTTTTCTGCCATTGACACTAGTATGTCTAATGCTCCCCACGACTCTGACTCTTTATAAAGACCAGAAAACTCTATTGCTGCTCTGTGTGCGTGTCTTCCTGCTTCAAAAATGGAAACATTTTAAGGAATGACCATGGGAGTTCCTGCGGGAATGAGGATGATTCATGATGGAAAGTGACCAAATGCTCAAAGGTGTAAGCAGGAGGAGCACACAGCCCTCTCCCACAGTGACACTGGTTGTGCTTTAGGCCTCTTGGGATAGGTATACCATCAGCTGGAGCAAAGGGGCTGCGGTGCTCCAGCAGCAGGATGTGAGTTTTAAGATGCTTTTGCAACTGCCTCGTCCTCAGTTGTTTGTTGACCTACTTGCATGCAGAGGTCTGGGGTCCATGATTTCTGAATTGTCCCATGGTCATTCCTTAATGAACTACTTCCTGTTATACCTGAGCGACAGTGACTAAATGAACAATTCAGTATTGGTGAAATGCAGTTCTGAGGTGAGGACCATTCATTACAAGGTATATAATGTTGCCTCAGACTTGGGAAAAGGCGCCATTTGTAAAACCTGGAAGTATTTTCCAAGGTTTGTGCTAAAGTCTGAAACATTATTCTGCTCTGGGAAGACAGTTTTAACAGTTCAAGTCAGAGTCACTTGAACCCAGATCATCTTTTCTTTAATGGAAAAGCAAGCATCAAAAATTAAAAAGAAACAAACTCCCTAAACCTCCCCCCGACCAAGGCTCAGAAGCCAAACACAACAAATTCCATCCCCTACACTGTCAGTAATTAACACAGTCCCATGATAACCAATTTGCTGTAGGTTTTCATTTCTCCTTTTTTTTTTTTTTTTCTGAGAGGCAGTACACAGGTCTCTCTGGGAAGGGTAGTCTGATGATAAATAGTATAGTACTCTAACTCTCATGCATATACTATGGAAAGACTGAACATTTCCCAGCATTGCAAGTATTGCAAAATCTGGCAATATGCAAAAAGCTATGTTGCAAAAAAGTATGGAAAAAAAAGGCCACAAGGTCTAAATGGCCAAAATTTCACATCAGGGCACATCCTTAGACAGACTTAAAAAATTCTGCCTTCAACTTGCTAAATGCAAAGTGTTAATGTGGCTCCCTGGTGGGACTGAGAACATGACATATATGCATGTCTTTCCTTCTAATTCACCCCAATTGGCCATTAGCCGTTATTTCTATGTTGTCCTGAACCAGACTTTTTCCTTTAACTGGACGATTATAAAGAGTATCAGCAAAAATGCTCCCTAGATTTTTGCAGATGATATGTGTTTATCAGAAATCCATTATTCTTCTCACTTTAGTGTGCAGTGTCTGAGAAATCTGTTGCGCGGTTCCACGCTGTACTGCCTACGGGTTCCTGTTGCACAAGGTCTTTTCCGGTACAGACAGAATAATCTTTTCTTACCTACTCTTTCTTTATAAGGACATGGCATAGAATATTTCTGGATATCCCTCATTTGTTTACAGAGCTGAAAGCTGAGCGTTTGTTTTCGCACATAACATTAAGTGTTGAACATAGTCTGCAAATAGCTAAAGCCTTATACTAATGTACGTTATAATTGGGTAAGATTAGAACAAGGGAGCTAACGATATAATTGTTCACAAGTCTTTGTGAATGAATTTTCTTTAGCTGAAGTTTGCAGTCCTTTTGTCCTTGTTTCTCACTGACAGCTGGCTGATGCCATTTCCTGGTGCTTTGCCGAAAGCCCATTTGAGTGGTCTAATTGGAAATTTGTGGATGATCACCTAATGAGTGAGTGGGTGGGGAAAAGCCCCAGGGCACTGTTTGGCATCTCACAGCTAAACAAAACAACGTGAACTGGAGATCACACTGAAGAGGAAAGAATTTTAAAAAATACTTGGAGAATACATTCGGATATTGAATAAATCTGAGAAAAATCCCTGTCTCCTTATGAATATTTCTTGAGCACAAATAGGCTACATGAATCAAAGAAATAGTTGAACATGAATTATCTGCTCATTACTAGGAAAAGGAACTTCCTCTTCCAATGTTTCATAAATACCTTACTCTGTAAATGTATTTTTCTGAGTGCCTGTCTTTTCTTAGACATCTAACTCTGATCAGATCAACATACAAAAATACGTAAAGCTGTTCTCATGCTTAAATCACTCTCCTTGTAAAATGACGTTAATTTTAAACTGAAGATGGAGATAGCAAAGTCAAAGGCAAACGTATCTTGAGACACTGATAGTTTTTAGCTTAATATTTAGCTGTCCCTTTAGATGAGTACCCACAGAACTCTCTGGTCTTTTCTGCTCTGACTTTTTACAGATAGAGTCAATTAAAATTAATTAAGTAAACCTCCTGACAAATGTAAGCAAAACACCCTGTAGATATATTTTTTTTTAGGATGGCAACATGTGTTATTGTCAAGGAATTACAAAATAAGAGAAAGATCAATCAATTTTAATCTTGAAATTTTGACTGTATGCCCAAAGCATTAAGATCCTTAATTATCATAGCTTCAGAACAGCATGTATCATCAATACTGTGGTGATCACCTCTACTTAGTAACTAGGTCACAAACTCATTTGCCATTCCAGGAAAGAATTTAAGTGGTAGAGATTTTAATTCATCTATTATTTCTGCTGTGTGGAAAGCACACGAAAATCCTGCTTGCATCATCAGATACAACATTTGAACTCTCATGTACTGTAGCAGTTTGAAACGAATGAGGAATTCACAAGCTAAGATCGCTTGGTGTTGAATACACTGGTGGATGTTGTCCGCTAGAGTATGTACTAACTATGCCAAAGCAAATTAGAAGTTTACAACTTAGAAAATAGTTTCCTTATGGATTTGAGGGTAGTCGAGGTCATTGTACATTCCCTTCTAAATTACATTATAATCTCTGGCAAAGGATGAAATATTTTCTGTCTTCCTAAGCTGCATTATTATTATTATTATTATTTATTATTACAGAAGTAGCAGGAGCACTACCTGATAAAATAGTAGTTATGATAAAAAATCTGTGCAGAATATTTGCTCAAGACACCCGATCTTGCATTAGATGCAGCTCTGTGTCATCTTGTTAACTTGAAAGAGATTCGTTCATCTGGCTATATAAGGGAGAGCCAAAAAAAGTAAATTTTGTGGGCAACAATAAAGTTAGTAATGATGCCAATGTGCTTAGCGTATTTGAAAATGCAAACATAAATTTAGATGGTTAAATTTTCTAAACTATATCAAAGTTAGGACAGTGCATCTTAGGAATCTTAAAATATCTTAGGAATCTTGGATATCCCCAAATAATTTACCACTGAAAAGCCCATCCTCACTACTAGGAGCCTAGTTTTTAACATCCAGTTTTTAAATAAACCTCTACCTGTTTATTATTTCCATTGCAAAATCAGTTTGAGAATATGTTTATGTTCACAAGCTGAAAGTTACAGTCGGAGCACAGTATCTATTCTGCAGGGGAATTTATGCTTCCAAAGACTTTTTATTCCAAAATTGAATGAAACACACAAAACCAATTGTTTAAAAGTTCCAAAGATTGTGATAAAAGGCCTCTATATTGTTATTAAGACATTAATTTATTTAGTCACATTTTTTTAAACATATCTATTTTTTCCAAAAAACCTGAAGTACACCAGGAGCTTTCCATTGTGTTCTCATTCTGAAACACACGAAATGTTTAATTTTCCAACAGATGTCAATTAATATTCCCTATATCATTGATCTGATCTTTAAAAGAAATCTAAGTAGTTAGCCTATATATCTAAAAATATATATCTTTATATCTAAATCTCTATCTGTATATATAATATATACAAATTTGTATATTTATATGTAAATCCATATATCTAAAACCTGTATCTTTTATAAAAAACCTATATGCCAGGCTTTAAATAACCATACCTTAAGAAAAGCATAGAAATTATTCTTACCTTTTGCCCTCTATATATCCATGGGCTTCCAGGATCCTGTGAGTTTTTGTACTCTGTTTTGAAAGGCTGTAAAATTTCTGGCAGGACTTATATTTATATATTCTTCATGAATCTAAGGCACACTTTCAGCTATAGCTAAATCAAAGCCCATTTTCTTCCAAGTATGTCTTCTGTACACAGAAAGCTTTGAAAACCACATACATATGACATAGAGGTTACTCAGCATCAGATCCAAATTCTTTCAGAACAGGAATAAAAACCCACAGCTATGTTAGGAATTTAGCTTAATAGCGTATTCATTCAGTTTAAAACACCCATTGCACTGGCAAACTACCTGCAAGAGTTTGAACTAATTTGAAATTACAATTGAAAGTTGTCGCATGGCTAAAAACTTTCCCTGAGCAAATCCCAGCCTGCAAAGACAAAAATCGGTTTTATCGCTCTCTGTTAGTAGAAATTTATCATTTGCCTAGCTTGCAGATATATGAAAATGAAAAAAAGGAAGACCTTTTGACCAGAATGACTTAATCACCATCTCGGGCGGCAGTCAGCTACTGAGTGGGCTTTCCTGGCTAGTGCTCCTGGTTTCTTGATGTTTTCCTCAGCCCTCTTAGATGCTACTTTAATACCTTCATTGTCTCAAATTCATACTTAGTGAAAGTCAATAGTTGTCTCTTCTTTTGCCACGTCTTCAGCAGGAATGCATGTAGGATATCCGAATTTCGGCTGGGAGAACACCCACTGATGTTCTGTTCTGTGTCTACGTGAGAAAATACCACAAAATATTTCAAAACAGGTCTTGATTTTTTCTAATAGCTTTGTTCATGTCCAGACTTTTCTATCTTCTGTAAATACCCTTAAAAATATTTATCACTAAAAGCCATAACAGCAAGTGTGAATTTTAAATTAATTGCAATTTTGTAGTTTTAGGTATTTCCAGAGAACAAAAATCGAAGACGTACATTCTAATCAATGAAAAACACATTTGTCTACTTAGCTAGTGTCATCCAGCATAATGACAACGAATTTATCATCTGTATATCATACTCATTCAAATTATTTCCATATTTTTCAGTCAATAGTACCATATAATGGATACATGTGAACATTGCAATATTTATTTCACATGATTTCTCACCAAAAGAAGTTTGAATCTTAGGACTGATTACCAAGTGTTAGTTCTTCACCCAGGTATAGTTAGAAAGCGTAAAATGCATGTACTAGACACGTGTGCACAGAATAGACTTACACGCACTGTTTACACATTGCCTCATGCAAAGAAAGTGCATAGCTTTCAGATTCTGCCTCGCTTCATCTTTCTGCTCAGCTTCCTTCCTCCCTTATTCTTTTTCTCGATTCTTCTATTCTCAGTTAATGTCCCAAATTTATTTGTAGCATGACTGAAATGAAAAAGTAAGAAAGGTTTCCTTTAGGAAGTTTCTATGAACCAAAATGAACTCTTAATGACATTTTAGTTAACAAGAGGTGTTTACTTCACTCCCTCCAAGTCCTTCTCCACAACAGCCAACTCCTTGGAAGAAGATGGCACACCAGAGGAGCAAGTGGAAGGACAGGGCAGCGCAGTCAGACAAATTTTTCTGGGAAGCCTTGTAACACACTCACGGTGTTTCTTACAGAAGGAAACTGACTCCAAAACAACACAAAGGCACATTAACTCTTTCAAAACTTATAACACAGTAGTTGTGGTAGTGCTTTCATTTTCAATATTGCCAGAAACGCTGAGAGATTGTAGTACATCATTATCTTTTGGGCTACCATACCTGTAAGATTTCAGATTCAATAAATCATGGTTAGAATGTCCATACTAATCCATCACTAATTTTCTTCTAATTAAATCTCATACATTTATCATAATTCAAATAGCACTTTTAGGCTGTAGAAGTATTATGGAATTCACATGTCTGCTACTAAGCTATCCTAAATTCTGCTGAAAAATAGCTGTCAATAACAGTTGTACACCAATCCAATATAATCATTTCACAGTTGCCACTCTGAGGTTATGTACAGAAATACTCAGTTTACATATATTCATACACAAAACATTTGCAGCACATAACTATTAGAGAAGTACTTGGTTCCTTTCAAGTCAAGAAAAACTGAACATTTCAATAAGTCCATGACTGGTTTATGTCTAATTTTCATAGGAAAATGACCATCTTAAAACAGCAATCAAGAAAGAGGCATTACTAGAGAATATTCTTAAATTAAATAATCAGCATCTCATTAGAGATTTCCAGTTTTCCAGGTATGAAGATTAAAGCACTCCAAACTGAAAAATACAAAGTCTTCAAAAGTAGTTTTGTCTTTCCTTTCTGTAAAACTCTGTGTCAATCAGCTTAACAACACGGCAGCTTCTCCATATAACAACACACTTGTGTATTTAAGACTGTTTAATAGAGAAAAAATATATATAGCTGCTGTACAGCTACAAATCCACCAACCTAGTGAGAGGGGCTGCAAATGGCAGCAACCCAAAGGACCATAAGGGAAGCAATCTGAAAACATGCAAAGAAGCATTGAGTAAGTGGAGGTGAGTAGAGTATCTATATATGAAAAAATGTAAGAAATGGACTGCAAAACAGGCAAAATGTATTTTTTTTCAAAGGTTACGAGAGGGGGTTTGAGCTAACACATTAAGTCAGAACAGGTGAAAGTGCAATTGTGCACATCTGATTAAATAGCAAAAATGTACTGGAAGTGAAAAGCAGGTAGTTTTAGGAATATACGTACCTTCTGGGAGGCAGGAAGAGCAGGAAAAAAAGAAAAAAAAATCAAGTTAATAGATAAATACAGCTAGAAAAGAACTTCCTAAGTTAAGAAGTTGAATGTTTTAAATCAGCTTGAAAAGGCTGATCAAAATTTTCTACAATGAAGATAAATGCTTTCTCTTTAAGTACACTTGAAAGAGACAGTAAGGACTGAGAAACAAAGGATAAGAAACTGCAGATTTATTAAATGTAATGTTTTGCTTCTGATTTTGTTGAGTTAGAAGTAAAAATGAAATGTGCCAAGAACCATATTTCTTCATGTGATAAAGTTGAAATTTGGAAAGGTTTCAGGCAGAAGCATACATCTGTGCATTTTAGTTAAAATATGTAAGAAGAGAATGACAATTAATCTTGCCTTGCAGAGTCTTGAATTCACATGGACTACATTTTAAAATACATCATTTAAAAAACATTCTTATGATGCTTAAAACTGTATTTAATTTGCTTTTCTCAATTTTTTATTCTCAAGGTCATTTACACTCACAGACATAGACATACATTCACATTCTGTTGCTTAAAGCTAATTTTCTTTTGTTGATTATTCAGCAGTGGAAGTCATATACTTCTCCCACTAGCATCATTACCATGAATTAATAGTACTGTTCGGAGTTATTTTTATTGGAAAAAATGACTTTCAACTACTATGTCTCAGCTGGAGCAATCATATGATATCTTACGTTATTTTATTCATGTCGCGTCTTAAAAAAACTTGAGTGCTAACCTTAATTGGATGAATATTGTAGGATATAATAAGAGAACATAATGAAACACTTTATTTCTTTAGACGTTTCCCAATATGGGTTTAATTAAGGTCCTTTCTTTGTTGTTGTTGTTAATTCTGATCAAGTTTTATGAATCAGTCTTAAAGAAAATCTAAAGAGGAGACATTTTGTGTCCTAGAGGCCCAATTCTTCAGTCATTATTTGTGACACCTCTGTGGTATTCTACCAGAAATTTCAATGTGTAGGAACAGAGGGATTGTGCCTTGGCAAAGAACAGGTAAAGATAAATCAATGTATCCCTCCCGGGGACCTGATAACAAGGACTAAGAATATATTGATTGCTGGAGCACAGACCACAGCCCAACATGGGAATGGGGAAGCCTCCCTGTCTGTGTCCTGCCTGCAGGCAAGGGGCAGCCCCAGGGCCTGCCTGCCATGGTGTGTGCGAATGGGGAGGAGCTGCCTGGATGCCCACAGGGCATCAGGGGTTGGGGCGGCAAGCCTTCAGTGTGGCTTATTCTTGTCTTATCATTAACTGCTGCCTAAACGATTGAGGAAAAGTATTTAGGACGAAAACAGTGCTATAAAAGAAGTCACATAAGTCCATACACTTATTTGCAGCAGCTAAAGGGGGGATGGTTTTAATTTCTATCCTCTGCATGAGACAAAATTTGCCCTGATGACCCTTTGCCCATTCGAGGTAATGGCTTCTTTCTCGCTGGCTCCTGTAGCAGTGTATTCTCAGTTCACTGCCTGCCGCGAGAGTAACCATGACAAAAGCCAGATTAATGCAATCAACAACCAGGAACAAAGCACAACAAGGCAGCTTTCCTTTCCAGCAAAATGAAAACAAGCATTTGTTTTTCACCTTATTCTTGGGCTCTTCTTTTTATAAAGTGATCACAAGTTGAAACAGAGGAAAATTGCTCACAAATCCAATAAAATTTGGAATCCACAGCTACCAGCAATACCAGGGGATTTCCACCCAATATATTTGCCAACAAATCAATAACAAGAGTAAATCCTTCTGCACTGAGGGCAATCAAATGCTCACTAACGGGTACTATCACCTAAATTAATATAATCCCCCAAGTGCTCTGTATGTGTCAAAGTTAATACCAAAGGAAGCTTATGCTTCACATGTGATAAACTGAAGGATATTTCTTAATAATAGTTTAAATAAAAGGAAATTAAGCGGAGATTTTGAATTAAATGATCTTGAAGTGACTTGGCTCCACTGAAGTCTCTTCTTTCTGGAGATGTTATTTTCTTGTCCCAGAGAGCGTGCTGGTCCATCAGGACTGTTATGCTAAGTCTGAAATGAATTCACAATACTTTTAATCAAGAGGCTGTCTAAGAGCGGCTTTCCTCTTTTGTCAGGATGTTTAGGTGCAAACTCTTTCCTGACACGTGGAAGTTGTTCATTCTAGTGTTTATTTCACAACCAGGTAACTATGTAAACATCTAACTCTTCAGAGTGGATTCAATATTAGTATTTAGACCAAAAACTTACTTATCATTGATAATTTCTCATCTGGACTGTGATTAAATAAGAGTAACATAGGAATTTAAATCTTTTCATTTGAAAGAGCCCACTGGGGATATGTTGTGGATTGGTTTTGCTTTAGGGGAAGCAGTTATTTGTTGATTTTTTACATTTGTACATAGCTCCAACTCCAGAGTGCGGCCAGTCTCTCTTCTTCTCCTGGGCGAGTTGTCTTTGGGATGTTCCTCTCTCCCAAGCTGGTGAAGTGCTGATTCTTTTATCAAAAGGCATATAACAAGTAAATCATACAAAAGCAGCTAGAGCAACCCTGAACTACTTCCTGCTGTCTCAAATCAGTAGGTAGATGAACTTGCCTCTACCTTTTCTGATTAATATTTTCTAGCAGTTAATGACTGGCTTAGAGGCCTTACCTTTTCAGGAGGAACAGTGTTGTGGTTAAGACATTTGGTGGGCTTCAGGAAATTCACTTGCAGACTTAATACAGTTCCTGAGAAAAGATACCTGATTTCTGTTTGTTTCACTGATCCATGCTTAAGGAGATAAAAATATATACTCTCCTATATCACTTAACAAAATGCTAAATGCATTTCTGAGCTGGGGTAGGCTCCTTAAGTTAAAGATAGCAAGTGATATTCATCCTGCATGTTCCACATCACCCAGTCTGATTCAGAAGCCTTCAAAAGAACATTCAGGATTTTGCCGAGGCATGTGGAAAACTGGCTATGTGCAAACTGATTTAATAAGCTAAGTGGCAGAAAGCAATGAAACACGAGACATCACAGTTTGCCAGGAGAAGCAGTATTCTCTTCCTAACTAGGTGTTATTGTTATGGTGGTAATGAGAAAGATCAGTATTTTGTAATTAGCAGAAGGGAACTTGATACGCCAGACTGATGAGTCACAAGTTCAAGGAGTGGGCGTTTGAAGGATATTTATGATATATAGCAATAACAAGCTGCCTTTTACAAAATGCTTCACACCTTAATAATGGCACTCTAAAATTGGTGTAGGGTGGATGTTTTTACTGAGCAGTGCATTAACAAACTGAAAGGTGTATCTCAGATATAGTCAGAAAAGGGGACACCTTTCTAGATAGAAAAAAGTGAATTCTGGTTACAGAACACAGACAAATAAGATGGGGTTTTATATGTATATTGGTGAGGACATATACGTTTGAGAGAGAAAATCTGCTATTTAAGGAAGAAGACCAAAAAATTGATCACACTGATTCTAAACTGACTGTGCTGGTATGTGCGTCTCCAGCACCACGAGGGAGAGAAAAAACAAAATGGCTAATTAAGAAGTGATGAGGACTTTATATCTGATTCCAAATCTCCTAAAAGCATACATCCATCAACATGCTTCAGGTTAACACTGATTTACACTGCTCTTCATATTGTCAAAAATGTAATGCCTAGGTGATTGATAACAAGCTGGTAAAGAAATGCATGGAAAACCTTAATACAGGCCCATTAGCACTTCTGTGTGAAGTACATTGCAGAGTTCGTGTAATTACTTTATGCAATTAACCAAAGAAATCTTTTGAAAGTATTTCATGGCCTGGTCCTGCAAGAGTTATCTATATGCCCGGCTCAAAAATATGAGCAGTCTCCTTTGCATCATTAGGATTCACATACTTAAAATTAGCCATGTGAGTATTTTTTTTTTTTTTCCTTTGTAGACTAGGGCTTTTGCAGAACTAATGAGACACCAGATGGCTGGATGGCACTGAACTTTAGAAGATGAATAAAGAGTAATCGTAGAAATTATCATCTGGTAAATCACATTACAGTCCCTAGGAAAATAACAGAAGTGAGTTGTTTGGTTTTTTTTTTAAAGAAAGCAAGCAGCTGACAGCAGAAACATGAGCAATAAACAGCAATGAGTGAAATTATGGTCCTAGACATACGTGCTGAAACACAGGGTGACTACATTGGGGGTCACAAATTTGTAACAAAGAGCAATTTTCGATCTTGTATCCAGCATCAGTAGGCATCAGATGCAATACCTCAGAAATCATACTTGAAAAATTAATCTCAGTTGGGTTGGAAATGAGCACTGTCTCATGGATTTAAAATTGGCTGACAAGCTATAAAGGAAGGGCAATGATAGATGGTGAGATATTGAGCTTAGGGGGCAGAAAAAAAAAAAGCAATGCTAATGTTTAAGCACCAGAACAATTTGACTGATGAGGAACATTTATGAGAATTATGTAACGCGGCTGAACGCTGACCGAGGGTAGTTCTGTAACTATCACCATATTGGGAGAGGAACTCAAAGAGAGTGGGCTGAGAGAATAATGGAATATAGAAATTAGAAATAATGGGATATTACAAAAGCAAATGAGCATAAAGGAAAGGGTCTTAAGTAGGAACCATCTTTAATTCGGAATAGTCTCCTGAAAGAAAACTTGCATGATCCACAGAGTCATTTTAAAAAATTTTTAGATGCCAAGAAACTTCATGGACCAACTCCCTTTACAGATGGGGAAGCTGAGGTAGAGAAACCTCATTCCCTGACATGACATGACATGACATGACATGACATGACCAGGCATTTACTTATCTGGTCACTTTTTGTGTGTGTAGCATTAAATTTATCTCTATTCTGGAATTATTAGTTCTTCATCTGTTTATTTCCATTATGTTACCGGTCATTACTACCGTGTAAGCAAGCAAAGAAATTTAGCTTTGGCCATGTATCTCCATCCACTGTTTCCTGCCTTTACGTAGAAAAACCTGGCTGGCTGCAATGCAAAGGAGCCCTCTGTACCTACAAAGGAGTAAGATTCAATTCAGTCATGCAAATTAAACAGAGAATGAGCATGCATTGATTAGCTATGTCATCATATAATAAGTGCATTGACCCTTTCACTTGTGCATTATGCCACATTGATAAATAATTGCCCTCCACACCCTCTGTCTTCTCTTCATCATATTATCATGTTGTTGGCTTAAAAACACTAGTGCTCAAATAAGAAACTATTATTAAAACTCACATAAAGCCACTGATGTGTACTTTTGTGTTGCAAATAAGTGAAGTAAGATAGCCTTTGTTTCTGATATTCCCATCCAATGATATAGCACGGCCTTAATAACCTAAGGACTTTTCCAAACATAGCAGGTAGCTGTGATTCAAGCCAACAAGTACTGTCAAGGTGATGGTATCTGGTCAAACCAAGAGTCACAAATACTTTTACAATTTAAAAGTCTGGGGCAAAACTAAATCAATAAACTGACTGAGGCTATTTCTGTGAAAGAAGAAAGAAGGAAGAAAGGAAGAAAGAAAAAGTACAGAGGTGAAGATTTCACAAGGTAGATTAGCAGTAACTACAAGGCTGCTTCTAGCTATTTTTTATCCCCAGCTGCACTTCCTCAATTCAGCTAATACTGAAGTACCATTTACTGATTCACACATTTTTCTATTTCACTCTCATAAGAAATGTTTATTCAGATTTAAAATACGAGCAATAAGATCAGTGATTTCAATGTCCAAGTTACAGGAAAACCACAGTGGATTTGAAGAATTACTTTAACTGGCCAAAAGTCAAATTCTGTTAACCTGGCATAAAAGTTGAGCATTTCGTTTTTTTTCTCATTGCGTGGCCATGCCCTGAGAGCGTACCTGTTATTATTACTAACTAGTATTTTAGTTTTCGGAGGGTGTTGCCAGAAGACTCATTTTTCAGGTTCTGAATCTAAATGCAAACAGATCTAAATAACCACCACGTCTGAAAGACTTAAAATTTTGCTTTCTTCCAGAAGGCTGAATATTTTACTAGAGAGAAATAAAATTGTATTTCCCAGTATACACGTATCCCTAAAACTCACAGATGTACTAGTTTTCAAATAGGAAACCTGACTGGTTTGTTCTCAAACTCTGTATAAGCATCAGCCATTATTAAAAGCTTTTATTCACTAACGGTTTGCACAAACAATCCAAAGGCCTGAAGCTGACAAAGGGCTTGGATCATCACACAGCCCAATCTCCAAGCACTCATGGTTTCTACTCTATTACTGCTTTGCTACTTGACTGGGCAGAACGCGGGTTGGGGTCAGAGGATAACTTCTTGCCAGAGGAAGATGGCCTGGGGGGAGTTCTTCCCTCCTCAGGATCATCAGCGCCACTGGCACCTCCCGTGAGTCCCGAGGAGCCAACCTAGGTTTCAAAATGGCCATGCAAAACTCTCGTACCAACCACAGATTTTCTCATCTGAGAAACATACAACACAGAAAAGCAGTTTTTCTGCTAGCTGTGGGGTGTGCCTGCGCCATATCCCACTAATGAAGTATTTTTTCCTCACAGTTTCATCCATCCTGATACATCTCTATTACATATTTTACATTCAGCCCTCCTATTCTTCTGTATTTGCAGTTCTGCTCTCTCACCCTTTTTAATGAATTTCTTTCAGTCACACAGTCTGCTACCTTGCATGAAGTCAGAAAGGAGCACTTCAATAAGCCAACCCCGCATAGCCCTCCATGTTACCCACACAGGTTTTACACGGAGCCTGTCCATAAGCCTTCTGAATTCAAGATAACTTTTTCCAACAGCTCTCTCCTGTAGCGGAAATCAGTCACCTGCTGTCTCGTGAGTCTGCCTGGACATCTGGGATTCCGAAGATGGAGTCCTCGACTTATATTTACAGGGGCTACACTGAGACCAAGGCAGGTAAAGCGGCCACCAGCGTGCCATGTTTCGGATCCCAGCATGATATGCAATAATGACCTGTCAGGGAAGCGGGCTGTGTACCACCACACTGTGAAATATCCTGGGGGACTCTCTCTATGAGTTCAGCATGCCTCCAGGCAAGAATGAAGTCACACATCACTTAAATATTGTTTCATGCTTTCCTTTTAGGGTTTCTCATCCCTTTCTTTGGTCTGTTCTAATCTATATTTCTAAAAATTTTCAAAATAAAGAAAAAGCCCTGAAAAGACCATTCCAACCTTCCCACCAAAGGGCTGTGTCTTGGAGGTTTCATATTTTTTCACACACATCCTCCTTTTATCTCAGTAGGGGTTTGAAAAGGCAGCCAGAAAGAAATGTTTTTGCTAGCTATTACCTGATCATTTTAAACAGGAACTGATTGCTTTGTTTTCCTATCTTCACAATTTGGCAGTCGTTTTCAAGTAAGAAGTGTATGTTGATGTGGGACTCAAGAGCAGCTTGCAAATAGTCCTGGAGAAGAAAGGAAATTTAATTTCATACCCTTAGTGTAAGAGGATGGTGCGCAACACAAGGAGGTAACAATAAACCCCGAGTCCTTTACTTGCCAATGCCTTTGTTTGCTGGTTTTTAAGCAAACACAGTAGCTCTACCATTTTAGTGATCTTGCGTCTTTTTTTTTGTTCCCTGCAGTACTGATGTTCGTTCCCAGCTTCAATGTGGATTGCCAAAGTGTTTTCTCACAGGGTCGCTAATGGTCCCTGTCACGCTGTCCCCCTGCCAGCTACTGCCTGGGTACAGGGCGCAGCACAGCCTGCGAGGGGCTGAGGCAGCCCACCCCGCTGCTGCGTGAAGCCTGGGACTTTTATCCAACTCTAGGGCCATATGAAACCTTATGGCTGCAAAGATAACATGATTTGTCAAGGTCACACAAGAAGGGTCAAACCAGATTTCCTTACTTACGATGAAACATAGTAAATACAGGTAAGAGCCTGCTCCTACTTAGGAATTCTTTGTGGTTACAATAGGAAGTGATTTCTGTTTTCTAAACATCATTGTAATTTCTATCATTGTAAAGCATTGTCCAGAATAAACTTTTTTCCTCATGTGCACAGCCTGTGTTTAAAAGGAGGGCTTAAGTATACTCAAAGAAGCATCATAAATAGCCTAAAAAATCTCTCTGCATATGAAAGCGGTATAAATGACTCACAGAGACATGAGTCAGATGGAAAAAATACAGTTCAGATACCTGTGAAAGCCTGCATGCAGGGCCTAAAATGTTTTTAATTTCCATGGAATATAAAATAGAAGTGTAGGCATGCACTTCATTTTCTCAGCAAGCGCTCACTGATAACAGCAATTCATGAGCTTCATCACTTGGAGCTATACATTGTTCCACTCACTTGAGAACTAAAAACCAGCGTCATGGACAAGAGCCACCTCTACCAGAAAACTTGCCACTTTCTTTTTTTTTCTTCCATCATTAGAGAGAGTGCATCATTAAAAAGCTGAATTGCTAGCCTTTCTACAGAGAGCTGCAAAATAACGGTTACACAGGGAATCAATACTT
Source organism: Alca torda (assembly GCA_008658365.1). Taxonomy (NCBI): domain Eukaryota; kingdom Metazoa; phylum Chordata; class Aves; order Charadriiformes; family Alcidae; genus Alca; species Alca torda. The sequence goes on along the minus strand of CM018087.1, from coordinate 12,751,268 downwards.
AAGGGGAAAAACTCAAACAACTTTGATGCAAGAATTCTGTGTCTCTGTTTCTTGAAATGGGCTCGTGGGCCAGAAATATACACCTTGTCAAAATAAATATATATATATGATTGAACAGAACAGCATAAAATCTACATATCTTGTTGAAATATTCAGTGAGTCACTCCTGCCCTGCACGTACATTATTATATCCTCTCATCCTAAATACAAAGACAAACAGCTGCAGAGAGATTTTTGCCACACATCACATATATCAAGCACAGCAGATGTAGCAGCCTCCTTTCGGTAGCATACATTCTTTCCTGTATCTGAATTGTCTCTTAGGTATATAAATGAAGGTGGGATTACATCTTTGCTGGAGCAGCAGGTGAATGAATCACAAGACCCCAGTCAGTCTGTGGATAAAACATGATCATTTACCAGGTTTTGTGTCTAAATAAAGAACTGCAGAGAAATGGCCTGATTCGAGAAAGCGGTGGAAAGAAAGGAGCTGGTAGAGAGATGCTCATTTTTAAAAAAATAGGGTCTTAATCCATTGATTGACTAATTTAGCTTTTGATAAGTGCTCATCACTATTCTTGTCTATTCACATAAGCAAGCAAAAGCAGGATTGTGAAAGGGCTAAAGATGACGGTTCTGTTCCATAATATATTCAGCCAAGGTGCCCTTATTCATGTATTATACACATGGGCGTTTTTAATATGCAGGTTGCAGCTATTTAAAACCTTGCTAATGCTCCATGGAAAAAATAGAATCAGTCTTCTGAGATTTCACCTATACAGCATGTCTTTTTTCCCCTCACTATTTTATAACTAGCGGCATTTACACTAACGCTGAGTCTTAGTCACTAAAGAGTTTGTCTGATTTTGCTCTGAGACGTTTGACTGAAGTCACAGCCCTCACTGACATCTCTCCGTGTCTGTTGTGATGATACAAACTGTTTTCTGTTTTTGGAGAGAGAGCTCTAGGTTTCCGAAAGTGTGAACAATGTCCGGCTCTCTCTCAGGTCGAGCAGCGTGGTTGGCAGGAACTGTGCATTTGGTCCACTCTAAAATTAACAAAGTTTAATTCCTTCAGATTTGTATTAGTGTTGTATTCACATTGAGTGTGTCTAAAATGGGCATCGAAATCGATGGCTGACCTGCCCTTCCCAGTACTCTTTAATCAGAAAGGAGGTCATTCCCTTGCTTGTTGTAACCCACATTGCATCCCATTTCTGAAAACAAGAATCCTCATACCTGGTCTGCTTCATACTGTTACAGTAATAAACACATACTGATACTCTGTTTAATTTATCTGCACCATTTTCCAGGCACCAGATATTTGCTTACTGATTCTGTTTGGCAAGGTGATTAAAGCATTTGCAAGTAAATATCAGCAAATTTCTAAACTACTCAAGATTATTAACATTGTATCACTTTTCAGGGAATTACTCAGATGCAGGAATAAAGACAATGGCTAATATTAAAGACATCGCAGCTGAAGAATAGCAGGATAATATGTACTGAAATTGTTCTCATGCAGTTGCTCAGACAAACTGTGACTCTGTTCTTACATGAAAGAGCTCTGGCTCATCAGCATATGAATTGTGTTAATATCACAGCTCCTCTGTCCCTTTGACTACCTGTGGGTACTGTAATACCCACAAGAAATAAGATACCATGACCTACTTTCAATTATAGGTCAGATATGCGCTGTTTGTTTGAAGAGCAGCAATCTCCTGGGTTCAGAGTCTTACTCATCTCTGCTTGCCCTCTGCTAAAGTGTCCTAAAAATAAACGCATTTAAAGTTTGTCATGGCCCTTGCACAGGCTTTTCCTTTCAGGATAGTAATTTGAATCCAGCACAGGTCAGCAGAAAGCAGCTGGAATTATCCTCCTAAACAGGCAGTTGTTTGTAGCTGCTGGAAGGAGGAGGTCACAGGTCTCGCTCTGCTTCCCAGGCTACCACTGCTCCTGTCAGGAGTGACCACTACCAATTAACAGACTTGCCGGGCATCTTGGCAGAAGGTTAGAGAGCGAATTAAAGGGTGACTGAGTATTTACCATCTTAGGAAGGGTCATTCCCTTACCTTAGACAAGAGTTGTTAATACTCCTGTTCACATAGTTGCCAAATAAACACACGGTGCATGTATAAAGTGCTTAAAGAAACCCGCTGTTTAGACAAAAGTGGTAAATAACTTTACTATCTTAACACACAGAAGCTATTATATGTGCAAATTTTCCATTACCATTGTTATTATTATTGAACTATTAAATATGAAAAATCTAAGAAATTTCACTGTCTGGCCTGCAAGACTTATTGAAGGACTACAATAAAATATTTTTCATAAATGTGTACACATACAATTCTGTGTAGTCCATCATTATTGTAGTTCCATTGCTGTATTTTATTGGCTTTATTCTACACCAGTGAAGCCTATGAGAATTTTTTTTTCTCTTAGCAGCAGTTAGGAATTTCAGCTGTAGATGTTGATCTTTTTCCCCCAGAAAAAGGCAATCTGAGGAAGGTACCTTTTTTTTATCTTATAAAGAGTTAGGGGAGTATAACAGCACCTGGAGCTCTGCTGTAGTGTGATATCGCAAACATTGTGGTTACCATACACATGACAAAGCTGATATTTGGCTCATGGTTTTCCCATTTGAATCAACTACAGATCGAGCTCACACACTGACAAACGGGCAATGCCGCACCGTAATATGCTTCAGCACCTCAGCTCAGCCAGCTGTCCTTGGGCCTGTAAAGATTTGATAATCAAATAGCATTAGATGTTTCTAATGATGCAATTGAACATAAAAGCTAAATTCTACTTTTATTCAGTGTAAACATAAGTAATGAACCGTGTTTTCAGTTTTGATACTTCTTAGTGCAGGTTGAAGTTCCATTTTTCTTCTAGAGAAATGGTATAGGATTATAAACAAAACATATGGTCAGCCTCTTTGTTTCTGTCACAAAAATTACTTCCGTTAATTATCAGTGTTCTTGGCAGGCTCAGCAAAAAGTCCAGGAAGATATTTTCAAGAGCCATCAGATTTTCACACTAAATGCATTTTAGACTATAAACAGCACACATGGCTTGTCCAAAAAATGGGCCTTTTTTTTCCCCACCAAATGCTCATATTGTCATTGAATTAAATGGCAAGGAGTGCAGCTGAGTTAGAATCATAAGTATCAGAAATGTGATAATTACAATGTGTAATGGAAAGCCAAGCTGGGGGTCCCATTCCTGATATCATGACTTGACTCTCACATGGATTTGAGGAAGTAGCTGATCTGTACTTTATCTTAGTCCCACCATGTATAACCTGGTGATAATAGTAATACTCACACAAAATACTTTGAAATCTTCCTGATAAAAATGTTAAGCAATGTAACCACCTTTAAAAACATTCTGTTTTTCTTCTTCTCACTTGCTCCCTGGGTTTTGGTGCGTTCTTAGAATAGCAGCAAATCAGCAGCCACAGCTCAGTTTTCCAGGACAAGGGACCTACACACGCTGCACATTTCAGGGGACAGAATGAACACTGTTTTTTTGTGCAGAACCTGCTTTTGGGTCACTGTAATCAGGCACTGTCACACCTGCTCAAAGGAAAGGCTTTCCAGAGCCAGGCGAAGCTGGGCCTTGTGCATTCGTGAGCTGGGCTGAGGTCTGGTTTAAAGGGCACAGAATTACCTGTCCCTGTCCAGATGACTAGCAGGAAGCTCGGCCTCTGCCCTGAGAAGCAACCTGGAGAGAAGCAACTAAAGCGCAGCATGTTCTACAACCACAATTGTCACTGTAGCTGTGACACATCAAGCTCGGAAGTATTAGTTTGGGGCAGAAATAGTAAACAGAGTCTGTCTTGTAAAGCACAGAGAGTCCTTGTCACGATGGCAGCAGTGAACCTGTATTTGCAGGCCATTGCTACCAGGCTGAAACAGAAGTTCCAGTTCAGCAAAAAAACATGCACTAAATTTTCTCACATCACAAACATTTTGTTCAATCTTCTGAATGGCTTCTTTATTAAGAAATCAATTCCTACCACCCATTCATCTGGCACGGCAACCTCTTATGCTAACCGCAACATTTTCAGACAAATAACTTTGTCATTGGCCCCCAGTGGCCAAATAACTTTGTCTAACTCTTTCCCTCACCACATCCTGTGAAAGAGCTCCTGAAGGAATAGCTACACAACCCTCTAACAGCTCTGGAGGTTCCCCTACAATCTCTGTTTTATCATAATACCCCAAAAGTAAGAGATAATGTCACAGTGCTGATATTCCTGCGTAGCATGTAAAGTCACGCAGTGTTTAGTTGCACCCTTCTTGCCCTCTGTCCTGATATCCACATGTTGCTTTTTGTCTTCTACCCAGAACGTAAGTTTTCTAAGGCATTAACTAAATGGAAACTCCAGACAATGCCCATGTCTCTTGGGTGCTATAATTTTTGAATAATAATTATACTAATAGTATCTGTTCAAGAGAAAAAGTGGGACTGGCAGTCAGAGACCGATGTAGTCAGAAGAACAGATATTATAGCGATGCTTTAAAATGACACTGATTTTCCGCCAGGGCAACGTTAGTAAAGCCAGAGGGAAACTTAATGCAACTCTAGTGAGTAAGACAGAAGGAAAGCAGAGAACAAGACCTCAAACTGGAAATCAGGAAACATTTTCTCAGCTCGGCCATTAGAAGCGGAGTATTGAAAAGCAGCAAAGGCAGGCATCGTGGCTAATCCGCAGGAGTTCATGTAATACATAACTATTTCACTTTGGTTGAATTGCAAAGAGAAATCCAAGCACTAAAGGGAAAAAAAATTCACATCACATTAAAAATGCTATGTATTTTTTTTAATTTCTTTTGTGACATATAGCTACTGGGATACAGAGTTTTAAATTCTGATGCTATTAGTGATATTTTCACGGGATGCATTATTCATTAGTGTACCCTGTTTCCAGTACCAGCTATTTCCACTGATGGTGCTCCACAAGGAGAGAAGAGCTGATCTGCAAGGTTCAAACGGAAGGACTGTGACTTAAGCTTGCATTTACTATCCTTTTCATCTGGATTTCTGAGATGGTACCACTATGAAATTCAGATATAAATAACAGATTTATAACCTATTTTTGAAAGATGCAGGAGAGAGAGAGAGAAAATGAAAACTCTTCATCCTGGCGAGTGATTTAGTTTTTGAACGTTTTTTGGTTTTTTTTTTCTGCGAGAAGTCCTAGAAGTTTAACTGGGAAAATTGGGATAAGAATTGACAGAGAGGAAGGGAGAGACCCAGTTCAGAGGCACAGTCACGCTGACAGTGTCACAACCTGAAGCGAGCCTTTTAAATCCAGTAACTGGCTTTAGCTCTGAGCATATTGCTGGGACATGAAATGGATGTTTCCAACTTCTATTGTGGCATATTTCACCATTTAACCTCAACTAACTTCAAGAGAAGGAGAATTGATTTTGTCGTTAACAGGAATGCTTAAACAAAAGTTTTTGTTTACACTGGAAGCAAGTCTTTCATGAAAAGCTTTGGCCATCTTAAAAAAAAAAACCCTCACAAAGCAAGGGAGACATGTGATGGTGCCCATTAGAGAGCGGAAGGATGAATGTGAAGTGAAGTGCTCCTTGTGAAGTGCTGCTTTGCCTGTCTCAGGAGAACAGCTGCCAAGCACACTCGAGAAAGAAAACTGAAATCAGACATCTGTATGTGCATTGCGTCCACCATGTTTGCTCTGAGGAGAGAGAACCATATGAAGCAAGACAGCAAAGGTGAAATCCAGCAAGACATCCTACTTTATTGCCATGGCAACCCCACCCTGATGAAAAGTAGAAAAACAATAAAACATCTTTAGGAAAAAAAAAATCAGTGCTATCTACTGAGGGAATTGAGGAAGATGCACTTTAAGGAAGAGCTTGACATTTCCACCATTTGGTGACTCTTTGAAACAAAGGTATGGCTGCAGCTTTTGCAAGCTGCAGATTTAGAACATATTGTACTTGATAAATTATTTAGTTTGTTTAGCAGCTGAATTTTGAATTACAAGTGAAAAGCTGTAGTTACAGATTAGAATCTTTAATGCCACTGCAGCCAGACAGAATATTATTGTTGTGATTTTCCTTGATGTCTTCTGACATCTGTCATCCTTCAGCACTAGAATCACCTTTCCTGCATTAGACTTTCCGGGAAAGGGTGAACGTGAGCGTGGATATGTGTGTGTGTTCGTGTGTGACTTATGTGAGCACAGGCCGGCGCCTGTATGTTTGCGCTTATAAAGAGTTTTATGCATATATGCCCACTGTAGCTAAATTTGTTGTTGATTTTCATGTGAATTGAAGTAGATTACATACAGGGCCCGTATAGACCCTGCTGGGGTCAGGGAGCCCAGCAATAAAACATCTGCTGGTAAAGAAAGCAGCAACAACATCTCTTATGCTACCCTAATGATGAGGAACCAATATGCAACAAAAGAGTGCTCAACGCGTGTGCTGCCACAGGGGCAGAGCTGGGGCAGGCGGAAAAGGCTCACGCGAGGCAGTTTGTCTGCACAGCTCCTGTGGGAACTAAAACTGCTCTCACACTCTTGCTCCCTCTCTCCAGAAGCCTCCCGAAACGGAGCAGCAGCCGCGGTGATACAGCCTGCCGTTCCCTGCACTGAAGCCTTCGTGTACAGCAGGGGATTTACTGGCACAAGAAGGTGCAACATGTACCTCCCCCAGCCTTAGGGAATCTGATATAGTACAGTTGTGTTTGCCAAACATAATCCTTTAATTTTCATCTGTTATTTGCAAACATTGTTGTTTTGTAACTAATTTGTATGGACAATAGATATTCTAATTCTGTACAGTAATGAGGAAAGCAATGAGACTATCTTACCAAAGGGCACTTTTCAGACTGAACATATTGCTTTCTGTTTTAAATAGCATATATCTTATGTGGCTGTTATTGTTAGTATTAACTGTAGCTAAGCCATTACAGTGGCATCTAGAGATCCTATTTCAAGTTATAACTCCTGTGTACAAGGTAGCAGACGTATCAAAGAATAGAAATAGAACAATTTATCCTACAATAGGATATGAAGGTGAGAACTGATTGCAAATCACTTGATTCCCAGGCCAGAGCTTTATGCAGTCACCTTCCCCTATCTCCATATATGTTACTTGATAGGGAGACCAGTGTTCTTCCTTAGCCCTATCTGCTCATCCCTGTTCACACCACGTGGACACCACGTGCCTTCCTAGCGCTGAGCTGCAGGCTCCTTCTGGCTCTTCAGCACCCACCCAAGCAGCGATGCCCAATAAGAGGGGGGGAAGTCCTCTCCAGGAGCAGACCCCTTGGCTGTCCCACCACGTGGATCCCTGAGCTCTGCACTGACACTACACAACAGCAATGGCAGATGTTCAGAAGGAGGTCTAAAATACAGTCCTATAGAAAAGCCCATGGAAACAGTTTGGCAGGTGGAAGGACACATTTTTGAAAGAGGCACTGATGTTTAATCCCTTTGTAACTGGAAGCATGAAAAGCTCAGTACTGTAGTAAATTCATACCTTTTTTTACTCCAAAGGGAAGCTATGGCCTTTAGTCTCTACTACATTTATCAGGAAGCATGTCAGAGTTTAACACAATACTGCATTAGTGCGTAATGTAAAATGGAGTTATGGTCACAAGAACTTACAATAAATTTTGTGTGCCTATGAGCAATAACTCAGCAGCTGGTGTGTGCCACCCCTATGCTGTGAAAAGCATATACAGACTTTTCTTTGAAATAGCAGCAATTCAGAAATACATTTGCTTAAAAAAACCTGCAGGGGTGACATGCTGTTTGGTACCAAAGAAAAGAATGTTTGGGCTTTTTTGGGAATACTTTATTCATGTGGGAAAGAAATCTGTGCCTTGTGGCCAAGGTCACAGAGACCATGGATAATTCACCAAAAGACTGCACAAACTGAAGTTGCTTTGGAACAGAATTAACAACAGCTAAAACTTTCCTCATTGAGGATATGGCACGAATAGCTTTCTCCTTGCAGTGTGTGCATCACTCCTACTAATATTAATGAGAGATACGGCTTCCTGTATTTCCCATCAATATTAATGAGAGATGCACGTGCCACTAATGTTAATGGGAAATACACATGCGTGTAAGTCCCATTAATGATCATTAGATATCCACAGGAGAACCCTCATTAATGCTAACGAGCATTGCACGTACATGTAATTCCCATCAGTATTAACCAGAGATCTATGTGTGTGTATTGCCCATTAGTGTTAATGAGAGATATACATGCGTGTGGCTGAAACTGTCGTTAACGTTAACGCGATATATGCAGGAACTGACAAAAGAACATACTTTATCTTGATAACAGAAACTTGCCCTTTGTGTTTGGGTTCTAGTTCATCTTTAGGTACTGTGCTGCTTTCTATTAATAATCTAGTTTGGGTATTACTTCATCAGCGTACTAAGTACCATGCAAAATAAAGACAAAGTGCAGAGATCCATTTTCCAGATGACATGAAGTCTCTATCTGTGCCACAGATCAGAGTATGGCAATTTATGCATTTATGCTGGGGTCAGTATGTGGAACTGGTGAATTTTTTTTCTTTTGATTCTATGAGTTTTGATCAAAATTATCTATCTTAACGGCAATAAATCTCACCCAAGGCTGTACTCTGATAAGCACTTGGGTAGCTGTGTTCTGACTTGAACTTAGGTCCTGCCAGCAATGCTTTCATCGGACCCGTGTTATTTTACAAGTTTTCTTTTATAGTTAGTTGCTCCTAATTGATTAGAGGCTGTGTGTGGAGAGCGGGCTTGAACTGCATCCTGAAGTGAAACAAGTCAGTGGAATTTACAAACTGAAAATGTGACATATTGGCATCAGTCTTTGCCATTTCTGGGGGATCATCTGTGCAGATACTGAATTTTGCTACATGTCTTTCATGTCAGCAAAAGCCCATAGATAGTCAGACAAGAAGCAGGAAAGACCTCCAAGTGTTAAAATTAAGATCAATGTCGAAAGAGTAAGTCCCTGCAATATTCTTTTTTAAAAACGTGAACAGGGCACATAACACCATAGCCTTAGAAAATCTCAGAGCTTCTTACCTAAAACAACAGTCTTATTCTCTACTGACAAATGCCGTATACAGTCACTTTTCCCTTGCAAAGCAAGTGTAATGAAACAGCATGGAAGAGTATCACACCTACTTTGCACCATATACACGGCTTCTTAACGGAACACCTAGGGAAGATATGCGTTTGTGGGAGCTACATCAGTATAAGTCCTTCTAATTCCCATGTCTGTTCCAGGACTGGTCTTATTTGTTAAGACTGGGAGATAAGTAACTGATCAAAAAGGGAACTTGACAGCTCAACAAGACACGTGTTTGTAAGGGAGGCAAATATTCTGCATTGCTACACTATTTTATGGCTAGAAAAACAGAAATGAAGCACTACTGCTTTTATCAGAGAGGGTCCACCTGCAAAGTATGCTCATGACAGTGGTATATCTAGTCTAAGAAATTCTTGCTCTTCAACTTATTCCTCCTCAGCCATTTTTTCCCTGGCTCACACCAGGGCTCTCAGTCATGACAGCACCATTTGTGGAACTGGGCTATGAATTAGATAATTGAAATTATGTTTTAGGCAAAGTGCACAGTACTAGGGTGCTCTGTTGTTTTTTGGTTTTCTTGTGATCAGATCATTTGAATGATCCAATTTATCAAGGACAGTTGTATCAACGTAGCTGAAGGGGGCTAAAGACTACTGCGCAAGGACAGGAACAAGCATTTTGGGACAGGTGGTTACCACAAGAGATAATGTCTCACCAAATCATATTCTCAGGTCCACCGGTGAAGGTTCTCATGACTTCTGGAGGCAGCAGAAGCACAGCATTCTCTGGATTTCTGAGGACTAAGGCCACACACTGCAGAACAATTAAAAAAAAAAAGAAAACTCATGGCTTATTTTTCCTGTTGATTACTTTTTCTAGATGCCCCATCACGTTCTTCAAGCTATATCTGCTCTTAATTGCTTTATTCCTACCAACCAGAAAGCAAGGGGGTTCCAAGTCAGAGGAGAAAATACAAAATGAAAACAAAACAATCCCAAACCTAAACAAAATAACCACAAAGTGTGCTCCTGCAACAGCATGCACATGAATCTAGGAATAAGGAATTTAATTTGGCACTGGGCTTCACATTAACAGCAGACTAAGAACTAACAAAAGTCTATCACAAAAACATGACTTAGGGCTCAATTTTCCTTTCTGAGCATGTAACCTTTGTTTACATATTTGCAGCTCTGGGGCTCAGCAGTGTAATCAAGTGCTCCTGATTTTAATTAAGGGAGTAAAATTTGCATATGCAAACTCCCCTCTTACCGGTGTTAATGCCTCAGCAATGCCAGCAGCTTTGCAAGAACCAAGGAAACAAAAGGCAGAAATCAAAAAATCCAACAATGAATCAATTTTGTTTCACTAAAGTAAGGGAAGGAATAGACATGACAATATAAAATATTTCCAGTCATATAGATAACACGCACTAGTTGAGATTCTGGTCCAGCTTTTAATTGAGGAGGTGTTTTTGTAGCTAATACAGGATCCTCACCTGTCACAGGGTCTGAGGTAAATGACACAAGCTCAGGTTTCATCATTCTGTGGGAAAGCCAGGCATAGATGAAACCCCCTGTAGTCCTGAGTGACTGCTGTTACAGAAGAGCTCCTCCCACACACAACGCAGAGAGATGCTTGTGGTTTGAGAAGTAAACCCTTGCACCTCAGGCTTTCACAGGACACTCCAGCTTCCTGCTCCACCTTCCCTTTTGGGGTCACTAGAGACACAGAGATCCTCTGCAGGGGGATGCTGACAACAATCAGCGCAAGACAAAGCCAAGTGTCTGCATTATTTAAAAAAGACAATAAATTCCGTGTGCTTAAGATAATACTGAGACATTCACATATACACCGGAAAAATAAGATTTTCAAGCAAGCATGCAGAGGATACCAGGGGATTGGAGGAAGCTGTGGGTTTTTTTCATGTTAGTTTAACTACACATTCCTCCAGCAAAATTCGGACAGTGGCATTAATTCCCACTGACCTGCTCACCTCCAGAAGGCAGGTCTCTCTTTTTAAAGAGAAAGACAGAAGCTTGGCACAATATAATGCTGCTTAGAGCAATCTCCCTTTTCATGCAGGCACCCGAGTGGTTAGAGGGGATTCAGTCCTTAGGGCATACCGAAAGAGCACGCCGTGGAGATGAGTATGCAGTGGAACTGCAACACACTACAAAACACCATACAACGTAACAGGCTCCAGAGGAGCCACTATGGTCCATTGAGTAAAATATGCCCTTTTAGAATTGCTCAAATACATATTTACATGATAGACCAAAAATACAGAGCTAGTCTATTGAAGAAATACTGCAGTAAGCTTCAAACCTGTTACAGTCTACTGAGTAAATAATGAAAAGTTTTAAAATGGTCCAAGCATCTATTTTCACAGTATGACAGAATCGCTTCAGAGAAAACTATTGTGTCAATTCTCAGGCATGTCCACGAGTGATTTCCTTTCTTTTCCTTTTTGTTTCAACATTTAGCCTGACTGTTACATATGTCCCTTGCATAACGATGCACAGTTCTTTCAGTCCCTGGGCACATTATAAGAATCCTCTTGCAAATTCACCCCATACTAAAGCGGTTGAGCTGCTGTGGTTTTAGGCAACTGCCTCAGTAAATATTTTAACATAAACTGGGAGTAGGGGGACTGAAAGGTGATGATGAGAGAGGCAAAGATATTTTCTAGCAAATTGGGAAGAGCTGAAGCCTCTCTCCACCTACTGCAGATTATAACTTTCCCTTTATTTTCTGTTATATTTTTCAACTTGATTCTCCTTTCCTAAACTAATAATGGAAGGAAACCTTTTCATAGTACTCCATTTCATGACAGAGAGAAAAAACATCTTGATCCATGCCCATCATTAGACTCGGTCGTAATTTTATTTCATCCTATAACTTGAAAGGGCTTACAGAGAATAAAACTAATCATGAGTCTGATTCACCTTTCTCTGTGAAATACAATAAATTAAGACCATGCAAAGAATTGATTCCTACCAGCAGTTAACAAGAAGTTTGTTGTCTAATTATCCAGGGCCAAACTATCCATAATTGACATTCTCACAGCCTAGTAACAGCTAAGTTAATAGGGCTACATTTTGTTCTTACAGAATCACAGAATGGTAGGGGTTGGAAGGGACCTCTGGAGATCATCTAGTCCAACCCCCTGCCAGAGCAGGGTCACCCAGAGCAGGTTGCACAGGAACGCGTCCAGGCAGGTTGTGAATGTCTCCAGAGACGGAGACTCCACCACCTCTCTGGGCAGCCTGTGCCAGGGCTCTGCCACCCTCAAAGTAAAGAAGTTCCTCCTCATGTTGAGATGGAATTTCCTATATTCCAGTTTGTGCCCATTACGTCTTGTTCTCACATCTCTAAATCAGGAGGTGCTCCTCTAGATTATACAGCTGCAACTATAAGTACAATATTGGTGTCTGAAATACTTTTATGGCCTGTCCTATGAGCCCTGCTGAGAATTTCCTCGAGGAGGTACACCTGACACCTCCTTGGTCCCACCAAAAGCAGTCAGCTGGCTTCACGGAGAGTCTCTGCATGGAACAAACCTTGTTCACCCGGGAGGCACGTGTGAGCCCCAGTACCTGTGGGGTACGGAGCACTGGAGACAGACTTTCACAGCTTCACTCTGACTTAAATGTGAAGTAGGTAGGAAATACAAAGAATAGAAGACATATTCAATAGTATGCTAGTCTTAAAACAAACTGCAAAGAGAAACAACAAGCAATGCACTATTCTGCTTAAAGATAGACAATAGAAAGCATGCAAAGAGTTAGGGAAGTTTAATGGAAGGAATGCAGAGAATGAGTTTCAGAAAGGGAGGAGATAATGTTTAGGCTAAGTGTGCCAGCCATTCTGCTAGTGGAAAAAGAGAGAAAAACATCTCCAGAAAGAGACTCACACAACACCTTGTCCTGTAACTCCACCAAAGAGGCTGTTCACGCCGCTGCACATGGAAGAGGGAGCATTTAGGAAACCAGTTTAAAAGAGATGCTTTAATTTTCAGACAATGTAAGTTAGATGAGATTAATTCTGTACATGATTTCAGCAGCTGAAGTTTCAAGAAATACTTCAACTATAGCGTCAAATAGGCATCATAGCTTATTGACAAAAACCAATTTTTTAGTCCAGGTTAGAACTGAAGAATATAACATCATAGGGTTCACTCAGCTTTTATGGTGTCTTTCAGTTAAGGATAAGAAGCAAACCTAAAGTTTTACAGGGTTCAGAAATTGATAACAGTATGAAAAGAAAACCATAGAAACACTGACCTTTTATGGAAACTCTGTGAACTCAGAGGCAGAATACACTTTGAATGATTTTTAATTTTACAATGTGTATTTCAAGCAGCTATAATAAGACACAGCTTCCACCAGTTACCAGATCCACTGCACACGGTATTTGAAAGGATTTTTCATATGGAAAACAATACTTCTGGTATCAAATACTGATTTTGAAAAAAATGTTGAAATAATTTCTGAGATCGCCTACTGTCTTCATGGTGACTTTACAAATTTTTACTTGGAAATGATTTATCAGTATCTTCAGGGTTTCTCCATACAGGAGAAATGGTAAATTCTTGTTGGTTCCATGATAAAATAAAACATCCCAGAGTGTTTAACCAGCAATGCTGTAAATCATTACATAGCATCTGTGGGCTTTCCGTTTTAATACCCCATTATAAAGACTACAATGATTTGCAGCATTTACTGGCATGATTATCTTTCTGACAGAGAAATCAAAGACTTCATGTTTCTTTCCTGTGAAGAGGATACGTGATTTGTCAGGTGAGAGAAGATCAAAATTCTCATGGAAAAAGGCATGGAGTCATATACTATTATATGTTATGTGAATGTTTAAGACTGAGAAAACAAAGTGGTAGCACTTCTACATGTGCCAAGTCCATGTAGCCCCAGTACCTCTCAACACTAAAAACTGAGTTAGTTCTTCCACAGACTGTCATTTAATTTAGCAGAACTCCTGCATTGTGCTTCACTGAACCACAGTCCCAGAAGACTTAACAAATTCACATGGAAAGGTCTACTCAGGCCCAAGCGTGCTTGAAGCCGGCAAGGAAGAAGTTAAATGCAAGACAGCTTGGTGATGAGAGTGACACGCTCCCCACACTCTCCAAAAGCTCTGATGTCTTCCAGTGGAGAAACCTGGGAAGAAGGTGCACCACACACACTGGATTGTCTTGGAGTGGTCAGGCCCACAACTGGACAGTGTGACGCAGTTTTTGGTGTGCATCTGTTTCTGCGCTGCAATGCACGCACCTGCCTGTTATGAGCTACAGAAATGCCAAGCAAGAATTACTGCTGCCAGTGGGCTTGTCAGTGCTGTGATCAAAAATGATCTGGTGCGATGCGGATAGACTGCTCCTCCCCTCAGCCAGGGCCACTGAACTCGGCCATCCTTGACCGAGCTACCCGAGGATCTAGGAAAATATGCTTCTTCCTCCTGTTTGGCAACTTGCACACTTAAAAACCAGTTCAGGATTTCACACCTATTTGTCACCTGGCTAAACAGCACTTTATTTAGAAGAAACTAAATCAGACCTCTTACGCAGAACATATGCCAATACTATCCTGATTAACTAGCAGTCATTACTACACACCATCATCAGTTTCCACGGAGACAGACCCAGTAAAGCAGCTATCCCTATTCAGTATGTCCCAATTAAGTGGAGTATACAGTAATAATATTTTACATTTATACAAGCCATTCATCCTCAAACACTTTAGAGATTATACAGTGTTCAGATACAACTGTGATGAGTGTATTATAACTGCCCCCACGTAGCCACACTGAACTGGAGTAGCTTTTCAAGAGCAAGGCAGCAGCCAGTTGGCATGCCAGTTTCTGAGCTACCATTGACCACGGATGCAGGAACAAAGCTGCAGTATCCCTGAGATAAACTCATGACATTTAAAAAAAAAAGAGTTCTTGAGTTTCTGAATCCCCCTTTGGAATCAAGACACTTAGCTTTAGATCTAATGAGAATAAATCCACGTAATATCATGCGCAAACCTCAATCAATTTAATTTGAGAAAACAGCCAAGACATCTCTTTCTATACGTGATTCCACAGATCCTGCAGATTAAATATTTCAAATTTTGTTGTTTGGACTGCTAAGCTCCCTTTGCCAGTGACTGAATGCTGAATTATTGTTGGATGTGCTTTCCTACCTTTAGTATCTAATTTCACTTTTATTTCCCTTTCCCACTGTCAAAAGTATTTGTGACTAACCACCCACTTCTACAGCCCTTCATTTTTTGTTATAATTTTCCGTTTTACGAATGCAGAGAATATCTCATCTTCAACCACATTTTCTAAGCGACAGTGGGAATGAAAATGAGGTATTAGAGTGCTTAGCTATTACCTTTCTCTGCAAGTTTTGTGCAATGCTTTTGGCACGGCATATACGGCATCTTGTTTAGTCCAGCTGTAACATATATACATACCTCCCCTTTTCCTCAATAAAGCTTCTCCCTCCAAGTTCACTTAGGGTTATACTCACACTTGAAGCTGCTGAAATGCCTGTGGTTAAACAACCAGCCCAGCTACTTATTGAGAACAGCCCTACTACCTCCAGCTACCAGAGAAGTTAAACTATTTGTTTGGGTGCTCCTGTTGTCAGCTGGATGAGGGTTCTAATTCCCCAGAGGAAAGGTAGGGATTTTTACGTCAAGGATGCCGATAAGTCTTTGCAGACCTACCATTTTCCTTTGGAGGCGTCAGCTTTTAGTTATTCTGAACTTCTGCTGTGTTTTGTAAATCCTATGAAAACACGATTGATAAAGTACCATAATTTAAAATGCTTTTACAGACAGAAGTTCAGTAAGGTTATGTGTTTTATTGCCATTCTCTTATTATTCAAAAATGGATAAAGAGGTTTTGCTCAAACTTGCTAAAATAAAAACATTACTTCTGAGGACTAAGTTCAGAAAGCTGTTTAAGCCCCCGCTTAGCTCCAGCACATGCTTACCATTTGTTGCAAGGGGACTTAATTCACTCTCACTTAACGCATTGTTTTTGAATAGAGACATTTCTCAGAATTGAAGTACTGTGAAGTTTAGCCTCAGAGGTAAATGTTTCGGAAGGTTAATAGCCTGTGGAAATACAGGAGCCCTATGTTACGTTTACCGCTCACTATGGCTGAAAGATGAAATAGAGACTCACTTCACCCACCCACTGAAATGCAGCCACCTGTGGGGAGTAATGTGCCAGCTCTTTAGCGCAACAGTGCAAAACCATTTAAGTGGGAAGTGAAGCGTTATGCCTCAGTCCAAAGGGAGTGCTTGCCATTGTTGTTACCGAACAGCATGACGTTTTTCTCTGGGTGGAAGGCACTGTTTGTCTAATACTGTATTTCAAAAGGATTTAGCTTTAGATACATGGGAAATGGGATCCCGCCATCAGTTAATCAATAACTCACTGCCGTGGACCAATCTCCCTACTTAGCACTAGAAGAAACAAGCAGAGGCAAGACCGTGGGCAAAGAGAAAGTTACTTAATGCAAGTGCCTAGGACCAATTTTTTTTGCTGAGACTCAAATGTTTGGTACATCCAAATAGCTTTGACACTTTTGCTATAGATTAAGGTCACAGTTTAATTACTATCACATAAGCTTCCTTTCTTTTCCAGCAAAATTAATTGTCTCTCCTTAATTTAATGAATTTCTCATATAAATTCAAGTTTAACTTTGATCTGAATTTCAACCAAGCCAAACCTAGCAACTTTACACATCATCTTTGTCCTTCCTGGGTAGAAGTAGGAGGAAAAGGGGAAAGCTTGGGAGAAGTTTTGCAAGAGACAAGGCAACAGAACAGTAAACTACAGAAGACGAAGGAGCATAATTCCAATTCTCTAGGATGATTTGTTAAAGGAAACCACACACTATATGGGTTTAGTGCTTTAACTGTGGTGATTTCTTCCCCTCTGCTTTTCTTTCCTCAAGCTCAAGGAATTTAATTTCCCCAAATTCACACCACCACCACTGCCTGCCCTCCCCCTCCCAACTCTCAGAAGAAATAGCACTAGCATGGTTTTAAAAATCATAAACATGCAAGATTGTAAGATTCTGTGTGGAAGAAAACTCCTTAAATGCTTAGATACACTCTGGCCTGAAGGTGGCAACATTGAATAATATTCTGAAGAAAGGTGTTTCACATATAGATACCTTTAATTAAAGTTTTATGTTTTTAAGCAAATATCCTTCTCCCACATTGTTTTTTCCACAATGTGTTGAGAGAGAAATAAGATGAGGTATTGTATATGTGTTTCAAACAAACTTGAGCGCACATTATGCAAAATTATTTGCAATTAAAATGAAAGCAAACAAACATATTATATATACATAAGCCAGCCCTTCCATCCCCTCCATTTAAAAGCAATTTTAAAAAATGATAGGCTCTATGTTCCTTTTCACAGTATTACTACCAGTATGCTCTAAACTCCAAACCAAAATTGGTGCTGATTCTTTCAAACCAGACCTTGCCTTTATGCTAAGGTATTTCACCTGCACTCAGTAAGTGCTGTGATTTAGAACACGGTGCATGAAGCAGGTGAGGGGAGGTGGCAGTCTGGGCATCGCACTGCCTGGTGGCATGGGTTGGGTGCCCTGCAGACCAGGGGCAAAGTGCTGTGAGCACTCAAGATGGGCTGACAATCAATAAAAGAGTTTGGCCCAAAGTATTTTGTGGAGAATACAAGGAAAAAATGACTTTAAATATCATTTCTATGTCCTTTTTTTAAAAAAGATTTTACATTTTTTCCTGAAAAATAAAAAAATAAATATAAATCTATAGGTAGATAGCTATCTTTGGATTATTAAGAAGTTGGTACATCGTTCTATGAATTTCTTAATCTTTCTGTCCTAATTAATCTTGCCCTAATTTCCACAGTGCTCTGTGATTTTTTCCTTTGAATTCTGTAAAATTCAGTGTTTTCTGCTATCCCACTGATTACTGTCCTCGTGGTTACATGAAGAACGTTATTATACACGGAACTGAAAGAATGTTTTACACAGTCCTAGGTGGTAAGGCTACCTCTGCACTGCCCTGAGCATTCCCTACTAGGAAATCATGGCAGATTCAAAGAAAAAAAAGATTTAACTAGGGCAGCCAGCAAACAACAAAAAATCCTCAAAGTTCAGAAGACAGCAACTATTGTATTAAGAGTGGTTAGGCAAGAAAACCAGCTGCTGCATTTGCCCTGTCTAGAGAAAAGATGACATGATAACAGGCTGTGAGTACTTAAGAAGAATTAATAAAAAGAAGAAGGTGGAGGGTGGTGTGGGAGGACTGTTGGCAGCATAGGGAAAGCAGGTAGAATATAGTAATAGCTCAAAATTACTGAAGGGAAAAATGTAGATTAAATAGTACAAAATGAGAGAGGAGGGAGGCAATGTGGCAGAGAGGGTCACTGATTTCTAGGCAAACATTCATCCCTGAGGATCACATCAACCTACGTTGTTTGCAGAGGCTGGAGAAGGTGACTCCAGAGGTCTTTTCAACTCTAATATATATGGGTCAGATCACTCCTCTTCATGGTAATAATTCAAGAAGGAGCATTTCGCACAGAGAAGCCTGCTTCCAGAGGGACTGCCCTCTGCAAAGCAAGGCGGGAGCCTGGTTGCGTACACCCTGCTGGTGTCACGCCTTTGTAACAGTCCTGAGCTTCACACAGGCTTTTCCAACCTGAAGGAGGGAAAGAATCCCGTGCTAACAATTGCTTCAGTTGGCTCTGGAGAGGAGCTGATGGAAATAAAGCATAAACAAGACCTAGAGAAAGGTTAGATGGAGTACCACTAGTTCAGCTGGAAAAAGTGCCATTGATGAATCAATGACTTAAAAAAAAACACTAGTTCACTTAATTTCTGACAGAAGGTTGATTTTGACTGCATATCCATCCCTGAGCAAAAATGAACAGCAAATCTTCATCCTTCCAAACCAGAAACAAAGGCCATTTAGGAGGAAAGGAGAAGAAAATAAGGCTGCAGGCTTTTCCTGCCTGTTCCTACCCACCGACCCACTTGCCTGGTAGAGTGTGTAAGCAGGCAAATTCTCTGATACTGTTGTACCTCTGGCAAAGAGATACAAACTAGCTCCCACAGGGCATGAAAGGGGTTCCTACTACATGATGCCAGAGTCACAATCTTGCTCTTAAAGATTAGCCTTATTTATAGTGGGGTTTCAAAAGCTTTTGAGGGGCAAGCTCTCAACTCCTTTTTAATGCATCCGCTCCATGATTTTCAATGCACTTAGTCCTTAAAGTAGACTCACTACCTTTGGCATTTCTATTAAAACTGCATGTTCAGAAAAGGAACAGAGTCTGAGTGAGTCACTGACAAAAAAGCACAGGTATCAGTCACAGAGGCGAAAAAGGATGATTATTTCCAGGCAAATTCTCTTGGAAATTGAATAGACTGGATGTAGAATTGGCAAAGTTGTAATACAAAGCACAGCATCATGAGGTAACAAGGCAGAAAAGCAAAACTGACTCGATCCCAACCCTATACATTCATTTCAGACTCCATGTTCTGAAAAAAAAAAATCATAACACGTATGACAGAAAGAGTTCCTGTACACTGTGATACCAGATCATTCACTAAAGCAAATATGACTCAAAATGTTTGTAAGCAAGAGTGAATACAGCCTGCTGCTGCGAAATAGCCATAGCTGGAAGAGGTTTCCAGACTGCAGCTGCAGGGACAAATTAAGCACATGAGTAAACAGGATGGTCTCAATATAGGAAACTCACAACACCACAAGGTAAAAGGAAAATGCAGGAGTGAAAATAACATATAACAGATAAACAAAGATAAACCACTATGCTATCCAGAAAGCTTTGTTACAAATAGAAAAGTCTTTATCAAACTATTAAAGTAAACACCTTTGGCCCTTCTCAGATCTGGTGGGATTTCATTCTGCAGGCCTAGACCTGAAGAACAAAGCAGGCAGGTACAAGCATCAGACATGTGATGCTCTTGCTTGGCACACAGAAGAGCAAAGGCAAAGGTAGTGCTAGGTTCCCTAATCCCAGAGCTGGCATATGAATAGGTCAGTCCCAGGCACATCGCTGCGCAGCGTTTGTATCCCACGCCACTGCCAGCCCTCCAGGAATCACTGAGCACCATTATCTCCAGCGCCCTTTTGTTCTCCAGCATGTCTGGTCTTTCCCTAAGGCAACTAGAAAAGGCACCTTCTGGTTGAGGAGGGAGGGATCTAGAGAGGTAGCACCAATGGAGGGTAGTGTAGGTTCCCCTGTCCTGGCTATGCCCTGGGGCAGTTGCAGGTCAGGGTAAGGTTTACTAGAGTACAATGGGGCTTTATGCTGCCACAGAAATTCCACTTCACTTACCAGGACTGTCTTTGCAAGGTTCAAGGCTCCAAAAACCCAGTGCCTCAGGCTAGAACACTTCATCAAGGCAAAGCACCTCTAAAGGTACCACAGATTTTGCAAAGTGTACTTTAATAATAAATCTTAATAGAGTCACATGCTCTGATTATTTGTGTTTTAATTATTACGCCTCTCCTCTCTTACTCTCCTGAGTTGTGCCTATTTAATTTTCAATAAGGACTCTTGATGAGGATGAATTAAAGCCTGTGATACTTAACTTCGCACAGAATAAAATATTTAGTGTGTTAGTTCATATTCTGATGTGCTAGACGAGAAGTTCTCACACCTAACAAAATTAAGAATCAGTCAATCAGCAAGAATCTGTCAGGTCCAACTCTGGCTATAATGATCTGTGGTTTTGTAAGGTCTCTTTACTATGGGGAATCTTAGTAAATCTTTTTTCTTGGTCAAATCAAATCACAATATACTTTTGGGACGGTAGCTTCATCTACTTAATGAGACTCGTATTTCCAATGCACACGTAGGAGAGCTAAGGTGGGGGTGGAGAAGTGTTGTTTTTGTTTTGTTTTTCTAAAAAGCCTACACAGAAAAAAAATTATTTGCCTTCTGGGTTCTCTTGCCAGTTAGTTCAGGGCCCTGGAAATGGTTTTATCTTTTATTAACTAGCGGGTCATCCCTACGGTCTCAGGTGGAACATGTACAGCACTGCTTCTGAATACATTTTCTGTGTTTCCACATTTGCCCTTTCCTAAAAGAACCCACTGTCGGAAAAGAGTAAAAATAAAATTCAGCTTGAAGAAACATTTAATAAAAGGAAGAAGTACTATGGCAGAAGCAGCAGGTCATTCCATAAGATTCATTTGCTAAATTCTAATGTATGCCCCAGCAGGATGGCATGAGTCTAATTGGATTTGAAAGCTGTGTGAATCTCATGTAATAAGAGTCATATTTGCCAGGGCAACTTCAGGAAAACATTATTCCTATTGGGCCTTGGATTTAGGGGACAGCAGAATGAAAGAATGAATAAAAACAGTTCTAGTAAATACTCTTCCACATGACTGTGGAATACCATGCGACTTCAAATCACAGCTCCAAAAAACAGGATTTATATTAAGTTTATTTAAGTTGTCTCCTACCAACAACTGCATATTGATAGAATACCTGGGGGGAAGCTTAAGGAAGATTAGCAAAATAATCCTTTCGTGCTGGGAGTTGCATTTCTCCACTTAAACAGCCATTGCTAGCAATGCAAATGCAGGCAAAACTGACAGTAAAAGGAGATATCAATAGAAATCAGAATCTGAGTGTCTTCCAGAGTCAGCTTAAATTATCTGTTAATAGGCAGCTATCACATACACTTCATTCTTTCAGTGAAAACGTATGATCTATATTATATCAGCATTTGTTAACGAAGTCTCACCAACACAGACAATATTGTATTAATTTAACCTGCTATTTATTTTTATTTTTTTTTTTGTCTAGGGAAAAATCATCTGAAGGTTAGCATTAACATTTTCCATTTTTTTTCTGTTTAATACATTTTGAAACATACAAAGGAATTGCACAAGCACTGCCTAAATCTTGTGAGGGACATAAAGGTTTCCTCACAACACCTAGTAAAGCTGAGCTTTTCCTCAACCCCACCTGCAATGACAGATCAAGGAGATTTTTGTTGTTAAAAAAGACTGCCTCCAGATACATTTCGTTCTTTAAAGGACAATGCATGGATAAGAGTTGAGCAGAACTGCTACAGTCAAATTTGTAAACAGCAGTATTTGACCTGGCAAGCGTGCTGAATAGAAATAGACATTCTCTTTAAAAGATACCGTACACAAGTAGATTTAAAGGAAAATCACTGGGCTTGAGGTTTTTGGGTTTTTTTCCTTCTTTAGTTTTCCTTATTCCTGCCAGAATAGAAGAGGAATAACTCAATTTTTCCTATCTGGTATTCTACCATTTTATTTCTGGTGTAGGAGCCTACTTTAGGCACAAAGTCTCATGAATAATGTAGCTGATCTCTTGAAGTAGCCATAGGTAATATTCACACAGTTAAGTGTGAATCCTGAGACTGCTTTCCAGGGACTGCTGTTTTTTTTCCAGCCAATGCCAGAAGCTGAGACAAACCAACCGTCACTTTTACCTCGGAAAATGTTTCGTTGTGGGCATCTCAGGATTCACACAATTAAGTGTAAAAGAACCTTGGGGACCCTCAGTGGTCAACAGGCCCTATGTGATATGAAGTAGCAGAGTTTCGTCAAACAAAACTGAGGGAAGAAAATCTTGTTTCATTTGCTTTGTGCATAGGTGATTTTAATCCTAGACTACAGTGTTGCACCACAGAATGCTGCAGGTAAGAGAAAAATATTCACACAGTTAAGTGTGAATCCTGAGATACCCACAACGAAACATTTTCCAAGGTAAAAGTGATGGTTGGTTGGAAGTCTGTGCACTACCTCTGCACAAGTCCATTTGGCTATATAAGATGCAACACAGTGGGAAAGCAGGCCAATTTCCTCTCTTCTTAAGCATCAAAAATCAAAAGGGAGAAAAAAGAGCAGTAAAAGCAGACCAGAGACCTGACTGTGACCTAACTTTACTTTCCTACCCTGAGGTAAGTTACTTCACTGCGGTGTACTTTCATCCAGGTCGATATGAGGATGGAGTCGAGCCAAATGGATTTACATCAGTATATGCCTTTGCAGTTACTATGCAAAGCAGTCCCTGATTTTCAGAGCAGTTAAAGCTATGCTTTGTCATAGAGTTTGAGGGAGGAGGCAGATCCCATCTCCTATGCCCCTGTGTGACATAAGCCAGAGAATTTACAGTCTTTTTGCTCTGCTTTGGAGACCTGCACCATTGAGAAAAGACTCTGAAATTGATAGTTGCATCCATCGTTGTGTTCCTCATCAAATATAATCTCCACCATTACCATAACATTAACCTCAACTGCTTTCCAGGGATCGCAGGTTTTTTTCCAGCCAATGCCAGAAGCTCAGACACTGGGCATTAGTATAGATTGAACCACCTCCCAAAATGCCCTTTGCTAATCATAAAACCATCTTAGCTATCCTGCAGATGTATTAGTACTTGATTAGTCCAGTATCTCAAAGGCAATGATATTTGCTACTGAGAAAAATCCCTTCAAAGTTTTCCCATCCTACAATACTCCCCATCTTCCAAAGCTACCAGGATCTCACAGCAGGCAGCTCCAACCTCCAGTACTTCCTTTTTTTGGCCCAGATCCTATCTTTTGCTGTCAGTGCATTTTGAAACTGCTGAGCACCTCAGAAGACTAATGGCTAATCAACATGCCACGTCTCACTCAGATATCAGCAATCTGATGCATTTTCTGTTAAATAAAAGCTATACTCCACAGAGACCTTTGAGAACATTCTGCTGATACGTCTAAATAGCAAAACAGTTTCAGGCAAGGTAACCAGTTTTCCATCTGGCTAACCCCAAGTAGTAAAAAACATAATTGTATTAACTCTACTCCATTTTTGTTCATCACTTAAACTCTCTTAGCAAATGCATATATAAAAGGAGACCTCCCATAAGAGCTACTGTCTCTAGGTGAGTGCATGGAAAGTATTAAGAAAAAATCCTCATGCACTGTAGAGTATTGCTCTTAACCCACTTATATATTAATCTAATAGTGGTCAAGGTGAAATAGCTGAATTATCAAAAAAATGTATTCCTTTGTAAAGATGACTTGGAGGCACAAAAAAGTGAGGTTTTTTTTCAAACTGATAAGGAGGGGTCGTAATCCCTTATTCCCTAAAAACAGGCAGTGACAGATGGCATACACGCTGATTTATTGGCGATTTGACCTCATCTGAATCAGACTAATTATCTCAAAGCTACAGCAAACTGAAAAATCTGAGTTTTATTTTTTTACCTTTAAAACATGCCTTCTTTACATGGGTTGTGTCAATTTAGGAAATCGTTCTTGGTCTCATTCATCTCCTAAGGGAGAAAGAAGAATGTATGTTTTATTTCATATATGTGCAAAATAACTTACTTTTTTCCATCTTTGTGATGATTTTGATATAGTGCTGGAAAAAACAATTTTGCATCTGTGCTGGAAAATCATCAGTACAATTAAAATACTGTTGCACATGGAATTAAAGAGAGAAAGGGAAGAGCAAAAGAGAAGACAATGGCCAAATAGTTAAAACAGTCAAATAATCTTTAGTCAAAACTAAAGACTATTTGGGAATATTTTATATTGCCTTTCATATTTTTATGAAGTCAGATAAAAACACAGATTAAGTACTGCACAACCACCTTTCTGCATACATGTATGATCTCATCATTGTGATTCTGATTTAAAGGATGGTACTTCAGTCCAGCCCACAATGGAATTAAACAACCAGTGATAGAGTTTCAGGACAACAGCCATTATCCTCATCGCCTGGTATCTAAATACCTTAGAAGTCTGATAAACTTTTGGTTTATATCTTTATGTAGAAAGCATAGTTAGCAACAGCACCAGTTTACAGATAAAGGGAAATAAAGAATGTCAGTTTTAAGATCCAAACCTGAGCTATTCATGCATCTTATTCTCTAAAAAAAAATCTAGGCCTATGTTCAGGATGACACAAGATCACTGGTTATGGCACTAGAAATTGCAGTCAGATCTAGAAAGCTCCATCCAATTCGTGGCTTACTCACAAGACAGTCTTACTTACTGCATTTTCAATGCTGACAGAATTTTTCTAGATAATTTTCATGAAGATGTAAACCAGCTTTTTAAAAATACATGTGGCTGAATAAATCTTACATATGCAATTTTTTAAATTTCAGATTAACCAATAGTTCAGAAAACAGGAAAGGGTCAAGAGATTGATAGGAAAATATTATAATTGAAACCACACCAAAGGCATGGGATAGTTATGCTGAGCTTCCTCAAAGAAGATAATGAGACAATATTTCAGTCCCACATACCAAGTGTGATTTTTCCTTTACCTGCAAATAAAAAGTTGTACAGCACTTTTCAGATAAAATTACTCAGAGAAAAGTCAGATGTTATATGCATATTATTTCAATAATGTCCACTTGGGGTATTTTTATAAACTTCTTGTAATGAATGAATCTGTACTGAACCCTTTCCAGTCTTTGAAACTTTTTAAATTAGGCAAAGCATCCTCATTTATACAATTCATACTTAGCTATATGAGGTATTTCTGCTATCATTTCCTCTTCACATTACATGGTAATAAGAGATATTACTATCTAGTTTAAGCTTTCCACTGATTTAGCAGTTTTACTGCTATGGCACTTTAAAGCCAGGGATTTTGGAGTCAGTTTGAAGATAAGACAAATACTCTCGGGCTAAGCGGAATTTGCCCAACATTTCCTGTCCATTGCTTTCACCAGACATTTAATTAGTATTATAGCAAGACAGAAGACATTGTGAAGGAAATCACAAGGATATTTGATGATTTCTCTGACAGAATAGATTTAAAATAATGTTCAAAGAAAATGGATATGGAAACTAACTCATAACAAAAATTGGTAGTTTCAAGATAGAAAAAATATTTTTTTAATTTGAGTTGGAAGACAGACTTCTTGGAAAACTTCAAAATGTGAAGTGGTAAATGATGCTGTATAATTACCTCACATTAAATGTGGCTTCAACTTAGAATGTAATTATTTGGAGATCAGAATTCACTACAGAACAAAGTGTTTCCTAATTTTCCCAACTTTGTTCTTGAAATATGGTCTTGTAAGAGCAAGAGAGGGACTGGGCCCTGCTGAAACCAGAACATGGAAAGACACTGTACAAATGATCATTATTTTTCCTCTGCTGGATCCTGCACAGAGAACAATGCAGTTGTAGGTCTTGCATAAAAAACAAGGAAGAAGTGAATCACAGAATTCAAACACATCTGAAGCAGGTGGTTAGAATTAGTAACTTTCCCAGGGCTGAGTCAGTTTGATTTGCTACCTTATATTGGAAGGCCGAATCAACTGCAAACTAGTTCCAGGCTGTGGCATTTGGACATCATCATCCAGAACAGTCACTATGGAAGGTGACACTAAAAGACGTTTCTTATGGTATTTCCAAAGGGACTGGTAGCAGGAAATGGTAGAAATCCTGCTAAATCTCAAAAAACTAACAGCGTACTATAAGACTAAAGCTAGCTACACTTTTTTTAGGAAACAAAATTGTCTCTCTACCCATTTTAAAATCTACCTGCTCATATGGACATCAATAAATGGACTCACCCTAAAGAGGTCTTGGGGAATCTAAGAGGAAATATCTCCATTTCATATTGTTTCCAAAATTATTCATCAGGCCTTCTAAATGTATATCCACACAGGTTAAGCAATAGCCCTACTTCAGATAGCTCTTGCACAGCTGCAATTGTGAAAATTCTAAAACAGAATTAGATGTTACCTCTGCTGGATAATTTATTATAAAAATATAAAAAAGATATTTTGCCTCAGCTAGAAGAAGTTCTGGAACTACTTTTGTACAGTAATAAAACATGAAGGTGTTACGAATCTGTTCCAGTACAAAGTAAGTGCAAGCCAGAAATAATACTGTTGTCCATCTGCATGACTTTAGCACAACTCACCTTTGTCCGGACAGCAGTGTCCGGATCCAGACAGGGAGCTCATGATCAGCAAGAAAGGCTCGTCTTTCACTGGTTTTTCCTCCCAGAAGAGGTTCCAAGCACAATCACAGCAGGTACTAAGAGAAGGACATACAAGTTTAATGGGTTTGGAGGGTCCATGAGTCAGGACTCAAGCACAGGCAAAGGCAGAGATTGAACTAAACGTGTGAATACAGTATATGGATTATATTTAGCATTTCTTCTGTTAGGTACCATGTACGAGCCTTATTTGGTAGCATTTGTACACCTGCTCTGCACACATATATGCAATTCAAAATTGAGCCCCAAATACAGATTATGATGCAATTATTCACAGTTAAAGTTATATTCCAAACTGTAATTTTGCCAAGGTGACATAATATCTACCCTTATTGTCACCTATATATTATCATCCTTGGGACAGTTTATGATGCTGTAGCATCTCAATCTCACCAGCACTGGGCTAGAAGTTGCATAGCTTGTTGAACACAATAAGGATTCATCAGTTGCTTCTTAGCCAAATACCGTGATACATGCAGAGTTTTTCATCATTCGCTGCCATTCTCTGATGCGAGACAAGTAGTGTTGTTACTGTGGAAAAAGAATAATAAAATATAAATAAAACCCCATAATCTGCTAGAGGCTAATAAATGAATTTCATTTAAATTTCATTAAATTCACAATCTTTAAGGAGAAATCAACTCCTAGATATAAAAGACTTGTATTCAGGCAACACATACTTCCATTTTACCATCCTGTCCCATTTTTCATAATATCCTATGTTTTCTTTCGCTGATCTGTCCTGTCATTCAACCAACATAGGGTTCAAAATCTTTTTCTTGCCATTAGTAATGAACCCTTGCACACTCTGAGAAATTATCTTCTTTACATCCAAAAAATACTTTACCAAAGCCTTTGCTGTCAGTAAGGTTAAAAGGACATCTCTACCACCTAATAAATACAGAATAGATTTAGCAAGGAGATTCAGAAAAGTAAGGAAAAGCAGGTGAAAATGTAGTACAGCATTAAAAAAGAGAGCCTTAAGATACACAGAAGATTAAAGGATTACTTCTATCTTGGAAGCTTTTGAGATGAAGGACCCAGGTAACCTATGCATCACTAGCACTGTTTAACTTTCCTGGTATAGTTTTATTTTTCTGGTGTTTTTGCAAGATAAAGTAGTGATCTGAACCAGTCATGATGGAATTTAACTAACAAGCCCTCCATCAGTGAGGCTGGAATAAATTAAAAACTAAGGAGTATAGTC
This sequence comes from Alca torda, assembly GCA_008658365.1. NCBI lineage: Eukaryota > Metazoa > Chordata > Aves > Charadriiformes > Alcidae > Alca > Alca torda. The sequence continues at coordinate 12,722,938 of CM018087.1, read as the reverse complement.
CACTACAGTTTCACGAAACGTTATTTTGCTGTAATCCAGTCCATATTTTTATAATTTGTCCAAGAGATTTAGCACTTATGATTTTTCTTTTTGACTACAAAACATTATTTATCCTATAAATACTGTCCCCTAGGAAACCGCACCCTCCAAAATTTTTGAAATTGGTTGCAATAGCCTAAGTTAAAGTACAAATGTTCTGCAAATTTCCGTATGCATCAGATGTCAGAAAAAATGACATTTCAGACTAATATCATATCATGTCTTAGCTCAGAAGAGTTATTGTCGTGTTTTAATGCCATCCAGCAACTAGAACCTCACAGCCGGTTGCTCGCCCTCCCCTGGTTCCCGCAAGAGAGTGGAGAGAAAAGGGAAAAAATAGGAGGGAAAAGGGAGGAAAAAAACCTCATGGGCTGAGATAAAGACAGTTTAATATAAAAAATAGCAGAAAAGTAAAAACAACAATAATAACAACATCAGTAATAATAACATCAACAATAATGACATTGGCCGCTCTCACCACCCGATGAATTGGCACTGTCCTGAGCAGGGATTGTGGATTCCCGCCCCCCAGCTAACCCCCATTTACATACTGAGCATTGACGTCTATGGTTTGGAATATTTCATTGAGCATTCCATCGTTCTGTCTATGCTTCTATGGAAAGCTGAAAAAAGTCCTTGAATAGTGTAAACATCACTTAGCAACAGCTAAAAGCAATAGGTATTATTGACATCCCTTTCACAGCAATCACTAGAAAGAAAATGAACCAGGACAGTTATTCTTCACTTTCTCATTTTAGTTTCTATTGATACCTCAGACCTGTTCTATATTTAAATTATTAAGGGAATCATCTAAAAACCTTATTGTAACCCTGTATTACCTGCTTTAACATCTTCTTTGCATACGTTATTAATGTTGTCCTTCGTGCCATCCCATGTTCTTATTTCACTTTCAGTAATGCAAAATACCTAGAACTTCAGCTAACCAGTTTGTTGAATGAGCTAATATGTTAATGGGTACAATTCTGTAGAGCCACAGCCAGACAGAGAGCTTGTATCTGAGTTTTGATAGGGAAGTAGCCTGACAAAAGAATGTTTTTTTCCCATTTACTTCATGCGTTTTAAGGAAATAGTTTATCTGCATCAATAGAAAAATGCTTTTATCGGCACACTTCACATCCACTGTGCACATTGGCAGCACAGCTGTATCAGCATGAGCTTGTAGTGGAGACAAACTGTACGTCCTAGTAACGGAGTTCAAATGCAGGCTGTAGTGTCTGGGTTATCTGGCTCTTCCAGAACATTGACTAAACTCTCTTCAAAGTCAGGGAGTAGAGAAAGGGTAACAAGAAAACTGCGAGAGAAATAACCTATTTCAAAGTGAATTTTGCGTTTTGAAGATTTCAGAGACAGTTAACCTCTTCTAAACAGGACAAAAGCATGAAGTCACTGCACGCACTGCATCCATGCTGCAAACGTCATCCAGTGTGGTACTGAGCACCACTGTCCTGGGGTTTGAGCTAAAACAGAACCAATTTTCTGTTTAGTAATGTTACTTTTCAGTTAAGCCTCTTCTGACTGAACTCTCTGAAATTAACAGCATATTTTTCTGACAGTATCCACTTCCAGAGTGGTAAGACACGATTTGTTTATAACTTGTACCAAGGAATGGTACACAGAGAGACTCGTGCTTATACTTACTGCTATAACAACCAAGGCCAGCTAACTTTGTTATTTGTCCTGTTGGAGGTTCGGAAGCTGAAGAGCATAAGGGGGTCACACCTGCGGGGAGGAAGGGACAGGACAGGTGACCCAAAACTGACCAACGTGGTATTCCATCCCATTTACATCATGCTCAGTATAAAAGCTGAGGGATCAAAGGGTCAGTGCTCTTTCTTCAATGGCTGGTGTCCAAGGAAGACTCTGTTTGTCTGCCTTTGATCCCGATCCGTGTGTTCCTGAATCCAGATCTGGAATCCAGTTCCTGTCCATCACTGAGTCCCGTCTGGGACTTTCCCAGTGCCTGCCAATGGTGTGCTTCTCATCCTGGGAGCTCCGTATGGTTTCGTATATATATTGCGTATATTTAATTATTTTTCTTTTTATTATTTTATGAATATTTTCATTGAAGTAGTCAGTTTCTTTTTCAAACTTCTACATTGCTTTTCTCTCTCATCCTTCTCTCCCTGAAGGGAGATGCTCTCCTTTCTCTGAAGGGGAGAGAAGTAACAGAGAGCACCCATTGTTCGTTTCAGTGGCCAGTTTGGCCCAAACTATGGCAGCCTTCAGCTGCAGAAGGAAGTGAGAGCCTGCAATACAGAGCAAGTGACGTTTAATAGCTTGCTGGATTTGGGCTTTAAAAATTGACTCCCAATTTTAGCTTGTCAAAGTAGATGATCTAGTTGTTTTTATTAAACAAGGAAATAGTTGTACAGGAGGTTTGAGGGTCAGGGAGATAACTTGCTTCTGTAAATTATATAAGGATGGGACGTGTCCCTGAAAGTGTCTGTGATTCACTTTCTGAATAGTTTCACTAACAAGTATTGCAACATCTTCTCCATCTTACTGCTTTTCAAGGACTAGTAAAGCTTAAACATTTACGCTGAACTTCCAGGTCATTTAATTCAACTCTCAAAAAGAAGCACGAAGATACCCAGGTATCATAAAGATGCCAATCACTAAAGCAGACTTGCATGTAAATGTAGGGTTTTTTTCCCCTTCAGTATATTGTAATAGGATTTTATTATGATAATGAGATTTACGAGGAACTGTCACTGTCATAACTTTAGGTAGAAAAGCTGAGAAGTCTATTTAACCTAAGTTATCATCATGCAAATTCATATCAAGCAATAGTCAAAATTAATTTTCTTGTGAAGTGGAAGACGAAGACGACTCATTTTACTTTGTTATATCTTACACATTAAGATACCAGGCACTCTAGAAATAGCTAGCACGTTATTTCTTCATACATTATCATGAGAAATGAAAAGACTGAATGCATGGCATTGAGTATGTGCATATGCGTCTGTTTTCCAGTGGTTAGTGTTAAAAATGCTAAGGTATGTCATCAGAAAAATCAGAAATTTTTGCAATTGTGAAGATCCAATGAGTTCACTGAAGTTGATTTTTATTCTTATAGTGTGTGAAAGGAGAATCAGATTAATAAAAAATGAAAATTATACTAGTGTACTTGGGCAAAGCTGATCCTTGCACAAGGCTTCTTTAATTGTGAAGTTCCTCCTGACTTAAATTTCACTTAGACTGAAGGTAAAATCATAGTACTGCCTTCATACCTATCTATCTCTTCAAGTGCACTGTGAAAGCAACTGAAAATATACTTAATAGGCTGAGCTAGGTATTCTGCAGGTCAATAATCTTCAAGGATCAAGAGTGAAAGAAAATGCTGAATTATACCCTGCCAACAAGACTGTCTTGCTTCCAACCACCAAAATGCCTGCAGAGGGTTATCTGCAATGCCTCAGCTCATCTCAGTTACAAGGGCAGAACATGACGAGAGGCAGCTTTGAAAGATCCAAAGTAGAGACTGAAGCCAGGAACCTGCGTTGAATACGGAAACAGTACATAAAATCTATCTAACACATGATAATATGCTCTGTGCCTACACTGCTGCTGAACTGAAGATTGAAAATGAACCTCATAAGATGCTCAGTGTAATTTAACTTGGGAACAAAAAGCCATAGATAACCATTTTGAGGGACTCAGACAGAAAAGGGCACAAGCTCTTTGGTAACTAAAGATGGAAAAAGCGCTGCTGTCTGGGCATGCAGAAGCAGATGAATATCCAATAAGACACTGACTATGAGCTTCATTAAGAAAATAGTATGCTGTTCAGACAATCTTTCCATTAAAGGTACAAATAAATTACTCACCCCAGTTGTTTCAATTCATAGCTATCATATGTCTGAGTTCTTGTACATACATCTTACCAACAATGCAAAGAAAATCACAATTTTAACACCAGTGTTTAATGATGTTTCACTGCAAACTTTAACATTAAGAATCCTTAAGATCCTCAAAATACCATCCCCCAATAGTCTCAGGAAATACTGGTACCAAAGATCTGTCCAAGAGACATTTTGAAACAGGTAATGAAACATTTGCTCTGTAAATTCTTTCCAAGAAGCTGCAGAAAGTCAAGTACTGTCAGGACTGTGGAGGACAGCAGAGTGCCCTGAGAGTTCTTCAGCAATACAATCCTTTTCTTTCAAACTTCAGAATAAAATTTCAGGGACTTCTAGAGTATAGAAAGACACATTTCTTAATTTTGACATTTTCTTTAATAAGTTCTTCAGCTATCACTGTCCCTTTTAGGGCTTAAAAAACCCTACTCTCTTTCTCCCAATAGCTAATCTAAGCTAACTGAATATCCTTCATTTTAATCAGAGAGGAACAGCTCAAATATTTATGTGAAAAAAAAATAGTGTGTTAATATATGATGTTTGTACAAGTTCTTCTATAAAGAACTAAAATTTCCCTCCTTTTCCTAGTCATGAGGGTATCCAATGTTTCCATTCATCTTATGGAAGAAAACCCCATCTTCTTCCTTCCACCTAATGCCCACATCCCCCATTCATTACAGTCAGTGAAATAAACATTTCAATAAACATTTACTACTAGATATGGTATGTTGTAGAAGACTTCAGAGGGGTTACTTCATGTAGTAAGAGATATCTTTGGTATTATGCATTACCAAATTTGTAAAATAAAACTGTAATAAGTACTCCTCAGTAGAAATAATCACGGGTTTGTCACTGAAAGCATATTTTGCATGTAAGAAAGTTACTCACCTGAAACAAGCATCCTTCAGGGCATATTGTCACAAGGGATGCTACAGCAGAGCTGTTTCCTAGCAGTGACTCCCAGGGGACTTGGGGGTTTTGGGCTCATGGCACTAGCACTGTTTCCCCAGCAGCAGAACTGATAGTAAAACCTAAAGCAAAAGGGAACTGCTGCTGGTGGCTGTGAACGAGCAGAGTCCACCTTGAAGAGCTTTGGTTATAGGCAAAAGCAAAGTTTTCTTCTTTTACACGTGGGCTGCCTGTATTCACACTCCCCTGAATCCAACAGTCAGAGTTCTTCCTTCCATTCTGTTAAACAAAATGTCTTAGTTAAATGCAGGATAAAAATTTTAACAAATTATTAATTTGATCTGGATGCTAGATTTCAGGAATAGTTTTTGTGAATATACAAATTGAATTCTAAGTGTCAGGTTTATAGGAAATATGAAAATGTTTCTCAAACCAAACAGGAAAGAAGCTTGCACTTTTTCTTTTTAAACGTTTGACACAACATTTCCAGACTAGCAACAGAAATACTGCCAGGCAATAACATCCTGATCTAATGCCGAGGGCTGTGACAATGCATGAGGCAAAGCACTGATAACCCTGTCTGGTAAACAAACCTCTAACCCTGACCAAGTACCTTTATTAAGGAATTCACCCACACACTGAGGAAGCCATTGATTTCCAGAGTTTAGTAAATTCACGTCTATTTACTGTAATATTTTTCAATACAGAGTATAATACACTTAGAAAGCACTGAGATGTGGCCAGACAGCATTTATTCTTTTACCATATGGAATAAGACCCTCTATATTGGGTGCAAGCTTGCAAGTTACTTTGATGAAAGGTCTTTTGCCAGAATCTGTCATTGTGGTTAATCAGAAAATATTGATAAGCATGGCTCAGATTGACCAAATACTCACTGAAAAATGTAGGCCATTTAATTCATAATACTAGCGGGCAGAAATTTCCCTTTAATGTGATAATCCAGTGAAGTACAGGTTTTATAGTGTACTAGGTTCTCAGAAAACCTTTTCCTCTGTTGCGTAAAAACCTTTAAAAATCATTAGTTTTGGGTAAAACAGAGAGGAAAAGACATGACTAAGCTTATTAGCAAGACATTAATGAGTGGTACAAAACCTTTAAAAAACCCTAGAAGTCTGTTAATGAAATTTTATTTTTCCTTTCATACAAAAAGATGACCCCGTATACTCTGTACTCCTTCCCTGTCTTACCCTTGCAAAGTGATCTTAAGTGTTACAACAACTCAATCAATCTGTATTCACCACCAGCAGTATGGTAAAGTATTGTCAAAAAAAAAAAAAAAAAAAGAAAAAAAGCATCTTGTGAACTTGGTTGGATCACAGAATCACAGAATGGTAGGGGTTGGAAGGGACCTCTGGAGATCATCTAGTCCAACCCCCTGCCAGAGCAGGGTCACCCAGAGCAGGTTGCACAGGAACGCGTCCAGGCGGGTTGTGAATGTCTCCAGAGACGGAGACTCCACCACCTCTCTGGGCAGCCTGTGCCAGGGCTCTGCCACCCTCAGGGTAAAGAAGTTCCTCCTCATGTTGAGATGGAACTTCCTGTGTTCAAGTTTGTGCCCATATCTCATATTCACCTGCCCCTTAATCCTTATCCACAAGCTCTCAACTCTCTCTTCATCCGTCCCCAGAAAGAGCTTGATACATTCCAGATGTTCTCTCACATAAAGAGCAACTCCACTGCCTTGCTGGCCTGTCTTTCCTAAAAGGACATAGCCATCCATGGCAGTGTTCCAGTCATGTGAGGGATCAATTATGTGGTGTTACTGTGGTCCATCTTTCCAGCTTCCTAATTTATGAAGGCCATAAGTCACTACTAGATCTAAATCACCTCCGATTTCTTAATCCGTTCTGTTTTTTATCTCTCTGTCTTTCACTCACATGTAAATATCTCCATATTCATAATAAGACAGAGGCTATTGCTACTATTTTAGGTATCTATTTTCAGTGTCTATTTTCAAATGGGTTTGAAGTATCAAACACATAGTATGTTTTGTACAACATGAGTAAAAGTGCATCTGCTAAAGTGAGTAAGAGATGACAATACTATTATAAAACTGTCTTGGATGAGGTTGCAAAACTAGAAATCAAAAAAGTAAATACTATCCCAGAATACACAGCTTCAGTGCATCAGGAGTAATTTCTCTCTTAATGGAGGATACTTAGTACAAAAAGAACTTTTTTTTATTCAACGTTTGGTTTATTTGAGAGGGCCGTATTTGCTCTGTGATTAGTACAGAATTGCAGAGCAGGGAAGCACAGAGAACAAACAGAAGTAGTTATATTTTCAGAAATCATGGAAGCTTTAATAAAAACATCCTGGAACTGCCCAGACACATCCTGGTCTTTCCCTAACAACTTGGGAAGCAAGAGTTGTAGAGTTTAATTTTCCTTTAAAGCAGCCTTGTAATACAGCTTAATTCATTCAGTACTGACTAGATCTCGAATCACACGCTCCTGAAAGGCCACAGGGGAAATGAAGGGAGGACAGAGGCGTCATTTCTCTTCTCCTTCTGCAAACAACCAGTGGCAGAACCCTCTCGGGTACCAGAAATACCAGACACTAGAATAATGCTGGAATGTTGCACAAGTTAAGTGAAATGAAAAAAGGGAAGGCAGCCTCCTCCCTGCCTGCCCCCAGCTCTCCCCCAGTCTGGTCTGCCTTTTAGCTAGAGTCATCTCAAGGGCTTCTCATAACAAGAGAAGACACTACATTTTCAGATGGAACTGTGATTTTCGAGTTGACAGTACAGCTTTAATTAAATGGGAGTCCAAGGAAAGAACATATCACTGGGAAATAAATAGGCTATAAAAGAAGAAAACCACTAGTGTGGATAACCAAGGAAATTAAGCGAGTGAACAGGAAAGAGCAAAGGCCATGTGAGACATCTATTACAAAACATCAAGGTCAATGCTACAAGTGGAGGCATAGACAGCTAAAGTGACAGAGATTACAGAAACGATCAAGGAAGCAAAGATCGAATATGAAAGGAAATTGGCAGATTCTTACTCAGTGCATTCTGCACTGACCTGCAAAAAGGGAATTTTTATGTTTTAAAATACTGTATCTGAAAAAAATTAACTGAAGCATATCGGAGATTTTTAGACAATAAATCGACTTAAAATGCAAGCAGCTATAGAAAGCAATTGTTTCTAACACTCTACGTAAAGTTACAGACTTATTGCCTCTTTCTTAAAATCCATGTCCTAGATTAACGTGAGAAAAAGCATTTTGAAGCACCATACTGGGAACTAACAATTCTCCAAGTGCAGCTCCATATCTGAACATTTCTGCCATTTGCCATTTTTCTCAAAAACAAATTTCTAGAAAAAATATCTGGGAATTAATGAAAACAGAGCCAGGCACCATGGTGCAGTTAGAGTGTGAGCTCCTGCGGCTTCCAGCAGGAACCTGGACACCCCCGGTGAACAGGACACCCGGGCTACAGGACAACCCAACGGGCAATTCGGTGTTTACTATCAAAGTTGTATTGTGCTGGGAAGTTATCTCACAATAGCTTCTGACAAGTTGCTCAGTGTAATTCTGCTATATTTTTCTTTCATAATGGTAATGATCCCATTACTCATCATGGTCATCACACCTCTCTGAGCTCCTTTTGTTCTGTTCTCGTTGCTTAGCTAACTATTCTGTTGCACCTTACTTTCTGTTTGCTGTTGTTATTCACCTGATTCAGCCAATGAGCCAGCAGTCAGATCCTGAACAGAGCTGTATAAAGGACATTTGCTGCTCTGGAGACCTTGTACTTAATGTCTCAGACAGGAAGGCATGTTTGTACACCATATTCAATATACCTGACATTGATCTTCCACTTATTAATTCAGTCACTATGGCATCTACTTTACTAATAAGAATAATGATTGTATAAACAATCTACACACATAGATACACTCATGCACACTTGAATAAGGTATTTTTTGACTCATTCTTAGAAAACCTATCAATTTTTATCAATTATTTTGCCTCATTTTAAGGCCTCTCTGTCTTTTCCTTCTGTTTTCAGACTTTTAGCTTCTACTTTTAGCTCTCAAATTGCAGTCACAGGTTTTCGGTTCTTGTATTTGACCCTACAATTTAACAAGAACTCCCTTTGAGATAAAAATAAACCACACTAAAATGGGCAAATTCTGAGTCAGCCCAACTTTTTTCCTCTATCCTAAGGAGACAATTTCAAAAGAACAGCCATATCCCTGCTTCTATTATTATAATTATCATTTTTGAAGGAGGATAACACTATCATATCTCTGATTCACTATTTGTAGCAAATTTAATGTGAAGAAAAGCAAGCAAAACTAATTAAAGAATGTCTGTTTTTTCTTCCAGAGAATTAAAGTCTATTCTTACAAGATTTATATACTCATGCTCTAGTTGCCCTTGACGTGTTGGATTCCCTAAGGATTTAGGAACAGAGCTATTGTCTATACATTATGTTCAGGGGACTATAATGGGAAATACGAAATCCAGTCTGTTGGGGAAAGGCCCACTGAATGCATTTGAATTAAGGGCTAAAGAAAAGGAAGAGAACTATTGTCATCAGCCTCATTTAAGAATATCACAGCTTAATTTACTGACCAATTCCACAAAAAGGTTCATAACTCTCTATTCCAGGCTTGAAGTGGTAATTCTCTTTGGTGAGTACAGACAAAATTATGCCAGTCTTGTTAGTCTTCTGTGTTTTCCTATGTTGGCTGGTCCCTCTTCGGTGTGCTGGTTGGAGGTGTCCCTACTTCAGCTCCTGTCTCTCTGTGCGAGCGGTACCTCTCTCTGCCTCTGATCAAGCTACAAGGCACCTGATGACTTGGCACTACAGCACTAAGCTTAAAACTTCCATGGAACTGGCCAAAAGGATATCTAATTTTGTACGGTATTCTTAGTAATATCTTAATGCTTTTAATGCATTTATGGCATTCCTACACAGTCGCACTGAGAATATTACATTCACTGCCAGGCATCAGAAAACACTGCCAAACACAGCAGAAAAGGGAACCAGAAAAAGTGTATTTGACTTTTGAGGAATGTTTAGAAGAAGAATATATATTCACAGGAGATAAACTAAGCAGAAAGAAAGTGGGTACATGACAGCAGTCTACAAATACTTGAAGGAAATAAGCACTGCATTAGGAAAGGCACTATTTATCATAAACGTTAGTGATGCAATGCAAACACTGGACAAATACCTGGATACTGAGTTCTTTTAGCTTTTGGAGTCAGTTTCTGTATAAACATTAAAACATTTACAGTAAGGCATGATTTTAGGAAGACAGTTTGAATGTGTATTTGATTATCACAGAAAAACACTCAAATCAAGTGTCTTTTCCAAGACTAAATTTATACGGGTCCAAGAAAAATAAATTATTTTCCATCAATTATAATCTTCTATATTTTTTGGCTATGTAAATGTGAAGAACCATGCGGCTATTATAAACTATGCCATTCAAAGCTTTCTCATGCAAAAAATTACTGTTCAACTAGAGCAGATAATACATTGCTTTTAGTTCCCTTGAACCTGTCTCACTTCACTGGGATGCGTTTAGACAACTCAAGAATGGAGTGCAAATACAGAGAGCTTCGAATAGAAGGGCCAGTGAACAGTGATGACAGAATAAGCTTTTCAAATCTGCTTGGAAAAATATTTTCTTACTAGCCTTTCAAGGAAAACAGTATCTATTTTTTTCACTGCAGCATCAGACAGGCATACAAAATAAATCTATACCTACTCCTGCAGAGTAGCCAGAAGACAGCAATAAATCAGCACATCTCGTGCCTGGTTTGGTTACGGTCTCTCCAAGGCAAAGTGGTCTGTTGAATATCCTTCCTAGCAGCAAATCCTTTGGCTGCTGTGAGAAGAAAATTGTGAGATTATAATCTATTCATAACAAACCTTCCATTCTCACTTTAGTGTTGGGTCCAGATCCATCATCTTTTGACAGTGCCTTTATTATTTATTTTTATGGTTTAGCCAGCTAGTCTGGAATAGACAAGACAGCCAAAGTTATGAGTGACATTGACAGAGAACCAAAAGTTCAAAGATCAAAAGATGTTTCCATTTAAAACTTTCACAAGTCCTTTAAATCTGTGTTTACCAGCTCGGTTTCCCATACATTCGCTTCTTTATCTTCTGGACTGACTAAAGATCAAATTATCATTTAGCAAACCCAAAATTTCATGAACCTTTTTTTTGTACCTATATGCAAATCAAGTTTACATAGCAATGAAAGTGTGGAAAAGGTGTATATTTAATATGCGCTTGTATCTTGAGTCACATTATTTTACACATAATGATTTTTTTTGTTTTATTTTGTTTAATATTGTAGTGCCTGCAGCTTGTTTGGGGCTCTATAGCACAAAAAAAGTCCCTGTTGCAAAGAGTTCCTCTTTTATTTACAGGCATATTTGTATAAATACTGCTAATAAACAGGGAATATCATTTATTTTAAAGTTGCATCTCAACATCATTTTCATTCTATACATAGAAGAAAATTTAAATAGCTTCTTATATTTTCAATGTAGATCACGTGGCAATGACTGTATAAATATGATTAAACTTAAATTTGTGTAAAATTTTTGGCTTGTCAATAGAACACATTTTTATTTTGTACAATCTTAGAAAAAAGAACTATTGTTCATGTAATCTTCCTCTTTTCTGTGTGTTGTCTGTATAATTGCTGTAACCATTCTACATAATTATGACACATTAAAATGTACATTCTGTACATATATACCCTGGATAAAATCCTTTTCATTGGAAACAGAAAATATAATGGCAACTGGAATAAGTCCTACAATACTTTATGAGGATCCTCACTTGTTTTTCCATTGAGCCTGCGTTACTGAATCCTGAAGTGGACTGTGCCTGCCATATAAACAGATAATAATGCACAGATCAAACAAATAGAAAGTATTCTTTTGCCGCATTTCATCCTTTTAGTGTAGCTACAGAGCAGCAAATACCTCATACTGCACCTTGCCCTATCCACCCCAAGAGACTACTTTCTGCTTTCCTTAAGGAATTTTACAAATTTACGTTAAATAAATTCTATCTAAAGGCAGGGGAGTTAAAGGATCTAACATTCTCTTTCATTTACTTTAGATTAATATGACGAATCACAAGTGAGGTTCCCTTCCTAATCAGAAAATTTGGTAGCTTCTAAGTTTTCCTACCTGCTGCAATGATGCTCCATTTATTGTAAATGATCTAAGCCATTGCCATAGTACAAAATAAGTTTTCCAGAACCATAGAAGGGGTCAGATTAATCTCTCACTTCAACAAATTTCATACCTGTGGAACTGCAATGTCTCCAGGGGCATTCTTAGAGTTTTACATGAGCATACTGGAAAGAAAACTAAGATCCAACACCACTTTCTAAAGCAATTCTAACCCGAGCCATTCTATGATTCTATAACCATTGCTAACAGAAATAAGACTGTGTCAGGAATACAGGTTCAGCTATTGAGGTGGAAGACCCCTAAATGACCAATTTTAAAAGGAAATTGGGGAATTAGTTTGCTAAATGCATAAAATTAACCTGTGCAATGCTGTAACAAAAGCCCTGGTAGGAAGCGTGCTACACCCTCGTCTTCAACCTACATCCATTTGAACAGTTGTCCTGTTAACTCTTGGTTAATATTATGGCATCTTAGAGGATTAGTGCCATTAATTTGCCACGTGTCCATGCATTTTGCTTTATGCATGGGCCATTTTTCTTGGTCTTCTGCTTGTGTTTTCTCCCCAGCTCTCTTATTAAAATCTCTCTCACCATTTTGACCCTCTCTTCTTCATCAGCTTCTGCCCACTAACCTTCTCTCTCCTCTTTCATTCCTCCTTCCTCTTCCCTCCTTCAATTTTCTGTTACTTCCTTATGACATTGCTCCCCTCCCCGCTTTTTCCCCTTATGCCCATCTCCCGTCACCACCGGTTTAACAAGGAGCTTTATGTCCAGAGGCCATCCCTTAGGCAACTGCAACCTTGTGATGGGAACACAAGAGCTTGCAGAGGGAGATGGAAGGCGAATGTGAGCAATGAATGTCTATAATTTTAAGGGAACATTAGCAACTCACATTGTTTTTCTTCCAAAGGTAGAATGGGGACACTGTGGATTATCAGCTGGAGAGTGGTGGAGAAGGGCTTCAGAACATCAGAGAAAACAGAGTTGGAGAAACAAAATCTGATCCAGAACTGAGGTAGAAGGAATGGTGCTGGAAGGAAAAATGTTACGGCCCTAGTGAATGTGACCAGCTATGAAAACTAAATATCAAACTGCTTTCTGTGGTATTAACACAGACGTGAGTCACTCCCTGAACAACGGCAAAGGGCCATCTATGTATTAGCCATTTCATGCTAAAATATTTGTCATAATTATTAGGTGACTGGACAGGACCTTCACTGAAACAAATAGCAAAGCCATTCTAATGATTTCAGGACATTTAATACTTTCCACTTGTTTCTTAAGTGCATATAAGGCCCATTAGGTCATGAATCACACACAGCGAACGTGAACAGTAAACTGAAGTTTGTAAAAAATGACTCATCATGTAACATAATGCATATGAAATAAAAGGAAATATTTCAAGAGTCATCCATCCCAGCAGGGAAAAATGTGGAGCAAAAAGCTATTAAGAGAGAGAACCATTTACACAGAAACAGAGATAACATGGTTTTGCTGATTAGAACTCTCCATTATGCATTTCCTGTGATTTTGGTTTGTTCCTATAAGCAGTTTCATAGCCAGTTACAAAAGGCTGTTACTTACGCTATCATGAAATGAGATGTCTCTTCTGCTTATATAGTGCGTGTGGGTTTTATTTTAAGCAAGCATTCATGAAGTAACTTACATTAAATTACCCAGATGTAATATTTTGCAAACAGCCAATGAAAATTATGATGAGTGTTCCTAATTAGCTGATGATCAAGCTATAATCATTTCAGGATAAATTAAGCTATATAGAAAAATAATGAAGTGCTAGTGCCAGGGATTTTCTCTTGGTTTTTTTTTTTTTTTTTTTTTTTTTTTTTTTTTTTTAATATGGTGCAGTCAGACAAGAAGGGCAGAAGAGGTTTGTTTTGCCCTCAACCTCTGTTCATTTGTAATAAGCAAATACAAGTTTCCCAAAGCTCAGGACAGAAATTCTGGTTTAAACCGAACGTTTCATTACCAAATGGGTTTCTCAGTAGTGAAGAATCATTTGTCTTTGTCAGCTTTGACCCCACTTGTCTTCATCAGGTTACTATTTGAAAGAAGACTTCTATGATTACCTTCAACAAAAAAATGATGTACTGATTCAAATGGCCCTGAATGGCATTCTCAGAAGTTACACTGCTATCCTGACAAAAGTCTAATGAAGAAAGACCATTTCCCCTTCTATGACTCTTCAGTGACTGACAATATATTATTAAAAATCTTATGTATTCTGATACAAATGAACTGAAAATAGATTAATATCCCTAACAGAAAAAAAAGATGCATAAACTCATAATAATCTACCCAAATACTGCATGTTTGCATGCATAATTATGTTGTAAGAAATGTATATATATTCTACTGTGGCAATTACTAGCCAATATAAAAGAATTTAAAAATGCATAATTTAAAACATATGGAAATCTTCACTACATTGGAGGTCTTTAAATCCATTTTAAAAGGAGCAATGTAAAATGTGGCCGTTCTAATAATACTTTTTATGTTTTGATACCTGGGGCAATTTAAGAAGGCCTTGCTTTTACAGGTTCTACTTGATTAAGTTCTCTGTTTGTACATGAACCATGGCAATTTCAATTTGTGTTTCACGGACATGGCCCTCAAAGCCTTGCTTAAGATTTTAGCTCTAGAGTAATTATGCTTTATAATACTTTTGGGCCCTCAAGTTTGAATGAGGTCGGCATGGCAGATTAACACGTACTGGATTCATTTCACAAATGCATTGGACTTCTTCCACTCTAGCATAAAGTGAAGAAAATTTCCAGTGATGATGAATTTAGAATTTTAATAGACTGCAATTAATCTTTTGTCGCTTTTTGCCTAAATGTGGATCAAACATACCCACCTCCCATCCTAATTACAAGAGTGGCTGTAACAGTGTAATTTGTCATGCAAAACAGCTGTTTCTGGGTCTTCTGTTACACTGATGTCAAGGAATTGGGTTGGGGATACATTTGGAGACAGGGAACGTTGACATACAATAAATTACGATCAAAGGTGGCTGTTTTTTTATTAAATTATTTTTTTATTTTTTTAGTATGGGCCTCAGAGAGATGAAGCCAGAGTAGGAGAGTCATTATAAAAGTTCTTTTCAATACTGCCCTTACTGCCTTCTCTCTCTGGCTTTTTGAATATTGATGACTCTGCAGAGCCACATTATAATGACAACGTCGTATATAAGACTCAGTTTGGTGTAGCTGATCTCTTAGCTGCAGGTTCAAGTTTATTTTGACCAACTTGAACCTATAAACTTGTTGCAGTGTTAAGTTTTTATTTAAAGGAGTCTTTTAATTTAAAAAGTTGTTCTGAGGAAACTAAATAGAAACCAAACGCTGATCATTTAAAAAAACTTCAACGTGCAGGATCATAGCAAAAATAAGAGACTTATCATATGTCACCGCTTCCAGAGCTCTTCTAACACTAACCCTCATTAAAATCCTCTGTGAAAGGAAAGTATTATCATTGTTTCTGGCAGCAGTTAATCATCACAGAGTCTGTTTATGACTCCACCTAGATTTTACACAATGATGGGAAGAAGCAGCATGAGAAGAGGAGGTAGATCAAAGGCTGGACAAGATCACTGCCTGGGCTTTGCAAATATCAGAGAGAGGTGCCACAGGACACATCTTGAAGACAAAGAGAACTGTGGTAGCTTAGTATGCTTCATTTTAGCTCTGACTAGCAACCAGGGAGAGCTTATCCATATCTAAATTTCACTCAAAGCCCATTAGAAACAAACAAATGAACAAAGAAAAAAATAAATTAATAAAAAGCTTCCCTGAAGACCTGCTGCCCCGGTTAGGGGAGAAGAAAACAGCCTATGGATGCATACAGCACTCAAGGATCCACAACTTAAGCACCATTTTTTCTCAGGGGCAAGTTATCTCAGATATGTGTTTTGAGCTATCGTGGACATAGCTTTGAGGAAGAGGCAGCTACAGCCTCTGCTACTTTCAAATAAAACTGTGACACTCTATGGCTCTAAAAATTCAGTTCCTCAGTTTCAAGGACAACTAGAAAAGGAGGCTCTAAGAATTGTGTTATATTTCTGTGGTGTCAGGGGTTCTGGGGGTGGGTATTTGTTGGGGTTTTTTTTCCCTGATATTGAGTTTTAATTAAAATGAAATATTTAATATGAAACTCAGTATTTTCTACCTATGGATAAGAGTTTTAAATAAAATATGAAGTGCTGAAATGAACTGTAGACACATGGACTGGTTTATCATTTTAAATTGTTTTATTCATTTCACCATCAGTAGTCTGACTGAGTAGAAATCAAATTTTTCATCTGATATACATAGTTCTGTTCTGTGACTACTGCACATTTCATTTAAAAACTGGGAAAAAATTGAACCAAGAATTAGTGATGGTCCAATCTCTATCAGCTTTGTGCTGATAACTATCCAAAAGTGTAATTCCTTATCCAAATTGACTGTACGCACAGGAAGCCTTAATGCAGAAAAACCCACTCTTTACTAGGTAGGATTTTTTTTTTTTTTTTTTTTTTGCAGCAGACTGACTTTTCCTGACTGTCCCAATTTAGTTCTAGTGAATGCAAGGAGTCAAACTGTTCACTCCAGGCCCCAGACCTGGTTTAGTCATGTACAAACAACACAAAGTAATTGAAAAGTACAAGGTCAAAATAAAAGTGTTTCCTGGATGTTTTATGCACATCTAGTATCTGTCAGAGATGCAAGACAGAAATGAACTTCACTTCCAAATCAGCTTCTTGATAGCAATTATTAGTGGTGGAGATCTATTTATTTTCAATACTGTAAGAATGTCTATGGGTTTTTCCACAGGAGAAAACTATTGATATGCATTATTCTATCACTAATAACCAGGATGTTTGAGTCAATTATACATTTAAAATACTTTTTATGGTCTTACAGATTTAATTTTATATATATTTTAATGTATTTTTTGACAAAACACGGTCTTAGTTTAGCCCCTTCTAGAGTGATTCAACCAGTATCTTGGTAAAAAATAGCTTTATCAAATCTTCAGGAATAATTCTTCTGGACTCTTCAAGAAAGCTTCCTGTTGCATTTCACGGTTTCCCTGTACTCAGGCAACCTCTCAGATTATTTGATAACAATGACATTTTGTTATTTAACCGAAGTTAAATCTTTAGTACGAAGGTAGACAAGATCACAAAGATCACCAGATTTGATTTGGATCAGATCCCATTTTCATTAAGTTAGCCAAAATTTGTATTTTATGACAACTTCATGTCTTACACCAGCTGCAACAGGCAGAGGCTGCATGATCTGGCACTACGTTGACTGATGACAAGTTAACACATGAAATTTTTATGTGGGACACTGTATCAGGCAATAGAAGTCCCGAAGCCAGATTTACCCTATGTCTATTACTGCAAGTTTTAATCACCATGCTTAGCCTGAGCTGCTGTGCTGAAATTACACTAGAATGTGGGTATGTTGAAACTGCGTATCTCAGAGAATCTTTGTAGAGAAAAGAAGCAATCTTAGTATTTAGTGAAAGCTATGATGATTTTTCTCACTACATGCCAAATTAACTATCTGTATTAATATTAAATAAAGAACTTCCTTCTATTGTATTTTTGCCCATACCAACCTAAATATTATCTGAGATTGTACCTCAATTTTGAGAAAAAGGATGGAATATCTAAAAGGAAGAAGAAGAAAAAAAAGGAACATGAGTAAAGTTCCTCTTAATTGGAAGAACTTCCATTCCTCTAACAAGCCATGCTCCCACAGCACAGCTACAATAAAGAGACTGATTAAGATAGACTACAATTACAGGAACAATCCAAAAAGCTACCAAACTTCAAGTACAGCTCAGATGAAGGTAAACATAGTGTGGAGGCTCTCTGACAGAAAGTGAGTTATTGCTCAAATCCAGAGCAACTAGGCCAAAAATTACTGTGGTTTTAGAGGTGACCATATTCCATGAAACATATTATTCCTAGGATAATCTCTCTTTGATATAGAAAAATGATTGCCATTCAAAAGAGCATTGGTGCACTGACTAGTGCTAAAGAGCGCTGCAGGACTGCTCATGCCTGAAAATTACAAAACTTCCAATGGTTAATAAAGAACAGGAAAAGACAACACAGCGTAAAGAGTCACAGATCTGATCAAATCCTACAATGCCAGTGCTGTAAGAGTAGGATTTGCCATCTTTTCTGCAACAGCCCAGGAAGGGGCAGTTCTTGGATAGATTTTTTAAGCAGGACTCACAAACTTCCAAAAACTTTTCAAACCTCTGCACTTTATTGCTGAAAGTATCATTTTTCAGTTATTACCAGTGAAAGCCTTGGCTCTGTAAGGAAATAACTCACCGACCTCTTAGTTTGCATAGCGAGGAATCCTTTGAAGATTCCTTTACTCTTTTTTCCTTTGATTAAGGCCCAGATCTAACACTCAGCCTACCAAGGTCTGTTTGTGAGAGCAACTGACCTCTCTATCTTGAGAAAAATTTCAGAAGTGGGTTCTTGGAAAGTGCCCCAGTAAGGTAAGTCATGACAAAAGACAGCTAAAAAAAAACAGCATTAGATTTTCTTAAATTAATCTCTGATAGTGTCAAAAAAGACTGTGTAGGAAACGATGAACAGACCATTCCTTTCTCTTCCCAGGTTTCTGCTGGACTTCTATTTATTTATTTAGTTATTTAAAAAAAAAATAACCCTTTATTTGTGATTTAACCTCCTGTCTAACATGTAAAATCCTGAACTGGTACTGGCTGCAGGTGGTCCTGCCTTCCTGTTCCACAGCTTTTGTACACAATGATCGCACACATCCTCTGACACCACCTCTCACACCAAGGGCACTGAAGCATTAACAAAACCAATAGGACTGAGTTAATCACTGTCGTACTGGAAAAGGATTCTATCTTTCCACATTCTTGGTTTTATTTATTGGATATTTTCCTTGGCTAATATTTATATCCACCACAGCCAGCAGAGCTCAAACCTGTTGGAGCTCTGACTGCATCTCAGACCTCTCCATGCAAGAAATCAATAAAACTGATTCATGAAAAGTATCATTCATCAAACCTAGCTCTTGTATCCAAGACTGCAGTTGATAAAATAACTTTGTTGTCTTATCCTTTAGCTAACTGCCTCTTATGCTTGGCACAGTGGATTAATTCATTATTTGCTAGCACCCACCCTTTTCATATGTTTTATCCAGTAACAAAATATTCTGAAGAGGTCCATTTGATTGTTTTGGTTATAATAAACATCTTGTGCTATAAAAATAGGGCTTAATTTGGCAAAAAACAAGGCCATAATCAATATCTTCAAGTATTTTTGGTGAACAACACAACATTAAGTAAAACGTAAAATCTGGTGACAAGGAACAGTAGTGTGCATGCACAAAAGTAATAAAACCCTAAAATAATTTCACATTCAGTTAGTTCTATTAGTCTTTGACCATTAAAATGTTAACATGATGATAATCAATCTTAAATCAATTACTATGTAATTGCTGAGTCAATAGGAGCACAGTTAAATATTGATAAGTGTCTAAAAGCTCTATCAGGACATATTGACAACTTGAGAAATGAATGCAGGCCTGTGCAAAAGGAAAGCTTGACTTGCATTGCTTTGATGGAAAGCAGCACAAGGCTGAGTTTACATTCTTATTACTAGTTCGACATGACGATCGATACAGGCTGCCTCTGCCCTGTCAGCATGGAGTAGTGAAGATGTCTAGGTGTTATTTCCAGTCTTCTCATCTTTACAGCAACGTGGGATGACCATGTAACATCCTGTGCAGTGGAGGGCAAAGGACTTAACAATCCAAAGATTAAAAAAAAATTATTTATAGAGTGATATGGGGAAAAAAGTATTTATGTCCAGAAGGATCACTGCTGTTTCTGCTTAGCATTCTCTGATGGTTGCAAAGGTAGTCGCAGTAGCCTGCAGGAACACTCACTGGAGTGGCTATGCTTATAAATTATGAATTAAGAGTCCTTTTATTTTGATGGATATGAACAAAATACCTTCAAGGATTTACACTGTCTTCACAATTACACAAAGTCAAGACACTTTTTAATTATAATCAGCTTGGTTTTGTGATGCTGCTTATCAAAGGACTCACCAGTTTTGTTCCATGAATGTGGATCAGTCACCCCTACCCTGTTCTCCAACTTATGAAAACTCTCTTTGTTTCTACACTACTGAGCTATTTGTGTTCCCGTTTGCTTACTGAAGTTGCTCTGTTGAAGCAAATACCCTTTATTATTCCTTTTGTACCTATGGGTGGATGAATAATTGGTGCCTAGATAGTAATATTCTTTGAATGATACATGCTCAATTTCACCTGTAGCCAGCAGCAAAATATACAGGAACAGAGAACAGAACTATCTGTTGTTGGATTTGGGTCAGATAAGATACGTTATTACAGTAAGCTTCAGGTAGCACTACCTGCTAAGGTTATGTCAGGAGCATCATTATAACTTTCTGTTTCTTTCATGCAGATAACTTTTTGAAACATTCTCCTTCTCTAGTGATATCTTCCTACTTTGTGTCAGCCCAGGGGCAAATGGTTTTTAGCAAGTTTCAGCTAAAACCATTCAGCCATTTCACTTTACCAAAAGATTAAGTTTCACCTCTCTCTTAACCCCATTAATAAATGCTATGGCACAGTTTTTTTCTTGCAGCAGCTGCTGAATGAACCTTTCAGGCTAGCCTCATGGCTGGCTCTGTGCTTGTCCTTTCGTGGCTGGCACTCAGACACAAAACGTGTGAGGACCATCTTCCTGCGCCTTCTAAAGCCAGTAACAGATGATGCCTTCAAGGGGCCAGTCCTGGGCACGGAACACGAGAAGCCAGGAAGCCACTGTGCAGAGCTCGGTTCAGGAGTTCCTGGCAAGAAATCCTGTCATATGGGTATGTCAAGAACATACCCATTCTTTCCCTCATTCAGGTTTTAAATCCTGCTGCTGGAAAACTTCTCTAGAGTCCTTACAAGCCCTGTGGATCTTGCGAACCAAGCAGTAGCCTTCCTAAAGCCCTCTCCCTCCAGCTCTCACCAAGTCATCATGACTGCTCAAAACTAACCACATCACCAGGGCTCCAATTTTCCTTTTGGCTCAGGAGCCTCAAATGCTCCTGTTTGTCTCAGGAGCACACAACTTTCTTGTGGCTTTGCTTGGTACCATATCGTTCAGCAAATAAAAGGATGAATGGCTCCCAGTGACAGTGGCCCTTCAGCTCCCTGAGGCTTAGATGACCTTTGACAAGATGTGCAAGGAAGGAAAAAAACAATTTAACTAAGAACAGGCAGAAAATTAAACCCAAGTATGTTGTTTCTCACTAATAAGCAAAATACATCTTAATTTATAGCCTGTTTATCTTGGTGAATTTGCTCCCAACAGGGGAAAAAAGAAATGCTTTTACAGTTCAGTTTTATTTCCATCACTTATTTCTTCTGGAAGCTTCAACAATGAGGAAGTCCAGATTTGCCTGGACAGTTGATAATTCTGGGAGGGGAACAATTGGCATCCTCAGTAGGAAAGAGAACTAACTGATAAACAGACTGAGACCAAGACATAGCACACCCTTGTAAAGATGTAAGTTATTTTTTGGTTACTGTTAAATTTATATGGCTACTCAGTTGCAATACAAACTGCACAGTGGCTACCTAAAATTCAAGAATGCAAACTGTATTCATGCAGACAGCAGCCTACAGCCCTGGCAAGGATAGCAAGCAAAATCTCATGACTGTGGGCTATCGCTTTGTTTTATCTGTGCAGAGTGGGGAAAGACATACATCTGTACAACTAAGACTCCCGTATCTTATTTAGATTCAGAATATGAATGGGATTATTTTCTATCTGGAATAGGCTCTCTATCTTCAATCATTGCCATCGATGAAAAAGTCAGACTAATGGGGAACAGCCTTACTATTTCTAATGCGCAGAAATTTTTTAAAATGTCAAGGACTTTTTATAACTCTATTTAAAAACTTAACCTATGTCAGACTACAGACTGTTTTTAGAAACTGTGTTTGGACATCAGCATCTTACACGATAGTTTATTATGCTTTAAGGACCATTTTAAAAACTCCAATGAAACAAAAAATTATAGATCAATGTCTCTGCTAATGAGATCCCCATTTTAATTAAGAAAAAAATGTGCTTTAGTAGATGAAATAGATCGGAATTCAATAGTCTCCCATTTTTCCACTTTTCCAACTATAAAGTATACGCTTCTAAAAGAGTAAAATCTAAACATTCTGTCCTTGTTCAGGTAATACAGTAAGGAGTAGGATACAAGACAGCTTGTATCTTTAAAATCATGTTGAATTCAGCCTGCAGAAGAGATACAAGTTATATTTACAGATCAAAAGAAAGGTCCAAGTGACTTATGGAAGTTCACAAATCATAAATCCTGAGGGTGAGATGCGGGGCAGGGGTGTCCCATTCCCCACCGCAGCCTTTCTACTCTGTGGGCTCGAAGGAGGTCCCCAGAGGGCTGGGCCTGATGGTGGGACACTGGATACATGGGGACGAAATGTTTCCACTCAGTCAGGTCTCTCCCACTTCTGCATTTTCCCAGCTGGCTTCCAACAACTGGAGCCAGAGTGTAAGCCCACACTGAATCAGTGTGAAGACTCCAGCTGACATGAGGTTCCTAAAATCAGGTGCCAAGGTCGACCACCATAGCGTATTGTTTCTTGTAAAGACTGTGGAAAGATCATGAAATGTCTGATGCATACCTCTTCAAAATGGGGCTCTAGAACTAAACCGAAGTGCACGCTGATGCTGCTTTGTGTTCCTAAACAGAGAGAAGTAAAGATACCTCACACATTTTAATAACTCCAGATAACGTATTACAAACTGGTAATACTGAAGCACCCATGAAACAAATTATGACACCAAAACAATATCCACTCCTACACCTCTCATAAAATCAATTTGACATAGAATTTTCAGTGTTGTTGTCAAACAAAAAGTGTGAAATATCCCTCATCCATTTCTATTTCCCAGTGTACACTTTGATTAGGAAGGCTATGGATAACGATCTCAAAGTTGGCTGATACTCGCAAAAATCTCTGAGTATGTTTGTTTTTTTTAAAAAGTATGTAACATATTGGAAAAACAAAAAAGTACAGTTCAGAGTTTTTGACATTATTTAAATAGCAAACTGAGTATCTCTGAGGAGAGCACTGGTTATTTCAGCCAGCAAACTTAGTATTTATTTAAATGAAAAACCTGACAACCAAAAAAAGGAGATGTGAAACTCTGGAGTTTGAAAATACATAACCACTGAACAGATCACCTTCAAATCTGACTTTGTCTCTCACTCTTCATTAACATAAGCTTCAGATACTGAACAAGAAAGTGGTTTTTAAAATGTAAGTTTTAATACATTCTTACTACTAAAATATGCCATATGTAATGTGGGATATGCGGCTTAGCCACATTACACTCAGAACAGCCCAACCTTCTAAAATATTCTGGTTTTTGAGTGCCTGATATTACAGTGCCAGCGCTGCATTAATGTAGCATTTTGAAGCTCAGACTGTTTGTATTTGTTATTAAATTTCTAGAAGTGGGTCTGTACTACTTTAGAAGTGCGAAGAAGTATTCTATATATACCCCAGTACTTATGTTAGGCCTTTGCTTTTCAAAGACTGACTGCAAAGCCAAAAGAGGCATGAAGCTCTTTACAAGCATGACAGGGAATCTGTTCAATATTTATGACCTTCAAGATGTAAAAAATGCTCTTTATCAGCTCCTGTTTTGCATTCTATTCAGCTAGAGTCACACCACAGGTCAGCTAAAAAGACTATCACTAGTGCAAGATAAATGAGCAGCTATCAGCATATGGGAAAGACTGTAAGTATCATAGCAGTCTAAGTGGATAAAGTACAGGATTAGCTTTTACAGGAAAAGACAAAGTCTTCTGAAAATTACTACTAAGGAGCGAATTAATTTGTGCTTTGCACAAAATATCTACTTTAGTAAGAAAGAGGCAGAGGATGAGCTTCAGCTGTGTGATTTTTAAGGATAATTACAGATGGGAGTTTTAAAGTTGCATTCAAGAGCAGAGCTTGGGCCACATGTCAGACGTGTATGCTTTCTTTCACTGGTGTCCCTATTTTACTAGGCCTTGGCATGCATAACTTCAAAATATGTCTAGCACATATTATGGTTTTGACAAAAATACAAAGTGTGCTGTAGTCCCAGCTCCTTCGCTGCAGGGTAGGAAGCACGACACAGTGGGCTGGGCACTTCAGGGGCTGGCTCAGCAGGTAAAATCACAGAAAGCCCACACCCAAAGCGATCCAAGATTTATAAAGGTGACTCTGGTTGTTTTCTTTAATAGCATCGTAATTTTGCAGAAAGCAATAAGAAAGGTCCTACTGTTAATCACGTAACTCTTTGTTTTAATAAGTCTTTTCAAAATAGAAGTTTCTGCCTACTTATTTTGCTTGAAATTGCCTTTTCTATCTGCCTGGGAAGTGAACATGCATAAGCCTTGGAATCACTGGGTCAGCTTGCCAGGGGCAGGAAAGCTGCCTAACACTATTCCAGCAACAAACAGGCACCATAAAGTGGCTGGACACTTTAAAGTTCCCCTGCACAAGTCCAGCATCAGGCCCATGCTTTTTCACCAATTTGCCTAATCACGTGAATGTACAGACAAATAAGGACTGTTAAAAACAAAAGGGGGAAATACTTTCCAGTCCAAAAGCAGGCAGGAGACGCTGGTGTCCTCAGGTTCCGCTCAGCAAGCTTAAAAACGTTATCTTTCTATTTTCAGTTAAAGGGTATTATTTCCCAGAGTTAGGAGATAAATGACTGAATGCATTAATTATACAGCATGCTGGGGCCTCACAAGAAATACATGCTTAAAACCAGTGCTGGGTTTGAGGGGATGCTACTGTCTTTTCTGCCACACACACTTTGTCTAATAGCACTCCTAAGGATTCCAGATCCATTCCTACGTCTTTTCAAATCACAGGTCAAGTGAGTGGAATGATTTCACAGTTTAAGAGCTGGCCATAGGGAAATCAATGCAGTCTCTTTTCAGCTGGGAACATACGTCATAAGTTTTTGCTAACAGTAAGCAGCTCCAGCGCACTGTGCAACTTTATACAGACAAAAAGAGGAGCGGACAGGAGGCTCAAAATGCAGCACTATGCTAGAAAAGATTTTAAACATTCCAGAAAACCCCTGCCTTAGCAAATCTCTCTGATAATTGAAAACGAAAATTCAGATTATTACCTCATCATCACTCTAGTAATTTTTTTAAACAAGATAAATCTGCTCCAGGTCTCAGCACAAAATGGACTATCTGTCATCTTTTTACTCATCACACATTTTCTCACAAGGTATATTCATTCATTTATTTCAAGCCCTAATCATTTAAGGCTATAAAATTCATTCAAAATAGAGGTCAGTGTACGGGTGTACTCTGACTTCACCTATGGAATGCTAATGCATTCAACTGCACAGAGCTTTTCATGGTAGATTTTGGTTTGACTTTGAGCAAAGGCTAAACACAGCATTGCTGGGTAAGCTAATGCTAGGCATCCACAGGTAAATCACAACGACAATGTGTAGTTGAGGCTTAAACTGAGAAGCTTAAAGAAGAGTTCACTTCAGGAAGTTTTTTTTAGTACCAGCATAAATAGCAGTTTCTGTTTAAAATCTGGCATGGTACTATCAGTTTTGTATACTGAAGAGCCCTGAGCAAAAAAAGATTTCTAAAGGTGCTTTCTGGTTATTTTCTCTAATAGCACGCTAATTATGCAGGAAGCATGCTGAAAATTGGTATGCTGAATGTCTTGGTGCACTCTATATTTTTCTCTCTGAAAAGCACTGTATTTATTTCACTGAGCTGTTTTCAGTATTGGTGGTAGAGAAATTTTCCGGTAATGATCCCAACAAGCCCTTGCCTAGGTACCCCATTATGGAGATTAAGCTTTTCACCAAGACAGGCTTCATTCCCACACCTACAGGAGCCTGCACACCCTGCCCATGCCACTAATGACCCGTCACAGAGATGGTGACAGAATCCTAAATTTGGCATATGGTTTGGATCTCAAGAGGCAACATACCACGTTCCTGCCTGAAACCTCCTGCTGGGAACAGACTGTCTGCTCTCTCTCCCCGTTTGCCCCTTTAAAGACCGACAAATGTCACCCTGGAGTCTTCCAAGAATTATATGCAGATATATTAATCAGGCTGTAAGTCAGCCACACTATTTTAGTAGCCACATTGCCGTTGTGACGATCTGAAGCCATAACGGAGGCAAGGCATGACAGAGGAGGTACTATCTGATAAAACAGTAACTGACACAGTGGCAGACAAGAAGCCAAGCTTTTATGCACCGAAGTCTTGTGTTTTAAATACACTGGCACAAACACCCGAAATAATCCACCACCACGGTCTAGATTAGGTGTTATCAGGAGAGCCTACCCTTCCTGCAAGCTTTGCCCA
Source organism: Alca torda (assembly GCA_008658365.1). Taxonomy (NCBI): domain Eukaryota; kingdom Metazoa; phylum Chordata; class Aves; order Charadriiformes; family Alcidae; genus Alca; species Alca torda. The sequence continues at coordinate 12,696,438 of CM018087.1, read as the reverse complement.
TGGTACCTCAGGCATGGCCGAGATCCCTGAACCAGGGAGTCGGAGTGAAATCTGAGTGAATGGATTACGAACCCATAAAATGAGTCGACACTTTCTGTGTTTTGTGAGCTGTGGTGCCTTTGCTCTGAGTATTACCACTTGCCAGCATGAGAAAAGAAACTCAAAACACACATTGCTTGCTTACCATGCTGACCACTACATGACATCTGGGCTGCAGTACAATAAGACACAAAGGAAAAGCATCTCTTTGAATTGTTGTTGGCAGCTGAACGCATCTACTTTATATTAGTTTCGTTAGTTTGCTTTTGATAAGTTTGGGGCAGTATCAAGATATATGTCATCTATATCTAACCCCCTCACACCATTAAACCAGTTTGGTTGCAAAACGAAACTGGTTAGGCTTACCCTATCCAGTATCATGCTAGTTCTTTCCCACAACTAAGAAGTTACCCAATGCTTACAATACGTTATTTAATATTTTGATCTGATACCTTTTTTGACATGCATGTCAGATGACCAGTGTATAACTCTACAGAATGTTAGTTCCTTCATTTTAAATACAGATGTTAGATCTGCTTTTCTCTACTTTGTCGCTTTTGTCCCTCTAGACTGTCTCAGCTAGCTCCTCAAGAGCTCTGCAGCAAGTTTTCTTTTCTTTCTTGACCTTAATACCTCTGATTTCCCTAAAGTTATCCTGCAATTTATTCTTTCCTTACCTTTGTAATATCCTCCTAATCTTTTTTTGTTAGTTTTAATACTATTAAACATCACATTAAAGCATTCAGCAGGTCATCAGCAAAAGAGCATTAAACATTTGGTATTTTCCATATCATCCATTATTTGCTGCCTCTTAAGAAATAGACACATATTTCCCTGAGTTTTTCCCTACTTCTAGGGAAATTATTCTCTTTGATTCATGGGCAGTATTTTATAGCTGAGAACATTTAGACAAAAGCAAAGAAGAGGAAGAACTGTACTTTCATCTTTGACATTTTGCTTGATTTGCAAGCATTAGAGAAGATTACCTAACACATTTTTACGTTAAGAGCAGACTAAAAAGCATAGACTAAAATGTAAAAGTCCAACTGCCCAATACTAAAATACCAGAACCAAGGACTCAAATCTTTTAACTGAGCAGTCATTTCAATTAAGTTGTGTGCAGTAGGTAAACATAAGGATTTTACTTTAATTTACTCCATACTATTGTAATTTGTGGATTTTCCCTGGGGATGTCATTTTGCTGTACCTGGGCTTTGTAGAGCAGTAAGCATGCTTTCAGTACAAGAATTCGTTTTCCAGCTTTGTATTGCTTTTCCCCTCTTCTTTAATCAATGTCCCACAGTGTTACACAAAGAAAATTTTGTGTATAACACAGAAAGAAAAACTTTTCATCAGACCAGGTGACAGTAGCCAGAACCAGGAAATATGACACTAATGACTCTGAAGGCCTTGACAACAACAGTAGAGCCAAATTGTTTACATTTACTTTTACCTGTGTACAAATACATTTAGTGTGGCAATTATGTATACGTACACCAACGTACTGTCTTTGTGAAAGAAAAGAGCTCAAAAATACAACTTGATTTCGTTAAGTTGGGATGCTTGGTTTTGATTTTTTTCATCATGTGCTCATTCATGAACAGTAATTTCTACCTGGATGTACTGCCTTTCCACAAAGAAAGGTAATGACATCATTAATTACTCCTGATTTTCAACTAAGATAGAAACTATGTGCATTATTTCTAAGAGGTAGGAACAGCAGCTGAAAAAGGGAGGCATTTTTTAAAGATATGCTTACACCTGGTTTATATATTTGTTTTGGACGGTACTGGCCTAGAGAGAAGGAGAAAAGAAAATTTAACTTAAACACACAGTGTGGATTAGTCAGAGTTCTTCTTGTAAACACAAATATGTACACAAATAAATATATAACTGCAATTAGCTATCATTGTTTTCGTGTTCAGTAGTACCCCTCTCCATTAGGGATTATCTTAGAATAAATGAAAAGAGAACTTGGTTCCAGATTGCTAAAACACATAGAACGGAAAAGAAATTATTGCCAGCTATTTTAAACAGTAACCTAGAATAGAAAACAGAAGGAGTTACAGTGCTGTGCTTGACTGTTTCCTTTCATAGGCCAACTGCTTTGTAATGAACATTTAGGCAAGACGGAAAATTCCCTTTGCCTCTCAGTTCATTTCAGTCTCACTGGACTGGTTGTACAGCACCACCGTGCTAATATGAAAAGAGACATCATCTGGTCCACGAGTGCAGAGTACACTTGTCAGTGTTTATGATTACACAAGTCAGGCTGCTTTCAAGTTGCATTCAGAAAGGTTGAAAATGTGCGTCTTTTGATAGTCTGCCAGTAGCGTATAGATATATAACCAGTATGGCTACAGCACGTCATAAAATTTTATTTCCTGCAGATTTGTCTGCCACAGAACATTTACTTGCTGTCAAAAAGGTAAAAAATATGCTAACAGCCCTGGGTTCTCTCTGCACACGCTGAAATTTCTGAAACCATCCCTACAGCTACAAATGTTGCAAGAAGGAAAAAATAGATGTACTCTGCTTTTGAGGTGTGGGGAAAATTTATCTTTAGAAATTGATTATTTTCATATTGGTGTCTAGGGAACAGCAACTTCTGGAGATATGATTTAATTTGGGACTCCTCTGTGAGGCTGAGGCTTAAGCACGAGCCCAGTGCATGGCACTGCACGTCTCCTCTTTACTGCAAAGAGTCTTCGTGGGAGCAAAATTTACGTGGTTTATTAGATCTATGTATTGTTTCACTCAAGCCCGTTTCAGCAGAGATGAGTACAGAGCAGGTCCGCTGCCAGCTCAGTTGTTTCATGGTTGCCAAATGCACAGGGCCTAAAAAAAGTCTCTCCAGTGCTGTCTAACGGAGCAAGTGTTTCTGTGCCTCTGTTGCAGGGCTCTCCGTACAGCACTAGAACTCAGCAAGAAACGGGCTGAGCAGTGGCTTCAGTTGCCAAGTAGTAAAATTAATTAAAGACCAATCCTGTGCCACCAGCACTAATTTCGATAGGAACGCAGCACTTCCTGAACTCTGTGGGAGCTTCGGTGAAGTTCTCCTGTATCATCAAGCAAACTGAAGATTTTTATGGAAAATTTGGTAATAAGAGAATTCCTCATACATTTGGGCATTCCCTCCTACTGTAACATAAAAAAACCCAGGTATGACCCCATATCACTGTAGACAGGTGCAAGTCTGTTGATTTTACTGCTTTTACTCAGACCATGCCCCAGGGTAAATATAATAAACTCACCAGCAGTTGGGTTGAAGCTCAGGGAAGCTGCACAGCTGAGATCCATCCAGTGGCGGCTCAGCTCTCCCCAGCAAGTGCTGCTGCCCCAAGGATGAAGATAAAATAACTCATATTTCATCCTCACCTTCAGGAAGCAAAATTCAGGTCCGTGGCAGAGCACAGCTCCTGTACCAGGAAGACCATTCTATGATTCTATGTTCAGCCAGCACTTTTCTGTGTGGGGACAGGATGTCATGCTCTCCCAGCACTGAAGGATCCCCCGCTCCCCCCGGCAGCCTCAGAGAGCTCCCCGGCGTAGCACAAACCCTTCACCTGCCCCAACAGTCTGTGGGCTCCTGCGTGGCCAGCAGGGCAGCGGCCAGCAGAGCCCCAGGTGGGCAGCTGCCCACGCAGCACCCTTACACAGCCCAAACCTAGCACTAACTCCAGCCCCAGCCCGTGGGCGGGCAGAGCCGCTCTCTCCTGACTCCAGGAGCCGCCGTGTGTGCGCTACACCAGCGTCTTCCCCAAGTTCACCAGCGTCACTGTGTTAGAGCACAATCCAGAGTCACCCGCTGAGTGCAACAACTACCCGCCAGCTCTGACATACCAGCAGTACCTCGGGGTATTTTTTGGCTCTGTCAGGGATTTCTTGAACAACTCGGGCCATATCATACTCCTCTCATTGCTAGAGTTTCAATGATAACAGCTTTCTTCCACTGTTTGGCTGGCATAAAATTCTTGGGGAAGGAACATCTCATGTGATTGGTCTCTAATTAAATTCGCCTTAACACACAGTAAATAAGGTCTGACAGGGAAAGGTTTTCCATCCCTAGATGTTTGCGTGTTAAAAGAGGAAATCCCCAATTCCAAAAAGCCTGAACAGACAAAAATCTCAAAAATGCTTGCTAACTGAAAGTTTCAGTTTAAACTTAAATCTCTTGGTACATTCTATTTAGGAAATATCAGAATTATGTATTTTTATCAATTAGAAATAATTTCTTAAAACATTCTTCCAAGCAGACTGTTTTCTGAAGAAAAATAGTTAGTTTCAGCGAGCTGACAGTTTCTAGCAATTTTTTTCTGAAAAATTCCCAAACAATTTTAATCAAGTAATAATAATATCATTTCTGAACTCCAGTTGTGTGCCTTTGCTTTCTCCCAACTCTATGAATGCTCCCAAGATTACAGAAAGAACAAAAAGTAAGTTTTTAGCATTTGGAAAAGGAAGCATTTACTATGGAAATACACTCGTGTGAGCGCACACGCAAACACCCCCCGCACTGTATCTGACTGCACAGGAAGACAGTTTATTATGAGCAACTACGCTTAAATAAAATCAACCAGCTAATAATTTTAAAATGAAAAATCAAGACTCTTTGAAATAGGGACTGCTGCAAAAGACACACATTGGAAGAGTTCTCACCAATAGGAATTAAAATACTCGTATCTCAGTCCTGTTAGTGCTTGGAAGAACTCCCTTCCCCTTCAAATCCTGCTGCGCTCCCCCTGAGCAATTGCACATCCCGACTGATGAGAGTGGCTGAGGGAGGGATTCAGGTTCACTTTGGCAAAAATGTGAAAATCAAGTTCTTCCAGATTTTCCACTAGAGCCACTGTCCCTTGGGCACATTTCCTTGCAAAAGCTGGGAAGGGTTTTCCAAGGAGCTCTCGCTGGCTGCAGGCTTCAAACTGGAGCAGAGCTTGGGCCATAGCAACTCTCTTTGGACTACTTTTTCAGAAACAAAGCTGAGGTTTGTGCTCAGAATAATGTTGGCACAAACACAGCAGTGTTTTGAGCCTTATGTGTTTTTTTGTTGCATTATTTTATGTGCAGCAGCTCTGGATGTCTTTTGTCGATACCACGCAATATTTATATTTGGCTTGGTGCTCTCCTCATTATGAGTGTACAATAATCCCTGCTAGGAAGCCTGGTTTAAACTCAGACCTCAGAAAACTACATTTGAGCTGAAACCAATCTCTGTATCTGGGGGTTTGCATCTAGTCATAATATTTCTATTTTTATTGTCATTGTGTCTTTTTACAAATTCCTAAATACACGCAGAATAAATACAACCAATTCCCTGTAGAGTTTTTCAGTACAACAGACATTTATGACAAGTAAATTGCCAAGAAAACATTTACAATGCATATAATTTTCATGTTAGATCAGACCTTTAAAATAGAAGTAGTTTTTTTTTTAGAGTTTCACAATTTTTACAGCAAAAGCTTGAGAAAAGAGTGTTTCCCTTCTGAGAAATAAAGCAATAAGATAATTGCAGGGCTGCTGTGAACCATTTGGCAAAAGCTGCTCACCATCTTTGAGATTATCCCTATGGTGGGTTTTACTTTTTCTCATAAACCTTCAAGCAGCTATTAGATGAATAATAAAGAATGAGCCTGGAGAAATACCCATATTTGGCCATGAAGCCAAAAGAATATTAGTATGTTACTGGTTTACTCTCAGGACCTAGTGGAAAGGCAGATTAACTGAAAAAGAAAATGACTGGATCGTGTCCTGTATGAGTACAAAATGAGTCTTAACCTGGACGTCAACTAAGAATGGAAGATTTTTAGGGAATCAATCGATTTCTTTTTTCATAATGTGGCATCCTCTTATTTTTCTAGCTAGCTAGTTACAAGTCCAAAGAAAAGAAAAATTCAAAGATAGGAATAGCAGAATCATCTAGCTACATTGGTACTTTTGAAATATTTCCCCTTGAGTTTTCACTCAATGCAAGACCAGACGGTGAGAAATCTGGACAACCGCAGGCCACAGCAAGCAGGCAGAAGTACAGTCGGAATTATACAAGAATGGGAGTTGCACTTCATGAACCAGGAAATTAAAAATAAATAAACAGCTATTAGCACTGGAAAGTGTGGATTTCACACTTTCCAGCAGCGTATAACATGTGTTGCTAGCTCCAGGAATTTGTGAGGTTATGCTGTATGCAGTAACCAGTCGCTCTTTCCAGGCCAAAGCAGGGCAGCAAAATTGATTAGGCAGAGATGTCAGAAATGCCCTCAGCACCGAGACAGCTTTTCAGCCACTCTACTGCAATGTGTTCATCACAAATATTAAAAACTTTAGCAAATAAAGATACAAATGTTCAAGATGCCTATTCTATAGAGTTCAAATCTTTCACCGATACACCTGAAGGCTGGAGGTAAACTAAAGAGATTATGCATATTTATGAACAACTGCTTTTTATTGTGAGATGTAAATCTCACCACGCCTTTAATTTCAACTCCCGAGCCCAGTGACATTTCTAAATATGTCATTGAACACACTTAGCTATGCAGTCTTTTTATAAAATACTGAAATTTTGAAGTATTAATCAACATACAGTCACCCTGGTTAAGAAAAAAGGGTACCTCTAGATTAGTTTTTAGTGTAATAAACTCAGAACTGAATTTAGCTTTCTATCACAAACAGCAGCTCTGATGTCATGAAGACTGAATGTTGACTCTGATCTTCATTGTGGATTACATGGAAAAATATCGTGACTTTTCAAAGCCTTGGAGCTGCAAGTGGTTCAAAGCAGCAGTTTACTATATTCAGCGTTGTCGGTTGCTGAAGAGTCCCCTATGAAAACACTTCTCTCTCCCTCCCCATACTTGATAGCCTGATCATAAATTTAACAAAAACTACAGTAAATCACATTTCTGACATGTCAATGCAAGGATTTTTGTTTTGGCTGTTTCACACTGTAATCTGTCCAACGTTGCAGGATTTCTTCGAATTACTTTGTACACATTTGAACCAATGTATTCTAATCTCAGGATTTCACCCAGCAATTATGTAGACACTTCTCCACCAATTTTATAAATCCAGTAAATTACGTTAATCAGATTTTGGGTTTCAGTCTAAGCTTAAGGCACAGTATACGAAATCAGTGTGTTGTAAAACAGGACATGGATTTACATGACACCTGGCATTAATCACAGATTATGACAAGTATGGGCTCTTGTGAGCTACACTTGCGTTGCAGAGAGCTCTCTAAGGAAGCTTTTGTTAGTAATGTTTTGCACTCAGTCCTTTTAAAATAAATTAAAAAATAATTTAAAATAATGCGTGCAAAAAACCAATAGGAGAAAATAACTAGTGGGATTTCTAGTGAAATTGTAAAACGGTAACCTTCTCTGTGATTGCATTCACAGCCCCACTAACCATTTCTAGTAGGTGCATTGACAAGAAAATTGTATGCTCTTGCACTGAGTAGGTAATACCAGACGTGAGCAAAGGTGCACCTCTGCACATCTTGTCTCACGTGAAAAAGAAATTACTGTCAAAGTTTGTGAAGCTATTTAAAGTAAAAATGAAATTCTGCTGTAGGAGTCCTGTAATGACTATGTTTGCATGAGTAAAAGACAATGTTTATACAGTGTACGAATATGTATGGCTTGACTCCTGACCCTCTGGATCACCACAATAATGCAATGTTACTCTTCCTGAAGATGCCAGAAAATAATATTTTAAGGAAAGTCAGCACAGCAAACAGTGACTATCAGTCTAATCCAGAATTGTATTATATTCAGAAGAAAAGCAACAAAATATCATTACAATTCAACAAATCTTATTTATGGAGTCTACACCTATACGAATGCTAAGATACTGGCATTTAGATTCTCTTGCATTGTAGGGTGCTTAACAGCATAAAGGCTTTACTGTGACACTATTATTTTATGCATCTGCACTGCTTATGTAATGAAGCAAGATGTTTCAAATGTCATATAATTAGCAGCCTCATCATCTACACATGAGAACCTGATTCAGGCCACACCTAATCCTGCTCGAGAGGAGATGAAATAGTGAGGACGCTTTCTCAAACAGCCTCACATCTCTCGGGCAGCAGAGACCCGAGTCAAAGCAGCATTTACCCTGTAACTCATGATGCTCCTTGCCCCTGCTCATGGCTCACCAAGTTTTGGAAGAAAATATGCAGGTAAGGATGGGAATCGCTGTTGAATAACCTTTCTATACAGTGTCCTCCCACAAGGCTATATCCCTGGGGATGCGTGCTGTTCATCTCCATATTCCCAGAAGTTCCTGCATTGCAACCAAGATGTCCACAGAGCTTAATTTAGCGCAAAGTACAGATGAGGCATTTTCATTACATACTGGCTTTACCAGATAAAGGTATATCATCAGCGAGTATCCTACAAAGCCACTAATAGGAAGCTTTCACTGATTTGAAAGAGAATAAGGTATAGTTAAGAATGAAGTTAGGTTAGCAACTTTGGCAGACAAATTCATTTTATCCAGGTTCCAAAAAATAATCAGGGTATACAAATACTCTGATACAAATGCCCAGAAATGGAAAAGAGATTATAAATCAGATACAAATGAAAACAACACTAGATTCCTTCGGAAGGCAGCAAGAATCAGTTCCACACGCTATCTTCAGAAAGATCATCAACCATCTATAAAATTGTCTGGAGATTTTCAATTGTAAATGCAGAGGGTCCTGCCTAACAGTTGACCCAGATAATTCAAATTTCCCTCTGGGATTTTCTACCAGGACTAAGCTATCCTTTATAGTCTCTTCTCAGGTTAGCAAGAGACCACTGCATCACTATTAAAGGTGAAAAGGCCACAGACTGTGTGTTTTCAGACTTTTTAACAAAAATATTGAAAAATAGTAACAACAAATACAAATATATTTCTGTATATCATATGTCTTAGTAGATTTGATGTAGATACCAGTCTGACTACTTGCATTCATTAGCTAAAAAAACAAAACCCAACCAAAAAACCAAAACCCGGTAGAATATTTTTTCCTGTTTAGGATTTTTGTCTAATGTGTCTGGATAAGCCTTGGGAGGAAAAAGAAAGCAAAACTGTCTTTTTACGATGATTATTCTTCCTTATGTGCCTGTGGAAGGCAAAGACCACTGTTTCCCATGACTATTGCAAAACTCTTATTGTACTAGAGATTTTAGAGCATATAAGCAAGAATTATAACTTTAATCTTTTCTAAATGCGAAGCCTTTATTTTATTAATGCTTCCTCTACTGATGGGTATGGCTTATGTTGTGTTTTGAAATCTAGCTTGGTTTCACACTACAAATCAATAATAAATTCATATCTGAATTTATAAATCTCCTTTGCTTAATGATCTCATTCCAGTTTCAAAATTAGGAAAGCCCCCTTTTTTTTATCAATATGCATGTATTTTTCCTTTAAGATAATCCTTTTTTCTTTGCCTTCCTTCCCTTTAATATAAATTTTAAACCAGAAAAACTAAGAAATTAAATCTTTGCAGAAGATGATAAAGTCTTTGCTATACATATTCCAATTAAGACTAAACTCATGTTTTGACCTGTGTAGCCTTTTATAATGTACTTTCTCTATTCAGTGGAAAGCAGGAATTCTGGGGAATTCAGGGCAGTAGCCACGGTACTTTTTTTCTCTCAAAAACCTGAGTCTCTCCTCTGTTTTTTATGCTTTTCTTCACTTGCCCGCTGCTTCCTAATCTTTCTGTCCCTGTGCTTGGACTCACTCAAAATAAACCACTTTAATTAAAGTTTTCCACTTCAGTATTAGGTGAAAATGAAAGAGGCAAAAAGTGATGCAAGTTGGGTGAAAATGCATTCATTACATTGTATTACTGGAACCTGTGTTTCTATGCATCTGTGCTAAATCCATCTATCACATGCCAACATCCAACTTGTCCAACCAAATCTCCTTTGCACTGTGGTTAGTTTTCTTTGTTGTGAAGAACAGCTTTGTCTCGTCCTATTTGATATATTTATTTCATCACTATTGTGCACTGAAGTAGTGGAAAAAAAAAAAAAAAAGAGGTATTTGGAGAAAGTTGCTCTGAGTTCTTCAGAGTATTTGTCTTCTGACTATTCGAAAGGTGCGATTTTATACCTGTACCTCCCAATTGGCAGAGCTTCAGATCCACTTCACATCAGCTTAAGGCAATGGACTTATTTTACCAGTGCTGAGTAAAATTTTGAATACCAGGTATGTGACAGGACTCTATGACTTTTTAAATGGCCTGAGAATCTGACGCTTGGATACACAATAAGTGTGAAGAAAATTCTTTTTCTCATGTTAGGCTACCATGATTATTAAAACTTTTTTTCCTTATATCATAAGCAAATACATGTGGCAACTCTTCATAAAGGTTTTATTTTTCATGAAATTAGGTACCTCTAATGCCCACATGAGACTCAACATATTGTTTTGCCAGCCATGGACGGGATGTAATTTCTAGTAGAAAATGCTTTTTTAATGCTTGTGATACAGCACTTCCACATCGCTATCGTTGCCACAGTATGTGTGAATACCAGAAGAATAATAGAAATAGGTGGGCTTGAACAACATAAACAAAATTAATGGTAAAGGTGGGGTAAAAGTCTTTTTTGAAGCTTGTTTGAAGGGTTTGCTTTTACATATATTGCAGTTTCATTTGCTGATAATTAGATAATGGATATGAGTTGTTCCTATCTTTTCCCACGAGAGGACTGAATTTAGAAATGCTCTCTGGTTTATAAGAGGATGGAGCTGACTACTCTATATTCCAGGTGGTTCCACACATGATCCAGATATTCCTGTTCTCTTATTATATTATGTACAGATACAGAAACACTTCCACCCACCCTTAGCAGCTTCACCTGCATGGAAAATGCAGGTTAGTAGGAGAAAAGCAGATGGTTTGTAACAAATTTCAGGTATAACAAGGACCTCTTAACCTGTGCAGGCAGAATAGTGACCATAATGTAGTTACACATAATCCAAGAAAAATGGTTAGATTACAAAAAATGTTATTGGCCAGTGGAGTAGATGGTATTAGCATAGCCAGCTGTACTCTCTGCATGAAGATCGCACCCCTTTGCAGCCCAGTTGTTAAGGGCAGATGTTCTGTTAAGCACATTTCAATTAATCAACTTGATCTTCCAGTGAGACTAAGCAAGAAAGTTCTTCTGGCTTAATTTTTAGTAGAAAGCCGCATACTTCTGCACTAATGAGTATCAGTGAATTAGTATGTATCTACCTAGGATAGGATTCACTATTAAAAATCTGTCAAGAATATTTAATGCATATTGAAATAATGCAACTACATTCAAATAAATACATATTTCCAAAATAAAGCAACTACTGAAAGAAAAGATCTTGGATAGACATTTTTCCATGACTGGGGAAAGATGCAAACATTTTACTGAAGAAAAATATTTATTAAAAACGTGTGCATAAGCCATTTGAATAGTCTGCAAAGATTATTAATAGGACTGAAAAAAGCTTATTTCAGGATTTCCACAAGGTGTCACAAAAATTTGGAACCAGGTTGTAAATCAAAGGAAAAGACAGATGAATAAATTCAGGAAATATGAAGCATGATGGTACGTGGATAGAGTGCACTACCCACACTCCTTTTTGCAGTTCTGGCACAGAAGAAACCATGTACCTTAGGAAGAACACTTTTCATTGTAGAGGAAAGTGATAAAATTTAGCTTTGCACAAAACCATTAAGTCTTCCTGCAGAACTTCGCTGATGTACTTTGACCAGTGTATTCAACAATTACTTTGAGGACTACAAAGTAGAAAATTTACATTTAAAAAAAAAGTAATCCTTTTTTTCCTGACACCTCTCCATGATGAAAAAAGTGCCCACTAATTTCCTTGCTTTTTCAGCCCAGCTAGCAAAATCAGAGTAAACCCAACCAGCAAGCAAAACAAGGCAGAATAAAATAAGTATCATTTCATTTAGATGAAGAGCTGCAACCAGAACTCAATTCTGGTGTCAAACATAGTGTATCAAATACTCACAGCAACCGTTTGCCATAAACCATTTAATCCCTAAAAGTGGAAAACCAGCATAACAGTGTCCAAGAGTGGTGGTGTGTGTTTGGTTTTTTTTTAATTTATTAAGGGGACATAGCAAAGAAATAATCTAGACACCATCCTAGCTGAAGTTGGGAAATCTGTACCAAACTCACACGCATCTGATGTTGAAATACAAAGGATGAAACAAAGGATGAAAGATGGTTACAGCTTTACTTGCTTACTATCAGTACTTCTCTATTTGCTACAGAAATATCCCTAGAAGAAACTTTTTGTATCCACAGGTGATCACAGACACACAAAGTGACCTTGTAATATCTCCAGACTGATTTCCACATCTGAACATTTTGAGTAGTATTAAGATGAACATTTGAATGCTGGTTGTCTGTGAGCCAACACTCAGCTCTTCTTAGGGTACTTCATCAACACAAACAAGTCTTTACTGGCCCAGGTAACACATCTGAACTCAAAATTATTCTCTCTGAAGGGCTCTTTACAGTGAATTGCAGGGACTGGATTTCCAAGGCTACCGACTACGGTAGCTCCAGGTAAAGTCAGTGCAAGTGCTCAACATAAGTCTGAGAGAAAAAAAAAAAAAAGTGCTCTAATTTCAGCCCCCTTGAATGGAACAGACTGGTAGTTCAATCGCTACCCTGACAGAAGGAAACACCTGCACCATCCCTGCTGGCTTCTCTGTGGCATTACGAATTTTTCCCCTAGCGCATAGTTTTTGTTATACACCTGGTCTCTAGCAGGGATCAGTATAGAGCTGATGATAATTTAAAGGCTTTACGTAAAGGCTTCTGAAATGGTCACTTTCAACTGAATCTGAATGGGATGCGTTTAAAAGATTTCCACCTACAATAATCCTTTCATGGTGAAGTAATGAGAGCAAGAAAAGAGATGAGGAGACAAGACAGAAAGAAGCAGATGTTGAAAAGATGAACAGTCAATATTAAAGCATTCTTCCAGGGTAAAGCAGCCAACAGAGACAGCCTATAGCTGTGCCAATCATGGCTTGGCTCACAGTACTGTACTGTGAGAAAATCAGCTGATCTTTTTTCTTTGTGACATTATTTAAGGTCCCTCTCTGGCTTTATTTCTTATTTTGAAAGAATTCTTGATAGATCACAATCGAAAGCTTATTTCTGACAAAGCTTCCATGGGAGTTTGTGGCCAGGCATACTCAGACGTCCCTCTGGTTTTCCATCTGCATGTTAGCCAACAGAATACTTTTCAAAATCTGGCTTTGTGTTACCAGTTGTCAGTACAGACTGAATTCCAGAGGAAAAACTACTGCGAGAGAAATGTGCAGGCAGACATTCAGAAAGCCAGAGTTTTTTTACCATTATCTGGTTTCTTTACATTGCCCAAACACAGTAAAGCAGACAGTCTGTTCACAACGGGCAAACAGAGGATTGTCCTAATGCTTGAAAACACTGTACTCGACAAAGCTGTTAGATCCGTCTCCCAGATGGGCAATGCCAGCACCTCATGCAGCAAAGGAAAAAGAAAGAAGCTTCTGAAACAAAGCAAAGCAAAGAAACCTTTGGCATGGCAGTCAGACGTGAGTTCTGCTTTGATACTATAAAGTATATATTGCGGTGACACCAGTGTGATCTTTGCAACTCTGACTTTGTAATCTCTGCTCGTATATTCTGCCTGGAACAACAAAGCTTCTGTTTCAGCCTGAGCTGGTTTCAGCTGCATTTGAACTATATTCTCAACCTTAATATGAATAATACTACTGCCATCTGCAATACTGCACTGCTATTTCACTTAAACATCTACAGAAGTTGAATTTGTGACGTATGTATTTGTGACTGCTAAATTAGTGCGATATTTCTTAACCTTCACTTGATTCCCTCACACTTAATTTTGGTAATGACAGTGCTTAATTTTATCACATTTAATACGGTGGAGTCTGTTCTTAGTCCTTTGGTGGGTCATTTTGCCTCATAATATGTTGGTAGCACTAGGATTTCATGGCCAACCTAATGTCAGAAAGAATATTATATTGTACCATCTTACAGCATTACAGCCTAGTGAAACACATTCTGACGTGCAAATGACCAAATGCTTACTTTAAAAGGAGCTGGAAGTGGCCATCTGCAGCCACAGATATTTCCGTATGTTTAGGATATGCAAGTGTCATGCATTGGAAAGAGTCCGGTATCATTGCCTTTCTACCACTTGGCATTACAAAAATTTTACATTTCCATGAATGATGACTGACTACAACTGTTCTGGCATTGACAGAAAGTGCTGCTATTGTAAGATATGCAAAATACGGCTTCCAGCAGAGACCAACACGGCATGGTTCTCAAAAGCCTGGCCAGAAAGACTCTTTACAGTTATTCAACAGAACCGCTCTCTATTGAGTACTGTGGTTTGAGCATAACTGTACAAACCCAGTCTTTACGAAGTCACAAAGACAATAGCATTTTGAAGATACTTCAAGAGCTACATTTTCCCTTCTGTGCTGCTGAGGTAAACCCACTGACTCCACTGAGGCCACCAGGAGCGTGCCAAGTGATTCACGAGTCTGACTTCACTCAGAGTTCTGCACAAACACCAAATAAGCGGAAAACACAGTCTGCATCTTCCAAATAGCTTACAGCCACCAGATAGATGCTGATGGTTGCATAAGTTTTCTCCAGTGTATGACTACAGGCAATCCTACAGAAATAACATCTTCCTGGCTTTCAGTGGTTTGGATAAATGGGAATAAATGTGCACACTGCACAAGGAAATGGATCAATGATACAGCCTGCTTTTGCTTCACTGAGTTTAGTAAGCATCAATTTAAAAATTAATTCCTAAAGAAATCATTCTTTGTGTTTTGTAACTTCAACGTTCCTTAAATTACATCCCAGCTGATCCTTGCCTTTCTCCAGAAAACACCTCTGAGCCATTCATGTCATGAACTTGCTGACATGTGGAAGATACTTGACCTCAGCAAAGAGGGATATTTCAGTGTGCTGTGTGTAGTTTACTGACTGGGAGAAGCAGATGAGAATCAATGATAAAAACGTCTCTGATGGTAAATGAGTAAGAGTCTGATCTGCTGCCCATTGAACTTAATGTCCTTTTTTACTGATTTCAAATGGACATTGTCATCCATCAATAACACAAAAC
The DNA here is from genome assembly GCA_008658365.1 of Alca torda. Classification (NCBI taxonomy): domain Eukaryota; kingdom Metazoa; phylum Chordata; class Aves; order Charadriiformes; family Alcidae; genus Alca; species Alca torda. The sequence continues at coordinate 12,681,234 of CM018087.1, read as the reverse complement.
CCCCTGATTGTCAAAAGCAGGAGAGGCGTCATATTCACAGTTCACCAACGGCATACAACTATGTTCCTCTTAAAAAACCCGTGTGATTAATAAAATACACTGAGTGGAAAGATACTTTCTAATTTTCCTGGTCACCAACCAGCAGCATTTATAAAAATAAATATTTAAAGCAGTGATGTTTGGTAGCATGCTCTACCAGCCAATCCCTTTTACACTTTTCTTTCATTCCTGACATTAATTTAGAATTGTATTTTCAGCTCCAAGTAATCTATTTATGTGCATGCTCAACATCATCCAGTCACCATTGTTCTTCAATCTTTTACTGTACACGCCTTGAATGATTTGGATGACGGTGCGTACCTAATTCACATTTTTACCTTACGTATATCAGTTCTTCCTCCTTTTAAAAATAGCTTCTTTGTTACGCTACATTAAAATGGGATATGATATTCTGATAAATCATTACAGTTTGTAGCAATTCAGCTATATAGAAATAGTTTTGTCATCTTTAATATCCTTGATGTTGCAATTCAGATTCTAAGAAGCATAAGTACATACAAAGATACCATACTTCTGCAGCATAACATACAGGAAACACACCTTCAGTCTACCAACTAAGAAGTAGCGCAAGTTGCCTACAAAATTTTCCATGTATCCCAGAGAGAAAAAACTCTTTCCTATCAGGATACAAGATACTAACCCCTCAGATAAGACCACTCTTTTGAAGCAGAAATACCTCTTTTACATTTGACTTCTCCCTCTTTCAGGTTTACATGCCCCTTGGAGGCAAGCTAGCAAATTACACAGGAAAATTTATGTGATAAGTCAGTCATTTCTTATGCAAATATTATGTTCTGCTTCAGGGTGTACCCTTAAGCTGCATCAGATATTTACCTCCGTTTTTGAAAGTATTCCTTCTGCTAGAGCAAAATGGTATGTCTTGTAGAAAGGAAATTATACCGAAGTTTGTGATAAAACAATCTGCAGGCATTTTAAAAGGCATTATTGCTAGAATTGGTGAAGAATACACAGTAAGATTTTGCTGCCTAGCAATTGTTTACCCATTTACAATTCATATTGGGTCACTGAAAAATCAGAGATAAAAGAAACCAAGGAATTTTGCTCCTCGGATTATATTAGGTCTACCTGTTATATAGTACATCTACCTGTTGGCAATATATTTGCTTAACCCTTTCTGACCCTATTCACATTTACTTTCCCACTGTCCTGGTTTGAACGACACAGGACTAATTTCTCTTCTGATGCTTGGGAGAACTGCACTCTTAGAAGACTCTAGTGTCTGAATTTGTGAAAATATTTACTTCATAGCCAGCTATGGGATGGGGGTTTTGAGGTCTCAGGGTTTTCAAGCCTTGCCAGGTGCAGGGATGAGGAGGAGTGAGACTTGGGCACTTGACACAAGATGAACAGGATTGTTTCATACCATGAACGTCACATTCAACATAAGTTAGAAAGTTGGCTGAGAACTTCTCTCTTTCTTGATGGCTGTAATCTTGAGAACTTCATGCCCCAGTGCCGGATCCCTGAGGCTTTCCCTTCCTCCCAAAACTGTAGCACTTGCAGTGTCCGACATTCGCTGTCTACTGCTGGGAGTGCACAGCTTCCTACTGATATAATTGCCTGAGTATAATCCTTGTTTATTTTATATTGGTATTAGGATCAATATTGGTTCTTTAGTATTAAATTTAAGTATTATTAATGTTAATAGTCTTATTCTATTAAATCTGTTTATATTTCAGCCCTCTGGTTTCCTCCTTTTTTCCCAATTCCCCTTCCTGGGTGGGGAGGGGTCATCAAGTGATAGAATAATTGTCTAAATGACAATAAATTGTTGTGGGTTTCTCAAACCATAATGCCCACCAACAGCCTTTGATCTTCATGATGTAAAGCAGTAAGAATTAATTCAGTATCTCCTCATATTTCTTACTATAACTTGTATATTTTGTCCAATTAGCAATTGACACATTTTCTTGACTACGCATGAAAATTTGAGAAAAATATTCAAAATTACCTGATTCTTTTTAATTTGCTCACTATACTCATTATTAATGCTGAGATCTCAATGTTAGCTCTTCTGAAATTACAATGATTTAGAATTCCTGAAGTGAAATGTTATGTTCCAATTTCATATACACAGCCTTACCAGTCTTTTCCACATCAAAGCATTAAAAAGGTCTCAGGGACACCATTCTGAAGGGTGTGAAAGAAAGCCCTAGCTATACAGGCTTCTCTTCCTAGAAAAATAACACTTTTGGATCAGGTGAGGGATACGCAAAAAACATTTTTAGATGCTGGAAGTTTCATTATTCAACTGCTCAGATGTAGCCATTACCATGACTGAAAATTTCAGCCGTTTTTGGCTTCCAGGCAAAAACTCAAGGTTACTTTAACATAGCTTTCCCTGTATTTGATAATACCCATTTTCTGCAAAGGAAAAATTAGCTTAGAACTTCTCCTGCCTCACATTGCAATTATTTTTTTCATCAGTTAGAGCAGCTGCCAATTTACCACACTTTGTGACCTGTATTAGCTTGGTTTAGAAGCCAATCTAACAGTAATAAGCCTTTCTGAGCAGGAAGAGCCTCGGTGTTCACTATTCAGTGGATGGAGAAAGACGATACCATCAACAGTCCTTTATCAGATAACAAATACGAACCCAGTTCTGACTCAACTCTATGAAAGCTATGAATGGATTAGTTCCCCCATAACATTTTACTTGAAAACTCTGTGAAACGAATAATGCATCATGTGCATTTAAAAAAAAAAAAATTATTTTAGCTCCTAATGTTCACCTGAGTTTTCATTATAGGTATTTCACATTTCAAGTGTGTCATATTTGACAGTACCACTGCCCATAAATACATGGCAGTGATGAAGCCAATACAGTACCATCTAAAGATAACACAAAAGCAAATAAGCTGTAACCCACATATATAATTGCATTTACAAAAGATAACCACTACTAAATTTATTAGAGAAGAAAAGAGAAATATCTACTAAGAAACAAAACTTACCCCTCTTTCTGAGCAATATTGTTGACTACATTATCTAGAATAGAAATTAGATTTGACATTCTAGGAAACGTTCTTAGACACATCGCTAGATAGCAAGTTAGAATTGTTATTTTCCTTAAGGTTCATCAGAAAAATACTGTGAATTTCATGGTTTAAAGGAAGCTCTGAGTAGCCAAAAGATGTACTTCTATATCAGCAGTAGTAGTAATTATTCAATTTTTACTAAAAACGTCACATCTCTGAATTTGCTAAAGCTAGGTAACTCCTATTTATTTGGGAATTGACTTTGGGATAAACATCCCCCTGGGAACCAAGAACTCAACACTTCTGCTACAAGTGCAAAACACAGTTCTTTCATCTCTCTCTCTGCAGCACAAATAAATAGGTCTCACATTTGAAAAATAACAACAGAAAACCCTACCAAAGGAAAATATTCCATGGCAAATGTAAGGAGAGGATAAGGAAGGAAATAACCTGTGACAGATTTGGTTACTTAATGTACTACTGGGAAGCGCTCAGATCCTGAGGTAATAGATGCATTACAAAAATTCATATAGAACAGAATAGTCTAATTCACATGCAAAGCACTGTGCCCAGAGCATCAGGTGTTCCCCGGAGGGACATAATACAGTCGTGATGAGAATAACTGAATAAAAGAAGAAAAAGAATTTAGAATAACCAACCACAAGTCTGAACAGTTGACATTTCACACTGAAGAGACTAAAGACAAGGAGGTAGAAAAGACAATGACTCTGGACAGCTGAGAGGACTAAAGTTCAGTCTGAATCAGAATATCCCATGGGAGTCAAGGTATGCTGGTATAGTAAGATATGAGTGAAGTATATCAAGGAATCCAGTGGTAAAGAAGAAATATCCTATATTTTTTCAGGGTTATGAAAACAAACCCACAATTTGGGAGGTTGTGAATAGAACCATATCTTTTCGGAGGAGAAGGGAGATTCCAGTTCTAGTTCTCTTCTATTCCTCTACTGGCCTATACAGATAAAGAATACACTTACTAAAGGTAAAAAATACAGAAGCTATTCTTTACAACATAGTCAATTTCTAATAGAAAAGGCTCTGACAATGGCAGCTGCACTCAGATGCAAGTAGGGTCACCTTGTCAAAGAGATGAGATGAGAAAGGCCTGTCACTATAGGAACACTTTAGTAGTTAGGACCCAATGTGCTTGCATTGGTCACACCTGCTAAATGTCCTCCCTTATTGTACCTTCAAACAGGTATAAAAACAAGATTAAAAGAGCAGCTGAGGAAAACCATACCATCATTCTTGTCAAGCCACCTTTCTCCCGAGAAAATTATAGTACCAATACTTATCACATACATATGGAATGCAAACAAAAGTAGCATAGGTTGCAATTAGTTCAGCTTTTGACATAAGAAGGTTACAAATTAAAACAGATGAGCGCAATTTGATTTTTTTTTTTTGCTATGAAATATCTACTTGTGTTTTCAGCTGCTCAAATATAGCTGTTTAGTCACATCTCATTTAAATGTGGGCAATACTGCTGTTTAGGGGAATAGATCATGATACATATTTCCGGATCAGTCTTACTACAGAAAGTCACTCATGTAGTGTTTTCATATAAGGGATATATACCACTTTTGTGAAAGATCCAGATCTTTAAGTGAAGAACACTACAGAAATAAAAGATCAGGAGTTATAAGTTAAAGGCACAATATAAACCTTTTTAATTTCAAGTATCTGAACATGAGCTCAGATCCAGGACTTCTGCTCTGTTCACTTTATAGCTAAGCTGAAGACCATTTACATGACTGAGATCCTGACCATCGCTGCAGGTCAGCTGTCCAGGTACGTGTCCTGCTTTAAGCCCATCTCAAATACAGCTAGAGAGTATGGAGTGGTTGAGGAGATCTGCCAAAAACCCCAATTCTTTTACATACTGAAAATAAGAGACATATTTATAAATATATAAAATGGCTCAGGGGGTTACTGACTGGTTACTTGGGGTAACAATTTTTACAGTACATTTGTGTTGAGATTTAGACATCTTTACAACTAAACTGATTTTTCTTTATGTATGAAACATGCTTGGAATGGAGGATTCTCTTTATTGCAAAATGGAGTTATTTGTGGCAACTGTAAGTGATGCAGATATGCCAGCAGAGATGCTTACTTTGTATGATCATGTTTCAAGAACACATACATGTGTCAACCTTCAGCGGTTTCTCTCAAGAGGGATACTCAAATGCATGATAATTCATTTTTCCTTAATAAAGAGTCTATATCATACAAAAAAAAGCAAAATAGCAGGCAAAAATGTCGATGTTTCTATCAAAAAGACAAATACATACTGGTTTTCTACAAATTTCATTTTCAGCTTTTCTATGTGATAACTCTTTAGTAGCCACATACAATTTAATAGGTATGACACACGTTAGAGTTCATCTTCACTGTTATTAGTCCAGTTCACCCTGTATGGCGTTTCTAGTGTGCACTGATCAATATTCTCTGGAAGACTGTGCCTTACACAGCTATTGCATAAACGCAGTGTGTATGGAATTACTCATGCTAGTTCAGAGAAGAAAATTAATGTGTATCTCCTATCTTTGGTAAAACTGATCTGAAAATCAGTAGCATCTTCCCTAAAAGTAAGATACAACTTCGACTAGGTAAGAACATGAGGATTACAAAAGCTATTTTTATTTTAAGTAGCTTTCATAAACATAAAAGCTAAAGGTTTCAGTTTAAAAATTCCTGTAGTTGAAAAGCTCTGGGTTGAAAAAAGATTATATTATGAAAAATAATACAGACTCCTTGCTACAGACGAATGAAGTAGATGACACATTTTCTCCTGAGCCAGCTTTGCGTGCATACAGGAAAAGGCAAGGCCAGTCCTGGCCACAGAGCAACAACTAAGAGACATAAGTTATACTGCTATAGCTCCTGTAGAGCAACGATATTATCTTTCCACACCCTTCGACCTGCCCTACTGCCCACAGCTTCCTACGAGTGGGCTATTTCTTCCATCTGATCAAGAACATTGTGCCTCAAAACCTCTTACTGTAGAAGTATATTTGTAATTTGAAAATTCTCAGTTTAGTTCATCAGTAAAATTTAATCAAATCTGATGTTTATGGAGAGCTTTTTATCCAGATAGATACGTTGACTCAGTAGAAAATAGGAGTCTGACCTGAGTTACCTCTATATTATTCTTCAGAGTGTGCCACACAAGTTTGACAATGCAACAGTGGCTGAATAAATTTGCATCTACCAAATTTCAGGATGGATCTTTTTGCTCTAAACGTGTTTCAATTTGTCAGTATAGTACCTGTAAGCACCTAAAAATAATTTAGACTGGTGAGAACAAGTTGTACTTTTGTCAGAAACACTCCTGCACACACCCAGATAACAGCATCCACCAGTTACTCCATTTTTGGAAGGCTGATCATTTAAAAGTGTCCATATGTGCAAGAGTTCTGTCAAAACACTTTCATATTTATTAAAGCCCCCCTGAAATTCCCAGTTTTCAAACAGAAAGAAAAAGAATTACCTAAAGTAGCTTAAATACATTTCTATGGGACATTTCACAGTCATCTCATTTTCAGAAATGTAGCACAAGATCTTAATTTTTGAGTAAAAAGAAATGCATAGGCATGATAAGGGATCATATAGAATTAGAAAACAACAAAAATCTGGTGGAGGTACATAACAAATAACAAAAAATCCTTACTCAAACAATTCAAAGTAAGGAGGGGGTCAATTCTCTCGAAAAAGAATTGCTAATTCATACATCTAGAACAGTAAAATCCTCTCTCTATCAAAGGCTTTCTTACAATATTAGTGACAAATGCTCATAAGTAAACTATATTTGTCATAGGAATTGACTGATGAACATAAACAGTGGCGAGTGTCAATAAGGGACATTTCATTTCAGGTAAAGAATGGGTTGTTAACTTCAAGTATTTTCAAGATATAAAACCTCCAGTTACACTTGGATGGCTTTGCTTTAACTGACTGATAAAAGAATCACCATTTATCTTGTGAAAATTAAACTAATAGACAATACTAACTCTTACAGAATTAAAGATTATAAAGAACTGAAGCACTAGGGGAACACCATACAGAAAAAAGATACCTAATGGCTTCCTCAGGGAAGGCCTATTATTTTTTGAACATAAAAATTTTTCATCTCTTTCAAGCCAGAGATACAAAGTGATACAAGCCTTTCATACAGCTGGAATTTCAATATTACACCATTAGAACTGAAGAGATATTTTAATTATGGGTCTGAGTTTGATCCTTTTCTGGCTCACATAAAATTTTCAAATCTCAGGATTCTTCCTAAATATGATAGATATTAATGAGAACCCTTTATGTTATCATGTTAACCGATTTAGTCAAATAATTTAATGATGTCATATCATGCAGATTGTGAGCTGAGCAGACACCCTTTACTATTTGTCTGTCTAGTGATAAGCAAAATGAAGCTTAACTTTTTACTATCAACTGTTTGTATTCTTTATTATTCAGTTGATTCTACAAATATTCCAGGTTATTTACAACCGTTTTATAGCATAGTTAAGGGTTTTTTTTTTTGTTTTGTTTTTATATTTCACTTTTTCACAGGATGCTTTCTGATTTCTAAGCTGGAACCACAGGCAGCTATATGAGTTGCTAATAGATTTGAAGTTAAAACTATTTTCCTCTCTCTCTTAATGCCGTGACAGGGAGAAATTACAATTACACCTGACTATCCTCAAGATTATCTTCAAAGATAATCTGTCAGATATATTTCCAATATCTTTCAGGAAGAAAGCATAAAATACTTTGTAAGAGTGATGAGATGAACTCTTAAAAGTGGGTGCTTATGGTGCCCAGATAAAAGGGAGAGTAATGGCAACTACTATTCAGAAACAGGTAGGTACACAGATGTCTCTGGTGTTCCTTTCCTTCGTATGAGTCTATTTTGCATGATTACTACTATTATTAGGATTTCCCTCGATATGGTAGAGATAGTATATCTGCTTGCTAGAGCAGAGATATACTACAACTACCCCTCCTCTACCTGATTTGGGCCTCATTACAGTACTCACAACTTGAACAAGCCACATCACCGGATAGCTCAGTCTTCATGTCTCATTCCTTCTTTAGTTTTCCTTCTAATATCACCAAAAAAAGGGGGAAGTACGATGATTTAATTTTTTGTAATGTGGGAGCAAGTCCAGCAAAAACTCGCTTGAGATTGACAATTAATTTCTCTTAGAGCAGGCTGTGCAATGCAACGATGCTGTCTTTCAGACATGGCACACTTAGTTGAGGCTCACACACATTTAACTATCCTAGCCTAAAACCATAAAGCATTCATATGCTGTTAAAAGTCCTTTTATTTCTCTCTATATATCTATCAAAAACTTGGTATCACCGGCTGCCAATCAGTGTGGGGTTAGGATGACTATTTGCAAAGCTATTAGTGTCTGCTGTACTGCACCACCACCATAGCTGAAATGAAAATTCAAAGAAGTGAAACAAGGAAGAAAAAGCACTTTGTTGCATAAAAAATATGGGTTACAGAAAACTGGTTTCTTCAAGGAGGAAAAAAAGGCCCTGAAGGTTACAGCTCTGAAGGTTGTTTTCCACTGCCTCTGCTTTTCAAATGTGATAATGTCCTTTTATAAGCACCCCAGTAAGAGTTTACAACCTTCTCCCAGGGACTGTAAATCCACTGCTTTTCTCCTCTAAATTTTTAACAGATACCATTGTTTCCTCAAATTGCACACATGGGGGTTGAAAGAATTGCGTTTATTCTCAAGTACATCAAATTCAGTTTCAAGGGCCTTTATGGCAAACAAAACTGTATCAAGGGATGTTTAATAGGCACAACAGATTCAATCCTGAAAGGTGAGAGAGCACTGCACCAGCAGATAAGCAACATTAACCATAACTACAATAGAAAGCAACTGAAACAAAGATGTGTTGCCCAAGGAGTCCCTGCTTAATGCAACACCAAGCGATTCATTAATACTCATACAACATAAATTAGCTCTTTTTATTTAACCCTCCTTAGGTGGAACATTGACCTGAGCTGAATGTCTTTGAGGAGTAGCAGAACAGAGATGGTGTCTGACAGGACACGATGTTCGCTTGCTGATCCCTCTGTACCGAAACCAGAATTGCAAAAACCGTTCGATACAGTACAGAGAATGGGCCGGGTTTTGGGGTAAGTGAACCCCTTCTAGAGCAAATCAAAAGGTAGGAAATCCTTGGGTCACCTCCATACCACAACATCAAACCCCATCAGAGGAATCTGTCAGAAGCTAATTTTTGAAGTAAATCCAGCTAGTTAACATGCTACTTAACATCTTGACTTTCCACTATAAAGAGTAAATAAATAAATGCCGATAAATATTAAACGTAATCTTTTCCTTAAATATATCAAATTCATCTTTAAACAGCATAGAGTGTATTCAATCTCTCACCTCCTGGTAGTGAGACTGTTCCTCAGAACTTCAGATGTCATTTCTCATGGCTAGAAACAGTCTTCTCATTTCCAGTCTAAACTTATTTATCTTCAGTTTAATACTTACTGTTCATGTACCAACATTGACCCTTATCTTCAATAGTTCTTTTGACTTCCTGCAAGTTAATATACCTGCGGAGAGCCTGAGCTAAGTAGGATGGGCTCTAGGCCATGTCAGGGCACTGTACAACTTCCAGGACTGAGCTGGTGAGGCTGCAAAGCTCTGCTGTGCTCTGCGGGCACCAGCTTTTCATGGAGCTACCACTCCATGTTAACTGCTAGTACTTCTGCAACTGCTGCTAGACACCACAGCTCCTCTCTACTCTGAATTCAGTTTTCCGGCACTATACACAGCATTTCAGGTAAGAACTTAACAGTGCTTTGAACACTGATAGTTTCAGTTCCACAGACCTACTCAAAACAGATCATCTGACACACAATAATGTCACTGGGTTTGATCATGCTGTTGGCACAATCATGGCTCCCAGTCATCTGGGATGCATAAATAGACGTTCAGATAATCCACTCGACAAACGATGAGAACCTCCAATTTGTAGAACCGTGTGCTGTACAAATTAAGAGTTTGTGATTAAACCTTGAATGTGCATTAATATCTAGTGTTATTAAACTTACTTTTCTTTCTGCAATTTCACTAAACAAAATAATTCCATTTTTCATATGCAGTATCCTAATAATGCCTTCCAGATTGTTGTGGTGGGTATTTTTGGTTTTGGTTTGGTTTGGTTTTTTTTTTTTTTTTTTTTTTTTTTGTTTGGTTGGTTTTGGGTTTTTTGGGGTTTTTTTTGTTTGTTTTTTTGTTGTTGTGTGTGGGGTTTGGTTTTTTTTTTTTTTTGTTTTGTTTTTTTTTACAGGCAATTTCATCACCATAGTATTTTATTACTTCTTTGGACGACTCCAACACAGATCGTGAAGGAACTCCTCAAATTTGGTAAGTTCCCCTCCATGTACCTCATCATCTGCTCTCCAAGCAGCTCTTTTCAGTCACATTTATTTCTCCTCCTGGTCCCCATTTTATTCTATCTACATGATTTCCCAGGTGACAGCATATCAAAAGCCTTACTGAAGTCCAGAAGTGTTCCTTTCAAGCTTTTTTTACCAGACTACATTCCAAGCTAGCAAAAAACCCTTTGCTACAGAGAGGCTGCTTCTCAAAGAAAGAGAAGACATTGAAGATATGCTGTAAAGCACATACATACAACTTTGATTTTGCTTTCATGGGAATTGAAATATACAAAGATGTTTCCTACTTTTACATGCACATTATTTTATGTTCTTCATTACTGACAATTAAAGATTGGACTGGGAGGAAATTGGCTCCGCACTACCTTTGCACTAAACTGTTGAATACGTATGTGCGCATGCAATAAAAATGAAGGATCAAGGGAAAAAAAAAAAAAAAGCGTTTTGTTTTGATTAAGGATCCTAGTGGAACAAGGCAAATAGTGCTATCGCTACAGCCGCTTAATCCTAGTGCTGCTTCCTAGAACTTCCTGCCACTTATATCTGTTTTATATTTCTGCTGGCGTATTTGTAAATATAGAGAATACGCATGTGGCAAACCTAAGTTCAGCTTGGTGAAACCTCAATAAATATTTTGTCTTATATTTCTGACTGGAGAAATGAACAAAAAAGTCTTAAAACAATTCTGCCTTCCTCCTGGCTAGAGCACTTGTAGTCACTAAATATACTTCCCTCTGTGTATTAATTCCCCTAGTAAGATTGAGAACTTTGTACAGTATACATATAAAAAAGCACTTTCTTTTACTATTCTGGAAAGCAAGATTAGCAATCCTTATACTGGTTATTTTTAGCTATTCTAAAACAACAGCGATGGATGCCGTGGGTATTTAATATGTCTAAAAAATCTGCCTTATATTTACAGATATCATATTGTGAGGTCTTGCTTTTTACCTTTCAAAAGAAAGCATAACTACTAGTTATCCAACTGTGTATATATGCATCTCTCTCTCTATCTATACACACACACACGTATCAGGTATGACTCTAACACCAGGATGACGAACAGCTGCTTCTATATCACGTGCAAGAGATAAGATGCCACATGACCTGCGAACAGTGGATGCTGTCCCGAGCTCCTGTGGAGTCTGACCGCAACGCGTCTGAGACACATTTCCGTTCTCATGGAAGTCCAGCAAATCTTTCGTCTTTTATACACAAGAAAGATGATTTTCACTGATCAGATTTAAAGGATTAGAAACTTCAAATAATTGGCTGAAAACCTCAATGACCTTGTTTAAAGAGCGACAATGTGTTGGTTACAACACAATATTGCCTGATGCAAGGCAAGCCTGGAAGCTCTTTGGAAAGGATAGCAAAATACAGAAGTGGGAATTCCAGAGTGAAGAAGTACAAACAATGTATTAATAAAAGCATTATGTTTGCCCCACCTCAAACCTTCACTGTCTCTTTGTAGGACGAAAAAGATTTTAGTTTTGCTACCTTCTTTTCTCTCATTAACAGAATAGAAAAAATGTAACAGTTACAGAGGAAACCAGTAACCTATGAACAAATAGATATGCTAAACCATTAACATTTCTAAAACTAGGATCTCAATTACATAGAAGATCAATGGGACAGATGACAGAATTTTTATTATGCTGTTACTGTACTGCTACAGAGAACCTGTTGTTTCCAATTGGCTGAATAAAGCAGTGAATTTAAGCATTTCAAAAAACAGTGTGACTGTGCCATCCCCATTTACAGCCTCTGAGACCGCACAGCTGGGTGTCTGCAGTGCTGCATCAACTTGGACCAGTCAGGCCTGTATTGCTTTTGAAATCAGACCACTGATTTTAGTGTTGACATTTAGGTTTAGATATCAAATTCTTGGTACCTTTGTTTGAAATTATGGCAGAGCTCGTTTTTTCAGTCTGTTGGACTCTAACTCTGTAAGAAACCAGTTCTCATTCCTCCTCCTCCTCTGCTCTCTAGTTCACAAAATCCTCTCTTTTGGCTTGTGTTCACTTTGTTTTTTCTTTAGGTCTCTTCTATTCCTTACTTATTATTCAGTTGCTCATTCTCATTTTTTCTTCGCTTTTGTCTCTTTAGTTCCTTATCCACTTATTATTCAGTTGCTTATTTCAAATCATTTTACAATCCATGCTAGTCTGCTCACATTTTCTCAGTGTTAAGCAGTCACATCAGGAAACCTTTTCTCCTCATGACTGAAATTTATCAAAATACCTGCTTAGTTTTCAAGTGCTTGGCCTAGCAGCTCTTCCAATTTATATTCCAGCAACGAACACAAAATTTTGGATTTCTTACCTGTAGTGTGACTTGTGGCGCTGTTTATAGAGTAGAAGAGCTGAGATGTTGAAGCCGAGGTTCCTAGCTCCTGTTTGTAAGCGCATTGCCTGTCATTCAAAGCACTTATCTACACAATATAACATAACATTTTAATGGTTGCATTGTTGTAAATTGTAGTAGACTATTCTCTCATCCCTTCCTGTTGTCTGGGGATGGATCTGGGATGGGACCCTCTCTAGGGTCTGGCAAGAGAGGCTCATTTCTGTTAACTCATCACCTGGTACCACTGGTTCCTAAATTGAGGCATCCTTTCTAGAGGACAGGCTAAAATACGTATTAGGGGTGATGTATCCAGTCCAAAAGAATACCTGCATGCAGCTGACTGGCTGCTCTTTGAGGAAAAACATGCCCTGAGCTTCACAGATTAACCTTCCCCGGCTTGTGTTACCTGACAAACACACGCCTTCAGCAGAGCGACACGGCAGGGCCCCCCATGCATCTCAGTACAGAACGGGAGATGTCAGTGCAACCAGAGAAATTAAGTGACACGAAGCATTATAAAGATGCACAGTAAAGCCGGCTCCATTTGTATCTGTTACTCTGGGTTTTTCTTTGTATTTATGGGGTTATCACCGAGGCAAACTAACATGGCATGTCTATTCCAGGTATATTGGGCTATGCGATAGAGCACTGTGCAAAGAAACTAAGCTAGTTTCTTTGGAAACCCTTCTGGAATGTTTGTCAATATTCCATATTGCATAGGTAAGACCTAATAATATCTCTATTGTACAGACTTCTGACCCAATTCAGGACAGTGTTAATTTTACATACTGTACACGTATCCTCAAGTCTCTCTGAGACTGGAAGAGCCAGTCTATGGAATAACATTAAGCAGTAACCTATTTCACATGGGTAATGCATCAAAGATTGAATTATTCAGCACTGATGTAAAGCTTTGAGGTCTTAAATAAGTCTTCCCATATGTCTGTGTCCTGTCTGAGCCCAAGTACCCCCACGGTAGACATTCAAAGTAAAGCATATAATTTTATAAGCATACTCAAAGTGTCATTTTATAAGCTTTATAGCTTTCCATCTTTTAGAGAAAAGAGAGAAGTAATTTTCTGTGTGTATATACAGCATTCTTTTTTAAACAAGGATAATGTGGTTTTATACGTTGTGTGTCAGAAGCCAGTCAACTAAAGATATGGTAGTTAGAATTTAGTGTGAAAAACACACATTACATGGTATGCCTCTATACCTCACATTCTTGAAAAGGATGACTTACACAGGTGGCCTCTGAGCTGAAATAAGGTATCGGATGAAGGGGATATACTCAGCCAGATATTCTGAAAGCATAAACTAGCTAGCCATTCTTTCCAGGCTATTACTAGCTTTGCAGCACTTTCTGTAGTAGCCTGCTGCTTCGTGACCAGCTGGTTATCATTTTCAAAGCTATTCCAAATTCTTTCTGGAGTTTCTTTGGACCTCCCTCCAGAAAGCTTCCATTTTCTTTGGAGTTAAGGGACATCAAAAGATTAGACTGCATCAGATTTAAGAGCTAGTTTTATTCAAGTCAGAAAAAAAGCAGAATTATCAAGCTACATCTGACCATTCCAGAGTTCTGAAAAACCTTTTGAAAATGTGGTTAAAGACTAGCCAAACCTGATGACAACCCTGTTCTATATTTAGCTTTAAGTGTATTTTGAAGGCATACAGAAATCTGAAATTAGGATAAGAGGTCTCCAAACCAGAGAGATCAAACTGAGAGGAATTTCACTGTAGGGTAACTAGAGGCCCTGTGTCATGTGCTTTTAATTAAGCCAGGAAAAAATACATTCATTTTAGCTGAACTAGTAATTTAGTTAAAAAAAAATAAAAAAATCTAACAGATTAACTGTGGTAATTATCATAACTTTATGAAGAGGTTTCTATGCACAGAATGAAAAGTTCCCAAGCACAGAACTGAATACTTTATAAACCTGTGGCTGGATGTAAAGAATTTTATCACAAATAATTTGCAGCAGCATAGACCAGTAGGCTGAACAATGGGATTTGAGAGAGCTGGGCTCTTGCTTTGCCATTTATCATATATAATGTTTCATGTGGAAGACTTATCTTTTCTATTTAAGCTACAAGACTAAAAAGGAAGAACTCATGATCACTACTGTTAATGTCCACAGTCCAGTTCAAAGTGGAAAAACCCAGGTTAATCTGGGTGCCAGAAGGCACGCGCCTGTGTAAGGGCTTCTCCCAGCCAGTGCTCTCAACAGCATCATGGCTATAAAACTCAAATACCTGAGCAAGTCCGTAGTAAAAATACTTCTCAGGTATCTCTGCGTAGTACTGTACCGCATCATGTAAACATACTCATTATGTGCCAGGACATGCACAAGACAGTATGTTCTGAACTTAACCTGAGCCTCCAAATTACTGTTGCATAAATAATAGCTCTCTATTTCTTAAAGCCACCGTGTACATCTTTATTCTCATGTGTACATGGAAAACAACGTTGCACAAAAGATGCTCAGATAGGCTCATAGCAGGGTCCATAGCTCATGGCATACATTCGAAGTTCAAAGACTTCAAAGTTACCTTAGGGTACAAATGGAGGCGAGAAAGAGAGAGAGAGAAGAAAAAAAGAAAAAAAAAAAAGAGAAAAAAGAAAAGGGAAATGAAAACTCTCCCCAGTGCCGATCAGGAAAGAACAATGATGAACTCCCTGGACAACATCTTCCTCAGGCTACTCTCTCCAGAGCAGAGAGTGGTGACGATGAACACGGCCATGATTTCCCCCAGCCCTATACACTTTTCATCAGGATCCTCTCAAACTGCCCATTGGTAGTTGCCATTTATGGTGTTTTTAGTGGGACTGGAGCATCCTTAACGTGCATGTTGATACAAGTATTGCATGCTTACTGGTTACTTGGATTTTGTGTACAGGTAATACTGAACAGATGTTCAAATGCCTATGATTTTCTGTATTCTGCACTAACTTTTGGTCTTTCTCTATTGTAAACAAAAGCTCATAAAATAATGAGTAAAAAAAGGTGGAAGGGAGTAAGAAGGGATGATTCTCACAGGAGTGGCAATTGCTTCCTATGAGAATCTGCCATAAAAGCAGTATTAGGGTTTGCAGGTGCAAGGCCACAAGAATAACAGCAAAAGAACAGCAGCATGAAACAAGGAAAAGGATCCTGCTGCAGATGCCATAGGAAAATGACACTGCTACAGTAGCTTATTTCAAAGGTTATGGTGCCAGGAGTGGAAAGGGTGCTACAGGTTGGGAAATGGAAGGGTCGTCTGCATGGCAAACATATGGCATCTAAGGCACTGTGCGCCAAGAGGTTGGGCAGGAAAGTAGAGAAGAGTTTGGATTAGATATAGGCGCTGCCACACCTACCAAGTCCCTTGCTGCACAAGCATTAAGTGGAATATTAAAAAACTCTATCTCTTTAAAAACCCAAAGACGACCCAAATTGTATTTTGCCACTAACGTTTTCTTGTAATAAGGTTATTTTTTCAGTTAGATTTAGCTGTTCTTTGACATCTCTATGTTCATCATTCTATCAAGCATTGCACTATGTTACTCATACATATTTAGGAGACGATATTTTATACATCTATTTGCACAAAGTATGACCAAGGACAGATTTCTCTGTTTCCAATGGCTTGTATCAGCCTTAAGGAGACAATAGAATTGCTTCATTTCATTTACTCAGAGAAATTTATGTACCCATCCTTAAATGTAGTAAGTACATAATGTGCTAATTTGCATCTAGATAATTTCATAAATTACGTAGTGTTGATTTCTTTCATATTTAATATTATATTTGCTTACATTTTGGAATAATAACAGTAAAAAATTGCTACATGCCACCACTTTTTTGGGTCATGAGAAAACTGTACCTTAAATTGCATTATTGGCTATGCACCATAAACATCTATGCAGCATTCTCACTTTAAATGTTTCAGGTCTGTAAAGGGACATCTTTGGCATTTCCACTTGTATAAAAATGCCTTTGGTGGTTATACTCCATGAGATCCCTTCAATGCAATAGGAGATTTATTTGGGTATCACCTGTTAATGCTACCTGGCCAAATACACACAAACTCCCTGTGCATTAATGAGAAAATAAAACTCCACAAACCCCTTCTGTTTGAAAATTCTAAGTGGGCACAGGTTTCAAAGTATGATTATGCGATCATTTTTAAATAACCTGTATTTTACCTCCTCCAGGCTTCTCTGTTTCTAATTATAAAATATACTTTGCATTTAAAACTACTGGTACAGGTACATCCTCTGTTATCTCAAATGTTCTGCTCTTAGTCATCTCTTAATAAAGAGTCCTGACAATAAATAATTTTAACTTGATTTTACAAAAAAAAAAAAAAAAAAAAAAAAAGAAGTTTTAAGCATAAAGCAGTTTCCATTTCAGAAAAGTTGTTTTTTTTTTTTGTTACAGAAAGTGGGTTGACTTATAAATAGCTTATCTGATACAAATTCAAAACTGGAGACAGCAATACGAACCCATCCTGATTCTTCTGAATGTCATGAATTCAGCTTGCGAGTAAGGTCACAATCTGACCTCCACATTCAGATTTCATCAGTAACTCTTCAAATAAGTGTTACGCATTTAAAACTGAACTAATAGAAAATATTAGTGAAGGGTGACATCCCTCAAATTTCTCTTTAGCACTGTAATTCTGTCCAGTATTGTCAGTTAAAAACTCCACAGTTCCTGTGCTGCTGGTTGAATAGAGAAATACATCATAATTCCTGAAGAAGAGATTAAATTTTTATAATCTCTCTGACAAATACAATCAAGGAAGACAAGTATTCCCTAAATGATTTTCTCCAGCAATAAGGACTGAAGAAGAAAAAGCTGTGCTCCAATTAAATGTATGACAACCTGGGATTATTAATAATTACACTTTGGCTCTGACACTAGCTCCTTTGTCACCTGGTGTAAGTTGACCTGATGTCACTGTTCATTTCTTACTTGGGGAAAAAAAAGAGGTAATGCCACTCTTGGGTTGATATACTATAAAAATTAGGTAATGTCTGCTGAGAACCGTCACAACTATATGCAACATTCTCTTCTTAGTATGAAATATGCAGTGCATGAAGTTCTCAAAACATGTTAAGGAAAAGTTCTCAAACTCAGGTCAAAGTTATTTCTCCTACTGTCTAGATCAAATACCGAATAAACCAATTTGTGACACAAAAGATCTGCAAGTTATAAGATCAATTTCACGTAGCCAACCAACGCGGATTAGTATAATACCAAATTAGTAACTGGTTACATCTACATAGGGGTGCGATCCGCTGCTAGTGCAGGTTTTCTAGCATAGTTAAGAACATTTTTAACTCTCTGTTGTTGCTGACGTGTGGTGGTCACTTTGTGGTACCTTTGTGGTACCACACTTCAGTTAAGCATGAGAATAATATCCTCATATAATATTATATACGAATTCTTTAAAGAAAAGGAGTAAAACACATTGCTATAAAGTTTTGGTTCTTACATAATACACCAAAGAAAAATACAGCATTATATGGCCCCAGATAGAGATATCTATCACCTTAATATCCAAATATCTTCATGACAACTGTCAAGAACTTTCCCTAACACCAGTCAGCTTGGAGGCGCTTTAAGTGGTATAGGAGAGAGCAGCAGAACACGAGTGCAGGCACAAACGTCACTCCCTGCCCTGAAGAGAATGGCGAAAGTTAACCTGCTCTCACATTTGCCTAGATATAACAAATAGCTAAATAACTACAGCTCCTCCTGCCCTCCTTGGGATCATATGGCTTGATATCTGAAGCTGAAATGCAAACCACCATACGTGGGCAGACCTGTCATTATGCCTCCAAACAGCGGGCTGTAGCAGATTCCTACATAGGAATCAAATGAGAAATAGGATTAGGGTGTACTTAAAGCATAAAACAGATGGTCATTCTGCTTAGCATGACCATTTTAGCGTAAACCAGAGATATACACATCTTCTACTATAACAATACTGAGAGGCTCAGGCAGAACATTTTCTCATTCTACACGCACACACTGCTGCCAAAAAGGACACGCAGGGTGCACATAAAGAGTTCTCTCCAGAAGGAAAAACAACAGCTAGTATCAAGAGACATTTTAGAGCCTATATCTGACCCAGCAGGGTATGTTAATCTAATCTAGCCCACACTCATAAGAATGTGATGCATATTCCAAAAATAAATTTCAGGTTTGTCATGGACAAATTAAAAATTCTATTTTAAGACTTTTAACCATTAAGTGCTTATCAAATAATTTTCATGACAAACAGGCTTTAGCTGCATCCTATGACAGCAAGAAGGAGAGAAACTAGAAAGTTCAGGCTTCCTCAAACTTTAACATTTAAAAAGCTGAAGATAGAGCAATAGGGATACAAGAAATAATGCTCAAGAAACAGCTCACACCATCGATTTAATTGGGTTATAGAATTAAGTTGTGCCAAGAAAGGATTTCAAACTTTGCAGTCATTTTAACAGCTATGGATAGATAGTTTAAAGGCCATCAAAGTGGAAGCTCATGATAAAATGAGTTATAGAACTGAAGCTGCCAAAAAACGTGAAGGGCATACATAATAAGTACCTACTAGGGCTGCTTGGCTATTTGCTACTGTACGATCGATTGTTGAATGCATCACTCGAGAAATGCAGAACAGAAAGGATAAATAAAGCAGAATCCTTCAAAAGCTTTTGTCCAACTGCAGCTAATTGTTACAGAACTGTCTCAATGCTTGGCTTTGTTCTCTCCATTGCAGGGGTGGGATTGTCTGAGAGTTCATCCTATTTAATTGATTTTTCTCTTATGTATCTTAGGATAATGCTTTAATTTGGTGAGCATGAAAGGGGAAGTGGGGTTAATGGCCTACCAAAATATAATTGAGACACTAATAAATATTTTAGATGGGGTGGTTAAGGAACTAGTAAGTAAATATATGGCCTATATTTTAACCCCTGTATGATTAAAAAAAAAAAGGTAACTGGAAAGGCTTCCCTCATTGACCAGAAAGGGCATAAATTTGCCTTCCCACTAAGGGAAGACACAATTTAGGGACCATTCTCTACTGCCTTAAGATACCTCCTCAATGCTGGGAGTTTACCTGAGTAAAGCATGAAGGATCAAGTTTCTTTGCTTCACATTTAGTCCACACTTATCCTTTTTTAAAGAAATCTGTGTGTGCAGGATATTTGGTAGTGATCAAATGGGCACTGCTGAACTCTGTGGCATTCCCAGTCAGCCCCTTCTCTGACTGGGCTCACAGCAGCAGGGAAGCCAAGACCGGCCACTTTCAGTAGCTGGTGCGCGTCGCAATGGAGCTGCTCTCGCCACTTAGCAATAGTGAGTGCACACACAGAAGCAATATGTAAAGAAGGAATATTTAAGCATAAGAAATTTAAAATAATAAACTGAAAAATAAAGAAATTTAAAATAAGAAATAATACATTTAAGTGCCATGAGGAATTTTAACATGCTCAAGTTACCCAATATTCTTTTTAAAAACGTTCCTCTGTCAGAACGTTACAAGAGACCTGGTTTAAAAACAAAGCTGTGCAAAGTGCCAGAAACTTTAACTGCCCGGGGTGGAAAGTGCCGGTGTGCAGCCCTGCCCCTGCTCTACACCACCTTCTGGAGACAATTCAGTCCAAAGAGGAACATTTTTTTCTTTGACATAGAGATTTTCCTTAAATACCAGAACTAGGTCTCCTAAACAGTGAAAGTACAAAATCCTGTCTTTAAACAATATGCCTTTTTTGTGATTTTGTGAGAATAAACGGGGTTAACTCTTTCCAGGTTGAATCAATGCTGGTAGCAGTTAACTGTAGCACAGTATCTGTTCCGAGGATGCATTTATTTAACTAATGAGGATGAGCTAACCTCTCTACCAAAAAGGATGAGAAAGAAAAGCCATGAGCAAGAAAACTGCCTGGAGAGGGGCTGGGCAAGCCCCAGCCTGTTGCTGTGCTCATGTAAGATGGCTCCTGAGGAAACAGTCGTTTGCCACTATCCCCTAGCAAGTGAGGGTAAAGGGAAAGGAAAGAGCAGCAATGTAGCCATACTCAATCATAACATCATCTAGCTGCAGGGGGAGAATGTCAGACAACAGCCGTCACCAGCTAGGAGATGGCCCAGGGGCTGACAGATGAGGTGTCAGAACAGGACCAGTGGTGAGACCATGTTATTGACTGATGGGTGATGGATGGCACAGTGTGGGTGGACGAGGGCTGTGGCAAGCTGTGCTGCCCTCGCAACCACCATCAGCCATGGTCACCCAGGTGGCCCTGACTTGCAAAGCAGGTGAAGACCACAGTTGCCCTGTGAGAGGCCTGGGGGATGCTGCAGGTCCTTGAGCTTGGAGCCTGGGCGGAGGATGGTGTTCTTGGGCTGACCACAGCCACTGGCGTGGTCATGGGCAGGAACGAGCTGCCATCACTGATTCCAGCAGTGCGTCCAACTGAAGCCAGCTTCATCCCAAAACATGCACACAGGGAAGTGTTCCCTTACGAGGCACTTTTATAGATGCACGCAGACACACAGAGGTACATCAGTCCCCTGTACACCCAAAGCAAGCTTCCTCTTCTCCCTGCACACAGACACTCACTCTAGCAACCGCTGCACCTTGGTATTCATGATTTATGGATGGTTTGCACATATCCTGGTTTCAGCGGGGGTAGAGTTCATTTTCTTCCCAGTAGCTGCTGTGTTTTGGATTTAGTGTGAAAATAATGTTGATAACACATGTTGGTTTAGTTGTTGCTAAGTAAAGTTTACGTTAGGCCAAGGACTTTTTCAGCTTTCATAGAAGCTGAGAGGGAGCATAGACAGGACAAACTGGCCAAAGGAATATTCCATAGCATAAACATCATGCTCAGTATATAAATGGGGTTGGTTGGGGGGCAGGAACCTGCGATCACTGCTCAGGACAGGCTGGACAATCGATCATCAGGTGGTGACAGCAATTTATTGCACTGCTTTATTTTGAATATTCTTTTACTGTTGTTATTATTTTCCTCTTCATTTACTGTGCTATTAAATTGTCTTTACCTCAACCCACAAGGTTTGGGTGTTTTTTATCCTTTTTCTCCCTACCCTACTAAGGGAGGGAGCAAACGGCTGCAAGGTCCTAGTTGCTGGCTGCTGTTAAACCACGACAGCACAACAGAGAAATCACTCCCTTAACACCATTCCTTACTCACATGTAGGTGAGGTAAGTTATGAGGTACCTTTAGCCATCTTTTCTCAGACTGGCCAAGCATGCCTTCAGTTTAAGAAGTACAATTCCAGCAAAGCCAAGCTGCTTCAGCACTGTGCTGGACATGCTGCTCCCAGCCTTTCGTGAAGGGTGCCTCCAAAACCTACCATGTTCAGAGGGGTCTAAAAGAGCATTGCATGCAGAGCACTGTACAGTTTAAGTCCCAGCACCTTAAGGTTCGGAGGCAGCACATGTGGATCATCAAGGAAATTTTCTCTATTATTCATAGGCATCAAGGAATATCATGCTGTTACAAACAATGACTTTCCAAATCACTGTGGCTTATGTAATTGAATTTGAGCTGTTCATGTAAACAAAGAGCGGAGGAAGAAAGATATTGGAGAAATCAAAGGAATGGATCAACCACAAGACCACAGCAACTAAGTATTTCCCTTGATAGTTGGTGAGTTCAATGCAATTTAGATTATATTCAGTAAGTAAAACTTTGGCTTGTGGTATTAATGG
Organism: Alca torda; assembly: GCA_008658365.1. Lineage (NCBI taxonomy): Eukaryota > Metazoa > Chordata > Aves > Charadriiformes > Alcidae > Alca > Alca torda. The sequence goes on along the minus strand of CM018087.1, from coordinate 12,658,656 downwards.
GCTCATAATAGCTTCCTGTGGGATATATATTACTTCCACTCTTGTTAAAAGTTCCTTTGATAACTTATTCATCACTTTGCCTTTTAAGAGTTACAACGTGTTTCTTAATACATTTAGTATGCAAGTCCTTCTGGAAAAAGGTTTTTGACCTTAGGTAATTTGAACTCTCATGATTTATTGTGCCAAAACTAGAGAGGGTAATTTCAAATGTACTGTTCAAAAAGATCTAGGAAAAGACGAAAGAAGAAATAAAAAGTCATCATTGACAGAGACTATAATCTCAGAATAATTTGGCCTTTGCTGACTGAAAATATTCTAATTTAACTACAAATAGAAAGTATAAAAATAGAGAGTGTAGATAAAGAATGCCATAATAGAAAGATATTGAGGTAATAAAAATAAGATGTATGCAAACAAGACAACATTGCAATACTCAGCATTACTGAGTATTTTACAATCAGTTATATAAATATTTGCTCTATATTTAGTAATTCTGACATACAGTTCTTTTCAGAAAACATATGGCTTGAAAAAATTGCTGTCCCTTCTTGCAACGTTACTCAGAGAAAAGAAGGTCAGTGGAAAAGAAGCCAAGATACATTATGAATAAGCAGCAAGCTTATATTTACGCACACTTAAATATTGTGCGTTAATATATCGATCTATAAAATGCTTATAGTTTTATCTATTATATGACACTTTGAAAATGCCTCCAAAGCATACACATAAATAAAACAAAAGCTCTTTAAAGAACAGGGAGACAGAGAGGGAGAGACATCAAAACAACCCAAATCCCCAAAGCACAGGGGTATAAAGATAAGAGCCACTGTTTTACACTACACAAAACAAAGAAATGAATAAAATAAGACACTTGATGGATAGGTAGGTAAAATTTAATTTAAAGGAAAAAAAAGAACATCCACATTTGGGCTTCTCCTTTGGGGATACTCTTACAGAATAACTTAAAGTGAGACGTTTGCTTCACAGCATTTAGCTAGGCACAGCGCCTTACCTATGTGAAATGTGAGATAACCTGTCCAGGAGGGAGAGAGACATAGGCTATCTCATGCGGAATAAAATGTTGTAATTTATAACAGAAAAGCTGTTATAACAGAAGCACAGTGAATTGTGACCATTTACCCAGTGGTAATTATATTACACATTTCAAAAATAAGCCCCAAAAATATGTCAAATCTGTTGAACAAGTGGAAAAAAAACACTTACCTCAAAATAAGGGGATAGGAAATATCTACTGTATTACCATCATTTCTTTCTGCATGCCAATAGCATACTTTAAGTCTTATTCAGACTCCAAGCAACTAGTCATGGAGGGAGCAGTACATAACTGTTTACTTAGGTTTGGTGAAAAAGCTCAGGGCAGCTTGTTAAAAACATTGACAATGCCTCCAACCTTAACATCTATCTTTCCCAGTGCTCTGTGAACAGAATAAAATGGGCCAACAATGTTCTATATGAATATAGCTTCTGGAAAGTCAAATACGTAGAGCAAGCCTCACAGGTATCCCGGAATGAAACGAAAGAGAAATACTTAAAATCAACGTCAAATTCCTGTTGCTATCAGCAATCATTGTCCAGATTTCAAGAGACGCAGTGCTTGAATCTACAGTCACTCAGCTGACCTCACCCTTGGATAGGTGGGAGAAATACCACCTACTGTCTCTAGTGTGGAGTGCCTCCACAATTACACTAAGACTGCTAAACTAATGAAATGCATTCTTCTCCCCTGACAATGTAAATGTATAATTCTCTCTAATAACCCTAACTCTAACATTCCTCTACTGAAAAGGCTCAACAACAGGCTAGCAACAAAACCCAGCAAGATACACCAGCTCAGAGTTTTTCAGGCAGAGATTTTACATCACATTTTCTACTATCACCACCTTCAGACGGAATTTCAGATTCTGGTGCTAATATTCTCAAGACAAAAAGATTCTTGGTGACATCACTGTTTTCCATAATTAACTTAATGTTAAAATACAAGACACTTGAATGTTGCAAATAGCGCTGTAAGATGGTTGGGGCTTTTAAGCTTTGAAACTCTCCTTGTGTATCTCATCCCACATGGACAATTTCTATTTCTCAGTCAAAGAGGAAATACAGCGTTTGGCATGGGTTAACTTGTAATAGGATTGCAAAAGTTATCTGATTAAATGTCCTATAGAGTTTGACATCTATGATTAATTTTTAGAGCAGTGGAAATCTAATTTCAGAACTTAGTTGTTCAAAGAACGGAAGGAAAGGATAGAGGAAAAAGGTCCCTGTCCCAAATACTTTATAGAAAGCTGTGCTTTCAACATCTTTGAAATTCTTGGTTCCACTGAAGACTATTCCTACACATTGCTGTGTTTGATTCTGAAGGCGTTTTTTGGATCTATACTTTGCAAATCTTTATCCCTACCATAGTGCATAATCCATGCATTTAAATAGCTGAGTAAATCAATAATCTATTTTGTTCTACTAATTCACTAACAACATCAACGCTTCAGATATCTTACTGAACGCAACCATGTAATGGGACATTTCTAGCTTTTTGACTCATTCTGACAAATATATCCCTAGATAGTCGGACAAAAACAATGGTTAATTACCAAATATCATTTAATCTAGGAGTTTGAGGCTGCATGAAATTACAATTTTGCATATGGTTTATGGGAACATTTTTATAAAACTGAAGTGTGCCTGTTGCATGGTGTTTCATGTGCTGCTTATGGGAAGGATTAAGTTAAATTTTCCATTACAGAAAATAGCAAATATTATTTGTATGTGTGATACAAACTTTTAAATCCCAGTACTTTATGTCTACATAACCCAAAAAACTTTTCAGTAACATTCAGTACAGACTCCTTCTCTGGCATATCATTTTATAGAATCCCACTCATATACGGATTAGTTTATGGGCTCTGGAAATTCAAATTTTCAGACAGCATTTATTAATACCATGGGAGTATATACATAATTTCAAATATTGTTGCATATGTATAAATGTATACTGATCAGTGCATCAACACTGTTTTGGCCTTTCTTGGTGGTTTGAGTTTTTGTTTGGTTTTTTTTTTTTTTTTTTTCTGAAGCAATTTCTTCTCCTTGTTTTTATTCTTCTGATTTGATCACTGGAGAGGGATCTACACCCAGCTCTTATTTTGTTAGAATATCCACAAAAAGATCTTGCAAGGCAGACATTACACAGATATTAAGACGGAAGCTGAACTTTCTCTCCTCTCCCTGCTGACAGAATTCGTATGATGGGAAAAGATACAGTCCCTTAACCCTAGATCAAGCAGTAGCAGAACTACTCAGAAGCAAAACCCCCACCACAACCCCAGCAAGACTGTTCCTGTCGCAAGGTACTGTGCTGTTGCTTGAGCAAATCCTCAAGGGCAGATTCATAACCCAGTACAGACCTTTTTTCTTCTTTCCTCCTTTCCAGAGTCCAGCAGGGGCTCTCCAGGCCCTCATTCGCATCCATCTCAAAACTTTTCTGCTTCACCTGCTACAACACCTTTCAAACATGCTTAACTAGATCAGCGCATAATATTCGAGATGAGGTTTGGTTTTACTTCAGGTGAAAGAAGTTCAACTGATACATCTATGTTTTTCACAGCTGCATCTTACAGCTGGCTCCTAGCCAATATCTAATTAATTAATGCTCCAAGGCCCTCCTCTTCTGCTCCTTTGGCCCCCTCAACTGAAGAGTTCCTGGCTTATTCCTGAAATTCTTGGTTTTACTTAAGTGCATCGGTTTGCACTTTGTACATTATAGCTCATTTGTTGCATTCCAGGCCTAAAGAATCACTTATCAATACGTGCCATTTGCACACTACTGTTTTCTTTCAAAATCTGTGAAAATGCGCTGCGTACTCATTTGGTTAGACCGAGCTATATATAATTGCAACACCAACACCATCTCCTGGCACCCCTGCGTCTTTTGCAATATCACACTTTAGTCCCTAGGGAGGGGGTATCACCCAAATCCAGCTGCTAGAAGGAAAGTTATGCCCATTCCTCTGGGACACTGACATTCCCACACTCCAATGGCCTTCTGCAGCGTGCAGCAGGGAGGAGAGGGAGTATTGGACTGAGTATTCATTTGCTTTCAATGAATACTCTATCCAATAACAAACTGAATTAATTCTTCACCAAGGACCACATGTGGACCTAATCTAAATCATCAAAAAATGTTTATATCACATCTGAGGCACACCAGAACTAAAAAGCACCCATGAGGTAAAAATAGTGATTGCTTCAGTGTAGGAATGGGCTTTCGTATGTATCACTAACATGGGATTTTTCTTAGGAGTATATTGAGACTGACTAGAAATAGATACTGGCATTCTGAAACAGAGATTATGATGCCCTGTACCAAACACCATTTGTCAGAACAATATTTGTTTAGCTTTTCTAACCAACATTAGGATTGTGACAAATTGCTCAAAGATATGTTAGAGACCATGTGACCTAAAGTCCCATTTCTGTCTTCCTCAGAGTTCATCAAGCCTGAGGAAAACCTCAGCATCTCTGCAGATAAAGCCCATGATTTCTCACTATTGTTTTATTTCATGACTCCAGTGCATCAGACATCAGTTGTGACATTTAACGTGAAAGTGAAAAAAGAAAGCAAAAAATCAGTCAGAGTAAGAGAGAAGGTTCACATCAATGGCTTGTTGTTCAGGCAAAGTTAAAAGCCCTTGAAAATACAACTCTTCAACTGCCCTATACTGCTCTTTCATAAACAGCACTCAGCAAGTGTTATGTTTTTTTACTCTTCATAACACAATGTGTAGATAATGTCATCACTGAAGTGTGATTGAAAAAGTGCAGTTTAAAAAAAAAAAGGTGTCAGTGAGCTAACAGCAGCTGACATGGTCATCCAGGTTTTTAAGCTTTACGTTCACCTCCATATGATATACTTTCACAGAATGCTTGTTAACAAAATTTAGGGGGAAATAACTTTTCTTTTGTATCGTTTATTTTCTGACCTTCAAGTAATTTTCTGCTGTATTATGTTCATGATACAGTCAAGAGCAAGGTCACCTGAAAAAGATCACCAAGTTATACGTTGTCATAGAGGAAAAAAAAAAAAGCTGTTCCTGGTGACACCATTATAATTTTACATTTATGAGTCTTTATCTTTCTGCACTCACTTCTTTTCTCTTATTTTCCAGTGACATTAACAATTTGCCTCTTGTCAAGTCTTTTTCATCTGCAGGTGCTACTTTCTCCCTCCAAAGTAAAGCAACTTCAAAGAAGTATTAATTTAGTTGTTCTCCTGCCACCTAACATATCAGCAGTTCAAATGGTATGAGTGAAAAGGTGAATAAGTGGTTAATAAATTAGCATGAGAGTTTAATGCAAATCCCCAACATGCACATAAAGTCTGTTAGGGAGTTGCAAAGACCATACATGTTGTTTCCTGTACATGAAGTAGAGCTAACAGAAGAAGAAAACTTCAATTCTGCTGCATGGGAAAACAAAAGATGTTTAAATTTCTTTGCTTTGTTCTAAATGAAACGCAGACTAAGTTATTTGAAGCTTCTCATAAAAATTGCAACAGTCAAAATAGTCAACAGCCAATTTGCTTCATTTATGCATTTGAACGCAACTCTCCTACATGCTTTGTACCCTTCTCCACATTCCAGCCTTCGTCTTTCCTAACATTAGATATGTTCCAGGTTAAACCTTTGTTTTGATCCGTCATATCTATTCTGACTTTAAAAGTTTAGCAGAATACATTCTACCTCATAGAGATAATACCGCCTCCCTCGCAACAAAGAAAAAGTTGTAGGAATTTTATATTGAAGACTGTGAGCTGTACACATACTACAGTAGTGAGAACGTAGGGACATACAAATCCAGCCTTGCTCACTGTGTCTGCATTTTCAGAAGGTTTTAAATTTCATTAGGCCAATTAAGTAGTTAAGTGTGTACAAATACCCACTGTCCCTGACAAGGAATTACTGATAGCATCATACTAAAACAGAGTAGTCTCCCATGTTTTCAGAGGCTGAAGCAGCCAACATTCCTCCTGCCTCAGAAACATCCAACTCTGCTGGTACAGACAAGAGACAGCATTTTAGGTAGTTTACTAATTCCTCATATAGACACCGGTATTCTTCCGAACATCAGGTTTGTAACTGCCCCCCCCAACTTTAAGTGAGACAAAGAAATGAACACAGCAAGTTACCTTTTTACATGTCCTCTCAACATCTCCATTCTCTGCAATGCTCCACAGGCATGAGCCATGATCCTGTGTCTTTTAGCTTGTTAAATACTGACAGATGCCTGTGGAGTAATAGCAGAGACTATTCTGTGGAAAATACCATTTGTCTCCCAGTTAACTGTGATCCTTATTCCTCAATGCTATGTAATAGCTCATACTCACCTCATTCTACAAATTCAAAGTGCATACATAGCTTTTTCACTAGGATATTAGCACCCTTTTTCCTCTGTAAAAAAAAAATAAAAAAAGCAGACATTTTTCAATGGGCATTGCAGTTTTGGTGTGGGTGTTTGTTTTTTTTTTTTTTTTTCCAAATCCTTTTTATACATTACAGATCCTGGGCTTCTTATTATCTTACAAGAGGACAAATGAATACCTAATTTACACAAGCATGGAGGAGCATGCCCAGGTTAGTGCCCGGGAAGACTTTGGCAGCACATCATCCTTCACGGGAAACACACTCCAGCTGCTGCTCCCCTGTGTGCACTCTTATGAGCACAGGTACCGCACTTCCCTTACGTAAGTACTGTGCTGTTACCACTGCACTGAACGTGCGGCTACCACATCACGGGTTGTAATGAATGCACGGAAAGGAGGGGGGGCATCTATGCTGCATAACCAGGTTCAGCTTGTACCCATTCCCACAGTCACTGTTACACACAGCGTATACAATTTTGATCTGAAATTCTCTCTATACAGGAACGGAAATTTGAAATCCTAACTTCATTTTATTCTGATAAATGCCTGACTTTCTTGGAAATTGGTTTTAACATAAGAAGCTTTAACTATTCTAGTTAACACACTTAGATTATTTTCTGACAAGAAGCTGCTCATGAGCTGTAGAGATATATTTATTTCCTCTTTGATTGATGTCCCATCTTTGGATGGATGTCTTTTGGAACAACTAGAACAGCTACTAGCAGTTCCTCAGGTCAATTTAAAGCTGTTTGACTTTGCCTGTCTGCTTTTCTGCTCCTGTTCTCCATATTATTCCAGGTATCACTATGCTAGCAGCTACTTACTGGATTTTAAATTTCCTTCTAATAACTCTGTAACATTTCTTTCCTTTCCTTAAAAAAAAAAAAACAAAACAAACAAAAACAAAGGAGAAAACTTCTGATCCATTATTTATCTCAATTAAAAACTTAATCAATATTTAGAAAGGTTTCAAAATACTACACTAATCACATAATAAGTGAAGACTGAAAAGTATGGGCTGATCTGATGCCCACTGGAGCCATTGCAAGCACACTCGTTCTCCTCAGTGGACATCAGATCAGGTGTTACACGATTGGCAATGTTTCAGCAGTACAAGCTTAAAATTTATTACCTTGCAAGGAAAGCGAGTGACTTGACAATCATTTTATGCCATAAAACTTTGGTGGCACTTCAAGGCTGGTCATAAAAGCTTAAGAAGGACTGAAGAAACCAAACACATCTTCTAACAGAACATCTATGCGCTGCAGCAAATATGGAATGTTTTTTAACACACCAAAGAACCTAAATGTTAGTCATTATTGAATGCTACAGAGAAGTAAAGTCCTTCATTCCTCCTTTTAATAATATCACAGCTAAGATTCCAGTTTACAGCATCTGTCAGTCATTGTCAGAATTCTGACTCTATGCTTAATAAAATATAAAATCTAGGGGGATTTCTAGTTCGGTAATTGTAGCACCAATATGAGATTTGAAAGAAAGCTGATGATGTACGTTTGCTTATCAAAACTTTTGTACCTACTTACTTGTACCTGTTTAGATAATCCATTTCTATTGTTGCAGTTAGCTTTTTAAAAGTTCATTATTACAGAGAAATCTAAATGTAAACAGACTATTTTTTGCTGCTATTTTTTTTCATTCCAAAAAAATACCTTTCAGCCTTGCTCTTTCAGACAGAGAAGCTCAAAACCTGCAGTTAATTAATTATCTACTGAGATTTTGTCTTGGTTGAGAGGAAAACCATCACCATTCTGAAAATTAGACTGAACCAGTTTCTCCAGTAATAGTTATAACTTAATGCTATCTTAACTACAGAAGATTAATTCTTAATCAAAGTTTTCACACTTCCACTGTGCAATTGGTTTTACTAAAGCCTACTACAGATCGTATTTACCAAAAAATCCTAGTAATTTATCCTTAATTAATGCTATAAAGAGTTCAGACTTGCTTTTATTTCCCGCTAACTAGCCGTTGGAATTTATTCAGAGGAATGTGTAACTCAGCTGTATAAAGGCAAAGATAAAAGTCATCTGAGAAGAGTGAAGATGAAAAATCAGAGCATTGTTGTTTTCCTGCATGCAACAGGAATTAAAGGCTATTTCTAAAGAGTTATTATCATATGATAAAACTCCTTTCTTTTACTTTAATCCCTTGATATTCTGCCCTAAAATATGCTACTCAACCACAGATGCTTTAAGCAATGTAAATTTAAGCATACTTAATCATTTATCAAAGCAGAGCCTTACTGTCAGGCATGCTCAGTATTGAACCAAAGGTCTCCACTTTGCTAGCAGACCTGTAACTCTTTAAGCATTAGGCATAACTGCACCACCTGCTTTTCTTTTTATAATTATTCTGCTCTTAATGGCAAAAATAATTACATTATTTACATAGTCTGGTAAAGGAAAAAAAAGTAAATCCAGCAATATATCAAAAATACAATTATGGCAAGCGCTTCTCAGTGTTTTCAGAATTCTTGTAAGAGTAGGAGGAGAGACAAGCGAGTCTAATGGCAGGGCTAAAATAGAAACATGCTCGGCTTTTAGTGCAGATTTTTGAACTATTTAAGCACTTTACCTGCCCATTGTACCAGCATTTCCAGTAACAGCTAAATAAAATAACAGAACTAGCATTCTAGTTGCATTTTGAAATAAAAACTGTGTTAAAAAATCGACAATGAAAGTGATGCTTTCTTCATAGAGAGCTACTGAAAAATCAGAAATATTCCCATGTGCTGGACTATAGGAAAAATACCTGGACAAACTGAAAAAAGGTGGACTATTTTACTTTCAAGAAGTCGGGGTTCCAAAATTGTTGTTTGGAAACTCTTCATGTAAAATTTGGGTGCTCTAATAAACATGAAGTGTAGCATTTGCCATCAGTTGTTATATGGCAATAATTATGTTTCCCACAGATTACTTATTCTTTTACATGGATGTCATCGTTAGCATTTGATCAGTAGGATAACTTAATGGTAAGTGATGTGACTTCCTTAAGACCACACATTGAATGAGTGCTGTGAACAAAACGTGAGGTCGGTGACCGCATAACTGTGTGTGATAGAACAGCATAGATGAGATGCTACAGCCAGGAAGGCCACACTCTGGCTCTTGAGCTGCGCATGGCTTCTCAGCCAGTCAGCCACGCTTGTAATGCAGGGGACTCGTCTTCTGGCTAACAACAGGACTGAACCTGCTGGAAAGCTACCCATAATCCCAGTACCTGGCTGCGGGAAGGAGCAAAACAAGGGCGGAATCCAGTCCCCGCACCCAGTCAGTGATCGTCTTGGTGCTGTCCTTCCCATGACGGACTCCACCAAGAGAGCCATTTCTGTACACTGCAGAGGAACCATCACTCCTTGTCCCTTCATTTCTCCAGGGGCTCTTAGCCATGTAAGATTTTTAAAACTCATGATTCCGGAACTGTGTCCCCACAATACTCGCACTAGCACCCAGAGAACTGTAGATAAGTGATAGGTATGTAAGAAAGCTAGAAAATTCAGACATTTAAACAGTCATTCATTTTTTATTCAGTTATGTGCTGGTAGCTGCAAGGAAGCAGACAGCAATGTGTGAAATTACTTCTTGAAGCATGAATATAGTTCTTGTGCTGCCATAGGATTTTTGTGATATCCTAGAAGAGGCTGGAATTCCACTCCAAATGCTGAAGTCCAATATTTGAATGCACCAATATATTTATTTCAAAGAAATTTCTATTAGAATTATAAAGCCTAATTAAATATGGAATGAGAGCCACAAGATCTTCAAAACTTATTGCACTGCACTGAGGATACTAAACTGCTGACATATTCTGTGATTCTCTTCCTTTGCCATTTATTTTGACAACTATTAGCATAATAGTCTCTTCTCACAGGTAATTAGCGATAGAACAAGGGGGAATGGCTTCAAGCTGCAACAGGGTAGGTTTAGACTGGACATTAGGAAAAAGTTCTTCAGAGAAAGAGTGGTCAGACACTGGAATAGGCTGCCCAGGGAGGTGGTGGAGTCACCATCCCTGAATGTGTCTAAGAGTCGTTTAGATGTGGTGTTAGGGGATATGGTGTAGGGGAGAACTTTGTAGAGTGGGGCTGATGGTTGGACTCGATGATCCCAAGGGTCTTTTCCAACCTAAATAATCTATGATTAAAAAAAAAAAAAAAAAGATTTTCAGCTTTTATTAATTCATCTGATCCTTATTCCTCACATGAAATGAAATTATTTAATTAAGACATCATAATCTGGACACAGATTATTTGGGCTAGGACTCAGCAGCACCAAGCAGAGGACTGAAAGGTTTACGTGTCATGAGCTTTCAAGGAAGTGACAGAGGGGGAGTAAAATCTCATATTCCAGATGTGTCTGCAAAACAAGGAAACAGCAAGCCTTATGTCTAAGGAAAAGGTACCACCCTAAGGTGGGTGGCAAATCTTAATAAAGCTCCAGGTGAGGTCCACTGTTTGCTAATGACCCTAAAGCCCCTCCATCACCTTAGTCCACACCCAAATGCTCCCAGGAAGTTTCTTATTCAAAACTAATAATGCATTTTTGATTTATTTAAATGTGTTTCTCATTCTGTCTGGAGTCCAAAGCATAGATATAAAATTTCTAAGAGACCACTGAAAAGAATAAACATAAAACCTTTTATAAACTCAGAGATAATGTGATGGAGTCAGTAATAAATAGTCAGCTTCCCCACCTCAATATTAATAAATTAACTAAGAAATAAGGAAGTAAAGCAAGATATCAAACTTGCTTTCTTTCCCTTGAAATAACCTTAGTGTTGTAACTAATTCCAGAGTAAGGGGAAGGGAGACTTCAAAAAGTCATTATTATTTTATTCATATGTAATTTAACAATGTTTTTTTAGCTCAGAATCAGCACATTCACATTTTCATGGACTTCCTTACATGAAGAACCACCTATGCTGGCTGAGATATCTTTTTGCCTAGAAAAATCAATGTGAAAAACAAACCCATTAGTTAGTATGCATTAGTTGACATTTTTTTCTAATATTGATGCAGCCCTGCGAATTTGAGATTTTTTCAGTCTCCCAACTAAATTAATTTTATGTTTTTATTTTACAAAAATGGAGCCAGAATAAGTGTCAAAAGTTGCTGCAAAGGTTAATTTACCAGGTCAAGCAAGCAGGTTGTACTGCTAGAAAATAATGGTCTTATGATCACTGCAGGTGATGAGGTTACAAGAAACTGTTATATGCAAAGATATTGAAGTATTTTCTGTGTTAGACTTTGTTAACTACTGGCTTGTGGCTGCAGAGCAATTCATATAGCGTGTTCAAATATTGCCTGATAAACAGGCAGAAAATTGAGTTGTTCCTCTGTAAATCCCACTGTCTTGGCCCCATCCCAAAGCTGTAGAACGGCACAAAGTCCAGCACCAATGGCACCCTTAGGCAGGCCACTTCCCTGGGAGGAGGTAAATTTATCAGAAACCATCTTAGAGAAGCCAACTGGCATGAACACAGTCCTTGTGAGATGGGTCCCGAGTTACTACCTGTAGGCTCATAAGATAATGGCAGGCTTGAAAAAGTCAAATGTGATGTTTTCCCTTTGCTGTGTTATGATCTAGGGTGATATATATGCAAAGCACAGACCATTGTTAAGATTATATTGCACTTTGGCAAAGCTGACTGGTCAATATGTTAACCTTCAGTCAATGCTCCCAAATCAATGGATTTGGTGATTGGTACTGGGCATTCTTAGAGATTAATCACTACCAGTGCAACATGGTGCTTGGTCTTGAAATGCAATCTGAATGACATTTTAATTATAAGGATGAGCCCATAATCTTGAGGATGTACTCAGAAGTATATACAGGAAGGAGCATAGTACAAAACACAGCTACGTGTGGGTTGCAAAGCATGCTATCATAAACAGGAGCACAGCAGGGGTGGGAGGGTGGGGAAGTGCTCTATCATAAAGCCAGCAGTGTTACAGGGCAGAACCCCAATAAAGCTCCAGCTGCTGTGTGCCAAAACACCTTTTCCCTCACAGAGAACAGGTTACTGCGCTGAGGCACAAACAGGTGGAGAACACCTTCCTCTCTCCCCAAGATGTCTTTTACTGAGAGGAACTGTGTTTGGAACTCCTCCTTCCCCCGCGGCCCTTGCCGGGAAGGATGAGGATGGTGCCTTGTCTCCCACCCCACACCCTGGGGCAGGCTAGCGAGATCAGACTGCCAGAGTTTACATGCTTCCCACTCTGTTTCAGTTTTAGTATTAAATCAGAATACTCCTTCTTTGCCAAGATGTGGTGAATAACACATGCAGTCCTCCCCAAGTGAACTCCCCCCGCCATTCCCCCAGCGCCTTCTAGCATCTTAGCTACTTTCTATTTCCTTCTAGCACTGTTTCCTTAGCCCTAGTAGTTTATGACACTGGTAAAACAGACTAACACATTTTATTACTTATAACGCTCTAAATAAATATATTCAGATCATCTGGAGGTACATGTGCTTTAAAAATAACTATTAATCATAGAATCACAGAATGGTTCGGGTTGGAAGGGACCTTAAAGGTCATCTAGTTCCAACCCCCCTGCCATGGGCAGGGACACCTCCCACTAGACCAGGCTGCTCAAAGCCTCATCCAGCCTGGCCTTGAACACCTCCAGGGATGGGGCATCCACAGCTTCCCTGGGCAACCTGTTCCAGTGCCTCACCACCCTCACAGGAAAGAATTTCTTCCTAATATCCAATCTAAATCTACCCTCCTTCAGTTTGAAACTGTCACCCCTCGTCCTATCCTTACACTCCCTGATAAAGAGTCCCTCCCCATCCTTGCTGTAGCCCCCTTCAGGTACTGGGAGGCTGCTATAAGGTCTCCCCAGAGCCTTCTCTTCTCCAGGCTGAACAATTCCCAACTCTCTCAGCCTGTCCTCATAGCATAGCTGCTCCAGCCCTCGGATCATCTTCATGATTTTAATCAACTAAAGCTCAGTAAAATCAGTCTGGGTAAGTCATAAAACCTCCAAATCCAGCCCTTTTTATATTGCTTAGAGAACATCCTGAGTCACAGATAACCTCTTTTGGGTTATGCTTGATACAGTTCACACTGTTTCATGCTTTTGTTTATCTTGCAAGTTGAGCTACTCAGTACCTCAGACCTTGCCATCAAACATTGTACCTCCAAGGCTCCTCAAATTAACATCAGACAATCTGTCAGCTTTCAAGAACTGGATTACTGATGTGAAGGGAAAGTCCCTTTCTCAGAGCTTGGATTCTCCCCCAGTTAACAAGAGTATGAGGGAAACCCTATGTATATGTCATTCTCAAAGCATCTCCCCCCACACATACACACACAGAACTTACTCTTCTTTCACATTTTAACTTCAATTTCAATGATCTCCTAATTGCTTTTGATCCTTCTCTGAACAAGTAGCTCTCTGAAATGCTTTTATGAATAGCAACATACAATTTCTTCACAATTTCACGTGTGGGCTTTTTATTGCCAGTAGGTAATGGGAAGAGGATCAAATACAACTTTCAAATTTCCAGACCTCAAGATAAAAGAAATTCTAAAAACAGGTGCCCCACCTCAACTCTTCCTCTAATGTCACTGAATAAATTCACGTGTTGCACTTTCAAAGATACTTGGTCACCTATAAATTCGCATCAGGTCTGTCAGTGAGGAGTGCCTGAAAAAATTAGCATCTGAAAGTAACTGCGATTTTCTTTATAATTTCACAAGACTATAAAATGAGCCAATAATGTGTAAGTAGTTTCTGTTCTCCCATGTTAATGCCCAACTTTATGCTTCTTCACAAGGACATAAAACACACCTTAAAGCAGAAACAAAGCACCAGTGTATATTGTCAGGAATCTGACAGCCATTCTGCAATTTTCTATGAGCTGCTTCTTCCAGTTTGGTTCCTCTGAGCCCTTTTTTGTTTTCTCTGAAAGCTCTTTTAATGCAATTTTTTGCAAGTAGAATAAGAAAAAGCCCATATCTTTATAACACACCTATTTTAATCTCTTTGATATGCGGTAATCCAATATGCGTGTAACCCGGGGCTGCTTTCAAAAGAGATCTGCAAACGATAAGAGCCATGTAATTCAGTATGACAGAATCTTAAATAGGCGTTTGCAAGCCTAGTTACTAGAAGAGCAGAAACTATCCTTTCATCTTGGTATTGATAGGATGGATCAAGCTGGTTAGACATAGATTGAGTAATTCTACATTAGTGGATCAACAGCTTCACTGTAGCTGCCTTTAATTTTTCATAGTCTCGTTTGCGAGTGCTTAAAAAGGAAAGCAGTGATAGCTCGTGCCATAAATTCAGTGACTATATTTCTATGCACAGGCATGCACATGTGTACATAATGTATGGCTACTAAAAATTCCCTCGGAGCAAGACACACTAAGAAGTCTGTTAATGGCAACAAAAGTGTCTCTTTTATAGAAAAGTAACTATTTCAAAGAGCATCCAGGGAATTAGATGTCAACAAGAAGAGTATTTAAACAGTATCACTCTCCCCACCTTGCTTCGACCCTGGTTACAGTAGACTTTGCCACTGCATGAGCAGGAGCTCCAGTGTTATATTAGTCTCACAGAAAGAGCCAAACAGTCGCTGTTCAAGCACTTGGAGAAGTGCTATTCTCTCGCTAAAGAGGTGGAGAATCAGCTAAGTAAAAACTATCGAAGACTGAAATCTGTACAGAGAGGTAGACTGATGGAAAGTGCAGGACTTGGCTCATCTGGGGAGAATCTTGACTGGCTTTCAAAATCTGTAAACTGGTTTCTAAAAGACGGGTCATCCCAATCATGCTTCAGACTGTGGCATTTACAATAATAAGATGGGGGATGTTTCAAGATAGGATTTCTGATGAGATCAGTAAGGAATCTTTTCCCCCCTGCACTGGCAACAGCGCACAGCTGGCTATAGGGCTATTTGTTCACACCAAATGCAAAGCATCGTCACAAGTATGAGACAAAATTCGCAACAATAAACAGAGTGGTCCAGAAGGCAATTCTGAAATTTTGCAGGAAGGGAAATTCTGAAAGATCTCTTCACATTATCTTGACCTTTTTCTTTCTTCTACATGCTTGCACTGCCCACAATAACCATAGTGGGACAGTGCCTGTTCATTGCCTACAGTTCATACTTCAGTAGTACATAGCAAATAGGATCTGTTATACCGTTATAAGAACAACCAGTCTCAAGGTCAGCTCACACTACAGACTTTCACTTAGACACTCAGATGTTTCTTCTTCCCATGTCTGAGAAGGAGGGGGAATAAGAAACAATACAGCATAGCATTGATAGAACAAGTGATCTGGCATCTGGAGAAACAGCAGCATCAAACCAAGTCAGGAGCAGGAGACAAACAGGATCAGAAGAAACTGTTTAGCAACTACGTCCAAAACAGGAGACAGGAAGCAACTGGAGAGGGTACAACTGTCAGATGTTGCAAGCTGCACTCATATCTGCGCATGCTCGCAAAGCATCCTGCGGAGGCAAGACAGGGACACTGGACAACCAAGGGCAGGGAACGGTCAGGTACTCCTCCCAGCCTTGCACTCCCTACTTGTTTCCCACCAAAAAGACTGAGAATAGATGCCTATATCTTGACATTCCTAATCCCCAACTGGCTTGCACTATTCAGGCAGGCTCGAACAAGAAATGTTATTTCTGGACTGCAATTCTTCAAGCTACTGTAGCTAAGGTAATGCAAGCTTTTTCTTTCTTGCCAGCACAGTAAAATAGCTTTTTATTCCACCTGGAGTGACAACTGTAAAATATGAAGGCTGACATTGCCAGCACTGACTGTTGCCTGGGCATGGTATATTTGTAGGGTACCACAGCACTGATCAGCAAAGCCCTCTCAAAACCTTCTGCCCTGTAGATAAGGTGGAGTTTTTTCAGGGGTAATGAGATAAAGTTACACATTCAGATAAATTCTTAAGCAAAGAAATGAGTAAAAGGAATTTGAAGAAGTTTTTTCAAGGACTCTGGGTGGGATGGAAGCAGAAGAGGGCAGGAGAGTTTTAGAGTACCTGCTGGTACAGGTATTTCCAGCTGGTGCTCCTTCCTCAGGACACTCCCTTTTCCCACACTTTGTTCAAGCATGGACTTCCTCCCTAAACTGTCCCCCATCCCTTGATATTCCCACCACCTTCCTTTCCTGCTGGGCTCAACCAATCTTCTTCTGACCCAGTATGACCATCCTCCTTTTGATTTCCAGGTGTAAGCTACAAATGGCAACCCACTTCTCTCTCCTTGCAAAGGACCCCACACTCACCCTTTGTGGCAGCATGTTTACAACAATGAAGAGAGAAAAGCAAAGGACCAAGAGCAGGACTTGCTCTTCTAGGAGGGAGCATAAGATGGACCAGGCTGGGATGGCTGCTGAGGCTGGCTGAGGGAAAGGCAGTGCTGGGAGATGCCCTGCCGCATTGCCCAGCATGCTTTGGCAAAGCACAGGGGCCTGCTCTAGACAAACCCACCTGATGGCCATCTTGTGAGGCCTGTGCAAAGCAGGTGTCCCATCACTTCCACAGGCTGCCCCCAAGATGTTTGCCTGCATATAGCCTGAGCCAGCTCTGCTGCTCAGCGGCAGTAACCTCTCAAGGCAGCTGGACATGTTCCTGATTTTGGGGCAGGGATGAAGGGAGGACATATCCAGACAAGCTCTACTTGGGTGAGCTTTAGCCAAGGCAGCAGCTGTTAGAGAAGGAGCCTGATAATGTGGTGCTTAGAAGCAAGGGCAGGCAGCTCAGCCTCCCCCTCAGCTCCCCCTGTGTAGAAATCATCCAGCCCTTTGTCTTTGGTTGCTGTTCTTCTGTAAAGTTCCTATGTTTTCCAAGCACAAATTTGAGTGTTAGACAGTTAAAAGAGGTGAGAAAACTTGTCACAGCTGCCAAGCCAGAGGGAAGGGGAGGGCAAAGGACACATTCTAGGATTGAGAAGTTCTTCCTTTAGGAGCAAAGTGGAGGCAGAGAGAATAGTGCCTCTATCAGTTACAAGTATTTACAGTCTTGAACAGGGAATTAAATGACAAAACCATCAAAGTACAGAAGCATCAGCAAATCCTACAGCTCCCTGGACTCTAGAAAGCAGCTGGTTCAGACCTTCAACCATCAGTTATTTTTTGTTTTCCCCAAAGACACTGTATTTAACACTGTTGTGTGTCTTCATGCTTTCACTTGCAAGCTCTGATTACAGAAAGTTCATTGCTAATGAAATATGTGCCAGGAAGAACCTACCTTGAATTTCAGATTCAAGGTTGATATTGAGCGAGATATTTTTAGTATGGAGGAAAGGTTAAAAAAAACAAACCAAACCAAAAAAAAAACAACCAAACCACAAAAAACCCCAACCAACAACAAAAAACTCTTGGGCGTTTTGCCCTAATGCAAAAATTCGTTGTTTCCCTTTAAAGCACAGAAATGGTTTGTAGAGCAAAATCGCTTTCTGAAGTTTAATGATGTAGCAATGATCCAAGCTATCATTTCTAATATCAGCCTACAATAGCAGCAACATTTTGTAATAGCTGTCAAATGTTTTCTTTCTGTGTGCTATTAAGCTGTTTCCTGACTAGAATAAAGAAAACATGCTCAACAACTTTCTTGCACCAGAAGTAGCATTACTATTGAGAAGACATGCCTATCTATAGCCTCATAAAAAGATGAGTGCCTGTGTTTGTGTAGGGGAGACGTTCAAAAACTCTAAACCCTAATGAATTTCCCCTTGCAGAATGTTGAACTTGTCCTAAATAACACATTTCTGTAAGTACTAAAGCAGATATAAAATCAGACTTTTCCTATTCATTTAGATATGCAAAGCAAAGGCCTAGCCATAGCTATACACTCAATTCAAATATTAAGCGCATGTTTAATTGCTTGTTTAACTGCAACCTGAAAGAGTGGCTCCAAATTCATTCTGAGAAAAATGCTTTATTTTGCACTGGATACTTCTTGCTGCAAGGTTTTCCTAGGTGTTTGTACAAACTTTTATAATAGCAAGTGCTGGCAGATTCAAAAACAAACAAACAAAAGCAAAAATCAAAAAAAACCCCAAACCCCTCAAACCAGCAGATGTAGAGAATTTGGTATTAACTGCAGTTTAGAGATTTACTTGGAGAGATAAACATGTGGCCGGATCCAGACTGCTCAGAGGCACTTACTCTAACCTGGCAATAAACAGAATAAGCCCTTCAGTTGTACAGATCTAGTTTCATTATTTCTCTATTGTAATAATCAGGCATGTTTGCGGAGAAAGTTGCAATAAGAAAGAGGGGACATAAAAATTTTGGGATACCTTCAGGTTGTGTCCAGGTTCATACAGGAAGATATATATAAATTTTACTTAAAATAGCATTAATTACTGAAGGAATAGCTGAATTACTGAGGGAGAATGAGCATGAAGTACCTGTTTTCAGATGGTCTAGCTGGGACAAATTACTCCCTAGATAACTATATTGTAGTCACAAAATCAGAGCATTAACGATGTTAACATATAACAAAGGACAAATGAAGGTCTAGTTAACATTGTAACAGCTTCTTTTCAGAACAGTGCAGATCAGACATTTAAGGCAAATCTCATTGCTGAGAACCTTCATGAAGATTAAGTAAAAGATGAAACCATTCAAAACCTCTTGTTTGCATAACATTAACTTAAAGTTATTTTGAAAATAACGCAGTGGACTCAGGGAGACAGAATATTTGGGCAGCATCTGTACTCTATCCAATCCATCTTCTTGCCAATGTATGCAGTTGGATCACTGCTGTTGATTGATTATGTGAAGAATCTGATTTTTTTGTACCATTATATTATGAAAATGCATTCTTGACAGGCGGAAAAAATTGCACATGATCAAAACCTATGGCTTAGGACTAGTGTAGCTGTATCAGTGAAGCATTGCCATAAGATAAACAATCTTTTTAGCCCTGATTCCTGGGGCAATGAAACCATACTGCCGGTTTCACTATTTTTACCTTAATAACTGAGAACATCTGCTGTTTAATTTTATCCAAATCCAACTGACATGGGGTAGGGGACAGCAAAATTCTCAGAGATAATTAAGTTCCTACAAGTTTCAGGAAAAAAATGGTGGCTAAATAGAAAAAGAAAACTCTAATTAGTGTTCCCACAGATGACAAAGCAGGTAGGCTCATATCTTGTTTGCAGCTACAACCAACGGACTAATCTATAGCCTGGAAATGGCAAGCCATCAGCACACAGATAGTCCAGACTAGCAACGGAGAAAAAGATTATTCACAGATATAAGAAGTTAAAGAATAAAGGACAGATATCAGTGGGAAAACTGGCTTAATTACTGCATATGAGAAAACTTGCCTTAAAACCATGCCTCTTGATTAATGGCATGCTGTAGAATAAATAATTAAGGATACACTGTGAAACATCCAAGGATACCCACACCTCCATATAAAATGCAACATAGACATACGGTATCTAAGCCCCCAGTCACTGTGGCAAGTCTTCCATATACATAGGTCTTCCAACACTACAGCCAGGGCTCATGAACAGCTTTAGGTCAAAACTCTGGCTCTGCTAGTGTTGCTAAAACTTCGATGTGTGCTGGTTCTGAATTAGTACGCTATAAAAGCAAAATTTGACTTAATTCTTTTTCCCCTGACATGTATCTCTTGTTCTGTTTTTCATCTTGGCAGGTTTCTAGCTTCTCCCTATCCAGCAATTAGGTTCACTACCTTTCTGACACCACAGATTTTAACTTAGCAGCCACTCTTATCCCCAGTCCAATTTCTATATTCTTGCTGCATTAAAACCTGGCAGCTACATCCTCCTTTTGACTTGCCACTTAGTACTGACAGCAGAAAAGCAACAAGCTTCCTGCTCTCAAGTCAAGCCCAGCTTGACTGAAACCAGCTAAGTCTTGCAGTTATTCAGAAAGTCATACTCAGTCCCGAGTTACCGCATATCAGCCATCAAGAGATTGATTGATCAGCCATCAAAGCCTGATTGAGCAGGGGTGAATCACAAAGCTTATCTCAGCAAAATATAGATATTTTTGTACAGAAAAGGTTACAGATGCATCCGTGACAAAACTTGCTCACTGCTAACCCAAAAGGTAAGTGTGTTCCAAAACAAAAAAGAAGGCAAAACAAAAAATGTTTCATCATAGTTATCGTCACTACAATCAGCTCAACACATTCTGAACACATTCTCTGTGTATTGCTCCCCAAGAGTTAAAGTTTTTCAAAATAATTACTGTTTGTACATAATGTACATAATACTTATCTTATTGATTGGATTTGTAAGGTTTTAGCTGCGAAAGTATGTTTATAATGTTAACCTGGATTAAAGAAAAATTGTCTCAGTGCTCAACTGACACATTTGCAAAAACTGACGTGGTCTCTTGTAGTTTCATGTCTGTTCTGAATATTAAATTTCATGGCCAAGAAGAACTATTTGAGGGAAGCCAAATATTTAGAGTCTCTATATTTTTAAAAGAAAGTTTTTGCAACAGCAGAAAGAAGGTAAGAAAGAAAGATCATTCCTTCTTGTCCACAAAGAAGGAATACACTGCCTGCTGTACAGGCTTGAAGCTGAAAAGGACTCCTTGGCTCCTTTTCGCAGCCGTGCTGTTGGTGGAGACATGAGAAAGTCCAATGCAGTACCAGATAACTGCACTAACATGGTATGCTATCAAAGCAAAAGATTCAACGATATCGCAGCACTCAGTGGTATAGATATCTCTCCATGTATATCATAACAGAAACACCTTTGCTTTCTGTGACCTGTTCCAAGTACTATGGAGGAAAAAAAGGTGTATGTGTATTCATGGGGATCTACAACTCTCTACTTTTTATGACACTGTATTTTATGTTCAAAAGTTTTGTAGGGAGGCCTATACGTTTATCTCTGTGATGGTTTGCAATTTGAATATATTCCCATTGGAAAGATACTTTTTTTTTTTCATTCCTCAGTTAAAGTATTCACAGCAGAAATGGGCAGGCATGTTGCAGCCACTCACGTTTGTCTGTACAATGTTTTTTATGCTGTGAACACAGTTGCAGTTAGAATTGGGAATTTCAAGGCAGCATGTTCCCAGGATGCCTTCAAAGTTATTCCCTGTACCGCTGGCCTGCCCAATGTAGTCAGAGCAATAAAACCAGTAACGGTCTCACAGTAAAGTGCAGATCTCATTTCTCCTGTGAATCAGAACAGTAAGAAGCCTTGCATGGTACCTAAATACCAAGTTTTTGGGTAATATCATTGACTTCAATTTTTGCAGTTTCATTTAGTTATCATGGCTCAGCCAGGATATGCAGTTGCTGAGGTACATACAATTTGAAATGACATAAAGTATAAGGTAGACTATGTTACTATTAAGAAAATGTAGATTTTAAGCCATGAAATCACTGATAACAAGTAGCTTACCCAGGCACTAAATGCTATAATATGTAACACCAGCCCATTTGAAGAATGACATAACTTAACCCAAAGAGAATAAACACAATTTATTGCCTAATATTTCACACGCAAACTAGGACTGCTCTGTGAGATGCTATTTCCTAGAAAATAAAATGTTCTTCTGAGGATATATATGTAGTGGTAAGCGTGCACTTATATATGAATACATGAGCATGACTGCATGTACACGGACTAACGAAGATAACTGTTTGGAAGCTCTTTTTGCTCTTAACTGTTTTCCTCTTTTAATATAAGATTGTAACAATAAAAGTGGTGCCTAAATAAGCTGATGACAAGAGTTTCACAGATGATGGTCACATTATTTCTTATTTTCTCCCCAAATAAAGCCATGGAGCATATTAACCATTTTGCAGAAAACTGTTCATATCAGGATACAGTGGCAATTTTGGGAAGGTCTTTAATAACCACTATCTTGTCATGCTGTTGATGCATATTTTATGTATAGGACCCATTTTATACTGGAGCAGCTGTTATTTTTCATTATATCTTTAAATACATCAGCATATAACTAAGGTAAACTTGTGAAAAGAATGGTCTTACACTTTCTATTACAAAACTTCATTGCCAGAGACAAGACAAGTGATAAAGTATTTATACAATACAAAGAGTAAATATTAAAGACACAGAGAAAACAGCTTGAGGAATAGATTAGAGTGTACTTTGTAGCGTATGCTGTCAGAAGAAGTTGCAGACAGTTTCTTTGAAGCTAACATACTCAAGTTTCCCGGGGCTGGTGCAGCCTAAGGCTGGAGCATCATGTGAATGAGACATATTTCTATCTAATCCTGCTGAAGACAGATAAGTCTGCCAATTGAGACTGTGCAGGCCTGACAGCCAACGGCACCAGCTTTGTAATAGCAAAAGATTGATGCTGAAATACCAGAAATGGAACAGCACTTTCTGACAGCAAGAAACCAGCATGTTTGACAAGAAATTGGAGGCAAGATATTTTCCAAGCAAAAAAGATGTCTGTTCATAGAAGGCACCAAATCTATCTTGCTAGAAAGTTCAAGATTCATTTGATTGCTGATATTTTATACCTCTTCCTTTCAGAGGTATGGTAAAATTTACAGAAACATGAATGACACTTCTGTATTCCTCACGCTTCTCAACAAGGCAACAACCTCTGTCATTTCTCCTTCAACACAAAACACAAATCTGAATTGGCAAAATCTTTAAGGTATTTTATGATATTCAGTATATTTATTGTTCTCAGGGTTATCTTTCATACATTGCTTTATTCACTGAGGTTTGGAATTGATTTTGATAGCTTTTTACAGTCTTATAATAATCCATTCCTTTCATCCTCATTTCCTCCAAAGCTCTGTATTAACGACTCGGCTTGACATTCTAGGCCATTTCAGCAAAAGACAAAGCTCCCATCCACTCAGGATGATATTCCATCACAAACAAAAGAAAGGATTAGATCCAGTGACCAGAGGGGAAAAAAAAAAAAAAAGTAGTAAGGGTCAGGGGGTAAGGGATACATTTATTTGTAGATCATTGCTTGGTGGGTTGTAAAAAGTCTTCTCCTGAAAGCAGAAGAGAGAAGAAATGGAATGGAATGAAGCCACTTTACAGAAGGAATGATTAGTAGTTAAAGATAAGCAAGGTTTGGCTCCAAAACTGAAGACATCTGCATATCTCTTAGCTTATAAAATAGATAATGTCACAGTTATCTACGCCAGCAAAATTTGATCAAGTAACCAAGAGATCCTTCTAGTGTTCTATCAAGATTCTCAAAAATATCAAATGACACAAAAATCTAATAGTTTTCGGAAAATTCTAATACCTTTGAAAAATACCATGAATCATGGATTTGGGGGGAAAAAAAAAAACCAACCAAAAAAACCATTAACTCAATAGGAATCAAAAATTATCTGAACTACACTGAAAGAATGTAGAACTTCTGTACACTACTCTGCCATTCACAAGTTTTTTGAGGACCATTTCACTTGGATCAGACATTACTTTGTGCCGGAAATATTAAACAGCTCTGCTCATATCCTTATGAGCAATCTACATGGATTTGCATCCAACAGTCTGAATAAACAGCATCTCCTCATGATTAAGAAGTAGGCAGGAGTCTTGCTATATAACAACAAAATCCTACAAAGCAGCAAATCATTCATTTTAATCTATCTTAAGTATACCGTGTTGTTCACATCTTTAAAAAAAGAAAAAAAAAAAGGAAAATCCAGCATGCAAAGTTGGACTACATTTTAATTGTCATTTATTCCAGTATTTTTGACAGAAAACCAAATATGATGTTGATCTAATACATTGAAAATAGGATGAGAGAAAGTCAGTAAAATGGAATTGTGTTAATAAATACAACTGCACCATAAATAATTTGCTATTATCATATAATTTCATCCTTTAAGACTTGCTTACAGAAGAGCTAGAGGAATAATCACTGGAAATTCAGTTCTAAGCCAAATCTTACTGCTTGCCACTAGCACTCATGTTTGCTGGCAGTAAAACCTGATAGAGTTGGATTTCCATAAAATACCAATTGTTTATCCTTTCAGGGGACCAAAAACAATAATGGAAATATGAAAACAGATTTTTACACCAGCTGTTAGAACGAAAGAGAAATGCAGAATTCATTTGCCCCCAAAACATACTAAGTGAACCTCCTTAGTGACAGAAACACGTTGGAGATTGCAATGCTTAGGACAAAACCGTGTCACTACTGTAATTTATCTAATTTACCTCCAGGTAGAACTAGAAGTGACGACTACATGGATCTGAAAGTGTGGATTTAGATATCAAAAGATCAATTATTTTTTTTGGGGCCGCGGGGCTGGGGAGCCATTACATATGCTGGCATTTTCTGTTCAAATGATTTCCTGGTTTTGGTGAAAACAGGTATATGTCAAGCACTTGACAAACTTGCCTTCAATTACGCTTAGGCAGAAGTGAAGCTAGGCTTAAACATCTCATCTGCATAAGGAAGTGTCGACTTACTTTAATTACTATCCTAATAATTAAAACCAAAACGACAACAAATTATCTGCTTAAGAAATAGATAAATGCTTACCTACTGGACACAAGAAGACCTATTCTATAGCTATATCTGTTTATAGAGATTTAGAATATCACACTTTTTAAAAAAAAAAAAAAAAAAATCTGTTTAAAGCAAGTTTACCTTGTCCTGAGTCAGGTTGATATTAAGTACACAAACTGCGACAAAGTTCTTTTTGTCAGACTGTATCGTCACACTTAAAATTAACTGTGATTGCTAAGGGTATTTTCATCTCAACCATTATCCTAGTAAAAGGCTGACGACATTGTTAAATGCCCTCCTAAATCTTGAGCAGAGAATGCTTTAACAAAACAGAGGAATCAGTCTTGGGGGGAAAAGGAATGGAAAATACTAAAAGTTAAAATCAAGAGGCAAAAACTGGTCTTAGATGCTACAGCGCCATACCTTCAGTGCATACATGTTTCATGTGTGGCGAAGAAAATGCTCTAGGATTGTAATATCCAAGTGATCTACAGTAAACCACATTAAAAGACTGAGAACTAGAAATCCTCTTCTACCTTTTTTTTTAATTAACACACCCTTCCTCCCCCCCCCCCCCGATACTGCTTTGTCTGTTAATTCTGCTAAAAAATATTAGAGCCTTTTCTCTTTCTCTTATTCCAGAAAATGCTGAAAGTATCTAACTGACTTCCACACAGTCACACCCAACTTCATTCTGATTTCTCTATTTGGTACCTGTATTTTGAATCTCAAAATCCCACTCTAAACTCCCAAACCAAAGACCTAATGTATTCTACCCTCCATTTTGTGTTTTTTTTTTTTTTTTTTTTTGTTTTTTTTGTTTTTGTTTTTGGTTTTTTTTTTTTTTTTTTTTTTGTTGGTTGGTTGTGGGGTTTTTTTGTGTATGTGTTTTTTTGTTTTGGTTTTTTTTTTGTTTGTTTGTTTTTTTTCTTCTGGATTTGAACAAGTCATCGAGGAAAGTATGTTAAATCCACACAAAGAACAGCTGAAATAGATTTTCTAGTCTGGAGGGGTATCGGCCAGGATGTACATAAGGAAGAAAGCCTCATTTCTAGCACCCTCAACAATTCAAACAAGAACTACAAGTCTCCAGAAGAGTCTGCCTCTGGTAGTGGCTGTGTTGGAGGTGTATAAAAAAAGAAGCTTAAATAAGGAAAATGTTACATGTATACCAAGTAACCCAGTTAAATAAGCCTGTACTTTATTTGTAACATCTAAAGGTTACTTTAAGGAAGCAAACCTTATCAGGTTGTCACATTCACAATCCCTTTGGCTTCGTAAAAGCAAAACGAACAATAGATATCAGAGATTTCTTTTCAGGGAAAGTGCTTCTCCTTTCTCTAAACTGAAAATGCTGTCTTAAAATACGTTGTCTTATTCTTAAACCTTGCAACTGTCACATGCATTTGCAAACTGCACTCATTGGCCATGCACACCACACCATATACAGTGTTTTTTATTTTACTGTTAAACTTTTCCCTTAAAGCACTTAAGTATTATCATGCCCCTGGTTAGACAGGCTTATCGAACATTAGCCTATCAAGATTTCTTAAAACACACTGCTACTGCAGTAACATTCTATAAGATTACCCGATGCTAAGATATATTTTTTATCCTGTTTGTAAATTCCAAAGCAAACACGTAATGAACAAGATCAGCTGTTTTGACTCCATTAACAAGAGCCTGTGATCTCAAATGGTTTATGGTAAGCCAAGACATATTTTACTAACATATCCACATTACAAATACCTTTTTAACTGCAGCAGAAAACACTGTAAACACTGGATTCCCTGAAAACCCAATTACTTTCTAATCAGTAGTGCAAAACAACCCTATACAAACAGTGAATACCTTAATCTCCACAGTGGATAGTTGACTGTAGCGTCATACTCATTAGCAAATGGGTAGGTAGCTTGGAAGTCCACCTCTGCTATCAACCACACTGTTTAACCTAAAAGCAATAGTGAACTTAACAGCAGTTGTAGAGATGCTGTTATGTAGACCTGTAGAATGCAGTGGTGCCTGGTGGAAGCGGCTACCTCCGCAAGCATCACTGTTACAGATTTTAAACACATCAAGAGCATTCAAAAATGCAGTCTTTTCCTCTCCCATTATGTGACATGATGCACTGTGAACACCGAAATAGAGATAATGTCTAATCCTGAAAATATGTCAGAACACAATATCTTAAAGAAATGCTTCACTGAAGATAATGGCTGCAATCTCATAGGTCCTATTAAATATTAGAGTTTGCTCAAATGCTATTTATTAGGAGTCCAAACGCTTGCCGAGCTTGGTATCCAGATCATGTCGTCCTCTGCCCAAGTTCTGCTCTCTCTTGACTAACTCAAGAACTACAACTGAGTTACAGCACAGAAAAAATTAGTAGTTGCCACTGCAGATTATATCAATAATCCATCTAGTCCTGTGTCCTACCTTGAACAAAGACATATGTTAGAAGATGTAAAATGCCCTTATGTGGCGAAGTCTAACCATGATAGGTGAAGTCTCTTCCTACTACACAGTTGTAAGTGCTGTGAAATACTCCCCAACAGGCAGATAAAATGCATTCAAATAAATTCTGCCCTAAATTACTTTATAAAGCCTGTATCCTAATTACTTTATATAGACTACGGGCATATAACAGTTTTTAAAACCTTTGATGTACAGTAAGGAGCACAGAATTCATAGAGATACAAAAAAGTCAGGCTGATACTGAAAAACACTCTCAAGTTAGTTTAGTTCCTTCCTTGCTTACACAGTTTAGCAAGGCAAATTGGATAGGCAGCATTTATAAAGCGCAGCCCAGAGATTAGAAATTACTGTTTTCCACAAGCAATCCCCTTTTGTTAAACGAAAACACACAACCAAACCAATCCACAAACACACCACAACCCTACCCCAGAAAACCCATATGTCAAGAATGTTCTGAGGACAGCACAGCTGAGGCATGCAAAATGAAAGGGAGGGTAAAGTCACACTGAAAGGATGACAGTGGGCCACAAAGCACATGTACTTTTTGAGGATAAATTAGGCAAGACATGAGGATGGAACAGGCATTAGGTACCAAGTTTATATGAGGTCCCCGAAATCAAACACGTTCACTTTGTTTCACTCTAATTAGTTTTGAAAGCAAAAAGCTTGAAAAGGGTGCAATAAATTTCTGTGCACAGACACTGGATTTTAATTAGAATTACCTTGTATAGGTCACATTTCTTTATTTAATGACTAAGTGGTTCAATTTGATATCATTGTGCTGTTTACCAAATCAAAACCACTGAAGAGTGATCATGCAAAGCTGTTTGTAATGTTATTTACTAGCAATTTTTTTTCCTGCTTCTCCCTTTAACAAATTCTTGACTTTTAACTGGTTACGGAATATGATTAGTTATTTGAGTTAGAGCTAGAGGGATTTAGGTCTCCATAGTCATTTGAAGTGGAAACATTTTATATTTTGCTAAATAGCATTCTAGAAAAAATTACTTAATTGACTGAACTGATCTGGTTTCTTAATTTTTAAAAGCCTTATTATGGTCAGTGAAGCTTTCACATGTAGCCTCTCTAATATCTTCTGCTCACGGATCTCCAATAATTTGGAGAAGTTTACATGGATTATTATGAAAAAATCATAGCTGCAAACATCAGTTTCTCATGGTAAGTTACAAAACAACAAACAAAAATGCATACTTTAAGTATACAAAGCGAAGTCAAGCTCATTCACAACATCACTTGAAAAAGAAATTGGACACATTTCATTTTTACACATACCCATATTGTTATATTTTAGGTAGTATTTTCAACATGCTACAGCAGGCAGGTTTGCGTTATTAACTACTATGTTTCTGCCTTCCACAAACAGTCTTTTTTTTTTTTTTTCTTAAAAGATGAAAAAATTAAATAGTGCAAATCATAAGGAGAACAGTACCAGGCTAGTAATTCACTATCTTGACCTTTTGGCAGGAATGTACTATACCCAAAGTTTCAAGTAATTACCAGAGCTGTAGATAATAGTCTACATTAAATCCATGTTGACTAGAGATATACAAAGCCAACTTTCCGATGAGTTTTCATCCACCTGAATGTAGCACCTGATTTCACAATATGTGTTCAAAATACAAACTACTATTGAGGACACGATGTAAACAAGGAGAGATGTGATATGTTGTAAAGGCAGTACGGTATAACTCTGTTGAATAAAATGCCATAAATAAATTTGCAATACAAAATGAAATATATTTCCTAAGAACTAGCATGGATCTTGCTGATGTCCTAAATATTAAACACAAAGCCAGGCTTAGAGTTGGATAATTAAATGCATTTTACTATTTTCTGCATTTCATGAAATAGTTCTCCAAAAACTTAAGGCAGGGTCTATAAGTCAGAAAAACAGTAGCCAAAAATTGAAATAAAATCTGGAATGAGAAACAGACAGAGCAGTCAAGGCTGCCCATATTGCTTTTTGTACACTAGGTGAATTTTTATCCCTATGCATATCCTTTTTAAATTGAAAAAGGAAATGTTTGATATGGTCATCTGTTAATATTTTCCATGTTAATTCTTTTATTATGCATTTAACTAAGATTCCTTCCCTCCTTTTATGTTTATTCTTGCCTACCCTCTTCATTGTTTTTCATTTAACTCCCTTTTCTAAGAGAAAAATAAAAATAAACTGAACCTCCCCTTTTTCCACAAGCAATTATACTCCCTCTGTATTTTCACTATTGTTTCCTTCTGGCTCATTCTTAACTCTCTTTTAATCTCTCTTCGATTCTGCAAGTGTATCCTTCTATACTTTTTTGTTTTCCTCCCGATGAGTTCCTCAAGTTCTTTTCTTATCACCACCATTGCTTTATGTATTTATACATTCAAGGTTTCCCTCCCCACATGCCCCCAAGAAGGCAAACCACACAGCTCCCTCCCTCCCATTTACAGACACAAGAGCAGAGGTGACAGCTGGTGGGTCTAAAAGCCACTCCACAAGCCCTCCTTACACTCCCTGCACTGGAAGACAACAGCAGTTTCTTATTTCCAGAGGCTGAAGTAATAGAAACTACAGAGGTATCCAGTTGTCATAAGAAAGCCTTCTTATTATTTTCCTTAGGTGGGGAGCAAAGTTTTCCTTTCTCTTGAGGAGAATTCATTATCAAGGACAAGTCAGGTAAGACCAAAGTGATGTTCTCACCCTCTCAATGAGAAAGCAAAGCACCTATTAAGAGAAGAACTGTAAGGTTCCCAAGCTTTCCACAGAATGATTTCTGCTTGCACCAACTGGCTGAAGGAGTATTTTGGTATCTCCCTAAAAATAAGATTGTTGTTATACAGAAGAAGAAACAAGAAAAAAAAGAGATTTCTCTAAGAGCTACTTGTAAATTAACATTCTTTCCAAGAGAACTGCAGTTGCAAAAATATCTCTCTGAAACAACCCTCTATTTTAGTTATGTTTGTTCTGAAATAAAAATTTTTAGAAAGGAGAAAACAAGCTAGCCTTAAGTGACTTTAAAAAATGAGAAATTCATTATTTTTTTCATTGATGAAGAAAGAGTAGGGGTTTGCGATGTGTTGTGGTTTAATGCCAGCCAGCAACTAGGACCACACAGTCGCTTGCTCGCTTCCCTCCCCCGTCCCAGTACGGTAGGGAGAAGAGGGAAAAACAGAGGAGGCAAGAAACAACAACGAAAAACCAAACCATCATGGGTTGAAATAAAGGACAAGAGTAGAGACAGTTTACTAGAAAGGTAATGGAAGAGGATAATAATAACGGTAGAAGAATACAAATAAAGTGCTACAACACAAGTCGCTCTCACCACCCATGACTGGTTGCCCATCCCATCCCAAGCAGCGATCACGGATTCCTGCACCCCGGGCAACCCCCATTTATGTACTGAGCATAATACCTATGGTATGGAGAATGCCCTTGGCCAGCTTGTCCTGCCTATGCTCCCTCTCAGCTTCCATGGGAAGCTGAAAAAATCCTTCACTAATGTAAACATCACTTAGAAACAACTATCATCACCATTGTCATACTAAATCCAAACCACAGCAACTACTAGAAGGAAAATTAACTCTACCCCAGCTGAAACCAGGACACCATGAAAATGTGGTGGGGTATTTTTGGAGTTTGGTTAGTTTTGTTTGTTTGTTGTTTGGGTTTTTTTCATTGTTTTGTTTTTGGTTTTTTCTTTTTTTTTTTTTTTTTTCTTTTTTTTTTTTTTTTTTTTTAAGTTATGATGCAACATCTTAATGTACAAGTACATGTAACGCCCCCAGGTATGCTCTGCATGCCCCTGCAGCAAGGAGTCATTCAGAGTACGGGATCCCAGCCTGGGGGCAGGCTGACAGCCCTATGGGTCTACAATTTTGCAAGGATCTGTATAAACTTTCTTAGGTTCCTGTGGAAATCCCAGTCTGAACAGTAATTCCAGTCATCTGATTAAACACCCTGCTAGAAACGTTTTATGGGAGCAATTGTTCTATTCCACAATTCAAGAACATAGAAAACTTTTAGATTAAGCTGTTGGGTCCTCCAAAAATATAGGACTTAAGCACAATGGTGCTATTGAATTTTTCTGCAGAAATATGCAATTTGTCAAAATTTTCCATGTCCATTTTGAGAAGAACTAATTAATATTGTTCAGTCACATCCCTTCATCACCAGTCTATGAATATATATTCACTCTTAAAATTAATGTTTATATTTTTGTTTGGTGCATCCAACCAAATTATGTGAGGAAGGTAAAGTGCAAGCTTTGTTTTCATTATAGGCAGCGAAGGAAGACTGTTCAGCAAGATGTTAACAAAATAGCAAGTATTTAATTACTATAAGAAAAATCTGGATGTGAAACGCTCTTCCGGTCTCACAAAGTTTTCTCGTAACTCACCAGGATGAACTCAGAACCATTTCAAGTAGAGCTGATGCATGAAAGAAGGAAAGCCCCCGAGGCACTCTCTGTGGGTATAAGAGATGCAGGTTCATTTCTATCCATCAGCTATTCTGTGGAGATTGAGGATTTAGCACTCTATCCCTATCAAAACTAACATACAATTCCTGAAATGAAGACTTCATTTCAACAAATCCACATTTCTGAGAAAGAACGCTGAGAACTTTAAGAAATTCTGCAAGAGCTTTATTAGTTCTGTTGATTGCCAAAGGTTTTTCCTTCTCAGTTGTAGTTATATGAACTTAAAAATTAGTAAATCCTAGATCTTGAATCAAAATACAGAACAGAGAAGCGAATGGCCATACAGCACCAGACAGCTTTATTTCAGCACTGTGTCAGAAGGGACCTAGTAGCAAATACTAAGAGAATGAAGATGTATAAGACGATCCTAGCTGAAAATAACTTCCTGGCTTCCAACAAGCATTCAGGCACTATCGAGTTGGAGGTTACACCTAGACAACAGTATTAAAAGCTACCCATCTCATACCAATTCGTCAAGTTCTTTTTGAACCCATTTATACTTTTCTGCCTTGCTGTGACACAGGATTAGCTCCATCACTGGAGCACTGACCTCCACGACATCATGCCTTGGAAGACAGTTTGCCACAAACTATAGCACAGTAGATTGAATCAGTAGACCTTAAGATCAGAAAATATCCTTTGTTAGGAATAAGCAGTTAGACCTGTCTAAGTTCCATCAAAGTACTAGAAAGAGAAAAGGTCAGTGATTTCTGCCTTTAATAAGCACCCAACTTATTAAGTGCTAAGAAAAGTGTGATTTGAAAACACAGAAGACGATGATCTGCACTTGTGAATGTAACTTATTGGCACTCCTTCTGAGTTAGTTTGCAGGCTTTTACCCTCAGGATAACAGAGGCAATCATGAGAACACTCCCTTCACATCATATATTTGCATGGGGTAAAAAATCTGACAAACACCACAGAAAGATATCTTCCACTTAAGCAAGGGTACTTTCAAGAAGCACCAGAAATATTATTTACAGACTGATTTTCTAGAGTTACACTGCTAGGTTTAATTTCTGTGTAGTCTTTGTAAGGATTAATATATTGAATACAGCTTTTTATTCAGAGACATGACTTACTGCATCCATTCCAATTTGAATCTTGACTTTTAGGATCAGGCCATACTTGCCTGTTCTTCAATGAGCAAGCTTGCTAGGTAACTTTAAAAGGAATCTGGAAAAAAGCCTCTCAATAACTAGCTGTGCCTATAAATTATATAGCTATTTTTCTATGCAGAGCCCTGATCCATCATTTCTCTTTAAGTCGTTTTGATAGACCTGCACAGCCTATCCAGAAGGCTGTTAACTACCTGGAATCTGTATACTAGAATATGCAACGTATCTCTCTGAAAATATCAACAGACCTTTGACAACTTCTTTTAATCCTGTCAAGATCATTCCTGGTAAATAAACTAGTAACATAGGGAAAAATAACCAGACGTTAATGTATGAAAATCATATGAAATAAGCAAGAGGTTCAAAACTATTGACCCTATCGCTTTTCTAGGGTTGCGATTTATTCCTCCTGACTACAGTCAATGTTGATCAATGCAGTTTTATCCCCCTGCTTACATCATCATTATACTAATCTTTGTTCAGTTTACATAAATGTCCTCCAAAGATCAAGGGGGGGAAAAATCCCTGTAATTAAAAAGGAAACTGATACACTGCATCAACAGCAAAAACAGAGAATACTGGGAAAATCAATAGGTTTATAGACAGATGGCAGAAAGGAAGGAAGAGAATAAAAATAACCACGCCATGCAAACCAAAAAGGTATTTAATGATTTGTTTTGAATCAGCTAAGCCATTATACTCCACTGACGAGAGAAAAACTTTTGTAGTATCATTTCTGATACCTGTGCTGGAAGCTCAGTCCCTGAGCTACATCCTTGCACAGAGGTAAATACAAATATATACTGCATCTCTATGTACAAGACAACGTGCTAGTGAATAAACTTCATATATGCAAAATTTAGACTGGTTGCTTCCACACTTCCAAAATGTATGTGCTAGTTGAAAATTACCAGATTTTGATAAGGAAATCAGGAGTATAAAATGCACTTTTTCATAACACAATGGAATCAGTTTCTCATTATGGTCTTTTCCTTTACTGAAGTCCCATTTAGAATATTTGCAAAACTCTTTGATTGAAATAAAATATTGCACTTACTGTCATCAATGATAGCATGTTTCTCGTTCTATAACTCAAATGTGGCCACATATATTTTTCTGGGGGGGGGGGGGGGGGGGGGGGGGGGGGTGGGGGGGGGGGGGGGGGGGTGGGGGGTGGGGGGGGGGGGGGGGGGGGGGGGGGGGGGGGGGGGGGGGGGGGGGGGGGGGGGGGGGGGGGGGGGGGGGGGGGGGGGGGTGGGGGGGGGGGGGGGGGGGGGGGGGGGGGGGGGGGGGGGGGGGGGGAGACAGACACATCCATCAACTGATAGATATTGCACTGACTTACTCTTCCGATGCATGAGTCAAAAACTAAGCCAAAATATTTACATTAAGATGAATTGTCTTAAGTAACCTGCTTCTCAGCAGAAATTCTATTGTTTTAGTCCTGTAATTTCCCATTGGTGACTGGTTAATAACCAGAACCACCATTACTATTTGCATATCTTTCCCCAAACTGCTTAGAACAGTAATCAAAGAGTAGACATCACTATAACTTTAGAGGCAGTCAACACTGAAGATGCACATTAGAATTGTATTAGGATACAGTTTCTGTTCCTGTAATATTAGAATTAGTATTTTTATCTATATTTCAGCTACATTGTCCAGATTATTCACTTTATCAAGATAATTGGGATATTTCTTTAGTGCTATAGAACACTAGTTTAGTGATTATTTTCTGATAGATGCTTTGTATATTCTGCATTCTGTTCTGTTTAAGTCCTTACAGGTTCTATTTTTCCAATTTAAACCATATTAATATTTCCAGTTGAAAAAAAGAAAAAAGGGTTTGCCATCTTAATGTTCCTCAGGTACCTGGTAGTATCTATTAAAAAAACAGTGAATGGGGCTTTGTGATGCATTGACCAACTCCTCATTTTCATTTGAGCTATATGGAAGCTTCCCCCCACCTCCCCGTTTTCCTGGGCATTATCATCCATTTTAAATGACTACCACATCCAAACAGTTCTGTCCAGATTCTACATCTATTTCTTTGTTAAAAAAAAAAAGGTACCATTTTTCACAATTAGATTTACTGAAACCTCTAAAATGAGTTAGGGATTTACAGTTTAAGGCTGCACCTCACCCTTTTTAGTCAGCTTTTTTCCAACACTGATGCTCAGGGTGCTTTCTAATAGCAGGGTTTCTTACTGTTTGTTTGGTTTGGAAGTTTGGTGGTTTTTTTTTTTTGCGGTTTTGGTTGTTTGTTTGTTTGTTTAAACAAATCCTAGATAGCTCCACTGAAGTTACAGCTACACAACCATGCTTTAATTTTGGCAGAGCCTTCTTTGCTCTTTTAGCCACAGCAAAAAAAATCATGAGTAGCAACGTAATGCATTATTTTCTTTTCCCAGTCGGCCAATTTTTGTCGAAATTAAAAGTTATCTAGGTCAGCGTTCACATATCTGAAATATTATGGAAAGAATCACAGGAATCATTGACACATAAGAAATATCTTCTTATGGAGAATACTCTTTGGAAAAAGCAATATAAATTATTTCCACTTATAACAAGTCCAGAAAGTTGTTTCCATTGTGATTTTGACAAGTTACCTGAAAGGACACAATAGCCATCCGTGTCTGTCTGTAGAAGCAATATGAAATACGAACACACCAAGACAGCGATTGTTTTGGGCTTTATTACCCACTACAAGTCAGCCCAGCTAATGCAGCTGAACCCCTCTCCAACACTGTGGTTTGTGGCACACTGCGGGGGGGGGGGGGGGGGGTGGTCTGCTGGGGACTATCTCATCATGTGGGTTTGCTTCACAAACACCTGGGAAGCAGCATTAATATACAGCTAGCTGAACAGCTTCTCATGGAAAGTGTCAGTGGATGGCATAAGTGGCTTTGATCTATAGGCAATCACAGACCTTGAAGTTGCGGTGTAGTTAGTATGCTCATCATGCAGGCTAAATAAAAAGCCTAAAACAAAACAATTAAGCTTCTTTATGGAGTAAGATAAAGAAAATAATAGATGCTACCATTAAATATATTGAGCTACGTGGCAATAACAGACAAAGAACTAACTGGGAGAGAAAAGCAGCACTTCCCAAGTGACCAATTTCACACACAGGAGCGGGCACATGGGCAAGTGAACTGAAAACATCAAGGAAA
This sequence comes from Alca torda, assembly GCA_008658365.1. NCBI lineage: Eukaryota > Metazoa > Chordata > Aves > Charadriiformes > Alcidae > Alca > Alca torda. The sequence continues at coordinate 12,622,505 of CM018087.1, read as the reverse complement.
AAACAGGAACTCAAGGAGAAAGCTCCAAACACAGGAGAAGACATTAAAAAGCACGAAGCTGAGGACGCACTGGTATGCCTAAAATGGCACCAAGAAAAATGTTGACTCTGTTCAGGGAAGCAGGATAACTTATACACATTTTATAAAGAAACAAATAAAATATCTGATAGTGACAGGTTTTTTTTTCTAGCACAAATCACTCAGAGCCATGGCTGGATATTGATTGTCTTGGACATTCCCAAACCTGCTTTTCTCGAGTACTGGCAATGGCCAGGCATGGGTGATGCAAGGGGCAGGGATGGTGGTGCTCAGTACATATATTGCTGGTGGCAGCTATAGATGCAAGCCCTGCACCAGATGACACACATACAATCAGGTATGCTTCTCCACCCCTTCCAGCTGTACTCTCCAAACACACATCCGTACACCCTCCTGAACAGCAGACCCTTACCCAGCAATACCTGACTTTAACAATCATGCCCTCAACCACTTTTTGCTGCATTTCCCTAGTGTATGATCTATCTCCAGCTCCATGTTCCTGCTCTAGAATCAGTCCTAATCCAGACATGCACTGGCTTGGCTATAAAGTAAGTACTGGCCCTTCGTCTATGCACAGGTGCTTATAGGAGTAAGAAGCCAGCTCCTGCCTGCCTGCAGTAGCCACAATGTACCGAAACTGAAAAGTACATTCCAGCTTTCCACTACCTGCTATGTAAAAAGGTATCATATGCTAGCAGCATGAAAAATCTCATCAAATTTATTTCAAATTCCTTATATTTTTCAGCCAGCTGTGAATAACAAAGCATGCATACAGAATTAGTTACACATGAATCCGTGTAAGGTTCTTTGCACAGTGGCACTTTCAACACCACCTTTGCTGGTTTATTCTGCATTAGTCACAATCAGATAAACTGCTTAGGCTCCCCTTTAATAGGCGTCTCATACAAATCACTTTTTAAAAATCTTTTTTCTGGCTGCTCAGATGCAATTACAGCCTAGCTACTAAATTTACTTCTGTGAATTTAGTAAGGTCCTGATTTTGAAAGGAATCTCACTTAGGGACTGGAAAGCTTGATGATTTTGATATTTAAAGTCAAATCGCATACTCAGAGATGCCTCTACTGAAGTTGTTTCTTGCATCTTTCTGGAATTCAGTACTCGAACAGAAACAAAGCACCTCCAAGCAGGTTTTCCACTCTGGAATTTGTTGCTTACTAACTGAAAACCTGCACGTCTTTATGATCCTCAAGAACAACAGCACATTAGCAAGTCCAGCTAAAATGAAACCAGTCAAGTTATTTCAGTTCTTCAGCAGGAAAATGTGCTGTGAAGCAGCGAGGTCACAGCTCCCAAGACCGTACTGCAGAACTGCAACCAGACACATTAATAAAAGGAGCAATGGAAGTTCATTGTAATTTACTGACTCTTATACAGAGTTGTATTCCAAAGTGTTAGTCTTAGTGGCAGAATCAGAAGACTTCCATTACCATTACTGCGATGCTTCCAAAAAAATATTCACAAAAGAAATCTCCAAAGATTACTGCTGTTAGGACCCTTGGGGGTGGTTTTTTTTTGTTCTTAGTTTTTTGTTGTTGTTTTGTTTTGATTTTTAAACCTTTCCCCCCGCCTCAGTTCTACCATCCCATTACCAAGAAAATATGGAATATGGAAACCAGAATTTGGCCAATTCCAGTACAAAACCTAAGAGGCAGTCAATTAGTGAGGCAGTGATTCAATCACATTTCTCTAAAGCAAAGTATCACCTGAGAAATAAAATATTGCAGTGTAAGCTGAAAGGAAAACAGAAGTTGTTTAATGGCTTCTTACTTTAACTTATCACAACACTTACTCAAAATGATTTGGATAGACATCAAAAATTAAGGAAGGATTACAATAGGATCCTCTTTGCCACAAAAGCTCTACTCCCACTGGTCATAAGATAGTTATTATGCCTCTTGTAACATTCTCTATGAACGTGGCTGTGTGTCAGTGGGTCAAATAGATTTATGCTTTCCTTAATTTTGTTTTTTCCTGTGAAACTGCCATTATGATAAGACTAGCACTTTGATAAAAGAACTAAGCATCTTTATCCAAATGCAGTAGTGGAATCTGAAAGAACTATACCATACTTGTATAAGTTATCATAACTAAATTATTAATACTTCTGCACATTTGAGGGTTGGTGGAGAAATATGTAAGAGTAAGTACCTGCTCAGAGACCAATTTGTGTAGGGAACCATTTCTAAGAGCTCCCAGAAAGCAGTCAAGCCACTGACAAGCTGCCCAGCTAGAATTAATACTTTTCTATAAAATATACCATTTTCCCCTCTGGGTTTTGACAGTACATTATACAGGCAAAGAGCATTTGCCTTTTGTCTATATATTATGACTACAGGGTCAACAGGTTCAAAGAGCATAGTACATTGAAAATATGGCATCTTCCAGATTAATGAATTCATACATACTTGTGATAAGTTAGAAAACAGATCTTTTGGACAGCTGAAAGATTTCAAAAAGCATATTATGACTCAACTTGAAAATATCAGCCTATAAATCTGGGGGAAAAAATCCTAAACTTGGTGCCATCACCTACTGCGTTGGATGTGCATCTACTTTCTATGGCAAAGTTTCCTATTAGAATTTTATTTGAGTAGAAAGAAATTGAATACGATATTTAGAATTACAGAAACCAAAGAAACATAAACCTTTTGTTCAATTATATATATATATCTCCAACTGTTGATTAAATAAAAAAAAAGGTAACTCAGATGGGAACTGCATTATTGATTTATTTTTTCCTGTGGGACAAAGCAGAGTTATAAAAAAAATTGGTTTTGCATGGCTTTGCTATACTTAAATTATTCCTGCTGTAGTTGCACTATTCCTAGTACAGAAAAAGACTCTTGGGTTTAATCTAAGCCTTACTGAATGTTATTAGATCATATCTATTCAATTAATTTGCTTTCTGTACACCATACATAGCCAAAGTTCTGTCAACAGCTGAAGTCATTGGTCATTCAAGTTCCATGTGCAATACTATTTGTGGATACGCCATGGAAGCCAAAAGGCATTTTATTTAAACTACAAGAACAAGCTCCCTGAGTTAATATGATACAAGGAGACCAACTGTGTTATATCTCTTGGTTTTTGCCAAGCGTAGTCCAAATTTTTCTGTGGTTTTACCGAGTGCTTTAACCTTTACATGCAAAACCCGTATCTGACCACTGTTTTGGCACACCAACAATTCAATGAAACTTGAAGCTGAGAACAAGCTGGTAATCAAACTCTCAGTTGTGAGGCAGAATTCATTTTGAAGGGTGCAAATATTTGCTATAAGCTACAGTGAGTGACATTAAAATGTCCAATATATCAAGACCGAAGTAATATATGAAAAGGACTCGTGGAAGGCAGTCACCACAAAATGTATTATTTGATACTACTGGAAACATGTCCTCCATGATGAGATATGGACGAACTTTCTGCTGCGTGAGCTTAAGTTTCTTTTCTATTTCATAGATCTGCAGCTGTGCAATGCAGGCATGAATGCAAGAGTAATGGTTCAAGACAGCAACCTCAGATATTTGTGAGGAGTCTCTTAACAGTCAAGGACTTCCATAACTCTGTCACCCCACTCTGAGTGTTATTTTTGGCCTCTAACACAACAGCCTGCCACAATTAATCAGCAATAGTTCTGAAAAAGAAATTGCAATTTCTGTTGAGAATGATTTGAGCAGAGATGCTGCTGGGCTGTTATCAGAGGCTACGCTGAAGGGCCAAAGGCAGAATCATAGCCTGTTAGAGCAGAACAAGTAAGCGTGCATGGGAAAACAGGGACACCCAAGCTGAAGCTGATGGGGAGGAATCAACATTTGACAATTTCAGAAGCTTCACTTGACATTGAGGTCTGTGATCAAGGTTCATCAGGGAATCAACATCAGCCAAAAATTACTGGAAAGAAAAGAAATATACCACATAAAACTAAAAACCAAGATCAACCAGAAAGGTACAATTACGAAGAGAACTGTCAACGTAATTTAAAAAAAGCAACTAGAATTTGGGACAGCCACCCTCCTCTTTCTTCCCATAGCTGTGCGTGCAGCTGAAACTCCACGCTGAAACAGAAAGCATGGAAAGATACCAAAAAGAGGAGGGATAGAGGAACTGCAAGTTGTTGTTCTGGCTAGAGAAGGACTGGTAAAGCAGCATGGTGTAAAATAACTGTATGAGATACCAAGGAAAGTAATCAAGATATTGCATCAAATGGAAAATTCAGGTTCAACAGCACGTCAGTTAGCAGTCCCGTGTTACTATGGAAATGGCACCACCTGAAATTTTAAAGTCCTTTCAGAAAAATTCACAAAGCTAGTAGTAATAGTAAAAACATGCATGTTTGTCACTTACAGTTCCTGATGCTGTACACTTCATCTGCACAGTACCATTCTTTCCAGGTTTGTCAATATATATATATTTTCAAATTTGTCAGTAAACTGTAAATCCTACTTCAATATGCAAAGCAATTGAGGTATAATGGAGAAAAGCGTAAGAATGAATTTATGAGTAATTTTCCAGAATTCAGAAGTTCCACTGAGCAACATACATCTTTATTCTATGAAGTTATGTTGAAGAAAACAGAATATTTCTTTTTAAATATAGTGGGTTATCTCTCATTTGATCTGCTTTTTCAACAGCAAGCATTTTTATTCACCTATTTAATGCATTTTGCTTAACAGCTTCAGTTAAAAGATCTGCAACTGTAAATAATCCCTGACATAGATAAATGTTGGGTTCATTAATATATTTTTAATGCTTACTCATATATTCCATAAAGCATAACAAAAAAAGAGACGCTAGCATAGAGTGTGCCACCACCAATGAGTGTTCTGGCACAATGGTTTTTTCCCCCCTTGACTATTTCGTTTTCTCACAGAAATTTTTAAAAGCCTCCTTCTGTCCCCTGCTGCACCATCACAACCAGCCACCCTTTAGTCAGATGTGTTTGTTGAAGGTGCCACAAGTCTGACTGTGTAAATTAAGAAATTTATTGACTAAGTATTTCATAATTCCACTAAATAAAAAAACAACAGTTAATTACTTAATCAGACTCCTTGTTACTGACTTTTTAACAAACAGTTTACACTTTCAGCTGAGCATTACAGAACACTATGACAGTTGTAGAGGTCCTGAAGAATCAATCATGTTCTTGTTTACAATTTCCATTGATCAAGATGTCACCGAAGTGAAGAAGAACATCAAACTTTTTCCTAAGCAGATGCATCCCCCACTGGATTTTATGCATTAAACGGTGGAGAAGGTCCCAGGTAGACACTGTGCTGAAACAGCCTCCAGAAATCAAAGGCATTTCTGCAGCTCTGCCATGGGGATACTGAGTGATCAATAGGTATCTAATTTAATTGTCTCTAAAAATCTATTTGCATTCTCATTTCAAAGAAAGATGCCTATACTCCCGTAAGTTTAATTTTAAATGTATTTTGATGACTCCTTTCCCTAAAAGCGAGATCTCGCGCAAGTGATTTTAAGTGCATTAAAAATCAGGTTGTGTTTGTGAGTTGCTTTGAACTCTCTGCTTTTAAATAATGAGTCTGTTGTGCTCCAATCCACTTAGCTACGCCAAAAAAAAAAAAAGGCACTGAAATTAAAGATTCCATTTCTAAGCTTTCAGATATAAAAGTCTTCTGTTGTTTTGATTACTGCATTTTCCTACAGCACCTCTTGCAATTGTTGCATTGATGGTGCGTGGGACAGATAAGCTGCTCTGCTCTATGCTCCACAGCATGCAGAGCAGATGGACCCATACTTTCCGCACACATAAAACATCGTAACGGGTATACAGCAAAGAACTGATGATTGCTCTCAAGGTACCACAGGAAGCAGAACACACTTTTGGCTTGTGAAAGGATAATGACTGCTGGTTGTGCAATAGTCTTTGGGAATACCCTAATGTGTTGACTGAAACATTTAATTGGTTTCAGGCACGCGTCACCTAACTCATGAGACATCACCATCATCTTCAGACGCTGTTGGTAACTAGATGTGGAAAGACAAGGTGAACGGGTGCTTGAGCTCTCACTATAGTCTGCAAACCACTATGATTTATAATTTGTTTTAGGAACTACTTATGCAATGCTCACATTTTATTTCTCCGTCCTCATAGACCATATAGGAAAATGTAGTAGTCTGCAAGTGTGGATTCGTTTGCTTAAATGCAGAATTGTTGAAGAATTAATACTGAACTTATAAAGTGAAAGATGGTAAAAATTAAGTGTGCAGCAGCAGATTCATTAAACTAAGTGCACCTAAAAAAATGAATGTACTGCCTTAGTAAGTACATAACTGTGTAAGGCTTTCATTACAGCTTTTGAAGTTTCTTTTAATTTTTTCTTGGACAAAAAGTTAGTGTTCCACATGGTAAGTATTTCAACTAGATAATCAATAAGCTAATCAAATATTATGTACATGTAAATTGAACATAGAAATCAGTCAGACAGCTGAAGTGCTATATCATGTTTCCAGCTTACAGTTTCCTCCAATTAAGAATGTATAAACCTCATCACAATTCCATTAAACAATTAAGTCTTAAGAATTGTAGCTATAGATACCCTGCCAACATAATTTCTTCATTATTTCATGTTCTTATCTTATTGTTTAATCATCCTAGAGAATAATGCAACGTGGACCATAAATCACTCAGTTCAGTGAAATGATATATGAGCTGTTGGTATTGCTCTGGATGAAGATAACATTTGACTCTGGTTAAAGTAGTGTTTTTCCACCTGTGTGTGCTAGATGCATTAGAACTGGGAGCTTTTAACTGACGCTTGCAGCACATTAGACTCTTTTTTTTTTTTTCCCCTTTAATCTATAAATCTGAGAATTCATTTTCACGTAGGCCTATTTTTCTTGAAATACTGCCACACACACACAAAAGAATCTTCTGCTGTAGCATGGGCTTTCCATAGAAACCATCTACTAAGCAAAAATATAGTTCTGCAAATTCCACCCAGTTTACTTTTATTCCAAATAACTTGATGTGGCACTAATTAGTCCGAGAGTCCAAAAACATAATTTAACATGCTGAAGAAGAGTAGATATACTATCAAAGAACATTTCCTACATTTGAAACCATTTTCTTGGCAATGGTTTTTGTTATATAACTTATTTTGAGCAAAACAAGAGAGAGAGGAATTTACTGTTCCACAGAACACTTGAAAACTCTGAGAAGGATAAATAAAGTCTAAAGAAGTAACCTGAAGTGTTACACCTCCAGTTTACCCGTTTTCTGTTCTATAAAGACAGAGGTACAACAGATTGCTTATTTCAAAGAGCAATTTGGATGCTTACTACAGACATTTATTGTGTTTCAATTTCACTAATTCTAATTATGCTTAAAAAATAACTTTATAACAATGAAGTCCTTTGCTCAAGGTAGTCCTTGCTTTTCCACAATCATTTTTAAAAAGAAGCTTTAATTCCAGAAGGTCAATAGCTACTGCAGAAACACCGCCCTAGTGGGCATGAGCCTTTTAGGTTTGTACTGTTTTCTACTCTATATCCACAGTACCACAGTAAAGCATACATCAAGTAAAATACAACTATAGAAACTGATGTTACAGGTTTTTTTATACTATTAGACTAAGTCCTGACCAATCTCTGTCCTGCTGAAAAAGAGAACTCCCAGGCAAGAAGTAGCTAGGAGAAGGGAGACACATCTAGAAGAGCAAAGTCACATTAATGGCGCTTTGTAAGAGTGCCATACAATACAGGGATGGTGCAGTCAATTGGTACGCAATGGTTTCAGGGGACTCACTCTAAAGAATAAGGAGGTTTTTGGCATCTCCTTGTAGGCCATATACTTTAGAATTCAAGGTACTACTTTAACACAGCTCTGGCGTGTGATACACTGTATTTGGCTTCAAGCCACTTTGCAGGTAGAACAGTAGAAATATGGATTTGTTGCTAAAATGGCTCTTAAATGCAACAATTCTCACGATAAGCAAGTGCTGTCAGAGTCAAAGCTTAGACGCTCGTACAAAACATTGTGTTTCCTGCCTCTTTACAAGAGCATATGGGCTGAGCTCATCCAGACAACCGGGTACTACGATGTAAACAAGTTTATTGTTGCAATGAGAAAGATACAGGCTGATGAGACTTTGCTATTTTCAAAAACTTTTTTTTATTCTTCATTCTACTACTGGTACATGACTAGACATAAATAAGGGAGGTTCAGTCTCAAACTTCCCGTAATGTTGCAATGACTTGGAACAGATTAGGAACTGATCCTGAACTAGCCACTTTTAACCCATCTGCAATGCAAAACACAAGTTCAGCTGAACCTATTTAAATAGTTCTTTGATTTGCTTTCCCTAGTACATATCAAGAAATGCTGAGACGCCATTAATACTGGCACATCTAAACATTATTCATTACAAAGTCCCATTTCCCAACTGGACAGGTCCACATTTCCTGTGGTCACCTAATTAATGGATGTCTATTAGACCCATCTGCAAGTCTTACTGGGTAATACTTTCACGAAACTAAATTGAGCTTGCCACAGCAGAAATGATGCAGTACCGTGGGGTACAATTAACTATATAGAGACATACTTTATCCTAAGCCTTAGGCGCAATCAGTAATGAGTTTCCTTTCTGAGATGTTATGGGGTTATAAGCACAAGATGATAGGCTTGAATTACTTAAGTTTTGATGACCTTTTTCTATTTGGATCCAAACTCTCAGCACATACGGAGCTAGACAAAGTTTTATTACACAATAAAATTCCCTACCAATTCTAAAATTAAAAAGCTTAACTACCTAAAATATAAAGCCTATCTTGTCTGTGTAAAAATTTAATAGCTACAATACTAATAAAACAATATACGGACCAACTAATATATTCTGTCTATCCTTCCTTTCTCTGTACGCACAGGACTGTTCTTTGACTATTTTTTTTGATAATAATTGAGGCAAAAGCAGCACGTTGTGATTGGCTGAGACGGGTTCGAAGCTACAGCTCTGGCCCAGTTGACGGTGCAAGTCTTCACAAACCCACTGAAGTCAGCGAGCAGTTTGTCCAACCTCACTGTGAGCATCCAAGCAATGAAATCTCCATGTGCTCAACTCGAAGATTATTTTTCACTAATTATTTCACTATTTGGTTCAAGGGCTTCTTTTCACTAATCTCCCAGACAGGACTTTTCTTAGCTACTTTTCTTAAGTAGAGCTTTATATTGAAGGGGGAAAAAAAAATTTTTAAAAAAGTAATGTTAGCGTATTCTTATTCCCCCAGTGTTTCTCTTAAAAGCATTTAGAAGTTTGTCTTCTGACAATTTTTTTTTTCCAGGAATGGGCTTCACCTCATCTACCTGTTGCCACTTTAGCAGAAGCATGCAACTATTTTAAGATCTCACAATCCTGTGCAGGGAGAAAAAAAGCACATCCCCAAACAATACATAATCTCATTTGTTTTAGCTGATAATATGTGGGATGTCAACTGCCCATAAAAAGAACCTAGACAGCTCCCAGACTACATAGGTGTAATCATCTAAAAATCAACAGAAGAGACTAGAATAGATCCTAGTGTCCATGACTCTCCCTCAGCTGCACTTTCCCACAACTCATGGGGTCATTTCTAACTCTCCAGTCACCTCTTACTTTCCTGGAAATATGTATCCAAATGGAACACTGGGGTTTTTAATAGATGAGATAATCAAACTGTGCTGGTGTGCCAGCCAAACTGTTCTTCATCCTTTTAACTCTAAAGAGGTCACAAACAAATTGTTCTTATATTTACAAACAATTTTGTCACAACCGTAAGGAAATAACATTACAATGTACAATTTATTACCCAATACTTCAGAAGCTAAACTATTTTAGTAAAAGCCTAAAGGTGATTCTCTTGCAAGACTATAGTGAGAGGAAGAAAGCCCTCAAAGAAAGCTAATTTCAAATCTAATTTCAAAATTTACAATGTTCATGCCCTTTCCAAGGTTACACAGCAAGACATATGAAATCAGGGAATACAGCCTGGAGCACAGTGAGAAAAATGATTGGTATAGGCAGTAAGTGAATAAGCTATGAAACCAATTAGCAAATGTGTGTTATGATGCATGCTGTATAAGAGGGCAGGCAAAGCTGACTGTACTTAGATTCAAGCTGCTGCACCTATAGAGCTATATCCAGCTGTACTGTGGTGTTATTAGCTGTGGCCTCCCAGCTGCAACAGTTTGCTTACTATGTTTCCAGAATAAAGGAAACATAAGTGATAATTCCAAAGATTACAGATGTTAGAACCAATGCAGACTTGGAAAAAAGAGCAAATAAATATGTTTGTGGCTGGGAGACAACTCCAAAGAGACAGAGTAACTTGGCAGACAACGATATATAGAGCACTTAAGGAAAGCTCATTCAGCTTTGTGAATCCCTTATCAATAGCTACAGATCAAAGCATATCGATTGTTGAAAAGCTACTGGTTCACCCCTAAACGTGTAAATTGGTTTACTTCTATATCCTCATTCAGGTATTGGATTAGAACAGATGAAAATGCTCCTCCACAGTGACAAGTCACTGAGCTTCCCCTTCTGTTTCTTACATGGTTGTGTGGGGTTGTGAGATCACATAAGGTGAAGGGGTTTTTACTGGATATTTTAACTCTCAAAGTTGACACAGAACGATGAATCTCATCCTCCGATTCCACTGAAGTCTAGTATTCCCCAAGAACTTCCCCAGAACGAGACGGTCCCTAGGTAACATAATACTGCTGCATACACTACCCCCATTTCCTTCTCAGGTGTGATCATACTTCATTGTGCCGTAGAAAACCTCCCTTTCCAAGTGGACTTGTGAGAACATAGGCACCTGAGCATAAAATTGAGCAGCCTAGAGGCAACTCTAATTAGGATGGGGGAATCCATCTTGACCCCTGCTATCCACAGAATTACAGGAGCTTACTTCAGCTACCAGCATATATTCAGCCTCATTTCAACAGAAGGCGACTTTATGGAGCACTTTTAGGTAGGCTCAGAACACTGTGCAATATTTATTATCTACTGTAACACATGAACCTTATGAAGCAGAGTTGATTCAGTGATGGCCATAATTCAGAATTTCCTTCCTGCTCTGTTTTGGTATCGTTTTTCTGTTTACTTGATATGCAGGGTAATTTCTTATACTTTTTTCAGTAAACACCATTGACACCACAGAACCCAGTTCTCAAACTGTATAAGATTTTCATTAAATAGCATTTCAGCTGAAGTTATAAACAGAATTATTTCATGTAAATTTGAAGATGGAAGGATTCCATAGTGAAGTTACGTTATTGATGTGTGCTTATTTCACTATGCAATACTTGTCTACGTATTGTCTTGTTTCCATTTCAGATTTTAAAAGAACACCAAAATTTCAGTATCTTAACCAGCAAGAAAAATATAGGAGGTTTCGGTTTGTTTTGATATCTCGAGCTTTTCTGAGAGTATTTTCTAATAACAGATTACTGGGTAAATTTAAACCTTCCCAGCCCTACAAAGACCAAAACTATTTCAAAGAAGAGTAGTTTATTCCCTTGGTTAATATCTACACGGCAGATATTAATTTCACTTAGGACCAAGTTTTCAGGATTTATTCACCAATCATAAAAGCTAGCTTGTCAGTGTTAATATGGTTATCCTACTTATACACAGTACTTGCAAGAAAATTGATACCATTCATTACCTACAACACTGTGTTCAAAACTGGACAGTTTGTACAGTACAGCAAAAAAACCACCAGCAGTGTGGAAGCAAAGGAGATAAATGTGTAGAGGCAAAGAAGGAAAAGATGTTTTGAGACTAATGTATAGGAATGAGAGCCAGGACACCTGGGTTCTCTTCCCCAGGATCCCTTTATCTTCTTGTGTGACCTTGGAAAAGTTCCAACTGTTAAAGAGTAAAAACCAAGCGAAAGCAGCTCTGACTCAGTCTGAAGAAATTTGAAGTGTCAGTAAGGCAGCTCCTATTATACTGGTCCTGGTGCAACCTTAAGCCCTTACTGAAGAACTTAGAGGTCTGTCCTCGCCTGAGGGGACCTGAACACCACTTCACATCCTCTTGCTGCAAGGCAGCTTCCCTCTTTCCTGCCCCGTTGTCAAGAAGTGGGAGAAAACAGACTTGGATTAGCTACAAGTCTGATGCACACCAGCAACGAAATCCTTTCAGTGACACTATCTGCTGGGCAGGTTTACACTTTTTTTTTTTTTTTTTTTTTTTTTTACACTGCAAGAGCGGTACAGAGGGGTTCGCACATCAGCTGCAATGCTCATCTATGCCTAACACATACTGTGCCACTTGTTCAGTTCATGCAGTGACAGTCACGAAAGAAGCCAGGGAGACTTAAGTAACTGAGCACAGTGACTGAGAACAGTTTTCATTACATGGAAAATGGAATGGATCTATAGCAGAAATAACACTTGGAGGCTTAAAGAAAATGGTCTCTTTTGCACATGACAAATGTTTGAAGAGCAGAAGGCCTGCACGCTTTTTTCCTGGAGTACTTTGATATCACAGTTGTGAATTATAAGCTATGCTGTGCTTATCACACCCAATGGTTATCTAACGTTTAGGCACAAGTGTTGTACCTAAATCCTGCTTTGTAAACTTTGCCTTTAGTGACCCATGCCTTGGAAAAATCAATAGGTCCAAGACTGTGCATAAATGAACAGGTAGAGACAATCAGATACTCCTCCTCCTCATGAAGGGCAGAGAGATGTGGCTTCAAGTCCCAGCTTGTTTGCATCCAGCTGGCTTCCTGCAGGCAGAGCCGGAGATGGCAGTGAGCTCAACTGAGTCCTTGCTTCAAACATCACATGGTGCTTACTGAGAGCAGTGGAGACCCACAGTGCAATGACTAATCCCTATGAAAGCCTGAGCCTGGAGTGACTCATCCAGCTTTTGAAATTAAGACATTGGTATTTTTATATATATATATATATTTAATACTTCTGAACTTCGCTTTTTTATTTAGTGAGGTCAGTCAACTTTTGCACAGCTCAAGGAGAGCAAAAACTTATCTTTGATTTCAATCAGACAGTTTTAGAGCATTGCAGTAGATCACATCTGTCAACATTTGAAAGCTACCATATAGGGACAAACATTGGGATAGAACTTTCATTGAAATAATCCATTGAACTCTATTGAAATGCATTAGTCTGAGAGATCTTTTGTACTAGGAGAGCTTTCTGGGGCACAGAGCGGAAACGTGGGTTTCTTTTTTTAATGCAGCAAAAAGCAAAATGCTTTTAAAAGAGAAGCAGTTGATAAATATAGACGTAGTTAGTATTTCTAATACTTTGCTTTAATCAGGTTAGTGCTTGTGAATAATCTATTTACTCATTCTTATGATAGATTTGAAAGTAGCTTTGAAGCAATGCTTCATATACTTGATAGATGTTATGCTTTTAAGGTCAGAATTGACGAGTATAACCATGTAGTCTGGTTGCTTACATAACTGTGGCTACAGATCTTCAGTCATTTTTCTTTATATGTACATCTAATTAGCTTAATAATTTCATTAATGCCTCTAACTAGGCAAAAGGCAGTAACTGCCTCCTATATGATTTCCAGCCAAACATTTCATTTCAGTCTGCAACATCTCCTGAACGCTTTGCAGACATTTGAGGTTCAGTAATAGCTGAGGTAGGTGTAGTCCAAAAGAAACGGAGACTTTTGCAGCTGCAATACCCTTTCTGCTTATCTCTCAGTACTCTAACAGGCATTTACATTCAAATGAGTACATGAAATTAAGAATACAGCCTGAAAGATGGTGCTGCTTAAGTGGAATATGACCTGAGGACTTGACCTCTATCTGGGTACGGTATCCTTCTGCCCTGCAGTATACACATAATGATGTGCCCCTCTACAGTCTCTGGCGGTTCCATCCACCAAGAATCACTGCGCAGAAACCTGTTGCTATTTGTCCTCAATTTTAGCATTGCCAGCTTACTCCATGTGCCACTTCCAGCACTTTGTTGCCTCCAGGGGTCTCTCCTGTGCCACAGTACAAGAGATAACACCTACTAACTGGGAGGATTTGGGTGATGTTGTTGCAGTTCAAGGACATCTAGGATTTCTAAATTTCCCAGCATGCTTGGGAAAAGTCTGTTCTAATGAAAGAGTTCAAGAAACAGTGGCCTCAAAACTTGAAAACAAACAACTAAACTAAACATTTGTATGAATTAGTGAATTAGTGTATATTAGGCAATATACAAACCATCTAGGAACAGAGTCAAACCACCTTCCTTTGACTCTCCCTCCAGTGTCCCACATTGCAGAAGGTGGCGCAGCCTGTGGAGCAATCCAAATGATGACTGGCTCTGAAGTGGAAAATGTCTTACAGAATGAAGCCACAGCAGTCTTTGTAGTGGACAAAAGTCATTGGTGTTATGGTATTGTAACAGATACAATCCCTAAAGTAGGGCAATTTCAAAGGAAGTTGACGTGTAAAAATAGTGCAGTTCTTCACTGTTAACCAAACACTCTTCCAGCAAAAAAAAAATACAAAGAGCATGCTCCAAAAAATTGTAAAGGCGCAACAGCTGCACTTAGCCTATACAGGTGCATTACTAAATGTAAGAAGTGAAAGAAAAGGAACACGCACTTCCAATACAGAGTGAACGTCACACTCAGGCTCGTGGTAATTGTACTTTTTTTTTGGTGGTGGGGAGGAGTAAAACGAAGGAATAACAAACACATGCTAGCTGGCTGAAATTATTAGTAGGTAGGATGGTGTGGTTACATTCTATAAGTGACTGCAAAATAGCTTTGAATAAGTCTTCCAGGGGAGCAATGATTTTTATACCTTAGCTTCCACAGTGGCTGGTATGATAGCTTACCTTTTATGGCATTGTGCCTGCTGTGGCTCAGCCTAAAATGTATTCAAGATTATCTTTTCTCCGAGGGTGATTTTTATACCATGGCTTAGAATCTTAAGGAAAATGCTTTATTCAGTTGTGACTTTGTATGCAAGTACATTTTCTGTGGAAGCTCTTACATGCCACAGCTGACATTGAAACTTTTACATTTAGTCAGTAAAAAGTAAAACTTAAAACACATACGTTCACATCCGATAGTGATATAACAAGGTTCTATGCTGCTCATTGCCCAAAAGAAACATTTCTGGCACATAAACAAGCTGATATTTAAAGCCACCTCCAAACAACATTAATGTTACACTATTGAAAAACATCCCAAAATCACATTGTCCTTCATGCAGTGTCCTTTATGCAGTCCAGTAGCAAAACAACTGCCAGTTAAGCTTTTAACAACACATATGCTCAGATTGTGCTAGTTTCTGTTAGATTCGGCTATTGATGCGGCAGGTCACAATGCAATTTAGAAGCAATTAAAAGGTAATGAATGTGCTGAACTGAAACCTCTGCCTGGGAGGCTTTTTCTGTGTACAGGGGAAAGTAGATAGATTTGTGTCCTTCAGTAATTTCTGCTGGTGAAATGGCAAAGCAAAATGCTTCTGAAATGGGCCTCAGATGTCTGAAGGACGGTCTGTTTTTGTGAGTGTGAGCAGCGCTGAAGTACTGTGATACACCAGCTGAAACACCTACACATAAAATCAAAGCAACTTCTTAAACCCATAACTATCCAAGTATTCTCTCTGCATAATAAGGCTTTGGGAAAAAAGAAAACTGACAATACCCTTTGGATGACACACAGTTTCCACATACTGCTGAATAGCTGTGGGATTAATATCCTATCAAACAAGGTAGAAATTATCTGCATAGTTAATGATGGTCTATGTCAAACACTGATTAAAACAATTATATTCTATTAAGCCACATGTATTCAGACTGGTTTATCCTCATTTGAAAGATTTATTTGAAATCACATTTCATGGTTCTGTTTTCAATAGTTACTGGGCCTTGTGTCTCCAAGCACTTTGTCGATATTCCACAACAGGTCAATCAGGTGCAAAAATAACGTACTTCTGTATCTTTTAATTTGGATGTACACTTTTCTTATGTTTTTAACCTTTTGAGCGTTCTTATTGCAACTAATGAATTAACTGGCTTTAGACCTATTCAGGCCAAAGATATTAAGAGTGCCAATGTTTTGAGTACCGAAACTAAGCTGCTACAGAAATATTGAAAACAGCTTTCTTGCTGCTTTTATATATATTCCTACACATGAGGATGTACAGTTTTAAAAATATAGTGAATGTATATATTCTTTAAATTTAAGATAGACATATACTGTGTATATGGAGAAATAAGTTTGAAAGTTGCTATTTAGATAAGACTGAGACAAGATTACATTTGTGTCTAACAAAGTATACACTTGCATGCACCTTACTTTCATATACCAGAGTTTCCTGCCTCTTCTCAGGATAATTCATACCTAATAACAACTAAAGAAGCAGAAAACCTGTGTTTTACAGACCATACAAGCAGCTTATGCTCAGGTTAGCCAGAGCCCACTGTAGCAACGTTTTAACTATTGACATTTTCAAAAACTTCTACATAGAAATAATCAGAATATTCATTGAAATATACTTTATTTTATGATTTGTGAGTAGTTCACAAACCCAATTAGATTTCTTGAAGCATATTAAGTACTTGAAAAATAATTTAGGAAAACCAGTTTCAAGACAGTTGGAAACGAACTATATTCATTTTGCTGTTTACAAGCCGGGATCCCGCAGACCGGGGCACAGGGCCCAGGCTATGGGAATGATGGCAGTGGTACTGTCAGTGCCAGCAGTGCCAGGGTCAGCCAAAAGCCTACTGTGCCTCTCTGGTTTCTGCAGGACTCAGGGGAGGGAGAGGAAGGGTGACGGTACCTCTAGCATAAGCAGTCATTACTAGCGACACTCTTCCAGATCAATGTATTTCTAGCCAGAAATATCTTTGTATATCAATAGAGACAAACCTGGCCTAGCCTTTTTGTCAGAGACCAGTAACAGACAATATATACAGTCATTTTACATGTTCAAGTGCACTCCAGGTTTATGCTCAAGAAAACAGATATTCTTATATCAGGTATTTTATTTACAAATAAATTATTTTTTAATATGACAGCCTGCAAAGCTAGCAATGTCTTACCTCTTTGGAATAAAAATTAAAACCTGAATGCTTTTCCTTCCAAACCAGGTGTTAAGTCTTATCAACAACATTAATTCAGCTATTCAGTCCTGATATTTTCTAAATGATTCAGTTAAAATTCTTATCCAAAATAGATTTTATACCACACACACAAAATCTGTTATAAGCCAAGAAATGTTAGGGTATCCTCATTAAAAAGAAAGCTTGAAAATAATTCACTAAACTTCTTCCAAGTTAGCATATTTTTCTGATATTAATAAAGGGGGCAGGATCAGGCTTAAAGAAGAAAAATAAAATCTGAACCAGAACTACTGCTATACAGGGCTATGGATTCTGTTTAAATTGTTATTTCCAATGATGGGAAGAAAAAAAAAAAAATCTTAAAATGCCTGGGGGTGGCTTCCCAGCTTGCATTTTGTGAGAGTGTGAATTATTTCACATGACAGAGGATAACTGCACATAACCCCATTTAATGTGAGATGGCACTTTTTTTAAAGCTATTTATTTCAGCTGCTCATAGAAACATGATGAAATTCTATTAAAGAAAGTATATCAGGGCTACCTGTTGTAGATGTTTTACAAATATAGGTAACCTGACTCTACAATAAAGGTTAGCTCAGTTACTTGGTAATACTGAATAGTCAGCACACAGCAGCCACCAACTCTTTAGGATGGAAATTTTTGTGAGAACACAGTCTGTTCTCAGAGTAAATTACTATTTTGACAGTATATACTGTAATGTTTACAATGGAAGAGAAAAACGGAGAAACCAGGAATAAAAGAAAATGTGATGGCAATCAACTTCAGAGGTGCATTTCCTGAAAATGATAAAGAGAAACCATACCGTACCTCAAACATGCAGATAACAGGCTGTGGTGAGCTGACCTTGGCTGGACACCAGCTGCCCACCAAGACACACTATCACTCCCCTCCTCAGCAGGACAGGGGGAAAAAGATGGGAAAAAAACCAACCCTCATGGGTCAAGATAGAGGCAGTTTAATAAAGCAAAGGCGATGCGCAGAGGCAGAGAAAACAAAAGATATATTCTCTACTTCCCATCAGCAGGCGATCTTCAGCTACTTCCTGGCAAGTAGGGCTTCAGTACATGTAGTGTACTCTGGCAAACAAATATTGTAATAATGAATGCCCCCCCCATCTTTTCTGTTAGCTTTTATTGGTGAACAGACATCATACTGTATGGAATGTCACTTTGAGTCAGCTGTCCTGGCTATGTCCCCTCCCAAGATCTGGCCCACCCCCAAGCCTACTAGTGAGGGGAGAACGTTGGAGAGACAGCCTTGATGCTGTGCGAGCACTGCTCAACAGCAGCCAAAACCCTGGTGTGTTATCAACACCTTTCTACCTACCAATACAAAGCACAGCGCTATGAGGGCTGCTGTGGGGAAAATTAACTCCATCTCAGCCAGACCCAATACACAGACAAATACCTACACAATCTGACCACTGTCAGGGATCAAGCACAAAACTACCCCTTCCAGTGCAGCGCTCCAGAGACCAAAATACTCTGCATTTGTCTGATACGCTTAGAAAATTCTTCTGCAAGAACTGGAAATAGGCAAAATAACTGGCTGAAACACCTCCAGACTCCTGCAGCAGTCACCTATGGACCTTGGTATGCAGCAGCTGAAACCAGGGTGGGGAGCAAATGAGGCAGCTGACGCTTGAGCTGGGAAGTCACCATGGTTAAACCGGCAACCAAACAACTGGAGTTCCCGCTGCAGCGTCCATTCCTCATCTCACTAATAGAATCACAGCAGAACACACAGGTCATGCTAACCCTTAAACAACTCTAGTAATTATCACCAGGAGAGAAAAATGAGAAACACTGGGCTTAAAAAAAGTTGATATACATTTGCTGAAGCTGTATAAAAGAACAGGCTAAAAGGAAATAGCACAAATTCTTGAGGCCTTTACATGCCCAAGTAATTGAAAGCTTATGTGGGGTCAACTGGCATGCAGGACTCAAAAGAATTTGAGACTCAAAAGCTTTTTTTTTCCCCAAACCACCTTTTAATCACAGCAAAATTTCTCTAGTGACATCAGATTGTAGATCTCTGAAAACCCACAGAATCAGGCCTGAAAACTCACTGCCCATCCCAAAGGCTAGTTCAAGGTTTTTTTTGTTGTTGTTTTGTTTGTTTTTGTTTTGGTTTTTTTTTTTCAATAAATCGATCAAAATCAAATTTTCTGCCATTTTTTAGCCTTTATACTTCCCACTGGGTTGAGGTATCCCGCGTCAAAAAGCATTAGAAAAACTAGTCTTCACAGTTAAAAATAGTCAGCATAATTCAGGTTTGGTGTCAAACTATGACAGGGCTACTCTTCCAGAGCCCTGCTCCAAATCTTGAGTGCTTTGTTCACAAGATACTTTTTCTTCCATGATGAAAATGGAAAATGTACTGCACTCAGCATCTCTGGAAATCAACCTACTGATTTCTGCAGCTGCATACTGATGCAGGAGTGCAGTTGCAAGCCCCCCAGGCTGGCTGTGTTGGGCTTACTGAATTCCCTGAACCACACCGACAATTCCCAGCTCCTCGCTCTGTGTCCACTGCTGCTCATCCCAGCACCGAAGGGTAGCTCATCCCAGCACCGAAGGACGTAAATACTTGAAAGGTCCTGGGTTTGGGTATTTAGTGCCAATTCCTGTCTTGGTAAGCTTCCTATCGTATTTGATAAAGAGTAATGATCTGGAAATGTCGTTTACAAGGTATCGTAAGTTTGGGGAGCAAACTTAACCAGATCCAATTCCGTCATCCTGGCATGACGCTTATTGTCAGAGCAGGCCCATTTCATATGCATTTCAATAACACATCTGTACACTGAATCAGAATAAGTTCCAGAAAATGACCCTGGAGGCAACAATAGCGGTAGCAATAAAAAGATGTAGACCTTTATAAATGGAAATAACAGAAGGAATAATTAGCATAGCGATCTTGTTAACTTCAGAGAGTGCTAACCTCTTCCTTTAAGACTGGAAAGAATAATTGCATTTTTACAAACTTATAGGTGCAATAAAAATAGCTCTAATTTACAAAAAAGGTAAAAAGTGAGTTCTTGAAGTTTTATGACACTCCAGTATTAAAGCTGCATAACGTGCCTCTCTTGCTGCAGATACTCAAAAGCTACCCTTTTTCATCTGGGCCTCTGTGTATATTACAAGTTGGATCTAAAAGCTACAGAAGTGATGAGTCTTTCCACTAGCTTCAGTAGGCTTTGGATCAGACCATGTATTATGACTTCACAAAGCAAAATGTAGCTGGTATTCTGGACAAAGCGTAACTAGTGAGTGATAAAGCTAAGTCGAACAACCAAAAGATAAATGCACAATTCTACACAGGAATATGCTGTACCTTTGTGCTGCCAATGAAATTACTTTGGATGAATTCTCTCATACAAAACCACATGTAATTCTGCAAAATTTTTAAAAGATATAGCTCAGAAGTCCCACTAAGAGTTAAATGTATGCAAGGGCTAAATTAAACATGGAATTGTGCACTTTGCCTCTGATTCAACAGGGTACTTAGAATGCACTTACTCTAAGTGCATTGACTTTATATGTTTGAAGTTAAGAGTATGTATAACGTGCTGGATCAGCACTTGGTAATCTATTTTACTGGGACGTCCCCCCAGGAGATACTTCCTCCCTTGGACTTGTCTACCGCCTCCTTGTACCCCTTCCCAAGTCCATGTTTCTTCAGCTTCCTTCACCTTTCCAGACTGTCTCTTGCTTCTCTACTTGCCAACACATCAGGTAATTTTTCTTCTGCTTCTGGTCTCTTCTTCCACCATACAGAGCTCTGCCCCTCCCTCCTGTACCTTGCCCCCACCTCCCCTTGCCTTGGGCTGGCTTTGGTGCACCTTGTTAGCCATGTGCCTCTCACTGCCTGGAGACAAGCATCCTTCCGTACGGTTCAAGAGCTCAGAATTTTGCCAGTTTCAAACACTGATGAGGACTGTTGAATTGAATGTTATGGACTTGTCTCAGCAATTAATTCAGTTCATTTAATAGATCTGAAAGACCATAAAAATTCCAAAAGATTAAAGTAATTGGCTGAACGTAAACTGGAGTTACCATAAAAAGATTCTGTATTTCCGCTGGACATAAAGAATGCTGAAATAATGAACAATTAACTTCTTCCCACCGCCCTGTGTCTAGCAAGGTCCAGGATTCAAGTAACCAGTGGTGAAACAATTCAAAACTCTAATGAGGCAGAAGACAACAGCATCTCCAGTCTAGGTGTCTGGTCAAGAAAACCCCTGATATCACTAATTTTTCCAAGAAATCCTGAGCTATCCAGAATGAAAAAGCAGGGAAAGACTGACCATTATAATGAAGAAAAACAAAGAAAGAGGAAAAGAGAGGAGGAGAGAGAGAAAAGAGATGGCTAAGTATAGTAGAATGCAGTGTTCGTGGAAGGCATGATGGTATGCTTCAATAAGAAATTAATTGCCGTACATTTAGAATGATGTGCATACTACTCCAGTAGCTTTACATACAGAGTCAAAAGAATTTTCCATGCATGCCACAATTCAGAAAAGCATTTTGCTGAAGTCAGACCTAAGGAACTACTTCATGGTAAGAATTTATATGCTTTCTTGAAGTGGGACACCAATACCCTGAATATCTTATCCTCTTTGCTACCCAGATAGCATTCAGATCTCCTCTTCTGATTTATTGTGACAATATCAACAATAGCTAATCAAGAAGTTGTTTTGCACTTGAGATACAAGCCCAAAAGCAGTTTGTGCTGATACTTGATCCTGCTTCCAAAACAAATCCATACAAGTTAAACTATTTTTCAGGCTTTTTATCTCTTTAATAAAAGGTCACCATTTCCTGCTTCAGCAGCGTACATCAAACTGTACAATTCTTTAGAGAGGATTATTTCTAGCACATTACTTCCCAGAGCATAACTATTCTGTAATATCCCTTAACAATCAATTAGGCCTGAAACAAAGTCTGATATAGAGTTAATGGCTTCAAATCTTCCCTCAAATCCTTTGAGCGAACAAGTACCTTAAAACTGAGCACATTTGAAAAGCCATAGGAATGGTAATATTAAAATGGTTTAAAAATCTTTAGGCTAATGCTAACTTAAGCAGTACTGCCCATCTAGCATCCTGATTGTTTTGTTCATCCCTTGAGTTGATAAAAACCATAGAAGCATTCAATATGATGGTTAACTTTAAGCTATTATTAAAAGATGTTGGTCACATTCAAAGCTTAATAGTCAAATAATGCACCAGAATTCTGCTTGCTTGTCATATGATCATAACGGCGTCAATGAATAGACGCTGAACTCATGATTATCTTTTCTGCCCACAACCAGCCCTCTGGACTTCAGAGGGACTTTTCGAGGCACAAAGATTTTCACATGCATGAGCAATATTTTCAGGCATGAGCTTAAATCCTGAATACCTTCCAAGATACCTCTACTCAGACACCATGCAAACAGAACAGGAATTTTGCTACATACCCTGCAGCTACATGCATTCCCCATAGACTCTCTTTAACAAGTATACTTTCTGAGAGTTCAAAATAGAGTCTGAAATACTGGGGTTATACACAGCATTCCAGAGATATTTTTATGCACCGTACAAGTTCAAGAGGAGATGCATCA
This sequence comes from Alca torda, assembly GCA_008658365.1. Classification (NCBI taxonomy): domain Eukaryota; kingdom Metazoa; phylum Chordata; class Aves; order Charadriiformes; family Alcidae; genus Alca; species Alca torda. The sequence continues at coordinate 12,599,761 of CM018087.1, read as the reverse complement.
CCTGTAGGTGGCAGTATCTTATCACGTTGTCCCGATGGGAAAGCAATTCCCTAAGTTTTATTCTTTATAGTGAAGAGATGGGGGGGCAAAACCAGAAGCCACATTTATGACACAGGCAAGCCAGAAATCGGGATCTTTCAGAGTTTGTTCACTACTAGTACACTTCGTGGGATTTTTTCCTTCTACATTTCTATGCCATTAGATGGTTTATTGACGTTATTACCCCTTTTTGCAACAGGGGCACCACACCTAGACAACAGTAATCATCATGAGAAAAATCTATTTGCCAGCACTATCAACTTTACTATACACTTGGTTTTCCTTGAAAAATGCCCTGATATTTTGGGGCAATAGTTAAGCTGTTTCCTAGAAGGCAGAGATTCATGCTAGCACATGCTGAGTGCACACAGGCTTTTTGTACAGCTGGAGAGCAGCATACTTTAACTCAATCTCCTTTGCAAGTGGGTTAAGATTTATAGATGTAAGGTCCACACATTACATAGTATAGGAAAATATACCTTTTTATCATAGTTGCTAAGATCAGGAATCTTAGCTTTATATGTAATTTCATTATTATTTCCATAATTAAGCACATAATAAGCTTCAGTTTGTCTCGAACTCTAAATTTCACTCCAAAATACCATGAACTCCTTCAAACTCAGCCTACCACAAACTGCCAGCCTCATTCATTTTGCCATGTTCCGGTACTCCATTTCAAAGAAAGTACGTAATTGCTTTGCATAAACTGTGCACCTGCCTTTGAATTCATAATCTGTTTTTGTATAAATGATAATAAAGCACTTTTCAATATACTATATGGAGGAAGCCATATAAAGCAGTTTATAATTGCAAAATACTGCAGTCAGCTGAACTGCAAGCAATACAAAAGTCAATTAACTGAACCATGATAAGGAACGCCTCTTTCAAAAAAGTATTATCTCTTCAAGAGAAAAGCTCCTCCCTCAAACAAATGGAGAATGATAGTGATACAAAACAGAGAAATCAAGAACTATTAGAATACATTTGTCACAGTGACAGAAAGAAAACGTATGTTAGAAGTAACCTTAGTGATGCAAAAATCTTCATAAAGAGAAAGCCAGGCAGGCACACACAAAAGCTATTCATCAAAACTTTACACCTCCTTTCACCAGAAACACCTCCAGTCTGGCACGGTTCTCACAGGGCAATATCTGAGCAATCCCTAACGAGAAAGACTTGTAGAAGAATCAATCATATTCTTTCACGACAAAATTAGAAAGTTGAGAAAACAAAATAAAGAGGTAAGTTGTCTCAGTGAGCTCTCTAAAACAGATGATTGCATTACGCAAAGTGTACTTTTTTGAAGGAGATAGAAGCGTGTCTGTTATTAGAACTTGCAGTGTCTTTGTAATTCCGTTTCCATTATTTTTATAAGATGAGACACCAAGCCCGTGTTAGATTCAGTAGCTCACTTTCAGTTTTTCACTTGCAACTTCACTTTCAAAGCCTGAAATTAGTCAGTTTGCTTTCTTTTTAAATGTAATTCAGGATTTTTCTTTTGCCTCTTTCCACTATTACTTTTCAAGCTCCTTAATCAATATATTCAGCCAAATGACTCTCAGCAATTTCCAATTTTTTCAGGTAACACTTATTGCTAGTACATGATGGATACATTTGAGAAATTTCTTTTGCTCTCCCCTAATTTCTCCTTCAGGGCAGGCAGCCACATCCTCCAATTTGCCTCCCTCTAGAGCTTCCCATATTTGCATTTTAGACAGCAACACCAGACATTATAACCTTTCTTACTTCAAACCAAGTAATATCTATTTTGGGGCATATAAGGTAGTTGGCAAGCAGATGTATCTCTCATTTTAATAGTGCCTTGTCTTCTAGGAAAAGATGACTGCTATACTGAGTTAATCAGCTTGCAACAAAATGCTTTGAAAGATAAGGTGGCATAGTTGTCACAAAACTGAGGCTGTCAAGGGCAAGGAAAAAAAAAAGAAATTAACCTGACCAGTAGGTAGGATAAGTCAGTAGCACACAATGCAAGAAGATGCGTTTCACAGAATTTCTACCTTATCTGATGTAGTGCTTGAAATACTTGGTATGAAGGAGCCAGGGTATTGGAGGGATGACTTGCAACTGAGGTATGTGGATACAGTCATAAATAAAAATATCTTCATGGTTCTGAGAATGTTCTTAGTTGTCTGAAAAATAAAGACATATTAGGTACCCGTGTTCAGCAGATACTTCTGCTTGTGTTTCTGCCTTCTGTCTGTAACATGGGGATAATGCCATCCATTCATTACACAGAGGATGCATAAAGGCAAAAAGATGTCTGAAGCTTTCACGTGACTGTTGTTCAGTAGAGCTGGCTGGGGCCACACTGTGTACAATTAGGGTGAGATAAAATATTGAACACTGCTCAGTCTGTGAGCATCTCCCAGTAGCACACTGAGTAAGGCAGAGACACCACAGATTAATGGCAATGCTGCGGTTAGAGACCACACCATAGTGCTACAACAGATGAGTCTGCAACTTGTTCCTTATTTTTAATATACAAGCCTTAATTCTTGTATTTCCTAACTTTTAGGTGCTTGACTTTGCTACCTTAAGTGTTCCTGTAAGCATTTTGTTTACAAAGTCTATGAAGTGTTGTTACAATCGTATGCCATACTACTAATTGTATTGTAAATAAAGCTGACCACGTTCCCACCTCTGAAAAAGCACTTACACCCAGCACTTCTGTTATTAAAAGGAAATAAGAACATTTACCAAAATGACACTGCATTAATTACCTGCCTTAGGCTTTTAATTATATTTGACTTAATAAAATAGAGTACTTATCACTGCACCAACTCCTGTACTGCACAATCACCAAGGTACTGAACTTTATCGCTCAATAGGAAAGAACAAGTGCATCTAAGCACATAATTTTATGGATTTTTCTCTTGCTCTCTGCTATAACCAGGACAACATTATATATCAGTCTTACTGGAACACTTTGGAAACACTGAAGTATACTATACCTGTACAGTCTACATGTACATGTCTCCATCTAGTGGTTGGTCCCAATTCAGAACTTTTCTCCTAAAGGGCTCAATTTGAGGTGATACAGGTGTGTACTTTGATACTGCAAGCCTCCACTGTTTCCTCCTCCTGGGTCACTGTTGCCGAGGGAATAGAGGGGAGAGCATGGAAAATGGAGACCCTTTGCCATAGCTCGGCTCACAGTGGCACCAGCCTCCTCCTCAAGCAGGAGCTGTCTGCAGATCCACATCCATGCTCCGCAACACATTTCATTATTCATGCTTCAGGTTTGCAACAGGAGACCTTGCTGGAAGGTAGCTAAAAGCTGCGGAGAAGGCATCAGTGGACCTTGTACTAGCTACAGACACGTTACTATGGGTCCCGCAACAGTGAAAATACGGAGGCAGGGCAAGAAAGTAGTACGTGTATGTTACCTGAGCAAGGGCATCTTGGGCAGAGGAACAGCTCTAAGGAGACTGTTGTAAATGCCATGCCCTCTGGTCCAAAACAGACACCAGCACGTAAAAAAATGCCTGTAAGCATGCAGTTCTCTTGTTATTATGTAATTTTATACATCTACATATGTATGTTCTCTATATAATTTATACATCTATATAATTATTTAAATAGAATATACATATTTATTATACACCTAAACATACCTGGGATAAAAAGGTATAAGACATAAAATAAAAACTATTCTCAAATACTTTTTTTTTTTTTTAAGTTAAACCTGAAGCATTGCCTAACACTATCCTGAAGCCAAACTAATTTGAGCTTCTCCAAGTCCTTAATCTGCCATGCTCATAACTCAATAAATAGTCACTGGATTAGTTCCTTCCATTTAGCCGGCTTATTCATGTGTGGTTTTTTTTTTTTTTTTTTTATTTAGCCCATTTCTAGATCTTCCTGTAATTATGAATAAACACACCATTATTATTTACCACCAAATGATGTTTCTATTCCTTTCCTTGTCTCTAACTGCACTCCCGTTAAGTTGCCAACATTCTCCTGAGAATTTCTAAATGATTGCCTCTCAGGAGGAATTCAGTATTTTTTACTGTTAACTCCACAGTTTGCATTTATTCTCTCTCTGGCTTAGAACCTGGCACACATTTCCTAATATATGGGGGTGTTTTGAAAGATTTCTTTATTGCTGTTCTTGCAAGTTACGTTACTGGCACTTCTGCTCAACCAGTAGAAGTTGTATATCAGAATCCATAAAATCCAATACCTCACTTTTTTTGATTACAGTTACAGATAAACAACCTAAATTTAATGTAACAGTTAAGATCTTGAAAACATCATTCTACAATACTTAAAGAATCAGAATTGGTTAAAAATTAATCTTCGCAAAGAATACTGCAGAGTCAGATTCACCATGGCCACCTGCTGTGAGTGTAGCCGCCACCAAGAAACACTAATGGCAGGAGCATATGTTAAACCCTGTCCCTCTCCTGGGCCAGCGTTAAAAGCTTTGAGCTCTGTCCTGGAATTTTAAGCTTCAGTTGCTACTATCAGAAGAAAAATATCTGAATGGGGAAAGGTGGGTGGGAAGAGGTAGAGGTACTTCACCTTGCTATTTTCCTAGGAAACTTGTACCAATGGAATTAAGAGCATCTTTTAAACTGAAAATGCTGACGAGTAAGATGGCCTAATGGCTCAGGCCTGTCTCCCTCTTCACTACGTACTCTTACATGTACCCTCTGCATCAACAACACTTTTCTCCATTATGAGAGGATTCACGGATATGAATCATCCGTGCCGAAAATACGCTCCCCTAAACATACTTTTTACAGGCTTAACTGTCTTCCAGTTTAGCACCTTAAACGGAGCTTATTGTGGTACTACACAAGCCTCTACAGAATCGAAACAGCCACAGGACAGGCGTAGGATTGCTTTTTTCAGTGACTGGTGGCTCTCCAGATGCTTCTGTTGTGCCACGAGGACCAGCTGGAGAACAAGGATGTGTGGACAGTCAGATCCCTTTCCCTGTGGAGTCAGCACCCTTGAGGACATTGGGACTTGCCAAATACTCATTCCCATGGCTCTGGTATCACCTTGTCTTCGTAACCATGGCCACCTCACCATATTACACTCACAAACTTATCCAGCTCTGTTCTTAAATCAATTGGAGCCTGTAGACCCCCATTGCACTTACTGGAAAGCTGCTGGAGAACTTCTTAATTAAGTTACTTCTCAGTCAAACATCTGTCCTTTACCAGAACACCCATTTGTTCTGAATTTAAATAGCTCTTTTGCTTCCCAGCAGAGCAAAACAAAAGCTGAAAAAGCTTTCTACAAGTGCATCAGAGGTCTAACAGTTACACATTTTTAGTCTCTTTTGCATGACAAGCCCTCCATTCACGTTACTAGACCTTTTCTTTATCTGTTTCCATTTGAACCCATCTTCTGAAACAATTCTGGGTAACCAGAATTGCAATCGGCTTTTCTGAGGAGTGTCACTACAGTACTTTGCACAATAGCATTAATATTTCCTTTTCTCAGTTGGGAAAAAAAACATCTTTTGATGCATCCTGAAGGATCACATTTATCTCTCTTATGGCTCTGTCTCATTAGTGCCTGATAGTCATTCTGTGAAAGAGTACACAAAGTCCTCCCCTCCCTCAGCCACTTCCAGCTGATGAGCTTCACACTTAGAGCAGAAATCCCTATTGTTACTTTCAAAGGGCATGAATTTGCATTTTATACAACTGAATTACAATTTCATTGCCATTATTACAGTCCTCAAGTTCATCTAGTGCTTCCTTTATGGTATTTTCACCTACTTTTGCACTGGGACATATCCACGTAAGAAATACTCATCTCCCCTACTGCTCAGGGAAAGGCTCTGAATAACTCAATCTGTCAGTCTGCTCCTAGTCTGATAAATCTTTAATTCATTTATAAAAATGGAAGAATTGCAAAAGTAGAGAGGCACAATTAGATAGCCATTTTTGTATACAAACACACACAATTCAAATACTAAAGTCCTATACAAAAATCATGATGTGATCTTGAGACTTGCTTTTACATTTAAACGCTTTTTCTAACCATTAGGATGGAGCTTTAAATTTATACCCTCTTTACTCAGATATGATCTTGCATTATAACAAGTACTTTAGGACCAGATCCTTATCCACTTAGACTTCTTAAGTATTATTTTTTCCAAATGATAACATCAATCCAGAAAGTAAACAGAAAAAAAAAGTATCTTAATTATATTTATTTTATCTATCAATTAAATAGGAAATGACTGTTCTGACAGACCAATGTGATGGAGCAAAACAGGACCAAATTACATTTGCCATTAGAAAACAATACAAATCAGAAAGCACCAAAGCTTGCAAACTCAGCTCTGTATTAACTACAACACCTTGTAGGAGCCCTGAAATTAGGATTGCTTTCTAGAAAAACTGAAAACAGGGCCTCATCTGGCTTCCTGTGAAAATTATGTGGTCAGTTGGTGCAAAAGTTCACACAGATTTAGGTTTTGTACCTTCTGGACTTTATAATTCAGCTTTGTATAGGTGTTGTGTTTTGTTTTTTAAAAAACACCAGAACAACATTTTTAGCTTGAAGCTTTAAGTTTGTGGTTTTACTATAAAAAAATTTCTATGCCACCTTTTCAGTTTTCTAGGGAGGCAGATCTTCAAAATAATCTGTACAACACGAAATTTTTCCTGAACAAAAGAACTGGATATTAGAATATCTTTCACTCTTAATTATACCCTATCATATAGTTTTAAAACTGCATGCATGAAGTTAATTGTAATCAGCTTGTCTCCAATATTCAGTTTCTGAAAGTGTCAGAAATAACAGACTACTTCCTGTGAACGTTACTTGTCGATTGGGAAAAGCCGCACCGAAGTTCCTCCAGAGCGGAAGCAAGGTGAGCTCAGACAATGGGATCCCCACATTTTCTTAGCTACTGTATAACTTGGCTGAATTTTCATAGAAACATAGGACTGGAAAAGACCTGCTGCATTACAACCTAGTTCTTTGCAGTTGTGGATAACCCTGAAACATATGCCCCCTTCAGAAGGCTCTGCAGAACACCTGGGCACATGGGACACCTCACACTCTGGTAATAGCGTGTCACAGACATGTCCCATGGGTGACTGCCATGGTGAGCAGCTCCCCAATGCGTTTTTCTAATGCGGAAGGCTGTTTATTGCCCTGTGAAGCCCTCCTGTAGCAGAGAGGGCCAGACACCCTACCCCAGGGGAACAGACTCAAGGGATGCAAGTGGACTGCACACCTAAGCACAGCAGCATACACTGGGAAAGGGTCCCTATATTCCCAGCACCAGCAGAGGAAGAAGGGATGAACAAATGCTCCACTAATGACACTGTTTTCTTAATAAAAGTACTTGATTTAATGGGGCAGAATTGTTAGTATGATCCAGCGTTAATGCTTAAATAAGAACTGCTTCAGAAACTGAATTTCAGAATTAAAGACCTCCAGGTCAAAATCTGAACGAAGCAAAAGGAACGTGCTTTTATTGCTCCATTGTGGGGATAGCATAGCAATTCAAGTGGAAAAGAAAGTGAAAGGCGAGAACTGTGGTGTTAGAAAATCATGGTTGAAAAACTAGAACAAAGAATGGTTAAGTTGACATTAACGGAGGTAGGCGCCGTGGATCTCCAAGCACAGGCCCAGTCTTTGTGTGATGGAGCCACTGGAGTTAAGGCAGAGGACTCCCATCTATGTTACAGAGTTAAACTGACATGGAACACATTCAACCAGAAAACAGTACCCTTCATTTAGATCTTCTGCATTTATCATAAGAACTAAGTTTGTACGCTGTCTCAGGGGCTGTATCCTGTTCCTGTCGTGCTGCTAGCAACCTCCCGGACACCTGTTTAAGACAGTGTCATTACCTGAATCATCCCGTTGCAGCCTGCAACTCTTTATTGCTGTATTCCTCCTTCAAGTACAGAACCAGCCTGGATCTGGATAGATTCCTCAATCAAGTACAGAACCAGCCAGAACTGGTAGAACATACCAGTTCTCAGCTGCTTCTTCCCTGGGGTGCAAAGAAAGCATTAAAATTTGTCCTCCCTAACACATTGCCAAAAGCCACTGAGGGAGAGTCAGAAAGCGATGAGCACTCAAAGCCACCGTGCAGCGCTGGCCATTTTCAGGCTGCAGGTTGTCCTGCAGGTGTACAGCTGGCCCACGTAAAATCTGCTTTTTGAAAAATGAACACATGCATTATGCTGTCCTGTATTAACAGTGTAACAAGTAGAAATAATACCCACTTCAAATTCTTTAATATATTAAATAAATCCAGCTACTCCCTCTTCAGAGAGGGGAGCTTAGGCCTGTAGATTTATTTAACACCTGGTTAAACACTACTTAACCTCACTGCACCGGCCAACTACTTTTCATATAAGCTGAATTTTGGCTAATAATGTCCCAATTAAACAGCAGTCATTGTCATTCAGTATCATTAGGCTAAATTGGTTTCCTGGGAGATGTCCCAATAAAGCCGCCGTCCTGGTTAAATGCTTACCAGTTAAGTAAGATATGCAACACAAAAGGGTCTGTGAAAGAAGAAGAAATCCAACTGTGTTTACCCAATTCTATGTAGCTAATTTGCCAAGAATTTTAAAAATCATGCGCACCTCAGCACAGAAACTTTGACTATTAGTTTTCAAATATATGTATGTGTGTACATGTGTGTGCTCTACCAAAGAGTAAGTAGCATCTGTGTAAGTACTGTTTCTTTCTAAAGGCAGTATAATATATGATAAAAACATACATAAAGTATGTCCTGCGAGAGGGGAAATAACATGCTGTAAGAACAAAAAATTAGAAGTAGGTCTGAAGCACTCTGTGGGAGCACACTCAGAAGGCTAACTCAGGATGATCTGTGTTTAATATTAACAACAGAGAAAAATACTTTCAAGAATACCTCGTGGAAGCCTGAGTCTTCATTTCCAAATCTGGCATTTTAAAGGAAGCGTCTACCCAGAGCTGCAATAAGTTGGGCACCTAGGGCAAGACACAGCTCATTTGACTTTAGCCATTTAAAAGCAAGATGTCTAACAAAACCCAGTTGCTGAGAATTTCTCTGTTGTCAAAGAATGGCACTTCTGGTCTCAAAATCATTATCTCCAATAGGAAGAATGAATAAATTTCTTCAGATACTGATTTATCTCTAAACCCCACAGTGTGTGCCCATCCAAGTTAAGTAAAGCATTTTCATTTCCTACTATTAAACGCCACAGAAGCTGCCCTGAAGGTCTGGCAGAACTGAGTATGTGCCTTTTGGTCTGTAGGCTTTTTTTAGGATAGAGAAGAAACAAGTATCATTGAGACTGGCAAATCCAATCATTCACCTGTATTGAGTATGCAGTAAATAACGTAGGCTAAAATGGAAGAGCTATATATGAATCTCACAATGTCTTGGACTGAAGAACAGGCTTGAAAGTAAAGCAGCTTCTATTTGAACATGGCAAATAGATACAATGCTGTACACACTGCTGTGAAAAGGTATTAAAAAAAAGCTTTAATATCAGAGGGAGAGAGATAACCGTGTTAGAATGCTGTCTCACTCACCCCATTTCCAAGTTAACACACCCTGCTTCTTGGAAGATAACCTAGCAGAACATGAGACTTCGTAGGATAACGGACCGTGTTGTTGTCTGCTTTTCACAGGGTGCAATGTAGTCTGCGCGATGGTTTGCACTTCGTGTCAGAAACCAAATTGAGCCAGGAATAAAGCACAGTGAAGTGGTCAGTACATCAAATCATACCTTCCTCACACACAGTTCCTGGAGCAACTGATTTAATTGGAGCAGAGACCGATACACATCCAGTTTCTCACTGCCATAACAATTCAGCTGAGCATACCATACACCAGCTATATGAACCGATGCCAAGCGCCGTGTGGCCTGCAATCACAGATGTATAAAGCAAATCAGACCCCTCAGCATTTCTTTTGCGATCATGATGCCTTAAAAACCCCAAGAGATTTCACCACTGCACAGCTAAGTGATACTTATAAAGGTGTCATCAACAACCAGGAATAACAAGAAGGGATTCATTTATTTTAAAGAAAAGGTAAAATTTTAAGATTATTTAGTGTTCCTAGAGCTTGGGGCCTGTATGGTCTAAGCCTTAAACTGGCCCCAGGACAGCTTTCGTACTTAGGGCTACAAAAGCCTGTTCTTCTAATGAAACCTCAAATCCTTTTTTTTCTTTAGCGACAAGAGTCAACAATGAGTAACAATATTTGCAAATGCTGACTGTGTGGAAATTCGGAAAGAAGCAAACATAAAATTTTTTTTAAAGTGGCATTCTGAAAGGGAAAATTAGGTGAAGTTGTGAGCTTTGTTTGAAAACTTCTGCCAAACAGGAAAAGAACAATTTTTAAAGGCTGCTGCTGCAGTTAGCATATGGCTGGTTTTCTCTTAAGATCATGCAAGATCCCTGACAGTAATACACAGCAGGGACACAAGAAGAGCTGAAGGGTTTAAGTTTAAAAAATCTGATGCTGTCATATAGTATGACACTCTCACATTGCTGCTTTACTCTATGTTTCTTTCCATGTACTTGCAGATACTAAGACCAAAAAGATAGTACGTTGAGGCATATAGTCTCAGCTGAACATCTCAAAATTGATCCACTAGCAGAAGCATTAATAAAAATAATTAGCATCTTCTTTTGTGCAAGAATGCAACCATCAGCTGCAGGTACACCAAAATCATGAATCACTATCTGCAGTCCCTATAGTCTTGTAATCAATTTAAAGTTCACGTATATTGTTTTTTCTAAAAGATAGCTTCAATTCCTATCATATGCCAGTTGATAAGTTTCCACTTTTTGAGTGTATTCAGGACCTACTTTCAAGCTCTACTCCATTGTCAGGAATCTTAGGAACTTTCTTAAAGGGAAGTGGTGTTCATGTTGTTAAGACAGAAGAGAATTTCCCTTATCCTGATGCCCTATATCTTAACATATCTTTTGAAAGAGGTGGATCGCTTACTGATCTTTTTTCCCCCCACATACATAGCTAATTAATATGAATCAAAATCATCACTTTCATCATTCTCACTGTCATCTGACCCCCAGAAGTGTATTAGTACCTATCTCCCTTGCTTTGTTTCTCCTCCTTTTGCTCCCTGCACTCTGGTGTATTGTCTTCACTGTGCATGTCTCTCTGCCCTCTGGTCAATGGAACTTGCTATAGACCTTGTCTTCACTCTGCTCCACACCTGTAGATGACCTTAGCTGTTTACATTGCAGTGCAAGTAACATGCCATATCCTGTCTGAGCTTCGACTCGGAATAACTAATGCGCGATAGCTACCCTGAGGTAAAACAACCCCACACCTTTCCTAGCATTGAACTAGTTCTGTAACCAAGATATTACCGCTTGACATGAAGAAAATTTGTTTTAAATATTTTGTCCATCAATAGCAAGTAAAAACTGAATGGTAGCTCAAACACCAGGACTAAAAAGCAATTAGAGTGCCCAAATGCATACAGTAGAGGGTACTAAATGCTTTTCACCTCCCAGTGGCACATAAAATAGAAAAGGGCAAAACCCACACATTTCCATCTTTACCTTTAAGTTCTTTTAAAGAAACCTAATCCTCAGTTATTGGACATTCCTGATTGCACTGAAGTTTTGAAAGCAAAAACATAATTATGCTGGAGACAACTCCATCCAACACCTAATTTATATTTGTACAAGGAAAAATGTTAATACTCCCACAATTCTTGAGGCTTCACAACTCAAGATCCCAGCCTATTTAATAATTTTCTGAAACATACCTACAAGAGAGAAAGGCATAGGTTACACAGTTATGAACATTTTTAAAAATTAATACAGCCATTAAGTAGAGAAACCCATCCCTTTGATGGATTTTTTTTTTTTTTATACCAATCCAGTTTTCAATTACTAAGTATTCTTCCCCCAAAGGCCTGGAAAACTAAGTCATGCTACCATTGGAGTTGCTACTGGTAAACAATCACTTTGAAGCCTGAGTGATAGAAGGTAATACCATTTCTTTCCCAAATTTATGAGTTTGAGCTCTGATGCTGCCTGTATGCGTGGCAATGGATAAGCCTGGGATCTGCACCTGCAATGCATAACTGAAATGGAGCTCAGCACAAATGCAACATGAAACAAAGTGCAAGATCAGGCCCAGTTTTTTAAATAGATGATTAAATCATGTTTTTAATTTGCTCTCTCTGCCTTCCTGAAAGCTCCTGTTGCATTTAGCCATAACTGTAAAAACATCTCATTTGTATTGCACATTTGGGGAAAGGAGGCAAGTTAAGAAGATGTTCAAGATGTTGTAGGATGCTCTTAGCTCAGATTTCTTAAAAGAAAACAGAATTTTCATGCTGCTGCAGCCCAGTAGCACCTTATAGCAACTTTCCCTTGCCTAATCTTTCTATCTGTTTACAACATCTTTATTATTATTTATGCCAGCGACATTGCTTAATTACTTGTTTCACAAAGATGTCTCTACTGAACAGCGATAGTATTGATCTGCAGAGGTTTATTTCAATAGTACTATACATTAGAAGTGTATTAATGAGCACTGCTGTCTCCCTATTTGTTACATTCTGTTGGTATCTGTCTAATAATTTGTGCATCTCGAACATCCTATCAATGCCAGAGGAGCACTGCAAGCTGCTCATGCAAATTTATGTATAGACTTCTGTCCTATGTTTCATCAGCAATAACTGCATAATAGATAAATGCCCGATTTTTTAAGCTCATTGGAATATTTTTAATGTGAAGTGACCTTTGGTATCGATTGTAGTTCCTTCTGGTGCTTGCTTTAAAAATAACTGAAAGGATTAATGAGTTTTTGTAGCTTTTCTGTCAAGTTGGGTATTGCTGGTTGAGTGGATCTTCTTTTCATGCCAACAATACAATTAAAACAAATTATGGTACTACATAGAAAATAATCAAGAGACTGACTTTGGTATTAATTTTTCTAAATATGGATAAGGATGTGTTTTATATGGATAATAGGGACACACAGAAGTTGTGGGGGAAAGAGCACAAGTTAAGACAAATCAATTTGCAAGGTACCAAAACCACTACAGACATTCAGGGCAATACCAAGTGTCACGTATAGTCTACTTATTATCATTATCTGGCTTAAGTGATTGCATGTCTCAGTCATGTCACTGGGAATGAGCACTGGGTTTTATCAGGACTGTCTGATGTCCACCACCCATTTTGCTTTCATTGTGTCATGGTTTGGGCTGGGCTGGCCACTTTAATTATCAAATATTGTGCTTACACATGATAAAAACGAGCACTTTAAACCTGCTTGCTGCTTAATGTTTACACACATCTTTAGGAAAAAGAATAAGGGTCAGATTCCCATTTTAGCATTGATATCTGTTTTATAATCTCATTTCATTCCTTCAGCACCTTCCTTTCCTCCTCCTCAGAGAACAGATTGAACGTACTCTGATTCTACATTCCATGTGAAGTTAACGTAGGCAGAATATGCGACACTTCTGTGACATTTTACTACCCTTTTTTCCTTAGGCAAAGTTCATCCCTGAGCAAAGGGTCAACATAAGGCTTGTTCAGCTGCTACTAGTATGAAACTTAAGTATTCAGTCTCTGCACAAAAAGAATTTCATCCAAAGTATATAATATATAGCACAATTTAATTTAAATTACCCTGCCTCTAACAGGCTCAAATACACCATTACTTTACCTACAGCTTTATAGAATACAATACATCAGCTGAGCTGGGCTACCTATTCAGGTGTACACTTTTAATCCACAGAAAAATAGGGTAATAAAAAATGATCTGAAAAAAATTCACCAGAAAATAAACACTCAAGTTGCTGGCTTAAAATACAAAGCATCATGGACTCACAATTTCATCAGACCTCAGCACAGTCATTACCCCAGAGAAAGGTGTTGCAATATGCTTTTAAAACACTAGCAAACATGGTGGCTCTGTTGAATCACTTAAGCATGTTTCTCATTCTGTGTGCATTTCGCCAGTGACACAGGTAAGTACAAAAATCTTAGAATAGCCAGATTGTATTTGCTTTTATTCAGAACACAGAACAAAAAATGTTAGTGTAAACAGTAAAGACATTTTAGAAATTTTAACTTCAGCCAGCAATTTACAAACCATGATTACTGTTTCATGTTAACTGTTTGTGGGTAAAGAAGAAAAATTTAGGAAAAATAACCCAAGCTACATTTTGTTGAACAACCATCTGAACACTCTCCCCCAGCAGCTTCCCATTATTTTTTAGCAGCTTGGAATAACATGGAACACTGCTGAGTCCTTAATGCCTTTTGTGAACGCTGGCAACATCTTTCCACATGCTCATTAAGGCCTAAATTCATCCCAGATATAGCTGCAGAGTTGCACCAGAGGCAAATGTGACCTATGTCCAATCACAGGAACCCAGTAATGTGTGTTGTTACATTGAGAATATCATCACTGTTCACTTGCACCAAATGAACTTTTTACTGTAAAAATTCTCTGCAAGTCAAATAGATGTTAACATAAAAAAAACATTGTCTTGTGCTCGGCAAGAGCAAAGTAGCAGTGTATGCTATTAGACCTTAATGCTACATAATGTTCAGGAATTCCAGGGGGAAACATGAGGTTTACATCAGTGCAACAGATCCTGCTAAAGAGAAGCTTTAACCAGCTAAAAGAAAGAAACAGAAGATCATATTTCACAGTAATAGGATGTGATTTTGATTTCCCATTGAGAGGCTCTAATGCAAAACTGAGTTCATATTGCGTTAAGTAACATCTTACCTTATAGCATTTGTTATACAAAAACACATTCGTCCCTCTCATCTCTTAGGCACAACTGAAGAATACACTGCATTATGCTCAGAATAAGAATATGTACTGTTGGCCATATTTATGGACATTTCATGTATGTTATCATTTGTCCCCTCAAAACCATATCTGTAATATTAGATACGTTCCAGTTATATAGATAACAAATCAAACAGTTTAAACCACCATGTTTTTAATTCAAAATGGTTCATGTATGAAACCATTTCTTTTTCTAGTTCCAAATAAAGAGAAATTAGTTTTACCAGACTCATATCTAAAAAGCTTCTAACCACGTATTACTGAATACATCTTAGGGCAGAAGTTAATTTATCATTATTTTCATTTTATTTCTATTCCAGCAGTAATCAAAGATCTTAATTAGGATCCTTCTTTTTGAAGAATTAGCAGACACATCCCTCAAACACTTCCATCCAGAAGGAGATGCCATGCAGAATACACAAATGCAATGGAGGGTGTGAAGCAACAACAGGAGAGCAGATGGAGGTGTGACTGGAGCAATCAATAACCTTAGGGCTACACACATTTGGTCACACATGTTTCTATTAAGACTTTTATATAAGACTCTAAGATTGCAGCTGCTGAATAACATCGTGACTAATACCTGGGATTCCATGTATAAACGCTGATAAGTTATGTCTGCGTATATACAGGAATGATGAACGTTTTTGTAGTTTTTTCTTTAAAAAGAGGAGCCATGCAGTGATCTTTCCCCTTAAAAAATAATGGTGGTTGTGCTGTTGAGTTTTCTATAGTACTGTTTTTCTTTAGCACACATATTAGCCTCAGAACTACTGGCACATGCCAGAATATTCCCGTTCTCTTCTCAGAATATTGCTCATGCCAGTGTAGACAGAGCCTGTGTTTATAGTTGGTAAATACAAGTAAAAATACTGCTGGAAAAGTTCCCATTTCAGACATGAACTTTTGTCTCAAAATCTTAGAATCAGTCCTGCATCATCTATGCCACTCAAACTTGTCACATGCTAAGTATCAACTTCTCTCTGTCAGCATAAACCTGTTTAAAATTCATCAACGCATACCTCCTTTGGTTTAAATGAGTATTAACAGGTGATCCTGTGTCAACAGGAAATCACACCCTGTCTTTCCCCTGTTCACCATTTCAATGGCATAGAGGATTACAACATGACAATACAACAGCAACTTAATATCATAATGACTTCAAAATGTTTTCCCCTGAATGATTTTTTTGAAGCTTAGGTTTGGCTTCGCTTGGAGGAAGAAGCAGCTCTTAGTCTCTTCCCGTTCCTCTGGACTAAATCTGAGCAGGAAAAAATTGCAGGTGAACTTATAATGACCCTATGACACATATCTGTCTGGATTTCTGACCTAAGTGTGTCAGTTTTATGACAGCACTAATTATATCTTATTAGTATCTTGTAAGTAAAAGACTGGTACATCGAGGTTCTCTATCCCCTTCCTTTTGTTGATACACAGAACAATTTGCAAGCCTTTAAACCAGTATCTTCCTTCAGCAGAAGTGGCTTAAACTTCTTGAACCGGGAGTTCTAGGCATGATCCCTCTACCAATCATACCTGGAGTTACTGCACTGAGTCCCAATTTTGAGAGTGATTCTGCACTTGATATCACTTTTGCTCTTAGCAAAAGCAGAAAGAGAACAGGGGATAGAAAAGAGTTGGCAAGTATAGATGGAAATCTCTGTAGAGAGGCTAAAATTGCTAGCAGGGATGCTTGTCTAACTGCACAGGTGCTAGAGACCTGAAAAGCTAACAGAAAGGACCAGAAAGAAAGGATGTGGCAGAAAACAAACAGTTTGGTATGTGTCCCATAAGGCTGTAATGTAACTCCAAATATCTGCAAAACCAAACATCTGTTGTGAAATGCATCACGTAGCTTTTCAAAGTACAAATGACAGAGAAACCTGTGTTTTATTCATGCCTGGTTTTCTATGTTTACCCCAAAATAAAACCCAATGGTGATCTTGTCAACTGCATAAAATTTTATTGCAACCGAGGATTTTCTTACAACAAGTATTTTTGATACTTTGTTTTTAATAGGATAAAAGAGCGAAAATAATTTTAAGCACAAAAAGACATTCATTTCCTAGCTTAATGCAAGAGATTAATAGGGCCTTGACTCAAAAGTATTGGGAGGAGAACTGAAATAGGGAAAACATACAAGATTTTGACATTTATATAAGCATGGGAGGCTTACCAAAACGAAAGCAGCATTGGAAGTACCATCTGAAGACTTACATAACATCTAAACAGACCAACTACTTTGTCTTTTTCACACTTTGCAGCTTAAATATGTCTTTACAATAAGAACTGATGGTAACAAATAGGTACCTAGCTTCTCTAGGCAGTAAGGTTAAAGCAGCAACCTACTCGTGGTCAATCCATTTATAGTCAGTAACACCAAGATTTCCCATTTTGCATCTTAGCTGCCAATTCTCTAGTTTGATTTTTTTTTTCCCCCAGAAACTGAAGTTCTTGCAGAAAAAAAATTAATTTATACTAAATATGAGCAAATACTACAAGAAGAAAGAGCCAGAAAGAATTTTTTTAGTCAAATAAAAAAGTAAAATAAGCTTGTACTTGAAGATTTTAGTGTATATTAACCTTCTTTTTTCTCTACCTTTAACACAGTTCTTCAAAATGAAAGCAGTCAGAAGATGCATCTAGGCAATGATTGAATAGAAGAGCAGTGTTTATTAGAGCTTCTATAAAATCAAAGGACTTTGTTATCTCTTCAATAACATCAGTAATTATGCTAACGGAATAACATATTAACTGTGGAGGTTAATTAGAAGTGTACCTTCAAATACTGTATACACAATTTGTGCAATTTGTTTTTCTGTTGTAGTCTGTGCAGACTTTTCCTGAAATGTCTCCTTGAAAGAGAACTTTTTCTCCTAATATAAAACAAAACCACACATCCCTTGGGCTCCACAAACTTGTTTATGTATCCTAGTAGCCTTGCAGTAACCCATTTCTTAGAGATGCTTATGGCAACCAGTTTTAGCTTTAGAATATTCTGAAAAGGCTGCAAGCATCAGAGAAAAGTCATTCTGTCCTGCTGTTGGACACACGAACTAGTGGCAAGAGATGAAAAATCAAACTATTTACAGTTTGCATCCCTTAATTTTTTTTAAGGTTTCTGAGCACTAATTTAAACTGGGGAGTCAAGAGCAGAAAAAAAGCCAAGGAAGGCTTTATGAAGAGGAAAAAAAAGGCCCCCACAATGTTTTTTTCCACAGTTTTGCTAAAATGTTGCAGAAAATATCTAGGTGATAAGCTCTCCACAGGCTTTCTTATAAAACTGGCACACAATGTTCTTACAGCAGACATTATTAGAATACAAGACTATCCAATACACAAACACTGTATGATACTTTCTGGTTTTCATTACTCCTATATCACCTATAAAGAAAGCAAGATGACTAGGATTGGGTTTATTTTTCTGATGCAACAAGGTGAACCACCTGAAGGGCTAAGTTGTACCTGAAGAGTTAAATCAAGATGAATTATACACTTAACATTTCTATATTTGAAGTATTAAATTGTTGTTTAGCAAATTAATCTTTGTCTAAAAGTTACCATGGTCCCCTTTACTTTACATGCACAATAAAGCAAATGAGGTTAGCAGCCAGAAAATCATTCTTGCACAGAATCTATAAACACCTGCCAAACAGTACAAAATAGGAGGGATAATCATTTCTCATAAGAGACCACAAAACAGAAAAAGGAATTGTAAGCCCAAGTGGATGTAATTCAACATAAGGATGACATTGCCTGTTCGTGATGACTCGGTGTTACTCTCACAATCGTTGTCTTGCTGTTGATTTCTTTTACTTAATGTACCTGACATTGGAAGCTAGAAAAGGCTGCCTACCAGTACTGCCTTAATTGAGTTTTGAATTGTTAGTCTCAAGCTAAGAGCACCGAGTTTTCAGTCCAGCATAGAAGAAAGGTGGTCTTGCATCCCAGTGTGCATTCAGATCTCAGAAACAAGGACTTCAAGCATTTATTTTATTCATTGTCTGTGAAAACCCGAAACAAGCAACTAAACCTTACATCCTGCCAACTTGTGCCTCTATACTTGATGCTAATGAAAATTTCCTTCCCGCACAGGGATATGAGGAAGAAAGTCCTTGAAAGGAGATTGGCAGGTATCCTCAGTTGGCAGTGGGCAAAGGGGAGGCATCACAGAGACAACGGTGGGCCACAAGACAGGCCAGGAACAAAGAAGAGGGCAGATGCCCAGGAGAGTCAAGCTTGGGACAAGGAGCGTCTCCCTGCTGCCATAGCTGCTGACCCACATGCTCCTGGCCCATTCCCACAGGCAGTCCCTAGCCCAAGTCGCCAGGGCTCTCACAGATGCAGAGAAAGCAGAGCTACCCTTCTGCTGGACAGAAAATTTCCAATTTAAACTACAGATCATGTATTTTAGAGTAGAGCTTTGAGCTGACACCCTGTTAACATTCTCAGCCTGCTGTTAGTTCAAAGGGGTAAAACCTCAGATCAAACTTATGTAAAACACTGTGATTAAAGTCTAGAGCTTAAATCACTTAAAACAGTTTACCTGTAAAAGAGATCAATACCATCTGTATTTTTATTTTATTTGTTTGTCTTCACATTACTTGGGAAAAAAAAAGTTTATATCTTAGAGCACCTTGTCAAATTTTACAACTTGTGGGGTGTTTTTTTTATAACACCTTGAATTACTATCACAGGTCAAAAGGTAAAGTCTCCTTGCTGCAACTTATCTTTCAGTGAGACAAATCAGTACCTATGTGGATGTGAAAACTGGGAAATATGCTACCAAAAGAGACCTGAGCAGTGCATAGCTCTAGATGGATGTGGGAAGGAAACCTGTTAACCTCAGATTTCACACCAATCCATGAAAAAACCACAAATTTTACATGTGTGCATACAGATATGTACATAAACACGATTGCAAACTTCTTCCTGGCAGATATAAGGAAAGATACAACATT
The DNA here is from genome assembly GCA_008658365.1 of Alca torda. Lineage (NCBI taxonomy): Eukaryota > Metazoa > Chordata > Aves > Charadriiformes > Alcidae > Alca > Alca torda. The sequence continues at coordinate 12,579,943 of CM018087.1, read as the reverse complement.
CAATAATGACAACACAGCAGTCATTTTGAGGTTCTACCCACATAGTCTTAATTGAATCAAAACGATGCTAAGTGAGCATACATTTCCAGAGCTACCAACTGTACCACTCGGTACTCCAAATGTGAGCACTTGCCATGTGAAATTTGTATGGACGCACTGATAATTTTATGATGTATTTTGCTTCTTATATAATGAAATGTTACCAGATTCCCACATGACAATACCTAAATATAACTCTACACCACTAAGCTATGACACTGACAGAGTTATATTACAGTGTTAGAATAGTTTAGTATCCCCAGGTGACAAAAATCAACTAATACATGGATAAGCATTTAGTACCTTTCAAGTGAAGCTTTTACCAATAAAAAATTTTCATTCTTCCTTTCTGTGCAGTTTAATTAAGAAAAAGATGGTTTTCAAATCAACTTTAAGAAAAAAAGAAACTAAGATACAAGTGTGCCTAAGTAAACCAGCTGCCTATGAAATAAATGTGCATCTTTACTACAGAAAAACTAGATAATGCATTATAATAGCAGGGACAGAAGCTATACTCTTTCCTTTAGAGAGGGAAAAGGGAGAGGTTCAAAATAAAAAAAAAAAATATTGTTATGTAAAAATACAGAAACATACACCAAGCAGGTTTTTTTCCAAAACAGTATTACTTAGAGGGGAAAAATAACAATCTATAATCTCATTCTTAAATTTGCTTCTGTTACTAAATCAAAGAACTGAATTGCATAAACCTGAAATATTGCCTAGAAAGGCATGACATTAATTTATCCCTTTGCAAGCGGCTCAAATAAGCTTGTTGTGGCACTTTTTTTTTTTTTTGATAAAACTTTTATTCTTCTTTCCAGTGAGGGACACACACAAGCAAATTAGGTGTCAGGGTTTCAATAACCATGTCATCTTTTCCCAAAGTATTTGATGGAACTCACTGTCTGAAATTCAACTAATAAAACCCTACCTTTTAATTAACCTATTAAGTTGTTAAATGCTTTAAGAATGTCTTTAAAGCCTTGTAAAAACTACGGGTATGTAATATAAAACATGTACCATTGGCATGACATCATGCTTAATTGAAGAAATAGTGGTAATACTGTTAATGCAATACTGACTCAAAGAAGTCTATCACTGGATAGGAATAAGTAAATGAACAAACGCAACATTGGGGAAAAACAACTATTATTCTGCAAATAAGTATCTAGAGACTATAGAGGATCACAGCATGAACATCAGTCAACTATTTGCAAAAAGGCATATCCTTCAAGGGAGATATTGGAAGAGGAATACATAGCCTGCAAGAAGAAAGAAATCAGTGTATGACTATGGCTTAACTATTGCACTGTGGAGCCAGATGCACCCACCATACATCCATCAATCTGGACAGTGCTGCTAGACACTCCCTTGGCTGGAACAAAGCAGCACCAGAAAGGTTCATAATGAAGGCCTGAGCATCAATAAAATTACACCTGCTGTGGGACTAAATGTCTGGAAGGAACATAGGGAACTTTCTTAAACTTTTGTGAGGTGCCAGGACAACAGAAGCCGCAGCAGCACCTGCCATCATGAGTGACTGAAGGAGCAGAGAAAGGTCATATATAAAGTCAGAGGGACTGTAGCTTCTCTTCTGGAGAAAGCCCACATCTCACTTCAAAGTAATCCCAGGTTACCTTAAATCTTGGCAGCAGCTTTAAGCTTTTCCTTCCACAAATCAGAAATCTTGCCACATGCCACCTTCCAGAACATGTGGGGAGAACTTATTATGGCTAGTTAATTTTCTTAGCAGACGTCTACTGAAAATAAGTTCACCTAGAGGCTTTCTCATCTGTCACAAAAATATTTCTCATAGGCCGTAACTTCCTTACCAAGAAGCCAGCAAGCTATGTAGAACCCCATGTCTGAACTGAATTACAGCAATTTGAGTGAAGTTTTAACTCAGTGACCTTCTGGAAAACTAAATGTTGTTTCCCACCCCTTCAGTGTCCCTGCCAACTAAAATCTCTTGCTGTTCCAGTAACCCGTTTCTTTCTGCAAAATCTACTTAGATATTTATCTGTCTACACCTCAGAATACAAATACAGCTATAATAGCAATTTTTTTGCCTTTGCAGACAGCCCACAAAAGCTAGTGTTGTTTTGCCAGGTCTCCAGTGGAGAAAGAGATACTGCCAAAAAATTCCCTGTACCTTGCTTAGGACTTTTGTTGGCCGAGAAAATTGACTAGGTATGTTCGGAGCATTTCTTTTTTTTTTTTTTTTTTAAACCTGACTCTGAAACAGGTACACTGGAAAAGCTTTAAAGTACAGATATACCCCAGTTGCAGCATCTAATTAACAACATGAATTGTGGCACAACAACGCTGTTAATTATAACTTATATCATCTGTTTCAATGCTCAAAATATTTACAGGCTACAGGATGTTGCCACCTCAGAAATTAAACCTTGAGAGAAGTATTTCAGTATCAGCTATACTCTTGGCTTTAGAAAATCCAAATGCCAGATATATCAAAACTGAATACCAGAAAAATTTCACCTCAAATTCCTTTTAGTCCATTCACAGGAAGGTGACAGGTAACGGCTTTGAATCAAGAGCCTGTGTAGCCAGGTAACATAACTGGCATGTTGCCAAGATGAAAAGCAAAAGACAAGTTATCTATGCTGCAATATCACTGTCATACACTCTTTGTTGCAGTGCCAGAGATATTTTAAAGGGAGATTTGGCTTTTTGAACACCTTTAATAGGCTTCCTCAGAGTTTTAATTAGTAAGAGATCCAAGCAGTAGCTGACAGCTGGCAGAATCTCCTGTCGTGAGTTAAAGTCAACCTAATTAAGATTCTGGAAGGAAAGCATATTCCTCCCAACACCCTTAATCAGTCAGGCTTGGTTGGAAATGCAATATGGAACCTTTTGCCTTGACAACAGCATAACCTTGGAAATACAGCACTTCCAAACAATAATAATAATGGATTATTTCTTCATATGGAAGTTTAGTAAAACAACTACTAAATCTCTGAAACGCATTCTCCACCTTACCCTTAATAAATGTTAATACAATTTAGGATTATTTGTCATACTTAAGATTTGGCATTTTATGACTGAGACATTTTGTGCTAGTGGAGTCACGGACGGTGACATATCAGCTGCCCCTAAGAGGGGACTCACCTTTTTTTTTCCCCTGGCACTTTTAAGGATATCTATCTATTTACAACTTGAGTGGAAATACAATTAGAACATTCAGATTGAACCAGATATACATGGGCAAAGGGAGATTTGTCTTAATCATGAGCCAAGGGGTGTCTTGTCAGTTCAGGTTCAGTTGCCAGCCTGAACCTCCAGGTGCCTGCACGCTGTGCTCTGCTCTGTCTGGAGAGAGCTGGCTCTCAGGCCAGAGAAATTCTGCCATTCAAACTTTGCCTCTGAAGCATCATAGCTGTAACTAGCTCAAACTTTCAGGTTCTGCAAGCTTAATCCAAGTTTTGACACAGCTACCAAAAGTCTGTCTACTGTTCACTTTTTATTTTTTTAAGCACACTTAAGATTCATTTTAGTTGCAAACTCCAGCTTCAGATTCTCCTTTATGTATACCTAAAATCATTACTGCCTACAAGCAATTCCTAGCACCTGGCCCACTCCTGGTATGACAGACTGTAGACAGCTGAAGATGCCTGATGAATAGAGTCTGGGAAAAAAAAACCAAAAAAACAAACAACCCAGCACAGACCACTGTCTAGAGTAAGGACTGCCTTGAGGATCAAGATACAACTCCCAGCAAGCCCAGGAATCACAGCAGACAGATTTGAACACAAACCTCAGTTAGAATTATCGTATAAAGTCTCCACTGCCTTTTTCCCCCTTCCACTGCCTTTTTCTACCATGTACTCACACCTCAGCAATGATTTAATGTTTGTACTGGCTTTCTACTCATTCTGCACATTGTGTAGTTCTCCACTGCCATATAAAACGTACAACCATTTCTATCTCTGCAAATGTAGTAAGATTGCAGCCATTCTAGCGTCATCACATTTTATAGTCCTTTTAGACAGTTGTAAATGACTGCAGAAGGTACAAGGCAGTCAGGAATCAGGCCTGCAGTACTTAGAGTGATTACAATGAATATGACAATAATCCCTGTCTTTGTAAAACAAAATCCTACAAAATGTGTATACACAGAGGTTAAAGCCTCTTCGAGCAGCTGCTAAGATGCTGCTTAGACTACTCAATTATACTATTAAACCGTCAGCAGCCACCCAGGTGATTTGATTCTCTGTACAGAAGCTGTGCAGTACAAAGAATAAGATGCTGATTTTGATAGCAGATATAAGGCCGCCCAGGCAGCACAAGCTGCAACCATTCTGAAAGAAGCTGCACCCGCAAACTCTTCTTTCTGTTCCCCCAGTCACACCTGAATAATCCAAACAACAGATGTAACCGTGGCAGCTAACATCCCACACCTATCAGGTGACTCATGAGACACACATGGAGTCCCAAGAAAAAGCACTGGGAGCAAGGGTTCAGCATGATGCCATTTTGTACTATGATAAAACCAGTGACAAAGCTACCCTTGAAGTACATGACAGCATTATGAATATTAATACTTAAAATGGGTTCAGTCTTATTTATCTTTTGGATAGTGCTTTCATACCTGCAGGATATACCTCTCCTAGCAAAGACCAGGGAAGAACTGCCTTTTACTCATAATGTATTGCTCTTTAGATATTGAGATGGGTAGCTACAGGGCCACAGCCAGGAAAGATACATTTCCTTTAAGCTACCATATTCTATAGGCAGGCAGTCTCCTTGATTTTACTTTCAGCATTACATGTCCCCCTTTTTAAATCAGGTAATTTTACTTCTGCCTTTTTCACTTCAGCTCAACATCCAAGTTACTGTTTCAAGTCCACTGCAGTTAACATCTTATTCTCCATCTTTCCATCACTGTGTTTTCCTCTGCAAATCCCCAGCACACAATTTATTTCCATTACCAGGACACCTTCCCTGACTTAAGCTACTGTGGCATCCACACCCAGAACACAGTTAACAGCACTTCTACTTCCATCCTCACCTCTGCTGGCGGCCATCAGGCAGTAATGACCATCCTCCCAGCATCGGCCTCTTTCCCTCCTCCTTCTTCTGCCCACAGACTGCCCCAGTTTTCTCTGAGCCCTGAATATCATCTCCCAGCCTGACCTTTCCACCACCTCATCTTTCAAGGACTTTACCTGCACCAACATAATTGCTCTCACTAGTACATGCACATCTTCTTCTACAATTAACAAAGCAAAGACCAAAATGTAAAAGAAGACTTTTAAAGATAATACCAGAGGACACGTGTAAAAACGTAACAGACAGTTTCTTGATTAAAAACTATTTTTAAACTGGTACAACATCACTGACTTGAGAAAGTTATCCTTGATTTAATAACATGCAAAGAAGGCCAGAAATCTTAGCTAACGTTTCATCTCTTCTATAGAGCATACCACCTAAACCCCCATACTTTTATAGAAAAACAAGTGAAAAAACACCTAGGCTGTTTTTTAGGAAAAAAAGCGAACTAGGAAAGAACCACGAAGTCCTTCAGAAAGTTTCATGCTTCAGGACATAGACTTAAAACAGACCAACAAAGCCCCCTAAACACCAAACAGGACAAATGCAGGCCTCAACCCCCACCCTCCCCCCAGGGAGATTATTGTCCCCTCATTGCTTCAAGAGGCCTCAAGTCACTTTTTTAATGAGATAAATGAGACAGAAATGAACACCACAAACCCCAGACTTTCAAAACTAGGTTATAAAACCAGGTAGAAATCTGCTTATTTGAGCGATTGTTTCCACTGCTTTTGGATCACCGCGCGAGAGGGGCCTGTGGAACGAGGGGGTGTGAGCAGGGACACCGGGCCATGCTGCCGGGGCAGGGACCTCACCGACCCACGTATGTACCTGCAGGGGCTGGCGGTGGTGACAGGCTCCCTCGAGGCTTAGGGGTTGGGTCCAAAACCAACCTCAGAAATCCTGAAGAAAGTCCATGAGGTCCGGAGAGCGGCTGCACACAGCTCTAGTAGGAAGGGTTCTAGGGCCCTATCCTGCGCTTAAATAGGGCCCAGGTCCAGGTGGGGCTGGTCAGGGCAATTAACGTCTGCCGAGGCCCCCAGCACCCTCACAAAGTGCTGTTTATTTCACCGGGTGGGGTTACACCTGTTACAAACAAGTGAGTTAATTTCAGCAACAACATTTCGAAGCACGTAACAACTGCATTAAATCCCCCCCTAGTGCTCTTAGCCTGGGAGCTTGCCCTTATCTTACAACTTTGTTTTTATTTATGGCTGAAAGGAATGTCAGAAATTGGGTTCCCCCAAACTACGATAAACCCTAATCTTAGTCCCAAATGCATGCCAAAGACATCAGTTACACATTGCACCTTCAACACACCGGGAGGGCTGAAGCAGCCCTGCTGGGGCAAGGTAAGCAGGCCTCCCCACCGCCTTTACAGGAACAGAGAAACCTGTGGGTGGCTTTACCTGTGGTTCACAAACACATCCACAGCCTGCTCAAAAGTACCTGTGGAGTTTTTCTATCACACAAATCAAGAAACAAAGGAATTTGATAATTAAGGGCAAGATGTTAAGCTGGTGTAAAGTTCTTTAGCTCCCTGATTTAACTTGTGTGATGAAGAGTTTACGTGAGCCAGGATTTGGCTCAGGGAATAGCTGGTTGATGCCAACAGCTTTGCACATACATTTACATGCAAAAATATTAACTGGAAGATTGGAATTGCAGTATTTAGGATCGTTATGTGAGACAAATCAAAGACAAACAGGAGTCTAAAGTAAACCATTTTTTAATTTAAGCTGCTCCTGTGTAGAAAATCTCTCTCCCACCCCAAATCATCTTTTTTTTTTTTTTAATAGTACCAAAGATTTTATCTCTTCTATAGGTTCTAGTTTGTTGAATTACTGATCTATACAATTTGGTACCCTGCCAGAAAAAGTGGACAACAACTGATGCCTTAGAGGACTTTCTGCCCTGTTACACCTGCTCTGCTTGCATGAAGCAGCACGAAAGGTGAGGATATGGAGTTAAATTTTTCCTCATCCCTGAGGCAATCAGTGTATTCCTCGGAGTATGAAATTTGATTACACTTATTATCTTAGCTTGCATAGCTCTGACTGTCCTTACTGCATATAAAATACTTCAGTCCTGTTAGAGATCCTGCACAGCACCTGATAGCTTCCTCAGGCAGGGAATGCTACAGGTGGACTGTGCTACATGAAAGTCCACTGACCCGAATGTCAAAATAACAGATTTCATCACTAAGAGTTTACACCACAGGCCAAGGTGGAAGCAGATGATAATGGGGCAGCCTGGGGAAGCTTCAACTGTCATTGCTAATGCAGCACCTATTCTAGAAGTAAAATATATTTATATTCCATCTTCAGCGGCTGTCAATGCAAGTCCTTTGAGGGCCACTAATTTTAACCTCAAAAATTGACAAATCATTTTATGCTTGGCAGGAAGAGCGAAAGAGTCCATGGAACCTAACTGAATAAGAAATCACAAAATACCTGAAATGAAGAACATGTTTTTAATTGCTTCCTTCTTTCCCACCCTAATGTCTGTTTGTGATGGATGATATGACAAAAGAATCCTCACTAAATTCTAAGTAAATTAGGATTAGCAGAACTGGCAGTACATTTATCTTATTTAGTAATAGTTCTTTGTTTCCCTTTGGTGTCATCCTTTGGTTTTCTAGTTTACAGCATTATTGAGTGTGAGAGCTGAGATAAAAAGGTAGAAGACTAATAGTGTAGGAGGAAGGGGCAAAGGCCAAGTGTTTTTATGACATGCAGATTAAGTGTATTAAGGAAACAAATTATGATCAAAATGTCTTTCTCAATGACAAAATTTGCTGAATTACCCAGTGCAAGAAATGGTGCTTCTGAACATAGCATGGTTTGCTTTCATGTAACTGACAAAGGAACGTGCACTAATTAGGAAAACTTGGTTTTTTTTTTTCTTTCCACAAAGTGCCTTACCTTGTTGTTCATTAAAAAGGTGAGTGATAACAAAGTAAACCATTTAAGCAGCAGTGCATTCCAAAGTTCAGTGCAAAAGGAACCACGGCTGCTCAAAACTTTTGAAAAAAAATGATAATTGTGCTATTTGCTTTTGCAAGGTGTTCCAGAAAAAAAACCTTAGTGTTGTGACAGTAGTTGTCCAGCGATATATAAATGTTCCCTCTGACAACCCCCCCACCGTTTTCCCACCCACAATTCATATAGACCATAATTACGTAGCAAATACTGGTAAATACTGTCTGGGAGAAAACACAACACATCAAGCTACCGAACACCACAATTACAGGAAGGTTCCATTGCTCAGTACCCAATTAAGCCATACTCGCCACATTTGAGAATACAGCACTGACTCACATGGCATTGTAATTGTAAACTCATTTATTCAGCGGATACATAGTGTGCTGCAACTTTCATTTGCAGAATGCCTCAAATATAGGAATAATTATTTAACAAAAAGCATGCTGCCAAGGTTGAGAGAAATTAATTTGGAAGGAAGCGGCATATTCATGAGTATGTTTCCTTTGCTATTTGTATGCCTCCAACACAATCCTAATAAGTACTTTTGACGAAATAATTGACTTGGTCATTCAATCTGAACATGTATTTGAAGGTTATTAAACTCAGACACATGTCCACAGAATTCACATACTGAAAGCTCAATTAAAAGTGAAATACAAAATCAATCTTCTAGTCATATTACAGTTGTGCTGTCTCATGACAGTAAAACATAACCAAGCTCACATCAGGTGCTGACGCTGAACAATTCATTCTTAAACATTTCTTTCTCTTTTGCCTCTTTTTTCTGTTTTGTTTATCCTGATCTTTCCTGAAATACTTGAGGACACTAATCAAGGTTTCTTGGAAAAATTATGTTAAATACTTTGGCCTAGCACTGTATCTGAAGACAAAAGAGCTGACAATTGAAACAATACAAAAAAGCTCTGAACATATCCATGCATGTATATTTTAATATAAATAATAAATGTTAATGGTGCCAATTTGTCAAAACACTTGAGGCCTTGATTATACTTAAATACCAGAAGACTTAAATTATAAATTGAAGCTAATTTCTACTCATATTCAGATGCTGACCATTTCCTGGTAAAAGAAAAATTTAACTTAAGGTTTAATTCAATCTTAAACCTTAATTTAGTAGGACATCCAGTTTAAACCTACCCCACATTAATAACAGCTGTACAGTAAGTATCACAGGGAAACACTGGTCTATAGCATGAGCTACCAACGTCACAGCACTGTAAAAACCCCAACAAAAATCACCCTTTATTTTGCAGATGCGAAAGCCTTGACTTAATTTTTGTAAAATCATATAAAATATGTTGATCTTTTATGAATATAAAAAACCCACTGAAATAAAATATATTGCCGTGATGACCAAGATCTATGGCTCAAGTTTATACCCCCTGAAAGATTTATGATCTAGTTAGATAGATGAGGATTCACGGCAGTAAACTTGAGTCGTCACTGTTGAAAAAGTGATGAATTGTCAGAAATAAAAGATAGAGCAAAATACTTCAGGTCCTATTAATTCTCAAATTTTATCTTATGCATCAATAATTTCCACGTCTAAAAGCATAAATGCAATTAATTAAATTGCAATTAAAGAATGTTCTCTCTCATCACCAGATTAGCTCACCTCAGACAGATTGTGGTCATATCCCTAATCCTAAAATGTAAAGAAAAGAATGGGAACTTTCAAACTGGGTACCTTTGGACACGCAGTACTATTTGAGGCTGCTGTCATTTTAAATGAGTCAATAAAGGAGTGTACTTCAGAGCAAAGCAAACAGGTGCATTGGAGTCGCTCTTCATCAGCGCTGCTGATTTGCCTAGTGCCTGCAATCACCTGCCTTTAAGCCCAGTCCTACAGCTACATTTCGCTTAGACATCTACACCAAAAATAATTTCACTGAGTCTTTTAGCCTCATATATGGAGTTCCCATTCATTCTTTAGGGAAATGCTGCTGTTACGTCCACCAACTGAAAGATTAATATATCTGAAACAGTAAACAGGGACAAGCACTAATCCAAACCTATTAGGCCTTTCAAACAATTACATTATTGTTCTCCACTGCTTTCCTCCCTGTTTAGTCAAAATACCATCATCATGATTTTATACACACTTTGCAATTCAGTGAAAGTTGAAACTCTTTGTTATCTAAGAAGTGTAATTCTAAGCAGGGTAATTTTCTACGCATTGTAAATTATACACACATTGGTTGAAAGAAAAAAATATAACCACAATTCTTTCTGCTCATTGTGGTGCTTTCACAGTCAAGACAAGGAAGTTTTTATCAGCTTTTATAAAGTACTAACATGTTCTGATTAGACTCTCCTAAGGTTTCTTAGATGTATTTCATAAAGGATGCCTTTCTGACAAAGTTCTTGAAGCTTATTATCAGAATCACCCAGCAGTGGATTACCCAGATGAAACACACTTGCACTAACAGTTTTCCCCATGCTATTGTGGGTTTAAAAAAATATCAAAATCATTCTGCAAAACAAGGATACGGTAACTAAATGTGTTCCGCTTTGTTGTGAAGCAGTTGTGTTCTCCTTCACTGACAACACAGAAAATCTAATATGGGAATATATAAATCAGATACAAAATGCGAAGTAACTCTAAAATGAGTTGGTTTATGCTAGTTTTAGGATTTTGCTATGAGGATATACCAATGATATTTTCAACTAATATACACATAGCAGTTTGCATACTAAGCACTGAATTTTCAAAAGTAGACAAGTACTCTGGGAACATATTTTCCTTGCAATTCACTGGATTAGTTTTCCTTAATCACTTTGTAAAGTGACATACTGATACTCACATAACTCGGCAACAGACAGTCACTTCGTTTTGTATATGTTGAGTCAAAAAACGTTTGTTTTCCATCCATTTTTATTTTCAACTGAAGTTGAAAAACAGTGAGGTCCAGGTTGTGATGGCAGTGACCCTGAGAAACAGGTCTTGACTCCAAACAAGATCTGCAGACCTGCTTGGAGAAAAGCAGTTGCACTGACTGCTGGGCCAGGGGGAACTGAGGATCTGTGGCAGGATTTTGGTGGCAATGTGAACATTCTGCAGACCCTATCACTAGGCCCACAAATGCAATCCCCCAGCATTTTCTTTTCCAAATTAGCAGATTGTCCATGTTGTTTGTATACATTTTTGAGTATTCTGTTTATTTTTAAATCCTTAACTGCTGTTACAATGAATATTTAACACCATATAATAATAACACCAATAATTTTATATATTGAAAAAAGTGGACATTCAGACACGTCTTTTCCCAACTACTTTTTAAATTGTGTGCATTGCAGAAATGTCCTGTAACAATCTCTGAGAAATACAACCATTTTTCTGACTTGCTATAAGGACAGTATTACCAACTAATTTTTGTATCTGGCAGCAAATTGGATTTTGTTTGTAAAATTCAAGGCAGTAATATTCACATTACACACATGTGCACATTTCCCCCCCTTATTTCATCTTTGTCAGAAAGATCTCATCTAGTCAGGATCAAATTTCATTCCCATTTAATACAATTGCAGTGATTCAAAGTTTACACTTGAAAAATGCAAAAAAATAGGCACCAAAGAGGTCATTCAATCGTGTAACTTTTAAACAGGGAACTGTTATCAGCCAATACAGTCAAAACCAGTAAAATTGCTTTTCCTTCCATCCACTCTGAGTTTGGATATTTGACTTCAAAAAGACTTCTGTTTATAAAAGTTAAGGTACCATTGGTGCACGAGGCTGGAGGAACAAATCAGAAATATTACTGGAGAGGAAAAAAAAGGTGGAAATGGTTGAGGCCTGGAGTGAACAAGACGTAGGTTACATGCCTGTCTGTGACACTAAATTACTTTCAGGCACTGGGCAAATCACTTAAGGTTTCATGTTTTGGTTCTCATGGATGAAAAGAAAGTAATCCTTTCTTTCTGCCCTTACAGATGGCTGTCCCTTAGCTTTAAGAATGGTTTCTGAGTTTATGAATTTATGTGTGCATGTGTACATACACGTGTAAATATAACACATATTTAAATGCTAATTGAGACACATACACATACATGTAATCTCCACTTGAAAAGCAATCCATGCTATATAAAACAGACAATAAGTAATCTCCACTGAATTTAACTATCCCAGTGCAGAAGAAAAGGGATATGGAAACAGGAGTCTGGGAGGGTGTCTGGGAAAACATGTGCACATGTGTGGGTGTCTATTTTTGTCTGCCTACACAGTCACCCTATGATTAATTTGAATTACAGGGAAAAGGGAGGGAAACATAAAACCCTGCAACTCATGGATAGCCTAACACTTCTGATTTAGAAAAGGGCAAGTGAACAAATCTCTTTCACTGCTGATATTTCAATACAAAGACATGCAACATATGAAGCGACATAATTTACTTTGACACACCATCATTATTTGTTAAGATAAATTAATAAACAGCACCTTTGGGTGTAGCCAATTCATTCAGTTCCTGTCGCAGTTGATTAGAGTATCTGACTGAGCTGTAATAAAATGGAGAGTGCATTAATATATGATAGTTTCCTTTGTTTACTTAATGCAGAACAATTACCGCTTATTCATTCCACCAATCACAATTTTCTCATAAACAGTGAGCACTTCTACCTCTTGCTTACAGTGTTGAAATGAAAAGGGTCATTACTCACATTTTATTATTGCCCAGAGCTCTTAGTTACTGTGAAATAGAAGAGTTGTGATGATTTAAATATGTAACATATAGTCTAACTAATCACATTTGTTTGAAAGATCTATGATTAGCAATATTAAAGCAAAATCACAATGCCTGAACATTCTATAAATTTAATCTTAGAATGTTGTACTCTCTAACACTAATGATATTCCAATAGTGTGTGTATACTGTAGACAACTTCTCATCAGCTTGAATATTACAAATACGAGTAGCATTCATGAATCATCAGTATTCCACTCCACTAGCATTGCCCTTTGCAAAAGGTGTTCAGGTCATCCTAAATGAATTTCTCACTTTTTGCATGCTACAAAAATAAAAATACTTCAAGTTCATTTTTTTAAACTGTCTGTGACCACCAATCTCCTGTAGGATATTGCAGATTTATTTTCCAGTTACTACTTTACATTATTACTCAGTATCCATCCCTCTTTCCTTTTACTGCTACTACATCTTTCTCCTGGTGCAGGAATACTCTCCTGTAGTAGGCACTAATTTCTTTCACCAGTAACTTTCCACAGGGAACGACACTATCTTTGCTTTGTCCTATCCAATCTTCCCTACAGGGACCTGATTCTCTCCTAAGGTTACTTCACATCCTTCTAGCAACTTGAAGAGTACTTTCATACTTCGTAATTGTTATTTGCTACCAAGGACACGTAAGTACTTAATGCACATGGGAATCAAGCCCAAAGGGTTAAATTAAGCCCTAGCTGAATTATGATCAACATAACCACTAACTTCAGTCAACCCAAAATTTCATTTTCTCTCCATTATTTATGCTTAAGATCTTCATTGCGTATGCTGAACTCCTCCTGCTTGTATAGGCTTCACTATAATAGAGATCAGTGGTGTGAACGCTATATTGTTTGGCAGGAATCCCTTAGTTCTATTATTCGTGTTGATGTTCCTACTGGGTCTTTTGATAAGTTAATGAAGTTTAATTTAGTAGGAGCTATGGGTGCTAAACATACTGAAAATCCAAACATTTTTGACAGAGAGCCCAATTAGGGTTTAAATCACTGAATTTCAGGTAGCTAGGCCCCCTGCACCACTTAGAAATTCCAGGCAATAGGCTTGCAGTTGCATTATCAGGATTAATCTGTTCATACAAGACAATTTGGTAAGCATTACTACCCTACAGAATCACTTACACATAAACCTTATCTCAGACCTTCTGTGGAACATCTGACACCACAGAACAAAAATTTTGTGAGCAGGCAGGCAGCTGCCTTCTCTAGACTTCAGAGTCTGATTATGGGTAGACCATAATAAAAACCAAAAGAAACCATTTCCATTAATATTTATTGGAAGCATGTTGTCTATCTAAACACCTTTAGTGCTTTTATTTGCATGAGAATGTCTCATATTCATTAATAGATTTTATCTGCAGATTACCTCTGGGATTTTCTATTCTTCTCTGAAGCTGAAAAGCAAAGGAACTGTGTTGGCCAAGGTCAGACAGAAACTCAGGCTGAACTGCAAACTGCAATCCTGAAATGACATGGCTGTTGCCTCTCAACAGTCATTCTTCCACCATTCTGTGCTATAAAACAGAATTTTTTTGTAATATTATTATTGCTTTGCTTTCTTGTGTCATAGAAGTATATGGAACATGGGATAACTCAAAAAACCATGCAGCACACATGGGAGAACAGCACTTTTTAGAAGCTGTAATTCAGAGACTCCTAAGCAGAGCCTTCTGCAGCTCCTCCCAGCAGCAGCTCTGTGCCAACTTGCAGGAATTGAGGAAGGCAGCATTCATTGCCCAAGCTGTTGTAGCCTGGAGGCAAAATCAAGGGAATTAAGCTTTTTAAGCTCCTCTTCTTTCTTGTAGCTGTTGCCCAGGCAATTTTCTGCACATGATGAAGGGGAAGGCAGTGGCTCCCTTGGGAGCAGCTCTCCTCTATGTCACACACCTAGGCCAGCTCAAAAGCCTCACGGTCACCCTCTGTGAAAAAGGCAGCACATTGTTTTGATGTGCTAGTGTGGTACAAATACTGCTCTTGGGAGCATCAGATTTAATGAAAAGTTGAACAGATGTTCTTTTTACGTATCTTTGCTAGAAAGTCAGTATTTCACAGCACTGGTACTTGGACCACTTCTCTTCCATTTAATTAAGAAAGGCTGAAATGCGGGGAGCGATGGATGGAACGGGCCTGGTCTCAACCCCAATGAAGTCAAGGGAATGACTCCTTCAGATAAAATGGATTTTGCATTAGGAATTACGTGCCACATGGCTGTACAGACTGCTGACACAATCACTGTAATTTCAGAAAATAGCTTGTTCTTAAGAGACTCTGAAGACTTCCTGTGTTTAAAAAGAAAGAAAGAAAAAAGAAATTTTGCTCCTAAGTCTGTTTAAGCTTCTTAACTGTATCAAAAGGCATGAAAAGAGTTAGGAAAATGAAGCTCAGAGGAGAAAAAAGAGCCAGTCAAAAGATTTTTGAAGGAATTAAATATTAGTAGAGGATGATAGGAGGGAATACAATAGAGCCACAATGTTTGAAGATTTACCTGTTCTCTCCCATTAGGTGCAATGATTATTTCCTGCTATTTGCCATTGGGAAGAGATGCTTTGAGGGAAAAAAAAGGCATTTTTGTAATCCTAACCATCACTTTTATTGTTATTAAATCCTTGCACAAGGGAAATCCAATAGGTTCTTTGAAAAGCAAAGACTATATTAAAGAGGGATTTCGCTTTGCAAATATACAGCCTGTAAACATGAGAGGCAAAAGGTAATACAATAAAATACGAACCAAAACTGAAAAAAACCCGCATGCAGTTATTTTAATTATTGCTCTCCTGGATTTAAACTTCAAGCAACTTTTAGAGGTTTTGTACAAATGAGATGCACTCAGTGCTTGTCTGTTTCAAGCACTGTTTCTGTCTGTTTCAAGAATATATGCTTAAAAGCAGCTATACAGTGATTACCCAAAGCATAGCAAAGGCTACTCTGGTAAGACTTAACGTTGTCTAATAAGGGCAACAAATGATTGACAAAAGAGGTATCCAAGCACCTGGACAAACCCCAGAAAGTCTACTTGCACCATTTTGTGTATGTTTGAACATTTCCATTGAAGTTTAAGACATATGTATTGCTTTTTCTTTTACAGCATGTTTTATGAACAATAATGTAAAAGATAAACTGCAGTTACATGCAGTTTGAAGAGAAATAAACAGGGTTTAGACAGGTATCCATTATTCTACAACAGATTCTGACTTCACTTGGTGCTCTGCATTGTACCATCTTCATATGCAACTCTGAATTTTATGAATCCTTGTCCCATATGGCATTATGGGCTAGAGATTCAAGATGCATTGGGTGACATCTGGCCTATAGGTTCAAAACGTATTGCATATTGGGAATATTTGCTCCCACCATTATGCCAGCATAATGCATAATATTGGATAAACTGATCTTGCTGTTTGTGAGACACTGCGCCTCACCAAAATTATATGGATTAAAAATAAATCTTCTCACGCTCCCCTATTCTTTTCCTCACACCCATCTTCCATCTCTTACTCCTGACCTTCTTTCCAGCCTCTAACACACTGTTGACAATACTTACAGACCGATGGGCCAAGTCCATTAGGTCTACTAACCAACTCTTCTCCTAAGGTTTGGGTAGTTCCACGTTCCCTGTGAGGAAGTATAAAAGGAATAAATACAGGAAATGCATTCCTGTGAGTCTTTAGCAGAAATAATCGCAAATGAAGGAGATGAAATGCTTCTCACTAAATACATAAAATGCTGGTGTCATGCCAAGGGAAGTGGAGGGGGACAAAGGCCAAACAGATAAATCTGATACTGACAGGTCAAGATCTGTAGGTGTGAATGGCATGGGACAAATGGAGACAGATTTTTCAGGCTACCTAAATTCCATACCCAGAGGAGACAGATTTTCAATCTTTGCCTTGACAAAAAAATTTACGTTTATAAGGAAAAATATAATGGAGTCATGGTAAAAACTTTGATTTATTATGAAATCTTAACACTCAACTATCATTAGCAGGTAAACATACAGTTTAAATATCATTGACATTTGAAACGGTTATACCAATGTTTGCACTATCAAGTACCCAAAAATAACGGTAGGCAATAGCTGTTAGTATTCAAAGGGTTTCAAAGGAAATCTCCGCATGGCTAATTTTTTATTCGGAACAATTGGAAAGACAGTAATTGTATATATTTTGGATCAATCATTGTTCTCTCCAGTACTGCTGAGAAACTGTCAATTCCATTGCTGCAAATGATCCTTACAATGTAACCTCAATCAAAAGATACAATAATAACATTGATTTCAAATCCAGTTTTTAGTTTTCCAATATACTCCTGACATAGCAGATGCTTTTTTTTCCTCCATGAATCATATTTTGGCCATGATCTCTTTTCATGACTGCATCTTACAGCGATTTTTTTATTATTAAAAAAGAATACATCTTACAGCTTCTCTCTTTTTTGTTTTCATTTAGTCTAATAATTTATATTATTTCATTGACCTCAATAGCAGGATTTTCCCTTTCATTTATTTAATGCTGTATTTATTTAACCTTAGCTAGAGAGGAGCAAATGCTTTTACAGTCCAGTCAAGAAGTCTGAATAAATTGGTACAGTGAGTGTAAAGTCCACAGGGTAATCTATAAGTGTAGATTACGCTTTCTATTATAAAATACAACTGTGAAGCACTTATATGTAAAAGGTGTACTAAATTTTAACAGTACATCACAGTTGCAAATCTATATTTTAAAGTGCTGGGATGTTTTCTGCTACCAAATAAATTTTTAGCCGTGAAATAGAAATATGGCTTTAGAAGCCTATAAATATGGGCTTTCCTTGCCTTGGAAGGTTATGAGATTTATCTTAATATGAATTGTAGGTAACAGCAACGACATACTGTAACTTACCATGATTAGGTGAAGTTAGCAACACCCAGAGAACTGGTTCCTTGTATTACATGAGCCCTCTTTGTGGGAAGAGAACAACAATAATACAATGTATAACATATCAGGAAAATAACACACCACACACTGTTTTTCCAGCACTTCGAAGTAAATATACTCCCATTTCATATTTTAGGGTGATATATACTAACCATTTGTGAGAAGGGGTATATGTAGCAAATTTTATTTAAACTAAAAAATAATTCACACAAAATTCACAGGAACTTCATTTTTCCTTACCTTACCTTCTATCACTGTTAGAAATGGTCTGTACCCTCAATAACATTTCTCATCCAGCAACCTCAATATGTTTGTTGTAAAGATGAATGGATGAGGTCTTCAGAGTTAATGATCTGTATCATATTGCATCCATTTAGCTAAAGATATATAATCCCACACACTTTGGTTTATATTGACTCTTATTCAAGAACTACATCTTCGAAACACCATCATGCTATCCTGACAGGTTTGAAGATGAAAATAAATAAGACAATATGCTCAACTTCCTGTTTTTCAGACAAAGTCTAGAGACTATTTGATAGTTTTACTTCTTATATTTTACAGTGATATTAGAGTTATATATCACCAAATTACAGTCACATTGCATTTTATCACTTCAACTTTATTTCTGCTTTGGAAACATTTGTACTTCATTATATTTTTGCTAGCATAAACATATTCTATATTTGAGCGTGCATGAGTATGTATATTCTGAATAAATACATCTGATTTCAAACACTTCTAAGCATTCCTATAAACTGTCTTTTTATGTCTATAGAATGAGATTCACCCCAAAGTAACAGTTACCACGAATAGACGAAGTAATTTGAAATAAGATAATTGCAAAAAGTCTTAGACAGTATTAGGGGTAGCCTTGGGAACAAGAATGAATAGTATGTTTCCTGAGTTCAGTGCTGTCCTCTGTTTCTCGGTTAATGCTGCCTTTTGGGATTATATCATTGTACCTGAAGTCAACTGAGGAAAGTTATGGGTAGTTTGAGTACCTTAGTTTTTCAGCTAGAAAAAGAAGGTCAACAGAACTGGACTGCATATGCTACATTTAGATAGTACATTTTCATCAAATATCAAAAAAAGCTGGGAAGCGGAGAGTGATTTTCATTTTTCTACTTTTGTACTATTGGGGTTATCTCTGTCATCTGTAGAATAATCTCTAATCTCCAATTTACCAATCTCAATTAGATAGTATGAGGGTAGATACACTTTTATAAAGTAACCATTGCCAGCTTTCATCTTAAATATGTGTTACCTTTTATAACTAATGAACCGTTCTGCACAACCTATGGTCAAATATTTACATTTATCCAAGGGCAAGTGATGCCATGCCTGACCCAAAAGCTCGCTTGGCTAGCCTAGGGGTGGTACAAGGGCAGAGCGGTGAATGACAGCAGATCATTTGGAGGCACACGAAGGACAAGGTGACATCAGGGAACACCCAAGACAGCTTCACCAAGGCCAAGTTGTGCCAGGACCAACATGAGCCTTGCTTTGAGGAGGTGACTGTCCGAGCAGGACAAAGGCAGAGCAGCCACTGCCTTTTACTCTGGCTTTAGTGAGGCCCACGACACAGCCTCCCACGGTATCCAGGTGGGTGGGGCATGGACAGCACAAGAAGGACATGGACTTGTTGGAGTGGATGATCCAAGGGCTGGAGCACCTCTGCTATGAGGACAGTCTGAGAGAGTTGGGGTTGTTCAGCCTGGAGAAGAGAAGGCTCCAGGGAGACCTTATAGCGGCCTCCCAGTACCTAAAGGGGGCCTACAGGAAGGATGGGGAGGGACTCTTTATCAGGGAGTGTAATGACAGGACGAGGGTTTCAAACTGAAGGAGGGTAGATTTAGATTGGATATTAGGAAGAAATTCTTTACTGTGAGGGTGGTGAGGCACTGGAACAGGTTGCCCAGGGAAGCTGTGGATGCCCCATCCCTGGAAGTGTTCAAGGCCAGGCTGGATGGGGCTTTGAGCAGCCTGGTCTAGTGGGAGGTGTCCCTGCCCATGGCAGGGGGTTGGAACTAGGTGATCTTTAAGGTCCCTTCCAACCCGAACCATTCTGTGATTCTATGACAGGAACAGAGGACTGCACGGTGGGAGGACCACTGCCTTGTGCTCAGCAGGACAAATCCCACCTGCGGGGCAGCTACTCATAGTGGTGTGGCTGATGCTGGCCACAGATGGGTGCAGTTTGCACATGCAGGCAGGTCATACCTGAGAAATTAGAAAGCAATGGTAATGACATAATCCTCATTTGCAAAGGTATAGAGAGTAACGTGGAAAGTCAGGGGACAGTGTGACAGAATATCAAACAGTAAATGTCAGTATAAACTTTCTTAACACTTGTCCATAACTGCTCACTCACCTCTAGAGAGAAAATCTCTTCAGGAAGTAACCATACACTTTGTCTTCTTCCTGCTCAGCAAAACCAACACTGGCTCAAATAATCCCAACGCTGCTGGAGATGAGGTGACCTGTTGGATTTCTACTTACTCATTTACATGAATTGCTGAGAAGTCCAAACAGTTTGGAAATGGAGATAAAGGGGTCACAGAACATTTCCAATATATATTTTGACACAAGAAAACCTGAGCAGGATATACCAATTCATGAAAAAAAAAAGAAAGTCTTTGGACTAAAAGAAATTTGCTCTATTAGTGATTGGGTCTACCCTGCCGGCAAAGGAAACTTATGGAAGGCAGCAGATGAAACAGTGCTTTGAACAGCCAACATGCATGTAGTAGACTATATGGTTCAGCAGACTGTTGGCAGTCAAGGAGTCTCATTATGGGGCATTGCTGCCACTCTGCTAATTGAAAGAATAGATACTGCTTTCTTTAACCCCGTATATAAACAGAGGGATGGCATCATGCCTGCGGGCTGCAAGTAATGGTTTGCCTCTGTTCTCTTCTTCTACTCAGGCAACAAATATAAGTTCCAACTAAATTAAGAAATGAGCCTCAGTGAGGTAAAATATTATGCATTCTGCTATGCAACATTCCTATGGAAGATTCCCACTGTGTCATGCTTGCTGCTTAGCAAACTTTTTTTTTTTTTTTTCCTCTTCTACAACTGCACAAATGCGTTAAAACTCCTGTTAATGTTCTCCACTGATTTTCTCTTTCTTTCTGTTTTCTCATCTCCCACTTCTTTCTTGAAGGATTGTCACCCTTTCATCGTATCAAGGACAGGAAATAGAAGCAAAATTAGTGAAGAACTTGTCTCAGCAGAAATGTCATAGGCTACAGATGTTATGTACGAAATAGCATTATTTACTTTTTTGAGTACCATGAGACTCACATGCAGTGGTAAAGGAAAGAAAACACCTGGGCCCATAAAAGCGATGGAAAGAGAAAGAAGAGTGTAAGGAACATAAAGCAACAGTGAAAGTGTAGATTACCAACAATACTAATCTTTTTTCTGCCAAGACGCTGTTTACCACAAAACACCAGGGGCTTTTTACAATAAAAGGGGAAGCTTTCTGGAATTTTAACTTAAAAACAATAGCAAATATCATTGTGCATAGGCTCCTCCACCTCATCCCTTTTCTGCATTCATGTGATAGACTTTCAAGAAGGAATTATCAGTTTGATTTCCCGCTCTTTCATGCTTGAGCCCGACAATTCCTGCAAGCGCTATATACCTAAACACAGTTTTAGACAGCTGACAAGTCCCCTTTTGCGTTGAAGGGGATCACAGATTTTCAAGTTTTATGTATCCTCCTGGACAGGAGTGACACTAAAGTGAAAGAGAAATTACCTTTGTTCCCATGAACAGTCTTCAGAACAGAGCAGGCAAATGACACACAAACCGGCTGCCTGGAACTGGAGGGCAAAACCCCCATTCCTACGGGGATGGCGGGGAGGCTGTAGCCTCTTGGCTTTTGTCAGCTCTTTACGCCCTTTTGCTTCAATGATGTTTTGTTATTTTGATCACAAATCTCGCTGTGTTTAGTGATGAACTGCATCATGTTAGACACCACGCTCTAGGCCTTCATTACGCAACAGTTGTTTTGCCCAGGGAACACAATCAGCACCATGATGCTTCTGTTACGGCAGAATAAATTCCGTTTGGTTTTATGCTAAAAATTAATGTGTGGTGTCTTCAACTATGTTTATGCTATTTTTTAAATATATTTCATAAAATTTTATGAATTGATACTTTTGCAGTTGGACTGGAGGGTTTGATTAAAGGCCCAGTGAGTGACTGTAGGCCAGTGAAGACAAGCAAAGGGAGAAGCTTACACTTTCAGGAGCCCGGACTGTGACTCAGTTGCAGTAATTAGCCCTGGAGCAGTGGTTTAATATTAGCCTAGAACTTCTATCCGTTCACAGTGAAATCAATCGAGAAAACAGCTGACAAGCAGCAAAGAGAAAAAAAGGTAAAATGAGAAAAATCTATATGCTGATTTCTAAGCTTATGCACAGAGAGCCATTAGCATTCCATATTGAAAACTTTATCATGCACAGACATCCTTAATATTACTTACATATGTTAAAGATGAAGGAGAGATGAAAGAAATTAAATTTGACCACAGCAGAAAGGGATTTTAGAAGTATAAATGTACATTTTTCTTTAAACTTTTGGTATAAAATGAAATATTTATATCTATATATCTATATTACCTCTATGTTTTATGAATAAATATTATGCCAAGGAACATATCAATATTGCAAGTTCTAGTCTAGACCGGTCTATCGCTACAACTGCTGGCTAATTTTATTTGAATGCTACTCTGTCATCAGAGTATGGTTCAATTACAGTTATATACATAAATATAGCTGTTTCCTGGCATTTAGAATACTTTTGCCTTATGTTCACTGTTGTTTTTTTTCTGTCAAATACTACTCTATGTCCTTTCAGCTTCCCCCATAAATTATTACAGTCAACATCACCACCATCTCTTTCTGCTGCTTTAACTTCTAATTTTAACTTCAACTTTAACCTTTTGTTGCTTTTCGCTCATCTGCATAGGCTGAATAGAAATCATGAGGCTTCTTCCTGCAAAGCCCTCTGGAATTAACCTTTCTACCCTCCCCAGATTATTAAATAACATATCCACCCCTTCTCCTCTCAAACTGGAATCATTGTTATCTCCTTGTCTGTGGTCATGACATCTAAAACCTCATCCTTTGCAATCTGCTCTAGACACTATTCTAAAGATCATCATCTTGCTTGCTTATCGGACTAGATAACACAGTTTACATCCCTCTCAATCTTTCTTTTCCACTACATGAAATAAATGTTTCTGGCCCTTGTTACGTGACCTCTCAAAGCTGATCTTGCATTATTGCTAGAGCAGCTCTCAATGCAGTGATACTAAAGAGGCATGATCTGTGATTTTCTGCTTCTCTGAGAAATATCTGCAAAATTCTCTCATACTTAGTATTTCATAGCTTTACAAAAGATGAGTCTTTATCCACTTTATCCCCTTTCATGTCTCTCTCACCTATTCCATAATGCAAACAGGAATGTGATTCACCAGGGAGAGAAGTATGACTGCTGCTGCTGGATGGCCAAGAACTGAACACATCCAGTTTCTACCACTAACCTGTCTTTCTATCCCAGCCATCTTCTACTCTGCCTCACCACCTTTTATGCCAGCTTTTAGCTTGCAAATCCATGCAGGGACTGCGATTTGTTATATATTTATGTATCTCATACCACTGCCTGGTATGCGTCCTGGTTGGCTTCCAATTGCAGTATAATTATCTGTATGGTTTGCAGGGTTTTGGTTCACTTTTTCATAGCCTAGACAGATGAGAACTTTGTGTATGAACAAGCATTTTTTACATTTCAGGAGTACTTTCATTTAGTTAGCAATGATTATAAACATAAACAATCACAGAAAACTTTAATTTTTATAATTTCCTACAGTTTCCTAGAATTTTTTACATCTAGAAAGACACAGATGACCAAGACCACCTTTAGGTGTGATGGTATAAATCTAGAGTTGTTTTTTATTTTCATTTTGCTACACAGTGATGTATCAGCACTGTGAAGAGTTACGTTTCGGAGTCCATACCCATAAAATGCAAAGAGGAGAGGGAACATAAAAGCAGGCAGAAGAGAATGAACAAATACATTCTGAAGATGGAATTAGAGAACAGAATTACCTCTTGATCTGCCATACTGAGAAATCGCTGATGTACGAGGAAGCAGTTTCTGTCCATGGAATCCTACAGAAAGACAGAAATTTGTCTACTTGTTAAATACAAAAGGCTAAGTATAGGGTTGGGAATCTAATTCAAAATACAAGACTAATTTAGATTTCCTGAAATAATCATTTGATCACAGCAGTACCCTCTTTTTATATATTTGCATAAATGACAGTTATAATAAAGTTAGCAATAATTTTAAAACTCTTCTTGTCAGAAGAGGATTTTATGCTCAATCCTGAGGAATGACACTCGAATGCCAAAGTAAAGGGCATCCCTACAAAAAGCTGTATAGATTAATTGATCAAGAAAAGCTGAATTAGGAAAACAAAAATGTCTGAAAGATTGAGAGAGTGTTTTAGAGGAGGAAAACTGGATACAATTAAAGAAGATTGAAAATTACAGAAAGGAACAGCCTGAAGGAAAACATAGCTACTATAAAAGATTTGACTAAAAGACATAAAAGAGGAAAAGAAAGGAAGAGAGTGGAAAAGAAAAAAAAGCTTATAGTCACAGTAATCCATTATAGCTTCTCTTGTTTTATGGAAGGCTTAACTTTATTCCAAATTTTGCCATCTCTCATTTTTATGGTGGATTTAGCCACTTTCAATAAAACATGAGACTGTTTTGCTGGCCCTTGACCAGATGCAGCTGCGGCATTGGTACTTCTGCCCCTGAGCAGAGAAAGTGCTGCTGCTGAGCTTTGTGAGCACTGCTCCTCTCGAGGTACCCCTGTCTCACTGCGCACAGAAGGGAGAGCTGGAAGTCTTCATCGTGTTAACCAACAGCTCTTGGGCAGAAAATAAGTTGCAGTTGTGGAAATTGCTGTGCTTTCTTTGATTTCAGGGATTTTCTCATTTGTTTCTTCTACGTTTTCCCCCACTTAACAGCAAGAGTGACAGGTGCTGCTGGAGTTACCTCAGCAAAATGGGAAGGTGCAAATGTACTGATTTCTTAATCATGCTAAACTTTTTTTATACCCTCCTAGGACACACGCCAACTCCTGCCAGGATAGTGCGAAGGGAGCTTATACCCGTCAACATTTTCCAGGATCTTCTGTCAGTCTTATAATGGGCTTCCCCAGCAAATAAATGGATATACTTGGGCTTCTTTTCTTCACTTTAGAAATAGACAGTAGTTTCAGAAATCTCTAAAACATATCCTTATTTTTTATATTGCCAGCTACATTGCTTTGGAGAAAATAACTTGTCAGAACCAAGAGGGTTTAAACTTTTACCTATGAACGAGTTTATACCTGACTTCAGTATTTTTAAATGTATATGCCTCTAAGGTAGAAGACATAAAATCTTAAAATAATTACTAAGCCTTGTAGCCAAGGGGAAAAAAATACTAGAATCAGGCTTCTGCACGGGAACTTTAACCTATCAGAATTACATCAGGCTCAGGTTTTCACACTGGCCAGGGACACGCTGTGGCATGCTGAATAGGATTCTTTATCTAACAGTGACACCTGAGAGTGTTAAATTACAAAATAATTTTCAAGTCCAACTACTGGAAAAACTGTCTCCACTAGGGTTAGTCACAGTTCACAAGCAGGAGCAATTTTACCATTTTATCCTTCCAGTGACATCTTCTTTTAAATTTTTTTAAATAAAATCTGTCTCCTAGAGTTTTTGTCCTATGCTGTTGCTAGAAGACTTACACTTTAAATGTCAAAGTCTATCAGGAATGAAAATGTTCCTGTGGGAAGGTGAAGCAACTCATGTGTTAATCACTAAAAGTAAGCATGACATGAGGAAAACCTTCACGTTTAGAGAAAACTAAATCTGAGATTACTGATAAAATAAATCTCAGTTCTAATGTTTGATTTTTAGTCATGATCAATATAATGGACTGATCTACAGGCAAAGATAAGAGCATGAAGAAATGGTTTAGAGGGGCCATTAGAAGTAAGCAATGATGTTCCTAAAGCAGACTGACTTTAATTAACAAATAATTAATAAACCAACTGAATAATATCCTCATATGGAGCGAAATGGGGATTTCTTTTAAATAAAGGGTACAGTTCTCATGAGTCTTATTATGGGGGTTTAAAACAATTTAATGTTAAAACAGCCACTCAGGGTTTCTCAAGGATGGATGAACCTATGAAGAGAGACTCTTATGGGAAATTACTTTGGTTAAACAGAACAATGTCACTAAATTGAATATTTTTTCTAGAATTGATGACAATTCGTTCTCCTATCTTTGTCCAAAATTCTACTGTTCTTCAGTTCTGCACAAACTGAAGCAGAGACGTAACTCTATTCACACTATTAAGTAATTTTATATTTATAATGGCCAGTTTCACTAATGGATCTGCAGTAAATTTTGGAATATAAACTACTGTCTGAATTCATTATTACATAATTACATTCTAATGGTCTAGATTGGTTACAGTGATTGATTATACTGCTTGCTCTAAATTTAATAAACATTACTGCATTTAAAAGACTAGGTATTTCACATCTATTAATAAGTATTGATTCATGGAAAATAGTATCTCTAGTATAAAATGGAGCGTCATATTTCACGTAATACAATGTAATACAGAGAAATATTTTTAACTGACATTACCCATTAATGAAGAATTGACCAAATCCTGATTATTATTATTAAATCCTAACTGATGCTAGTTAGGAAGATGAACCTCAATATCCATTAGTATAATATTATTCCATCATAACTCTTAGTAAGTTCATGCCAGTTTAGTGTGGCTATGCCAAGAGGCAGTGTTAGTAACTTACTAAGAGTCACACAAGCTGCATTCGAGTTGTATGCCCAAAATGAGGGAGTCCAACCACCTCTGGACCTCCCCTTGGTATCTGGCTCTCTCCCATGAGGGCTGAGAGTGGCTTTCTGTTTCTTGCTTTTGTATAGTATCAGGCTCATGCTGTCTCAGGCTTAGAGATGACCAAACAAGCTGTATTCTGCTGCTTAGCATGGAGAGGGGTTTATATCTGTTTACTTGGAGTACTGCCAGACACTGGAGACCAGGGTCTGGAAGTACTGTAAACATAATAAACGTAACAATAAACACAAATCTAAGATATTAAATAACCATAAATCTAAGATGATACTTAGATCTCGCTGAGAATGTGGAGACCTAGTAAAAGTTACTTCCATGGGTCGAGCCTTGTGTTTGAACATTTTACTGAGTGGAGATCATTCCCTGTGTCATGACCTATAAGAAAACAATTCTGCGTCCAGCCAACAATGGCTTCAGGTGTTTTTCAGTTAAATCACTATATATATATATATATATGTATGTATGTATACACACACACATATATATATGCATGTATGTATATACACACACACATATGGGATGCAAGAGGGCAAGGACAGTCTGGTGAGGGCTGTAACTTATCTGCCCCAATCAGATCTACCAGAGATCTGGTAGTCATTGTATTCCAGAAACCTGTCCCTTCTGCCACATTCTCTCCATTTTGTATCCTTTATCTGCACTTTGGATACTTTCTAATAAGTGGATGGACCAGTTGCACAATGCACCTTAGCACAGAAACGATGTCTGACCACTTCTTTGCCTGTTACTTCAGTTTGTCCCTGATGTTTTATTTTGAAATTGCTATCTGGAAAGAGGGGAAAAAAAAAACACTAAATGGGGACCTGGAATATCCTGTATGTCACAACACTTAAGCACAGTACTGCAGCTTTTGTGGTCAAAAACAATTGCACATTGTAACAGAGAAAATGAAGGCAGAAATCTAGGGGCATCCTCCAATGCCTAGGTAGTCCCTTCATGGAAGACCAGCCATGACACACATTGGCACACATTAGTCTGGGATAAATACTATGTTTTGTGATCATATGGACAACCACAAGTATCTGCAGCTTCCAGATGTGGAATGTAATAGCAGCAGAGAAGTCATTTACGTATAAAATTTACAAGCGTGCTGTAGGCTATTCCTGCTTCCCTCTACAATCTTACAGAGGTTTAAAAGGCTAATACGGATTTTGCATCCTTTCATCATTCATGAGGTAGCGTCATAGAAAACACCAGTATTCTCAGGTCCAGGACTTGTACAATATTGCACCATTCATTGGGTTCACAACAAGTTCAAGCTTTCAGCCTTTAAGAGTTTTGGCACATCATATTGTAGGAGGCTGGTTATTTGACACATCTTCTACTGAAGTAATAAAAACACACATTTAAATGTTTGCCTTAAAGCAAAGAGACAAAAAGGAATGTCCTGGCTGAATACAAAGACTAGATGTGACCCTGCCCTCAAAAAACCCTCCCAAGCTGTTTAAATACCCGTTAATTCAATGTTTGCCAAAATATTTTACTTACAGCAAGTATGAAAGTACTTACCTGGACTATTCCCAAAGTTTATACATTACATAAGCAGCACACAACAGTGATTATGAATCTCCTCTAGATGCAACAGCTAAATATCATACTTGCCCTCTGTTATTTTGAGTAAAGAAGAGGAAGAAAGGAAATTTTAGTCAGTGAACTCAGCTGTGGCCTGACAAATTACCTCATCCATTGCCACTAATATAGTCTAACCAAGCTGAATTAATTTCTTTGCCACCATGATCTTTTTTCTAGTCCAGAGATCAAGGTCATGTTACACCCACAGAACA
This sequence comes from Alca torda, assembly GCA_008658365.1. NCBI lineage: Eukaryota > Metazoa > Chordata > Aves > Charadriiformes > Alcidae > Alca > Alca torda. Next base: position 12,551,409 of record CM018087.1, on the reverse strand, counting down.
TCAACCAGATGTGCATTACTCTTCATGAGACATCCTAATTTTTATTCTTGAGGCAGTAGACACTAGTGGCCTATTAACAATTATGTATTATAAGGTCTTTCATACATTTCTGTTATTCACAGCTCCTACAAACTGCCTTTGCACAATGTAGTAATACATATGGCTTCGGAAACTGACCTCTAAAGAATATTAAATAGCTGTGTGGCAGCTAAAAAGCAATTATCTCTGTGACTATTTAGATATACCTAAGTAATTTTTAGCATTTATAGTGCTGGTAATGATCCCTCTTTGATATACGAAATCATGGCTAATCTATGCTCACTGCTTTGTGTTACAAATGCAAATGTGTTTGTCTTGATATAAATACTAGACAAAATGAAATTAATGCCTTATTATTTTCAAGCTTATACATGCAAAGCTACTTGGAGCTGTCATTTTCTTTTCTATGATCTAATTATAAAACTTTGAGGGATAGGGAGAGAGAATGAAGTATTTGAGAAAATGGGATATACATCCTCCAAGGTTAGTCACAAGTTCACCAGGCTGCAGGAGCAAAGCCCACCAGATCTAAACCACTCAGGTTAACAGTCACCAGAAAGTGTAGAAACGATAATAAATATCTAACTACAAATGAAAAAAGCATGCCAGGAGAGCAGTGTAACTGCCATGTAACTGAACCCATGTAGGAAACAGTTATTTTATGCATTGTGAACAGAATAACTAAGAAAGTAAAGTTCATGTGCCACCACTGTGCTCCCTTCGCTGCCCCCATAGCCAGCAGGACCCCCCTTTGCTGCCACACTGACAGAAGTGGGAAAATGAGTCCTACTTGTAAAGAATCCACCTGTCTTTAATGTTAACCTGCAATTTCTGAGTTATTTCACTGGAAGTTAGTGATTCTCCTGTTCTATACAGATTTTTAAGCATGCCTGGAGACAAATTCCATCCGAGTAATAATGATAATCTCAGGTGGTTTGAAGAGGTGCAGGGGGAAAAGGAATAATGATGTTTTATATAATCAGCAAGAGTAGCACTTAAAAAAGAAACATCATGGAAAAGGATGTATTTAGTTTGTAAAATTTTACCGAGTGTAAAAATGGTGAAATCTTGTCCATTATGCAGTAAACATGTAGTCTGATTCCTCCCAGCGTATTGCTCGAGACCCAAAACTTCCCTAAATTTAGACAAAAAGGGGATAAAATTTTCATCATTTTGCATTCCAGTACACAACAGAGTCATTTTCATGTAACTTGCCACACAAATATTTAAACTACCTGTACAGTGTATAGAGCTATGCATGATTTTATTTTAATTTCTTCCAAACTCCAGAAATTAACATTGAAACTTTGCAGCTCCTAAGTAAGTTGCTTCTATAATAATAGAACTTTAAAACCCGTGGAAGGATATGTTTGAAATTGCCTGTTCAAAGAAATTTATGATTTTATTATAGCTGCATATTGACTATTCCTACAATAACCTGAAGGCAGAACCAAACAGTTTATTTATTCAAACTGCAAATGAAATTGTGCAAGAAAAGTAATTAGCAAGCAACAAAAAATAATGGAAAAGCACCATAAAAGCAGTTGTGAATTTATGTGGGTTGTCAGATAGTTAGAAAAATAACAGCTTAAATTTAAAAAGATCAACTTTTTACATACAGCACACAGTATATACAGATTAACCATGAAGCTGGTTTTGAAAAAGCCCAGGAACTGCAGTGCACTCTGCAGGTCGCCGGCCTCTTCTCCGGCTTGTGAATGGAAACGCTAACTCAAGAATCAGTGGTGCTCCTACAGGCATCTAGGGGGTATAGATTCAAACAACACAAATGTTATTTTTCCTAAAAGAAAGTAATTTTCAGAAACACAAATTCTGTAGAGGGTCCTTCCCCATATTTTTTTTTTATATTAATAGGCTACATTTCTTGTCTGTGAAAATGAAGGCTACCTGCAACTATGCAGCTTTCCACAGGCTAAGGGTCTGCTCCATTTTCCTCCCTTCTTTCCCCTTTCCTGTACCCCTTTATACACTAAGTCTTAGCTACAGCCCTGCGTCAGCTTGGGCATGGTTGTATTTCATATACAGGAATTTCAGTTTATTCCCTTTGACTTTCTTAACCTTCAGGTCCCACATTGTTTCCTAATCTCTCCCCTATCTTAGGAAGGACTTCAATTTCCTGATTGGACAGTAGTTCCTCAAATTTCTAAATCAAGTCAAAAGCTGGTTTTTTGGGGGAAAATTCTGAGTGTCATTTCATGTAGTAATGTTGCTTCCCCCCCATTTAATCGAATACCCTTCCTACTACTGATCCTCGGCCTTAACTATCCAATCCCTTTCATTCCAGTTTTTAAATCTGACCATTGCAGTCTTGGTTTGAATTCTCTCACAGCTGGTTTGCAATTCACATGTGTCTGCAGGCCACTGACCCTCTGGGGCTGCCAGCCCTTTCCCAGCTCTGGCACTCGCAGAGCTGAAGCTACAGCCGGGGAGGCCCCGGGCACGAGGCTACTGGACACGGGGAAACAAGCCCCATAAACTCAGGCCAACACAAGCCCAGACAGTTCCCGGGTCCCTGCTCCGTCAGGACAAAAGAAAGCACAAGCAATGGCAAAATATTTGTATTTTCTGAACTATGCTAAGACCTTCTCAAAAGACACTGCCCTATTAGGACTCTCTCATTTTCCCTGGCCTTATGAAGTTACTCATTTATGGTTTTACCCATGCTGCCCTCTATCCCCCGATACGCAGTCCTATCTTTATAAATATTTTCCTACTGCTTAATGTAGCTATGAATTTTGCAATGCTTGAGGTAAAAGCAGCAAGAAACAGCTGGATTATCACTTTGGCAGTTCCTTTCTGCACGGTCACTTTGCTCTCACTGTGGAAAGAGAGTAAATAATAGCTATTACTGTTTTGATGAATAAGCCCCCAGTGAGCATATAATCACAATTCCAAAAATAAAAGGGTTAATTCTTATGCTTATTTTGGATATTTGCATTCCTTATATTCTACCATATTTTACTAGGAAGGCTTATAATTTGTTTCTTTTTTAAATCTGAAGCAGAATGTTCCAGAATAACATAAAATCCAAACTACACCCCCCCACCCTGTGCATTTATGGATTGTAAAGTCAGACTTTTCAGTAAGTGCTAGGATTCCACTGAAAACCAACCATTGTAGGTCTTTTTGTCTTTGATTTTTATAAACTATACTCTAGCAATCAGACGTGATGTGAATCAATGTTCAAAGGCTTGAAAATCTGTAACCATGAGAATTTGAAACAAGAGAACTGAAAGAAAGAAACCAACAAAAAATGTTTGCTTCTGATATCTTGTTTGACATCAGTATTTGCAGTTCAGTGACTAGGCATCTGTCTATATGACCCTCTCCTCCATAAAAAAAAAAAAAAAATTGAGTAGTTAACCTAAATATTATACACCTCAAGATGTTTCCATCGAGACAATTTGAGGGAATAAAATAAATAAAATAAATAAATAAATAATAAAAAGACACTACCCCCCAAACAACAAAAGAAACACTCAATGTACAGAAAATAGCAACATTCTTCCTGAAGAGAAAAATATCAGCTGCTCTTTAAATCTTTCATAGTCTCACATTTCCTTGTCCCTTGAAAAACAGACAGGAGGAAGCACCCTTTGACTACTGACAACAACAATTCGGTGCATAATCCTTACACAGATGGACTCTACTTAAAAGCAGACAAGATTACATTAGTATTTTAGTTCCAATCAAGACTGCACTTTTGAAACGGATCGCTCCGTTATCCTCACATCGTGCAGTTGCTTTTGCATCACAGAGCAGTCTTAGAGGAAACAGAAAGGAAATAGATTCTCCTTTCAATTGAAACTTGAAGCTGATTAGCTGCAGTCCACAGAACACTAATTCTCTCCAAACACTAATTGCCATTCATGTTACAGGACCTTGGTGGAGTCTGAAGTAATCTCCCCTGGAAAAGGCCACTGGTTTCACTGCACAGATACTGGTCCAAATTACTTGCAGATGTAGATGGAATCAATAATGTTCTTGCTCCCAACCTGCACATATTGGGAATTTCCTTCCTGTGCTTTATGAAATTGCTACATGTGTTTTGGACAGAATGGAAGAAAGTTTTTATCTGATATGTTTAACTTCTTTTCAAATACTTTCATAGAGACTTTATGTATCTGTGACAATGGCAGAATAAAAATGGTATCCATTGGGTAGCCTTGTGTACCAGGTTATCGAATTTGTTTATATGGGTATTTAATCTAAAATAATCTTACCTTAATCTCTTACGCTTTTTGGATACACTAAATTTCCATTATTTAAGTGCACAAACAGATGAAAGTTAGTTGCATTTAAGTCCACAATTAAGTTCTTTACTAGAGAGGAGTCTGACAGAATATCACTTGTATGTTATCTCCTGGTTTCTTTCATGTACTGCATTTTTTCTCAGCTTAAGGCTATAACACCTCTGACAGATGACCATGTATTTTACAAATACGAATCTGAAGCACAAAGAGCAGTAGCATCAAGTTTCATATGGGAAACTCTGGTAAAGACAAGTTTATCACACAAGAATCCAGCTCCAAAATCTCTATATTCTCCATATGTGCTTCAAAACGCAATAGCGCAGGCTCATGGTGGATGGTAACAGGTGACTGAGTATAGCCTTATTCCCAGCTCCTACCAACAGACAAAAGCCACTTGCTTATTTCTGTCCTCTGCAGGAAAAGCTCATGTGTCCTGGCCCTGGCAGTTTACCTACTGAGTGAAATCCAGCTCCTGCTGAAGGGAATGCTAAAATTCTTATTGACCTCAGTGCAGCCATGATTTCACCCAGTGACTTCACCACAATACCTCCACAAACAGGCTTGAAAAATGACCTTCTGTTGGCATTACAGCTCCATTAGTCAAATGACAGCCCTCAAAACTATGTTGTTTTCCTCAGAAACACTCCCGAGAAGAAGGGGAAATTATATGGTGTATATTGAGACATGTCTGCTCTGGATGCACCAAGTCTCAACACACCCACAGCCCTGACACAGCACTCTATGCACAGAGGTGATTTCTAAATGACAGAATTTAATCAAGAACAATACCTAAGCTCTGACATGAATAGGAGACAGGCACGAGTTTACTCTCTAATTAAGTAGATGGAGTCAAATACTTAAAATTAATTAATACCTTAAACCCTTGGGTTTAATCTCCAGACAAGGATTCAATAAGAGAATCACTAGATACATAAATTATCTTTCAAAAGAACAACATTAGTGTCTATCAGTACATTTGTTTTGCAATATTACTTCTATAAATTTATACATAGTGTCCATATATGTATTGGCCCACAGTAGATTGATTTGTAATTAAAAGATGATTATTAAGGTTACAGTGTTAAACCGTCAGAAATTAGGCACACTAAGGCTATGAATGAAACCTTGATCCTCTTCCCTGCAGAGACACATTATGAATCAGTTCTCAGAAACAAGAGCAGAGCAAACCTGTCCATTGTAACATCCAGTCCGTCTCCCCTTAACTACTGACTCCCAGCCTTTCCCTTCTCCTTCCCCTCAGCTCCACATTCCCAGCCCTGTTCTGTCTCTCCACCACAATAATGCAATCAGCCCTCTGGACAAATGTCATCCCAGCCTCTCCCACAGCTCTCCTTCTCCCAGACATCATGCCCTGTCTCCTCAGCAGGTGTATCAATACAATTTCTTCTTGTGCTGTCTGGAAGCTGGCATCATCATCACGCGATACTGAGGAAAATGAATCCCTGCGTTCACAGATTGGGAGCTCAGACCTCAGACAGTTCTCAGCAAGGAAGAGGTCTAATGGCAAGGAAAGTCCTGCTCAGTGTTGAAACATGCCCAATGCAAAGAATATTTGTGGTACTCAATTTTTAAATCCAATTATTCTTCATAATTTTGTGAGTACTCAGACATTTTTAAACATTCCAAACCTGGCCAAATTCAGATACTCTGCAGAAATGTTGAAAGGCACATATCACTGGCACAGGGATGAATTTTAAGTCTCCATACACAAATACGTTGTCAAAATATTTTAAAATGGTTAATGCAGTAGATTTTCCTAACCATTTTCCTTAAAAAAAAATATCGCTGTCTCACTAACAAATGTCACCACAAATAATCATTTGGGATATTGAACTCTCTCAGATAATGGCTCCAGTTCTGACGTCTTATGAAGACAGAACTGCCACCCTACTTGTAGCACACTTAGGGAAAGTTCTTCTTAAATGACATGACTTCCAGTCTCTGTTTTACATTTCCACTGAACCTCAGTGGGCTGCAATATGGTTTATTATCAACATATTGAATACAGAGCAACAGAAAGTTACTAACAGAAGTTAGTAACAGAAAGAACGGTATCTGCCAAAGAGAGACTCATGCAAACATGCAGCAGGATGCAGCAAAAGCACCCTCTTCAAAATGCACACACATGCATCAACCACCTTTTCTGCTTAATCCTACTTCAGTTCAACTGGGGATAAGCAAATGCATTAGAACAAACTAAATAAAGTTGCCACCACGGGAATCTCGCTCCCAGATTTTTCTTTTATAAGCAGGGAAGAAAAAAGTCATCAGAGAAATGAGATCAATAATGCTGGGGATATCTTCTGCTCAAGCACTGAACCTTAAAGGTACCTTGGTAGGTATTTCAATTTTTTTGCTATTATTTAGCAAGATTAGTATCTCATATTCACAGAAGAAATTTATTTTTGTAAGGTACCGAAATTTGTGTGCTTCATGCCTGAAAATAAATACTACTGGCATGCACTTCCACAGCTATCTTCGATCATATGATTTTTTTATGGCCTTGCCCAGGGACCAACCCAGAACGTTGACGTGTTATGGCAAGCATTGCACAAGCCCAGGAAAAGCAGATAGCTTTTATCTCAAAGAATACAGGTGAGTGTAACACAGGTACGTTATCTAAGGATAAGTGACCCTAGGGAGCAGGTAGCTTTGCCATGGGTTTATTTTTCTCTCTCCCCTAGTGCGGTCATACCCGGCTTTGCTGCTTTTGCAGTGCTTCTCACCACAAGTTACAATGACCAGGGGATGTGTGACTTTCTCCCCATGCCTGCTCATATGCAAAATGCAGGCTGAGTCTAAACAAGGCAAAACTGGTACAGAAGCCCCCTGCCTCAGATTTATGGTAATAGCAGTAGCCCCAGTGTAGCTGGGCTGACATTCTTTCAGGTTTGTGTACATCTGGGTTATCTTGTCTTTCATCTTCCTCTACTGACTTTAATACTGGGAACACCATTAATGAATAAAGGATTCTTATAACTTTCTGCTAATGTTGATAGGATTAACATTGGGTTCACCTCATTGGTGATCGGAAGTCACTCAGTAGGTTTTTTATGAGCGTATTGTTCCTTTTGTCCAAAATGAATGTTTCAAAGCCTTACCATGACCAGAGACAAACTACCCTATTGCCTTTCCTTTTCCAAGAATAAGCAGCACAGCTAATCATCTATAGCTGCTTGATAAACCACAGAATCACAGAATGGTAGGGGTTGGAAGGGACCTCTGGTCCAACACCCCTGCCAGCGCAGGGTCACCTAAAGCAGGTTGCACAGGATCACATCCCTGTGGGTTTTGAGTATCTCCAGAGAAGGAGATTCCACAACCTCTCTGAGCAGCCTGTTCCAGTGCTCTGCCACCCTCAAAGTAAAGTTTTTCCTCATGTTCAGATGGAACTTCCTGTGTTCCAGTTTGTGCCTCTTGGCCCTTGTTCTATAGCTGGGCATCACTGAAAAAAGTCTGGCCCCATCCTCTTGACACCTGCCCTTTAGATATTTATAAGCATTGATGAGATCCCCCCTCAGCCGTCTCTTCTCCAGGCTAAACAGACCCAGGTCTCTCAGCTTTTCCTCATAAGCGAGGTGCTCCAGTCCCCTGATCATCTTTGTATGGATGTCCAACTCCGCTGGACTCCCTCCAGTAGTTCCTTGTCTTTCTTGAACTGGGGATCCCAGAACTGGACACAGTGCTCCAGACGTGGCCTCAATAGGGCAGAGCAGAGGGGGAGGATAACCCCCCTCAACCTCCTGGTCACACTCTTTTTAATGCACCCCAGGAGACCATTGGCCTTCTTGGCCATAAGGGCACATGGTCAACTTGTTGTCCACCAGGACTCCCAGGTCCGTCTCTGCAGAGCTGCTTCCCAGCAGGTCAGCCCCTAACCTGTACTGGTGCATGGGGTTATTCCTCCCTTGGTGCAGGACCCTACACTTACCCCTGTTGAACTTCATTAGGTTCCTCTCCGCCCAACTCTCTAGCCTGTCCAATGTCATTCTGCAGTGTTATAAAGTAGTTGCTGTTTGTCAGTGATGTCTCAAAGGGTAAATGATTATTTACTTCAAAGTTCAAAGCGTAAATGGATATTTAGCCAGCAGTATAGAGAGGCTTGGACTGGAAGAACTAACAGCAAACTTATCAAGCAGCTTTTCTTATTCCACAGTAAAGTGTTAATTTCCATTGTCCTTTGTACAGCCACTGGAAGGCATTTACTGCTAATTCTCTGTTACTTACTAACGTTTAATTTAAAATTCTGCCAGTGAGATTTTTTAAGGGCCTGAAGAGTCATTAGCCAGTTCCTGAAGTGGTAAATCGAGAGATAGGTACTGTCTCAGGGTATGCATGGCAGTAAAGCTATTCACAGTCAAACCAACCTGAAATGATTTAAGAATGACAGTATTTTAAATAAACTAGCTTCAGATTAGTTTATTTTAATTGTATGAATAAACTCATCTAGTTTTGCTGACACACAGATAACAGGCAACAGGTTTTCTAAACAAGGTTCAAGACAGGAATTAACTTCAGAAATGTCTAAAATACAAAAATATTAATCTGCAGTCTGATTTAGGACCAAATTCTAACATCTGTACTCCAATTTAGCGTTTTGCATCAGACTGATAAAAACATTAAGAAGTCTCTAACTGGTGATAATGAATACAATCAAGCCATCTCAGAGAATTATGTTTCTGAATAAATGCCAATTATATGATTAGAACTTCACGGTGAACTTCCTTATTTAATGTCAATGTCACCGCTTTATTATGAACACGACTAAGTTTTCTTTTTTTTTTTTAATGTCACTGCTACACATACTCTATATACACTATGCCATTATCAAATTAAAAATCACTTTTAAATTATGATGCCCCGTCTGGCTTTTAAAAAAATCTATTTGAACAGTATTTTAAATATATTTTAATGTGCAATCTCAGTGGAATAAGATTTGAAAATCTCATAATGTATGTTTTGTTAGAAGATTAGAAACCATTTCTAAAATGCTTCGGGTTACTGAGCTTGCGTAGCATTTGAAGGCAAAGTACTGGTGTTGTATCCAGTCAATCACTGTATCCTAACACAGTGGCCTACCAGCTTCTTTTGTTTGGTTGGCAACCAGGGCTCTCATGTAGACACCACTGATATTCAAGGGCATTTGACTACAGGGAGGAACCATGGGTGTAAGTCAATAATGCTCCTGAAGGTGCAGTATTTTGGAGTTGTCTTGCTCAGGTTTTCTCTTGCATAACCTCAAAACTTACAGCAGATGAGACTGCTCTTCCAGAAAAAAAAAAAAAAACAAAACCAAAAACCCGTAGTTGTTCTACTTTATTTTATTTTATTCCCATTGGTGAAAAATACTGCTCAAGAAAGCTATCAGGAAATTTTCTAAAGCCTCATTTGAATGAAAGACTCTTTCAAAAAGAAATGGAATGATTAAGTAGAAACAATTTACCTAAAAGCAGAGGGGGAAAAAAACCGTAACAATTTCACTTCCTCCCACAGAATAACAAAATTCCTTTATTAGGAAAAAAGAGAGAGACAATTCTTAAAAAGGTCTATAAATTAAATGGCAGCAGCAGCCTGAAGCAGTTTAGACAGCAATGACCCATGGGTCAGCAAATGATAAGTATTTTAACCAGGGATGTTTGTTAAATTCAAAGCATTTGAATTTTACTTCACTTCCAAGTGAAAATGGTAATAGAAACATATCCTTTTATGTCACACAGGTAGCAAAGACATCTACTTATCTCACTTCTATTCAAACGGGAATCCATAGGCTCAGGACTCAGCCACCCTCTGTCTGAAAAGGTCAGAAGCAGTAAGGCAGGATCTAGAGAGACAGAATTACGGAAAATTTTGGATAAAAGACCAAACAACACTTTCCATTATTTCACGTTTGACAAGCTCCCGCAGCAAAACCCATCTGTGCCAAATAGGACAAAATAATTTTGAAGCTGCGGAGAGACCTTACCTGTGGGAATCATCGTAGGAAAACACAATTTCATGTAATGTGACATTGCTCATGCAAGCTGAGACACACACAAATATTAAAACTATTTCTCCAAATAACATACAACGAGGACCTCAAGGTTTGTAAGCTTTTTACAGAAAACTTGTGTTATGATTATTATCTGATTATTATCTCATCCAAGTTGGCAGACTAACAACAACAGAGCATAAAGGCAAAATATTATGCTGTGGGAACAGTGTGAATGAATGACGGCATAATATAGCATTTTCCCTTAAAATAGGTCTCTATAGCTAGTTCCCTACTATACATACAAAAATAGTACAAAATTAAACAAACAAACCTGACAAAAGGTACCATTTGTCATGACTGACAGGAGTTTGCAAGTTGCAGATGCTTAAACAAGCCATAGCTGGATAAAAAAATGGATATATTTCAAAGTTCAGGTGTTCTGGAGAATGTTTAAACAAATGTATATGGTAAAAGCCTGCTTATTCTTAAAAATACTTACCTAAATTGCTCCTAAGACTAAACCAACCTATGGCAAATTATGACAAATATATCATTAAGTATGCATTTGTTCAAAATAAATTAAGAGCAACACATTTTGCTATTGTTTCCTTAACACTGTCCTTTGTTTTATGCTTTATTTTTGTTGTAGCTCTTAGTGGAACAACTGATATTCATTTCTTAGAACGTACGTCTATGAAAACAACCAACACATTTGCCTTTAATGAGATTTTGTCTTGCCAATAGCAGTAGTGCTCCATATTCCTGCAAGTACGCTCAGTGGGGCAAATTCCACATCAAACTCCCATTCAATAGGAAGAAATGCAATGAGATATATTGAGATATTTTGTTTTATATCACTGCAACAAAGAGAAATAAAAGGCACAATCTTTTCTTTTGGAAGAAACAGTGCTTAACTCACTTTAAATAGGCTGAAATTCACACTTGCAAGAACGTGACAAAGTAGAGTGGAATATGTAAACAGGACGAGGGAAAGACCCTACCAATTCATTTGCCTGACAATGCGAAACAACTTATCCTAGGAAGTACAGAGACACAGTATGCCACATGAACCTATGTAGAGTAAGGATGAATTCTATTTGCAAGGTGGCTTAACATTTATTAAAAATCTCTGTCCTCTAATTTTTTTATATAGTCCATTATTAGTTCTTACTGCAATGATGTGTTGGAGAGCAAGAGATAATCAGGTAAAATAATGACTTCATTTTCAGATTCTATAGGAGACCTTCTAGCATGCACTTGTAATTTTCTGGCACACCAGAACACTAGGGAATAGATGAACTCTTTTACTTGCCTTTGGTCATTTCACCTGGTCAGGATTATCAAGTTTAACACCCTGGCACATGACAGGGCTGATGTTCAGTGGTTACTCAGTCACAATTAAGGCCCCTTTGCTTAGCAAAAACATGGAAGTGAGATGTAAAACGCAGCCCTCTGTATTTAAACTCTTATGGGAGGTAAGAAAAAACTGTAACAAAAAACATTCATGGATGCTAAAGTGTTTATACAATTAGGAGATTTTTTTCTCAACAAACACAGCACACCTGTAATAAAAAGACCCAGCTGGAAGCTACAAAAGTAGTCAAGTTTAAAGGTATGAAAATAGTGACACAGGAAACAGTGAGAAAGTATCCCAAGTTGAATGAATTTTCAAAGAAAAAAAAAAAGTCATTAAGGTAGAATTAAAATCAGTGGGAAACGAATAGCCTGAATAAAATAGATTTAATCATAAGGCTGATTGAGATGTCCGAGAAAGTTGATAATGGGTGGCAATAAGATTTATAAGTAAATTAGGTATAATAAAAAGGTGTTAATTTTTAATGAGATGAGCTCTCATTAGAGACTAAAAAGAAACCCAGACTTTTAAAGTTTTACATTTCATTTATGAAGGTTTCAGGATTTGGTCTGAATCTGTGTCACTTCTACAAGATGTTTTTATGATTTCAAGGAGGTCTGCTGGCTCTGTAAGTGTATAAAGTAGTCATAAAAAGGAAGGCATTCCCTGCTGGTTTCTGTAACCACTGATGGCTTCATGAATAGAATTTTATTTCTTAAAGATCATGTAGATATTTATTACCATATACTTTGACAGTAAATGTTTTCTTATCTGTACAGCACTGCTGTTCTATTGCTGACCCAGATCCACGAAGGAATTTTAGCATTTTTTAAAGAAAAAGGGGGGGGGGGGGAAGCCCCCACTGCTCCACACCTGAACGACATCTATTTCAGGAGAGGACTCAATGTTGAGAACAGCAAATCTAATGCAAGAACCTTTCCGTTACCTAGAGTCAGGCCTCTGAATCTGTGAGAGTACTGGAAATTAAACCACGATCTTGATGGCACTGTTTCTGTAGGACAGGAGAGTGTCCCATTTACAAGACACTACAAAAATGCTGCATGATCTATCACAGGGCTAGAAGCTGCCATTTCCAACACTATAACCTATCACCCCAGTCAGTGCTCGTATCTGCCAAAAGAGTCTGTGAATCTCTCCTGGGAATCCCACTCTACAGCAAATAGGAGTACGGACACAATAAAGTTGCTACAGCTAAAGAGATTAATAGTGACCCGAGCTTCAGTAACCAACACTAAGCTCTTCCTGTTCCTGGCCTGTCTTTTTTTTAACTCCAATTCTTAACATACACACAAACAGAAGTTATCAGTATAGATCAGTAATCACAGCAGCGCAGAACACTTCATGAGAAGTGATGCCTTTGGAACCTATTTGTAGTTCATCTCCTCCCTTGGGTCAGAGAAGAGCCTGGAAAAGCCTTTTCCCATATTGCTGTAGCAAAAATACTGCAGGTGGAGAAAAAAACCCAACCCCAAAACATTACCTTAAGATTCTGAAGACAGATGAAAAGGGGATTTACAGTGTAAGCGATTCATAGACATGCTAAATCTGATAGGAAAATAAGATTTAGTAATTAACTTGGGCCTATTCCTACAGCATCTGCAGTAGTTGTGGACGTGGCTTTGAAGTCATAGTGTATGTAGTGACAATATCAGTAGATTTCAGCACACTGCACCATTGTATGTATCCACCTTATTCTATCACAGAGACAAAAGATCTTGTCAAAAAGCACCATAATCTAGAAAAAATTTTCAAGAGCGACACTGTGAAAAAACTTGATTACTCTTGGTCAGAAGCAACCTTCACCATTTAAGCTGGATTTAAAAACCATTTTTACTGATTGGCTTTTACCATATTCTATTCTTATCATGTGCATCAGCTACTTTCTCACATTAGCATGCCATGCTGTTTCATTACCTATGACAGTGCCAACATCAGTGCCCATATTCTGGTGTCAAACCAAGAAGTTTCCTCAAAAAAAGCAATAGCTATAGATATCAATAATGCGTTAGCCCAAAACATTAGCACAATTGGCTCACAGGACTAGTCGATATTAGTAGCCTTAACAGGATCTCCCATCAAAGCCTACTAAAACTATACAACAGATCAAATCACATGCAAATGTGTGTGCAGGTTCGCATGGCTGAAGATAATGTGTCTGTGTCACTCATACGGGTCTCAGGTTTGCATATGGCAACCTGGGTAGATTGCAAGCACTGGACAAAACATAAAAATACCTGGATATAAGTGGGTATATTTAATCTCCCCATCTTTGTAATATGTCTGTTTTACTTAAACATAACACTAGCCACAGATATATCCCACTATCTAATAGCCTCTCCTTCAGGGAGGAACTACTGAATCACAATCTCCCATATACAATGGGATGAAGAGTTAATAGATTTGGAGTTAACTTTTTTTCAGATTTATCTATGTGTTAAGTCATACATCAACGCCAAACAGGAAAATTATATTCTTAGAGTCATCCAAAGTAAAGTACAATAAACACAGTTTTGAGATGCAAAAGTCAGGCTGGTAAAGAATGCACGGAATAATTTCATTTTTGGAATACAATTTATGAAGGTGAATTTGTGATTTTAAAACTAAGTCATCTGACAGTCATTCTGCATGAGACATGGATGTGCACTAGGACTATGAAGAGCATAAAGGTGACCTTTATTACAACCCGTCAAACTTTCATCACACGAGAGGATTAGATCATAGAGCGAAATCTAAGTAATGCAAAGTATGGCTATTCTGTCTTCCCTTGTTCTTCTACAGTAAATACTATTGGCCTCTATATATTCATCTTATTGATTTTTTAATCATATGCACAGAAAAGTTATTCCCAACTGTTCACTCTGTCACTGTGACTAATCATTTTCTCCCTTCCCTAGATTTTACACCTTGAGGAAACAGTTGCATCAATGATGCTTTCCATTAAAGTGTCCTGCAGATGTCAAGAGGTATGCATTAATGGCCAGATAAACCTTATAAATAGCTAGATGCTGTTTAAATACTAAATAAAACCAATAATCCATAAAGAAGGCAGAGGTAGAGTATAAATTTGCGTATTTTAAATAATTGCCTGCAGCCATATCAAATACAATGCTGACTTATTAGTCTCATTTTCTCTTACGTTCTTGAGTGAAAACTTGTTTATGTCTCCCTTCTTATCGCTTCCTTCTTATGGGTCATTTTAATGTTCATACAAATGTAGCTGTAAAACTAAATCCATGAAGGAATGCCTCATACTTTCACAATGTGAAAAACTGCGGCTTTTTTGAATGTTAAGTGCTAAAAAGTTAGCTGAAATGAAATCTGAAGTATGGTGTGCATCCTTAAAAGTAAACAGTGTAGGAAGCTGTCTGAAAAGCAGCTTGTTTCCAGATTATTGGATTATGCTCAGTTTTATTCTAAGATACTTAAAGAATTGGCCAAAACGATTTCTAAGTTCTTTATAGTTATCTCTGAGGTCTTGCAATGTTGCCAGAAGACGGAAAATGAGAGAACAAAGTGCCAGTGTTTAAAAAAAAAAAAAAAAAAAAAAAAAAAAAAAGGGGAAGTGAGAAAGAGAGAAAGAAAGGGAAAAGTTACAGGCCAGACAGTTAACTTCAGTTCCCCCCAAATTTCTGCAATAAATTATACACCAACTTGTAACCATTTAGAAGGTAGTACAGAAAAATTGCAGACAGTATAGATACATCAACACCAAAAAAAGTCAAACCAATTTAATTTCCTTTGCCAACAGGCTAGTCTATCTTCTGTGTTTAAGAGACAGGAAATAAACCCTTTTACATCCTGATTTTATGAAAATTTTGACAGCATCTGACTTGACATTCTCATCAGCACTTGACAAGCACACTGGCCAGGTAAAAGAGCAAAAAAACGGGTGCAAAAACTGTCTCAATAACCATAGCCCCAAATCAGTTTGCCATAGTTTGCTACCAAAAGCAAAGGAGGCTTACTTGTCAGAAACCATCCTGGGTTTGGATTGTCTGGCATTTTCATTAATAATACTAATGACTTTGCTAAGTGAGTATTTGCCAGGATGGAGGATGGCATGAAGTTGGGAAGGACTGTAAGCATATGGCAGAATTCCAAATTATCTTTGCGAACTGAAGGTTTGCATAAAATGGAGTCAAAAATTAGGTTAAGTGTAAAATACGATACACAAGGAGGAACATCAGCTGCACAGATAAAACACTGCATAGGGGTTCTTAAAGTGCCTGTTTAAGAAACAATGGGAAACATGGGAAACAATGACGGCAATCGTGAGCGCTCACTTGGGAAATTCTTGTTCAGAATTTCAAGCCATAATAGCTAAGCATGTACTAACATCTAGTAGATGGGTATGGAGTAGTACATGGAAAGGAAAAAAAGAGAGGAAAAAGCCCTTTAATACTTTCCTAAGTGATAATTTTATAGCTTCTGGATTCAAGTAGTCACAATTCTTTCATAAAAAAATTTAAGACATTCTTCTGCTCGTTGCAGTCAGTCACTCACTGCCAAATTAAAAGCTTGTTCATATAGAAATTACTTTGATCTACTGTGGCACCCAAAATATAATAAGCAACATTCCTTAGGTTTCAAAGATAAAATTGCAAATGTATGTAAAATACAGGAAAAAATATATGAACACAGAGATGCATTACTAAATATCACTTATTGAGGGAACACATGTATATTTTCCAGCAGAATGCTGACAGCACTCAAAGAACAGCAATCACATTCATTCCAGAAATAACCACTGAATTAAAAAAAAAAAAGCAAAAGAGAAAAAAAGGCATGAAAAGAATCAGAATTTGTATTCACTGGGTAGGATTTTCACCAACCATGACAAGGATATTACCACTATGACCCTGCTGGGTAAGTGGCATGTTATGCTTTGCATGCACCAATTATGAGAAACAGCTTGATCAGAGATATTTAGAAGCTAACTCTATAATGCAAACGATCACAAGAAAGTAACCAACTTTATTCCCTAAGGTCTTTAATTTTTAGCTTATTTGCAGAGCTGCTGAAAGTACAGCATGTAATTGGACTGGCCCACGGTGAGCTCCTGGAAGTACTGTGACTTACACACTCCTCTAGTCCACAGCACTTACTTTTTGCAACTCCCATCAATGTATCATTAGATGCAACACAGTATCCAACCAAACTTAATTCCAGGAATAGAAGGGGCTGAAATTTCAAGCCATGGCATTCCGTTCATGCCAACATTGTCAACATATTTTCTCCAGTATACAAATACAACAGCAAACCTGCACCAGCATGTGACCTCCTTTCCACCATCACGTGAGCTCCTTTCAATCCAAGTTTTCAGTTACTGGATTTTTATTCTTGACCGCCACCTTAGCAGGGTAAGTGCTCATGTCCCATGAATAAGGCTACCACAAGCAACTACAATTGAACTTCATTGCCTTGGCAGAATTATGCCCACTCTCCACATTAAAAACAGCCTCTGACACTAACTTTCATTTCCTTTTACTAGAAGGATTTGGAAATCTTACATATTTTCTCCTCTGAAGACTAATATAAAGTGACTCTTTTGTCCTCCCCTCTCAACAGATGAAGTTTCCTAACTATGTCTTTGAAGCCCACAGGATTCTAGGTATTTCTGAGTGTTCATCAGCGAGATCCAAAGAGGTTATTTTCCCGACTCCTTTTCTTTAGCTATGTTGTGGTTTAACCCCAGCCGGCAATTAGGACCACACAGCTGTTCACTCATTTCCCCCCTCACCCAGCAGAGTAGGGAGAAGAGGGAGAAAAACGGGGGAAAACCCCCCCAACTTGTGGTTTGAGACAAAGACAGTTTAATAGAACAGTATCAGAAGAGAACAATAATAATGGTAAAAGAATATACAAACTGAGTGATGTAATACAATTGCTCACCACCTGATGATCAATTGCCCAGCCCGTCCCGAGCAGCGATCGTGGATTCCTGCCCCTCAGCCAACCCCCATTTATACACTGAGCATGAAGTCTATGTCATGGAATACTCCTTTGGCCAGCTTGTCCTGTCTATGCTCCCTCTCAGCTTCTATGGGAAGCTGAAAAAGTCCTTGGCCTAATGTAAATTTTGCTTGGCAACAACTAAACCAATATGTGTTATCAACATTGTTCTCATACTAAATCCGAATCAGAGCAGCTACTAGGAAGAAAACTAACTCTATCCCAGCTGAAGTCAGGACAAACCACTTGATTTCAAGGGTGCACCTACACTGGGAATTTCACTGGAGTCAGGAGTGCATTTCTGAAGTGCACCTCTAAGTTGCTCCTACTTGCTATGCTACTTGTTTTGCAGTGTGAAAAGAGCCTTTAGATCAAAGTAAAGTGATGAAAGGGCTCCAACTGCTAACTTGCATTCAGCCCACGATAACAGACTAAGGAAGTTCAAACGAAAACTCTCCAAAATGACACAGGGTGGATGTCAGGGTCTCTGTCACATTCGATCAGCTCTATCAACCAACAGAGGAGTTCACACAGACGTCCTTTGTTGAGGACACATTATTCACTAACGCAGACATAGTCATACAGTCTGGGATAGAATATCCCAGAGAATTCACTAATTATTTTAGATCTTTATTGTGATCCATACCAAAGTTGAAGAAATTTTTTGGAGTTCCATTGTGTCATGGTTTAACCCCAGCCAGCAACTAAGCACCACACAGCCGCTCACTCACTCCCCTCCAGCAAGATGAGAGAGAGAACTGGAAGGGTAAAAGTGAGAAAACTCGTGTGTTGAGATAAAGACAGTTTAGTAAGTAAAGTAAAAGCTGCACGCGCAAGTAAAGCAAAACAAGGAATTAATTCACTACTTCCCATCGGCAGGCAGGTGTTCAGCCATCTCCAGGCAAGCAGGGCTCCATCACACGTAACAGTTACTTGGGAAGACAACCGCCATCACTCCGAATGTCCCTCCCCTTCCTCTTCTTCCTCCACCTTTATATGCTGAGCATGACATCATATGGTATGGAATATCCCTTAGGTCAGTTGGGGTCATCTGTCCCAGCTGTATCCCCTCAAACTCCTGGTGCACCTCCAGCCTACTTGCTGGTGGGGTGGTGTGAGAAGCAGAAAAAGCCTTGACTCTGTAATCACTGCTCAGCAATAAGGAAAATATCTCTGCATTATCAACACTGTTTCCAGCACAAACCCAAAACATAGCCCCATATTAGATACTATGAAGAAAATTAACTCTATCCCAGCAGACATTACTACTGACCACACCAGGAGAAAAACGCTAGCATTATCAAATAAATGGCCAGACTTTCAACAATTCCCTTGCTGTAAGCTCTGTGTTTTTCATCTGGTTCTCTAAAAGGTACTTGAAACATCTTCAAATATTTGACTCTGGGGGAATAAAAAACAAACAAAAAACAAACCCAAAACCCAAACAACAAAAGTCTTGACCAAGCAACTATTTCTTATGGGAAGTTTTGAGCTGCACTGTGATTTTGTCAAGGTGATTTGGGTCTTGAATATGGAATGCAGTTTCAATAAAAAAGGCAGCTACAGGAAAATACATGTTGGAAAAAAGTTATCTACTATTTCTTCATGTTATTTAAGTTGCAAAATACTTAACATTATTCACCTGATTTGGGGCATAACAATTGATCTGCAGCCAAAAGGAGAAGCAAAAGTTTTCAGTAAAATTCTGTCCTTAACTCTTCAAAACCTAATAGAGTTCACTCTTTATGAGAAACTAATGAATACTCCACAAAGTTTGAAGGGATATATGTTCTTTCATACATTTGATTCCTACAACTTTTACTCTCTTATAATTGAACTAGGTGTTCATACCCTACATATGGACTTTGTATGCTTATTTTGGAAGGCTAAAGAAATATATTCAGAGCAGCTATGCCATATATAAGGAAAATAATGAGGGTGAAAAGGCACCTGTGAGAAAAAGAGAAAGAAAATACAAAATCAGTGTCCAGAGTCAATTACTGCATGTGAAAAATTAACAAACGAAAGCCAGAAAAATGAAAAATAAGTCAGGCAAGGGTCACACAACATATTAAGAACAAAGACCTAGCTCTCAGCTTCACTGAAGTAATTTAGAGTTTTGTCATATACCTCAAGATTTCTAAGGTGAAGACATATTATTTGAAGGCCCAATTAAACTCACTACCTAGCTTTCACTCCTTTCTCAATTTAAATCCCTTTTTTGGGGAGCTAATAGTTTTTAAGAAAGACCTGGTCCCTAAACATGTTCTCACATGAACATTTAATTGCCAGTCACTTCTTAAAGTTGTTCTTATTGCAAGTATTAGTACTTGCTATGAATAATCTGTTACACTCTAATGAGTCAAAATGGGTCATGTATTTATGTTTGTGCTCTCAGATCTAATTGAGCTACAATAATATAAATAATATTAATTATTTGAATGACCTGATATGATTTTAAGGCTGCTCTAATTGTTAACCATTTAATCTAATTTTGCTGTGCACAGCCACAAGACCAGACTGAGTGTAGATGTCTAACCTAATGCATCTCTGGTTTCTTAGTAAAGAGAGAAACCCAGTAGCAATTGAAATCCCTATTGAAAGGTGTGCTGGTGTTCTGATTCAAGAGAAACAATCATCCATGGGGAAGAGAACTCACTAGGGTTTGATGGTAGGAGTGTGATATACAGGTTCTTAATGATCGGGGCTTTAAGATTATCCGGAGTCCACAAATAAATAATATTGCTTCAAATAATTTTCCTGGGGTTATTGCCTTATGAACTACACCATAGTTAGGTTTATAAATGCGAAATTGAGATGCTAAGGACAAAACATAATCTTTTGCTAGGCGTATGTGGGACAGAGCGGTATAAATTACCTTTTGTCCCTGCATAGAAAGCTTAAGGAAAGAGTTTTTTCATGTCCTGTAAGATTTTTCCTTTAGCTCCATGTAGTTTTTCCTGGGGTTTTAATTGTTTTGTTTCCGTGTGTACACACCACTGTGGTTCACTCATTAACTACTTCACTAAGGTTAACTGAAGACTAATGCCTTATTTAAAAATATTCTGTCCTTACCCTGCACCCACATACTACAGCTTAATAGTGGCAGAACGTGTTTGGCTTCCTGCTGTGTCATTTGAAGACTTATAGAAATAGGCATAATTTTAATCTACATCTTTATTCACTATTTTAAAGTGGGCTTCCAGGCTTTTTTTTAGAATGTACTGGTAATTAAATAACTTATCCACGTTAAATGAAGATTATTATAGGATTTATTTATATGTAACAAATCTCTTCCTGGTTTTAGTTTGAGAACTGTAACATGAAAAATTTTTAGTCTTAGTTTTTATATTAAAAAAAAAAAAAATCCACAAATCCCTATTTCTAAATAACTTTAACTCTCAAGAAGAAAGTCACAACTATCTCAGTCAAAGAATCACAAGGAAACAGCTGACTTGGATAACTTTGCATTTCCGATCTTTTTCACTTTTTAATTTTACTCCTTTTTTGATAATTTTCTAACTTTGACTTAGAACATTCTGTTTAATACTGTGCTTGTAATTACTGAAAAAATTACAGTATTTTCTAATGGTCTTATCCCCTTTAATTATCAGATTGAAAGTTAAAAGTTCAGCTTTAGATCTCCGCATGTAGTAACTTTTTGTTCCAGTCTCAATAGGAATGAGCAAGAGAAATTCATAGAGACTGGAATATACAAGGTCTTATAGATCACGAAGCAATTTCCAGATTACGGTTTAGTTTGATATAGGCAAATCAAAGGGCAATATACACTTAAATGAAAACAATTAAACAATGCTACATCAACAGAAAACTTATTTCCTGTGTTATAAACAATTTATATCAGGGAAAAATTACACCAAAGGTTTTGGTAAGTATTCTGCTAAAGGAATTGGAAAAAAGAGTTTGTGGAAAGTAGAAGGCTAAGTTTTGTAGCTGTTTGCATACGAAGTCCTTAGCTGAAGAGATGCTGGTGAGCCAATAAAGGTTTTGGCCGTAACTTTATCTTGTACTTCCATTCTATTTCCAATTCTACAACAAATAAAAGGTTATGAAAAGTTTCCTGGAGCAACTGGCATCCAATCACAACTTTTTGGCAGAGTAGAAACTGCTAGACTTGCCAAAAGGTTGTTTGTCTTCCACAGGGAAAAGCCTTTCCCCTCAGGAATAGCGAATGCTTCCATCTGGGCTACGCACAAAGAGGCCAGTTAACCATCTAAAAGCATAAGAAATGAACATGCACTGAAAGGTAAGTAGATATATGAAAATCCAGTTCATTCATATTCTTTAGGAATTGCACTTATGTTCCGCTTTTTTTTAAAAAGCCAACAGCTATACTTTCCACAACTCACGCATATGTTCCTGTATCAGCAGCACCCGATCTTCAAGGATCGGAATGGCAACTGGTCAGGCTGTAGAATGATGTGCGGAAAGCGTTCAGTACAGCTCATTAAGTACCAGGAACAATCTGCCATCTCAAAGACATTATAATCTCAACACTGTTGCATAAATCTAAATCCCAGCTGTAAATCATTTGGATCTCTCATTTACAATCACTTCTAACATGGAATAAAATGCAACAAGACATTTTTTGTGCCCTGGAACTATGTCACGCTGAAATACACTGAACATCTAGGACACACTCTCTCCTGAAGAGGAAAAAAAAAAAAGCACAGGATTTTTTTCCTCAAAAAGCTGGGAATTCCTTTTTCTTCTACAATTCATACCTCCTTAGTAAATAGTTTGGAAAACTGACTAGCTGAGCATAAAGGAAACGGGATTTCATGCATTTCTAAAGCTATAATTTAACCTGAAAAGAGAATTTTTCTAAATAAACAATGGAAGCCATGTGGAAGTAGGGCATGGCTGTTTTATGCATTGAACTGAACAATACTAATATCACTGTGCAACAGTTCTTCACTGTTTCAAATGCTATATTTTTTCTTGACTCTTTCGGCATTCTTTTTCACCATGCAAGACAAATATAAGAATTATTTCCCTGATGGACAATATTACACATAGACTCCACGTGACTGCCACTGACATTTCATAACCGCAGTGTGGAAAGACGCGATACCGACTGTATATGGAATGCAACCAAAAATCCTTTACTTGTGCCCTTGGCTGAAATTTACCACAGCCCTGGAAGCATCCAGCCCAAGGAAAAGTAGATGTAATATACCAGCGCATCTAAACAGTAACATTTTATGCTCAATTTTCATTTTTATAGAATAACCATATATTGTGCAGGACATCAGTTACATCAAACTTATGAAATGATCAGGCTTATAAAAATCACACAGATTTGAAGAGGGGTAGTTTGTCACTGGTTTTGTTAACAGCATAGAATACGTTCCCAAACAAATTAAAGTTCAATAATTTTAGTAATTTAGGGTGGGTTTTGTGGGTTTTTTTTGGTTGGTTGGTTGGGTTTTTTGTGGGTTTGGTTTTTTTTACAGTTCCCAGTGTCCTGCTAAATTTTCAGTCTGTTGAATAAAAGATAAACAACTGAAACCATGAAAGCAGACTGTGTCTCTAACTTCTGCCTGCTGATTCACTAGGCTTAGAAATCACAGGAAATTCCGTTTATCTCTTACCTATAAGCTATTATTCCTGATGCCTAAACTATTTCCTGGGAGTACAAGACTAACGTGTATCTGTCAACAAAACGTGTCACTTCTATACTATTCTATATTTTCTTTAGTTGAAATCAATAAAGAAGAAATCAGAAACACCAGACACTGGAGGGCAGGAATGGCGAAGTGCTTAACAATGGTCCCCGGTGTCTGGGTATCCCAAGACACACGCCTGGTTCACAACTATTTTATCAGTTTTCACATTTTACCTGTTTGTGCATCCTCTAGCCCTGCTAACTCTTTTGCATGCTAAGACTTTTTTGTCTTTGTCATAAGGTTATGAACAATAATGCTGAAATAGATTATTAATTTATTTTTTAGCAATTTGCATAACATCAATATGCAAACTACATACCTTCAGATTACATCTCCCTCGACACATCACACATACAAATCATATTGCAGAAAAAACCCCAAACCTTTAAGGAAAGCAGTGTTAATACTATTATAACTAACGTGTATCATTTTCATTGACACATAAATGAAAGATGGATTATAATTACTTCACTGTGAAAATAATTATTGTAAATAATTTATATTTTTCTAATAATTTAAAAGAGAATCCTTTGTGACCTAAAGTAAAAGCCATGTTTGGTCTTCCAGCTTCAGTATCGTATCACATACAAGGGAGTGAAATGTAAATCAATATTAATGCAAAGTAGACAAAGCAGAAGAAAAAAAAATCACAAAAAGAGTAAAGGAGACAAATTCTGCCCCTGTCAGAATGTGTCTCCTGAGTATGCCTGGACTGCAAGGTCGTCAACTCCAGGTATATAACCTTAAAGTATTACTCATTGGCAGTGATGTCACTCCACATGATTAACCTGGTAACTGATTATGACATCTAGTAAGGCAAAGAGGTAAATCTTAAATGTACTAGGTGACTAAAACAGAATATTTATGGGAGCTTGTCAAAAATCCAGCAGAAAACTGCACACATAAAGATGCTCCATTAAAATGAGAACAACGATTCCATCGATGCAGCGAGCATTGTCCGGCCTACAGTTAATTTTGTCCTAGGTTTTTACCAAAAGAGAAAACCCACAAGAAAGTAACAGGACAGTCCTGGCAGAGGCAAGTTCACATTATATCCAAATTTGATATATTTGGATACATCAAATTTATATTAAATTATATATTTTGATCAATATATATTCAGCATCAAAATCTCAATTTCAATCAGTGATTCCAAAATTTGGACCTGGGTTTCAAACTTGTGCAAATATCAGAGGGATTTAGATATATACATTTTGATTTACAGTCATCTCAACGCATGCAGAAACCATGGGGAAACGAAGCAAGACGTTCAAAGTGTGCAGCCTGGCGCACGCAGAGCTGCCAGGGGCCGTGACTTGCAGTGCACAGCTTACAAGGTCTGGTCACATTTTGAAATGGCAGTCAGTAGGGACAACACCCACACACACAGGATCATAACTCAAGGCAGGATTGGGCATCAGAGTCAAAAAATGCAATCCTGGTAATACAAACTGGTGTATTTTATTTCAAAAGAGGTATAAGACATTTACACATCTCTGACCAAGTCAGAGCGCAGCAAAATGTGTCTGTATTCTTGCTATTTAGTGAGACACGTTCAAACCCCCTTTAGTGAATGCGGCAGCAATCATCAAACACAATTAGCATTATGTAAGCATGTGCATGCTTATAAGCAGGAAACAACAATAAAAAGCTGCTGCGATGCCAGCACCATTTAAAACACAAGAAGAAAAGCAGAAGGCGTTATTAGAGAGCCAACTGAGCACATGGGACTGTGGCTCTGCTACACAGAACTACCTCCACAGGACCACTGCACAGGTTTCTAGGCATATTTTTCTTGATGAATGAAAGAAATACAAATTCACCACAAAATAGGAAAGTCACAAAATTACGTGAAAAATATCTTCTTTATGTTCTGTGTTTACCGTGACAGCAAGGTACCAGCACTACTGTATTGTAAGTGATGGTAACTGCTACATTAGACATTTTTCTCTGATGCAAGACTTTCGTCTTCGTTTGAAAGGGACAGATTTTAAAATATTCCGCGCAATACACGTGCAGCTTAGCAAACTCCTCTGGAGAAAGTCTAACATGTACTATTCCTGAGACAAGGGGATATAGTCTCAAATTTTAAGTGCAAAAACCAGAATGATTGTGACTTGTCAACCCTCTGCTTGCTTTCTGACAGCCCCCACGTATTTTCTTGAAGAATCTGAGAAAACCAAAACCAACAATTGCTTCTGCTAATACTTTCAAACTGAACAATATAACAAACCCCCTCTGAACAGATTGTGCTGTGAACCCTCTAGAGTATATTTGGTTGGATTCCTACCCAAATTCTGTCCTGCTTTTAGATATCTGAGAAATCTTGGCAAAAGAACATGATCATCATTTCATAGAGGTCCGGTGTTGTTTGTTTCCATAGGAAATCTCTAAAATAGAGTGTAAGATTTATCTGCTTCTCATTATAAAATGAAGGGTTGAGGTCCTAATTTCCTGTTATTATTAATAGCTTAGCTGAAAGCGGAAGATTTAAATAATATTAAAGGAAGCTTTTTGGCAACTACTTTAAGGAACGTCTGCTGCTTGCTAACAGGCATTAAAATGATGAAATTAGCAGTGGTAAATTAGTCATTCCGTGTAGCTTAAGATCAGCCTGAGATACATTTGTTTGAACTGGGAACCTGTGGTTCTACATGGTAGAGTCTTAAGTTGTCACAGTCTTGAGGCAGTCCTAAAAAGGTGATTTTACCAGAAGTAGAGAGCAATCGCTTCTTTCATTAGCCAGTGGTAATTGCATTTTCTTATAAGGTAAAGCTACTTCCTGTACAAGAAATTGCCTGTTTTTATAAGTTCAGCAGTTTACAGGGTGTTAAAAATGGTATTCTGTATGGCTTACTTTTTGTTATCTTTGTATGCTCCTTTCTTTCTCTTAATATCTGTTGAGGTTTCAAGAAAGGAAACACTACTAGTCCAATGGTCATATAATTAGTCTAGTTAGTGTACATTGATATAGCTAGTTTCAATAAAATGCACTTAAGAGTTGTGGTAGGGCTGGGTTGGTGTTTCTTTGCTTCCCTGACAAATCAGTGCCTTACCAATATACTGTATTCCAGAAATCTTGATTTGATAAACTTACAAATTATGTTTTTGGGTAAAGACCACCAGAACTTTCAGTTAAGCCGTTTTGATCCAGTAACATGCACACACCTAATCTTATTCTCCAACTAATTTCCATGGGGACAGCATCCACAGCATCCATCAAACTTGCTCCATAAAAATGTTACTGTAACACTTCCTCATTTAAAAGAGAATGTCGTGGTTTAACTCCAGCCAGCAGCTAGGACTACGTAGCTGCTCACTCAGTTTCCCCCCTTCCTCCAGAAAGGCACGGAGAAGAGGGAGAAAAGGAGGGGAAAGGGAAAAAAACCTCATGGATTGAGATAAACAGTTTAATAGAACAGTAACAGAAAGGGAACAATAATAATGATTATAATAATAGTAATAACAACAATAATAACAAAACCAAACCAATAATAATAATGGTAAAAGAATATACAAGACCCAAGTCACTCTCACCACCTGCTAAATTGGTGAATTGACACCGTCCTGAGCAGTGACTGCAAGTACCCCCTTACCCCCAGCTAACCTCATTTATATACTGAGCATGACATCTATGGTATGGAATATTCCATTGGCCATTCCATCATTCTATCTATGCTCTTTATCAGCTTCTATGGGAAGCTGCAAAAAGTCCTTGAAAAATACAAACATCACCTGGCAACAACTAAGACAATATGCATTATTGACATTCCTCTCGTACCAAATCTGAAACACAGCAACCACTAAAAAAAAAAAAAAAAAACAAAACACCTCTATCCCAGCTGAAAACAGGACAGGGAAATAAATAAGTATTGTGTAATTTGGTTTCTTTGGCAATAGCTATGTCTACACAGCGCAGTGGAGCACAGAAGAGTGTTGTTGGGCTACCTCTGAACACGCTGCTCTGCCTCACATTTTGTGTTACCATGTGAACGTACTATCCTGGGCCCTGAAGGAGTCCAGGTACACAGCCATAGCTTTGAATTGGAGCTCTTCAGCCCCGCTGCTCTTTTTTTCAGGTGTCTTGAGAATGTTTTTTGAACGGACATGACCAATATTTTTAATATTTGTCATTAAACTCCATTGAAAAATACCTTTGTTTAATTTTTCATACACGAGTTGGCCATATTGAACATGTGCACCAAGATAAAATTAATTGTCAAAAAAATTAATGGCAAATATAGGGCTAGGTTTTCAAAGAAATCTCACAAAATTTCAGAAAACAGCAGAATATTTTGAAGCTAGAACTAAAGATAAAAAATTCCTGCAGAATCAGGCTGGTGTTGTCTTTTTCATTCTTGACCTTTTAATAAAATCTATCTAAACTTTGTCAAAAATTGTATTTAAATTTTAAAATCTTTGTTCCTAATATCTCAATATCTGTCAGACTTAAAAACATCCACAACAAAACGCTTGAGTTTCTGAAACATTTCTCTATTTTGGTAGCAATTTTCATATATAAACACAAACAATTCCTTTAACATATATTGGTAGCACTGATCATCAGTTACCAGGGGATCAAAATAGAAACCACAGAGAGAAACAAGGGAGACTATTTAATAGTTTAAAAATTTGTTTAGTCTAGTGAGATTTTTAACACTGAAATATATAGTTTCCAGCTGCCCCGATGGATTTGAAAATCCTTCTGAGGCTTCAGAACTAAGTACTTACATGACTTTAATAGCTCAGTCTCAATGCTAGAAACCTCAGTCCACTGAAAAAAACCCCAAGATTAGAAACATATTGCAGTGCACTTTTCATCTGACAAGAAAAGTGGATAAAATATCTCAAAAAGATGCAGATGTCAAACATTACTCATAACCAATACACATTGCTATGGTCCAGTAACTGTTGGTACTTAATTTCAACAAAATCACAATCCTTTCTCAACCTTTTCTCCGTGGCAGTGTAAACATGACAGCAACTTTAAATCTTGTTGACAGTGACTTCCGTACCTGTCAGTGGGCAGGCAGCTGCAGTTCAAACAGTGCTGCACAGAAAAGCACTTCCGAATTCCCACCCTGAGCTCCAAACTCAACAACGTATTTTGGGACACAGTTGAATGCTAAGTCAAAAATGTCACTGCTTTACAAGCAATTAAACAATTAAAAAGTACAGCGATGAAGCAGGGAACAAAGGTTAATTAGAAAGAAAAATCAACTGAAATTTGAAGCAGGACAGAATACTTTTTCAGCTACCTTCAGAGATAATTAAATCAAACTTGTAAACTCCACAATTTTAAGCAAAGGATATTTTCAGCAATATAGCCAGATTATCATAACAATTAGGAATATGATAGACAGATAAGTACTTTCATGCGTATTACACATACCTGCCTACATGCATAAAAGTTATTACCTGAAAACCCTGTTAGTAAGTGAACTGGAATTCACCCATGATTTCCACTGCCATTACTAGACAGATTCATTTGAGAAGTCTGGGAAGAGTCAAAGAGTAGAAATAAACACTACTTGAATTTGTTAGCCATCCTATGAAGTTCTGTTGCTTGATCATTTTCTTTAATAATATATCTTACATTGTTTCGCTGAGTACAATCAGAGTTTTATTATTTCTTAGATCATGTATTTTTCTTTAGTAACATTCTGTTGATTCAAGTCACTCCAAATAACAAGACACACAATAATGGGTTCAAACAGAATGACTGGAAGGACTTCTGGATTCCAAAAAACATACTAGTTTGCCTGTAGGCAAAACATGATTATACGATAAAAGATTTCAGACGAAATGTCAGATGAAGAGGATATGTCTTTTAAGCTGGTCTAAACAACAGATTCAGTTTTTAAGCCTGAGTTTTGTGTATATTTGGGGGTCTGAGTTTTTAATATTTTTAATATTTATCCATGTGAATAACATGAAAGATCAAAGTGAAGCTGTAGCAGGTCTGTTTGTCTTATAATATCTCAACTCTGCTGTATTTTAATATTCATCCATCCTCACAGGGCAATTTTAGCCACCAAGAGCATCAATGCCTACAGGCTTCTGTTACAGAAAATTTCTATTGAAAAAATTTGGCATATTTCTAATTATATTCCAATCCTCTAGAGAGAATCCTGCATTGTAACTGCAGCCTGGCATTACTGTCTGCAGTTTCTTGAACTAAATAAAGAAAGTGTTAGCGATTTGATTAGTAGAACCTGATTGCTTTCCCTGAACATTACAGTATGTTAAATGAGAAGCTGCAGAAAACAAATAAATGAAGCAGGTGCATGTCAGATTCTGATTTGGAAGACTGCCAACTGATCAACTCCACCAAGGTTTTATTATCTAACCAGAAACACATTTTGTTGATGCTTAGATTTTTCCCTCAAGAATAGCTTCTGCCAACACTGGAAACAGCTCAATGAACAAAATGCTGTAACTATTGAAGTTTCAGGTAAATGCTCTGTAGTAAGCATTGTGCCCAACAGGCTCTTATCCCTCTGTATACGCATATAGACACACATGCAGGCTAGTCTGAAAATATATTCCCATCTTTATGCCAACAAAAAACCACCAAAATGACAGCAGGACATCAAAAAGAGAGACCATGTTTTTCCACAGTCTTTGTGATAAACATTAAAACACTGATTGAACAGAAAATCTCATATTCGGTAATTTGGAGGGCATAGTTTCCAATTGGATAGCTTCCTTTGGACCCTAGTAAACAGCTGGAGGGGATGGATAGAATATTTGGTAATATTGTCTACTTGGCTCTTCTCCTTTCATCAAACTTTTAAATGGTTTGCAGTGGAAAAGCACGACCGTGACATCTTGTATTTATGCCCAGTGCATATCATTTGCAAGAATGTCAGACACAGTGACCTGCCATACACTCATTCCATGACAAGAATGTTAACAGTTTTAATGACATTTTAATGCTGCCTCTAGTTCTTGCGAAGTATGTGTTGCAGTCCTGTCTAGGCCTACACTTGCACTGAATTTCAGTCCCTGAAATTTTTGCCCTCCCCCCCCGCCTTATATGGGAAGATGCAAGTCCTGCTGCTGACATAGATGCTCAGGAATTTACTGTTTTAATAGTAGCTGCAGATTTACAGAAGCATATTTTTTAAGCATCAAAATTCCTAGTTTCAGAAGTATTTGAACCAGTTCAAATGCTAAGGTATTTCTTCCACTCCACATTACAAAACATTTCGAAGTGTTTATGGCTCCTCTTCTTAACTCAAGGACAGCTCACATAGCACGGTAGCACATAATAGTACCCTTCCCCTTGGGGAAAGATTCTATGAATACTGATTAAAGATATTTACTTTGCACAGTTTTTAATATATATATCACTAAGGAAAAAATTCACAAAAGCATGTTTATCGCAGAAGCCTAAATTGCATTGTTCTTCACCAAGGTACATGTACTTTTGCAACTGTACATCAAATTTGACAGTGGAACCCGAGTTTTTTTTTATCATTGCCAAAAAGTTTATAAAAAAGAAAGCTATACCTTTTAGGAGAGAAAAATGCTTTGTCCTATGCGTTTTGTTATTGTATGGGTAATACTTGCAGAAAACAATAGAAAAAATAGTTGGAAGAGACTTCAAGCAGTCCTCTACTCTCAGACTCCTACCACAACAGAGGATTAAAAATACGTAGCCCATCTTTGGCAGGTGACTGTTTATTATTTTTGTGGTTTGTGAAAGTCCTTAGTGATGGAGATTTCATTGAATTCTATGAAACTTATGCAAGAGAGTATCTACCACTGTACTTACTTTAGAAAGTTTTTATCAAGGCTTTATATAAATCTCACTTTCTGCAACAGAAGCTCAACTGTCCTTGGGGGGTGGGGATGTTTCTTGTCTTTCTTTTCAGTTTTCTTTAAAGCATTTGAATACCTACCACGTCTCAAGTCTTCTCTTCTCTATTCTTAACACCCACAATAACCTTCCATTTCTTTTTCATAAGTTGCATTTTCTAGACTTTGGATCCTTTCTTCTCTGCGTCACTCGTTGCTCCCCAGTTGGTCCCAACATTTCTTGAAGTTTATGTCAAAAAGTGACAAAAGAACTCCAGCAGAGGCTTTATTAACACTGAGTGGAGCAGAAGGATTGCTTCCTATTTCTGAATAAGCTCCTGCTTTCACATCCCAGGATGCGGTCTGCCTGTTTCCACAATGGCAGAACATTACTGATTCATGTTCAGTTTATGATTCACAAAGCGGGGACTTGTAAACCACTCTGTTTACGACAGCAATGCTGCTATCTAACGGGTCATTCTCTAACTTTCATACATGAATTGTCTCCCCTAAGAGTAGTAGTTTGAATTCTCCTTGATCAGCTACAGCTTTTCATATCAGACCTTTTTTTCTATTTGTCAAGAACGCTTTGAACAGCAGTTCTGTCCTACAAAGTGCTTGGATCCCCTCCCAGCTTGGTCTGGAAATCTAGTCCCCTCCCTGTCTGGAAATTTAGTAAGCAATTCTCTATGCCTTCAAAGCTGTAAATAAAAACACAGAGTGCTTAAAATATCTGTGTAATGCCAATTCTTTTTATTTTTTTTTCCCAAAGACAGACTATATTTGGAAGGAAAAGTTCTGATCAAACTCAGACAGGTTAAAGAAGGAGATATCGTACCTTTTCACTAAGAACACCTTACCTTCAGGGGGATAATAAAAATTATGAGACAAGTTCATATTAATCTCTAAATTTGTATGATGATGTTTTCTTATTGGTGCAACTATTATGTGAGAAGAAATGTGAAGGTATGGCAAATCACACAGTACTGCATTTGCAAATACCATCACAGTGTGCTACATAAGATGTAGCTCAGGCTCTATTCATCCATCCCAGAATAAGCCTCCTCTATCATGCACCAGACTGCTCCCTCAAATTTTTATTACGTAAACTGCCTTAGACAGAGATTAATCCCAAATCCCAAATATAACCACAGATTAGGGAATTACCCAGCAGACTAGCTCCTTTATATACCATTATCCGATTCTTCTATGCAATTAACTAGTACCATCCATTATTAAGATACATTAAAATTATTCAGGAGTTTAAAAAAAGTCATCAATATGCTACTCTGATTAAAATTCTTAATAAGTTGCTAACATTCCTGAAGACCGGGAAATGAATAAAGGACTATCTGTATATGATAATAATTTTTAAACAAGAAAATATTCCCGTGAGCAGCTCTTCAGAGATATATTCTGAAAAAGTGCACAATA
Source organism: Alca torda (assembly GCA_008658365.1). Lineage (NCBI taxonomy): Eukaryota > Metazoa > Chordata > Aves > Charadriiformes > Alcidae > Alca > Alca torda. The sequence goes on along the minus strand of CM018087.1, from coordinate 12,518,850 downwards.
TTACTGACAGCATATGGGATGAAATGAAATTAAATCAAATAAGAACATAAGACCAGCTGTGCTGGGTCAGAACAAAGCTCCATATAGCCTGTATCCTTTCTCTGATAGTGGCCAAAAGTGGATCATCAGGAAAGGCAAATGTGTAGCGATATTTCATTCAAATTCTCTTATCCTTTAGTTCTCAGAAAGTTCTTAAGGCACAGGTTGTATCTTTGTGTCCCTCAGTGGATTTTTCTCCCATGAACTTGACTAGTCACGATCTCTTTCTGTATACTTCTGCTCTAAAGCAGTAAAATAAAAATCACAAACTTTTAAGTATTTATTCTGCCTTACGTTCCAATTGCATCTCAAATTGTGCCCCTTCACACATCCTTTGGAGCCCAATATATTCCAGTCACAAGACTGGGAAGACGGAAAGACAAAAAAATAAATAAATTACACTCCCAGATAAATCTTTCCTTCTTCATTTTTACTCTACTTCTATCTAGTAAGAAACACTATTTTAAAAAATCTGGCAACGTAAGTCCCAAAGAGTTTTAGAAAGATCAAATTCATGTGTTTTACAGCTGGTATGCTCTCACTACTTGGGCCAGGCCCCTGTCTGAGTATGCACGCAGGGGCCAGCTGCGTCATTTTCTCCACTGACATCTGATCATTTACTCTGTAAGAAAGAAATATATTGAATTGCATTTGGATAAAACTAATATTAGCAATGGAAGAATGAGTCATCTAATTATCACTTTTCTCCATAGGACTGGTCTTTACCATACAGTGTGTCTTTCTGTCCTTTGCCACTCCAGTCTTAACTGATGGAAGAGCTGAAATGTCACATAAGGGAGAGGAGAACATTTCCTACTTTAATAGAACCAGGCTTTTTCTTGTTTTGCAGAATTCCAGTTTCACATTTGCGTACTGATGGTCCTCACTGCCCACTACGCCACAGCTCTACCAGCAGTCTGCATAGAGGCAAGAGTCACTGTCAGAAATGCCAGTAACTGTGCTGTACCAAAGACATCCCTCAGCTAGGGAGACTTCCTTGTGAGCCTGCTTATATGAGCTTTACTCTGGGGTGGGGGAAGAAACCCTATCATTTTCTCACTTCCCAAAGCATTAAATTAATAAGAAGAGAAGCTGTTACACAGACAATGTCCTGGGGTGTCCCTCTGAAAACTCTCCTAGAAAATCAGTCCCAGCAGCCTGAACTGCTGAAACAGCAGGACACCGTGAGCAGCTGCCGTTTCTTTGTCACGTTGTTTGCTGGCCAGCAGTCTCTTTTAAAAATGCAAGAAATGCAGTCAACACCCACTGCTAAAATTTTAAAGCTGCTGCCTAAAATAATGCTTTCACAGGGAAACAGTGCTGTAACACCTCTGCATAAAACGCGTCTGCCCTCCATCAACTCACCCCTCTGTGCAGGTTGAGAGGAATCTTGCTCACCTTAACATTCTGCACTTGAGATCAAGCAAGATGCTTTCATTTTAAACTGAAGCCTAATTTAAAATAGGATGGCACAAACTGCACCTTCAGATAGAGTTGTAATGCATGGATATAGTTTGAAAGGCGCCTCAATTTCCCTTCAAAAAGAAGGGAGAGAAACTCATGTAGCAAGTACATAACTCAAGGTGAACTTCACCTGGTGTACTCTGCTTAGTAGAAGAAAGCGAAATACGAGTGAGCTCATAGGAAAGTTCGGAAAGATCCATAACAAAGGATAAGCTAGTTGTGGGGCTCAGGTTTCCCTGTTATAATCTTTGTATGACTTCAGAGCTGTGACCACACCTGAGAATTACACTCCTTATTTTTCTGCCCTAAGCAGAGAGAAAGGAAACATCGGGAAGGAAAACCCCTACCATACCTTATATTTATTATAAAATAAGTTAAAAACTTCACTCTCTAAGATCAGGATAGATCATTTCTAAGAGGCTTTCTGAAACTAGACTTTCAAACAGTTGGGGAGAGAAATCCTACTGAGAGCTAATTTCCTTTGGTTTAATAAATACAAATTCATAGTTTTGAAACAGAAGATTTGGGATTTTTCCACAGTCTCTAACCACCATCACACAGATTACATTTTTGCAGTTTTGCTCTTGATGACACTCAGTGCTGAAACACAGGTTTTCTTGGAGAGTCCTGAACATTAAATACTCAAAGAGCAGAGGCATGAACATTGAGACCCCTGAGGAATGACTTCCTACCTGATTTGAAGAGAAGGTATGTAGGCTCAGCTCAGTTTGTTTAAAATAACTCTTTTGTGTCAAGGCAAAGACTGACAAATCTTCCTATACTTCAAAACAGTTCAAAGGGAAGGGTTCATTAAAAAAAAAACCCAAACAACTTTTTTTTTGGGGGGGTGGTAGAGGAGGATGCAGCAACATGTAGAAAAAAACCCAGAAACATTTTTCTCATACCAGCATAATAAACTGAACTGACTGAATGGAAACAGCATAAAGAACATGAATGGCAGGTGCAGCTCCCTACTGATCCAGGACAGTAGCATACCCTCCACTTAGTGGAGATTCACTTGGACAAAGATCAATGGATCTACCAGATATTACATGGATGTGACATTCTAAACTCCCAAATAATGAAAGATATTAAGATAAAACACAGTTGATGTCACAATCGTTGCACTCACTCACACAGATGACACACCATGTCCTTTCCTGACTTTGAAATAGACTAGGATATCTAAATTAAAAGCATGTCTGTATCACATGCATATTATATATTCAAAGAGAATACAAAACCCCCTCCTTATCATACAAGCAAGATACTGTTACTGAGAAACATCTGCGCACTGCCAGAAATTTGACTGCTTCCAAATGCTTACGGCAATGGAAGTGAACAGTGAGGGTGACTGCAAACCATATGATGCATTCATAGTAAACTACTCTGTTATAATACTCATGACCACATTCTCTAGTGAGTCCCATATACCACAGACACGCAGCCAGCTGCAGCTGCCACACCAGATCCCACAGCGGTACATATCGAATGATGTGCTACTGCCATCAGAGCAGCAGGCGCCGTGACCATGCAGCATGGATTCAAACAGCAAGTCACGTGCTTCTGGTGTGACTCCTGGCATGCCAGGCTAAGCAAAACCGATTTCTAATTCATGACTTTCCTAAAATGTAAGGGATCCAGGACTTGCCTCCAAAAAAAAATCATTTCAGTTTGGCTTAAGGGCACACAAACTTTTGCATATACCAAAACTAAAAGGATAATTTAAAGGATAAAAGATCAAAGGGATAAGAGGTAAGAATGAAAAATTTAAATAAGATAATCTCTAATCACCTATTACAAAAGTACCGTTAATGATAAAAGAGTCTTTTCAAAGACATTTTCCTTCAATATTCTGGCTAACAGGGTTTCCTTAACATGACTCGAAACCAGGATGTGAATATGCAGTTTGCATCCTTTGCGATGACTACTGGCTGCTGCACTTAGTCTACATTTCAGAGGTACTCCAGGCTCAGTTTCATACAACTGCAACTTCCTCCGGGATAAAATCTACCAGTTGTTAGACAGTCAAAACCAATTTACTCCCTTCTTCATCCTCCTCTTCTTCACAGAACATCACCAGAGTTTGAGACACTAACTGACGTAAACTCTTTCTATATGGCCCCGAGGAGGAATGAAATCACGCCAGTCATAATTCCCACAGTAAATTATAGGGCACAAACAGGATTCAGTCTTGAGAATTTTGCCTGGTTTTGAGATGCCAGACTGGCATTTTGCACTGTCTCCTTCTACCCCCACCATTCATCTCCGCCCGCACCCCAAACCAAGAAAAAATAACCTGTGATTTGCAGTTGCTCCATGTGGTCTATGCCACATTGACTTTGCCATTTGAAACATGAAATTGTCTTCGGGCATTGGTTCTGCGCTGCCTCTGAAAGGATACGGCTGTCTGCTGAATCAAAAATACGGTTTTCTATATGAAGAAATGCAAAAAGTCACAGACATCACTGCTTCTCTTCTCTTTTCTATTTATGGCAGTGACCATAAAAACAATATCTATTTTGCATAATCAAACTCTTTACGCTTGAGTGGCCCCATTGTAACAAAAAAAAGGATCTGGGCTTGTGAAGATAGTGGTTTGTTAAGTGACCTGCTTAAGTATGGTTCATTTTAAGACATATTAAGGTATCTAGGAAGGGTTGCTTTTCAAAATACAGCTTATTTTCACAGTGCCTTCATAATGCACGGTTTCATTTGGGATTTTACCCTCGGAGTGAGTTAAGCCAAGAGATCTAGCAAAGGCAACGCGAAGACATGCATTTATTCTGCCTAAGGTAGCAAAAATTGTAGTGCAGGGGAAAAAATGTGTCTTTATATAGATTATATAGATTACAAGGAAACAAACAAGTTTATGAAAATAAGGATGACTATTATGATGATCAAGGAAAAGAGCTTGACAATAAACCTAGATGGCAAACAGGACAAACATACTGGTCATCTTATTATACAAATTCAGAAGGAAAGATGTTTCTAGGCTTTATAATCAGACTGAAGTAGATCAGGAACGGGATGGTAATCTAAAAAATGGGCTGCCTACTGTTCCTGTTGCAAAGCACATATATTAACCCATGAATCCACAGAGAGCAATACAAATGTCCTCCTGACTCTTTTGTATTTGCAAAGACACTTTTACATATGAAGCATTTGCATTTGAAAACTGTGAGCACCATAAACGTAAGAGTTTGGCGGACTGGTTTAATCCACAAGCAAAGAAAAGTCAAGCCTTGCTCCTCCTCCTTTAGTAGGACCACAAGCAAGATGAAATGAAAGAAGCCAGGTGGATGACTGAGAGCAAGAAAGGGTAGTGAGATATTCTTCATATTAGACAGACACATCCCTATCCTAAAAGACACATTTTAACATCAAACTGAAATCTCCTGAGACACTCCTGTCCCAGTTCTTGCTGATACTACATCACACAAGCCATTTAATAAGCTCCTGTGAACTGTTGTTACAATAGTGAGCTCTGCAACGTTTGTTTATCTAGTTGTTAAGTTATAGCTTCTAAGTTACAGAACTCCTTCCATTATTATTTATTTGCCTTGTGCAATCTTGGGAATGAGAGATATTAATTGCAGTGAATGAGACAAGCAATGCAGCTCTTTTAAAAATCCATGTTCCAGAGGCTGGTCTGTGCCATTGAAAACTGCTTGGTGATAAAAGAACTGGATAAATATGTATACACATTATCATAATTCCAGCATATATTGAAAACCTGCCTTCTGAAGCAATAATATCATTTAACTATCAAGATTTAAACTCACCCTCCTTAAGTAACTTACAGAAATAATGTCAAAAATTAAGAGAAGCAAATTAGAAGCTTATGTGTAGCTACATTTATGAATTTGCAACCTTTAACCTTTTCAAGCAACACCATCTTCTAGTATAGAAATATTAGGTAAGAACATCTGTTTTCCAAACATAAGCGGAGTTTTTCCAAACACGAACTTGCTATAAACAACATACCCCAAAGTATAGTTAGAATAACATACACAAACACATTGCGCTTGCATTTTTATATACCTCAATATACTGCTAAAAAGGAGAAAACACATCATCTACAGTAAAGTGAATAAACACCTTCCATCTATCCATACTGACTGCTCTTCTATTACGAAAACTCCACTGCATTTAATAAAGCGGCACAACACCTCCGGAGTTTGTAGGGCTAGTACTAGGGTCGTTAATAGGAGGCAGGACAGAGAAGTGGAAAGCAGGAATTAAACTTGCGTTAGAAGATCTGTTCCTCTATGAGGAAGACTTTCCTTCTCCACCCTAGGTTTTGGTCAGTATAGCTATGTTAGTTTGCTGTAAAACCCCTGTGCATATTCCGAGCACTTCTTTCCGGACTCTTGTTACAGTATAGCTCTGCCAACATGAAGCATGCATGAAAACAAACAAATGAAAACCAGGCTCCCTAAAACTGCAATAATAATATAAACTGGTTACTTTTTACAAACACCACCAGCTAGGTTTCTTTTTGTTTCTAAGCATGAAGAGCAAATTCTGGTTTCTAAACATATAGAGAATTTTCATGTTTTTTCCACACAATGTATTTATATTGAAATGTATTCAAGTAAGACCAGCAACTTGATGTGTTCTTACAATCACGTTCTAGGATTCAAAACCACCTAAATTTAGCAACAATGGTGAGGACTGGTAACTTGCAAACACCTTCACAGCTGAAAGTTTTGATTAAAAACACTGTCCCCCCTGAAGGTACAGAAGGTTTAGCTGATTCAATTAATACTTAGTTTATTCAAGGATAAAAAAAAAAAACAGGTAAAGAACAAACATTATTTTTCTCATTTCTAATAATTAAATTAAAACAGAGATGTTCAGAGGACAAGATCGGCTAGTTCTGACTAGTTCTGCAACTCTGATCTGACTAGCTCAGCATTTTAACTGTGCAATATAACTCCTGCATAACAAATCAGTCTCAGCATAAATTTTTTAAATTCATTAAACTTAATTCTATGAACATATCCAAACTTTTGTAACTAATTAAAACAAAGCACAAAATAATTCCATAATTCCATCTTAATTTCCATTAAAATTCCAATAAAAGGGTAATTAAAGAAGACTTCCACTAACAGCAACAACAGGAAATTAAAACATACATAAAGGCAAAATTGCTTAAAAAGATGGAAACCGACATAGTGCACTCTCCTAGGCAGCAAAAAATTCTGTTTGGTTTAACTGCAGCCATCAACTGAAAAATTACGTATTGGAAGGTTCTAAGCAATGAGAACCTAAAATTACTACGGGAAAGAAAAAAAAAAGCAAGCTACAATTAAAGAAAAAAGTCAAATACGTTATTAAAAATCAAATTCCACGTTACTACTGACCAGAGTTGGTGATTTAAACTAGTCCACCTTAAACAGATTAATATATAAAACTGCTTTTAATGGACAATTAGTAGACAATCAAGCACTCAAAAGTTAATAAAATCTGTCTACGAGGAGACAAACATGCAAGTGCGTAACATAACATTTAAGCTTCAAGTCTCAAAAGCAAGAAAATGCCAACCTGAAGATTGAATGCATAATCTTGAAAGTACTGATGCATACAAAAGAGATTTATAATGGTCTTGAACTGTATGACAATGGTTATTTCTTTCATATTGCTGTTATAACAGCACTAACCCTATGCTTTCCTTCAAGTGAAAACCCCACCTCATAAAATCCGAGTATCTCCAACTCCTTAGATAGCATATTTCAGCCCATGGATACACACTCGTAACACTTTGTAGCATCTTCATTGATAAGCTTATTACAAAGATAACTTTAAAAACTAAAACGAATGCCTTATTTTAGATTACTTAAAAGAAGCCAGGCACAGTAATGCCTAATGGTACTGAGTACTCAAAAGAAGAGATTAAGATAAAAGAAGCTGGGCTGATCTGCACAGGTCAGACACTGGTATATCGACATTAATTTGCTATAGAGCACTCTTGCCACGAGAGCCATCTACATGGATACAGTTGTTTGATAATGACTGAAGAGTTAACGAGCATCTGTCATGCTGCTTTGTTCACTGACTCTTTTAATTCATCACCCACTTGATCTGGCAGCTGTAGATCAAGGTTAGCCCGACTAATAAAAAACCACGGAGCTCAACAGTATTCATGGCTGCTTGCGGGTGCCGGCAGATGTCACTCGTGCTAAGAGGCTGGGGTGCGGGTGTGCGAGCAGGGGCAGAGCCCGCTGCCTTCCTCAGCAGCTTCCCAAGCTGGGAAGGATCTAGCCTTGACCCTCTTCTCACATTGACACCGACCTTCCACACACTAATGACAGCAGAATCAGTAAGTGAAAAGTGTCAGATGCCCTGCCTCTATTTTCCAAAGGTATTAGGTCTAAGTATAATTTATTGTCGGTGCTTACACGAGAAGCATTGGCAAATCTCAGTAATTATTAGAGAACTAGTTAGACCTGGAAAATAAAAGTTTCTACGCATTTAAACAGTGCTTTGACATTACAGTAATTAGGTTAGTGATTCATATCAATTTAGCCTCTTAGAAGATTCCCATAATGGTAGCAGAAGTGAATTCCTTTCCTTTTTTTTAAATTAATTTAAATGAAATAAAATACTGGCATTTCAATGTACTTTCAGATATCAGATTTGCTGCTGGATGTTATCCATATTTTATCGCAAGACTGACAAATGTTTTCAAACCACGTGGTTTATACTGTGAAGGACAGAACTTTGACTTGAATCAATAAAATACTAATATGTTGGAGAATTTATTTAATACTGTGCATATTTTGAGAGTCTAATATATAACAGTACAATCGAGCAATAGTCATTCTTTCCTTGAAACTCGAAGAAGAAAGAAGCACTGTATCAATTGTTTCTGATGATTTCAGCAAGCCAAAAGTGGCTCAAGGCTTGGTTTTTCCTTTCAAATACGTGGGTGTGCATTGCTGAGCATCTTGTAAAATCAGCTACTAACCATGAACAGAATGTACTAGTACCCACAAACAATGTCAAAAGACATGTAAGAAAGTGCATTTAAATACCCACTGGACAACCTACATTGTCTTATCATTATTCACTATGAGGACTTCAGAAACCTTCAAACTTTGAGTACAAAGATAACCCAAACTGAAATGTACTTGCCCTTAAATTTTACCAAAATCGTTGGCTAGGTAAGGCATTTCACTGACATTTAGACACTGCTCATTTCAGCCTCGAGCTGCATGTGAGACACACTGACAATCCTCAGAAAGCTGCCAGACTTTGTGCGGCTAGTGCATGTTTGCACCAGAACTGAAGCCATTTTTATTAAAATTCTACAAAAAAACCCCCCACCAACCCTCAACCACTATTAAAAGGTTGGGATCATCCAAATTTGCTACAAATTTTCAGAGTATTCATTCAGCAGACTTGATACAACCTGACCTTTGTAGCCATATGCACAACGATGGTACAACCTCCACTGGTGTGCTCCTCCTAAATTTCCCGACGCTAAAGCACTGCACTCTGCAAACAGGCTGAAGACGGTGTAAAAACTGGAAACCAAGCAATAAGTGCCTCCAGTGGAGCCTAGGGCTGCAACGCAGCAATTGCTTCCAGACACAGAGGAGCATGTATACCAACAGTCATTTTAGAGCAAATCTGCCAGGTCAGGTAGTAAATCTTGCTTTGGAGAAGTAGCAATGGAGTCAGCTTCCATTTTATTTAGACATTAGTCAACACCAAGCAGCAAGTCAAGCTTGCTCTGCCCTTCTCCATTCCAACAACGAAAGGCCCAGTAGAGTCTGCTCTTTGTCTCCCTTTCTCTTTCCTTCTCTGTGGGAACCATCCCCTGTTGCGGCCTCAGCTCCATTCTGTGCAAAACAGCTTCTCTTTGGTCAAAGTGCTGACTCTGACACTCATTTGACCTCTCTTTGAGTCAGTGAGCAAACAGAAAACCAGTTGTCAGATTAGTGAACTAAATAGACTCAACAAGGGGTGTGATGTGTGCCAGAAATGATGCAATGGAGAGGAAGCGTATGGCGGGAGGTGGAGACACATCCTGAGGCAGTGAAACCTCACTGGCTAGGCAAGCACTCAACAGGGACTAGTGCTATTTAAGAATCCATTGAGGTTATGCATTGAACTATGAAGAAGGTTTACATCTAAATGCTATGTACGCAGCAAGTACTTTGAATCACGTACTCATTTCAGAGCTAACATCACCTGGTGTTGGTTTGTTTTTACACTCACTTGTGACTTGCTTTAGATTAGGCTGCAGCCTTGCTTCTCACTTTACCCAGCTTTTCATGCCTTTTACTTAGAGTTACTTACTCAGAGCTACTTCTGATCTGTCCCAGCAAAAGCCACAGAAGAGCAGGATGCCCTACGAGCTTCATGGCAATAATGCTTCATAAATAGGTTTATACAGAATCAATATAAAGACGTGCAGATCCTTACTGGAGCTTTTCTTCAGCTGCACAGCGTTTGAACTTTACAAACGTTAATTGAACCAGAAAAATTATATAAGCTTAATATAGCCTGCTTCTCCACTGACTTTAACTTTGCAAAGTAATTTATGTCCGCTCCAAATGGGTTCAGAGTACTACCATCCTCATGGGGTAATGATTTATGAAGTGTTAGCACACAGGTGAATATGTGTACTGCAAGAACTTGCAGATTCAAACCCTTTATTTCCCTTTGTTGCTATTTAATTATGAGTGAAGTGGAGGCAAAGAGTTTAAATAAACCTTGTCAAGTACATGTTGCCAAAGAAACACTAGGGAAATCAAGAACTTCATATAACTTCCCCTGTACTTGGGCTTTTTTGCTCTTTGAATTTGGGTACAGCTCAAATCATGTAACTTTTTCCACACTCATTTCACTCCACTTCTTTCTCTATCAGCTTATTTCCTATTCCTTTTACAATTCTGCTTTTTTTCTCAGGAATTAATTACTCGCTAACATGCTTCTGAAGCCAGGCTCAGAATCTAGGGGTTTAGTGTCTCGCCTACTAAGCAATGTTTCCTTTCCTTGGTTTTCATCCTTGAATGGAAGCCACAGCTCAGAATAGCTTTCGGTAAGAAATCAAGAAGCTAAACAGCCTAAAGACAACTTTTGGCTTGTCTAGTGACTATTGGTCTCCAAATTAATGAAACTGATGCCTTATCCTGTTGAAATAATGGGACATGCACCACTGCTCTGCTGTGCTTATAGGCAAATTTTACAGTCATTTGTCTTATAACTAACCAGTAATGGATATCTCAAAATTTCAGTACGATTTTCATATATGTCAAAATAATCCATTGTGAAAACCTTAAAGAGAGAACAGTTTTTAATAAAAACATGAAAATTGAACATAACAAACAACACAGGCAGTATCACTGCATGCTTTATTCCTGCAAGATAAAAGGTTTGCATTTTAGATGATCTGTCTTTAAAATGTTATGGTGAAAAATAAACATAAATCACATTTTCTTTAAAAGGAAAAAATTAATTTTTACCATCAGAATAAAAAATTGTATCAATCAATCCAAATTCTCTATTCCATGGCATTATCTAGGACATAAAGCTGTTTTCATGTTAGCCTATGATTTCATATTCCAACAAATGCTATTTGGGAAATAAGATTGAAAGATGAAGCATGGAAGAAAATGACATTTTGTGTACCATCTAATTACCAATTATCTGCCAGTGGAACTAATCAAATTGTATAAATTTAGACTGCAGATTCATCAACCAATTACCTTAGAGAACATGCTATGCCCCTCATCAGTGATTCAACGATCAGTCCAAGTATTAAACACTTACTATGGATGTTACAGGGATCTATTTTATTCAGGCAAATACATCCCCAAGCACAATAATTAAAAGCTGCTTCAAGTTATAATATTGCTAAAATACCACTATTGTTGTAAATGTATTTTAAAAGTCTCTAATATTAAGTTTGTTACTTAAGCTACAGAAGAGGAGTGATTTACAACACTGAATTAAAGCAAATTGAAATTGATGTATTGTATTCTACATAATCACACTTTTCATAACCTATGCTTATTAGGCAGTACAATAAAGTGATGAAATACAGCTAGCAACTGGCTTCTAAATAACGATTCATGCATTAATTTAGATGCTTCATTTAGATTTAGAAGAAATGGTTTGGAAATACAGTATGTCGGCTCTTATCTGTGCATTATTTTTCTTTACATATGAAAAATCTCAATTAAACAAAATTTTATTTTCATACCCCCAAAATTTTACTTGAATAAAATGCAGCAGACATTAATTTAAACACACACCATGTGCTAGTGAATATCTTTCAGAATTTATCTCAAAAGAAGTAAAAAGAGTAACATGTATTCTTTCCATTCATCAAACTACTCACTCACGTAAATACGCGCTGGTTAAAAGCACTAGGACGCCTACCCACGATAACACAATCTGAACTCTGTTATTTTGCCTGACCATTCTTCTGGAATCAATTTCTAAATATGGTTACAGCACTATCCCCAACTTTGCTGGGAATTACTATTTCCACATTAATGAAAACATTAATACCCTATAGATGCTCAAACAATTGGAGATTTTGCAGAAGAAATAAGCTTTTAACTTATATAGTACTTTTTTCTCTGCTCAAGCCACTAACTGAATTTCATGTGGATAATTCACAAATTTCTTATTTGATGGGATATCAAGTACTGTACTAAAAAATATATATTGGCTCGTGCTCAATCTTTGTTTGATTTATGTTTAAAAAAGCTCTCTGTTTCTCAACTGATGGCATGCAGCTCTGCAGAGTGCTGTGTGCGGCGTGGGAGTGAAGAAAGCCCCACACAGCCCGGGTGCGGCTCACAGCTCTCCCCAGGCAGGACAATCCTACCTTGCTCTCGAATCTCATCTATGGGCCCAGGACTATTAGCACTGATGAATGAAAATTACTCAAGCCTCTATCATAATTTGTACCTATATTGCAGCCTCATACGGTATGCTGTTGCCACAGGCTTTGTGATTAGCTGACAACAGAGGCCTGAAGTATTGCCAGGCTTGCTTTGCCTGGGCTTCACTTGCTGAGTGCTTTGTTTTACCTTCCTTAGCTGTAATGACAAGCTTCTAATGAGCAGGTTGCTATTGCCTAATTCATTTTAGTTTACTTAGCTTTGTATGATTGTGTATAGTAATAGACACATTGTTAATAATTTTGATACAGATAAGAATAATAAGGAGTTGTCGTCTGTCCAGTGAATTATCTCAGAGACTAAAATTACGCTGCAGCATTAAGAAGCTCAGGCCTGTGGTGGAGGCAGAGGCCTGAGAGATGCCGTAGTCGAAGGACGAGATCTGCAGCTGTGAACAACCCAGCAGTGGTCAGTTACTGGTAACAATGCCTGCTTCGGAGCTGGACAAAACCAGTCTTAGGGGTAAGAAAAAGGACACGAAACAACTACTGAGCATATTCAAAATGTATCATACATGTTGTAAAACCAGGTAGAACATGGAGCTGCCGCCCACTGAAGAGCGAGATACAGTCTGTTAAAAAAAAAACAGAACTGACCAAACCTTTGGAGAGGAGAGTAAACATCAGTACGATTCTGCCAGCAAAGAGAGGGAGAAACCTCCATCAGTAACGTGTCGTTCCCCGCAGGGCCCCTGCAGGCTGCTGACAATGCACTGTGATCCCCAGGTGGCCTCTCAACCTGGAAGAGCAGCAGAAGGTTGAGCATAACACCAAAAAGCAAAAAGGTTAGATAATTCATTTTATTTTTTTCCTTCTCACTTTGAAATGTAACTAAATTATCTAATTAACATAATGCTGTGTCTAGTAGTGTATTTGTAACTGAACTAGTAATCACTGTTGTATTTTGACCACACTCTTCATTAAACTAACAATAATTTCTCGGCTTCCTATACCTGATGCACTCCGCCTTTTGACCAAAACAAGACTTTGAGCCCAGGAATACATAGATGTGGAGAGGATATTCGTCCTGTTCTGTTTTCATGAACTAAATTTCAATATGCTGCATACAAATAACTCCATTTGTTCCCAGCATCCATTTGGAAATCACTGTTCCTCAGAATGCTCATTATGGCCAGAGAAACTGTTTCCTACAGACATCCTAACCAGGCAGTGGTTCATCAGTTCCCTAATGCCTCTCAAAATACCACCCTTATCTCCAGTAGACAAGCAAAATTATAGCAAAACTAGGTCTATTTTTCCTAAATCTAGGGATATGACCAAGGAATTAAGACTTCTAAAGTTTTGTTTTGCTTTTCATGGAAAAGCTCACGTCTTTAAACATAACTTTTGCTTTCTTCCCTCCTGAAAAATATGCATTATTTCTAGTACCAAGCAGTTACCAAAAGCGGTGGTAAGTATTCCTGCCCAGCACACTGTATCGGCCCCCCATGGCCTCAGACTGAAGGCTGCAGACCACCTGTATTTTCCACAGGGATGATTTCGAGAAGGTATGGTGCTGCTAAGAAATCAGACCAAATTAACTTGTACTGTCATTGTCTTTACCCAAAAGAAGAATTGAGCTATAGGCCCTGCAGTGTGAGTGGGAATGGCATACACATTAAAAGTCAGCTTTGGGAATTCCTTTTCTATTATTACCATGAACATAATATCTCCACATCTCTCTTCTGACAATATTGTCAGTAATAGTTTGTCGAGCTATAATTCCCCCTTTGGGAGCCAAGTACACGAAGACGACAGCTTTACAATTTAATTAAAGGCAACAATGGAGAAAATATAATAATAAAGTGAGTTTAACATTTCGCGAGAGTCAGATACAAAGGCAGAGACTGTCGAGCATCTCACTGATAAAGCACCGAAACCATTTTACATTTTACAAATTACTCTAGAGTAGCAGTCCCAGAGGTTCACGCTGAAATGTTGAAGGTCTCAGCTTGTAGGCCATAGTGGGTATCTTTACAGTTTCATACTGTCTATATAGATTTAGAGGGAAAGGAGTCAAACATAATGTCTTTACACCTAAGAAGAGCATGAGATGTATCCTATTGGTAGATAAGCATTAGTGATATGATAAGAATCTAACTGTATGAGAAATCTTTTGACAACATCTGTCTACTGAGAGTTTCTGACTTTTGGCTGCAATGCCAACCAGAAGACAAGTTTTTTGGCAGTGAGAAAAGGTGTTTTATCTTTAATGTATATATTCTTTCTGTTTAACTACAACTGAGAGCCATGAGGCTATGTACACTGTCCCTCTAAAAATGACTCAGGAAACCATTTCTCTGAGGCAGGTCCAATTTCTAAGTGGGAGGCTTGGCAACGATTCACAAAAAGGATAAACAAGACAGGCTTACAGTACAACTTAGGCTAGGGCATTTTACAGAGGAAGGTAGCTTAGTTCTGAGATGCAGTTATCAACAGTAAAGTGATTTTAAATAAAACAAATAAGGACAGTCTAGAGGAGGAGGCTATACCATGGGCATTCTCAAAGGTAAGCAGGCAAAGGTAAGCGTTCACTTCCCATGCAGTTACCCTTCCTGGATCATTCTCCATGCAGGTACAGAGCCTTCAAACACCTTGTTTCAGCGTCTTGAGAACTCTGTCACAATAAACTTATTTCTCTTTAAAGGGTTGGCTGATTTTCTGTCTCCTGATCACCTCTTGTGATCTTTGGGCCAAATCTTCATATCAGTCTGCCGGTCTTGGAGACAGAAACAAACCCCACAAAAAAAACCTCCCCGCTTTTTCCTTTCAGAGGGAAGACATTTAGAGTCTCCTTTCATTTTGGATGATCTCACGAAAAAGTTTTTTCTAGCTCTTCCTGTCAGGTGAGGGAGGACTCAGAGTGGGTGCCCTCCACCTTCTGTGACTGAGAACCAGTTCCCTGGGCTGATGGAGGCTTGTTGCGCCCTACACTGTTTACCAGATGCCTTTGTGAAAAGGGTCTGTAACACGCTAACTGTCATTGCTGAACCATGTGACGCCACAGGGTAGGTGGCCAATAGGACACAGGACTTCACAAAGTTCTTTGGGTGGGGAACACAAAGATTTGCAGAAGCAGGTGCATCACAAACCCATACAGCATGGCTGAACCTGATAGAGTGGACTTGGTGGCACACGTGCATGGGATTTTCAGGGCTAAAACTTGGAGACAGGAGATCTGTTTCAAGAACTAGCATTTCCACAAGAGTGATGTTTTACACTGTAAATAGTACGAATATAAACAGAGGGCCCGTATTTCCTTGGCTTTTATTTCTCACTACAGGCTGTTACACCTTCTGTGTATAAGACACACTACCACACCAAAAAGCTCATCGGACCTTACCTTCAGCTCTACCACTGTGCCATTGATCATGGTGATAACAGCATCAGAGGAAAGTAGCTTCAGGATACAAATTGTGCTTTAATTTCTGTTTGTTTATCGTTTTTAATCTGTGGAAAATGTCTGCCTGCGATTCGAGCAAAGATGGTAATTAATTAAAAATTATACAAATACGTATGATTAAAATGAATATTTGCCAAACCCTGTATTTTTCACACACCTGTTCTTTCCCAGCTATGAGATGCAGCAGTTGGCAGCAAAAGCAAGGAGAGAGAGGAAAAAAGTCCTCCCATGTAATAGAAAGAATGTCCATTAGTTAAATGGAAAAAAACAAGATGACAAAAGGGAAATAAGAGACTAGAAAGTTCAAGAATCCAAATTAGTGTTAACAGTTCAATTTATCTTGCATAATATTTCAGTAATTGGATTTTGTCTATCATACTGCTGTTGTGACACACTTGGTTTGCTCTCTTTGTTCCTGACAGTTTCCCACAGAGACCACTGTTAGATGGAGATCACTTTTCCAAACTCCAGCATCTCTATCTTCCCTGCTACCACAGCCGAAATGCATGTGGTGGGCTGCACTTAAAACAGCGCTCACAAATCTCGCATACCTGTGTGACCTGGATTGCAGCTCTTCATTACAGCTACTCTATGTATACAAGATGAAAAAGTTCTCATATATTAATACTTTAAGACTAACAATGTGGCTATTAAGAGTGTCAATGCATACTTCTTGTCTTGGTGGTTTAGTCATCAGCAGTGAAAGGTAGAGGAGTAATTTTCATCAGCCACAGAAGACTGAATATAGGTCATGGTGAGTTCAAAGACAAATAATTTAAGAATCAGAGCCTCGGTGGAACACATCAGAGGTAATGCCAAGTAAATCACTGTGTCAGTATGACTGATTAAATATTAGCAAAGAATGTGAATTGATCCTTAAAGAGAAAAAAAATAAGCTTTGTATTTTATTGTGCTATAATTGTTTTTTTTCTGCCATGCTGCCATTACATTTTCCATTTTATTGTATTGACCTATGATAAAACTATAATGTTTGCCTCAATAAGGTTAAGCAAATTTTAATTTAAAATCCATAAAAGTGAATCTCAAGTAGAAACAATGCATAGTTAGCCAACATTGTATAATACTAATTCAAAACACTGTAGTCTTTTCACATAACTCTAACAGAATAAATCCTGCAACCCATCCTAAATCTCAAAAATAAGCACTGAATTTCATGTGATTAATGTTCAAGCAAAATTGTCATATTTCTAGTGTAACAAGAAAATCTCCAATCTCATTGTCTCAATATTGAAGATCAGTTAAAAAAAAAAATACGGATCTGTGCTGAAAATAGCCACTAGGAAATGTTGATACAGAATAGAAAACAAACAAACAAACAAACAAACCTCCCTTTACACAGAGAATGCATAAAAACACAGTTGATATTTCTCTGGTTTTGTATATTTTTCAAAATTCTAAGACGTCCCTTCTAAGCAATGAAGTTACCAATTTAAATTGTAAACATACTGGGTTTTATTAGAAATGTCATCTTGTGACAGCATGGGATAAAAGAAAACAGTCCAAGTTATAACCAAAATAACAGCACTAGTCACTGCAGAAACTGGTTAAAGGGAAAAATGCAATGACAAATATTTAAAAAGTTTTTCAGCATTTGCTCTATCTGCAAAATAAGATTTTTCTAAACACTGCATGTTCATGTAAGACAATGTAGAGAACTTCTGTATTTTCACAGTTTTAAAGGTGTATTTTAGAGGGTTAGGCTCGAAAGCCCAGGCTTGCTGGTCCCCCCAGACTTGGGGACCAAATGGGGCCAAAGATGTTCTCCTCTGAGCAATATTTGGTCTTGGGAAGAGCAGGCATGTCTTGCCTAAAACTCAATCTGTGGCAGAGGAGGCCACCTGATGGACCAGTCTGGGAAGACCACGGGCATCACAGAGAAATGAGAAAGGAAGTACCTGTGTACTTCTCCCTTCTAACTGAGAGCAGATGAAGAGAAGGAAAAAGAGGAAAGGAGAGAAGTGAGACAGCAGTGGACAGGCTTTGTTAGCTAGAAATATTTTATATTTCAGATTCTCCAGGATGAGGACTGCTTCTTACCATGTAGGTACAGTACCCATCTAGTATTGACTTGTTTAGACTAATGACTGTATGCCAGGATACAACAAATATTATTTCAAAAGCAGATGCAGAAAAAGGAAGGCAACACAACTGCAAAGTATCCAAGTTTATGAATAATATTCCAGGAATTAAGTCAACACATTTCAGATATGGTAGGACGGTCAATGTTGAAAAACATTGCGGAAGAGAGGGCAAGAATAAGAACAAGAATGGTGGAGCTCAGATAAAAAATAAATAAATTTGCAAATGAAGAACGGGATGAATGGATACATCAGTACAAATGAAAGGATGTGTCTGCACCACTAGGGAGAAGAGTGGTCTGCACTGCTGCTGCTTTATCAGAGTTGAAGGAAGGGAGAGAGGAAAAACAGAGAGGAGTAGACAAAGATAGGACTGATGTCACTAAGGTAAAGAGGAAGAGCAGTTCCAGAGGAGATGTGTGGGAAACAGGCAATTATTACATTCATTTAGAGTAGAATGCTTTTCTTCATTTGTGCACAATTGATCATAGTAAAAATTCCTGCTTTTTTCTTGAAGGAAGAGACAGGTGGCCATTTATAAATTATGATCTGTCCACTGTAAACAAATTGCTTTTTTGTATACTAATATCTTCATTACTTAGATAAGCAAATAAGTCAGAGGGAATATTATCAGAAAACAACCTTCAGTGAATTTCTATAGTTTAGGAAATAAGATATTTAGGCAGACTCCTCCTGCAAAAGAGATATTTATAGATCCAGAAATAGTAAGCTCATCGGCTACAGAAAGGAGTCACTTTACTGTCCAGGTAAACATGGGCTCCTTTTGCTCAGCAGCACTGGAGCTGGTAAAGGCATCAAAAATTCCTCTCACTCTTTGGACACCTCATGAGATTTCTCCAGCCTCAGGGCTGCAGAAACTAAGTCTCTGCTTGGAGGTGGTGGTGCAGTAGTGCGCATTAAAAGCATGAGCTGAACAATAAGAGATCTGGAAAGCTTACCTAAACTGCTCATAAAACTATGCTGTAACTCCCGTATCTCTATTAATGGTCTATTTATAGGGGCTGACCTGACTGGTTACAGCAAGTCAAACCCCCTGTGGACATTCATCAATATGTCCAAGTTGAACCATTAACCTGAGCTATTTGGGCAATATCTTGACAAACCAAACTTCTACAGTCTAATGTAAAATACAATGTTATAGCACTATTTAGACTCACAAATTTGATTAAAACTTTACTCAGTATCTCCCTACCTCCTCAATTTGAACACATGAAAAGGCAAAGTTACTGCAGTACTAGCTTTTATATTTTCCCATGATTGTACAACATGTCATCAGTTATCTGTGAGACAGATTTTTGTGAAATTTAAAATCAGATATAAAATCAAATTTGATTTTAATGCAAATTCTGTTTACCTCAGCATGTGGTACTTAAAAGAATGATTCTAATATGTACTGAGGTACATCTAAAGAAACATTTTTCACATCTTGCTGACTTAGATCACATACAAAGGCTATGTAGTCCTTGAAATACTTCTATTATACATAAATAAATCATATAAATATAACAATAACCTTGGAATGACATAACATTCTAGTATAATCTTTTTTCAGCATTCAAATAAAAGATATATTTAGTTATAATATTTGCATAGTGATTATTTCACCTTGGATAACTACAAGTTCTGAGCTCCAGGTTTAATTGTACATGTTAGTCCTCTAGATCTCATAAATGGTATGCAGATATCCTTTTCATAATCTAATATTTATTTTTCCCCGTGCTGTGCTTAATCTCTGCTTCATTTTTTTCTTATAGCTTTCCTTTAAAACGTAGCAGCACTCAATAGCTTTGTATCCTGGCAAAACAAACAAAAAAAAAGTATACAAAGGAATATTTTTATCTAACCATAAAATGATGCCAGAAACCCAACAGGGACCAAACACCATGTTGGAACAAAAATAGTCCAGAGATACACTTTCAAAGTTGAGCACCTGCTGTAAAATAACCATCTGTGTTTAACTGTAATTTAATTATAGGTTCATTCCTTTTGTGTACACTAGAAGGATCTCATAGGTCTTCCCCAGTTGGTCTGCAATCAACTTCTGGCATTTTGCAAAAGCAACAGACATGTTCTCTTAATAACATCTGCTAACTTGTTTCATTCCTGTTTCAGTCAAGGTCTTCTGGGATTTTACAATGGTGTTGAGAAGCAAAATAAAATTATTATTAAATTTGAAATAAAACCCCAACATTAATTAATCACGTGCCCTAGGAAGCCAATATTACTGGTTATCAGATATGCCATTTCCCTTTTCACAAAAGTAACCCAAGAATTGCAGCGTTAAAAGATTTTTTGTTATTAGTTTTGAAGAGGAAAGAAAATCGGTACTCTCCAAAGATCTTCAAGCTACCATGGCAATCTATATTAATTGAAAACTGTAGTGTTCTGTACAATACCTCAAAGCAAAATAAAGTGCATAGACATTAATACTTGCTGAAACTAGACTTGCTGCCTACTAGAGCTTTATTGGAATTACTACAAAATAAAGACAACACAGCAAGTTCTCATGGAGAGAAGGATCTAGTCAGAGACCACAAATTTAATCTTGGTGTGGACACTGTTTAACTGTGACCGAGTCATTAAGCCAAATTATTCAAATAGTAATGCCCAAAGTTAGCCACCTAATACAAGCTTGATTTCAGAAGAAATTTTTTAAAGGCTATTGAATTTACTATTTTAAATAATTAATTAGAAGATAAAGGATTAAAATGTCTTACGTTTTCAGTGTATCCTTATATATCCCTTAAAATGAAAAGAAATTGTTACCTTCTGAACATAAGTCCTATGGATGAAATTTAGCAGCAAGCAGTGCTGAAGACCTTTGGGAGTCCCGTAATACAAAGTCTAATAATAGAAAGTAGTAACTTCAAGGATAAGTAGAATTATGCCCAAATTCACCATTGACTCCTAGTCAGCCTAGACACAATCATAAAATATATATTTAAACAAGCTTCCTTTAATGTTCAACCACTGCCTGCCCCATTACCGAGCATTACATAGATAGGAATAATGGCAAAGATACATTTTCTGTGATCAGTGGCTGACAGAAATATCAGCATTAGCATAATACAGAAAGCTTCATAAAATGTTAGCTGTTAAAAACTATAAAAAAACCAATACTTTTTTTCCCCCACTTTGCCAAAGTGAAAGGTATTCTATAAACTCAGGGACAATGCATAAGCAAAAGACACCAGTGAACCTAGACTGGGAATGCCACTTTTGTAATTTTTGTGTTTAGATATTATGTGATGTGTCATTAAGCCTCCTGGTGCAAGGTGGTGAGTGATTGCCTTTGCATCGCTTGGGGTTTTTCTGTTGTGTTTTTTTTTTTTTCTTCTCTTATTAACATGTCTTTATCTTGACCTGTGATTTTTTTGCCCTTCTTGATTCTCTCCCCCATCCTACCAGGGTGTGGGAAGCATGGGGGGGGGTAAATGAGCAAACAGGAGGGGTCTTAAGCTGCTGGTCAGGGTCATCCCACCAGAGAGCTTTTGTGGTTTTACCTTGCAGTTCTCCAAGTGATTGCCATCTCAGTGCAATGAAGCACTTTTCTATATGCTTTCTAGAATAGGAGTTTTTTGAAGAGAAACCTGAAAGAAGAGAGAACGCTGTCTTGGCAAAATACATTAAGATTAGGTTAGCCATATGGAGCAGCATCTAAGATGAGCCTAAGGCAAGTGCAGGAGGACACTGCACAAAGACAAAAGGAACAAGAGTACAATTTGCAAAAGCTCAAAAAGAAGTTACAGAGAGATAAAACCAGCAGCTCTAAAGCAGATGAAGAGCAGATAAAGGGCCAGCAGCATTCTCATCTCTTTTGTGTGTGTTTTTTATGCATCTCTGTCTAAAGAGAGCAAAGGAAATACTTTGATTAACATGACTGACAGACTGTGGCCTGGGCACGTGCCTTGTAATGAATTTTCTCTGAATAAGGAGGCTCACTTGCAACTGCATTGCGGTTCCAAAGCTTCCTTCCTGTTCTGTGACTCTGTACACATCCACACCACAGAGCAGGACAATTTCTTACACACACGACAGAAACTTTAAAAGCAGAAAAAAAAAAGAAAAGGAAATAATTTCAAATGTGCAAGATGTGAGCCCACCCATAGGGAGGACGGGTCTGGTCCCTCCTGTGGAGAATCAAAAATTTTATTGATTTGAGTCACTCACGCTCTGCAAATACTGAGAAGGGAGGGACTCTCTAGAGAGCGGGGGTGAATGGCATCCAGCTTCAAGGGCTGCCTTGTCCCCTAGCTAGTTCTGCTACTGGTTTGTAGGACTGCAAGAATGAAAGAACTGAAGTTGTAAAAACGGTTGCTGTTTGCATGATCAGGGTCAAGGAATAAAGCAAGCTTAGGGGGTGGAAGGAGAAAGAAAACACTGAGGAAAGGTAGATATGGGTGCAGTGACTGGGCTCACGCAGGGAGGAATAATGTAGTAAGGGAAGGAAGGATTTGGCTCTTGGCCATCTGAAATGGCTAATCATTGCACAGGCTCTAATTTAACAACTCTAATTTAACAGTTGGCGCCAGTCTGTACCTTCTAAGAAGTTGTTAGATTGCTATTCAAAATATACTGAACTGAAGCCAAAACCACACCTACTAAGAGGAAAACAGGACATGAAAAGGATCTCCTGGATCATCAAGTCCATTCCCATGTTATCACAGGCAACTGCCTTTATCACTGCAATAAAGAGCCATTCCATTTTTGCTGCATGTGTTAATACCACATACAGCAATCCTAGCAAGCAGAATTACATGGAGTAAAAGGCCGGACATCCAGAACTGCCAAGGGATGTGTCAGATTAGACATTTTACAGGTCGGGACATGAGTAAAGTATATGTGACAGACTTGCTGGCTGCTGATGACACCTCTGGCATTTACTGCTTTCTGCAAGACTATAAGCTCTCAGGGGACCATTAGAATAAACAGAAAATCTTGTTCTGAAAGAACCTTGAAGACAAAGAGGGGGAGTCTGAAGAATTTTTTACATTTAACCACACTTTCCACTCCCCCAACCCCCTGATTATCTGACACCATAATTCAGGGGGGTTTATTTGATTTTTCCTCATTGTCCTCCTAATAGGTATAGACCAAACGTGGACCATAGCAAAGAATGTGAATATAACTGAATTTTCCAGCAATTACAGAAGGTTAATGTTCACAGTTCCATGCTTCATTTATTTCTTCCACTATGCAGTTAATCCTACGCCTTTACTGGAAGGTATCTGTGGCAAGGTCTGCCTTTCACATTTCCATATTTGGCAAATAAAGTTCTACTAAAAAGGATTTTTTTAAAGCAGTCTTATCTCTTGTTCTGGTAACAAAGCCTTTAGTACTATATAAAAGGAAGGAACTGGCAAGAGAAAAAGAAATGATGCCATTACTCAGATAAGTAATAAGCACACCACCAAAAGCCTCTGAGCTCATGAATGATATGCTGGTACAATACACACAATCAGTACTGGGGTGCCACCTACCAAAGTATAACCATAAGACCTTTGACTTCTCATTGGCTTCAAGTTTGGCATATTCATAAGGGCCTTTAATGAATATCTACAACTCAAATGTGGTAAAAATAAAATAAAATAAATCTTCTGATTGAAAAATTATAAATACACTATTTTCTGACAAGATTAATTCCTCTTCTCTAAACTTCAATTTTCTACATTAACCCATCCATTTAAAAGTATTTGTAACCACAGCCATTAAGCTTTAATTTAATTCAAAACCCAATCCATGCAAATTGTGACTTTGCCACTTGCAATGACCACCATCCCAGCTATAACTGGGATGCAGCAGAGGAGCCACAGAGACCAAAAAGTCAAAACATATCCTAAAGAGTCAAATGAAACAGCGTGTAGCTGTAGGTGATTGGCAGTGAAGGAGATATGAACACAGAACAATTTGCAGTACACTTCTGCACAGAGAACTGAGGAGGATCTCAATTACTTGCACTTTTTTTTTTTTTTAAATCTATTCATAGACAAGAGCTACAACTACTGTGCCATGTCACCTTCTCACTCCCAGGTAAGCACACACACAGGGAACAGGTTGGCAGCAGCAACAGCTGAAGTCATGATTTCATCCTCCCAGCATATGGCTTGGAACAGCAGAATCCCCCGTGTCTCCTATAGGTCTAAGCTACGCTTCCAGAGGCAACAGAACTAGGTCCTGCTTCTATTCTGGGTCTTTTCAGAAGTGCGAATTGGACACTGAACATTCATTGTTTATGTTATATTGATATTCCTTATATTGATGTAGCAACTCTGTTGCTACAGAGTTTTCCTCAGAATGTCTACTGATGGGCAGAGGTTTCTCATCTGTTATTTCCCCTCTAGACAAAATCGTAATCTAAAGTTGCCTGCAGAAAAGCAATACTACTTATTATTTACCTGTGGAAGTTCAAGCTTGCACGTAATCATCAGGTATTCAAATTTCACAATGCTCTTCCCCACAGTATATAATACTAATCCCTGTTTTTATGTTAGTTTATGATTAACTAGGTGTGTATTAAATTGTTTCTGAAACCACTTTTTTTTGTTGAAACACAGATGCATTCTGCTATGGTCCAAGCAGAACACTTGCCTCAGCCTTCAGTAGTTATCCATGGTCTGCTTACCCAGTGACACCCAGCAGATTCTGTAGCAAATGTTTTTGAAGTCATTGAATCAAATCACTGAATGAATATGCATGTAATTGTTAAATGTCTTGTCCTAACAGTTCCTAATTTGCTCTTCATCATGGACCAGAAGGGATATCTGCGAAGGAGGAGATATCATATCTAGGTTCTTCACCATCTGAAGGATGATGACTTTAGGAGACTTTAAATGGATCACAGGTTAGCTGCTAAAGAGTGAAAGAATACTCCAAACACATAGATCTGTCTTTTGATTGTCGTTCACTTTTGTATCATTTCAGTCTTAGTTATAAATCCATTATAATCTTATTTTAAGCTATATTTTCTACCCATTCATTATTCTACCACCTCCTGCTTCCTCACTACTCTCCTGGCACACAATACTTCTGTTTTTATTGTCTTAGTCATTGCTACTCATTTTCTGTTATATTAGCCAGGGTTCTTTCACACTTTTTCCCAGTGGTAAAGTCCAGAGTAAATAGTAACTAAAATTTACTTCTTTGTAACTTAGGCAGTGAAGAACCCCTTTTTTCAACCCAGTATGTACTCTCTGACAAGTCAGTTTACTTTTACTTATCACAAAAAAATGCAGGTCTCAGTTATGAGCAAAGGTGTTACCTATTTCTTCAAAATATAAATGGTAACCTTGCTTAGCTAAGCCGCTGCCTGCGCCCACTGACTGCCGATGAGGATGTGTACTCAGACTTAAATAAAGCAGTAGTCTCCCAAGACCCTAAATTGTATCTCTCTCCTTCTCTAGCCTTATTTCTGTTTTTTATAACTTTGCAAATCCCTAGTTACTTTAAGCTCAGACATTCACAAAGCAAACACCTGTAAGGGAAAACCTATACTTTTTAGGTAACACATCAAGATCTGACCCACAGTCTTTCCTAACAATATTTCAATGCAATCTTCTAATCCTGAAGTGGATTTGAGGTAGTGGAGAACAGTGGCCAAATGCAAATTCACATCTAAACCTAAACGTCATTGCAAAAAGTCTGCACTTTGCTCACTGAGCTGAGGTCTTTTTCTGAGTATTACTCTATTCCATGCGAAGCAAAAATACATTAATCAATTGCAATTCTCCATTTTGCTGAAATACCTTCCAACAAAACTCTTATGGAAATGAGACTGGAATTAAAGTTTCCTACAGGTTCTTTTTTTGTTCTTTTTTAGCTAAAATAGTATAGTACAGTACAGCTTTTACTGTGTCATTAACATTTTCCTTAACGTGTCCTGAATTTCTGGCATATACAAGCTATACTAACTTCCTCAGTGTCACTTTTATGTGAATCTAGCACAAAACACCTCCTATCTCTCTCAGATGTCTCAATTTCTACTTGTGCCCCTCACAGATCCATAGTATTCTTCTTTCAAGAACTCATTAAGAACTGTCACCTACAGCTAGAGGCGTTCCTCCTTGCACTGGTAGCAGGAGTGGGGAATGTACCATGAGAGGTAAGGGGGAGAGGATGCAAACGAAGGAAACAGACACCTCGGCTAAGACACCTGCATGTCATGAAAAAACCGAGCAGATGGATGTAACCTTGCATATGGACAACCTGCTTTCCCCCAACAGCTGTGAACAAACAGCTCCGGACTTGTTTGATAGCAATTCCATACTCATAAGCAGCTGTATGTATGACAGATTAAGCCCAGCTGCTAAACTAAGTAGAAAACAAATGTTTTATTGTGGATAAGTCTGACTGAATGATCTAGTAAAGAAGTTTTAAAGCATAATTGAAGATTTAACATGTTTTCATGTTAGCATTCTTTTCTGAATAATCGCCATTTCTAAAAAAAAGAAAAATCTGGGAAAAAAAACCTCACAGGAATTTATGAAAGGTGGAATTGCAGTAATATTATCTGCAAACCAGGAAAAACTGTGTGTGATTCTGATGGTTTTATTACAGTCTTAATACCAATCTTTTTCCCCAGCTGAACAATGCAACCCTGAGCCATGTATCCACAGGTCTGAAACCTGCCGCTGGTCCAAGGTGGCAATGGCTGAAGGAGCCATAAGCTTACAAAATTGAGCATGCACACTTTAGGAAATGCCACAACGATGGCTGCCCCAGGAGCCTTCCCTTGCCTCTGACCGTACACGCTTTCCAAGACAATCTCTAAATTACACAATTCCATACCTTATTTTCCACAGACATGGTGAGTATTTCACAGTGACTCAGGTCATATCTTACAGGAGGCTAATTTTGTACAGAAGACATTACAAGCCTCTCTTTATTACAGAACGCGGCGGAAGATCAGTTAAAGGTCTGCTACTACAGGTTTATGGCAAGAAGCATAAAATCAAAGTCCAAATGACTGTAGGGAAACAATAACACATATACAGGGATGGGAGTAAGAAATCCAAAAGACAGTAAAGGAGGAGGCCAGGAGAACACCCACTGCTCTGCAGAAGGGCCTAAAAATCTGTTTCCATCCCTACTCATTAGCTTCCTCCCCCAAGAGGACTTTTTTTTTTTCCTCTGTTGAGGGGTAAAGATCCTAAACAGGATAAAGATAAGGTGCATGTAGAACTGCATTCACAACTTCAAAAATTACACAGTAAATGAGAAAGTGAAATTATAGTCTGAGGCTTGCAGCACCTCAGTAGTAGCCTGGAAAACATAGTTACACAATTTCAAAGCAGAGATGATATCGACACCATTTTCCCCCTGCTAATTACTAATTACAGTCTCATTTTCTGCATGCCCAGCAAACAGTACCTGAGCTACATGTGTAGTCATTCTAGATGGAGTGGTTAGCTTCATAACGTAATTTTTAGTTTTTCTGTTCAACTGAAGGGCTAGAGGTCTTTTTGACTGTAATAAAATATTGCTCATAGCTAATCACTTCCCCTTCCTTCCCTTTCAACTCCCCCAAAGGAAGTTTTTTTGTAAACCTCTTAAAAGCTCAGTTATTTGTAATTCTCTCTTTTCGCTTTAAGAAAGAACTGTGTTTTCTTCTGTTTACATTATTCCCCTAATTTCCTTACAGCTAGGATTGATTAAACACATAATAACTAAACCTGCTCTTGAAAGGCAATTTGCAATGGCTATGCTGCCATGCATTTCAGATTATATTTTTAAAATAACTGTTTCCTCAAGGGTATTACCTAACCTCTAATACAGCTAAACATTTAAAGGTTTGCATTTAAGAATCCAATTTAATATACAAAAAGAACTCTTGTTTATTACAAACCCAGTCTTCATATTCCAGTCAAAACTGTTCAAACTCTGCCTCTAACGTATATTCCTCACCCTCTGATCCTGAAGTTATTTTTAAACATCAGTGGCTTTGATGAAATATCAGATTGAATAAGATCTCCCAAAGTCTTTGAAGACTATTCTTAAACTATTTCAACAAAAGTTTTTCAGGCTCTTCATTGACCACAGATGGAATTCTCATTACTGTTAACTATTCACATCGCTTCCACAGATATGTTCTGTCATTTATTGCATGTTACTCTTGGTTCCAGTGACAGCCTTAGTCAATGTAGGTTTATTTACATTTTACCTGAATGCTCAAACATATACTTTCTTAATTGAAAAACAAATTTTGAAAGTTGACAGAATAAAATGAAAATACATAAATCCCTGTAACCACACAGATGACTAACTTAATTCAAAATTTTAAAAATACATATCTTTTATTACATGCAATATTGCAATACATGCATTAAGAATGTATTATTTAATTGTTTGGCATTTTCACAATTTTGGGTGAATTTTAATTACTAGAGCAATTAAGAAGAACCTAGAAAATACTTATAATGAGCTGAAGTCATATGTTTTAGTGTCACCCTGGAGTTTTAAGGCACCTGCCGTATGTTCTCTTTAATAATTGCTACTTTTGCTTTCTGAATACTGTAAGAGCATTTATTAACTTGTAGAAGCTTCTGAGATACATGCATTTGTGACTGGAAATGTGGAAAGAATGTCAAAATGTTATTTCAGTCTTAAGCAGTCTGAGTTAATATGAGGTTATACCTAAGGAACGAGGGCTAAATTGACACATTTCCATGAAAAAGCAGACACCAGATGAAAAATCATCCTTTTAAAATTGTATATAAAAAAAAAAAGGGAAACTCTTCTGAGTTTTGCAGTCATGGGGATTGCCAGATCAAGTCTGTCTGATTGGGTTGAATTCCACCCATAACATGTTTCTGAGGTGTGTTTTCTTTATTACTATTTTATTTATATACATTTTCATTATTAACATGCTGTGCAACAAGTCCCACAGAATTCACTCATTAAACAACAGTTTGCTATGCTCGACATTTGCACGTTGCAACAAGCTACGTATGAATGCATGGAATTTGATGCTTCTATTTATGAGCAGAATTTCTATCAGTTTTATACCTGACATTTAAAATGTCTCAAACGTCTACAACTCACATCCAGCACATGGAAGAAATTTATTGTTTTATATAATTAAATATGTAATTTATTGCATGTCCTGTCACCCGAAACCTAAGCCTTAGAAAGACTGGTTCTAAATTAATTGCTAATACAGAAATTTCCTTTCACTTCAGTTGCTGCCCAGTAAACGCAGCAAACAAAGTTTATAATTCATCAGATCTTAATATTTTGAAGTTGAAAATAGCATCAGGTGTTCATTTTAAAGCCACAATGAAATATTTCAGCAAAACTACATGCAATTTCTTGTCCCTATAGTCAGAGGATGAAATCTGGATTGTACTGAAGTAAACAGAGGGTTTGCTATTTATCTCGGTGGAGCTGAAATCTCATGCTAACATTTAAAAAAAAAAAAAAAGCCATCAATCGTAACATATTAAAAAGGAGAAGTCCAATTTATGATTATTTTTCTCATCAGAGGCCTCATCCCAGGGTCTGCTAAAGAAATCAGCCTTAAATGATTTTAAATCCTGCTTTTCTTCAGAAGCTTCATGGAGTAAAAAACATTCAGCATGTCTTATTATTATAGGAAAAACAGCAGGCTCAGTCGTCCTTGTTAAGTACCGAACAGGGGTTAACAACAGATCACCCATGGATCTATATATCTAATCTACATTTTTGTGTACACCTATTTATCTTTGTGTCCTTCTATGCATATATATGTGAAGACAACAACAGAAGGAAGAGTTAGTATTTCTTTGTAGAAAGTTTAAAGCTTTCAGTGAAAATTGCCAGAGCCCATGCCTTCTGAAAACACATGAATACTAAATAGGACATTGCCTTCAGCAAAGCACAAGTGTCTCTATCCAACCCAAGCCAAAACTTCACAGAAGTAGCATTTTTAACACCTTCATATTGTGATGTGTTTAAAATATTCTTTTAGCTTGATGTTATAAGAGACAGTCCAAATTCCCAAGGTTTTGACACCTGCACTCTTAGCAAACCTTTGGCCAATGTTTTTATTAACTCAATTTAATGGAATCTTTTTTATGATGACCTTAAGAATTTAATAACTCCTCAATGCAAGGACAATACCACCTGCAGGCTCCTCTGGGATTAAACTGTGGTAGTTCAATATGTCTGCAGGAAGACATAAAAGAAAAGCAGAAGAAAAAAATCAGGAGCTACACAAATCAGTCAGTCATTGCTGAGGTTGGGTATGATGCCTGGTTATGATGTCTGCTCCAAGACATGTGACATAAAACTCTGCATCTGATATATGCTGCAGCCTACTTATTGCTGCTTAATAGTATTAATCTAGCTTTGATCATGTCAGATATGCTAGCAATTTTCAATTCCAGAACATCTTACTTTCTGACAGACACTCTGCATATCTTAGAGATACGATCAATACGTTATTAGTCAACAACCTGACAAGAGGCACGTAAATTAATCCTTTTCTGTCAACCCAGCACTTTGTACCCTAGTGAAACCTCACCCTTGCAGTATGCGTGAGACTTATCTTAATCCAATTAGGGCAAAATGAACTTTTTTTCCTATGGCACTCTCCATCTATGTTAATTCAAACCTCTGAAGAGAGCTGCTCTGAGGAAATAATTTTATGCTTGACCTTTTATGGGCAAGGTTAAAATCAGTATAGATAAATATATATGCAAGGAAAGTCAATGAGCGCTCTCTCTCTCTCTTCCTCCTTTAACCTCCACTAGTACCTGTAAAACAATGCCAGAGAACACTGCTGATTTCAAAGTGACAGGGGTGTATTTATTTTAGTTGCATAAAGGATTCTGTCACTTTAGCTTTACACTTAGTACAGCGCGTACCTTTGTTTTGCTGAGGGGCAAATTAATAATACAGAGTGACAGCCCTGTCTGTAGTATTCTAGAATTTGACAAGCAAAGCATGTTAACAGCCTATAATATGCAAAACAAATCATTTCTTCTCTTTGTGATAGTTATCAGACATAATGACAACAACCGTTAAGGAAACACAACTTGATTGGTACTATTATTTCTCCAGCAGAAAATACAGGAGAGAGAAAAGGACTAGAGTGCATTTGAACTCTTTTTGGTGATAACAGAGAGGGGTGCAGTTCTGTAATAATGACGCAGTGCATGATGAGGTGTCTTTAGTAAGGTAGTACTTACTGATTTCTTTCTCTTACCTAGCTTCTCTCACAAGAATATGCACTATCACAAATATGGGCCATGATTACGCTTTTCACCCACGCTTCCTCTAAATGTCTCCCCTGCCCACACCTAACTTCCCTGGGCTATTTTACATGGTAAACCCCCCTCCATCCTGCTGACTAGGCAGGGGAAAGAGGGTACTTAGAAGATGGTTGCAACTGCAGTGTTGCATTTGTGTTGCAGGGATCCTGTGCTGCTCACTCAGCACGAGCTCGATCAAAGCCAGGAACAGAAAAAGCCACAGAAAAATGGCAGCTGCAAACTGCAGTAACAGCTTTCTCCTGGGAGCAGCTGGGGATACGCTACTTGTGCCCCTTTTCCTTACTGTACCACCCCACAGCTGTGTGAAATGAAGACACTTCGTTTTGCGCAGTTCTGGACTGCTGCAAGTTGTGGGAAAGCACTGTTTGCTGACAAGTTGTGATGTAAACACACTGCCCTGTATTCTTCAGTCGTGTCTAGATTACATGGGGTATTCACATAAAATGTTAGCATATGGTAACATTACCTAACAACTAAAGAAATAAGAACCAAAACCTTTAGTTTGTGAAGCCCAGTGAGCCCTGGCTTCTTTTCCAGTCTGGATTGTTTACATGTAACATTATCCCACCAACAGACAAAAGACCCCACAAAAGACCTGGTGTCTGAAAACTTCCTGAGACAAAGATGATGAAGCAAAGACTGCTATTTCTACACCTAGAAACAGAATGAATTTTAATATCATTTATGGGGCACTGCAGTAGAGACTGTAATCATCTTAAAATCAGCCCAAAGGGTTTCTGAACTGCAGCTTTTAGCCTGTGCTTATTTATATGTACTTTTAAGAATCATGCCATATCTAAATCTTCACCAATTTTACTCAGACTAAGACTTTAGTCTTAAGGTTTGTTCCACTTTATTTTTTTTTTTTTTGCTATCTGAAACAAGCAGCTGCATTAAATCAGGAAATCCTTATTTTCCAGCATCATTAAAAAGGATTAAAGAATTTTCTCAATCTCTCAACAGTAAAAATCTCAGCTCTGAAAAAGACTAAGCAAAGAAATCTGTAGGCCAAAAGTCTGAGGAGTTATGGATGCAATATGGGCGCATATACTTATGTCCCATCACAGTACTCAATTCCAAACCTTTAAATCCTTCAACATTATCATAGGATGCCTGTGCTATGAAAGGATAAGAGACATTCTGGGTTTAAGTAAAACATTTCTCCAGCTAATAAGTATTTACCTTTCTTCATTAAAAGTATATCAACATGCATAACTATGTCAAATGTCATCTCACAGCACCTTCTCTAAACAAAGCTACATATCAAATTCAGGTCTCAAAAAAAACCTACCTGAAAAAGACTGAAATCCCCCCAGCACTGTTGTGTCACACCATGAAGGACAGGAAAAACACAGATATGAGATGAGATGGAAGAAATTATCTTTGAAGAAACATTTCCTAAAGGTTAAATTGCATTTCTCTCTTTTTCCTGTACTCCCTAATCCCAACAAACTTCTTGGTAAGTTACTCCGTAGGTGTTCTCAGACAAGAAGGAAGTTCACCATCAAAGCATAATTCTAGTTATCCTCAATGCCAAAGGGTTTGGCCATATCCAAGAAGTGTAACTTCAAGGAAGAAATTATTATTGTTTGGGAATGTTCTAGACAGCTTAAAAGGAGATAGGAGCTGCATAACCAGAAGCTTTGTGTACAACAAACTGTCAGAAGTACTGCTGAAAGTTGGCCGTGGTTAATGGTGGCAGATAGCTTTATCTGTCTGACTTGGCTCAGTGAATTTCCCAGTTCCCAACATACTTGATCGCATTCATGAATATGTCCTCTTGCAAGCATGGAACTAAACTAGAGTTTCCAAGTCTGCCACAGGACAAAATATTATCTGCATATATACTTTCATGTACAGGTTGATATTTATGGGGCTAACATTTGGATTTACACAGAAATGCACTTATGTAGCGAACTTATCGGGCCAACATCCTAGCTAGCAAAACAGCAGTGGTCAACAGCCCACAGTTCAGGAGACTGGTACATCCAATTAGGAATACTCACACTTAAAGGGAAATGTTTCTTCATAATGCCTTTTCTTGCTAGTGGGATGCCAATGAAATGTGCCATAAATGCAGGGTCAATATTTTAAGATAGCACGTGAATAAGCACATGAAAATTAAGGAATCAAAACAGACCTAAATGCAATAAAGCTAAATCAAATCATTATTTCTCTAACCTGAATGAAATCCTGAAAGAGCCCGTGTTCCAACTTGGATCTTTCTGGTCCTTCCATGAAAAGGCAAAAGCAGGTCAGGGGAGATTCTCGAATATCTGGATTCGAGGATGTGAATCCAGGTGAGCCCCCGCTCTCACCGATGTGAGCAATGCTGCCAGCCACTCACCACTGCAGGCTCACTCACTCCATGGATTTCTAGCAAGTGGGGCTGTGGCCATTTCGCTAAGCCCAAGTAACAGCCAACTTTACTGGATCCTGCAGCCAGTACTGCCTTTTTGTGTTCTCTCATTCCTTTATCTCATTTGTATACTTCATTGTCTGCCCATTTGCTTTTGTATGTATATGCACATGTTTCTACACATTTGCATATATGCAGCAGTTAATGGTGGAGAAGTATACAAAACATCCCATTTCTTTCCTGTCACCCCCAAAAGGTAGCATATTCCTTTTCCCATTGTACACTATCATTTGTTTCAGGTAAAGTATGATTTTGCAACTTGTGTCCAAATCCATGATCTTACCAGATCAGTTTAGACAGACAGATGAACTGACAGTGGTGACTACACTCCAGCAATAAATTTGGAAGTGGCAACTAAATCTGTGGCTTCACAGCTTTCTCCATCTCAGATGTTACATTTTCTAATGCAGACTGATTACAGCAACTTGAAAGTGTCCAGATAAAACTGGAACTGGCCTGGACTGGCACCGAACCTAAATAATTGCTAGGATAGTTGAATCTGAATGAGAACTGAAGTGAAAAAAATGAGTCATTTGACTCCCTGTTAAAAAGCCCAAGCAAACATTTTTCACAAATACTTTCCTTCTATTTAAAGTACACTACAATCAGCATAGAGATGGTTTTGTTTCATTTTACAAATTCATTGTATTGTAATACAAAGTTTAATTACAGCCTGTTCTCCCCAAGACAGGGTGCACATTCAGAATTCCATTTTTGAATACACAGTGTTTATGTTGCTTCATATTTATGCAAGACCACCTGAAATACCACTAACATATAACCCTTCTGACCTCTGTAATGCTCTGTCTCATAGACAGTCGAGATTCACCTCCTTCCCAAGGAGACAATTTTCTTCCATTGTAACACTCACGTTTTGTTAGTGGACGGGATGCTTGAGTCAATCAGTTCAGTGATAAACTCTGGGGGAAAAAGATAAAAAAAGAATTTGTATATCTTCATATTGCATTCATTTAGAGGAACAGACTGTTAATTCACTTGAAGACATTTTTTAAATTTTTGAAAATGCTCTTCCTTCAGTCCAAGCACCACCTTCGTTACCTTATTTCTTCTGCTCTGGCGCAAAGCAAAGGGGGTAGTATCTGCTGAGAACCGAGCATACAATGCAGTGCCCCCAGTAAGAGAAGGACTGGCAACACGTCTTCAGGTAACCGTGGCACCTGGGGCCCAGAAGCAGCTGAAGTTCAACTGGACCACTTTTGGATGCTGGATATTGACAGGATATTAAGGACCCTTATTAATCTGAATGGAACTATTTTATTCTCTAAAGCACAGACAAATATCAGCACAAGACACTGAAGTAAAACAAGTTCATTCTCCTCAAGCTGCAGTTTATCTTTAAAGTTTCCCAGGAGGTAAGATGGTATGAACCCTGAAAATAGCAGAAGAAAGCAGTCAATGTGTACAGTTTTAGCACAAGACTGTTTTTTTTAATTGCAATAAAGTTTCCTGTTTATTATTTGAAGAAAGACTTTGACTGTAATTCTTTAGTATTTTCATACCACAGAGGTACTCAATCTCTCAGCACCAAAATTCTGTGCTGCCTGTCTCACAGCAGGAAACTCACTAAAATGTTTGTTTCAGTATCAAAAAGTGGGTTTTTTCTACAGAAGATGCTTTCCTCTCTTTATGATTTAGTGTTCTTCTGCCTAGAATTGAAAGTGTTTTTCTAACTGGAATAGAGACTCTGAGAAATACTACCATGCACTGAACAGAATTGAGAATCTCAAGTATTTTAACGTCAAGCAAGTTTCAATAACATATAAATTAAAATACCCTACAAATGAATTGTAGCAATCACGGGGAATTAAATAGACTGTTGGCAAAGAGTAGTCATGAAATTAATTTCAGATACTGCTTATTTCTGAACTAATAAATGCTATGACAAGGGAGGCCTCTCAGTAATACAGCATGAAATGTATTGTAGCAAACAGTTTCATAGTTGTATTTTTAAAAAGCTCTACTCAGTGGTAGAATTGTTTCATTTCTTAAACGATCTCAGCAGTCTTGGCTGTCTCACTAGATACTTTTTCTGTCTTATATTTGAAAAAGTTACGCATTCCAAATCTTAGAAAAAGATAGGCCATTGTTACTCATGTACACTTGAGAGCTATTAAATACATCACTTTACAGAGGAAAACGAAGAAAATCAGAACAATGTCTACATCTCCTTGGAGATAGCCAAGGCACAATAGACCAGGTCTCAGAAAGGGCAACTAACACATTATTGCAGGCTTCAAAACTCAACAATGACTTTTTTTTTTTTTAATCATTTCAAACCTTGTCTTAGGTTTTTCATCACGAATAAAAAACAATTAAACCTTCACCATCTATTTTCTATACTAGCATCTTGAACTTTTGTTGCAATTTTTGATTTTGCTGTGTGCCCAGTTAAAAAAGATACAAAGAAATATATTTAAAAAATAATACAAAGAAACGCGTTTAACCTTTTCTTTCATTTCAGTTCACAGCTTCTACTACAAGGTTACTGGAAGAAGCATTCTAATATCTGAGCCTATGCCTCTGACGTACAATAATGAAGTATTTTGTTTCTATGCTACTTGAACCCAAGTAGCTGCATAGAAGCAAAGAAATCACAGTTCAGCCAGCTCATCTCTCTTTTCTTATTTTTAGCTTAGTTTGATTAAATGCTCATGAAACTTCTGACTCCTCCAATGGGGCAGCATTAGGTAGATGTCAAGATTAGACAGATTTTCTGAAGATTAACATGCTGATTTCTACAAGGACTGATAAACACAGTTGGGAGGGACAACTTAGTCTTAATCGTTCCTTTCATTTTACCCCACTACCCACTGCAAAGAAACACTATTTGAGCTACCCTTCTTTTTCCCTTTCCTTCTTTTCTGCCTTTCATTTAAACTAGACTAGTAGAAAATGTAATGTAATATTGAAAAAGAAAGTAAACCAAAAAACTGTGCGTGTGGGGAACACACCAGACCCCAGAAAAACAGATTATTTAATATGGGAAAGCTCATTTATATTTCTTGTCAGCTTACTTTCAAAAAACTGTTATTTCCCATCAAACTGAGTCTTCTAGTCTAAATCCAAAAGGCTGACTGCTTTGAGTAAGATATTACAAACTAATTTCATCACCAAGTGATTATATTACTGATCAAAATACTTGCATTATAGACCTATAGTTGCGATAGACTTTGGAGTCTGCATGGTGAAAACACACTGTTTACTGGCTAATAATACATTTTAGCACTTCATTGTATGTAAACAATTTTGGTTACCTACCCAGGATATAAACAAAAACATGCTTGTTGCAAAGCCAAACAGAGCCCACTGGTCACATTGAAAGCAAAGGCCAGCTGCCATCAGACAAAATGTGCTCCGTCATGTTGTACAAAGAAGAAAAATGCCCCAAACCTGGATACCGATATGCCTTTCATTTGCAGTCAGTCCTAATGAAATATAATCTTAATAAAGACGAGTCTTTTGAATCACAGAATAAGGCATTTCAAAAAACAATAGTATTTTTTGGTTTAAAATGCAATGACACTGCCTCAAGCAAAAGTAAATCTACTTCCAACCACAAGTTTGAAGGAAAAAATACTACTTTATGGAAGCAATACTCATTAATGAATTTATTCTCAATAGCAGCATTACAAGGAGTTTAAACTATTTGCTAAAAAACTGGTGCATGGTATCTGCCCTTCCTCATGAGTTGTGCTAATTACATTAAAAAGGAATAAATAAACCCTGGAAATTTTTAAGAAAAAAAAAATCAAACAACGTCAAGTAATTTAGTAACTAGTAATTAATCCAGTTTTCAGTCTTGTTTCCACAGTGTACTCTGAAATGGTCTTTATTGTTGGTAATAAAAATTCTTAAAAAAAAAAAGAAAAACAATAAAGCCCACATAGGACTTAAAACTGAGAGTGTAATCTGTACGTTTTAGGATGCATCTGCCTGACAATAAGGTCTTGCCTTTCTCAACTTTCAAGTTTTTCTCTAGCAAGTCTCAACAAAGGCTCTAGATGCAGCCGTTGTCACATGGCTCCATCTTCCATTCTGCTTTCAAAAGTTATTTCCCCTTTAAAAAGACCACCTGAAACATGACCAGCACTTTAGAATTTGTTAGGTTTAATGCTAGAACATTCTGTAATGAAAAACAGTTAGGTGGCTGGGACCCTGAGGCAGAGCTTGTATCACAGCACTATTCAAAAAAGGATGCCAGGAATGGAGCTCTACAGGGGCTCAGGGCTGTCATAACTGAGTCTGAACCTGTGAACCATTTTGTTGTTTCTTGGGGTCTAGTTTTTATCTCAACCGAACATTTAAAAAACACTTTTGCTTAAGTTAGGTTCAAGTTTCTGCTTATCCTGATGAGTTCTTCGTATGAGCATTACCCTAGCTCCCTATCTGTAAAGGGCAGGAGAAGGAACGATCTCACCTAACTCCTGAGAGCTATTATCTGTGCTGATCATTCTCTAATAGTTCACAAAAAGAAACTATCCAGCTGACCTATGTTAGACTTCTAACTTTGGACAAAATGAATAATCTGCATGGGAGACTAAACCCAAACTTGATGCACAGATGTCTTTGCTTAGATTGATGCTCACCTAAATACACCTGAGATTTTGGGAATACAGCACTAAGGTACAGAAGGGCAATTAAGGTACAGTTTGAATAAAGTAGTATTTTTCTAGGAACTCTGTAGCTCTCATTATAATTGTTTGGATTATTAAAATTGAAAATCAAGTGACAAACTAACAACAAACACCATAAAGTTAAGCCATAATAAAACACTTGGTAGAAACTGAAGTGAAAGAAGATTCAGATTGATTGAAAATGGGGGACAGAAAGAAAGAAAGAAGACTCGCTGGTCTTCTCTATCTGTACTGACAGCAGAAGTCCAAGAAGGGTGGAAAACAGGCAAGAAGAAACCATTTTTCTCTTTCCCTTCCACTCATCTCTTTCATCTCTAGTACAGAAGTTCGTACTTCATCCTCTTCTAAGGCTAACAAAATTTCAGTTTCTGGGTACTTCTGAATTTAACATGACATCATCACACCAGGGCTCCAATATTTTCTGCTGTGGTGTGTGCTTTTCCCAGGAGTGATTCTCAAGGATAGGTCAAAGACACAAGATTTCATCAAGTTCTCTCAGCAGAAATGTCAGCATACTATTACTGACCAAGAAAATTTATAGCAAAATAAATATCTCAAGGGTAATTTCTTGTTCTATTAAGCAAGAGAATATTATTTCCAACAAGAAAGCTGATGTGACAGAACACAGTTACAGAATTACAAAATGAATGATATGAAGTCTCCAGAAAGACGTTTAAAAAAGTGACCCAACTATCAGCGTTCTTGACATGCCACAGCTGACATCTCATATGACAACATGTTTAACAATCATTTTTCATATGATTTATACTATTATTTACAATTGGAAGCCAATTAGTATTGAATAAAATGAGGAACAAATCTGCATCTTCCTGGCAAAACAAATTTATTGCTTTTCTATATTCTTTTCTAGGAGGGGTACTGGCTTTTTGAACTAAAAAAGGAAAAAAATCTACCCTCGCAGTTTAGAGCATTCTGCAACAAACTGTGAACAGCAAGATGTCTCTTAGGAAACAAAAATAAGAAATATTTTATGGCAGAAATCAAATAATATGTAAGTTTATATTGCTCCTTTATACATGTAAATCATGCTAATATGTCTTGCAGAAAAACAAATTAGTATTGTTATATGTCTATTACAGGCTTATCATAAACTTTTTCCACACTGTTTTATAGACCCCATTAATATACACAAAAACAAGAGTCCTTTGATCATATTACTTGTCAGCCATCTGTTTAACTGAGACTTGTGCAATGACAGCTTAAACATGACAATCCCATTTCTCAGATGCTTCTACAAAGACTTCAGCAAATGGACAACACAGAAAGGAAGTACTGTTCAAAATTTTGAAGCCAAATTTTATGCTTCAAATGAATGGAAAAGTTTAAGTTGGAAGGCACATCTGAAGGCCTGCTCAAAACAGCTTCAAAGTGGGATCAGGTTGCTCAAGGCCTTGCTCAGGCAAGTTTTTTAAATCTTCAAAGATGGAGATTCCACATTCTCTCTGGGCAACCTGTTCCAGTGAATGAGCTAATTAGTATCTTGCCTTGTACTTTAAAGAAGAATTCTAATTTCCAATTATTTTCCTTTATTTGTAACTACGTATTTTACAATTTTCTAGCACTACTGAATAAAGAAAATGAAAAAGATGCTGATAAAAGCGATCATGACACCATAGATAAGTGTGAAAAACTTAAATATAAAATACACATCAGAAAACCTGGGTTTATTAATTTCAACATGCTGTTATTGCAGTGTCCTATGTTGATCTTTACTATGCCATTTACTTGTTGCAAATGTCAGGTATTATAGTGCATGGAATTCAGTTAATTTAATGGTTTGACAGACACTGGAAAGAAACACAGAAAATGGACAGCTGACTATTTGCAAAGATTAAAAAAGTCTCCTACCTTTATCTGATTGATAGTTTCTCTGATAACCAAAGTTAAGCAGGATAATACAAACAATTTCTTTGATGGTGACCTAGTAACTTGTGCAAGTCTACTACGAGATATTGCTCACAAGAATATGTTCAGCACACAACTTGAAACGTTGCCTCTATAAATAACCACATACCCAGTATGCCAAATCAGTCTTTATAATCCAGGTTCTCCTGGAACCTGCTTTCCCTCAGTGCATTCTCATGCTCAGTTCAGAAAACATAAAAGCACTGAGGAGATGGGACTGTGTTATAAGTCCCCACAAAAGGGGCAGTGCAGAAATCAGGAAGCTGACGTATTATGTTGGGAAGCACAGCAGGTCTCATCTCCTGCAGAGTAAAGCACCTTTAAGAGGCAGCAGACATACATATTTCCTGGTTGCTACAGAGAAGTATAAGAGAATGGCCTCATCTCCTTCCCTTAGGAGACCCTGGCATAAAAAAACATTAGTTGCCTTTAAAATAAAAGGAAGGCATTTGAAGTAGGGTCTTTCATTTTCTGAAAGTGAGAAAATATCTAAAACACTTATTTCTTTTGAGCTGTCCAAAAGCAATCACTTATTTCCAAGTTTTCTTTAGGAGTTGCCTCATTTGCTGTTAACTTTAGTTTCGAAATGGCAGGTTCTTCAATGAGTGTACAACAAGGTAAAGAAATGCCAATCTTGATGAGAACAACAAAACATCTAGCCTGATAACTAGTCACAAATACTTCTGAATAAGTCATAATAAATGCTGAAGTTACACAGAGAGAGTGTATACTCCTGTATCCTGCTCCTTTTAGCAATTCCAGATGATATCCTTAATGCCATCAAATGTTGCAAGGAACCATCTTCCCCAGACAAGAGATAGCCTCTACAACTGGAGATGTTTGTACTATTAATTTGTTTTGTGAGGTTTTTAAAGAATTCCAGCACTAGTGATGCCTTGTCTAATAATACCAGCCCTGGCAGCCCTGTATGCAGAGACCTGTTTTTCTGTTGTGTTAGAACAAGACAACACGACAGTTAAAACCTGAAGGGATGCTCAGGTCATCAGCCTTCAGTTGTGGCAGCGTGATCGATGGTGCATGGTAACATGCATGATTTAAACAAACCCACAGTAACTCTATAAAGCTGGTTTTGCATTCTTATGGCTCCTACTGCTCTTTTTTCATCTAAATTCATTTGTGATTCAGGAAAACACCTGATTTCAAAAGTCTTTGCTCTTTTTAGAGCCATCGCTCACACTTAGCCTTCCAGCTCTCACCTACATGTCATACTATGTGCTTTTTACAAGCTCACCTTCCTTTACTTATCTTCTAACAGCTTCGGTGTTGATTGGTAATGCTAATTGACTGCCAAAACCTGCATGAACATTCTCATTCTTTTTCCCTATCTCTTCTTTGACAGTTTAATATTCTTTTTACTTTATTTTACACTTATTTGCAATGGCCTTTAGCACAATCCTTTGTCAGTAACTCTCTCACATTTGGCCAAGGGTCAACAAACGTTCACATGGACTGTTTTCAAATCAGAAAGGGCTTACCAGCCTAGAGGAATGGCTGCGTGGTTGGATTTCCTGCTTTTCTGGCCAGATTCCATGACTGGAATATTGCAAACTGGTTGCTGCTCCTTCTACTTGCCCTCCTCCACATCTAAGATGAAAGAAGAGCACACATCTTCATTTTCTAGTAATTGCAGCAGGATTGTTGTTTCTCTGTGGGTTAAATACTTAGCTACTTTAGCTTTCTTTAGTCAGCAAATGAAAATTCATTCTATTAAAGCTAGTAGATACATAAGATATACCTTGATTTTTCTTACTATAAACCTGTCAGGTGCAAACTTATGCAAAAGGAGAGTGACTAAGAAGCTGTTGCTCTCTTCCCTTCTCCTTACTGTATTACTTAGCACAAATAACAAGACAAGTGACCACACTTTAGGTCTGGAAGCTGAAATAATATGCTTCACCGCCTCTAACCTCCCCAATTACTGCTGAATTTTCAGTCAAGAACCATGACTGATTTTATAACTCAAATACCATTTTATTTTCTTTAGTTCTTATTTAACTGTGGTTGTTTATTCTTTGGTATTTGAGAGCCATTTTTCAGTAAAAATCAAAAGAGCAAACTGAACATATTGCAGGTAATCCAGTGCAAAAACTCGCAGCATTAATTTAATGAGAGCTCTGTTACTCATTTGCCAAACGAGACAGTGGAGTGGCACTGACATATGTAGAGCAGGGACCAGTCTGAGATGAAAATACATTGAAATACATTGATTCATGAGTGGCAAAGAGCAGCTTAATGTAACTCGCTGATAAAACTGTCACTGATCTTACTCTGTATCTGGGATTCCAAGAGAAAATAATGGGAAGGTCATTCTGTGCCATTAATGACAACTGAGTAAAATATGCCAATGAGAGCTAATAATACACCTGCATGACACAGACCATTAAGCAGCCAGTTAGAACAGTCTCAAATAACAAAAACAAATGAAAATGACATTTATGGTCAAACCCTTGTCTTATTAAGCTGTTAAATGCTTTTCAGAATTATTAATATGACCTGGAACTGATCATTCAAAAATTTAAACAACTTCTCTGTCTGCTTTCTCCAAGTTAATAATTATTTAAGGCAGCACTGACAAGATGTGAAACAGTAACAAGCAGAACTATGCTGAAGGAAATGCTCTGGGCTGCAATTCAGAAAGGCTAACAATCTACAGAAATAAACAGAAGGGACTTCTACCACCACAAAAAGCTACTGCCATAATTCTCTCCCAGGTATGTAAATAAAATATGTTTTGAGGTTAAAAGCATAGATGAATAGAACTGAAAAGTATAGGAATGAGAAATATATGCAGCATCTTATTTTTCCTTTCTTTTCCCACTGCACAGGAAAGGTGCGTGACCTACTGATAGAGATTTTTGGTTTTTTTCTAAATAACAAATATGTTACAGTTGTCCCCTCTGCACCCATGGGGCTGATGCAAGGTCCAGCTGAAAGGATTTGGAGATACCACTCCCACGGTACCGGTCATCTTTCCTATGCTTTTATGAGGAATTGCACCACATTCAGCTTCGATCCGAGGAAGGAAAAAGACAACGGGTTCTTGAACAACTCCTCAAAGGCATGTGATGCCCACTTACTTATGCAAAACCAAAAGAGAGCTGTTTGCACTGAATGTATTATGTCTTCACATATTATGTCTTTTAAAACCTCTCAGATGGAGAGTGTTGACAGGATCACAGACAGACAGCAACTCTCTGTGAGGACACAGTCCTCCTCCTCCATATAGCTCCTGAAGGCTGCACTGCCTTGGGCCCACGCAAAGGAGGACACTGTGCTTGTTCCCCAGTGAAGTGAAAGACTATCAGCTCCTGCTGGTCCCATTCCAGGGCTGGGAAAATCAGGTCGCTTACCCTAGCTAAATTTCAGAATTAAGATGCCTGGAGATCAGCATCCAGAGAAAAGGCAGTGACACACAGAGGGAGGGTCTGGGTCACAAACGTTTCTTAAGTGAGACTAAAGCCAATATTG
Source organism: Alca torda (assembly GCA_008658365.1). Taxonomy (NCBI): domain Eukaryota; kingdom Metazoa; phylum Chordata; class Aves; order Charadriiformes; family Alcidae; genus Alca; species Alca torda. Next base: position 12,475,161 of record CM018087.1, on the reverse strand, counting down.
TAAAAAACAAGGGCAAACCTCTAATTAAAATAGATCCTATTCTCTCAAGCATCTTGAACATCATTGCAATGACGTTTAATCTCGCCTCATAATATATTTTAGATTTGTTTTTGCTTAACTCTGCTCATACTGATTAATATTCAAAATCTTCTAGCAGACAAGATTTATAAACTAGATGGATGGGTAACTAAATGCCCAATTTAAATAGTTCCATCACTGCAATTTAGTGCCATAGTTTTCAAACACTGTTTTAAAGCCAAAGATTCTTAATAATTTTTGTTGTGACAATAAAGATAAAATGTTTTTATTAGGAAATCCTAGACTTTATTTCATGCCAAATCAGTTCAGACACTGTAACACAATCTCATTCCCTTAAGTTAGATGATAAATTCATGGGCCTTTAAAAATGCACTTTACTAGCTACCTTTCCATTGGGGGGAGAGGGGGGTTTAAAATCAGAACTATAGAAATTTCTGCATCAATTTCCAAATAAGAAAAGTAGTCTAACTTTTAATTGAAACAGTCTAGGTTGGTGAGTGTCTTGACTCTATTTTTTGTTTTAGTGGTGTAAATACAATGTAACTCCAGTCACTTGAAAGAAACTGTACTAGAATAAAGGAAGCAAGGAGAGGACAAAGCTCTTGTATGTTCCTTAAAATGAGGAGATAAAATTCAGATCTCTCTTACTGTGCAGATTCCTACACAACATAAGCCACTAGCTTCCCACTTTTCCCACTTCCAAGCCTATTAAAGCAATCTTTTAAGTGAGCGGTGCTTTAAATGACTCTCTTCTTGTTCTCTTCTTCCATTGCAATGTCATCTACTTAACTTGGTTTAGTTCAAGTGCATCTTTATCATTCTACTCAAACACAGTTGCCTTGCTTTTTTCCCTTGGCTTGCTTCATTTTTTGCTTTTGTCAGTCTGGTTGTAGATTCTCTTGGGTAAAGACCAGCTGTTAATATGCACAGCATCTCCCTCTGTAATCAGTAGTTCTGAAAGGTTGTTACTAATGTTCTCGGAGGACTACTACAAATCATGAATAAGTAGAAAATCTACACTGTTTCAGGAAAGCTCTGCACCTTGGATATTAGATCACATCCTTTTATTCTCCCCTCTTAGCGCATCAGTTATTACACCTGTGACAAAATAAAACCTTGGTCAAGTGTACACCATTTAACCCAAAATGATGTTCAACTGTCTTCCTGTTTGATTCAAAAATGGGTATTTTTCTTAATGTTGTGCTCACATCACTGCATTCTGTGACAAAAAGTGAAATCATCTTGCTTATATACTTGTTCCCTTCAGGGACACATCTCATTAAAAGCCTTTCTGGTGCAGTATACTCTTTCACAATCCCTCCAAGGAGATGTAAAAATGATCTGATCCTGTAGCTTTTGCACTGTCTCAAAAAACAGTACCAGCATTCTTTATATTATTTAAAACAACCCGACATGGAAGAAAATACCTTTATTGTGCCAAGTATTTTATGAATTATTAATTAGTCCATTACACTTTTGCCTGCAATGGGAACATAAAACAAGACAAAAGTACTTTGAAAGGTGAAACTCCAAGTGTTCCTGCCTGGCAAGCCAGAAGTTTAGAGCTGTATTTGTATTTACAATAAAATCTCTCTATTAGCTACAGTTTTATCTGAATCTTTACATTAAAACATCATACATAACTGCAGATCTAAGGGGGTTCAAAAGTTTATGGTACCACTGCAATGCATAGGCCACTGAAGGGATTCAAATAAGAAGAGGAAGTAGACAACAGACATATTTGGATGAGCACAGCCGCAGTGTCTAAAAATATCTCTGCACAATGTTGTAAATGTCCTACTGCACTGATCTATTCAATTTGTGTTGTCTAATGAAATATAGCACTTATCTCAACATTTTATCATAAGCTTATATTGGTTAAAAGCATTTGGCTAAATGTCTAATATTGCTGATGGTATTCCCGTGTCATATTTCACTTCACAGATTTGCGAAGATAATAGTGCGGATAAATTCTAGGTATTTAAGACTTTGGAAAGCACACTTTGAGAGGCAAAAGACAGATTAATAACAGAAAAGGCCAAGAGGGTAACTCAGTTTATAATAGAAATAGTGTGAGTAGCAAATAATTGTGCCATAATTAAAGAAAATAAAACATGTCATCATACTTCTAAGTGGAAAAAGCTGGAAACCAATCACATCTGGCATTAATAGTTCCAGTGCTCTTGTGCAGTATAAATCTAACAAACTAGAAATAAAGGCTATGCTTTTAGAAAGAAAACGTTTAGGTGTTCACACAGAGACTTTGCAAATCTTTTCTTTGCTTGAATCTCTTTGCCAGTTTTTAAAAATAAGATAGAGCTTTAACACTCTTTTAAAAATGCATTTATAAGCAAGCTCAACATTCACTAGATTGCATTTGTTTATAGTAAGGTCCATACATTATGTTTCTATAACACAGAGAAAAATCACTATCCCTGTTCTTGGTGGCAACAAATAAAAAGTACTGTAAGAACAGAACATATTTTGTACAACTAATAACCTGCCATTGTCATTGGACTGTTGATCCAATTAAAAAGATCTTTCAAAAACAGTTGGCAACAACAAAGTGTTGTTTGCCCAGCTATATTCTGGTTCCACTGGAGTTCTAAATACAATTTAATTTGCAAATGCATCAAGAAGACCAAGAACAAAATCACATTTAGCTAAATCTAAACACATTGCGAAGCGTATGTTCATCATGTGGCCTGGTTCTTGGCTTATCTGTTCTGTATAAAATACGACTTGAGGCTTTTAATCAGGTTTAATTTTGACAAAACTTCAATTAGCATTAGTGAAATATACATTACTAAGAAATTCAAGATTAGCCTAGTATAAGCTCCCTCTCAGATCATAAAAAAAGTAAACAATTCAGATAAACTGTTGGGGAAACCATATTTATCAATGAGAGATCAAGCTTTACGAATGGTAGCGATGACTAAATGGTACAGAAATGCATGGGTTTAATGAGCTTCCATAAAGATGTTTTCATACTTATGTGTACTGTACTGCCTTTTAAATATTTCTAAAAGTCTTGGACCAGAAAAGTGCTTGATGGCAACATGATCACAGTAAGCTGTTCTTTAGTATTAGTATTTCTGAAACTAGTTAACTAGTTGCATTAGAACTGACTCAATTAACTTTGAGGGCTATTAATAGCTGAACAGCTAAAGAATGCTGCCTTATGCCTTTAGCCTTTTATCAGCTTCGGCATGAAAAAACATATTAAAATGGAAGATATATATATAGTACATATAAATAACTCACTATCTGTATCACATAGCTCAGTCTGTATTATATGGGGACCCATCATTGCATCAAAATGAGTTAAGTTACATATGTTTATAAGAACTACCAGTGGTATCTTACCTAGTCTACTTCAACTTCTCCAGCTACTTCCAGAGATGACTGTAGAAAATACTAGCTGAAGAAAAGCCCCCACTCATTCATTAAATCTCTGGGGTCCCCCAGTTTTAGTTATCTATAGAACAGAACCACAAGTACATTGAGAGAAACATCCTAGGACACTTCAGTGCATAAGCTACTCTAACAGAGTAAGCTGGCACCTTATTGCCTTCAAGAACAATGCAATACCACAGACTCAAGTACAAAGGAAAGATGACCTTGGAATTCAAATTCCTAGACAAAACTGGAGTCAGGTAGGATTCAGTGCTGAGCTTGGCCACAAACCGCCACTGCAATTCTAAAACAATTGATTAAGGTCCAAATAATTTTGTCAGTGTCCCATTAAAATGTTACCTCACCCCTTGTGTAACTCCACCTGAGCCTTAACTAAAAGACTTCTATAGAGGAAAATGCAGAAAAGAGCAACTCTGTCCCTAACTCAAATGGGGACAGAACCATTACCTGAATACCAGACTTATCTGTCTTGCCCATTTAGCGATGGGAGTAGGATAATCTATTACTGTATGCACGTGCGGTACTCAATACAGCAAACTCCAGTCTCTATTGAGAGACTACATGTGCTCCTGTAATAGATATAAAAATAAAGGGTTCAGAGGAAAGAAATGCTAAAGTACAGAAGAAACAAGATAAAAACCTACACCAGCAATTCCTAACCACCCTGCATAAACAAAATACTACCATTTCTAATCAACTCTACTGCCCAGCCCAAGTACAGAGTATTTATAGTGTTTGGAACTAGCATATATTGATGATTATATTAAGTAGTTTGCACAAGAAAATGCATTTGTTAACAAAAACAAGGACACCATTACCTGAAAATACCCAATTGTGTTATAATTTGAAGAAATCTTTTGTTACTTGTAAAATGTTATGTGCAAACTAATTTTACTAAAGCCCTCATGATTATAATTTCCTGGACTTACGTGTACAGGAAACATTTAGGCTCCTCTTCATCTGCAGTAGGAAAAGAGAACTGAAAATCTTTGACCTTCCAAACCAATTTTTTATGTAAGCAAAATAAAAGCTTCCTCGAGAGGGGAGATATTCACTGGTATTTACAAACATGTTTGCTTTTCTAAATAATCCCCAAATACTAAGTATTACTCTTAATTTGCAAAATTAAAAGTCAGATACAGAGCAGTATTTCCCAAACAGATGGTACGGCACCTGGAGATTCTATTCCCACTAGATGGTAACACACACATGCAAGTCATAAGAGTCAATAAGTCTCAACAAGTAAGGCAACAGGCTCCATTTTATTCACAAGCAAGTCAATATGAAGGACACCATTACCTGGAAATGCCTAATTGTGCTATAATTTGAAGTATTTTGTTACAAATCTCATCCTGACTCATAAGCTCTCAACAAGCTTATCACCTGCTACCTCCACACATTAGAGCACAACCCCCTTTCTCATCGCTCCTGACTTTCTTAAAGTGCCCTGAAGTTGTCCAACAGAGTGCTCAGTTACGCAGGCTATTTCAGTTCTGTAATTCCAGTGATACCATAACCCTGACCACACACAGTCCTGTGCCTGCTTCTTTTTTAAACCCCACCTCATCTGTGGGCATTGATCTCCAGCCCCCTCATTGCTCAATTTCTCTCTTGTTGCTGCTGAATTCCCTTGGCATATGCAAGCGAAGTGTTCCCAAAGTAATAATCCCCCCTGTACATTGCTCCAAGCTGGTGAAGCAGTGCTTGCTGTTATCCAAAGGACAGCAACAAAAACATGCAGCCCTGCCTCACTCAGCATATTGGGTTTTTGTCTGCACATGCAATGTCTCCAGAATTATTCTGATTTTCTTATTTCCATGTCAGGAGCTTTCTTTACAGAATAAACTTGACAATTTATTGTGTTTAAGGAATTTACTTCGGGATTTCTGATATGTTTGCTGTCTGCATAATTCACTTACAGATAAAATTCAGTATTATTATCTTCATGTTATTATTTGCTTTTGATATTGCAGCAATCAAGCATATAACATTTAACTTGCACTTTATATGGTCAGCCAGGCTGGAAAGGTTTTCAGTAGGAACCCCCTCCTCAACCTGCCCAAGTTATCTTTCTGATGAGGAATTTTAAAACCTGCAGTCTGAAGTCAAAAAAGGACAAGAAAAAAAAAAATATTTCCCCTCCCTAAAAAGGGCAACATGCTTAAAACACTGATTTCTGACATGCTTAGTTCCTAAGAAGCCCACATTGGAGCATTGAAACACTTGCACAGAATGATACACTGTAAGAATGGCATTGCTTAGCCCAAGTTAAACAGAGAAGTAACCCTATTTCTTCTCTTACGTGCCAAAGAAGGGAAAACCCCTACTTAATCTTTGGCATTTGCTATTTACCTTGTAAATCATGGCTCAGCGGGGAGACTTGCTACTTCTCCCCTATAAATGTAACTTTGGAACAGAATGGGCTCAAGTGCTCCCCTCTTCTCCCTCCAAAGCTGGAATAGAGTAACTACAAAAATATCAAATTTTTATGAACTTACAAAAATCCTGAAGGAAATTGACTAAACAAGCATAAGGAAAAATGAGAAGAAATGTACTTCTTTTCAGACAAGTTTTTGAGCAGTTAATTTTTATATGGTAATCTATTAAAAATTAATCAACCAGAGCTAATTCTAGGTCTATATTAAGACAAAGATTTTCAGTTGTGTTCAGAATGTTTGCTATTTTTCTTCAAAAACAAAATCTCATTAGTGATCAAGATAAATTATATTTTAAAAATTATTAACATGTTGAAAAAAAACCTGTCTGGGAGCCATAAATTAACTAGTTTAGCTTGCTGTCAGCTGCATTTCATCTTACTCTAAGTATTAGGTCAAGCTGGAAATCGTCTCCTGAACATGTTTCTTATCCTTGCCATGCAGAGATGTCTGGACTGATAATACGGGCAGATTTCGGTACAGTGACAGCATTGCTGCCACTTTAGAAGGTGCTCTAAAGGCTACATTCTCTTTGAGCTGCTCCAAGGCCAGGGAGGAGGATCAGCCAAGGCAGAGTGCAGCAACCCATCTATAAGAAGTGCTGCTGCTGGGACCAAACTATACCTAAACTGTACTGGCATGCATTTTGTTTTCCAAATTTATTTCCCATGCTTTAAACTTTGAACTATATTAGAAACCTGAAATAGATCATTCCAGTTCATGTTAAGAGAGCCTCTTCTCTCGTGCAATACTGTGGCGGTCCTCAAGTATCCAAGACAGCATTCCTAAAAGTCAGCACAAAGAACCCATATGTCTTTGAAGACTCTCCTCTAAAACATAATGTGCTATAAACTTTCTTTTGAAAAAGTTTGACCTTCCGATGTAAACAATTTGGGAAATTCGAAATAAGCATTCTAGCAAGTATTACAAAGCTAGCTTTTACCCCCAAATAATTTTCACTTATTATCCCTTTGGTATAGTTTGAGTTATCTCTTAATTCCCTTACAAGTAAAGAAAGTGTATTTGCTAACATAGATGAATCAGTTCTACTGTCTGAAGATACAAACCCCATGTATTATTATAGCGTAAAGAAGTAATTCAGTTATTAAGCAGTCACACAGGAGACAATGCCCTTAACAGAATTACTTCAGTTTTACAAAACCCAGCACAGAAAGCAGATTGCAACTTTTCTTAAGCTCTACAATAAAATTATCTGAATCCAGATATAGGATGATTTTCTTCTGGATCTGGCCATTAGGGGCTGTACCTATCATTTATATCACTAGATGCCTGTTATTATAGCAAATGCCTTAATATTAAGAGATATAAGGTATTTTAAAAATTATTGTTATCTTATTGAATTACTTTTGAAGAATTTTGAAGAAGTTTCACTAACTGCCTAAAGCAACGAATAAAGTAACTTTATTACCATCTCTAAGTTGCATTTTTTATGGTATCTTTCTCTTTGTACCTAAGAATTAAAAACATAGCAGAGCTAGGTAGGAATACAGTGATAGGTGAGCTATTGCAAGAAGGAGACACCAAGCACTATAACAGAAACACTGACATTTAGGATGAAACACCCCTACCATTGTCTCCAATGTACTCTTATTCTTAAAGTCACTTTGATAATGAAAGACTGATTATGTTGCCAGTAGCTTTCGGTCCTGGTTGAGCATAATTCAGAAGTTCCTATAAAAAGCATATTGAGAATATTGGTGGTTTGGAAGAGGAGTTATCTGCAGCACAATATGTACGATCTGTTATCTGTTTATCTATTATCATAATCCTTCAAAAGACCTTGTTTTCACTGTCAGTGGCAGGTGAAAGATAGAAAGAGTTCGACTGAAGTCAGCAGAGCTTTGAAACCCCAGTGTTTGTAATGACAGCCAGATCCTTGCAAGGTCCTAGAAGAACCATATATTAAACCACGCAGTAAAAGTATGTCTTTCATCTGAATATTTTGTGGAGAGAAACACAAAGACTCCAAGTCCCTACTCCTCATACCACACTGGACTATTACTAACAGACACAAGGAAAATGTGTCAGAATGCGTCAGAAAGAACATGTCAGCTTGCAGAAAAGAATTAAGATGCAGCAAAAATTAATTTCCAAATAAATTGTACATTTCAAAAGTTGGCATGTATTTAAGCCATTATATAAGGAGAATTAAAAGACAGCACAAACCTCAAATGTGATCAAATACATGAATTAATATGGCACAAGATAAAATAATGTCATGCTACTAAGTGATGAGATTAACACTATGCAGAGTCCATCTAATCTTTATTACTAGTAAGTGACAGATCTCAATTGCAATCATAAAAATCCACTGAGATCCACAGCCTGTTATTCTACATACTCAGGGACAGAATCAGTCTGCTAAGAGAAAAAGCCCCAGAATTCCAAATGTTCACTAACCACTCTGCTATTCACTATCCTTTGTATGTGAAAAGTACTAGCACGCAACGTCATCAAAATCTATCAACTTTAATTTGCTAGTTCTCTGCATTTTTCATAGAATCATAGAATGGTTTAGGTTGGAAGGGAATTTTCTACAGAACTCACTGAGAATTGCTTTAATACGATCTGTTATGGCTGGAGCCTTCTATGTAATAAACCAAACAATTGCAGATAAGCAATCATGCATTAGAAAAACCTGTCTTTACCTACTCTAATTCCCCAAATTGGAACAAAAAATTCATATTACAGCAAGTAATCAAGAGCTGAGAGTGGGATAGGACTACTAGGTCTTGAGGAGGAAGTAAGATTTCAGATTTTTCCAATTACTCTATGAAGTATTTTTAGGCAATTGTTTTTTCAATTTTTAAAGTTAAATTCTAAATAGAAAAGGGATATAGAAACAATTTAATAATTCATGAAAATGAATTAGTTGTTTTTGCAGTCTCTTGAGATGCCCCAGATCAGAAAGTTACATTAAATATTGTAATGTCATTAATTTACAGGTAATTTAATGTGATTAATTTCATGTAATTTAATGTAATTAAAGATGTTAGAGCTTAAGTAAATAGTGACAAATCACAAGTTTACTTATAAGTACAGTAATTACTCCTATTTATAAAACACAAAGTAGTTCATTTGAGGGTTGTTGTAAGTGTAACGCCAAAACACAGAAAGCAGAAATTCAGCTTTGGATACTCACTTCTTACACATAGGTATAACACTTGAGGACTAATTTTTCACTCAGCTCCCTGCCATTTTCAAGGAGATTATCGTTCAGCAAAAACGCTGAACTACGTTACAGTCACACTTTTTACTGAGAGAAATCTCGGTAAAAGAACTGTACATTTTATTTGGAAAGGGTAAGAACCAAGGTCATCTTGATCACAGATGGTAGAAGTTAAGAACTGAAAGTACTTGACTAGCAAATTCCCTTACCAATGTGCATCTTTTTAAAGTACAAGCAAATCACGATGAGCCAATACAACCTTTAAATCTGAAGAACCTTCATAACTTGGATTAAAAACTCGCTTTAAAATAATGGGAAAACGATCTCACTTATCCATCTTCTTTTACTGCAAAAGCATAATCATGTACTTAAGCAAGCAACTAATTTTGCACCTATGCTTGGTTTTTAACTGTGGCAGATGAGAACAATTTTCGCATTGGGGCAAGAGCTACAGAATTTAAGTTGTGAGTGAGACAGAGGAGGAAATTCTTGTCCTTCTGTTATAGTTGTGTAACTGGATGTCGGAGCTGTGCCTGCATGCACACCCATGGTACTTAATCCCCTGGATGCTCCAGAAACTCCCCAGCTAGTCATCTACACTGGTGAGAACAGACCAGCTGGAGACAAGACTGAACTCCTAGCTGCCCTCAAGAAAAAAGGATTTGAGTAACTGCTGCAAGGAGGTCTCCAGGAGGGACTTTTGGAAAGTACTGAGTGTGCTAGCCTATGCAAAAAATTCAACAACAAAGGGGTTTCTTTAAACAAACACTTTGCCCATCAGTGTCTAACATGATCCAGAAGGGCAAATTGAATGATTTTCATCTTTTCTCTTCTGCAGCAAAGGAAAAGAGATCAAAACCTCCTCTTTAAGGTGATACTGAAAAGTTTCAGAGTCCTTCAAAATATCTTGCCAAGTCCTTTAATATCTTTGTTCTCTGGGAAACACAGTATGTCTCTGAAGAAGGGCCATGAAGGGTTTGTATGCCCAAAACTGTGAATTTTTCCAACTATACCAGTAGCGAATAAAAGATATTGCCTTAGTCAACAATTCTTGTCATGTCTACATCCATAGACTGCCAGGGTTATACCAAAGCACCATTAAATGCACTTTTCATAGTAGATCTAGAAAAGAATGCCTATGTTACTGAAGTAGGGATGTGAAATCATTTTCTAGATAGGTTTTCTTCTCTCAATTTAGGATGTCAATTCAATAGAGCAGAACCAGCTCTTATACTGACAAAAATAACTTCCAAAAGCATGTGATTGAAAATAACAAAAAGCCTCCAAAATTTAAATTAAAGGGTTAGGCTTACCCCTTTTTTTATTATTTATGGTCATTGAACAGCTGGAATTTTGCTTCACGAATTCTACTTTAAACGTGCAGATCCCAAGCCGCCTTTTCTCACATATAATGTAAGCAATAATATATCAAATGTATCAGACAGGATAGGAAGTTCATGAGCCTTACTAGTAATTCCTAAAAAGAAGAAAAATCTGTAGCTTTTTTTTTTTTGGCATTTTTATATTCATTAAATTGAGAAGCTACATGACTGGTGAAACTGAGCAGACAAATACCTTAATGCCACCATCTCCAGCTCCCACTTGAGTTCTGACTTGAAACTCAACGGTTTTTTTTTTTCCCCAAGTCAAGAGCAGAAGCTAACAATTTCCTTATGCAGAAATTCTGTTATGCTGATTAGATCAAGACTGCAGGATGACTAAGAATTAGTAAGTGAAATTACAAAAACAAGCAAGCAAAAAAGACCCCAAAACTTCTCTGGTATCTCAACATAGGGTTTTACTATTCCAGACGATTGCCTATCCCATGTCATATGGATTACTGAACCAAGATTTCATAAGCACAGTTAAATTAGTATATGGACACAATGTGAAGTAATGATATAAAAAAAAAAAAATGAATGCTACGTCATATTTCTGCCAAATTCCCTCTTATTAATTCAAGACCCTAGCATTCTTGCATGAATGAGTTTTAGACCTGCAGAAGGTCAAGAAGGTCACACATCATCCAACACACAACTCTGTTTTCCCGTTAATCAAAATGTGTCAGTACGTTGACTTTCAGGCATAACATGAAGACCATATTTTACTGAAGGTATTACTGAAAAGTGTAGGCAAAATGTTAGCTCTTTCTTTCCAGTGTAATTTGGCTTAGTTGGAATCTGCTCATTGGATCCTTAGCTTGATTTTAAGAACTTAATTCTACCCAAAGTTTGTGAAAAATCTACAATACGTGTCTATGAAAAATGCAACTGAGTTTCTGAAGTAGAACTTTCGTAATATTGTTATTACTACACTATAAATCACACACATAAGTCCATTTTCACTGCTGCTTCCATTATTTCATGTTTTCAATCAGCATTTAGAATTTAAAAGTGGAGAAACATCTTCAAACCTAAACTTCAAGAGTGGACTAAATTCAAAGGAGAATTTGAATTTTAATTCCAAGCACACCAAAGATTTTGTATTTTTTAACAACTTTTTTTTTTTCTATTGAAAACAAAATAGTTGTTAACAACAGGTTTCCTGAAGAACAATGGCCAGAAATGCATTTTGAGTAATTCACCTCTTTATGGAAGGCTATATGCTAAATAAACATCTATTTGAGGTGACACCAAGTGCTGTAATAATGCACTACAGGAAAAAAAGTACTCTTAACTGGCACTTTAAAACCTTTGTTTGTACAAATCTTTAATAATACTTCATGAAACACAAATGATATTTTCATGTAAGGGTAAGAGACCACATTTTTAAAAATGAATTTCTGAAGTTACAATATGATACTCCTATAAAAGTAAATTTAGTGTGCTGAATACTTGGAGAGAAAAACAATACCTTGGTTTCAGATTGTTAGCAAGCTTCTTGCTCCAGTAGCTCTTATTTGCAATTCCCACATGAATCAAAACAATCACATATCCAAAAGTCTAATTGGAACACACTTCCTGAAACTTGACTTATTGTCCTGTGCATCTTCTACTCCTTTGATAAAACTCTGGAAAGAGCTTTTACAAATTGCTAATTTCTATTTAATGCCACCCTAAGAACTGTCACACTGAATTTACATTAGATTTTCTGGGCATGCTATTACAGCTGTAGCATCCCAAATGCCAATACTACTAGCCCTGAAAGATTAAGTTCCTTCAGGATTATTTCAATGAGAAAACACCATGCCTCTCCACATACACCACATTTGCCAGCATAATTTTCTTGTCTTCCTCAGTCTGAACTGGACTTCATACTGAACACCAACATACCTTTTCAAAATCAATATCATTAGTTCTAACTGTGCTGCCACAAGATTATTGTCAGATTATTATTTCTAAAAAATATCCATCTTCCTCCGTAACTGTTTTTTTAATCAAATTAAATGGTTTACATCTGATACATATGTCCTCTATAGTACGAACGCATTCTTTTTGTTCCTTTACTTTAAGGTAGGACAAAGATCTAGATTACTAGATCTAATAAAAAATGCCTATAAAACAAGGGATGAAATTTAGGTATGTAAACAAAATCCAGAACCCTGAATGTGGTGCTGAGGCATTCAGCGGAGAGCAATGTAAGAATATGGCAGGACTTTCGACTGCACTGCAGATGCTGACCTGCCTAAACATTGCATTTTGTTCAATAGCCAGCAAATAAGGACAGAATGATGCCAAGTGTCCCACCTCTGAAGTGGGAGGTAGTATCTCTCTCTAACTTAGATCTGCCCACCTACATTTACTCTAAACCCAGGTGCCTATTCCTGCCTCCTCTTTTAAAAGACTGAAGGAAGAACTATTCACCTTTTTCAGGTGACAGGTCTAATAGTTTCCTATATAGGAAATAGGAGCACCAGGAGTCATTTCCTCTGCTTTTCTAAGAAGATACAAAAACAAGTATTTTCCTGTCATCTAGCATAGCTTGGGTGAGGGTGATTCATTTTTTCTGCTGCATCTAAAAACCAGATGACAAGTCAATGTAAAATTGTATTTATATACTGAAATGCATTCATTCTGACACACAGGTTTAGTTGTTCTTGTAGTTTTGCTTGGGTGATTATAGAAAAATAGGAGAAGGAGAAAATACATTTATGCTTTTTCCACAGAGCGTCTGCCACAGCAACTGTGAAAAAAAAACCTATTGAAGGGAGCTAGTTTTGGTTTCTCACTGGCTCACACAACCCAGGTTCTCACACTTGGGCTGCTAGGCAGGACAATTTCTTGGTCATTTTCAATGTGTCCTTGCTAATGTTAACGTCAACATTCCCTCAAATCCAGCGTAAGTATGACCAGTGTAGCCCTGTAAATATGAATTTGCCATTGCCAGTAGAAGGCCACAGGTTTACATTGTCCTGGAGAGTCAGGCCCCAGGAGCTGTCTGGGCTTGTGTTGGCCAGAACTGGTTAAGGCTTATTGTCTTGTGCCCAGTGTCCTGTGCCCGTGGCCTCCTTGGCTGAAGCTTCAGCTCTGTGAGTGCCAGAGCTGGGAAAGGGCTGGTAGCTGGGGGTCAGTGGGTGACAACCCACAGCCTGGTGTCAGCTGAGGCAAGCACATGGGCAGCTGCCAGGCTGTGGCTGGGATCCACTGGGAAAGCAGTGAGTGTTAAGAAAATGCATAAACACCCATAGCCAAGACTGAAGGGGACCTCCACCCTCCCCAATGAACATTATGCATTTTTAACAGAATGCATCACTTTGGAGATGTAGATTCTTGTATTGGGAAACCAATGAAAGCAAGTTAAGAAATTTTTGTTTTGATTTCCCCATGTCTCTTGGGAAAAGAAAGAAGGCAAACGAGTTTCAGTTTAAATGTCTGGTCTGTATTCAGGCTCTATTTTTTATTCAAACAACATGAAATACAAGGAGGAGTGAGGGGAAGATCTACAATATGCCTTTGCACTTCAACTTGGTTTCCATTGAAAAGTTACTGGAGAGGAAAACTGAGACTCTTAAATGCCCTTAGTTACCCAGAGGCATCACTGTTGGAACATGCCATCCTCTTCCTATCAACTAGGGCAACTTCAAACTTCCAAGGAGCTTTTTAAAAGCTTCTGTAACAAAACACTATACTGGCTTGAAAGAGATGCTGTTCAAAATCGCAAGAGAATTGGTCAGAACTGGTTTCATCCTGACTTCCCAACAGGAGTGCAGCCTTTCAACACAAGGCATGCCATGTGGACCTAACGTCTTCTCATCACTAGATCATACGCTAAGACACACTTGACATAGCAATTTCTGTATCTCTAGGTTGGTTTTAGCTTACCATAACAGGAGTAAGAATTCCGTATGCCTGGTATCCTAACAATACGTTAAAATGATACAAATGTCTTCTTTTTCTTAAGATGAGAGAATCATATTTATCACATATTCTGAACACAATAGCGTTTGTGTCATTGTGCCATTATGATAACGAGGTGCCTTATTACCACTGAGTGTTGAAAAACTCTGGTAGCACTGTGGAAAAGATTTACTACAAGGAATTTTCATCCAAATAATACTGTCTTACTGAGCTTTTGACAGCTGCACTGTTATGACTTTGCAAAGACAGTTGATCATAAATTGCTCTTACCCATAAAATACAGCAATTGAATTTTACAAATGTAACATAATTATTCTAAATTTATGCTGCTTGTCTCGACACTCTAACGATTTGTCAAATTTTAATCTGGGAGCACCAGTTACCTTTGGGGGAGGTAGGGCAGAGGAGTTTATTTTCTGTATTTTAATCCAGAGTGGTTCAGCTGGCAACTGCCCAGCCACCCTCCAGGTACTTCCTGAAGGAGCTGCCCTTGCAGCCAAGGGGGAGAAGGGTTGTAGCTATCACTCGATGCTCGAGAGCTGTTTATGCAGTTGGCAATGGCGAACTGTGCTGCTAAACCAAGTATTTAGGAATATGGAATTAAGTTGTCACTCTAATGTGTAACACTATCTTTCATTTAATACATCCTAAATTCCTTGTGAACTTAAAATACAGTGTACTTCCAAAAGACTCAAAAGCCCTGTTCTGTTAATTAAGAGATACAGACCAAGATAATGTGTTAACTGAGGGTTGGACAATTAGCTTCACATTATGATACAAATGGAACTGTATTCAATGAGCGAGAAGAGCACAGTATTTTGTGGTACATTGACAACCCAATCTATTTTCAGTGATCCAGGTGTAATATTGTGTTCAGTGAATTTACTGTAGATTTATGCTGGTGTTAATTAAGATCACAATTTGGACTTTGAGGTTTAATCTACCTTGTTTTGTGTGCATGTCTCATTATACCTGAGCATAAACTGATATTAAATTATTTCTATTATACAGTACTGATTAAAATGCTTGGAGTTTAGTTACAGATTTTTACTATGTTGCATTCCTCTGAAAGTATTAAATGATGATTTTATATTTTATTCATGCTCACACTTGAGAAAAACTGTATGTCCAAAAAAAGAGAAGGAACATTTAGAGAAGGGCAATTTCTCACTGTAATTTAACTATGGTACTTGGTTTCATTTCCTTGAGCCTGATCCTATGCCTACTAACACAAACTGATCATCCTTGAAAGTAGAACTAATGAGATCTTTTCAGCGTTTAAAAATGTTGCACAAATATTTCACTTCTATTTTTTTTTTCCCATGGAAACTAAAAATCAAATTGTGTCATGACTGTTAAGTGAACTGAATCTTAGATAACAAAATAAAGTTCTAGCTACCTAAGATTTAGTGTTATAGAACTAATTTTGGTATGTTAGAGTTTGAACTTGTGAAATATAATACCTAGTTTTTAAAATCAGATTTTATGAGTGTAATTTTATAAGCTTTCTAATATCACTAAGAAATCTATGTCTGCTATAGTTTAAGCTCAAATACAGTTTCCAACCATGGGCTGGGATTTTTATGGAAGTAGCTCATCTTCTGAGGAAGCAGAGGCAAGGTATATTTCATTTCACAATGTTGCAAGTCTCTGTCAGGTATTGCTGACCTCAAATACGATGGCTTAAATAAAAATAAAACCAGTATAAGCAATACTTCTATCCATTTGCAACCTTTAGGAATTGTATTCATCATTACTTCCCAGGCAGATCTTTAGTTGGTTTCAATTATACCTACTGAGTATGCCTCAGAATCAGGATCCTGATCCCAAGTTTGGAAAGCGATGGTCTGGGAGGCTTCTCACGGACACACAGTGGCAGCACTGTGACTCCATTTCCCTAGCAAGATACCAGATTCCACATTCTCACTCAGTCTCAAATGCTACAAAAGAGAAAAAAAAAGAAAGGAAGAACTGATACCTAAGGTTAAACATATTGGACACATATGCATATTGGACACATATGCAAACTAGCAGATGCAGAGAAATCACGAGAGGCAGCATCTTCAAGTTCTGTCTTTCTCAATGGCCACATACTACTGTCTCTTCCTACAACATTGCCTCAGCATAGAGCAACTTGCTCTGGGCCTGCCAAAGCCTGTCAGATAGCGCGAGTTTCTTTTTGGCTGAGGAACTAGTGAGGGAATAGCTCGTGCTGAGGAAAGGCTACGCCTGCAATTCCTGGTATATTTTTGGTCCCTACTCTTGGTTTTCTTTAATACTTTCTCAGTTTATTCTACGTCATGAGACACTGAGCTTCTTCAAAAGTATCCAAAACAAGTACATGATCATTTCTTGCAGTGCTGTATTGCTGAAGTTAGCAGAGCCCAATCTGTGCATGGCACATTAGTCAAGCAATGTTGTTGAAACTGGAAAAAAATGATCTAATTTCTTCACTTAGAAAAATATTTGTGGACAGCTCAGAATGTTAATACACACTATAGATACAGCCAGAAATGGCAACAACAATATGTACTCACATTTCCCTTTACACTTAAGCTGAGTTTAGAAAAAAGGCTGAGATTAAACTCACTCAGTTTAAAACGTGGAAATTCTCTTTTTGGTCAGGATGCCGATAGAGCCAAGTATATATTATTTCCAAAAGCTTGAAGCGCACAGAAGGTGCCTTGACTTAGAATGATCACTTTTCATGTGATGTGGCAGACAAAGGTCATGCAAGTCATACCTGTGCAGGTACCGTGGTGACCAGTCATCACCCCCACATCACCTTGGACATTATCTACACAGCACACAGGCTCTGAGGCTTACTCACAAATAGTCATTTCTAGCACTGCCTGTACTTGCCACATAGTCCAATGCAGAATTCAGTCTCGGGTAAGCAACTCCTTCTATCAAAAGTTTGTAACACCATAAGCTGCTGCGTGACCTTTAACAAACCTTACCATCCAGGGATGAATGCATCCTTGGAGCATTTGCTTGACGCGCATGCAGAAAATGTTTGCTTGAACATGGAGATAGTCTAGGTGCTGCAAACATACATACTTATTAGTCAGTCCCTAGAAATCTACGGAAATATAAATGTGAAATAACATAGCTTACTGTAGATCATATTTTATGTTTTTGGATGCAGTCTCAAAGCCATAGAGCAGTAATTTTCTTTAAAAAAAAAAATCTACTGAAAAAAATATGACTTATAGAAACCAGTGCTCAGTTGCCACAAGTAATCATGCCTATCCTAAGTGAGCAATATTAACTGTTGAATCAGGTTTAACCTGAAAAGCTGAATGTATGAAATATTGCTTCTTAAAAATAACATCCAACTTTCGGAAACAGATGAGAAAACAAAACAAAAATCCAAACAAAACTTTTTTTCCATATGACCAATCAGAAAGACCAATCTCATGATGTAATTTTGATGTAGTTGTCTTTATTCATAAAGACTGTATCAGGTCATTTCTCCTTAGACAAAGGAAAAGTCAAAACAGCAGGTGTTTTCTTAATACTGTGCCTCTTACAGTCAGCAATGAGCCCCAAACCAGCCACCTTCTTTCCTGTCTTGTTTTGAAACATGACACTGATGCTGTTGATTCCCCATTACTCTCTCTATCTGCCTTTCAGAACTTCCTGTTTTTTTCCCTCATAAACACATGCATTTTTAATCAGCACCTAAGTCACGTGTTTATTTTATCAGTCTCCAGATCACGCAGTTCAGCCTCAGTTCAGCCCTGACATTTTCTATGCTGGGCAAAACTCGTGACAGTATTCAGCTATCTTTCACAGAAGTGGATGCATACCTATAACAAAAGAAAAGGAGCAACATGTCCCTCTTTACTCCTGACTGTACACTGCTCATTATATTTCCAAATCTTCCAGTCAGTGGTACTGAGGTTTCAGAAAAATGTAGCAATACAGGCAGTTCAAGGAGTCATTTTGTCTGTTTGCCATCCCTGTCACGGCATACTATTTCTTCATTCACGCCCTGTTCTCAGTATGGCTCCACAACTGATGGTTTATCACAGACACGAACAAGCAGCCAGAGACCAGGGAAGGGACAGAAAGGGAAATCAGCAATGGGAGATCCTCAGTTTGACATTGCTGCCAAAGGTTTCCAGCTACAGCCTGGAGCATGAGCAGCATGCAGCATACCTTGACTACAAGAACAAGACATTATACTTCCCACCACAAAGGTTTAAAAAGCCAACTTGGTATTGGCTCATATAGTTTAGGGTAATTTCGATGTTTTAAACTAAAAAGGCCTACCAAGGTCAAGCTCACAGAACAGCAGTTTCCCACCCTACATCCCTGACACTCGGTTATAGTCCATCCTCACCGGCTGAGGACTCACATGCACCAGAAAACTCTTAGAGCAATGAACCAGTTTCTCGCCCCTAGTCATGCATTAATAGACAAGGCTACATAGCAGGATAGGAACCTGTAAGTCCATCTGCATATCTAGATCAAAGCCAACAGGACATTTATGTCACAAGTAATTATTTAAATGCCTTAACTCTAACAGGTGAAGCACTACCAGGGTGATTTCAGCTAGACTACACAATACCTCTCCTTATAATTGGGGTTGTTTTCCATATTAACTGAGTGATAAAAACCATCCAGAAAACCAAGCACTGTAACAAATTAGTAATGGACTCCAAGTGTACAAATATTCTAAAATAACTAGGGATTGGGTTCGCCCCCCACGAATAGACTTCACCAGGAGGTGAAAAGGAAAATTAAATCTATGCAAATGTGTCCAGCTTTCAGAAACAACAGCAAAAATATATTGTTCCCTCTTCTGTTTGTGTGTATTAAGGATATGTACTGACTTGATGGAATTACTCCAGCAAGCTGTGAATGATGATGCATGAAATGAAAAAATCTCAGTCCAGTGCACAGAAAGAATACGGAGAACAGTAGGCTGTCAACAATACACTTTTTAGAGGAGAATGGATATATACCACATCTTCCTTGGATAAAACTATGCTGAATTCAGTGACAAGATCCTTACAGTATCATATGTGGAAGTAGGGGGCACCTTCCAGATACCCATCAGACAAACAGATTTCAATTCTGCAAGACAGCACTGAATAATTAATTCAAAATTCATTTTTTATTTAATTGAGCAATATTTTCTGTCTCAATTGCAGGCAGTTGTAAATGGAGTCAGCTGGAGGCTTACCAAAATGATGCATGACAGTCTTCCATTAGATTATTGGTCAGAACAAAAATAGCTATTCATTGTCTATATTCCATGCATCTCTATTTTACTCATCTGCTTGATTGCAAGAATAGGCGAATTCCAGATAACAAATAAAGCCTCTTTACAAATCTCCAGCCACTGACTACAGCCTCAGTCATTATTCAAAGCCCCATCTTGTCTGAAAAAAAAACAGTTCATCAAGAAGATTAAAATTTTTACCAGCCAGGCATCACAGAATACATGTTACAGAAGACAAACAAAGAGCTTCGGATGAACTCCAAAGCAGTAACTTCAAATTCCAAGAAGATACAACACATTCATTCCTGCAAGTCAACTTTTCAAGAAGCAAGATTACATATTACTAAACACTTGCAAAAACCAAGATAGGTTGCTTTAAATGCATTCAATTAAAAAAAAAAAAAACACAAAGGAGAAATCCACCCATGCCTATAGAAAATGATAGATTCCAAAGCAACGACACTGAAAAAGGCACACCAGTGCTTTCATTCAGAAAATGAAGATTTGTCTTCTCTGCCTTTTTTATCGTGTAATGTATTCTGCATATACAGTCGATTCTCTGATACCATGGGCCTTTAGCACAACTGATCTTTATGCCAGCTGCCTAAAGAGGTAATATGAAGGTTTCCTGTAGTCCATGCTACCGGTACACTTGAGACTGCTGGAGCTTGAATCTACATGTGATTTAGATGCAGGTTTAGAGCAGCTGACAGAAGAGGTACATTTCCCCTTTAGTTTGGAAGGCAACACAGAGGAAAGCTTACTGACTAACATTTACTTTAGGAGGAAAACGATCTTTCTTCTCTTACTACTTGAACTTTCAGAAATAAGGCAGTCTTCCAGAAAACTTTCAATAATATATGCTAAATACAATCACAGACACCATAAGGGTACAGTGCACATGCATGCAGCTACAGGTCCAACTATCTTGCATAAGACAGCATAAAGCTATTCAGCATCTCATCCAGTGTGCAAACCTCTGCTGGGGATGTGCCATAAGACACAGATAAATAGCACTGCTTGAGAAGCCAGGCAGATGATTTCCACTACAACAAATGTTTCCTATTATTTCCATGCAGTACACAAAAAAAATAGTTGAAGTAATTTTAAAAAAAAATAAATTCTTAGCCAACACAAGAAGAACATAGGCAACAGTAATGAAAAAGGGCTCTAACTTCTAAAATTGTTTGTTTCTTTATTCTGTATAATAAACACTTTCTGAAATTGCCGCACCACTTTTGCCATGCTTGCGAATCAGATAATGTATCACCTCTTGGGAAATGTGCCGACAAAGTTCAAAGACACAAGACTCTATTTCTACAGAATTAGTCCAGTCTGAACTTTGTGTGAGAAGAAAACTAGTTATCAGTTACAGGTCCTGTTTAAGACAAAACCTGGAGGACGAAGAAGCTCAAAGTCACTGAAAAGATACATATTCAAACAAATAAGTTCTAGACTGGAGTCTTTATGAATATTTTTAAGCAAAATCATTTCCCTAATATGTATCAGTATATTACTGGTAAATAAAACTTTGATGTATATAATTCCATCCCATTAAAAATGTTTCTATAGCATTAAAATAACAGCCTTTTCTCTCTTGGCTGAGATTGAAGAGAAACTCCTTCCATATTCCCTTGATGTTATCCATCAGTCTGTTTTTACAGACCTGTTGAAGATGATAGAGCAGGACCTGAAGTTGAAATCTACCTGCTACATGTTTTTTTTTTTTTCCTTCAAAAAGCTGCTACAGAGTATCTGCCAGACGGCAGAGTTTGCTAAAAATCTTACCAAATCAGATAAACGAATACTGCCTACGAGTTTCAGATCTCAACTAAATATCGTATTACTAAGCACGTACAAGATAAGCACTCCATTCACTCTCACATTACTGGGACTTAAGAGCCATATTTAAGGCCAAGTGGACAAGACTTGAAATATGGGCTTAAATTTTTTGTACACTTGATAGAATAATCTTTTATAAAAATGTAGAAACACAAGCATCAGACGAAGAGGTGCTATTCTACTACCAGTTCTTCCATCAACCCATTACAGTCCTTGAGAGAAGAATACCGTTGATTTCTATTTAGCATTGAGAAAGTGAGAGGACAAATCCTGGATCCCTGTTTGGTACATGATCACCATTAGAAAAGAAAATGTAATTGAAGCAGAGTAACTGAAGCATTAAAAAACTGCTAGCAAAGACTTCACCAAGAGTAACTGTAATACCCAGTTTAGACTGTAGCTGATAGCTATTTCTGCATAAGGATCCAAATGCATTCTCTGAAAACACATTCCCTCTGAAGAAATTGACCCTGCTTGCTGACCAATAGATAGTAGTACCTCCTAACTTCAGTAACACCTTAGTAATGGCATTTGGACACACTTCAGTCATGTCTCAATGGAGTTATGCTTATTTAATGTTATTAAAGCATTAGAAATAGCACATAACATTTAATCTTACGTTACCAGAACTAAATTAAATAGTCTACTGTGTTTTTTTTTGTTTGGGGTTTGTTTGTGTGGGGTTTGTTTTGTTTGGGTTTTTGTTTGTTTGGTTTGTTTGCTTTTTTTTTATTGGCATTAGTTAGGGCACAACTCTGTGAAGTCCCGGGAACCTGCCACTGATTTCCAGTAGTGAAGTGATGTCCAAACATCTTTTGAAACTAAAGCAGATGCAGCACTCTAATGATGTAGCCATGGGGCCCTCCTCTCTCCCTCTTAGCCAAAGATTGTTGCAGCATTCCATCCAGAGTGGACAGGCTTCTGACAAACAGCAGACAGGTTCCCAAGCTATGTCACCATATCCTATCTAGAGGGAAGCCTTCTCAGCCCTATCAGTGAATCTGGACAGGGTCCCAGTGCAATTCAGAAGTCCTTCGGCTCAGCATGTCAAGGAGGATTTGGGTCATGGTCAAAGGCAAAAAACCTAGTTTTCCAGAACTTTCCTGGCACAAACTTGGGAACCTTGAAAGTTTGGCACAGAATTTTATTTTATTTTTTTGGCAGGAATCTGAACTATCTAAATGTTGTATTACTTTTCTTACATTGGTTTTGTCCAAGTTGTTTTAGAGGAATGTTTTGTGGAAGGATTAACCAAAAGGGCTAATTTTATTGCCATATAGTCAAAGCAACTTGTTCAGCTAAAAAAGAAAAGTGTATAAATGAGAGTTAATAGAGACTGGGAGGGTGAACTGAAAGACTGTTTTGCATCACTTTGTTTTAAAAAAATAAATTTTTTCTACTACAAAGCAGGAAAATTTTTGAACGCACGCTAGACAGCGGCATCTGTCATTTCTACTGTTTTGTCTCCACTGTATCTGCCCCCAACATCTCTGATATGATCATTACAGGTAGAGGGAGGTGGGGAGCAGAGTAGAAGCAGTTGGGACCCAGCTGGCATGCTTTCCCAAAATAGCATGCCCTGTTTCTGCTGGCACAGGGTGGGCTAGACTGATCATTTATCTGACCCATATAGCAGAGAAAGAAAAATGAAGCAAAACAAAACAATGTGAATGGCCAGTCCTACCTGATTTTATTAAAACTTCATGAAGAATGTAGCAGGGATTCCCTCCTTCCCATGCTAACTGAAAAGTTTTAAGTTCAGCAAAGCCAGGCAAATCTACTGAGCAAAGTTTACAGAGAAAAAGCAAACTTGGTACATGCAAGCTAGGATTTCCCTCAAACATGCTGTAGTCCAGGAAATATCAACCCAAGAGCTTCCACCACTGTGATCTCTTTCAGTTGAATCTTGTGACATTCTAAATGCATCACAGTGGAATAGTGGTTTGGGGGTTGTTCTTTGTTTGTGGAATTTTTTTTTGGGGGGGGGGTGGGGGCGAGGGGGGAAGTGTGTGTTTAGTCCTGTTGAAACTGATGGATTTTTTTTTTTCCACTAGTGAGCTCTTAAGGAGTTTCAGATTGTTAGTACCTTTCATTGCAATTTGTGAGCTATCATTGTAAGAGTTACTGACAGAAAGACTTATTTTATCCTCTAACTGCATTCTCAGGATTTAATCTGTTATCAATCCATTTACGCTTTCAGTATTTCCTATTCAGCATCTGAAATGGATGAAAAAAAAAAACCACAACAGTTTCAACTGTCTTGGCAAGAGAAATTAATTTCAGTACACCTAACTATGGGACAGAAAATTCCAAAATTTTACTGCTTCAGATAATTTTCATAGCTATTTATTTCTGGAGCAATAAAGGAAAAGATAATGACTTGAAAGTTTAGAAATACCAGATATGTTAAATTTTGAATTAGTGCTTTTAAACTAACATGGCATTAGCACTGCAATCCAAATGCGCCACCAAGAATTACTTTAGCAAACAAGTAAATATATGCAAAACATACATATTACTCTAGCAATGAGAAATCATCAAGGCTACTCATGCTTAAATTCCAAAAATCTCCCAGATCAAGATGTTAGCTAAATATCAAATTGAACAGTGTGTTACCTTTCATAACACTTACCCTGTCAGAGCCTGGCATATATAACAGTTGTTCATAAAAGTTTATTGCATTTTTAAGAGATGCATGGATAGCTGGAACATCAGACATTTTTCATTGTTAATACATAGGTAATCACTATGACAAAATCCTAATGACGTCAAAGAAATTAGAGCAGAATAACTTGAAAAGCTAATAGGATTACATTTCCAAAGAGAAATCCTGGTCCTCTCAGCACTAAACCAACTAAAAATATCAAGACAATCTGAATTTCATCCTTACTGTTTGACAGCTTTCAATACAGGCTGAGTGCCCCAAAGCATGCTATTTTTTATATTTTCAAAATTAAATCAGTCATGAACATAAATCTGAGGAAAAGGTATGGGGGTTTTGTTTAGAATTTTTGCCAGAACCTTTATCCCTAAGATACAGCAACAGTGGTATAAAACCAATGATACAAATCAAATTTTAACATAAAAGAGAGTTCAGAACACAACTGCAGCCCTCAGGAGTGAAGATGTAAAACAGGAGTGGAGTGGTGTGTTGAAAATACTCAGCAAATATTTCTCAGTATCTCCAAGGTAAAGTGAACAGGATATTGAGATTAAATGACAGGAATAGGTCACAGACAACAGACAGGGAGAAGAATTCTACAAGAGAGGGTCAAATGGAAAGATCAAGCTATTGTTCAGTAAACACAGAGTAATCAAAGGCGAAGTATACTAAGTCTGAAGTTTCAGTGTTTGAATTGCATCCCATCCTGCAATCTGAAATCTGAACTAATAAAATCTTCTACAGTATACTGATATATTAATTTATTTTTATGTAACTGAAAATTGTGAACCATCTACTAGAGATAAACTGAATGATTTTGACTACCCTGGGATGTTCAGGGATGATTTTTCGTGTTCCTAGGGGATGCTTCTTTACCTTTTAAAGTAGATTCTATAGAGAGTTCTTAAATTGTAGACAGGCTTAAAAAGGTACCAACTGAGCATACTCCCAAGCCACTACAAATTTCCCATTAAACCTTGCTTTCCTACTTGAACTATATGTAATGAGCATTGATAAAAAGGCTTATTTTTATTATTTTCATTTAGAGGTGCATAAGCATAGAGAAAATTCAGAGTTTAACATAATTTCCTTTACAGATATTTATTCTTTCGGGTCTCAGCAAGCTGTACTTCCACTACTGACTTTGTTACAGCAGTGGCTGGATTATACCCTGCAGGTTTACCATCCCCATTTACCATTTGGCCTTGCAGGAAACAAAACGCTACACTGTTATTCCCATAAAAGAGAGAATCACATGTCTCTGTGTCAGTTTATGACGAAAGCTCCACCACACTAAGTCAACCATACTCAGCACATGTACAATTGTAAATAATAAAACTATTAGAGAGCGACCTTTTTAAGACTGAAAGGGTTCTTTCAGCTTTACTTTCCACTCAGCAAAGATAATCAGATCTGAAAACATCTGTACTAAAGACAGCTATGAAAACACTTCCTGACCATCTTCAGGAGTCATTTTGGTATCAGAGAAGATAAATTATTGGAAAGAGGACCACAGACTGCCCCATTCTAAATCAACGCGTGAGAAATACCAAGTTGTAATTGTAGCTGCATACAGATGGTAACTAGTGTAAAATTTCTTTACAGGTTCCCCTTTGCCCAGTTTAATCTCTCATATATTAAACAAAAACCTCTAAAAAGACTGACCAAAATATGGATATGAGCTGCGTGTTTTGGAAATAAAATTTGAAAGGGAAGAAAATTTTGCACCAAATCTCAGTAGATGTTGAGATGGCTATCTTTTATTACCGGTTAATCCAATCCGATG
Source organism: Alca torda (assembly GCA_008658365.1). Taxonomy (NCBI): domain Eukaryota; kingdom Metazoa; phylum Chordata; class Aves; order Charadriiformes; family Alcidae; genus Alca; species Alca torda. The sequence goes on along the minus strand of CM018087.1, from coordinate 12,449,260 downwards.
GTAAATGCTCATTGCATGCCATAACAATAAGGTGCATACACACAGGGAATGATTAAACCTCATGCGCATCCATCTACTTTTCAAGTTTAGACACACATTGCAGTAAGCATAGAAGACAGTGAGTATGATCTTTCCAAAGCCTGAGAAAAACGAAGGCAAAAGATTGTCCAGATACAAACATTATCACCAAATTTTCAGCATCAGGGCTGGATATGTTTACATCTCTTCAGCTACACACTCTACCATGCGCAAAGCAACAAAGACTTTACCTTGTACTCATCCAGACTAGAAACATTTAATAAGTGGCAGAAAAATAATATAAGTCATCAACAACGGCTTACTGGTTTTACAGTCCAAAGTCCAGGTTTGTGCTGTATTTGTAAGAGGCCTGGAATGTCCTGGCTCAAGCTACGCAAATCATGGCAGACTGATCTGCAGAGGTTTTGTGCAAGTTTCATTGCAATTCCCATTTGTGCACTTCCAGTCTCTGCTCACTAAGCTCTGCTTTCTGCTTGTTAGAGTTGGGTGAATGGTTCATAGACAAGAAATTCTTCATAGTTATGGTTACTTAATTGCCATGGGTAGTTGGAATTCACATGTAAAGTATGCATGCATATGTGTGTACACATACCACAGGTGTGCATGTGTATATACCACGTGTATGCGCATAAGGCAAAACTGTGAGCATTAAACATAGTCAACATTTATAGGAACTCTGGCAATGCATGGGAAAACATAATTTTGTTATTACTCAGGATAAAGTCACATGCCAGTTTGTGTTCCTAGCATCAGTCTTCTCCAAATTACTGCCACAAACTCTTGCATACATGAATTTAAAACACTACTAGCCTCTCAACCATGTGACTGAAAACCAGATTTCCATCAACAGATGAGCTTGATTTTTATATTGGTTTCAACCAATGTTGTCATGATGCAATTTTCACACTGCTTTGGCTAGCGCATCTATTCACACATGTGGTCAATCTAGCAACACTGTCACTCCAAGAAAACCAGCTGTGATTGAGTTGCACCTACCTCCAAAGCCTCCCCGGCCCACTGGTCACAGGATAAAGTGTAAAAGCCCTTGCAACAGGTGGCATCATTCACTCTCTTGCTATCCTGATGTGCTAATCCTGATTTCAGACAGGCCTGGGAGAAAATCAATTCATGCTGAAACTATCATCTCCAGCAATAAGTTTGCATAACTTCATCTGTGATTAAAACATCCTGGGATAAATAACGTTGAGAACAGAGAGGAGAAAAGAAAACAGCTTTTTCTTGCTGGTTTTGCTTTCTGTGTTTAAGCAGGACTGTTAACTCAGGTACATCTGAACTTTGGATCTTCCCTTTCTTCTTTCCCAAATTTAAACAATAAAAGTACGCTTCCTTAGAAAAAGTGTACTCTCACAGGAGCTAGATCATTTTTTCTCCCTCTTGGCCCTCACCTGGGGAGCTCAAGTTAGTGAACTGACTTCTTAACACTGCAACTCCACACTAAATAAACTACTTGTCAAAAGACTGCTGAAAATTAATGCAGCAGGCAACCAAGAAACTTGGGAAATACTGCAGCTGGAGGTTAAATGTGCCAATTGCAACTCCCTGGGAGCCCCTGGCACAATGTTTGAGCCTTGCTGACTTCTGAAGTCAGCAGGAAACAGGAACCCATCTAGCACATACGTAAGGTATTACCCTGACTATTAGCAAAACAGTAGGATAAAGAAGATGACAAGAAGCCACTCGAAATCTGCTTCCATGTCTGTCTACTTCATTAGGTTATGCCGCTTTAGGTAGCACTTGTCCAGTATAGACTTGCTCTATAGTTGTCAGGGCTCCAGGAATGAATATGTCCATTTTGAAAACAATGGCTGAAAACACAGACATCCCAGAACATTATTTTCTTAATTCTAGTGTCTGGGGTTTTTCCAGGCCCTTTTATATTAGCTGTGTTCCTGCAAAATTTTGTGCCTCAAAAAACATCAGAAAAAAAACAGACAATGTTCAACCTATGTACAATAGCCATGTTTGAACATAGCTACTTAAAGTCATTAAGAAACTAATATACCTTCAGTTATTCAGATATGAGCTAAAACTGGAATGTCAAATCATCTAACTTTGGGAAGGCATAGCTGAAAGTAGTGTAGGCGAAAAACAGAGAGAGTTTTTGTTCTTAAATTCCTAAACAAAAAGCCCAGATCCAAGCCACTTCCTCGAAGTCAGAGACAAGCCTTTAACTGCATGCAAATATAGATTCCACTTTTTGCTCATTGCTACATACCATTGAGTCATATATAAATATATATATATACACACAAGTCTACATCAGAAAGTGAGACATTTTACCCATTAAAGGCATATCAAGAAGCAGTGGCATTTCTCTGCAGATGATTGTGACTGTTGGTAACTTCACTTTGAGTGGTTCCTTTGAACGCAAGTCCACAGCGTGATTGCAGTATATGGTTTTCTAGTTAATATCTTTTCTCTTTTTCTCTTTAATTGTTCTGTAGATATATACCCACTGATTTTTAGCTAGAACCTGAATGCCCCACTTATGCAACTCTTCGTTTCTGCCACACTTGTAGCATTTCTGTAAAGGCTGTACATCTGCAAATACCATGTCCTTTCTACTGCATCCTGAACTTCTGAAATGAAAATTGTCAAAAAGAAATATACTTCACACAGATACAGGTTTAACAAGCTATTTTAGGGAAAGAGGTGTCATGGGGTTTTTTTTAGGAATACTTGACAGTTTTTCTTTAGGAAGACGAAGAGGGAAAATGGCAAAGGGACATCCTGGCAAATGTTTAAAAGTATGGTAAATTTAGGGCAAGGATCTAGGCTGCTTCCCTAGCCTTTGATTATGTATCCTCATTACTCAGCAGGAAAAGAATGAATTCATATCAAGGAGCTATAAAAGTCTGAAAGGCATGGGATTTAGTTCCGTTTACAGGGGCTTTTATAAGGAGAGAAAACTGAGTTCCACTAAGTAAAGAACCTGGAATTGCAATCCAAGGTGAAAAAACAAGATTGTCATCCCAACCCCATTTATATTAATTATGATATTTTTTCCAAATTTTTGCATGAGCACTGCAAATGTGAACTTTAATAAATTATTTACTACAGTCAAAGTAGCCAACAGTCTTCATTTATAAAGATTCTAAGCTATTAATTTTGCTCAGGTGTATTTGTTTAGATAGAAGTGTTACCTCAAACTGATTTTAACAATGTTTTTAGTTGAAATTTATTAGAAAAACAAGACTACTATAAAAAAAGGAATTACATTTTATTATGTTTCTGAATCAATGTGAATGAAGGTCAGGATATTTGATAGAGAAATTTGAGTTTATCATAAGAACTTTTCCAAGTTTCTAACAACTCTTTGTAAAAGAGTCTGGCAGCTGAGTGCACTGCGTATTTTGTTTTCAGTTAACTGTTATGTGGGTTTCAATGACGTAGCTGAAAAGGTCTTTCGTTTATCTCCCTTTAAACTGTCAAAGTGGTCCATGCACAGGATCTGAGAAAAGTCCCTACTTTACCCTGACCAAGATGCTATTGGACCAGAACACATAGAGGGAGGCAAGAAGTTTTGAAGAGATTCTCATACATAAACAACTTTTCACCAAAATGCACTAAAACTGAACTTTTCAACATGTACCAAGTTATTTAAGCCCATCATCAGAATATGAGTTCAAAGTTACACTTATATTCTACAACAGCTCCTGGTATTTTTGGCTAAGTTAGATGTCACAGACATTACAAAATGTAAGTTCTCCATCTTGTCACACAAAGCAGGACAGAATGACCTCTTGAAATCGTCTTTCCCAAAAGAGAACGAACACAGCAGTGACGTTGCATTATTTAACCTTCATTGCCATTCATTGGATACCAATTAGTACTCCAGAGTGTCAGTCTTGAAAGTCTGCAGTATTAATGCTTGCCATTAGACAAAGGCATTCCTTATAGCCTACCTTCATTAGGAAATGCTATCACACCTTATGCTTCTACAATAGGCACATTAATTCCTAGAGAGGCAACTACACTATTTCACAAAATAGCCTCACAAAGATGCATAGTACACAATGCAAAGCAGATCCACTTACAAGAAAATTCATTCACATAAATTTTTGCTGTGCACAACCAATAGGGAGTACACAGTTTTTCCTTTTACTATAGAAAAGAACACGAGGGAACTTTGACCTGCTGATGTTCAAATCACTCCATATTTCTTAAAGCATCCAGATACCATAGCAAATAACAGTAAAGGAAACTCACACAGTATCAAAAGATGAAGCATGAGAGCAATTTTCAAAATCAAAGTTTTCTACTGCATGTTCTGTTATCCAGTTTCACAACTCTGAGGCTGCGTAGCTGAAAAGAGCAAAACTGACACATTAAATCATAACAAAAGGTACCCTTTTTAGACAGTTACTTTCCAACAGCCACTGAAAATCCAACAAGTGCAAATGTCATACACTCCATAAAAGACTACCTGTTAGACGTGGGAGAGGCAAAAAAAATCCCAAAAAACAAAAACAAAAAAAAAAACAAAACCAAAAACAACAACAACAACAAAAAAAAACCAAAAGAAAAACCAACATTTTTTTTTTTTGTAAATATGTAGCAATTTTATGTCTCTAAGATTTCAGTTCTTCCTTTCAAGTTGAATGGACCTGTTGAACAGGTTCAGAAATTATTAGGAAGGAATTAACAGATACTTACACACAGAAACACACGCTGGTAAACCCCCACTCTCCTTCAGAAACAAAGCTAAAACCACACGTGCAAAGCTTATCTTACCCAGAACCCTCTCTACAAAAGGAAGCACACAGCAAAGAAGCCGTAGGGTTCAGTACAGGCCTGCAGTCACTGTCTCTTACGCATATGGCTCAGAAGCAACACTTAGTCATCACGATAAATTATTCTCATTGCAGAGATACATTTAATGACCCCTACTAATAAAGTATACAACAGTATTACCTTTTTATGGACCTCTTTCTTTCAAATGTAATAAAATGACTTGATTCTTTCTCATGATACACTAAAAAATAATATATTTCAAGTGAAATTACATATTTTAATGTATCAATGACTTAACGGCTAACTGAAGTAAAATTCAGATCTGATGTATCAAAATATGACATATCAGAATAGTAAGTGTCAGACAACAAGCAATGACTAGATATGAATTACCTTCAGCTGAAAACAGACTCAATTTTTCTCTAAAGGATACTAGTAACTAAATTACTCATATTACCAACATAATGTCATCACTTAAAAATTAACATTCAAACTACCTCTAGGCACAGAAGCACCAACTGACTATAGTAACAAGAGCTATTCTTATAATCACAGTGTTTCTATCACTAAGGAATATTGTCACCTTTTCATCTCATTCTTGGGAATACCAGCTATTAGAACCAAACTTTGAGACAGATTAATATGCAGAGATATTAATCAACAGGAGTAAGACTGTAAATCATGTCAACTTTCCATTTATTGTAAAACCTAACATATATCTCTATGAATAGTAAAAGGAAGAAATGTAGAATCTCGAAGACGCAGAGCAAGGTAATTAAATACAACAGCAAAACCGATTGTCATGCTTCTTTTAAGAAGTCATTGTTTTTTCCTTATAATTTAGAAAAATATTCTAAAATGTCTGAGTTAAGCTTTTGGATTTAATTCAAAAAATGAATCCAAACCCTTCCATTTAAAAAAAAAATGAAGACTGGGGATTTAAAACTCATTTATATAAATGATGAATTGGAAATTTAATTTTTTCCAACATTTACATATCACTGTTGTCTCTATTATTCGCTAGATGAACACTGACATCCATTCTTACAATGCCAAAAATGCATGTCCTCAAATAAGAACAGACCTGTGTTTATAACGTCATATTGCATTGTTGGTTGTTTTTTTTAATTTTTATGTGAATAGTGCCTGTTTCTCCTCCAGAAAAATCCATTAAACTTTGATTTGGTTCAAGATAAGGAAAACCATCAGATACCATTATTTAATTAAACCCTAAGATGTGGATTTAGGTCAGGAAATAAGTGTTTCAGTTAAGAGAATCTTAGAATAATACCAACTAATTTTGCAGGTATCTCACCTTTTCAATGGGATCAATCCACAGTATATCAGGTGGTAGAATAAGTTGCAATAAAAACAATGACAGCATAAGAAACACAAATTGAAATGCTCTTTGCTAATCTACCTACTAGAATACCAAATCAAAAGCAAATCAGCTCTATGAAAGTTGGAAAAAATGCTTATACAACAGTAACTACAACCCATTTTAATGATGTCACCACTTCTAATGCCGAAAAAAAAAAAGGAGAGATTAGTTGGTTTAAGTTCAAGCCTCTCTAAATGAATTAAAAACCTCACAGCAGTCAAAAGTCTGTAAAATTGTTCAAAAGTCCATGAAAGGGATGTTAAATAGAATACTAAGTAGAGTGGGCTGTAATGAAGCCTGTTGATTTTTTGACCTATAGCAGATTGCATTGTTCTTTCATTCAATTTGTACATTCCCTATGGAAGTGAGTGTCTGGTCAACGAGAATGATTTGATCAGCTACTGTAGGACACCCAAAAGATGCACTCTCAGTCGTTTCCCTGACAAAATCACATCTCATAAAATATATAATTTATAGTTTAATGAAGCACTCAGCACAAACCTTTTTGGAGTATCCCATAATCATGGGACTGACATCAGTTCATTGCATGAGAGAAGAAGTTTTTTACCAGAAAGTTAAAGAATATGATTAAAATCCACTTTCCATCTATTATTCCTACTCAGAAAATTATTTAATATAATTCACAGCTGCCTTGCATTACTAAATTAACATTTACACAGAATCAAAATGTGTTGCGATTAAATACCCATGGTAACACGTGCTAGAAACATTTCCATTGGGTATCAAAAGCAACATGTAAAGAAAACTGAAATGGGGCAGGGGGGAAGAGCTGGGCAGAAGCAAAGTTCCAGTAATAATTCCAACATTATTTTTCAACTGCATGGGTTTTAAAACAGAAAGCGTGACTTTTAGGTTTTCTTAACGTTACTGTGACAACTTTTACTAGATTAAGTGGAAGTGTTTTAGGGATGCAAAAAACCTCCTTGACCTGTGGTGAAGTTTTAAATTCACCAGAACTGCTCTCCCTGTAGTGTCCTACAGCTCAGATGAAACATAAGCAGATAAAATTCTGCCTTTTCAGTTATATCTGTTGAAATTCATTTGAGTCACTAGTACTACACAAAGGAAAAAAATCCTGGTCCAGCATTATTTAATATGAGTAAATCTCACGTTTATTTAGATATACTTAATTGGCTTAGCATTGTTATTAGTAGTCTAAAAACTAATTTCCAATACCAATTAACTTTAACACTCAGGAGCCTTGCAGTCTGCAATGCATTTATTCCTGGAGCTAATTCTCATTAATGCTACTGCCCCTTTGAAAGTACACACTCAAAGACAGATAAAAAACCCCACACATACACACACACCAGAATGATTCACTTTGCAATTGGCTGTCTTCAAGAGCATGCAAAACTCTGCAACAAATTTTGCAAGAAAAAAATAATTAAAAACCTAGTTGAAACTGGAAAACAAGATCTAACACAATGCAATTTTGCCAGCTATGGATCACACTAGGCTAAACTGACAGCTTTTCTTCAATAGATTTTCGATATAACATAAGTGAGGTACAAAGAAAATCTTATCTAACAGGATTTCAGGACAGCATTACAGATGGTGTCACATTAGAGCTAGCAGTAAAGTTGGAAAGAGAGGATTAGCAGCAGAATTTAAAACATGCAAGGAATTAAGGAGTTTAAGGGAGAAGGAAAATGAAAGCAGTGAAAGGGAATGCACCTGGTAAGAAATAGGTTATTTCTAGTTCCTCACGGATAATTCTTGTGAAGTATTTTATTTAATACTCTCATCAATGGCATGGACACAAATAGGAGTGAGCGAGTGACACTATCTTCAGTAAAGAGGAAGATGAAGTTATCAGAGAGATGGAAATCTTGAGGACGGCAGTAGGAGAAGCAGCAAAATGCAATAGTATAAAAAAGAAAGTCATTTACTTGGTTAACTTAGAATTCATGCAGGGAAAGCACTTAAAGAAAGGAAAGCTGATCATAAAAAGGCTACGACCTACCAATGTGATACAGCAGGAAGAGAATCTAATATGACCTTAGGACACACCAAGCAAGAAAAATAATATAATTGCACAAGACATTATCTGAATCCATGCATATCGCACTCATGTACTTGATCTTCAAGAAAGAGTTATTTAAGCTAGAATTGGTACAGAAAAGGACCCCCAGATTGAACAGGAAAATAAAGAGTTGACAATAATGGAGTTTTGTTGTGGGTTGTTTGTTGGGGTTTTTTAGGGGGTGGGAGGTGGGTGAGTGTGTCTCAAATCTAAACGAATGAATTCTTAAAAGGCCAAGGGATACACAGCTCTGAAGAACTACTATGTTGCTCAAGGACAACGCTGCGAAGAAAACAAGCAAAAAAACAAAACAGGTATTAGCTCGCTGTGAGTAAATTTAGACTAGAAATGAGAAAAATCCTAACCATTAAATCAATTATGTCTTTCATGGTTTTCCTGGTGGCTTTAAACATTAAGCTCCCTAAATTAATGAAAGGAATTATGTGACACAGAATTTTCAGTATTAGGGGACAAAGTTTGATGACGTTAAAAGTTCCTTCTGGTTCACCTCATATCAATCATCTTATATCCTGTTAGGAAAAACTAGTAACGTCCTTTTACACCTAGAAACCAGAAAGCAGCATATGTAGCTGATTTACATTTAAAACCTGTCTTCTGCAGTAGAGGTCAATCATTCTGTCCAAAACGGTGACCTCAGGGGAAAAACTTGCCATGACACGACATTAAACACACTGTTCAGACACAAACCTTTTGAATCGGCTGCATATTTTCAGGGTTATCAGTTCCTCATTATTTTAAGGCTATTTGTAGACATCTTTTAGCATCTATCTATAGCAAGAAATAGTCATGGCAAATGCAAAATAAAATTTTCTGATGAGTGGCTGACCTAAAACTTCATAGTCTTTAACATACTGAGCACTCCTTGTTCACAACTCATTATCTACAATATATTCCAAGATGCCAAGTAAATACAGTGAAAACAATGAATTACAGTTCTTGCTCTATAAAAAGGAAAATGTTGGAGATAGATTAGCAACATCATGCGTAGATATTATCACTTAGCAGTAATCCCTGGAGTATAAATTAATGTGTTTTTAATGGATACATCACCTGTTTATTCAGGGAAAAATACATACCAAAAAGAAATTTTCTCTTCTCCCATCCCTGTTTCCTACCACTATTTCTTTATTTAACTCTTAGCCTTCTCCTCACTTGCTCTCAGTGCTTATTGCTCTCTTTCTCCCAGCCCATTCCACTCTGCTTTTCTGCATATAGTATTGGACAACATTTTAAATGTGTCCCCCCTCCCCCTGAAATCTCATTCCCCTCTACAGATATTTATGTAGACCCAGTGCAGTGTTACTTCCACTGCTACCACATATATGCATATGCGTCAACTTCAGTCACTATTAAGTTGCCCTCTCTTGATTCTGTGATGGATACAGACCTTGCAGCTCTCCACAATATAACAGTTTCCATCAGAATTTTTAAAAACATTAGGGGAAGGCCCACCTTCCCTCACCATCATGGAGTTCCAAGACACAGTGAAATAAGTGGAGTGTGAAGATTTCCAGCAGAAACCTTTGCCAGAAAGCCCATGCAGCTGGGAATAGCACTGCATGTGAACCTGCCACCTATACTGCAAACACAACACATGTACTTTGAAGGAGGGCTCTGCTCAAGAAAACGTGCCATATGCTACACCAGAACTCGGTTTGGCTCTCTATGCAGTTGTTGCCCTCACTAGAGGTTCTTTTACTAAGAGAGAACCTTAGTTCTCTCTCAGAAGCCTGGCATCTCTGCAAACACCTTTGTAAAATCGGTGTGCTTTCCATAGCACAAAAACATAGGGTAATTCATTGGTCTTCCATAATGTTAAAGAACTCCATTCCTGTGCTTCTCTTCCAGCCTATGCAAGCAAACCTCGTGAACAGTGTGGTTCTCCATCTGAAAAAATAGTCTCATTTGCACTTTAGCCTTCATCTGGAAAAGAGTTATAGACACAACCTAAGAAACAACTTATTAAGCCTACTAGGCCTATCTGAAAAAGAATATATTTTATTCATATTTAGTGAGCAGAGAGAGAAGGAAGAGTGTCTCGTGTTTGTAAAATCAACAGTAAATTGATACTCTCTCTCCAATTCGTCTTAAGGCTGGTGCAAAGGTTCTCTCTTAGCAGACATTTAGCCTTTTGGCTGACCAACAGACATTAGGAACACACAAATGTTGTGATGCTTATGCCTATGACAATTTTTCTTTACAAACACAGAGGTGGAGACCATCAGCAACCCCTTAATGATTGGCACAGCCATCCATCCTGTGTACTGACTGAGGCAGGATGGGAAGAGAGAGAGTTTGAGAAAGCCCACACTCAGTATTTCGATGGCCGCCTTTGAATCATGGCCAGGAAGTAAGAGACTGAAAAAAGGCAGGGGTTTCACCCCTCCCACTCTGTTCTGGATCAAATCACAGAGCTCCTTCATTTACCCAGGCCACCTATTCTGAAGTGTTACCACAGATCTTTGCCTTCCAACTCTTCTGAGGTCCTTTGAAGAATCCCTCTCTACAATAAATACTTCTCCTAAAGTACGTGTGGCTGATAAGGCCTGCTTTATACAGGAAGAAAAATGAATTAAAATTCCGAGGGCTGCTCTGCCACTTGTATTTGTTTCAGTCTGTGCTCATGCTATGCTCCAAAGAAACTGATAAAAGCAAAAAAGCAGGTACATTCTGTACTGTTATTCTGTCAAAACTGCATTAGAGATGAGAAATAAATCTCCAGGTGCATTACTTTGTTAAGCGTGAAAAGAAAACCATCTCTTTCTAAAGTCCAGTTACTCTCTCATTTCTAAAGCAGCTTCACATTGTAGAACTGCCCTACTTCTAAGTCACCAGTACAAGAAACCTTAGTTTTATTGCCCTATTTTAAAGTCACCAGTACAAGAAACCTTAGTTTTATGCTGGGAAGAGTTTGGGTTTTTTCCTCTGGGATGATCACTACGTGCAGCGTAGCATCCCGTGACTCACAGGGGATTAGGATTGTAGGAGTTTATCAAATCTCTGTAACATCCTATTAAGACATATAAACTAAACAACAACAAAACCCCAACAACAACAACAAACACCCAACCCCAAACCAACAGTCAGGAAGAATTAAAGCCAGCAACATTCATACTTGATACAAGAAGAACCAGCCTACTACCGGAAGGCTCATTTGAACATGGGCCAGGGAATTCTGGCACCTCTGTCCTTCAGAACAGAACAGCTTGAAAGTGGTAAGAAGATGACAGACAGATGATAAAGATGTCGTCAACCAAGGGTCTGGCATTTTTCAGAGGCATTAATTTTCTTCTATTATTCGTATCTTCTGATTCATTTCTGTCGGTTACATTATCAACACACTGCTAGTACACAATACATCACTTTAACAAGGAAAAGCAGGTATTTAGAGTGCAAGAATGCAGCTCTTTAATACAGAACTGTACGCTGAGTTCACTGGATGAAAACAATGTACCTTGTAGAGGGCAAAGGACCACCATTACCTTTGTTTCTCTGTAAATAGCCTATACACACTTCCCCCATGCTAAGTATGCATTTCAGAGGAGTGAAAGGGAGGCAGCAAAATGTTTTCACATCCTTTTTTTTAATACTCAGTTCTCACTTCTCTTGGACTCCCAGGTTCCTTTGGGTCCAAATGTTAAGGGCTTTAGTGTGGCCATGGGAGTTGTACACCAAGTCGTACGCATGCTGGGTCTTTCACTGGGAGGAATATGATGTTGGTGGTTTCCTTTTCATCACTCCAGGATCTGATTGGGGTCATTTCTATATGTTTCCTAACACACTTTTATACATTGCTTTTTCCTCATTGGTCTGCAAGTTCATGTTTTATACAAATTTACTTTATATGGTGTGCTTTACTTATGTTAGACCCTTTTTCCTTGTTATCCCTAAAGACAATTTTGTCCAACTCCCGTTTCTTTTCTTCTACTGAACACTGGAGGTTTTTTTACAATCCTGAGGATCTCCAATGTTAGCTTGTGTCCTGTGTCCTATCATCCCGTTTGTACTCCACTACACTGCATACCATGTCCCCACTTTCAAGGCCTCTGCTGTCACACCAGCCCTGCATTTCTGCATTACTCTAGAGTCATAAATATCTCATTCTACACAGAATAACTACTTGTTACTATTATCTATATAAACACTTAATTTTGTACCATGGAAAGATATGCATAAGTAAAACATATTAGGCACAGACACCTGGTCAGAAGAAAAACTGTTGTCATAGCAAGTCCAAGTTAAAGCAAAGCTCCAGGGAAGTCAAGATGAGTTCAGACAGACAAAGCCTAAGAAGTCTCAGTCCAAGGGCCTTGCAAACTTAGTACAATGCTTGGGGCCTTTAGCCAGCAATGGCAATACGCAATTAATGTGCTACAGGACTACACATTTCAATCACTGTCAACCACACCAGTGTAACAGCAGTTTCACATGAAGACTAAACTTCATAATTTCAACAGTCCATGGCAGGAATTTGTTCCTAGCCTCAGCTGGTACACAAGCACAGGGACCCATTCTTTCAGGAACAGCAGTGGACAGGAATACCAGTGGCACTGTAGGATAGAGCAAAGAGAAGCAGAAAATCCACCTAGGCAGCTTTGCACAGCATCCTCTCTCATTCACGCTCCTGTTCTAGACACACACCAAAATCCTAACTGATTTTAAGCAGTATTTTACTAGTAAACCTGATTTAGTAAGCAAATAACTTAACATCATTTACCAAGATCTATATTGCTAAAATGCCTTCTATTGGCTTTCCGAGAGCATTTGATGTAAAGTCTCCCTGAGAAATGAAAAGTGCTGAGCCTCTCATTTAGAAATTTTGTTTCTCTTGGGCTGCCAGGCAGTACCCTTAATTTCAGCTGTTGGCAGTAAACAACTTCAATGTGAGGGCTATTAAGAAACAATCATTCAGAGTAAGCCTCATGGGTGACAGAGATTGTGTTGCCAGGATTCAGTTTAAAACTGAACAGACACAAATATGGAGAAAATGCAACTCAGCTGCATAGATTAGTAAGACAGAAATAAAAATCTGAATAACAAGACTTAATATTCTGATTTACACGTGTGTGATTTTATTAAGTATGTGTCATTAAACTTGTGAGAAACCTATTAGACATTCTTTATGATGACATGTGGAGGTGCTACTGAACTTAAAAATCACTCCTAAAATAGTTTTAAGTCCTACTCTCAGAATGTTTTAATATGAAAATAGAAGGTTCTTTCCACCCACCACTGCAGTCCCGATCTTTTCATTCCTGTTTCTTTTATAAAAATCCAAAGAGATTTTGTAACACAAAAATGAAACTGGTTTAGATATGGTAATAATATAATGCTTTTTATCCTATATGTATGCAGAAATACTAGAAGTCAAAGACTTCTAAGCCTTCCCCCCTACTCCCCTCTATACTCCCACAACGATTCTTTAAAACTGTGCTGTGGATTTTGAGGCAGAGTAACGCTGTGGCTGTTTCATGGCATAGCCTGAGGCTGCAAATGCTCTCAGTCCTCAAACATTATCCTTCAAAGTTTTTAGAAGTTTCTCAATTCTTTGTTTAGCCATCACATCATGGAGTCTCACACACAAGTTTCGCACAACCCAACACTGAAAAATAATTAAAAATCCATCTGCCTTTATAAATAATTCATTACAGACAATATAACATGTAACATGGTGACTATATTTCATTGTTAAACTAGAGGCGTACATTTTGCTAGTGGGCATTGGAGGTCAGTCTCTCAATGAGTGCCTAAACATCACTTGATTGACTTCAATAAAGACATTTAACACTGAATTATCCCATTTCAGTTTATAATTGTGGGAAAGCCAATTAAAAACCATTTAGTAGGGTTCCACCTGATTAAGTTTCTACATTTTCTCTTGAATGACTACAGATGAATAAGGAAAATAACCCAAGTTTCAAGAAAGTCAGGAAACAGATACTTTTGAACATAAAAACTATTGGATATTAAGGGCAAATCAGAAGTCATGTGTATTCTGGCAACAGTTACCTGTCTGTACATACATGATTTTATTTGGATAGAGCAATTCTTATTTCTCTAAATTCACAGCACAAATATAATGTTAGAGTTGCAGAAGGACTTAATTATAAGACAAATCAACTGCTGATGAGAACAACACTTTTCAAAATAAATATTTGATTTTTAAAGTTTTCATGCTGCAAAAGCATAATTAGTTAACAGGCATTAAATACTTAGATTGAGAAACATAATTTGAAAGGAAGTTTGATTTGTAGTTGGACAAAAAAGAAACAACGCAACACCTTACATGCAAAATTAAGCAAGCAAACAAAAAAAGCTGCAGTTTTTCTTTCTACCGGACATCCTGTTTCTGAGTTACAGGTCATCGTGCCACTGGGGTGGACTCATTCTGGTGACCTGCACCAACAGAAAATTTCCCAACTTCAATGAATTTAAAACCAGAATATTATTCATGATGCAGGTTTGGAGAAGGATCTGTAATACTGAAGATTAATAACAAGCACTTCTGGTGTTGCTTCTACATTTCTGTATAATAGCAGAATGAAACTAGCAAGATGGAGCCGTTTTACTACTGCCATTCAGAATTCTGGCAGCAGTAAAACCCTTAAGAGTTATATCAGTTCCAGGCTGCTGCTCTGAAAAGCTACCAAGAACAAAGAACAACTGATAAGTAGATATAAATATTATGTTTTTACCCCTTCAAGGCAGTGAGGATAAAATGTTTTCAATTGGGTGCATCCCCTTCTCACAATAGTGAGAAGAAACACACAAAAGAAGGAAGAAGAGATCTCAGCAAAATTCCCCCCTTTATGTTTTGAATGCAGCCAGACATGTAAGTGGCCAGAGACATCAGTTAATGGACAAGCTGGTGCAGAACTGCCTGAGACCATCCAGACCCTGCCTGAGACATCCGATTCTGGCCCGAAGGATTGCTACTGGTTATCCACAGCACTTGCTGCTTAAGAGGATGCTCTGAATCAGCCGATAAGCAGTAACTGGCTGCCTCTAGTCCTATATGTTTCTGTCTGTGAGCTTGCCTGTGGAATGAGTGTTTGCAATTGCCTCTTTACTCTAAAAACATCACTTTTTTGTGTAAATTAACTTTCCACTATCGAAGTCCTATCCAGCAAAATTAAAGACACATTGTGGCAAGGGAAACAATAAATAGGACAGATTTTTATCTGTTATTCTGGAATAATTTAGCTATAATTTCACTGACATTGATAGCACTAGTATCATTCATTAGTTTCCTGTGGATGTACTCCAGCATAAATGGGGTTAGAATCAGGGTCATCCCAAACAGATTGTAACATACCTCGTACAGGGCTAAAGTAGTAACTCTGCTTATTCACTCCCAGTTACTTGGAACTCTAAATTTTGACTTGGATATTTATACCCAGTACAGCACTGCTTGCATTTGTAGGATTGGGAAATTAATTTCCTTTTCAAAGACGTTCATTTTGAGCAGAAGTAATGTTTTAGCTTTCACTAATCTTAAGCTTTCAGTTGTGATTAAGGAGATCAGCACCAAAACCAAATGAAAAATTGAGCGATTTTACTTATTTGAGTTTAATAACTTCTTAATTTAAGATAGGATATTTATTTTCACATAAAGTATTGGCAATCTTTTGGATTAGAATACCGTCCCTTTTAAAAATGAAGGAAAAAGTACTCCACTTGTGATTGCTTTGATGTTGTATTACCCCACTGTATAGAATAATTCGAGCTCTCCAGACCAAAGCTGACATTCAGAAAGCAAAATGATCAAGCCATGTCAGTAACTTAGCTCAGTTTCTAAATATTTGGGCACTCTGCATTCTTCTGTGCTTTTAGTTGAACACAAAGACTATGAAACCTGCCCTCATTCTTTTTCTGCTTTGCTATTTTGAAGAGAACTTGCTTATATTGCTACATTTTTGGATATTCACTGTGATTGTCCAAAATGTTAAATGATGGAGTCCAGGAATTATGCAATAATCATAGCATTGATTCAAGAAAAACTAACAACTAAAGAAAACATTTCTGGTGCTATGGCATGAGATAAAAAATTGAAAATATGATCCTAAAGGATTCCTGATTTTGGCTGCACATTTCTGTTCATCTACATCTGGAAACTATTCCTTGATCTTTTTAACTGACCAATATCAAAAGTTGTGGCTTGATTTTGTGGCTCTGATATTTACAGATATGATATCTGTAAATAAAGATGCTTTATTTACAGAAATGTCTTATATTCTTATTACTGTGGTTAAGAAAATGAGAAACTTTCCTTCTGAGAGCCTTTGTCAGGTTTCATGCTCATCACAAGCCAGCTGGTGCTTAAAATTAATTACAATTGGTTACCTTGGTAACACTAAATCATGCTTGAAAGTTTCAATATTGTTTATCCTTATAAGTTTCCACAGTAACTTCAGTTGTAAGGGTAGAAGATTGGGGACCAAAGTTCAGCAGAAAAAGCAATCTAAACTGACCCCGCCACTGAATCAGCAACCCTTTCTCTCTCTACCTTTCAGAAGAATATTTACAGCTTGTTGCATTCTGTTTTAAAAACATTTGAACTTTGGGTATCTACCCTTAAAAGGCTGTTCATCAAATGCCTACTGTTCACATCAGACACCTACTGTTCAAGCCATAGATTCTTAGATCTCTGCTAAATTGATATTGATTTCATATGTTCAATTAAAAGCATATAATAACTGCGTTGAAAGCAGAGACTGAGGATCTTGTTATGTTGTTTTTCAATAGGGTAGCAAAGAACAAAGCTACTTTCAAATACATTAGTCTATTCCCAGCAGTCTAAATTCCCCCTATGGTTTAGAATGAAGAAGCATCAGAAGAACATTATGTCTTACTTAGTTCCTCAGATTTGGAAGAGAAATTTCATTTTACTAGTAAGAAGGGCTTTTCAGTATATAGATTTTCCTGCAGAGTGAGGGGTGGAGGGTTATAAACCCCCTACTTAAGTGCTTGGGTACTTGCTACAGAACTGGTTTGAGACTCTCAATTTCTGTGTAGGATGAAACACCTAGTAGCTAGCATTTGTGAACAAACTTTCTTTATATTAATGTAAACTGATGTCTGTTTTCAATGAACTATTTATATCCCTGTAAAACATGAGCTTTCCACCATGAATTTTGCCACCTCCTCTGAAATACAAGGAAAAAATAACCTTTTCGGGGTACAGACCTCTTTTTCTTTTCTCCTCCTCCAACCAAGGCACTCCTAACATCTCCACCCTGCAAATGCTTTTGTAGTTGTTCTTGCTCTACACCTTTTGTCACAAGAGCTCTGGGATGAGGAATTACACTAGATTAACATACCCTCCCTCCTTACAGGTCTACAGGAAAAAAACGTGAAACAAAGCTCAGAGTTTGAGAAAGTCAGGAGTCTTGAGAGCTCTGATACGCAGCCAGAGAGCGCATAGCTAAGGCTCTGTGCTAAGAAGAAAAACAGTGGCTAAAGTTGTCAGTAATAGACGTTTCAGGTCTGACTGGTTTGTCTCCTTGTCATCAGTTCCTCCACACTGCCACCTCCTAAAGCATTCATAGTGAAATACCAACCCTCTTCTCTTCCTGATCCGTGTGCCAGTCACCCATGCTGGACACTTGGATTAGGAGCCATCACATTTGTGTGCTGCAGAGAAAGCACCTAGAAGGGCCTCGCACCCTCTGAAAAGGAGTAGAGCCTTCTCCAAATCAGCTGTAAGGCCCAGCTTGGATGCATACACCCATTTTATGAACCACAAAGCAAAAATCCAACTCAGACACCTTCATGATAATGAGACCAAATACAGGCAGATGCATGCATTGCCACTCCAGAAAATTGTGAGAGAATTTCACTAAGTTCCCTAGCCCTTTTAGAGCCTGGAGTGAGGATAGAAGTAAACTGATAACTGCTGAGCTGAAGAATACAATGACCTTCATCAGTAAAAATACCAGTATAAATCAATGTAAAATAACATCTATTTAGAAGATGACGAATGAGGTGTAATTAACCTTCCTTTGCAATCGAGGCATGTGTACAGGTAAAGCTCTGGCACCCATCATGAAAGTAAAAGGCATTTCTTGAAAAGTGCTATCTAAAACATGTCCCCTCTTTTGTAGTAAAAAGTGAAAAACATGCTCTTCGCAATTTTCCACTTGCACAGAGAATTGGCACCACAGAGACAAGGGGATCCATATTAGCCCAGAACAGCAGATGGAGCACATTAACATTCCTCTTTCTTTTCATATATTCTATAGTTTTCGGTTATTTCTTTTTCAACTACAAAATCCTTCACTGTAACGAACTATGCATTGAAGTGCAGAGTAGCTGAGCGCTCACCTTTCCCTGCTCTTAGCACTGCTCTCGCTGGCACAAACCATAAAGAAAGAAGTAGGCTAATCAGTACAGTGTTGTGAGAACAGACCTGGGACATACAGGGATAGAAAGTCCTCTGTTGTCCTGCAGGAGGAGAAAGAGGTGGGACAGGAAAGCATGTAATTAAAATACTCACTACATTCTTCCTGAACAGAGATGAAACACAGAAGTATCCAGCAGATGAATTAGATGCACCTTTTCTTGAAGAGAGTCATTCATACAACAGGCTGTTACTGCTTCATTAACTCCACAGATCTAGGGGTGAGGTGTGCAGCACTGCTTTGCCCTTCCGATGCTACTCGTTCCAATGCAGTCTTTTTTTACAATTAATATTAGTTAAGGACTAATCAACAAGAATAAAGATTGAACTGAATCTCTGGAACTCATGTATTGTGATACTGCAAATTTCAAAGGTTGACACAGTCTGTCAGAGCCTGTGGAGCTTTTTAGTTAAGTTCAAATGCAAGTTTTTACCTAAAACTTATGTAAAGCCTACCTTTCCTCATCTCATATTGTCCCCAAACATCTTTCCTTCGCTAAACACAATGGTCAAGAGATATGCAGATTGTCCCTACAATACCTGTGCCACTACATTGCTCACAATCCAAAAGAAATGAATAGCATTTAAAACCTCATCAATTCTTCATACAGCTCATAGGTGTCAGAATCTACCAGTCTGCTATTTCAGCTAGAGAATTCCTTATAGGAGAAACCACCAATCAAGCTGAGATGTCCACTAAGGTGGATGACATCTCAAAATTTGTCCCCGCTAACAAACTTAAAAACTGCAGCTTGGGCTCAGATCTTCTGCGTGACAGGCTAATAGAGTACCTCACTGGTCTGCCTGGCTCTCTGATTTTTTTGATCCTAGTCTTATGCTGTATGCATCGGTATCTGCCCTCTGTGTGCACTGCTCATCAGATAACACTAGGTTGCTATAGTGATTGCTTAAAAAAGAGAAAAAAGTGAAAGCTGAATTGTGGAGAACCCTGAGGCTAAAAGTTGGATAAATGACCAATCCCGAAAATGAAACTTAAGTACCATTTTTCCTGAATTCAGCTGGAACTGTTTGTAAGGGAGTATATTCTTTAGTAGGTAGCTCGTTTCTTCTATTAAATCTTTCTGATTGGTACCTATGTTGGAGGTGATCATAAAAAAGGGGCAAAGTGAAACAGTGAAAAAAAATTCTGTAATATTAATTTTGTACTTACCCATGCAGGTTTTTTGTTCCAGGATCAAATGCAGACAAAATTACCTTCATGTAACACAAAGTGATATAAATCACGAGGAAGTTACATAAGATGCCTAAGGCCAAAAAGGGTCATTGCTTCCTGAAACCTGAACTCAATCACTCTACATTACTGTTTCAGATAAAGATTTATATATTAAAGTCCTTTACTTGACAAAAATGTGGATGTACAGAAACACACGCACTTCAGTTTATTAGGTAGCGAATATTTATACATTCATACAATTTATAGAGGAAACAAAAGATCAGAAACAAGTATCTAATTGAAGCCAGCTTTTAAGGCCTTACAATCCTTTAGTTTAAAGTTTAAATTGTCACACAGATGTTCCCCTCAGTGAACCTAAAGAACTCAACATGCACTGCAGTATCAGTGTATACGTTACCTAGATAGTGCTTCATCAACCACCATGCCTCTCTGTAACTCCGTTTGCCCTACTATGGCCCTGAAGGTAGACGACTGCAATCCTCTGACAGCCTCTCAGGAAGAATTTAAGAGTCCCACAGCATTCAAAACAAATTAGCGAAACCTCAGAACAGCAACTCTCTACTCAGTGAAAGAGGAGAAAGAAACAGAAGTTGGAACCCAAAGTCACTGACAAAAAAGGCAGCATCAGCATCCCCCCAGGAAACCCTGTGGCTTTAAAGAATTTCCAACAGTTAAAACAATCACTTGAAAGCTATGACTCAAACTAGCTGCCTCTCTGTAAGTGAAATAATTAATATGCTATTAAAATCAACCGTAGAGATAGCTATCAGGAGCAACACTCACTTTTTCTATTTTAGCCAAGCAGTCACTACTGCTATATGAACTTTCAGAGGCGCAAATATATCACGATTTGTACGACACCAGTTTGGTGAATTATTTCAGGAGTACAGGCATTTTTGAAGACAGTTCCATGGAAAATATGGGAAACCAATGCCTAACTAAACCTTCATTACTGACCTCATTTCTGTATACCCAAGGATTTAGCTGCCTATCAGTAGCATCTTATACAGTGATCATCACAGCTCTAATTTTAGCAGACTTAATCATCGCACTAATATTCTTTTTGCTTTAGTGGTTGATCCACTGGGATATGTCAATGATGGCAGCAGGTGATAAACACTCCAGTGTCTGAAATTTGTACTAAAAGATCAAAAGTATGCTTGGAAACTGTTGGAATTTTTTATAATACAATTTTATTCCTTATTCACAAAAAGTTTATGGAACAGTACCTACTTTTTGGCAGATGGGGAACTTGCAATGGCTTTCACTTCATCATTCTGCTTTCTTAATTAATGGCGGGTACTCGGTCTCTCAAGATACACAGCCTTTGTTCCGATCTCTGATTGAAAGGACGGGTTATAAGTTATATAACGCATAAATTACCTGATAAATAGCCATCATCTTCCCATTTCTGTAAGGATAACCCAGCACTGATTCAACCAGGATGTTCATACAAAATTATGCTCTTCATGACAATATTCAAACAGAAGAACATTCTCAGATCCTGAGAAATGCCACTGAGATACCTCCAGATTATCAAGGAAACTAGCTGACCAAAGAAAAACCTAAACTTTAATGAAATGAAGGAATCTAATCTGAAAAATATTTAGACCGAGTTTCCGGTAAATGGCACAACTTATTGTCATTCTCCTGATTATTTAATTCCAAAGCTTAACAAAAAAGTGATGGTTTAAGTTTAACACTTTATCTGAGTGGATATCCTTCTCTGGTTTTAAAAGACAGGAACAGGGCAAGCGGGCAGGCAAAAGGAAGAAAAGAAACTATTTGGCAACAAGCAGGAGATTGTAGAGCCCATTACAATTCCGAGAACAAAAACTGCTTCAGCTCCATTTTAAGTAGATGCCTTAAGGTACCTTGTGTAATTTATGGACAGCTGCAAAACCAGAAGCATCTATGACAGCCACAGAATTCCGTTCCTCTAATGAAGTTATCTAAGGGTATTGAGATGTCATTTCTTAATCTAAAAATAAATAAAAGCCATAATTTCTCTTATGGGTATTTACACATTTGAGATGAAGCGACTACACAATGGGAATTCTACAAGTAATTACTTCCCATACATTTATATTCCAGCCCAAAGAGCTAGTACCTGCTGGTTGCCTTTCCTATAGAGAATTACTTGAAAGTTTTTGTATTCTCTCCTAGGGGTGAAATACAATAGGAATCTACAGAGAACATCAATTTTCTTTGCTTTTCTAATGTTTACAACTTCCCTCTAGTATTTATCAAGAAATATACAACTCCCCATAGTTAGAGCTGTGCAGGCTAACAGTAGGAATTCTTGGTGTTGATGGAGCTATTGATCATACAAACATTAAAATTATGTCTCCTGTTGTAAACGCCAATAAAACAGAGGTACATTAATCAGGAAATCAATATGCTTGTCAATAGAAAGGCTAACTTTAACAATGTAATGCAGCAGGCAGACCTACTGGATGGTAGACCAAAACCCAAGTAACCCAGGTAGTGACCTTTTTGTTTGACTTCAAGCTGTGCTGAAATACTGCATGAATAACTGGAATGTACGGAACGAAAGGAGGGAGGCAAGGAGTTAGCTGTTTAAATTGTTCGTAGGAACAAACTTTAATTTATTGCTACAGTGACCTTTAGTTGTTCACTTTGAAAAAGAAAAAAGGAAAAAAAAAGGGAAAAAAACCCCACACCACCAAAAACTGAAGAGGAAAAGATCCACACATCCCTGAAGAGGGAAAAGCATACACACCCCTAAAAAAAAAAAAAAAAAAAAAAAAAAAAAGCAAAATACAAGCCAACAACCAAACTCCAAACTTCTGGTGTTTGCTTTTTAGTAGCTGCATGTTGAGGAACAGCATAAGTAGCATACAATTCTAAAATTATTTGATGCTTGGTGGGCAGGGAGGGAAGGCTGAAATGACATCTTTACCAGTTTCTCTCTAAAACATTAACACTATCCTTTTATGTAATAGGTTCATTATTCATTCTTACAAAGCCTTAAATAATTCTTTTAAATAGAAACTATACTTCAGGTGTGGTCTGTCCATTACATTGTAATTAAAGCATAACACAAGAACAGCACCTTCTTCATATAATTTAACTGAAAACACCTATTTGAATCCTTAAGGACAAATCCTAGACCTTAGGAGATGGTACAGCTTAACTGAGCCCTGCACTCTGAATGAGTATTTCTAATGTTCTCAGATTGAGCACTGGGCTGCAAGATGCTTTGGGACAATTAGTTCGGAGTTTTTTTCCCATTTGTTAAAGAACAGAAAGTTACTGAACAAACACTGAAAATTCATATGTGAAATGCAGAACTATACAAGTTAATTGGGAAAATTATTCTTCTGAGTTACATTTAAATATTTTGCCAAGTAGTTGATGAAAAAATGTGCATTAAACAATAGAAAAGCAGGTAGTAAACAACAATTTCTTATAATCAATTTTATAATTAAAAATATTGAAAAATTTATTTGAGCTGACTGCAAATGTAATTTTTTTAAAAAAAATTAGTGTTCCAAAACATTTTTTCTGATTCAAACTATTATTTTTTAGAATTTCAGTCTATTAGCTTTGGAAGATAGTTGTGATTGATAAGAAATGTTCTGACACACTGTAATTCTCTATGACATTAGAAGAACATCACACCCAATTATTACTTCAGTAGTATATACAGAAATATAGTTTTTTCTTGTTTTAAACAACTGCTCTTGTTTTCTCCTAAATCTGGTTTATATGTAAATCTTGTAATGATTTTCACAAAGAGAGCAGTATTGAATGATTCCTGACATTCTGTATTACCCTCTTCACTTGTATATCTGGACTAATATGTTATAAAGCAACAAGCCCTCCAAACATGTATTACTACCCCTAATGCCAAAAATTAAAAACCATTTTTAGAGCCAGGCAGGATATTTTCAGTCATATGAAATTTAATTGAAAAACAAAGACAACAAAAATATCTCTCCCCATCACCATTCTTGAGTGTTCCCTAAAATTAAAGCCGTCCTTGATGTGTTTAACTTTCCCATTATAATCTGTGAAGAAAACAACCCTGGTCTGAATCTAGGTAACAGTATCTAAATCAGAGTTTTCCACAGCGCAGCTCAACCTTTTAATTAATTTATTTTAAACATTCCACTCTGGGACAAAATCAATTCTCAATTTCACAAATTCCATATACGGCATTGTTATAGACTGGCCAGTGCAGTCCCGACCATTTCATCCTGTATTACTACTAAATATATTGATTAAACAAAGACCAAAAGCTGACAGGAACTAAAGAGCTAGTGTTTGGGTATGGATGATTCTGTCCATCCAATTTCAGATCAATTACTAAGCTTCTGTCACTGGTTTATTTGTTTTGAGGAGGAATAAAGAAAAATGAGATCTGATCACTGACTAGCTATATAGTACTGAATATACGAAATGGGCAAATTTATCAAACAGCAAATGAGCTACATGTGCTACATAGTATATTAGGCATATCTAAAAAGAAAAGGAATTATTTTTTTTTTAAAAAAGGGATTGGCCTATCCAAAACAAAAGCAAAATCTGAAAAGTAACCCATGTATATGTACATATTTATTAGATGAGCAACTGAGGCGGTGCCCAATACACGCATGTGGCAGCATTAATAATAATATTAATATCATATGAATCAGCCACAAATGTAACCTCTCCCTTCAAGGGGGGGGGGGGGGGGAAGAAAAGGAAAGGAAAATATCCACTGTAACAGAAATCCTCAAACCTCGTAAACAAACGTGTCCCAGTTTGGACCTGTGATTTACTACTTACTACACTGAAAAATATTAACTACAAATTAAAAACCTCTGGATTCCTTTTGCATGCATGTTGAAAAAAAATACGATCTGATATAATCCAAAGTACATAGGAACAGTACAACATAATGTTAATCCTGCATCTTCTTAATAAATGATATATGGTGGCAAAGTTTTAAATTTTTAAAATGCTAGTGCAACAAATCCCTAAATTTTATTCTCCTAAACTAAGTTCTGAAATTGTTTTTCTTTTCACTTTTTCTCAATTAGAAAACCATCATTTTTTCTCTCTCAACTCTCATTTTCTCTGTTTTCCTCTCTGTGTTCCTTTATTCTTACTTTGGTGCTAAACATTAACAAAGCCATAACTGGTACAAGCCTAGGCAGCTATTTTTGGGGCAATTTTGTTTGACTATTTATGAGCTTATAAAAACATCCTTAAGTATCAGAAATCCATTGCTTCTATCTTATGATGTTCCACATTCTTTCAGAGTGAGATCTGGAGAGGATCCAAACAATCCCACTCAACTAATAACTCTAAACTCAAATGCTTGATTCAGCAATAAAGTTTGACTTTACAAAAGAAATAGAAGTTTGGAACACTTGCTCCTTTAGGTGCAAACCAACTTCTTCACAAAGGAGATTGACCTTGTAGCCTGATCTGATTTATCAGTAATGCTGGTGATTGCCCCAGTGCTGCTGGAATACAAAACCATTCCACAGTACTAGAAATGCGTCTTTTAACAAAGATTAATGTTGACCATTGTGATAACTCTTCTCTAGTTTTATTTACTTTTCTAACTCTGTTGGGATGGGGGATCGTGAAGCCATGCAGTTTCTATCTATTCCAATATTTTCTTATAGACAGGCTCCTCCACTTTTATTTTCAGTCACCTTCCTTCATTTGCAGATATATTTCCACTTACACCTGAAATACATTAATTTTCATTCAAGATATTTATGGAGCAGCAGTCACCATGTAATCTGGGTGCTATAAATTTATTTTTATACTTATCACATTATTTCCCTCTCACATGCATATATGACCCAGTTACAGTACAGAATTAATATGTACTTCAAAACTGAAAATAGTCCTGTTTTCAGAAACCAAGTTAGATATATTTACATTGAGAACTAAGGTTACAAGCCTTTTTCTTATAACAGGTAATTGTAAGTACATTTATCACTCGCCTCTCACCATAGAAACATTACAACAACAGAGGCTACTCCAGCAAGCCAGCAATGAGAATATAGCCAGCTGGCCCTTCTACTCAGCACATGTCAGGCTGCGCTGGAGTACTATGTCTAATCCTGGTCCCCACAAGCCAGTTTCACCCGGGAGAGGAGAAGGCTCGTGGGGGAGCACATCAGTTCTCCAGTACTTAAAGGGCAGCTACAATGGGGACAGAGGGTCTCTCGGCACAGGGAGCCACGTAGGACAGGACAAGGGACAATGTATACAAGTTGCACTGGGAGAGGTTTCATCTTGATACAAGAAAGAATTTTTTTACAGTGAGATCAGTCAGTCACTAGAACAATCTCCCCAGGGACATGGTAGAGTCCCATCACTAGAGGGTTTTAAGACACGACTGGACAAGGCATTAAATAATCTCATCTAGGCACCCTTTTCCACGAAAGGTTGGGCCAGGTGATCTACCAGCGTCCCTTCCAACCTGGGATGTTCTATGATTCTAACATCAGAGTTTCATCATGTTTGGGGTATGAGTTCAGTAGACTCTAAAACCTACTGGCACAAAAGGAAAGCTTTGAAGAAGCCTGCCATTTTCTCATGTCTGTCCTAGTGTCTCTACAACTTCCCACAAGCATTTTAAAGTTGTGTGTTCACTTAAAACTGCTAGTCACAGAAGATCCCATATAGCAACAATCAAGACATAACGATTGTAAGTCCCAGTCACATGAGCTTAACTAAAACTCACTTCTTCAACTTGGCTATCCAAAATCATCTGCATCTCTCTTCATAAAAGTAGTACAGAGCAAAACAGAGAACTAAAAGTAGAACACACAATTCATGAAACAACCACTTCAGGTAACTGAAGATATGTGTTGGCAAATAACAACTGTGGATAACAATACACTACAACAAATCCAGATAATTTACAATGACATTCCAATAAATTGGAGGGCAAAGATAAAAGGGCCAAAAAAGACAAGAATGACATCCTCCCAGTGTAATTGCAAAGTTCAGAAAGTTTGTCAAGAATATTTATCAGAGAGCATGGAAATGCTCACATCATATAGTAGAAAAGGAATCTAAGTAAGAGAAAATGGGTAAGGAGCTGAACTTTGTAAAGCTAAAAAGGAAAATACTTAGGAAAGTTAGGGAAGGAGAAAACTGTCTTACACGAAGGTGAAGATGACATACTCATGTGGAACTGAGGAAACACTTTAGATGAGAGCTTCTGGAAAGGAATTATAGCCAAGAAAGGAAGCAAGGTAAGTAAAGAATTTGAAGACCAATTTTAGTTTTCATTCTGTGCTACTCAAGCAAGCACACAAAGAGTAAGATAAACAGAATTTCACCCTGGGGCAAGAAAATACAAATTTCCTTCTTGTCCCAACTATTATATTTCCTTCTTTCATTTCATAGTTTTAACTAAACATAAAGAAATCTAGCAAATTCATTTAATGATCATGCATATGAATATAGCATATATTACTGAAATTGGATTGTGATGTATCAATAAAAATGTGATTTAATATATATAATTTACCTGATATTTTATCCTTTGAGCGTTTGCTCAGAATAGGAGATGTGTGTATTGGGTTTGCATGGCAAGGTTTTGCCATTTGTAGGTATGCCTCCTTTAGAATAGTACCACACGTATTCACTCAAAATCCAGAAGACTTTGAAAATCAGAACAATAAGTAAATATCATTTTTCCACATTCAATTTTTTAGGTATCTGTAAAGTTTCTTACTCAGACATATGTTTTGCATCAACACAGTTCTGTGTAACCAGAAAGCCCATGAAAATGAACACTAACTTCCAGCTATTTCTGACCTCTCATTCAAAAAGGTATCTACTTCACAGTCGTAATACCAGCTGCAAAGCATTGGTGATTTCTAGCAAGTGTCCTACAAACTATCCAAACAGAAACAGAAAAGCAGAGTCAAATCCATTTATATACAAAGACAGCTTTTTCTTCCTGCATCTTCATTCTTGAAAGCTTTTGGAGAAACTGAGAAGATTCCTTCTATAAATTAGGCTTTCTGTCACATTACACCATTGCTGAGAGGCAGAAGTAAGTAATTACCTGTAGAACATCTAAAACCTGTAGAATGAAATCTTGACTGCTAAAATTGTTATTTTTATTTACTTCATTAAATAACTGTAAATCTGTTAGTGTGCAATACAAAAACATTCAAACTACTTTAAATACTGGGTATCTGTCACTTACAGTTACTGCGTCTGCCATGCTGTTTATCATGGAAAGATTTAGGGCACTAGATTATGATTCATATTTTTTTCTTGTGGTGACAGATTGAATTACCTCATGACTGAGTCTCTACTGGGTTTTTCATTTGAATATAATTCAGGATTTAGGCTGAAATTTACAAGTTTATACCCTCTCACAGTACCTACATGAAAACGTGCATCCTGAAGAGAAAAAATATTATTCAAATATATCAAAATATTATCCCTATTTTTAACTCCATTGGAGGACAAAGACGGTTTTCTAGGAACTATGTCATTTAGAAGCTGATTTAAAACTCATAGAGGACATACCACACACAGACCTTAACTGAAACAGGAGGTCTGCTGTGCTTGCCTCTGTAGAAATGCATAGAAAAGACCAGCTAGACTGGGGGGAAATTATTTTCAATCTTCATTTTGTACATATAAAAACAATAAAGCAAACATCAGGGGATAGCAAAGACCTCTAGGCAGGTAGAGAACAGGACTAGCCAGGGTACTTTCCCTACAGTAAAGCAAGATTCAGAGGGCCTGAGAAATGAAGGAAAAAAAAAGTGGTTTTTGTTCCTTCTCCCAATTCCCCCTCAACTCCTTCAGCTACTTACAAGTACTAGACCACTGCTTGCTAGATAGCAGGTGTAAGTCCAAAGAGGAGTGAAGCTATTTGGTCCAGTCCTAATGTATTTTCACAGCCTAAAGGATTTAACTCCCATATTACCTCAGCTGGTAATAACCCAACGTTATCTTGCTTTGAGATCAGTCTTAGGTCAGCATTAAGTCAAGCTGCATTTTCAACTAATAGGACCCTAATAATCTAAAAGGAAGAAAATTCACTATTAGCGGGAAAATGAATGGTAGTGAGCCCTATGAGAATAGTACTGATCCTGCACTGTATGCAGCTAGAGCACATCTTGATGACTATGACAAAACTTGAGCTTTCCAGTTACGATGTCCCCAGTGGAAATCATATTCCCTTTTAGTAGAAGTTATATTTCAGAAGGGTTTTCTTTTATCTGGGTTCTTATGACCAAGGAATTCATCGTACTTAAAAAATGTAAGCCTGTCCACACTGGTAAGTCTGATGATAAATCCAATCCAATGAGGATAAGTCCTCACCAGGTCTGCTATACGTGTACAGCAAATCCAACACATCACACAGAGCATGCAACCCATCTGCACTTGCACAGCAAAGCCAACATAACCTGAGCCAGCCAGACGCAAGGGTTAATCCTGGTACAAACCCACCACGACACATACAGACCATGAAATTCTTCAGGATGGATTGATGAAACTACTTGAATGGGTTTTCTTACTTATTTGAGCACACATGGTTACTAAGGAACTATTAATGCTTCTGTTTGAATTCTATTAATTTTTTTTTTTGTCAGGAAACTAGGTTAAAAAAAAAAAAAGAGTTTGGCAACTCTTGCTATTTTCCATGATACCATTATCAAAAATAATATTTTGCAAAGAAATATTGATTCAAAGGTGAGATGAAATGATTGATCCACTGTCATATAGCACTGGAGGGTCTGCAGAAGAGCAATAATGTCTATTTTAGAAAATAATTCCCAATCATAATACATCAGAAGATATTATTTAAACAAAGAATCCCATCCCCGTAAAGAACAGTTTCTGGAGTTATCTTGACTCAAGCAGTTTGGTGCTAAAACCAAACTTTTCTGAACTGGCTTGTATTCTGTGACAGAGAAAACCAGAGCTCTACAACTCATGCCTCTTCATAATCTTAGCTATTTTATGTTTGTGAAATATGGATTGAAGGGAAACGCAAGACTTATGCATGATCTTTGCAGTTTTAGTAGCTGCCATGAATACTTAAACTAAACACTAAATATCTTTAAGAGAAAAGAGAGAAAGCTAGAAACAAGAGAAATTATACTATCTCTCTCTCTTAAGTGATAGAAAAGAATGCAACACCAAGATGTTCTTTAAAAACGAAACAAAAAAACCCCAGATATTGGCTCATACAGAATCTAGAGAGAACGGAATAGAATCAATTTCATCTACTGAAAATAAACATTCTTTGGCTGATTAGACACCAAAGCAGTTATCTGCAAATGACTGCCTTAATTTATGCTGAATTTTGCCTCATTGCTATTCTGCACTGTATCTGTAGCCTGAGAGAAAAAAGAAAACAAAAGTGGGGGATAGAAGATAAAAAGAGATCAGAAAGAAGAAAAGCAGTGTAACTTCTCTGCAATATAGAGAAGCTTTTCCCCAGCCTTTTCTTCAAAACCATTGAGTTTATTTTGCAGGAGAATTAGCTGAAATAAAGCTGCTAAAATATAACGATCCAAAGAAGGTTTATTTAGTTATAAGCTTGAAAATACTCTATGATAACCAACTGGTGTTACACCTCGCATACACTTTCATTCAGATAGTAAGCAAAAAACAAATTCCTGTTCAAATTACATGTCCTCAAAAAAGAGAAACAAGTCCTACTCTGTACACAGCTACCATGACTTCATCCACAATGGCAACATTTTATTGTTATTGCTAGTAATGTCTTTACTTTTGGGATCTACATTCTTGTAAAATCAACTTCAAAGTAACTGAACATTCAGATTAGAAATTCAGATTCAATTTTTTCTGGCCCTTTTCTTCACTGATATTTACCCAAATACTTTCTGACCTTTTCTCTCCTACAGCTGCATTCATCTTATGATACAAAGGAGTAAATGGGAGAAACTGTGAATACACCTACAAAGACTAAGTTCACCGATGGATGCTTTGGTATCATAGAATCTGTTGATGCATTTTACCAAAAATGAAGAACTGTGAATAATGCAAAATGACATTTGATTTTAAATGTTCACAAATTTGATAACATTTGAAGTATTATATAATCACCTGTGATTCTTACAGTCATATTAATATGCTAAACTAATTAGGATTATGCTAGCAAAAGGCCTTTCTAAACAAGCAAAAAAAAAGAAATCAGTATGTGCCATTAAACTACTATATGTCTTTTAAAAGATGTAAAAAAAAAAGAAAGACAGATTAATGAGATAATTTAAGTCTGTTTTTCCAAAAATGTAAAGTGTTTTACCTACATTTTCAAGGAAAAATAGTACTAATTTCAGGAAGATCCCCCAATAATGCAATTTAAATATAAAACCGAAAAATTATATTAATATCACCTGAAATTGGAAAGAAAAAAAACCCTGACAAATAAGACATTCAAATATTGCGTATATATTCAAACTTGTTCTGTTTCTTCATAGGATAAATTGTCATGGAATTCTAAAATGAAGAATAGGTATAAGAAATGAATTTCAGCAATCACTGTCATTTTGTTCCGCAGATGTCAAGGTGAGAGGAAACTGAGAATGCTTCCTGTAAACTCCACAAAAACCACCTTTCTCCAGTTGCTTTTCCAAAAGAATAATTGTAATCATTATATAAAGATGGGTTTGTACCTGATGCAGTTCTGGTAAACCTCACAGGTAGACACAGGCTCAGGACAAATCAGTGTTTAGGCCATGCAGCGTACTCTTAGTGAGAAACAACTGAAGGTTACAGAAGAGACTTCCTATACAGCTTTCCAAGAAAATGAAAAGATGTTATACTCAGGATCAAAGACCCAGTTTGGAAAAGTATCTAGATCTTTATGCGGTTACTTTATACAACCAGTATCTGAAGTCTTTTGAGGGGCGAGGTTAATCCAATTTCCAAATATCATCTCCCATTTTGCACAAAATCAGATTGTGAAATAATATATAAAAAAAGAAAAAAAAAACCAACAAAACATTTCTTACCACTGAGGTGGAAATATGGCAGCACTCGGTTTCTCAGTTTTCCCAGAAGAATGGTAGTCAGAACAACAAAGCAATCCTGGGGAGCCCACTGGTTTGAAATCTTATCTAGAACTTTCTGTTCTAGAGAGGTTATTTTTGAAATCAAATGAAACAGGATCTCAGCACTAAGCTTTCTTAATGACTAGGACAGTGCAAGACCTAGCAGCATTTAACATAAAATGAAGCATTATTTCCTATAATCATGTATTTTCTCCTTCACGCTAGTTTGCAAGTTTATGCATAGTTTCAAGTTGGAAATGAAACAATACCTTCTGGCCCAACATACTGTAGAATACCTAACTCTCGCATTGTTCTACACACTCTTAACAGTAAATCAACCTGTATCCTGTCAAAGATAACCCCAGCTTCGATTAAGATTTGCACAACTTAGACACTTGCTCAATACTTGAGTCTTTGGGTTTCTTAGAAAACTAACATACAGCTCTTCTGATCACCTTACTTACCTCTATGACATACTATGATATACTACTAAAGTCTAGATAATTAACACCAACAGCCTTTCCCTCGTCCACTAAGTGGGTCACCTTGTCATAGAAGGAGATCAGGTTTGTCAAGCAGGACCTGCCTTTCATGAACCCATGCTGGCTGGGCCTGATCGCCTGGTTGTCCTGTATGTGCCACATAATGGCACTCAAGATGATCTGTTCCATAACCAGGTTATGCAACTGACGTTGCCCAGCTTTATATTATATTTTCTAGCAGTACATTGCATGACAGTGTTAACAACAATTTTGCGTCTGCTACCTCAGCACCTTTTAAGAATCATATAAGGGCCATATAAGCTTTTCCTTATAGAAAATCTGATAGGAATCAGATTCCTTCTGCAATGCCTCCATTTAGCTCCGCAATGCTTAGATGCAAGTATTTCCTTTTTTTTAAAAAATGGATTAATCACAAGGTTTCCTTTCACATCATATTACTCTGACAGTTTAGTACATTAAAAAGGTAAGTTTTCATCTAAATTTAGCAGGCTGAATTAACACATTTTATTAGCAGATCATTTCTATGACATGCTTGCGAAAAACCTATCCACAAATTCAGTTATCAATGGAAAACCTGCTTTTCTGAGCATCTGTTGGTGATCCAAGTATCAAATTAGCAATATTGTCATAAATTTGGCTAACTGTTATTGTTGCCAACAATCTTATAAACTACATTTTGAAAGGGCAATTACTCTACAGCTGTTATTGATACTAAACTAACACCATCTTTGTGCAGTTTAAATACTTCAACTCTTGCACCTGTCTCCAATTGAATTATTAATGAGAATTGTCTATTACAGTTATCTTTTCATTTGCTTCAGTACAATGTAAGAAGACAACTGCAACAGGAAGACAACCTTTTAACTTTTATGATTCATCTTTTAAATTGTTTTATTCCAGATACAGAGAATTCAGAGATTTAAAGAAAAATACCATCTTGCTTGCATCTACTACTTACCTTCCTTCTCCAACATGTGTTTTCTCCACATCTGACAGTTCCTCCACATTCGGAAACAGATTACTAGAGGCAGACACCTCTACCGAAAACAGATCCTGTAAAGTCCAGGAGAGTTCTATTCCAACGCATACCGCTGAGCTACCCACGGGGACAGATTGGACAGAACATAGCTGGCTTTAATTAAACTACTAACACTGAATTTCATGTTAGAGAATTACTTCAGATTAGAACAGCCGCACAGAATAACGGGGGAGCAACCAAATGCTCCCTATGTACCACTTTTAATATAACTGGCCAGTAAACGGTATTTTGTGTTTTCTTTCCAAGTCTGTATTTCCCATTCTCAGAAAGGATACAGGACTTGCGCAGGCAGTGCTCTAAGCTAGTAAGACTGCTACAGTGAATTGGCACAGCCACAACTGAACTGTCTGTTCATTTTCAGATTCCAATAATCATTATCTTACAAATAGAGAAAAGATTACATAAATGGCGACATTTTCATTAAGTCATAATAAAAAATGCCCTATCAATCCCCAGCAATATAAAAAAAAAAAACTTTATTAGAAAAAAGGTTTGAATGGATTGAGAAGTTGCTGCCACAGAAAATGGACTGCCTCAAGTAACAGTAGAAACCTTCTAACAGTTCCTTTTAGTTTAGAATTTACAGAAACATATTAAATAGATGTGACATTTGTGATGCATTTCATTGAGATTGCTACTTTGGTGCTAAATGATCTTGCTTATATTTTATAGTCTTAAAAACTATAGATGCTTCAACACTATCAAAGCATTAATGTCTATACTTCTTATTAACTTAATGAATTTAATGAAATTAAGGTGCTCCGTAACTTTGATTAAATAATGGTAGTACAACTAATTAAATATATTTTGATCTATTAACAAGTGATGCAAATCATTACTTAAATTTCTGGTAATGTTCCAACATGCTACCTAATCAAGCCTGTAGGTACTACTAATTTGTTCAAACAAATAGCATTGTAGATTCCCCTCATTTAACTAAATATGTTAATTAAGTTGTTCTTGTTATCTTAATCTTCAACAATGAAAACGGAGGTATCAATCTCTCTGTTAGTCAAGTAAAACCCCTGTAATCTTGTGACTTTGCCTCTTAGCGGCTAGGTATATTTAAAACCTCAAGAGTAGCCAAGTTAATTCCACTGTATAATAGTCACTGTTGTAAAATTTGACTTTTACTGCATTTCAATTCTCAGAACCAATTAGCACACTTTATGACTCCATTTGGAACAGCTCCAAGTTTACAACCACATCACTATACTTCATTATTACTTTATTTAAACAGGCTGACTTAGACCCTTGCCACCGTCAGGTGGTCTGCTATCAAGTTCTGGAAATATTGCATATATTAAACAGATGTCAACACTACAGATTTTTAATTAGCTACTCTTATTTTGTAACATTTACTCAAGCTCCTGAGTCGTGGAACTATTTGGTGCCAGACAGATATGACGTCCTTCAAATTGGACAAGAGGGCAAAGAGGTCATGGGAATGAAAATAATAAAAGGTCACAGTCAAGTTTAAAAGTGGAATAGCTACAAGACATTTCAGGTAACAGCTTGACAGAGTAACCGTGGCACACAATAGAGAGGTTTATAGTCGATGGAAATCCTGTAGGTTTGTCCTTGGCTTCCAAGCACCCAGAAACTCAGACATTTTGATAAGTACCTTGACTGTGCAACTTGCAATCTGCTACTGTGGCAAAAATGAATAATAAATAAAATCCTTTTATCAAGGTCCAACGAAGTAGTCACAGGAGCAGATTAAATATGCAATGGAAGAGTACTGTACCTCACCTACCCTCTTCCTCAAGCCAGCAGTGTTTTCTGTATTGTTTCCTCGTATGAAGGCTAAAAGGAGGATAAAAGTAGGTCATTCAGAGGTTCAGACTTGTCACCAATTATTTAGAGGATAGTTTACCATAAATCCATGTGCAGTTCTGGTTCCACAAGAGCCAGAAGCTCAA
The DNA here is from genome assembly GCA_008658365.1 of Alca torda. Taxonomy (NCBI): domain Eukaryota; kingdom Metazoa; phylum Chordata; class Aves; order Charadriiformes; family Alcidae; genus Alca; species Alca torda. Next base: position 12,413,927 of record CM018087.1, on the reverse strand, counting down.
TAGGATGGGTATCCACCTCTGACAACTCCCTGAACTCACAGAAAGCTTTCCCAACCACTTCACAAATTTCTCCCTATATTCAGCTTTCTGAAAAGGTATAGCTCTGTGCTAAAACAACCTGGGGACTGAGCAAGACATTTATAGTAAACAATTAACTTACTATTGTTCTATGTTTTGGCTTTGTCAGTCCAAAAAAGCTCTCCACTACAACTTTTGTTGAAACATTTCAGACCAGTTTATAATCATTTCTAGAAAATGAAGTCTTAAGTTTGCCCTTTGGAAAAGAAATTTAATAATCAATTTCGTTGAATTACATCAACATGAAAGATATGAAATATTAGATCAAGAAGTTGAAATGAAACATTTCTATTTTCCCCACATTTTTTCTACCAACTGTACTTCTCGGTTTGCATTTTGAGGAGAAAATATACTGACATCCACAAAGGATCTGAAGATACAGCAATTGCACTTCTCCAACAGCAAAACTTACAGGTGCCTAAGGGAAATTAAGCGTTATTATTGTGTAGCGAGATAAAAGTCTGGATAATGAATGAGAAAGGTAGTAGAAGCGTGATTCCAGACCCATTGCTAAGACTGCCAAGATGAAAACATTTGTAAGCATTTATATTGTCAGAATTATATATTATATATTTTAAACAAATTCATAGGGTGCTATTTTTGTGCTGGCTGTCAGAAATGACTGTACGATGGGGCTTGGTTGTTTTTTTTCTTTCATGCTGAAGGAGTCTACTTCCAGACACTACCAGAACCTATGGAAAATACTAAACGTATCTACCAACACCACAGGGCCCCTGCTTCCAAAAAATCACTACTTTATCTTATCATAGAATCATAGAATGGTTTAGGTTGGAAGGGACCTTAAAGATCACCTAGTTCCAACCCCCTGCCGTGGGCAGGGACACCCCCCACTAGACCAGGCTGCTCAAAGCCTCATCCAGCCTGGCCTTGAACACTTCCAGGGATGGGGCATCCACAATCTCCCTGCACAACCTGTTCCTGTGCCTCATAGTGAAAAATTTCTTCCCGATATCTAATCTAAATCTATCCTCTTCCAGTTTAAAGCCATAATCCCTCATCCTATCACTACATGCCCTTGTAAAAAGTCCCTCTCCAGCTTTCTTGTAGGCCCCCTTCAGATACTGGGAGGCTGCTATAAGGTGTCCCCAGAGCCTTCTCTTCTCCAGGCTGAACAGCCCCAACTCTCTTACCCTAATCTTCATGATTCTTTCTTTTTTTTAGAAACACATAAGTAATAATAAAAAGCTTTACTTAATGTCTACCACTCTAACTTTCATCTTAGGGAGGAGCCAGTTCTGCCTTTACTCATGCAACATCCGGAGAGGTAGTAAAAAACAATTGTTGGCAGGGTCGGGCCATCACATATATATTAAGATCCCCCTTCTTCCTGCAGTCTCATACTGTGAAGCAACCGAAATAGAAAAGACCCTACTATATAGTCTTTCATCTTTTAAAGAGAGAAAGCGCTGTAGGCAGTAGGCAAGCTTAATGAAATTCCCAGCTCCCTCTAAGGGCCATATGGTCTTTAAGGCACCATTCAGTACCAGAGTTAGAAGGATCTAGCACAGCAGCACCTGAATGACAATCCATGTACTCTGACCACTGAACAAAAGTTGGATGAAAGGTCAGCACTGAAGAGAGGACAGGCAATTGCATCACTGAAAAGAGGCTCTATCCTTGTGGCCTCTTAAAGGCAAGTGCCACGATGAAACAACAGCCTCCTCTAAGGTTATAAAGCATTAGTTCCTTTCCCTGCAGAGGAAGCAAATTGTAGCTAAGGAGGACATAAATTAATTCAAAACAGGCAAAATTCACCAGCATAAAGGTCTGTGAAGTTCATAACTCCCATGTGGATTTTCAAATGATCTTTGCAGGTTTTTATCTTCATACTAAAACTCAAGAGCATGTAAATTTTTCTCCAAGTTACATTTTGAAAGATCTGCACAGTCTTACTGAATACGTTTCAAAGAACTAGCACAATACAGCTAAGCTTTTAAACATGTCATGATCCACAAAAGCTAAAACTTTATTCTTATTTTAACCTATTTTCTCAAGTCAATAAATCTCACATGAATGCACTAGGTTTTTGCATGCTTCTTTCTCTGCCTCTCACTTCCTCCTAAAATAATTTTATAGCTTGCCAATATATTTTTACCAAACCTGAATGTGACTAAGGTTTTCAAAAACATTAAATATCTGCTGCTGTTGTGAAAGACCTACAATACTAAGCATGCTGGAGGAAAAATCTTGATGTGTGAGTTTCCATGCTATCACAGATCAGATAATCCTCATGGAAAAAATTTAATAAAATCACAAACTGGAGGAAAAATTGAAAACAGACCAATTTACTGTGAGACACAGATATACTGGAATGTGTATAATTTCTCATGCTGGTAGAACTTTTTTCTCCATCTAAACTACATTTTTGTACTGACGACCCAATATTGACCTTTCCCCTACAGATATACTATTCAAGCTTCCTCCTTGTTTACATTGTTTTACACTACTAGCTGACATAGTTACTTAATAAATCTGAAAGTCGGAGTGGCACATTAAAGTTTCAAAGGCATTAAATATCCAGGACATATCTCAGAATTGTAACCATTAAAATCTATGAAATAGTTTTTTTATTTTCTCACTTATTTTTAATATTTTGTCACCTTCTTAAGGAAACTGATTTATGTCACAAAACTTTTAATTGCTTACAAATAATTGCAAAGATTTCAAAATGCACACTATGGCAGAACATCAGCTTGACGGCTAGCTTTGTGGAATATGAAGAAAATATAAATAAAATTGCTATTTTAAACCAAGTAGACCTAAAGAAATTGACATGTGATGCTTGTAACCTGGTGACAAAAGAAAATTTTCAGTGAATGTAGGGTAAGCCTAAAGTCCTTGACAAGGTAAATGTTTCTGACAAATCTGATCATCTTTTTTGCATGGAGATACAATTACTTAACTTAGCAATAAATTCTGAGATATCTTGATTTAGTTTTGAGGGCTCCCCTCCCTCCCATCCCCCACACTTTAGCTCTATTGTTTAAAAAGGCATAAAAATTATTGTTACACAACAAAGCTATTTAAATTTAACACATCAGCAGTGCAATTTCATAACTATATATATTCAACTTTTTTTTTTTCTAAATATATCATGTGTTCATCCAATCCTATCTGTCTACTTCAGTTCCTAGAAATACAATGACAATACACTGCATCTTTTCTGCCAGGAAAATTAGAAAGCATAAAAAGGAAAAAATCAGGTCAACTCCAACTTTTTGGTTGAAAAATATGTAATGTAAAATTGGCAAGGCAGCAGTGGGGAAAGCTATGGGGAGATGTAGGAAGTAGGGCAGCAAAGAAAAGTACGTGTACCTCCTATAGATGGTAAAAGGGTCAGGTAGCATATAAAGTAGGTATAAAAAAGATCAAATGGTAAAAAGCAATTAACCCCTTGGCAGTGGGAATTGGGATTTCCTGACACCAACTGCTAATGCTGGCCTTAGGGGGTTATAGGATCAAATAATAATAAGCCAAGTCCTGAAATAAAAGCTATGATTTTAGGCAGTGAGGGAAGGCATTTCAAGTACATTCTGGGCTGCCAGACTAGCATGGTATAAGGGGAAGGGCACAGAGGAGAAATACTCTGAAAGTTAAATGGTAAAAATAGTTTTCCAGATTTGGACTCAAACAGATTTCTTTCAACCAATCTTTTTTTTTTTTGTCTGAATTGAACACACTGTTTTGCCCTACATATCTGTGATCTGTGACTTCATCCAGCTCTTCTCTGATACACAGAGAGATTTAGCCTCCATTTTATGAGCAAGTGCCCTCTCATTTTGTGATTAACTTCTGAACACGTAGCTGTAGGTAGTTTACTTCATTGCCTTAAACATTATGGTTCTTTTACTTTTCTTCCACACAGAAGGGGAAAAAAAAGAGAGGAGGAAAAAAAAAAGCAAGTGACAACAGAGAAGTTCCTTAACAAAACCAGCAACATTTGATAAGCAACCAATCTGAGAAACTACATGATTCTAACAACCATGAGCCTGAATTTATGGCAGAAGGGTTTTCTTTATTTTTAAAAAGGGTATTTGTCCCAGGACAACTCAAGACCTACACTTATTAATTGATATTCTACTGTTTACATATTTGCTAATTTGTAGCTTTAAATTACTGCAGAAAAATTAGACATTTTGTATAAACTAATCACTGACTTTTCAGGCCAGTTGATGATTTATAGTACGGAAACTCTTTACAAACACAGGATGAAGCTGACTGTTTTTCTTTAGTGCAAATTAAACAATCAGAAGCTCTTAAATAAACGCTGATCTTACTACAAAACTTCAACTGGTGTAAATATTCCTAGCCCTTTTGAAATTAGTGAAACTTCATTGATTTCCACTACACTGGAAATTCCACAGTTGAAAATCCAACGTCATTGCCGTCAAAAATTTGCAACATTTTTCAGCACATCTTAATCTCTTATCACATGGAAAAATTGTAAGGAAAATAATCTTTGGCATAAACTTCAGTAGTTTGTTTGAATTTTTTTTTTTTATAGATACAGGATTCTTCTCTGTCAACTACCTATCTTCATACAGGTGTAACAGAGATTAAGAAAATAAATTAAGTACTATGAGCTTGAGGGCATTTAAAAGGTGCACATAATCTGTCTGCTACCCAGATTGCTCTCCCTCATATAGTTGCTCATTTGGCCATACCAGCTAGCCTGCCAGTAGTGACACTATTTATAAGTACCTACAAAATAGTACCTCAAGAGATTAAAATTTCACACAGTAGATACCATGAACCAGGAATTGGTAAAACCCAAAGGTTTTGTCCCTTTGTATATCCCTTTGTACTGTCATGGCTTCAATTTTGAATTGCGCTCACTGAATTAAATGAAAATATCTCCATCATCATCAGTGGTACTGGTCCAAGCTCTGATAGAACAGCCCTTTACATATTGCCAGCAGAGGAAACAAAGACTGACGAATTCTACAAGGATTATGAGCAGTGGGAAGCAGAAAAGAAAGATACAGAAGATACAGAAAGACATAATGCAAAAGCAAAAGAGAAATGAGGACGAAAAAAGACCAAGCAATAAAGAATCGCATTGTGATATAGTACCATAAAAAAGAGAGTGAAAAGGTACCTGTTACGTACTAACATGAAACTGCTGCTCTACAAAAAAAAATGCTGCTAGTTGGAAATCAAAGATTGCTTTGATTTGATAAGATCAACAGGTCATGCAGTTTCCAAATGGAAAGCAACACCTGACATGCCTCCTTCCTAGGTGGGCTGAAAATATACAGGGCCCGATACTTCATGCAAAGTTATGAAGTGCTTCTCTAGAACAGAGATCCCTAAAATGGATCCCTGTGGAACACTACTTGTCACCAGCTTCCTCTCCCAAAGGCAGTACTCAGCCAGCATTTAATATTACTTTTAAGCGCTCTATGAAAATGTTCCCTCAATGAAACATCATATCCAATTCTTGACAGGGTTTCTTTTGTTTCCCCAAACTTCTATAAGGAACTCTAAAATAAATTGCTTCCTGCTAGGTCAAAAACTGAGATTAAAAAAAAAAAGTGTTTGATAAAATATTAAAGAGTATTAGGATTATTACCAGGATCCTACCACTCTTCACAGTATTTGTTCTCCAAACCATATTTGAGAAGCTAAGAGTTAGGAAATCCTGACCTCTTATGGCCTGAGAATATAGGATGATTCCTTTTAAGATCAAATAAATTTATGCCATTAGAATATAAGCTCCACCTTTGGGTTGCCTCCAATTAACACTTCTGTTCTGAATTCAAAAGCTTCCTAGGAAGCAAGGGAGAAAGATGACAAATAGAGAAGATCATGCAGTAAAGAATCAAATAAAGCTTAAAATATATAAAGACATATATTTTACAAATATGTAAGGCTTATTTGAAGTTCCTCCAAATAACTCAGAGCCATACTACTTTGTGAAAGTCTGCACAGAAGTAAGAATAATTTCTTTTAAATTTATATTTTTCATTTGTATTATGTAAGCATACTGCTATTCTTATATAATGCCAAACAGCTTTTCGGTGAATATTTTAGTTTCAGACTACGCTGTTGTAGTCAATTGCATCAACACAACCCCGATCCCATTAATTAAAAAGTAGTTACCTATTCTTCCACTGTACCCCTAGGGGCAGGCAGTAGCCAGCATGATATTGATTTTAAGCCCTACAGACCAAATGAACACATGTAAAAACTGACCATAAAACTGCATCTTGATGCAAGGCATTTTGGATGAAAGTCTGGAAACGCACAGGCAGAAAATTCATTTTTGCTCTGTTTTCAGTTGTTTTGTAAGCCAATGGATTTGTACATGAAAATTGTAGCTTTGGTGCTGACTGTACCCACCAGTATGAGTAAAAAGACAAGCTGGGATGAACTGTTTTCTCCAAGTATTGTTCTCTGCACTTATCTTTTCTCTCATCTGATTATCCTAACAAGATTAGTGATTATAACAGCATTGTATTCACATTTCAACTGCCATTACCTTCCCTTCCCTCAGAGATATTTCAACAGCTAGTGGACCATTCATGTCCTACCAAGCAAATAAGCTTGCTTCTCTTTAGAAGTTACTACTATGAAGACAAAGCTGCCTGGCATTTGCAACAGACTAAGACCATCTATGAAACTCATCATGTCTCAGCTAAGGGGCAAAAATTTCCACCTGTGCAGTGGTGATTGTTTAAAAGGGCTCACGCAAATTCCCATGATAGCATGAACATGTGCTTGCAGAAAAGTTAAAAAATAAAAAGGGGAACAGACGTGATTATCTTTCTATACTTAGTCTTACACTGACTTTTTCACTTTTTTTAAATTCTTATGGAAATATAAAATGGTCCTGCTGAAGTTCTCATTCTTATACCTACTATATCCATGATCCCCCACCATGCCGTTCAGCTTCACTCCCCACAACACCCCAAATCATGCCCAATCATTCTCTTTTCCAGGACATTTCATATATACACTATATGCTGAAGATTAGGAAAGTGATGCTCATTCTGTATAATAGAGCACATATATCCCTAGTGACATGAAGATGAATTGAGAAAACCCCAAATTCAATCACAGTTTTGGCATGAAGACTGAGGTGTTCCTTAGACTGCAAGCCTAATTTCTGCCTGATAAATTACTTTTCTCTCACTTAAATTTTCTCTGCTTTGGAAATTATTTCTGCAAGCTATCAGAGGGCATTGATGCTGTTAGATTAGGAGATTAGTAACCCTAATTAATTCTACCATAACAAGAGATATTACCTTCTCCAAAGAACATTTCAAACAGAAATCTAAGTGCTCTGAACCATCCTTTGAAGGAGGGCCCTCTTCCTTCCCCATTGCCTATGACCACAGATATTATGACAGGTACTCAAAACACAAGGTTTAAAAGCCATTCACTGCTACTACTGAAAGATTTTTCCTCCAAATTTTTTTTACATCTACAAGTAAGTGGGGTAAGACCTCATGACAAGGACAACTGCAGTCCACAAATGGTTAAGAAATCTTAGCTGATCAGAAAAAAAAAAATCCTTTGAACTGATAACAGAAAAGCAACAGAAGCTAAGTCAAAGCTTTCTTTCTTATATCCTGGGGAAAAAAAATAAAAATTTCCTTTTTGATATCATTATTGCTATTTAACAAAGTGGTCTGAGACAGACTTAGAAAGCTTCCAGCTTTAGAGCTAGGTCCATTCCTGAACCAGTGAAAATATTTGCCAATATAGATCACTCTCAACATTTAGCTATAGTGTGTACCATCTTTTCATCAGTGGTAAGTTTTATACTCTGAAATACTTCTCTTTCCCTGCCAAAAGCTCTTCATTCCATGGCTTTTAACAGTCTAAAACTCCTTCATCTGTTCAGGATTGTGGACAATTGGAAGTCATGCTGTCCTTGCAAAATATTTGTCATGTGTAATTTGAAATATGTAATCATAAAATAAAGAAAATATAATACCAGTTTCTAATGTGAGACTGGTGAATTAGCAATTCTTAAGTTTTATTCTAGAAAGAATAAACCTGTAATTGCACAGTATAATTTGGCAGGGATCAATTAGAAAACACTGTATGAATACACACTACTTTATTGTAATTTCAAATAATATTTTCCAAATTATGTTGGTATTTCTACAGAGAATTCAGAAAAAAACCCTACATCTACACATACCTGTTTCAAAATACGTTTTGCTTTTATGCATATTCTGTATAAAGGATTTCCCCCCATAGTTATCCCTGTATTGCTGCAAAACGACAGCTATAATTATACAGGAGAACATTCCCCCGTCCCTGAAGGACAGAAATTACGGCAGGATACAGTCTGAAAAACAGCCAAATGCTTGTTTAAAACTATTTGAATGCTTTGCAATTGAGGTATTTTTCAGCTGGGGCTCTTCTTTCAACCACACAGAACAATGGCTCATATAAATGCAAAACAGGTATGAGAGACAGGCAGCATGGTTTCCCCAATCTAACACTATTAACCATCTGACCCAGTATTGGCAGGATGCATCTCGGGAACGTCACCACTCCCTCTGACAGAGCCCAAGGACCAGGGAATGTATTGTGAAAGAGAAAGGAGCAAAACAAAAAGTATATAATAAAATCCTCCATGGTGCTAGGCAAAGAAATATATTGCAATAAAACTTTTAAAGCATTTTTTCCTGTTTTACACAGCCTGTTTTTTACATAAAGGAACCAGGAGGACAAAGTCCTCACACAAACGCACAAAACCTTTAAAAAGCTGTTTGAAAAGCTGTACAATTTCTACAAAGAGGCTTCCTGCAGCCCTTTGAGAAGGCAAACAGTGCTTTTAAGTGCTATATTTTTATTCTTTTCAACTTGTAGATAAAATCCAGGTCTGATGGAGAACATCCCCCACATGCACTAATTTTGCAAGGGAAGTTAAGATAAATTTATCTCACTGATAGCGTTATAAGCATGCAGTGGACAGGAAAACATATGTCACAATCTCACCACAGTAAAATGAACACAGTAAACCGAAAACCTTCAAATCTGCAGATGTGAGGACAACGTCAGACAAATATGCTTTAGGGAAGATTATTAGCACAAACTAGTTCAATAGTACAGTAATCGTGCAAGCTCCCTACATATGAAAAAAGACTTACACAGATGCTTATAAGGGTGCGTTTAAACACCTTATTAACATCCCCAATAAGGATATTTTCTTCAGTTAGTATCTAAGGTACCAGAATTTAATCTCCAATCTCAAAAAAATCAAAGAGCTTCCTTGCAAGGACACAAGGTTTCATTGTGACCTTAGTTTCTCTGAATACTTGCATTCACATCAGTGGAAACTTCTCCTTGGGTGTGAAGATATAGTAACAGACATCTCACAACTAAATACATACGAGCGTTTCAACAGTACTTGCAGCTAAGCATGTTGGACACTGTATTCCACATGGCAGGTTCCACTTGCAAAATCCTGATTATGGTCTTTGACGGTACAACATTATGAGAGGTACTAAAAACGTTTATTTATTTTTCTTCCTTCTGTCCAGACAGTACGGATCCCACTGGCTAAACTCAAGTGAACACCTAACCATTAAGGAAATTATGGGGGCTATCACAGTCTGTACCCAATAATCATGTGGAACTCCTTTCTGTAGTCTACTACAGATCTGAACTGGAAATAAGGCAAGGGTTCAATAAAATATTTCAGGTCTATGAGTCTTATGTTGGTGTAAGTTTAAACCACAAATTTCGACTGCTTCTACTTGCTCTTCGTTTCGACTGTGAGTTAGGCTGTGCTTAAACTTTAGTTTACAGGGAGAAGATTATGGTTCTTAACCCTTGCTATGCATTACAGGATGAAACTCACCAACACTTAAGTCTTCTGGGCAATTCATATCGTGTATTTCATATGAGCACATGCCTTGGGCAATTCATATCGTGTATTTCATATGAGCACATGCCTTCAACCCTGGTGATTTTGCTGAACTAACACACATTTGAATTTAAAATTTTAACTTACATTTAGTTCCATGGAGCTTCGATCCATGTCTCCCTTCCGCAGGGTGTCTTTCACTGTAAAAATACCAGTCTTTTCCTTTCCTGTTCTCCATAAGAACCATGAAATAGCCTGAGAGAGTATCATTTGGTTGTATACCCGTATGTGCAACTGGAGAAAGTAAAAAAAAAAAACAAACCAATGAAAAATCATTGCATAAAGTATTTTGGGAAAAACAGTTGCCTGATCTCTGCCACTGGCATGCATGTTATTTAATGCAATTGCAAGGCAGAGCAGGAAATAATAGAAGGTGACAGATTAAGAATTTTTTAATTGGGTTTAAATTCAATAATATTTTTCAAAGAAACCAAAAATAGACTTCATGTGTTAGACCCAGTGGCAATTATCCAAGTTTAAAATCAAAGATTATTAACCTATGAAAATACATCATATCAGGGGATAACTATGCCATTTTAAGCACGATTCTTTCCAGCCTGTATTTCCACCTTATGTAATGCAAGTTACCCACTAACTGATTAATCTTTAAGACCCAATTCCAGTTTTAGCTCTAAGGGAGACATTTCTGAAGACATTTTCTTAACTTATTAAGGTAAATATGATGTATGGCATTAATCTAACAAGACATGGAATTATTTTAGGCATGCAGGAAATGAAAGTCAATTTCAAAATGTATCAAAAATGCATGCAGGTTAAAACTTGCACAAAACTCACCTTGGAGATGTCTGAAAATCAGTTACTCAGTTGATCTAGGAATATAAAATAAGACTTCAGTCAATTATTAGAATTCTTTCCTGATAAAGCTACAGATATAAGTGAAATAAAACACTCTAAACATTCTTAAAGCTCAGGTATCCTTCTTATAGAAACATTTAATTGTGCGATATCTTAATATTCATATTTTTATCTACAGTCATCTGGAATTAATCCTGCATATTAAAGTGGAAAGTATCTGCAAGGAATTTATTTTGATCTGTAATAAGTATATACCGCATACATCAAGATTCTTGATCATAATGGGAATTATTCTTCATACAGTACTTCCCACTTTTTGTTTTTCTTTTTTTCTTTTTTTTACTTTGAAAGTCTGTCTCTAAGCCTGGATCTGTTTTGGAAATTCTAGAGTGCTGAACATAGCAATTTTATTAAATTACCCATATACTCCTACTGTTCAACAGATGCATAATACTTCTCAGATAAAGATAATATTTTAGAATTTACTAGCAAATGCAACAAAGTTGTAACTAAGCATCTTTTAACACTTTGTGTCCATTTTCTCACATTTTTTTTCAAGTGAAAAAATTGCTTTTACGCCTATTTAAAGCCCAAGGACTGCAACACTTCTTTGCACCCATAAATCTAATAAAAATCTGACAAAAACAAGATAAAATAAAGAAAAATAAATTCATGCATTGAGTCAAATGGAGAAAAAGAACGATACAGACTTTTGACAAGAGATGGATATTAGACTAAATTTTATTTATTACAGACATTTGCATTGTGCATAAGTTCTTTACGTTTACCCATCCATTGTTTTCATACTGACTGGTTCCTACACTCTTATATTCCACTGGAGAATAAGTGGAAGAGAACACGCACCTGCCCACGTACCCTTTGGAACAGTACTCGCATTTACAGAGAACCTAAAAATAGATGCCTTCATTGAAACCGTAACATATATTACAAATGGTAAGATGGGGGGGGGGGGGGGCCAGTATGCCACTACCTGTATCACTGGACACCATGGCTTTCACCACAGCAAATTCATTACCCTCCAGTCTGCTAGGCAGGAAAGGGCCGTGACTTTCTGCCATGAATTTGTACCCTCACTGCATTCCTACTCTCATTTCTGTACTATGCCTGAATGGCCTTTAAATACAGGCATATACCAAGCAGTTGTGAAGCTCCACAATTTTTTCTTCTTCAGTTTTGTCAGTTTTGGCAATTCTCCAAGTAAGTATCTACATACATTTTAGGAGTCCATTAAATCATTAAAGATATACTTAAGAATCTGGGCATATCCCTTCCTTTCTCTCATTCTATCATAGTCATCTTTGGGCTACCAAAACCAGCTCCTTATGTTTCCCAGTCCATATGCATCTTCTTACAGAGAGGAGTCAGTGAACTATTCTGACATAAGCAACTGAAAGCAGTGGAGTGGCCATAGGATCATTCATATTCTTGATGAGTTTCAGATTAACAATTTGCTACACCATCGCTAGTCCTGATTTCTATGCTCCTCTGCTTGCCCCATTTGTTAGTTTTGCCTTTGGTCTTCAGTAGGATGAGGGGGGATTTGCAATGTATTAGATCAGTACAACCCTGCAACCATATTTCATCTGAACCAGCCAAATGCCCACCTTGGAGCTCAATAGGGCATTTTTTTATGTACGAGTTAGTGAAGCTATTCATTATTTTAGCTTTAAAAAAACACAAAGGCAATTTTTGGTATAACTAGTAAGAGAATAAATGATCAAATATAAAAACATGTTTGTTGGCAGACTTCTGGTAAATCCAAAAACAGCTTCAAAGATAATCTTCAAAGCAAAACCAGATAAAATGCCTACACTGATACTCTGATCCAAAAAGTGGTCTTAGGTACATACTTGCTTATGCATATGCTGTTACACATCTTTCACACATGAAACTACTCGTATTCCAGAAAAGAGTGCCTTTTTACCGATTAATGTAATGAACTATCAAAGTAGCTTAAATTTAACATAGTACGGTGACATGAATATTGATAAAGAACTAGTATACTTTATACGTGCATCCTACCAAAGTTCATACCAATTTCTATGTTTAAACAAGCTCCTATACAGTCACAACTTACTTAATCTCCAAGAAGGAGTAACAGTAACCAATGGATGAATCTACATTAGGCATCAGTGCTCTGCAATGAGACCACAGCTGGATGCCCCTGTCTCCATGTGCTGCCTATGCGTGTACTTGTAGAAATGCAGTATCTAAACCTCATGCATCTACTGAAATGCAAAGTTTTTCTCAGTACAGCTATCTCGGAAGGCCCTGATGAAAATTCGTATCACCTCTCAGTGAGACCTTCACTTTTAACCCACTTTTTAAGTGGCTATGCTGCCAGTTGTGTCTAGTTCAGTCCAGGGATTGAACTAGATTTTAGTTCATTTTGAGAATTCAAGACAGATTTTATTACATGCATTTTATCGAACTGACACACATGGATACACATCATCACCCATGTAGTAGTAAATTTATTCTGCTTGTAGGGGGATCACACAAAAGCAGTTGCTACTACACGAAAATTGCACTATTATTTGGCAAGCCATCCTATAAAGAGTCCAGTAGCTATCATTACTAAGTTACATCATTTCAGCCTTTATTATGAAGATGAGTGATCTGTCTTGTTTGTAAACTTGCAGGAATGAACTTAAACCTTGCTGAATGAAGATTCATTCAGAGATTTACAAAAGCCAAGAACAACAACAAAAAAAATCCCTCATTTTTTAATCTTATCTTTCCAGAGTGTTCTCAGCTATAAGAACAAAGAGAACAAAGTGATTTACAATCTCAGAAAAAAACAGAAATGTGATCAAATGCCAGTATACATGTAATCATGCACATTGACATTAAAGACTTTGTACCTGTAAGTACAACGTATTCAACAGTATATTGGAAGGAAAATAATGTCATAATGAATACTTTGTTTGGTCTCTGTTTATTATAAATGTTATTCAGTACATCATCGGGTGCTAAAACTAAACTCTACATATCCAGAAAAGATAACTGATGCTCCCATGGGTTTCTCTAGGAATTTATGAAGGCACATGTCCCCATGTACAGAATTCAATGAAAAATGTTGATCTTGAGTATGATATGTAATGAATTAAGCGCCGTAAATTCCCAGTTCCCCATCCTGCACTTAAATATACCCATTTATTTAATGGGAAAGCCCTTTCCAAACTTAATAGAGAATCTTTGAATAGTGCTTATTTTTGTGCAGCTTTTCAAACCTTCTATCCCAATAGCAACTGAACCACTCAGAAAGAATTTTCAGTAAGTGGTATCAAGTGGGCCCAAAATACCCATTGACCCTGAAAGCAATAAAATGGAAACAGTCACTTCAAACGATGTAATTTGTATTCTCCAATAGTGTTAGTGTGAATAGCATTCACCTAATCTGTGAAACTCTCTAACCATTATAATTTACCCTATGAAACAGCTTCATTGTCAGATGAAGAATCTGTGGTACTGGACGAGCACTTTTATACAACAGTCAAGAGATTTCTGAAACGCTCTCAGGAATGTAACCTCCACAAAAATTCTCAAGGTAAAGACTTACACTGTTTGCACAGATCACAACAATACAAAAACACTTCCAGAAAGTGAATGACAACAATTTAAGAACAATGGATAAAAAAAAAAAAAAACCACAACTTTAGAATTTCTTAATATAAGAGATTACTCAAAAGACTTAGATAGGACAGAAAATCAAGGGCTGGTCAATAATTTATATTTTACACTACCAAAATGCAATAAAAAAAATTAATGGGTCAAAACAAGAGAACTAAAAAACACTCTCCCTTAGCACTGATCAGAACTGGAAACCTGTTATACACAAATGGAAGGAGCAATCTTATGTCTTGCAGACAACAGTGGTATTAAAAAAAAAAAAAAAATCCAGTTCCCCTCCCAAACAGTTCATATTACATAAATCGATATTAGAGGCCATGAGCACTTGCTATCACTAACAGTCTTGTAATGTAATCCTTCCTCTACATCTCAGAGGAGTATTGACCATATCACTATGTTAGCAGATACATACTTCTTATAATTTCCAACCTAGGTATGAATGTTTGAAGGTAAATTACTTCATCCTTATACTGCAAACTAGACTTTTGCCTAAAGATGCACACACATACACACACAAACCCCTCTCCTTCTTCCTGCCTCTTAATACCAATCTATTTATAGAATGCAATCATATTAGCATGCAAACACTTCTCCCAGCCTACATAAGCCAGGCTTTCATCTTTTCTCATAGAAAGATCTCTCTCCTTCCTTGAAAGCATGTGCAGCACAACCCCCTCCTCCACACACAGTTATTCCAACTGGAATGAGTCTTCTTGTACGCAGATATTCCATCTGTACACGGTATCTTACAAAATGTCTTACAGTCCTTGCACAATGAAATATATACTTCTCACAATTTACAGAAAATACCTCACATGATAGCAATGTGTGCAATTTTTTTCCTGAGTCAATCATTGCAGCCGTCCTCCCTTCCCAGTGGATGTGGTTTTGCAGTACTACTCTGGCATAGAAGGCACCACAGCCAGGGAATACACAGGGTGTATTTCACAGCCAGACATCTCGATGGAATCAAAAGTCTATCATTAGTATTGTCAACGGCAAACTACAAGTGAAAGCATAATACTGACTAGAACATAACTCCAGCATCTACCTACAAATGTGACTGAAACTAGCAATATCTAGATGTTGCGTAGGCTGTGGGAACCACTCAAAATATTTTAAGATAAAATCCTAAACTTCTTTAACAAAAATGCCTTGTCTGCTCTGAGGTCAAATTCTTCAGACTTCTAGCAGCCACTATTAAGTTAAACTTATGACCACAAATATCTCTTTATTTTTTTTTTTTTAAAAAAAGTATACATTTTCCTACTAAACCAGTATACAGCAATGTCAAAAATTGTAACATAGCTAAACTAATGACAGACCAGAGATTCATCTCAATCTAAAGTAATTCCAGTTGGTTACCATGTGAATTTTCCAAAACCATGCAACTGAGGATGCTCCACACAAAGTCACTATGCTAACGAATGAAAATACTATCGCGCTTTTAAAAATCATTTACAACCAAGCTGGCCTGGTAATCATCTATGTGACATACATCACCTATGGTTGAAAGAAACCTAACTGTTGGTATTACATGAAATTTATATTCTTGGTCACAGGGAAGAGAAATCATTCTTGTCTTGTGAGCAAACCACAGTGTACAAGGAGCTCTACTGAAACATATTGAAAATATTTCTACTTCAGTTAATTTTGGCCTATGTACCAGTTGTCATTTTATCACACCAATGATGAGATTTATTCTAGTTTAACAATTAGTTTTGTTTTCAGACTGTCTATTTTATTATTTTTAATTTGATTGTGTTAGAGTTGATAGGAGTTTGTAGAATTCTTTGCTCTTTAGACAGAGCAAAGGCTATGTTACTACTACTGTAGATTCTGGCTTATAGGATGATTGGTACAAAGAATATTTGACCTGGGAGCATATAAAGAAAGGACGTGAATCTTGAATGCAAACACAGGTAATAAGAAATGCTCAGACAGAAGTAAGGCTTTGAATTCTTCACACTAGTAAGCAATACAAACTCTGAAATAAGTAGATAGTATCTGTCCCAGACACAGAGGGGTATTCTGGGTCATCAAGTCCAGACTGTACCCATCAGGCAGACGCATCCATTTCATAAAATTTCAAACCCGCTTAAATTCTGGTGGCTCCTCTGTGAATATAAGAGGGACCATAAAAATTTGTCATGTAGTTTAAGTTGTTAAACTATTCTAGTCCTGTGTATATATTTTAAATATTTTTTTCATAGTTGTGCACTCCTAGAACACAGTGCTCCTCTCACAGACATACTGCTTTTTTTTTTTTTTTTTTTATGAAGCACTTTGTCTGTGTCATCAATTCTCTTTTTTCCAGTGTAGAGCTGGCCAGTACATTGTAGCAAATAATTTCTCATACATGGACAGGAATGAGACTCTACATTCCACTCATTTAGTATTGCACCTTGCTAAATACATCCCCGGTAACAATAGTGCCTTTTCTTCAGATACCAATATGATAGCAGTTGCAAATGTGCCTCAACTATGTGTTAATATGCCTTGAATACACATTATAAATACTTACAGAAAGCCCAAGTGGAGAGAAAACACAAAATATAACCAAATAGGAAGTGCATGCTTGCATGTTGAGTTTGAGATAGATGTATTGTAAAGATTTCATACATCTAGGTTGTGTTATTTCATTCTTAGTAGCAGCAAAGTATAGCAAACCTTTATTTATTTGGGCAAAACCACAGGATGCAGCTTGCATTCTCCCAGTATTTAAAAGCACCCCTTGTTTTATGTTGGAACTGTTTGAGAAAACTGAAGAGAATTCATTGTCAAATTCTCCACAAATTAGCAATTTAACTTTCGAGCCAACTCTTAATAATATTTTAGTAGTAAAACAGTGGTATTTCACACACTATATTCTGATCCTAAAGCACTGAGGATGCACAGAAGACAATTTACATTATTGTAGGATTTTTCTTATGACATAAACACCTTACATCTCAGACCATTTCTGTTCCATGCTTCTACAGCAGTTAGAACAATGAGATGCTGGTTACCAGGGCTCTTAAATGTTCCATGGAAAAGGTGGGATGCAGATCACATAAAGCTGCTGTTTGGTGTGGGGGTATTTCCAATACTTTGAATATTTTATTTTTTTCCCAAGCCAGAAGATAAATGCAAACTCCCTAAATGAATTCCAGCTTGAGAATTATAAATCATTTAGCAGAAATTAGTTAAGAAATGACAGTTAAATATTCTATGTAGATAAATACTATTCTATAATTTTACCATTAAATGTTTACATTGTTTGCTTTAGATGTCAAAACATTATCCACTGCAATATCCAATTCAAAATGAAATGTAAAAAAATGGCAGCCTCTAAAAACAAAAGCAAAGGCTGAAAGTGTGTTTCCCACATGAAAATAACTGAAAACATTGAATTCCTGAAGAAGTTTCAGCTGTTGAGCAAATTCATTTTCTAACAGAAAAGCTATCGCACAGCTTTAAAAGATTATTTCTAATAGGCACCCATGGTGTATATCCCTACTAAAGAGCTTTGTAACAGGTATCATAAAAGTCATCTTTGTTTCCAGTTTGAACCAACTAGATTACAATGAACTTAAAGCCTTAAAACAGTTTGGAAGATCTTGTTTACCAGAATCTAAAACTATTAGAAGCTTCTATTCTTCTTCAACAATAAATGAAAAGAAGATATTAAGCAATGCATTTTGGGAATGGGATGTAGATAACGTTAAACATAGCAGAGAGAACACACTAATTTAGAAAATAAAACTTGCACATCATCTATCTTCTGGTCAAATGCATCTCCTTGAAAAATTCATGAAAACATACTTTTTCATGCATTATTTCACTGTACGTAACATCATAAATTGTGTTACCTTGCTGTGGAAATAAAGTATAGACAAAATGGTTGTAATAGTGTCTACTTTTAATTTTAATAAAGGGATTCATGAGGATTTGGTCAAAACATTATTTCATTGAAGGATATGACATACAATAGACCTTAAGGAATTTTATGTCCACTGTGGCTTGTCTTTGGCAAAGTAACAAGACTTCTTTTTTTATTATTATTATTTTCAATGACTCTTTCTTTCTATCAAAGAAATAAGAATGTTGTTCTTTACTATCCAAAGGAATTCTGCTCAGTAGGTTGGAAAAAAAAAAGCCCTGTGTGAATAAGTAGGAATTCTAAGGCAAAGTCTTTGTGACTGTAAGGTTTCAGTTCAATATTTTAAATATCAATAAGACTTTATGACATCTATATCTTAAAGCTGTATTTTCAGTGAGGTGATTTCTTTCTCTTGGAATTCAGAATTTAAACAAGCACAGCAGTAGTCCCATACAGTGTAATGGGAGGACATACAAGTCTACAGCTGGGGCCTAGGAGGGGATCACTGTACTCTACTACCAGACAGAAGTTGCGATACACGGACTTCTGGTGTCTCATGTTGTTACGGAGATAGCACTGGCACAGATCTTAGGTAACGTATTGATGGACATCAATACTGAGAGATCTGTGTTTGCATACCAAGGCCACACTGAGCACAAATGAAGGCTGACTCTGTGCCCTTGTACACAGATGGACATAAAGGGATTCAGAGTTTCAGACTGAAAGTCGAGGGACCGGGCAGAAATCTCTCCTGGCCCATTCTTGTCCCATCTAACGTTTTTCCACCATGCTTAAAAGTTCCCAGGAAAAAAAAAAAAAAAAAACTAAAGGTGTATATTTTTTTTACATATGCAAAAAAGACATTTCCTTTCTCCAGAAAGAGATCTGCTTCTCCACTTCTGAAAATCTATTTCATTATTCTCCTAAGATTGCCTTCAACACCCCACTGTAGCAGGATAAATTTACCTTCCTAATCTAACTGGTTTTATATTTCTTTTATTATAATGCTTTTTCTTTTTAAATATCAAGTTAATGAACTTGTGAATAAGCCTTGTCATCTCTGTCATGTTTCATGAACGTAAAGAAAACCCTCAAGTCCCTTATGTTTCAGTTTCCTGTTCCCTTGACTAGGTAACTTTGAACACACCAGAGCAATCTTCTGCCTTTAGAAATACATTCATTTTCTGCATTCTTCCAGGACTGCTGACATCACTTACAATAAGTAATGCTATTCTTAATACTTTGAGAGGCACTAATTTTTTGCATATGGATGATATGGAAGTCAAGACATAGGTTACACTGGAACCATATTGCTAATGGAAAGTTAGTCTTAAGTAGTCATCCTGTATTCCATCTTCCTCCCATCTCATATACATGTTATATGAAAAATACTGTTAGCCTAATTTCTGAATAATAAACACGCTGATTTCTTCTGTTAATCATCTTGATGGAATTTATTCACAAAAATGCTACTTTCCTCAGAATGAGTGAAATGCTTTTTAATAGATTAAATTATTGAAGCAAAATAATGTGAATCAGAGCAAATAAACTACTACATTTTAATGCATGTTTACAGGTTAATGTACATGTTTAATGCAACATATTTGGAAAAATGTTCATATCATTTATGGTCTGTACATAGAGGCCCACAAAATCCTTAGTTGACCTTCCAAGTCTAATTAAAGATCTATTTTTTCCAGACAACTCCTGGTCAGAGAGATTGCTGAATCCACATTTGGGTCAGAGTTTTGCGTTTGTGTTATTTATAATCTAGATTGATATGTGGCTGTGGGGAAAATATAGACACTTAATAGTTTTTCATAAGTGAAGTGCTATTGACCATTATAGAGCCCAGAGCACACGACTTCAGGAATTTTCATTGCATATATTTTCATCAAAGCACAACAACCTAATGACTGTTCATAGAAAGTTACTTGGGTTTACCACCTCTTCATATTCCGCCCACATCCCTTCCTTCTTTGACTAAAGCAGATTTACAGAGGAGCATAAAAGTACGGGCTTGACTTTAAAGAAGATAATGCCATTGCTGTGGAAAACACGCTGGGACGATATTTAGTTTCTGTGTTTGTCCACTTGTTTAGGTTAGTGCATTTGTAGGAGCAGACTTTGAGAACAGGATTATCTGAGTACATTTCTTTGCATCCCCAATACTATCTCTACAACCCGTGTTGCATCAGAGGTGTGCCTCAGTGGACCTAATTCATCAAATAGATTTTAAATTCCAATCAAATGAAACTAAGCAGTCTTGCTCCTTAGGGACATATCATAGTAAATGAAACACTTGACAATGAAAGAAAGAGATAATAGCAGCCACAGGACTATATTATTCTCACACACATATGTATATAACATACAGAAAGAAAATGCCGTGTGTAGTATGAATAGTAAATTACAACCTCAATAGATTAGCTAAACTGACTGACAAAACAATGTTACCTGAAATGCTGTCAATTCAGAAATGACAAAAAAATAATATCTTTTAGATGGGAAAAAAATGTGTTTCTAAACACATATTTCAGCCTTCAAAATGTATTTGTGCTATTGTGATGTAGGAAAAAAATAGTAAGTCTGTATAACAGAAAAAGTAGATGGGGTAGCAAGCTGTAAAAATGATACTGAAAATATTGTCTTAAAAATTAGTATCCTTTGTTCTCTTCCATGGTGTCATGGTATAATTATATATATAATTACTATATAATTTAATATATAGTAATGTATTAATGTCAGTATCTTACAGCATAGTGCAAAGAAGAATATTAATTTCAGGATAAATGCAGTTTCAGAAATTGCTGACATTTGGAAAACAACTATTTGACACTTGAACCCCTGGGTCAGTTTTACAATTTCTATGAGGTGCCCAGAGCTGAAACACAGTTTATTAAAATGTATTTCCTAACATGAAACAAAGATTTAAAAAAAAATCTGCAGAAATCATAACTGAATTAAAACTCAAAATATTCTTCTGCTGCAAGAATCCAGGTGGCTAACATGTAAATTACCTGCTTTAAAACAAAATCAAATATTAACTGTCTACAATTTGCAGGGAAGGATGCTATGACCAGGCACCAGGTATATTTTGCAAAAGCAGCCCCTTGACCTTTGCGCTCTTCTGTCACTTACCAGATAGGCTGGGATTTAACGTTGGCATAATAGCAACGGGACTGCGCCAATAAGGAATAAAAAGTTATAGTGATTACAGCAAGATATACGTACATTTGACCCAAATTAACAGAAAGCACTCATAACTAACAGAATAACCACCTTCAGTATCCAGCAGGAGCACAAGCAGACATATTTTGGTGTTTATTCAGTGGTTTCTCTTTTTATCCTTCTTCTCTAAAGGCTACACAGAACAATCCCACATTTGAAATTAAATGACTGTTTTAATTATGATAGTTTGTTTTACTGATATAGATATACTCCTCACTTGGCTGATTGTCTGGAGTTTTTCATTCATTATTTTATTACTATTGGTCCCTTAAGATTGTCATACTGAATTTTCCTAGTCTCTGAAGTAATGAATATTGTAATTAAATCTTGGTAAAGGTAGTTCACAGCCAAATGGTGCTCATTTCTTCCAAGCATCTGGTTGCCAATTCAACTTTTAGTTTGCTGGCTTTGATAATTCTTTGACCCTGATCAAAGAACATTTTAGTAGAGCTCTTAGTGGCTATTTACATGAGAAGATGAGAAGTGGAGAAGGAAATGACAGAAAAAGCCAATCAGGCACTAAAATTCTGATGGCTTTTACCACATCTTACTCTCCTCTCCTTCAGAATAATCACAAGGATACAGAAGTGAAAACAGGTGGAGTTAACTAAAAAAGTCTGTTCATTGCCCCAAAGGGACTACAAATTACATTAAAAGTTAGATCCTGTCCTCCTTAATCCCATGGAACTCAGTGGTAGTTTCAAGTAAAGCAGAAGTCAGCCCTATCTGGCATATATATTCATGAAATTAGAATGAATACCTAAATTTAGTGAGAGCTAGTTAATGCAGATGCCAAGGAACAATTACCACATGAGAGCTGAACTGATGTCATGCTGTGATTTTAACTCTTTCAGGTGCCATGCAATCTAATTCACATTATATTTTGGACAAAACCACATCAGGGCAATAGTAGAACGAACTAGAAGGGACACAGATCGTTCCATAATGTGGGAGATGCAAGGAGAGGTCTGGTAAGACCTGCAATGGGGAAAGAGCTGATCTCCAGTCAACCTCCGAGATAAGAGAAACATGCCTGCGAGAGCTCTGTTGGAGGCTGGCATAGAGAACGACTGACTTAAACAGAGAACGCGTCTAGAGGATTTTGAGATGAATGAATGGAGAGAGAAGCTGTATGGAAGGAGGATATAACAGGATTCATAAGAAATGAATGAGCAGAAGATACAGACTTACTGTGTTGGGGGACACAGGCTAAGGAGATAAGCCAGGGTACCTGTCCTCATATCAAGCGTAGTCCTTTCCAGAGCCTGAACAGAGCTCACAGTTTAAGCTTTCTTCTGTCAGAAAAGCTCCATAGAAAACTGGGTAGAGGGTTCGATATTCCACCCTGTTTACCCAGGAGTTTAATCAGAGGGAAGCAGCATAATCTACTTTTCTAGTGTCAGAAAGTTTTGGATCATACTGCAAAATCAGCATGTGCAGTCTCAGAAAACTGCTGTGACCTGGAGTAGACTGCCATTTTAGTAAACAAGTTCAAAAAATGACTGCACCTTGCTCATACCCAAAGGGACCACAACAGAGAGGGAGGCAGAATGGGCTCCCACCTTCAAGATGATGTACACAGACCATAATTACCTCCTGGCTGTACTCTTTCAATTTAGGTAGCAGGGTACAAGTCAGATATATATCTCTGGCACCAATACTACCTCCCAAATCACAATTTAGGCATATTTGTCTATTCAATTTCTAAATACATACACTTGGGAGCTTACAGTGATCTGCAGAAGAACTGAGCACTTGCAGCTTTCAGTAAAGTTAGTGGAAGAACCGCTTTGGGGGTGGAGGACAAACTCTAAAAGGGTCCTAAATGTCCTAAATGTAAGAATCAGCATTATCGGATATTTTTGACTTTATAACTCCTTAATTTATAAGATCTAGATATCAGCTTCTTGAACTAGGCAGGGACTGGAAAAATGCATCAAAATTAGCAAAAAACTTGATCTTTCTATTGATGAATACCTCAGAAATTAATAATTCTGTCTTGACAGCCAAGTTTGAAATAGCATGCAGTAAATGAACTCAGATATACATATAGATCAATAAGATGGAAGGTAATCAGTGTTGTGTTATAAGTGAGCAACCCTCTGGACTAAGTAAAACAGCCAACCTAATGAAAAAATATTATGAGATCACACCCTGACAGGTGAGATTTTTGACCCTCCATAATTGCAAATATTTATTAAAAGGCTAGATAAATATTTTTTAGGAATACACAGTACAGATTATTTAATTTAATTTTGGGCCCATGGCAGAAATTAGGGGAGATCAAGATCTCACCTAGTCCTATAATTTTGTGACTCAAGACTGTATTCCAATGTCTACACATAGGAAGGAAAAACCAAAAATATTTGGGCAACCTTTTCCAATCTTTTGCTAACCTCTGGCAGATTGACTTCATTAAAAACAATTTATTTAGGTCCCAATTCTATTCTTTAATAGGAAAGCCTCATCATTTGGCAAATACAAACCAGCATGTTGACAGTCATCCTGTGTACATAGATAGAAAGATATATAGAGAGAGAGGGATGTTAAAAACCCCACATTTTCCTCCAAGCAATTTTAAAACTCAAATTGCATATTTAGGTAGAATGTTCGCAGTCTTAACAATATCAAAATATTGTATATGTAAGTATGCACAAATAAAAGCCTCCCGAGTGCAAGTAAAACATTTGCAAAAAATGAGGACCCGTATGTTTCAATAGACAACTTTAAATTTTTAGAATAAAACATCATATGTCAGATAAAAATACTTAATCTATTGATCTAGTTATTAAGAAGGCTTTTCAAATGACTATAAAAATACCAACAACATCCTCTTGTTCTCCCAGACTGCACATTAATTTTCTCTTGGTGGTCATTACCTTATTCATGCCTTCCGAAGAACGACATGCTGTTGTGACATTACCAATGTAAAGCTTCTCTCTCTCTCTAAGGAAAGCGCATCTCCAGAACTTAACAATTCAACAGGCTGAACCATCATATACTGTTTTCTTGCTAAAAGTATGCCTATTTCTCTGATCTTATAAACAGCAGAGTACTACAGCAAACTAAAACAATCCTTAGACAGGCAACAGAAAACAAGCCATTCCACCCATATGCTCCTTCCACTTCAGAGAGCACTTGCGGAAACTCAGCCCTAAACCAGCAGAAATATACCTAAAATGTTAAATATGGTTTTCCTGGACAATGAAAGGCTTACAATCCACAGTTTCCCCCCCTGCCCCTCGCAAAAAAAAACCCCAACCAACCAAACAAAAAAACCCAATGCATTTTGGAGAAGATTTTTAAGTGGGAGTTTTGTAGTTCAAACAAATTAAGGTGCCGAAGTTGTTAGCCTTCGAGGAGTTGCAGCACTGTCACAATGGGACACTTGCCACAAGCCCACACCTACCTATCTAATACGATTAGCTAAATAGCAAATCATGCTGTGTGCCTCTGGCATCTGGCACTGTCTTATAATGGCACTGTACCAACACTTCTATTATGTTGCATTACAGGCACAAAAAACTACACTATGTATATACACTATACTCTTTCAATACTTCCAAAGAACACTGTCCACTTACAAGCATGATTATGCTTCTAATAACTTCAGTATTTTGGTAAGGACTAAACAATCATTAAATAGTAAACACAGTAACAAACCAAAAGTAGAGCTCTATTGATACAGAAAAAACCTACATTATTTGAAAAAAACCAGATAATTAAAGTAGTATCTTATAGAAAAGAGATCTTAAGGAGAAGCTTGTAGCAGCTTTTGGCACAAATCAGAATGTACTACTGGCGATGAAACACCTGAAAACTTCTTGAAGAGAGATCTTACTGTATGGATAGAATAAAACCAGCACTATGTAAGATCTTGTTCAGCATTCACAACCAATGCATGGAATCATTTCATTTTCCATTTTACCTATATGTTCTACTGAAATTATAAATTACAATTTTCTTTTGTGTACCATGTCCAATCATTTTATATAAAAGATACCAAGTTGCAATAAAGTAAGCAACTATTATCCTCACAATGTTAATAAATATCTATGTGCATGCAACCAGACCAACTCACCTTGGATTGCTCAGATTCATCTGATTTTGGTTGATGACTAGATGTATCATCAATTTGTAAGACATACGTCAAATGGCTGTCATCTTTTGAGTTCTTGAGAAAAAAATTAATCCACTGTAACAATAACTTTGAGCCCAGATTCCCTCCATTTTTCAATGTCCACAAGGTCTAAGAGGAGTTATCACCCTAGTTTTGCATCAGTTCAGTCACAACTTTAGGATGATCAGCCTACCAAGAAATGAGAACAGGAAAATGAAGCTTAGATCCCCTTATTCCATCCATGATTCTCCTTTGGAAAACTTTCCCCTAGAACCCAAACGACAGCTTTCTTGTCTTCTTGACAAGAATATGACTGCCTTATATATCATTCATGAATTTCTGTACCACAGGATAAAGCACAACTTCCTTTAATAGTTAGGATACAATTAAAATGGAACATGAAAACTATGCAGAAATATATAAGCCAGGCTCACTGTTGACATTTGAGTCAACGTCCCAACCGAAACAGCCAGCCTTAGTCCAATTTACAGTGATAAAGTATTTATGTATCACACACACGTATTGCAATGACCTGAAGCAGTTATGTTTTCAAAGAACATCAAGAAGAATATGATCCCTCCTAGTGCAACTGTTGGCTCTCTTTTATTACGACTAATGAGAACAAATTCTACCCAATCCTAGACCAAGTGGAAAATTCGGTTAGCTTGACAACAATGATATGATTACCAAACCATATGGCTTCCAAAAGCTCACAATCCCTTCCATTCAATAACTATAGGAAATTATTTTTATTTCAGTGCATAAGATGCTCTCAAATAGCATCATAAAGTGACTTCATAGAACAAATAATTAATAGTAAAAATGACCCTCAGAAAAAATCTCTCAGTATATCTCAGCATTTTTTCTAGCTTTCTTATAATACTCATCACAGTCTACCCTTTCGGTTCTATGGTTTTACCTTAGTAATCAGGGGGACGGGAGGAGGAAGCATCTTTTACATTCTTTTCTAATACATACAACATGAAGTGCTCAGGATTGCAGAGACCAATGCCCTGATGGGTTTTTCTAATATTCTTACACACGGTCTCTCACAAGACTAAACCCAAGATGACAGATGGTGGTTTCTCTACCTCATCGATAATTACATTCCACTTCTCTATTCAGGGCTTGAAAATATTTCTTTGCTGCCCCCTTAATATTTTTGATCAGCAGAATTATTGCAAATAGCAAGGCAAACACAGAAGTCTGAGCAAGATTTGACTCATTCAAAGTCAAAACAGCAGTAACAAAGTAATTTGGGAAGAGGTCTATCTGAAAGGAGAGCAGGTTTCTAGCCCTAGAC
Source organism: Alca torda (assembly GCA_008658365.1). Classification (NCBI taxonomy): domain Eukaryota; kingdom Metazoa; phylum Chordata; class Aves; order Charadriiformes; family Alcidae; genus Alca; species Alca torda. The sequence continues at coordinate 12,386,953 of CM018087.1, read as the reverse complement.
AAAGTCCCTTGTAGATCAATTTTACCCCGAACAAATATCCCCCAGGTTCCCCAACCCCTGACGAGTATTTCCCAGGAGCATTCAAAAGCCCGAGGTTCTCCATATTTTTTCAAGTTACATTGAAATATCAACTTTTTTTCCCTACCTATACAGTGTTAGGCTATGCTCCCTTCCTGCCTTCACCAAGGTTAGGAAACAACACATAGCTTGGGGAATCGGATGTATCCATTAGACAGCTAATTAGACCAAAAAGGAGAGTGTAAAAAAGAAACTGAATATGCAGTTAATTGAAGTCACTGGGTTTTTGGTGCTGAGACAGATGAACTGCTGGCAGAAAATCATGCTGAGTGAAGCCAAGGCTGAAGACTTTTAAGGCAGCAATTGTACACACAGAAATTTCTCTTGAACCAGGAAAATGCTGGATTAACTAATTCTATGGGAAATAAGGCAACCCATTCCACCCAGTTGAAAAAATAGACAAGGAAGACCTGAAGTAAAATGATTATTCTCAGTTCCAGTTACTAACTTGTTTCGTACCTCAGGACTGCTTGACCAACATGCACTATGATTTTTTATTCTAGATGTCACACTAAAGAGCGGCAGAGTTTCTCTCCCTCAAGATCCCTGCAGAAGAAAAAGTGGCAGAATTAGATTTTATTTCCTGTCTTTCTTTTGTTTGGCTTTATTACTTAAAAACAAGATGGATTCCAAATTTCGTACAGGATTTTTTAGATTTTTGAATAAAAGATGAAGTTTTTTTTATGAAAACATGTTTCTGAATATGTTTTAAATTATATCCTCCCACTGAGCAATGGTACATTAAGAAAATGAAGAACAGTTTATAAATTTTCAAGTACAGGAGAAGTGCAGAGAACAAGAGAAAATACACAACTTATCAAATAGGAATTTGGCTAGTACACTCAGCCCCAATCCTTCTCAAAAATATACACATGGTGGGAAGAGGAGGGCATACTACATCACAAGTGGTCAATTTTAGCTTGGCAATTCACGTAAGTCTAAGCAAACCATACTTCTTTTAAAATTGGTGCTCAAGGCATCTCTATTTTTTAAGATTTAAATAATGCAAAACTGTATCTTCCATGAGAGGATTCTTAGTTGGATTTGGAAACCTGCATATGTAGATATGCATATAAAATTTTTGAGTTTGTTCTTCCATGGAAACAGTAGGGAAATTACACTGAGGAATTTGATTTATGTTTCCATTTGCTGACAGCCTTTGCAAAGTGATACAATGCCTTATTCTATGAACTCCATCCTCATTATAATATCTCACTTGGGAGTCAAATGTTTTAATCATTACAGAGGATGTAGCAATTCAAGTGGTCATAATGAGATTAATAAAGCGAGAAGGTCCTTCAGATAGAACCTTATGTCATGTTAGGCCTTATTAGAAGAAGAAAGTATCTTGCTGCTGTATAGCATATTCTGAAGGGATCGTCAATAACTGTCCCATCATTGTTCATTAATTGTGATTCACTGCTTTGAGAAATTTATGTTTCATCTAGGAAACCAGAACCCTAGAACTTATTTCATTTAGGATGCTGCAAATTCATACTACCCTACAGCAAATTTCAGGATGCCAAAAATTTAAGGAAGTTTCCTCTAATTAAGGTGTTCGGTACTGGGGGGAAATTAAGTTGGCCGCTCCTGACCTACCGGCAATAACACACTTTGCTGATCTGCAAACAGATAATTTATTCCTCAGCTGATACCGATTCCTGAAGCTACATAACCGGCTTTCTCCTCCGCCGGGAAGAACACTATCCTCACATTAATTAATCTCTCTGAAAACACTCCTTGCATGCCAGGCCCTCAGTTAGCATATTTGCCGTACAATCACAAGCCCATGAGTGAAAATATTTTTAAGTTTCACTAAATTTATAGCTAGCTGGTAATACATTTGTTTGACTTCAACATCCCTGCTAATATTCAAATGGAAACTAAGGGAATCTCTTCACAAACCAAACTCTCTCCTATACCACATTTTCTGACTAAATACATGATAATATTTAACAATTTACCTTTGTGCTTAGAGTGACAGGCAGTGCAGCGGGTCAGGGCCACATACACCCATGCTGCCAGGCTACGGCAAGTGCTGCCAGCTCCCGCAAGGGCGGGAAGCACGGTGGGCAAGGCAGGCCCAGAGCTGGTGGCCAGCTCCAAATACCAGCCCAGGTCACAAGGCAGTAGTGAGGGAGGTCCAAGGCCAAGCCGGGAAATCACTCTGTGGGTCAGGGCTGGGCTGTGGTGAGAGTTGGCCAGGTCCATGGAGATGAGGTCAAGATGGGAAGCCATCCCAGGGCCGGGGTCCAGGCCCTAGGCCTGGCCGAGCTGCAGAGACTGGTGCTGCAGGCACAGCTCAGGCAGGCGCTGGAGGCCCAGGGCTCAGCTGAGGGGCTCGGGGCAGGCAGGGGCTCCAGGCCCAGGGCTCAGCTGAGGGGCTCGGGGCAGGCAGGGGCTCCAGGCCCAGGGCTCAGCTGAGGGGCTCGGGGCAGGCAGGGGCTCCAGGCCCAGGGCTCAGCTGAGGGGCTCGGGGCAGGCAGGGGCTCCAGGCCCAGGGCTCAGCTGAGGGGCTCGGGGCAGGCAGGGGCTCCAGGCCCAGGGCTCAGCTGAGGGGCTTGGGGCAGGCAGGGGCTCCAGGCCCAGGGCTCAGCTGAGGGGCTCGGGGCAGGCAGGGGCTCCGGGCCCCAGGTGAGGCTCCTCACAGCCATTAAAGCCTATTAGCACCCTCAGGGCTCTGACACACACATCCTATTGACACATTCTCTTTCATTTTGCAAAAAAGGAGGAGGAGAGGGAAGAATTGGGGGAAAAGTCTCACAAAACAATGCAATTTATGAGAAAAGATGGAAATTTAAATCTCAGTATCATCTCCTTGCTCAAACCCTGCTATCTAGCAGAGCAGAGCATGCCGTGCTGCCCAGAACAGCTGCCAGGCGCAGATTCACAGGTGAAAGGAAAGGAGATGTCTCATCAATGCTTATAAATATCTAAAAGGCGGGTGTCAGGAGGATGGGGCCAGGCTCCTTCTGGTGGTGCCCAGTGACAGGACAAGAGGTAACAGGCACAAACTTGAACACAGGAAGTTCCACCTAAACATGAGGAGGAACTTCTTTACTTTGAGTGTGGCAGAGCCCTGGCACAGGCTGCCCAGAGAGATGGTGGAGTCTCCGTCTCTGGAGACATTCACAACCCGCCTGGACGCGTTCCTGTGCAACCTGCTCTGGGTGACCCTGCTCTGGCCAGGGGGGTTGGACTAGATGATCTCCAGAGGTCCCTTCCAACCCCTACCATTCTGTGATTCTGTGAGATGAGAAGGGGGCTGGAGCCAAGGGTTCATGAGGGGAGCTGGAGGGTGGTTCCTGTCTCCAAGGGGCAGCCTTTCTCTTGGGCAAGCATCATGGCAGACCGGAGGTAGCCCCAGGAAAGGGGCCCTCAGCCCCATTGACCCTCGTCCTCCCAACACTTGGGCACGTTTCAGGCCACAGGCCCCTCATGAACAAACCTGCTGTATTTGGCCACAGTGGCCTCCTGATGTTGCCTGTTGCTCGGGACTTATAAAAGCAGGGGCCTGTGCAGCTGGCCACAGTTTGCCGAGCTTCCTGGCCCTCCGATGCCAAGCATGGCTGGAAGGAAGAGGAGCCGGACTAGCAAGGTGGATGGCTGCCCACCTTGGCATGGGATGCTGCCCCACGGGTGGGATTTGTCCTGCTGAGCACAAGACAGTGGTCCTCCCACATTTAGCAGGGGGGTCGGACTAGGTGATCTCTACGGGTAACCATTCTGTGATTCTGTGACTGTGGCATGATGGTTCAGGACCAAAAAAAAGATGATTTGCTGTAAAATAATTACATACCCACATACAGACTGATGTCTCTGAATAACAGCAGTGCAAAGGAAGGTGGCATCCCTTCATTTTCTTGCAGACCTGATCAATAAGTAAGGAAGTCTCGCAAAAATTCGAGTCTCACCTTAAAAACAGAAAATAAGCATGCAGATATTACAAATTATTCTTTCCTTCTTTCTACATTAAACACCATGCAAGGTTGTTTAGAAAAGTATACCTATTTGGGAGAGACTCATTTTAAGCACGTGCTTAAATAACATCCCGAAATTTCACTTGAGACCTCTGTCATATTTGAACACAAATCTGCCTAATAAAACAGCAGTTATGAGACCTGATCCTCAAAATAGTGTGGACTGAAAACATTTCAATGCATTCTTCAAACAGTAAGTAAATTGTTGCACTGATCTTGTGAATTACTTTAAGTTTTCCTTTGATTTTGAATTTTGATGCTAGAGCAAAAGTAGATGTTTCCACTGTCAGCTGTCACAATCATCCTTTAAATAGTTAAAATGTAGTAGTATACACAAGATATTTATTCGAAGGAACGTACGTTCAAGGAAAAGACAGAACTGCTACCTGAGGAAGGACACCAAGCGATAAAACTGGTCATTTCTAACCAAGATAGATTTTCCTCACTCAGAAACGATAGAGAAGCATCTGTCCACAGCAGCACAGAACAGCAATTAAGAGTATAATGTATACCTTGCATGGCATTAAAGCCTCAGGCACTTCTGTTGAGAGCATTCTGTAAGCCATGAGAACCCCTATGTGCATATTTAATTCATCAGGGAATTGTATATCCAAGTAGTTACTTAAAGTTAATCCCCCATAAGCCAGAATGGCAAAAAATTCAATTTCTAGAGTTGGAGAAAGTTTTTGATGTACACACAGGCTACAAACTGTCATCCTAACAGAACTTTTCCCTTCCAGACATCCAAGGTAGTATGTTCAACCTTCCAGTCTCCGCTGCAAGTATTTCCTGTAAGTTTAAGGCAATACTTATAGAAGAGTAAAAGAAATAAATTAGTTGCATCAAGGCATACTTACAATACCATAATGTTACAACTAGAACTTTTGCTGACCTGCCCAAACCACACTTAACCAAGCTGCTTCAAAATCTGCTAGAAGAATAACACGAAGCGCCATGCAGGCTAACCACCCTGGTGTTCAACTTGGTGAGTCAACCAGTATGCTGAGGTCTTCGCCAGGACGAATATGATGTTTAGAGGATGAGGGAGGGGGCAGGGAAGGAAGTAAGGACTCCTCCCTGGGAAGGGAAGTCTTGGTTACGCTTAGGTTAGTTTTTACACATTCCTACCACTTTCTGCTTCCCTCTCATGGGATGCCAGCCACTGCAAGTCAGGTGCCGATGTGCCTGCCCCCAGCCTCAGATGACACCAGGATGTGGATTGTCACCCAATGATCCCCAGAGCTGTGATGCACCAACAACCCAGGGCTGCGAGCCCTTTCCCGGCTCTGGCACTCGCAAAGTTGAAGGTACAGACAAGGAGGCCACAGGCACAAGGCTGCTGGACACTGGAAAACAAGTCCCAAACAGCTCCAGCCAACACAAGACCAGACAGCTCTTGGGGCCCTTCTCTCCGTGACAACGCAAATCTATGGCCTTTTACTGACAATGGCAAAAATACTGATTTTCTAATCCCCTCTTCATAGAAATCAGTGAACCACAGGCCTTCACCCAGGAGCGCAGCAAAGACATTGCAAACTCTACAACCCCTCAAGGATTCTACATCACAACTGAGCAACATATCTGCCCAGCGTGCTGGCTTTTTCCTGTCTAAGCTTGCCTCATGCCAACCTGCGTAGGTCTGAGTGAGGCTCACGTTTCTTTATCACCCATGCACAGCCATTACTTCACCTGGTAAGTGATTGATTTTTATAGCTAATAGAATTTTCACAATCAGCAAAACCACTATGATTATGTAAGTTACAACTACAGGTTGTAAAGTTAAGTTCAAAATTCCTGCAGTTGTTGCAAATGCGTGTTAGTTTTAAGGATACAGTATAATTAAAATCACACCTTATGAGGAAGGTCATAATCAATAAGGTAGTTTATAACAATTTCTAAGCACTGAGTAAATATACAAACATAATTAGTTCCCACATATACAATTACAGATTGATTAGAAAATACCAATTCCATAATCACACTTGGTCAAATTTTGATCTAAGAAATTGCCTGAAGTTTGAAAACTAATACCTTCTTATGTATCATGCATACATTAAGCTGCTGTTTGCTGGCAGCTTCTCTAGAGACAGTTTGGAATATCTCATTTGGCGGGTAGCTTATTCTTGTAGATATATATCTCAGAAATATCATAACACATTTCCAAAATTACCAAATCAGCCCCTTTGTAACAAAAAGAACTGTTTCTATCACATTCCAAAGTGATTAAATACCTTACGTATATGTAATATTTGGATATTTCCATAACTGAGAATTTCCACACCACTTGTTAATCACTATGTTTTAAAATATCCCCAGGACAGCACAAAGTGAAGGTACAGTCTTTCCAGTCCTGGTCTTACAGAGCTACCCTTGGTTGTATGATTTAAAAAAAACAAAACCAAAACCAACACACTTTAAAACAGTAAACTTTTTTTAAATACTTGATCAATTCACCTTTGTTTCTTACAGCTCTGAAAATACCATTTTATAAACACAATAAATTTCATCCATTTATAGATTATATATAAAATGTTACAAAAATAGGCTTTGTATATTGGTGATCTACTACTTATAATCATTATTAATAATAGGAGGAATGTCTATCTTCACCCAAGGGAACAAGGCCGCTCTTGTTTGGATACAGAAACACCTGAAACTGGATCTATATTTTCTTATAGCATATTCCTTATGCATATTTTTCTCTGATTTTAACTTCAGCCGTGACAACTGACCTGGAAAAACCCTTATAGGTTTGTTGTTTTTCTTCAAATATGCATATTAGCTAATAGAAAAAAAAAAGAAAAACCAACTAACACAAAGTTAAACAATACATAATTAATGATAGTCAAATGGCTGGAATGGAGTACTTACCCTTCTGTGATACCAATGGAATAGAAAAATAGTTAAGACTTTTAATGAACACCTACCTTAACACCTACATAAAGCATCTCCCACTATAAGGTTTTCTGGTGATATTAAGGCTATTTAGTATGTTGGTTTCTGCAGTGTCTATTAATAAGTGCATTATTGTTACTTAATAAATTTTACTGAATATTCTTAAAAACTGTTTATTAGTCTTCTATTATTGTTTGTTAACCTTTAGTTCAATCTTTCCTTTGTAAAAAACTTCATTTTAGCATTGATAGTAGTTAGTGATATTTGTACATAGATTTCACCATTCCCTTTTTTTCCTTCTCATTTACAATTCAAAGACACAGTTTTTAAACATATGAATTAAACCCACTTATTATAGGATTAACTTCTGACTTTCAGAGTTAACTCTATCCCAGTCCAGTTCAAACTACTTACATTCTGAGAGCACTGCATACTGCTCTGTTTAAAAACCTGCTTTTTTCCCCCCCTTCTCCTTTTTGATATCCCTTATCACCTTCTGCTCATCTCAGAATTACCCCTGTTTATTAGACCTATTCTGCCAGTTATACCAGCAATTGGTATCACTGTCCCATCTATTTTAGTTTAACCAGTCAGTATTTCTCACATCCTGTGTCTTCAGACACTGCAGCAGGACATTGCACACCGGCAGTCACCGCTCTCCCAGCACCTTTGGCTGCACATTTCACCATCCTTCCCCTTCTTCCATTCCTCCACCTTTTATTTTTACAGTGAGCTGAGCAGCAATGAGCATTAAAGGATTTGCTTTGAAAATACCCAATGTTTCATTAACAGGATCATAAGATCTTTTAACTTTTTACTCCTCTGAAAAGGGATCGTCATTTGGGTCCAAGTACCCACTGTGATGCTCATCCCCTTGACAGGAGGGTGCTTTAGAAAAGGCCATGGTCACGCCTTGCTTTGTTCCTGGTGTTCTCCTCTATAAAGCAGTCTGGGGTTTTAACCACTCAAAAGTCTTCTTGGCCTTTCTATAAATTTAAACTGGTAAAAAGTTAGAGGGGACAGGCATAACAGAGCAACAACATTCAGATCATGCAATGACAACCACCAATAGAAGTTTCTGAATGGTAGAAGTGCTGCATGAAAGGGACACTCAGTTGGAAAAGCATTTCTTCCAAAATTCAGTGGAGTTTAGCAATAGAGGGAAATCTCGCATTCCATCATCATAGTTAATAGTGACATCCCAGATTATCCACAAATCCTGTAAATCAGGATAAGGACATCTGAAAGAAGTTGGGGGTTGGCAGTTTTCTCCTGCCACACCTTGCCAGCCCCACTCTTTTGCAAGATTTTTCCAAAAAATAGGGTCCTCTGACACTACTGTAGTAAAAATAAAGGACATGAGCCAGGATGTTCTGGGTAAGATTACAGAATTCCTTTCATACCCTCCACTTCATGCTCAATCCACTAAAATAAAATTTAAAAAAGCTTGATACACTTAACTTGTATATGTGACTCTTGCAAAATAAGCAAAATATCAAGCTCTCATCACTCTATTATTAAGCAAAAGAAAAGTAGCTGGAAAGCATAAACAAACTTTAAAAGATTGACATTAAGTATGATTCTGTAACTAACGTAAGTTTACTAGTCCACTAAGTATTTTGGTTTGCAAAAACACGGTTTAAACAAATTCTTTCATAAATTTTTTTTATCCTATTTCTTGGGCTGAAATAACAATACAGTATTTTAAGAAGTCTGCATCCAGTTTTGAATGTGGACAAGATCCATCATAAATAAAATATGCCGAACAAAGACATCTGGGGCATGATCCTCTTGTATCTTTATAAGCAAAAAAAGAGTAAGTAGGGAAAACTGCTACTAGTATATAGTTATTGCATCCCTACCATAATGTGCATACATTTAAGTTTTATTAGCAAGGGTAAATGGGCATAATTTGACATTTATGCTTCTTCGACTTCAGCAATATTAACAGCAACAAAATTTAAAAAGGCTTTAAAACATGCTAAATTTGGAGTTTGAGCACACAAGGAAAACTGAACAAACACTTTAATTTAATTTATTCCATTTTACCAACAGAGTTTAATGGCTCTAATAATATTGCCAGTAATGCACATGCTTATAATAACCAGAACTATAGCTTCTGCCTAATTAGTATATGAATATTAACATTACAAAATACTATATTTAAGTATTACTAAGTACTGCCTTATTTATTTATCTAACCTAAATTGCATGCAAAAGTCATCCTGAGATTTTACTATATTGCAAACATTAGTACAATACCAAAAAGACAATTCTGTTTAATTTAAAACATTAAGGCTGAAACATGGAGGAGGGGGAAAAAAGTCACACAACTTTTACTTATTTATATATGATCACCAGACACCACAAGTACCTCTGAATCCTGCTATCCAAGGGGGATATTATATTGCCTATATGTGAGTATTATCTAACCAATAGGCGATTGACTGGCTATCTGGAGTTTGAAATATTTTCAGTCCTGAATTTCCCTGTTGTTAACAGATAATAACTAGAGGTCAACAATGCTCCCTAAACAACTTTCAGGATATTGGTTCTTTTCCTCAAATTCAAACCAAACCAAACTAGACTTCTCCACTTTAATCATTCAAGTGAGACAGATTCTCAGCAGATGTTAAAATAGCGCAGAACTACTGAAGACAAGACTCAAATAGCAAGCCTCTGAATAAAATAAATTCTTGGACCAGCACAGCCAATACAGGGTTCATGTTTCAGAGTCTTGGCTGTTCTGGATATGTAAATGCTGTTATGATTCAAAGTCAATGAGCAGAGTCCAAATTATTACAAAATGAACCAAAAAATCTAACTCTGATGCCCGTCTGCATCACATGATGACGATGAGCAAAGGATTACCTGAGCTGCTGCCAGCCACAAACTGTCCCGTGCCAAAATGCCCATTCTAACACAGCTACATTGCTCTGGGACCTAAGTTTCTGACTCCACATACAGAATCTGCGCTGCACCACATACTGACTGGTGCTTGCGTGGTATTTTGTATCCTGTTTCACAGCCAGAGCAGAGATCTGGTGCTTGCCACAAGCAGTTATGGCACGTAATAAAAGTCAGAGTCGTATTAATCTGCAAAGCACTCCTTATATTTTCAATTATGCAATGGAGGTGATTACTAGCTTCCAGGTATTGTTTGAAACTGACATTGATTTGGAATTGCAACCTATTTTTTTAGACTCTAATTAAGCAGCAGCCAAATAATCCTGGTTCTGAGAAAATGCCTGAGCCAGAATACAGGGCTATATACAGACAGACACTTGATTCTCCTTTTTACCTCTTTAACATTTCTTCTCTTCTCCGGAATTCATCTGTCAAAAAAATTAGAATAAATTTCTTCAATGATTTGCACTTTCCACAGGCAGTTCTGACATTTTTGCTAGGCAACACCATACCTTAACACACAATTTCCTCTAGAACATCATTCACATCAGTATAACAAAAAGAGATTGTTTTTAGAATAAGTTTTCCCTGAATCATATGCCACAATCAAAGACAGGGGAAAAAAAAAAAGGAGATATTTGGAGGACATAAGAAAGAGAGTTTCTTTTTTGTATCTGTGCAAAAATCACATCTTTCTCCTAAGGTTTCCTACTATTAATGTTAATAACTATTGAATAATTTTCCGCAGTATGGGTTTCAGATTTGGACTTTGAGATTCTACAGAGAATGACAATTGTCTGCCTACATTTTTTTTATTATTTTTGACCTAGTGAATCTGTACCTATCCAATCTGAATTTGTTTACTTAGATGTAAGTCCAGTGAGCCAGTGAATATGGTGGGAGCTGGATTCCATGCAGTTACTTCTGACAACTAATTTTCAGCTGAGTTTCATCTGGATGGGATTTTATTTCAATAAGAGGTCAGCTCCTGGACTTCAACAGACATAGGGCCATTTGGGAAGTAAGTTTTCAAAAAACCTCCTTAAATTTGAAGCTTCAATAGAAAGTGATATGGAGCTCTGGATTTGTTTCAGAGATAAGTGATTAAATGTTTGTGTTCATAGAAATTACAATGAATATGCACAATGCAGAAGCCATCTGCTGTAACAGTCTTATAAGAGATTAAACACTGAGATACTGGAAAAATCCTATGGGAATATCTTGCACAATTGGAAGCTAGTGTTCTAGTGCACATAGCAGCACGAGGAATAAAAGAAGGCATTGCACGAGTTCTTTAATCACAAATCCTGTGAGTTTTCAAAAAAGGTCCTGCATATTATTGATTTATATTGGCCTGTGTTGTAAAGAAACAATCTGCGAAGGCAAGAAACAGCCAAGCCTTTTACTTATCAGAACTGATGGGTTTCTTTTGTAATCACAGAAGAATCCAAAATAAAAGCCCAAAGTACACCTAAGATAATTATCTAGGATTCCTCTTCATCGAGGCCTGTGAATCTGTCCCATCTCATCGGTCAAACTACCAGGAACATCATTCCTCAAATAGTATTTTTAGTAGCTCTTGCTACTACTCAGTCTCTACCCTAAATATTTTATTGGGACTGGAGAAATCTGAAATGAGTGTACAATATACAATTAGGAAGAAAACACATTTAGCAACGGATAAAGTAATATTTGCAAGGAAATATTTTATAATTATTGATATAACAAAGTGAAATATTTGTTTTGTATTTTCAAGCATGCTAAAACTTCAGAAAATACAGGCAGTTTTGTACAAACCAGACAGTTTAGAGTAACTCTCTATCCATTACACACAAAATTAATATTAAGAAACTTTCCATGCAATATTCCATCCTTCTACTCCAGATGGCTACCATCTAATAACTATCTATTTGCATTAATTTGCTGAATTATACTTCTTACTGACACATACTTCCTGCAAGAGAGAACATCTTGTTTTGTCAAAAGTGTCCATAAATCATAAAATTCTGCTTTCTAAGTTTTGCATGCTGCGGGCTAGCTAAAAGATACTGTTTCTTTTTTTATTCCAGAAGAAAGCATCAGCTTTGAAATACAGTGGCATTAGATAATACTCTTCAGTTTTCCAAAACCCTTCTTCAAAAGCTTTGTGAACTACAGAATACAACTAATTCACCTGAGAAATACAGCTTCTAAAATTATGTATGACATTAAAGAGCTTTTCAAAACACTGGCCAAAGACTACATCATGATGTCTGTGGAACTGGAAGCAGATCAAGCAAATTGTTTGACTTGCGTCCTGGCCAGGCTATCAGGTCAAGCTTTCTCTTGTTAAGAAGTGCTGTAGGATGCTTAATAACCAACCAGGTTAAGAACTCTGACCTCTTAAATTTCCAAGGCTATACTTGCTCTGTAGTTGTGATTCATCTAGACATGAGAGGTAATTTTAACAAAAACAAAACCAAACCAAACCCAAACCCACCCAGAACCCCAAACCAAACTAAAACAAAAAACCAAGACACACCACCAGACTGAATGGCCTTAAGACATTCACCACACACCAAGCCAAAACCCTGGGTAGGTAGCCACAGGCTCAGTCCCATGTTGTCAAGGATACATTGTTCTAGCACCTATGCCACCCCGCTGCATAGTTGAAGAACACCTACACAAGCTTCACACAAATGGCAGAGACATACCCCAATAAACTCAAGCCTACATATCCCTAACATTAGGAAAAATGAGAGCATGAAGATCACCTGTTGGATCACCATACCATATGTAACTTTTAAACTTCTGTTTGACCTCTTCACCCAAGAAAATACCACAGAATTTCCATCCATTTTTTCCTCTAAAAAATTATACAGGATCAGTGGGTCTGAAAATATTAGATATCCAAGCTAATGGTGCTAGACATTTCTACTTGTGGTTGAAAAATGTTAAGGTTTCCAAGACTGCTGTTTGTTCTAATTTCTCCTTATTTCCAATAGGAATTTGTGCCCTATATAATGCAACCCTTACTAGAAAACTTTCCCAGGGTCACCCCCTTGCCAATGAAATTATTTGACATCTATTGCTGCACAGTCTACCAGTGAATCTACTGTGCTATTCATTGTATCACATCACTTCTCCTCTAGAAAGGAGCCTCACTGTAGTGCAGCACAGAAACACGCACCTAGTAATTTTTTCTTGGGAATCCTTCCATTATCCTTCTAATCCTGTGTTATTTTGCTACTGCTCCTTGAAACACTTCCAAAACAAAAGGATTTTTCTCAGAAGAGTCAGAAGAAAACCAGTTAAACTCTTATAAGAAGAGCATTATTCTTACTTAGCAGTACTACCGCATTTGCATCTATACTCTGTTTCAGCCATTTTGGTTCATAAAAAAATAATTGAGGTTCTGTATTTTGAAACACAAAACAAGAAGAAAATCACAGAAAACAAGAGCCAAACATAATGAACCCTGATAAAAAAAAAATATCAACCATATTAGAGCTTTGCAGTTCGGTATGACAGGTGAGTATTTCTTTTCTTCAAAGACCCCAGTAAATCAGAAAAACAGTGCTGATGGCACGGTGTAATTGTCTCTGATATGCTGCAGTGAGTGTTATTTATGGTTGTTTATAAAATATGCTGTCAGAATGGCAGGCTGCCTAAGACCTTAGCCTTATTTATGGATTCTCCTGTCTTCACATGCACTTTTGTGCACCAAATTAAAAAAAAAAAAAACAAAAAAACACAAAAATTTCAACTCTGTGCTCTTGAAACAAGAGCACTTCCCTCAGAAAACGAGATTTGTTATATTACACATCCGTTATTCTTAAGTTATTCTGTGAATGCCTATTAATGAAATTCAGCAAAATATTTCCCAAGTTCTCTCTAAGCAAAAGCCCAAATTTTGTACTGAGGGATGAAACGTAATACTACTTGTATCATTAGCATTGTACTTGATTTAAGGAATCTGGACTTTTGTTTGCAGCTTTCACACATGCCTATGGAAATCTAACAGCCTGTTCCCACACAATCTTAAAAACATGGTCTTAAATACCCAATACCTACAAGACATCTTTGAAAACATCTACATAAAATGTTTTGAGGTACAATTTTCTTCTTAACTATAGCAAGTATCTGCTTTGTCAAATATGCCTTTTAATTAAATCAGAAAAAAAAAAAAACACCAAACCTTTATAGACTTTCAAAAGATAAATTTCAGAACCGATATTCTCACTTTGTTTCAAAAAAGCTTTAAGTAGTTTTCAAGTTCATTAAACACCAGCTGCACATTAGTTTCTTAGGTTAAGCCATACTCTTCCTCAAAAAATGTCATTTAGCAACAGAACATGGCTCTAAGAAGAGATGCGAGACAGGTGGAGCTGTTTGGTTTGAAGTGTTATAAACAGCAGAACACAGGCATTCGGACACGATAGGTTTCCAATCAACAGCATCGATTTTTTTGAATGGTCCGATCCCAAAACTACAGGAATGCCAGCCACTTGAATCAAAACCTAGGAGTGATAAAGTAAGCAGGCTGATTTATTCGTACATTTTTTCATACATTTTTGACGCTTTCAGATTCCAGATATTACCTAAGAAGGTGCAATTTGTCAATGGGAAGATATATATAGAAATGGAGAAAACAGTTACTTTATTTACTGTGATCCAAATGAATATAGAGATCTATTTTTATACTTTTTGTCACCAATTATTTAAACATGATAATGAAATATAAAATTACAAGACAATAAAATGATAATAAAACTTTTTTCTTTTTCATTGGATAAGTAGCTATTCTTAAAAAAACAGAGTACAAGTCACATTCACATTTAGCTCTCAGGTTCATAAAAATACACACATCCCGTAAGTGCATGATTTTCATTGAAAAGCATCTTTCCTTCTCTTAGCAAACGAAACTAAATGACAAGTAGGAGATGCTCAGGTTTGTTTTCAAGCTTCTTGCTAATTCACAAATGAAATGAGGATAAATGAATTAGGATTCCAATAATGAATCCAATGTGCCAGATCCCAGTAGCTATTGATGATACCTTACTGCAGTACACATTTTTACCTAAGACTGTTACTTGCAACAATCTTTTCATAATTTTCAGACAGCCTGAGCCTTGGGAATAGTTCCAAAAGCTCAAAACAATTCCAGCCTCCTCTTTTATTTGCAGCACTGCAGGACAGTTCAGAGGTAAGATGCTTCCTTTTCTTATGCCTTTCAATCCAGTTGGAAACATGTATCATCTCCTTTAGTCTTCCTATATATATGTCCTGTATCTTAATATTGACTGAACTGCTTTAATATATTGTCCTGCCAAAATTAGTAAATAGCATCTGACAGATGTCAGACAGCACCTGACAGATGACAGATTACCTTCACACATCTCTACATGGTTTTATCCAAATATGGAAGGTTGAAAGACAAGGAATGTTAGAAAGTATGATTTCATTCATGAGAAAAATTCAAGATTTGTTTTAGTTCGGAAACTTGTCATGGAAATGAAAACTGAAATGACTGGGTTTTTAAATTAAAAGGATCAACATGATTTCTTTCAAAAACATGCATAGTATTTGAAGAGGAACATTTTACAGGGGTATGTAGTGATAGGACAAGGCGTAATGGCTTCAAACTGGAAAAGGGTAGATTTAGATTAGGTATCAGGAAGAAATTTTTCACTGTGAGGGTGGTGAGGCACTGGAACAGGTTGCCCAGGGAAGCTGTGGATGCCCCATCCCTGGAAGTGTTCAAGGCCAGGCTGGATGGGGCTTTGAGCAGCCTGGTCTAGTGGGAGGTGTCCCTGCCCGTGGCAGGGAGGTTGGAACTAGATGATTGGTCCCTTCCAACCCAAACCATTCTGTGATTTCAATATGAACTAAAAAAGAAAAAAAAAAAAAAGGTCCAATGCTTTAACTTCAATCTTTAGTTGCAGCTTGAGATTTCTCAGCTTCATCAGAAGAGTTACGTAGCCACAATGTGATTTTACTAAACATCCTGGCCTTTAGCAGTTTTCTAAGACTACTTCCCAAATTATAATGAACTGCTTGCTAAGCTCCTGTATTTGCTTTTAATTGTACTATTTCTAGCCATATTTTCAAAATTCCCACCATAAAATTAACTGGTCCTAGAATCCTCAAGAAACTTGAGCTAACGAGACAGATGACTAAATAGAGTGCAAACAGCTACTTTCCAAAAAAACTTTGCTGTCTTTAGGTTTACTTGTTTACATTGTAAAGAATTAAGTACTTCCTGGCTGTTGGGCAGAAGTCCAAAGTGCAGGCTTTGTTACAGAATATAAAACCTGTAACTTCAATGAGTAAATTCAATTTATAGTTGAAATTGAAAAGAACTCATCTCCTGAAGTTTCCGTCCTGTTGCTATAGAAGTTGCAGATATTTTGAGCAGACTAGTCTCTGCAAAACAAGACATTTCCTCATCATGGGACTGTACAAATTAATTCCCAGAAAAGAGGAATCTAGATTAAACAAGCTGTCAGCTATATGAAATTGCTTAAATTCTTACAGAGTACAGCACAACCATGGCATACATTATTAAGAAATCTCTGTGTCACAGTCAGTCACATTTATCCCAGGCTTTTTGCCATTGGTACTGCCAGATGGCATCCTACTTGCATCATTTCTTGCTGATCACAAACACTGAGGGAGAGGGGGAGCAGGGGAGGGGGCACATCCCAAACCCTAACCACCAAACAAGGCTACTAGGAAAAGACAAACCCATGGG
This sequence comes from Alca torda, assembly GCA_008658365.1. Lineage (NCBI taxonomy): Eukaryota > Metazoa > Chordata > Aves > Charadriiformes > Alcidae > Alca > Alca torda. The sequence continues at coordinate 12,370,360 of CM018087.1, read as the reverse complement.
TTGTAATCCTCAGTAGTTCACTACTGACCCTAGGAACAGTCAGAGATTATAATTTCTACTAACCCATCAGATATCCTTAAGACATTTAAAACGATTGAGTTGCATCAAAACACTCAAAAGATCACTCAAAACACAACATTTAAGTTCAACCTACAGAAATCAGATGCTGACACCGGCAGCCATCCAAAAATTCAGGTCCAAAGTGTGCCTGTCTACACAAGAAATGCCTAAAATAGGACACTTTCTTGGTCAAGTGATCATTAGGATACTCAACCGTTCTAAGAGGCTTGCATTCATCCAGGCATGTGGTGGAGAACAAAGCTCTCACAGTTTCCAATTCTCAAAAAGGTAGCAAACAACTCTGACTTCGTTCTGTAAATGTGGATTACGCAAAGAAGAATTAAGCATATTTTAATCCTGCCATTTATTTACCAAAGGGACATACTGCATCAGGACCAATTTTGAAGGAATAGACATCAAATGATGATGCTCTCACTTTAAGGTCTAATGTTCTTAGCAGCTTCTGCTCTCGTTGTATCAACTAGGTATCATTCAGAATCCAGAAGTGAGTAAGAGCCTTGATCTCCTAAAATGTTACTTTGCATTTAGCAGTGTTCTTTGCAAAAGGCTTTTCTGAACAGACCTTCAACTGGAAAAACTAAACATGTTCCAACTTAAAAATTAGAGGCTTTTATGGAGATAAAGATGGAGAAATTAGAAAAGTCAAAAAGAAGTAAAATGCAGCTTCCTATTCGCATAAAAATACTAAGATCTTGAATTCTGGAAGAAAAAAATTCCATAAGGGGAGCAAAAGAAGAGAGATTTGAGAAAGATTCACCTTTGGGATGGCAAAATCAGTTTCTTCATTTCAGAAATCAAATTCTCCATTCATTAAACCAGTAAGAAGTAGAACAGAACAGGATTCAAAGGAGAAGTCTGCACAGCATCCCTCATCCATCTTCACAGTGATTAGTGAAGAGACTAGAGCTGACTATAGCAGCATTAGCTGGGCCCCTCCAGAAAGCAGAGACACACACAGCGGTAGGAAAGAAACAACCAAACAACTGAAATTTTCCTGTTCAGTTTGTGATGCGGTCAAGAACGTGCAATACACTGATCAGTCCTAACATTAAGGAACTGCACGGTCTCACCCAGGAGACAAGAAACAATTTTATGAAAAAAGAATCAAGTAATTCCAGCTCATCGACCAAGATCCAGAAATTGTCCAGGATCTTGCCCAACCTTCCCCCTCCCTTAGCCACTGATTGTACATCATCTAGTAATCACGTGGTTTATGCTGCTGGCTTGCTTTCAGCGCAAGGACAGATGCCGTGAGCTTCCTATTAGCACGATACAGACGACAGCAGCACTTGTAAATCAACATGATGGATTACTCCAGGACACGAGCCGATTCCGATTGCAGCATTAGACAACACATAAAGGGGAAGATTCTTCTCTGCTTACGGCAGCCTATCACTGATGTTTTAATTCTTCCTTTGAAAACTAAGTATATATATGTATTTGGGAAACATGTTAATGAATGAGATCATTTGTACTAGTGCCTTGTATTGTTATTTCACACACTGTTCTACCCGCAGCATGTTACTACCTTTGCACTTATCAGTAAAAGAGTTAGTTTTAGTCAGTTTAATCCATATGTAGTGAAATATGCCACAGTTTATTTAATACTATACAAAATTAACACTAAAGTGCAAAATCGCTACTTTGTGGGCAAACAAGTAGTACTTATTCATATGTGGTTCAAGTATAGTTTACAAACATCATTTTAAACCAGACAACGTTACAGCATCCTTTAGAAAGGGAAATCTTATTTCTCAACTATGGTTTAATCAGTGTTGACTTTCATAGATACAAGGTCATGCAGTAACCATGAAATGGTTTTGTTGTTTTTTTTTTTTTTTTTTTTTTTAAGAGCAAAGAAACCTACAGAAATTCTTTGCATCATTTTAGCAAATACAACTGCAACACACCTGTTCAGAAAGGTGTATCTGATTTTTCAATTTCTTTCTAATCTTCCTAAAGGTTAGGATTTGAAATCAAAATGGATATTCACAGGAACATCTTCAAACTTTCTCTTGGCAGACATTCCTCTCACTTAAAAAAAAAAAAAAAAAAAACCAAAGGAAAGCTGGAGTGATGGTTCTGGTGATTCAATGTGATACAGTGAGTAAATACGTAAAGCATAGCAAGGAAAGTAAAAATAGAACTACCTGAAAGTTGTTGGTAAAGCTGATTTTAACTTTCTCATCCTTTCTCACAAAACACATGAACGGTATCTTCAGACAGAATTAAAAATTAGGTTAATACAGGGTATGGGAAAAAAACCACTGGATCAATCAATACGACACAATATTTTCACTAGATCTACGAAATAGCGTAACAGCTGGTAACAAAAGGTAAAAGACTCCCAACAAAGTCAGTGGATTTTGGATGAGCTTCTCAAATAAAGAAGCTATTCAAAGGAAGAAAGACCAGACTTTCTTCTCTTTTCATACCAACACACTTAGACTCTGAACCAGCACAAGACAGAACGGTAAGCCACAAGAAAAATGCTCGTTATCTACTTTTTTTTTATCCTAGAAATTCTGTCACCTGATTCATGCTTATTTTAGACAATTCAGTCAGTGAAGAGAGGTACAAGGATGACAGCAAGAATGTAAGAGCTGCAAGGGCAGCATGCGGCTCTGTCTTTGCCAAAAGGAAGACTCTGGCACAGGTCTTTATTCTCTCTTCTGATGATGGCAGGATTGTGCAGAGCCCGTTTTCACAGTCACTGTTCTTTCTTGCTTTGCAATGCTTGGTAAGCACTTTTGTTTCTCATTCCGCCCTTTTTGAGTATAGGCATCAAAAAGCGAAGACTCATACTATTAGTATCCCCTGAAATCAATAGTTACACCAACACAACACAAGAATAAGACAGTGTAGCACAGATAAGAAGTGCCCCTAGCCATTCCTACTTAGGAGGGCAAAAAACACAGTACTTCAACTTAAAACATGTATCAGAATTAAATTTGGTCAGAATACTTCGGAAATACACAACAAACAAAAGGCTTTAAAAGGCAACAATGTCTTTCATTAAAAGGACCATACAAATGTTATATTATCTGCAAAGTAACATTCTAATTGCTCCTTCAATACCACACCAATATCGTGGTATTCCACAAGGTGGAAAATAGTAAGAAATCACACACAACTATACACAAAGTACAGCCCCCACAATGTTATGGAGGAATCAAACTGTCACAAAGTAGATGCAAACTTCCTAAAGCATACATCCTGCATTTCTCTGTTGCTTGTTTCTTTTCTTTGTAAATGAAAGGACGCAGACTGAACAAAAAGGTGCTGATATCAATCTGTACTGTACGTTACTACTGATGCACAAAGAACCTACTGAGTTGCAAAATGGATTTCTCTGTTTCCTCTGAGGAAGCGCTATATTGTACTAAAATCCTGACCTATTTTGTGATTAATGTTCTAGTTTTAGCAAAAATCATGGATCCAATCACCTTCACTGTATCTTTAAATGTTTCCTGCAATGCAGATTTCTGTAAGATCAAAACAAAATACAGCATCATTTAAATCAGACCCATTTATACACAGATGGAGCCTCACACTGAACGTGGCATGAACTGCTTCTAAACTATCCAAACTGACCGACTAAATCATAAGTGAACCCCTTGATGAAGTGCAGCACTGTGAGGAATCCATCCTACACACTTCCATCACTTCAGAAATGTTTTTCACAAATGCCAGCTCAAAGGCCTTTTTTGAGCAGTTTCAACAATTGACTTCAGTAAACAAACCTGGAAAGTGAGCCAGGTGCTTTGTTTTCTGCATCTATTTTCTCCACTTCTTCATTGCCCGCACGTCTTCTGCCATATTTACACATAAAGAAAGTGCATCAACAGCATATTACCAAACCAGAAGAATTACATGCCCCCCCAAACGTGCCCGATCGTGAGCACCATTACAAAGTGCCTCAGCATGGTGGTGCAAGCCCCACTGCACAGCTGCTCTGCCTATCAATTAGGCAACAAAGGAAAACTTAAGTGGGAACCCCACGTGGTTTACAAAAATATCACTGATGGTTACCAGCTGCAAGAAGCCTAATTCCAGGAGGTGTGTTTTGTTTGGTTAGTTGATTGGGGGACTTTTTTCATCTATTAAAGACTTGCTGATCCACAGATTTCGAAGGATGAAAAGGAAAACCTTTTCACCTTTAAAGAGTGTGAAATTTCTTGCCAGACTAAGAGCAGTTACGGAAAATACATATTACTGAAAGTAGCCAATACTTTTCATCATGAAATCACGTTAGAGTAAACCACACCATCAAAAAAAGGAATAATTGAGCTTTCAGCATCATGCATTACAAACACTTCTAGGTGACTGGAGTACTATTCTCAGTTTCAGTATGGTCTGGTATTTTTTTCCTCTCGAACAGCAGCATTTCCTTAATACCAAACAATTAATACTATTAGCTACTTATGAGTTAATCCAATTCATGCCTTGTATCAATGTCATGTACTCCTCTAATTAGAAAAATGAGCTGTGATATATCCTAACAGAAGCTGTGGCATCCTCTATTTTGTAGCTATTTTCCTCAGTTTACTCAACGTTAACATTAATATACTATAATTTCCTGTCTCCTTGAGTGCAGTGTTTATTAAATGGTTTTGTAAATACAATTTTTGAAACAACAACTTTCAGTCTGATTTTTAAATTAGGTGAAGCTTCTAAAAAATGATGGTTTTAGAAACATCAGAACGAATCCTGCTAATTTGACTCAGCACTCCAGCGTTTTAGTATTATGTCAGCTCACTGATCCCCGAGGTAGTTGGACCAAGATGCAAATACACTAACAAACTGATGAAGATTGAAGTGCCACATACTCCTGTAAGTTTTCTTCAGGTTTCTGGTACATAAATACAAATGAATTTTATCAAGGGCAGAGGACATGCAAGTTACCCTAAACCCAGTTAAAATTTCTATTGCGGAAATCAACACCTTTTTAATGTAGGAGAGGTTTTACCACTTCTATTCCCTTATTTTTATAAGTGCTTACATAAAAAATTACCTTATAGCACAAAGAAATGATGGTTTGCTTCTCTTTTGTGATAGCCAAATGAAAAATTTCACAGGAAAAAAGCTACCCTCCTACAAGACTCCAAATGATAGTGTGGCAAATTATGACAGCCTAACTGCAACTACTGCTTAGAAAGAAAAAAATAAAATAAAATCTAACCTATACACTAGCAGAAAAATTTCCTCCATTGACAAATCTAGGAGGTTTGATGTTGCAACAAGACACTTTCTAAACTGTCTTGGAGGTGAATTTCAGACAGTTTCCATCCTTACAGACAGCGAGGACAGATGGTTTAAATCTGCATCATTTCATTGAGTTACTGAAAAAAATGCAAATTTATTCAAAGGATCCAGATTTGTGTCTTCCTTTTCCTGCAAAATATAAGCGAGAAGGATGGAAATATGCTTGGTAAATAATTTGGGTGAGATTTAAATGCAAACTAGAATATGCCAGTAAGTAAACAACTCTGTGAATTCCTATAGGATCAGTATGTCATTTTACTCTTCTTGGGCCTCAGATAAGTACCAAAAGAAAATCTGTCCAGGAGATAAGGCCACACTTGGGAGGGTGGGGGGGAAGGGGGCGCGGTGCATCAGCACATTTACAGAAAGGTTCCAGAAATTTCCTTAATCTTCAGAAAGACCATGCGTACTGCTAACAAACTTCAGAATGAGCTAAAGATTCATCTACATGAGAGCTCCCACCACACTGAACTTTATCCAGCTAAATCTGTGGTAACAGCCATGGAAAGTTATTTGTTTAATTTCTGGAAGGACACGTGTTGCTATGAAGGCAGAATGCTCGATTACACGTGCCGCTGCACAGATTGGTCTTCCTCATTATCTCAGCACAGCTTCATTGGATGCTCCTTGCTCCACACTACCATAGTCGGCCTGGAGAAAGTGAGGATAATGCCACCACCAGTCACCCATTCTGGTTGGACAACAGACAGCTTCAACAAACTAGACTCTTTGTCACCCCAGAAACAAGAAGAACAACGCTACACAGCATTTCCTAACAAAAGGAGCACAGCACTGGGAGAATGAGGGCTCACACCTCTTCTGCTTCTCCCGGCACCCAGCCATTCTACAGACTATGGAGAGGTACAGACCAAAGTTCATTGAACTTTATTAACTGAGCACTGGAACGATATTATTGTATTTTGCGATTTCCTCAAGAATATTATTAGTAGAATACTCTTTACAAGTTGCTACAAAATAGGACTATAAATGGCACCGTGGTCCTCTAACATGGCCTTTTGCATAGTACAGGTCCCAGCATGCACAACTTTTACACTAGAGCATCTTCTGGAAAAAATTTAACCAAGTCTAAATTTAAAATTCAAGCAATGGAAAAAAACGGAGCAATGCCTAGGCGTTTCTGTTGATGGCTAATTACTCTTTCTGTAGAAAATGCCAATTTAAAGTAAAGCAAAAAATGTGTGCAACACTAAATCCCAAGCACTGTATGTTTTTGGATATGTTTTCGGATATGTTTTCTCTGGAAATGCTTATATTTTGGTCAAGTTGATTCTTAATGCTCTTTCTGCTGACACTCAAGTGTGAAATACTTTTTATCTTTCAGTATGTTTTTTGTGAGCCTATCTCAATTTATTGGCATTGGCATCTTTTTTGAGCTGTTGACTCCAAAACTGAACACACTATTCTACTTTGACTATAAAAGTGACAAGTGCAGTAAAAATACCATCTCTAATTTAGATTTTTCTGTTTCAACACCTAAAAATATATTATCCTTTGGCCATAACATCACCTTAGCAGTATACATTCAACTGACTATAGATCAGCACCAGTATAATTTTGTAATTATTATTCATCATTCTCCCACATACCTCTGTCACCACACTATCATTTTTAATCGTTTTCTGTTTTCTTTCCTGGTTACTGAGAAAAGCGTTCCAAATAATAGAAAAACCTATTACTAGCCCAAATATTGCTAGAACTACTAACTTGTGTATGAATTCACTTTATTCAAGGTCTGCAACATGACTTAGCATCCTTCCATTTTCTCAACCAAAATCTTAAACGTGCTTACAAGAATCTATCACATAAAACACCATTGCCTGTATTAGCCAATCTAAATCACATAAAAAATTATACCAAGCCAACTTGGCAAGATCTATCTTCTGTCAAGACTTTCCAGGAGTCACTAATTATACTTCCCACTTTCAGTTCTTCATTATTCAAGCTTTTTCTCAATCTTTCTATTATTTTGCATGGACTCAAGTAAAACTGAAAACTCTGAAACTGAGTCATAACACTTGGAAAAAGTTTTAATTTTCTTTTGATCTCTGAAAAAGAACGAAAAAAATGTCAACTTTGAAGATCTTCTTAAGGCACTCTCTAGAAAGAAATCTTCGAAAATCAGGTGGGTTTTTTGAGTGCCTTTCCATTTTTCATAACATTTGTCGTGTTCATTCAGTTATTTGCCATACAATGTTTTTATGTATCCTTTCCCTAATGTATTTACATTCCATGTATTGTTAACTGCATCATCAATCACAAGTGTGATACAAATGTTTAATTTACTTCATCCTCAGCTGAGTTTTAGCAATTGCACACATCTATTCCATTTCAATATCACATAGCAGGTTAGTTTCACTATTTCAAGTACATTAATTCAATTCAATACTATTATTGGACTACAACCATTTAACCAACATCTTCCAGCCTTAGATTTTATTTTTATTTTCTTTTCTTTCCCATCATCTGGCTTACTGCAATTCTGCACTCTCCCTTAGTATTTTCTCTATTTCTGTACTTCTCCTTTGATTAAACCTAGATTTCTAATGTTATAGAGTTGCATCTAACTTCTCCTTAAAATAGAGCTGCCTGTTTTCAAAAGTAAAAGGGGATCAAATGTGGCATTAGGCTTTCCTATATCATTCACTGAATATTTCATACAGCTCTCAATTTTTATTCTATTATCTCAATTTAATTTTGTTTTACTGAGCTGTGACTGAGTCTTCATTTTCAGTCTGGATTAGGTCCAAATTAACATTTTTTTTTATTAGTAATATTCACCATGCAACTGAGTCAGGAATTGTCTTCTAGGATACTGAGACATTTTGAAATTATTTTCAAATTAGTTGGATGCAGGCTCTAGCACAAAAACTCCACGTAAAAATTTCCATGATCTTCACAGCGTAGTATATTTTTTTCTTGCTACATATAAATAAGCCTTTACAGAACTGTCATCCTGTTCCTGGGTCTGATCATTATAAAGCAGACACCCACTGCTACCATTTTGCGCTTCAGTTCTTGCAATATTTATCCATTGTTACTGGAAGCTTCCCAAGGTATTGCTAATTCAAACGGCTAAAACTGTATTTGGCATAAAGCATCATTCTCCTCCCCTTCTGCCGCTTAAGTCTTCCTCAATATGCTAAATATCGAATCATGTGAGTCGTGCAACTGGGCTTCAGTGTTGCTATAGTGGTATTATATTTGTTAGTTTTCCTCCTCAGTTGCTGAGCAACTTTTAGAACATCCTGTAAATACAGTCTCCCATGATAATGCCGTAACAGCTTTACATCAGTACGAAACCGTTGTTTGTTTAATTCACGTTTTAACTTTATGGCCCTCACTCTCAGTCTATTCTTGTGTAAAAGAAGAAATATGTCAGAATCATCGGGATGGGCTTGAAAATTGTTCTACTCTATGAGTCTACTGCAATATTCCTTCAAATATCTATTTCGCTAAAAGTATGCAGCCCTCCCACTGAAATCGAATTTACATCCCTTGTCCTTCTGCCCCTAAAAAGCGTTTCCCAGGCCACTGATAAAGTCTCCTCTTCTGAAAAGATGATCATGCTGAAGTGGAGCTAAACTATATTTGACATAATTTTTCCCTTAAGCTTTGATTTTATGCAGCTGAATATCTTTACTCCTGGGAATAATTTCTTTGTTAGACCTTTATGCGTATGTGTTTAAAGATTTGATTCAATCTTAGAACATTTTTTTTTCCTTGAATAATTTTGCATATTATATTTTAGGACCTTCTTGTGTCAATGAGCGTACTTTTTTGCACAGAATTTCATTACGTGTTAAAAAAAATAAATTAAATTCAGAGCATCTTCCCTCAATGCATTTGCAGTTCCCAACTTACATCTTGAAGCTATTCCTTTCCAAATAGCTTCCAGATGTCTCTCTCTGTACATGTTAGTAACGTATAAATATGAAAAAAATCAAATCACTGTTGATTTACAACACAGATAATTAGGAATGAATGTGTAGTAAAGCTTTCTAATAGAATTCTGTCAATCATTTCCAAGCACTACTTTCTCGTTATGTGTTTGCTGAAAACTATATGATGGAATTCTGCTGGTGACATTTGAGTGATAGTGACTTTGATTCCAAAGGAAATGTTTCAGGTTCATTTCATTACCTTGGAAAAGTAAAAGCAAATTTGCCTTATAAAAAGCAATTACTTCTTAGCTGACCAGTGCACAATAGCAATATAAAAAAAGATTTCTCATTCCACTATTCAAATCCTAAACTAGCAAACTAGTGTTTGATTTTGCTTTAAATCAATTTTACCTTGTTTGAATTGCAAAACCATTTAATCTTCATAAAGTAGGTTATTATAATGGAGATCATATTTTATTGGTACAGTACACCAGCCTGGGACAAACCGGGGTGTTTTCTGTGGTTTGGGGCTTTTTTGTGTTTTGTTTTTTTTTTGTTTGTTTGGTTGGTTTTTCTGGTAGTTTTTTAATCTAAGGAAAGAATGATTAAAATTGAAGAATACCCAACACTTAGAAACTTTTTACAAATTCCTACAATAAAAAGTATCCAAACTATGACACACACATATATTCATGCTGTATACATCATACAGCCAACATTCCAGATGTTATATAAAATAGATATTATTCAGTTAATTGTTGTCTATCCACAACAGTTGTCGTAAGAAGATCCACAATAAACAGGAGTTGAATACTTCACTTATGTGGTTTCTACAATGAGTTGTACAAACTCTTCTTTTTTTGTTTCTACAATGAGTTGTATGATTTCTTCTTTTGTTCCCAGGCTTGACAGCCATAATTCACAAGTACTTATATGGCAACGGAGGTATAACACAGCAGCTTCAACGTAAAGAACTGTAACTACAACCATTCCAGGTAAACATAGTATCAAAAATTCTCTTATCTTCCATGTTTAAACACAAATGGAGAATACTGGATTTTCCTTACTTATTAGTCACGTCTACCCATTTAATTACAGAATTTCCTTGGAGTTGTCAACATGAGTTTACTGAGCATCGTCACAGTATTCCACAGCAACTTCTATTTTAAAGTCACTTGGGAAAATAAATAGATCGATAGGCAATTATAAGCATCAGCAACAGGCGTATCATTCAGCAAGTCTAAGCCATTAATTAGAAATAATGGAAAGAAAATCACAAGAAGTTGCCATATCTTCTGATCGTGAAGTGACTACAATAAAATCCCTACTTCTCTCTGTAACAGAGCATGTCTAGATTTATAAATTATAGGTAAGAAGCACAATTCCAGAGCTTTTTTAAGGCCATCCAATCAAAATAATCTAAAATCAAAATGAATAAATTGAAAACAAAATGAAGTGGAGAAACCATGAAATCAATGGTAATACAAACTAGAAATTCAAGAAAAAGCTTTAGAAAAGGAGTAGCATGAAATATCTTGAGCTAAAAGCAGAGCACTTACTCTCCGCATTTGAGTGTAAGATGTGTACTGATCCGTATTAGCAACTGGAAGAATCATTACAAAGATTTTAAAAGGTAGTTCTAACACAATTTTTACATTTAAAAGGTAATGTAGAATATCCAGCTTTGAGTTTGAAAGAGGCATTTAACATAACCAGGCACTTCATTGTCAAGGACTGTACAATGTCGGAGATGAAGCACGTAATTGTTGCACTTGTAGAAAAGGTTAAAAAGAGACCACACTTAAGTGCAAAGAATGGAAATATTTCACATGGTCCTTTGAACCAAATAAAGCCTCTGTCTCCTGCGTGCCTTTTGCACATGCTGCATACATGGGGCCACGTTAGGGTTGAGTTTATGATCTGATGACAGATACGGTTAAGTATTATCTTGAACTTTAAATGATGCAATTCATCTTTGTTACTAGGCTGGAGTAATTTCCTGGCCACACAGCAACCTTCCTATTAAGAAAAGTTCACCTAATCCTGTTACTTCCCACATAATCCAATTAATCTTTTCCCTTGCATGCATGTGCAAACCTAAAAAATCCTGGGACCAATAGATCTGCTTACTACAAAGGGGAAAGCAGTGCATCTTTTTCCTGGCAGATGGCAAATAACAAAACGCAGCTTTTCTTGTTTTGCTCCTCAAAAGACCCAGATTCCATTTTTCTTTTTTGGCAACTCTAAAGAAAAAGCATACTTCTGAAAAAAGTTCTATTCCAAAAAATTGAGAACTGACGATTCCCTTAAGTTATAGCTTCTAGTTATTTCTAGGCAAGATTTTTCTCTAGATATGAGAAATAATATATTTTTTTTGTTATATAGAGACAATAAAGATTTTTGACTAACATATACAAATCCTTCATGCAATTGCAATTGCTGTCCTTTATACTTGAATACTCCAAAGTAATAGAGCAAAAATGGTCAAATTCATCTGGATTTGTCTGGATCCTACGCCACAGACATATGGTAGTATACAAGGCAAGAAAGTCCTTTCTTCACATAGGATGTGGTTACACCCTGAGCAGAGCACAGAAACAGAGCCTAAATCTGGGACTGAGCAGGTGAGATGAGAGTATAACTATGCCTTCTGCTTCAAGCAGCAGAGTTGAGCTGTCTTATTCATCTGGACAAGCCCATTTGTTCCTCTCATGATGTATGCTTCTCAGATCCTTCAGGTCACCTGGTGTCCTACAAGCGGCTTCCTGTGCTTTGCCTCCCATCCGAGAGCCTGGGCTGAGGCCACTAAAGAGTGACCCTGACAGGGAGAGAGAGTTTGAAAAAGGACTGGAACTGCCACTTTATTATCTGATGTTCAAAAGTTGTCTTTGTAAAACATTGGTGGGGTATATAAAGGAGTTTGAAAAAAACCCTCTAGAGTGCGTGACCCGAGAAAAAGATGATGTTTTGTCTTCTATTCTGATATCACAAGTGATTCGTCCCAAAACTCATTCCAACACCAGAAATCTTTCCTGTTTTTCTATATAAATAAAAAATGAATTTGTATTTTGTTTATATTTTCTGTTTCTATTTATATTTTTCACCTTGCAACCAAGTCAACATGGTGCTGCTATGGCTAGTAACAGGCTTTGCACTAAGCTAACGATGAAGCTTCAGGACCCTTTGGGCTTTGCTGGGGCTGCCTTGAGCTTTGCTTTAGCTTGATTACCTGCAACAGCACTGTCCAAAGACCCAATGGATATTACCTCATTTGTTTTAGCTTTTTGTTGCTTTGTACAACTGTAGAGTGTACCATCTATTGGTATATACATATTTTAAGTAATAGATAATAGCAAGCATTTAGCCTGTGCGGGACGAACTGCCTATATGACCTTACAATAAAAATCCTGGAGAACAGGCATTAGATGAGAGGCGGGGTCTTGAAAGCGCAGGCATAGGATGATATGGGATGTCTCATAGCTACAAACAACTTACCAGTGGTCAGCTTCTGGTCAACAAAGAATGAAGTCTTGGGTAAAAACAGTTCTTGCCAAAACCAAGGCTCCAACACATGCAAAATATACCACTTCTCATAAACTCAGATATAATAAGGAACCGCAGAGCAGTGGAGAAAGAGGAAGCGAACAGACTGTGCAGGTGATCATAGGAAACTAACTCCAAGTGTAACTAAGTTTGAAGAGGAAGAAACCATCAATGTCGTGTCCTTCTGGGACATTTAGAATTCATCATAACCCATAGACAGAAAATTACCACAGAAAATTACTTTTAATTGACAAAAGGTATATGCACACTTCTACATACTATAACCTAAACTTAGCTGAAATAGAAAATCTGAATTTTAGATGATCAGAAAGTGAAAGGAGAAAAAATACCCCACCAATGTTTTACGAAGACAACTTTTGAACCAGAATCTGAAGTAAAATCATCAGCAAGATAGTGCCATGTAAAGAAAGATTAAAAATCTTTCCATTTAAAACAGTATTATATTACAAGTCAACAAATTAGTTTATTTCCTACAGAGATGCTGACTATCACTTCACTGAATGACAGATATTACAAAGCCAAGCAGAGATGAGGCAACACTCTCCTTGAATCAAGATAAATGTCAAATAAAATTGTACATCATCCTCATGAAGAGAAAAAAAACAAATTATGATCCTCAGATATAAATATTAAACAAGGGGAACCAGATATTTCTGAAAGAGTGCTGTGTATAAATCACTGTACAAGACAAAATTAGTCCTGTGAGATTCAAAGTGATTAAAGCCACTCCTCAGCTTTAAAAATATATCAGAGAAATAATTAACATAGCAGGCTGGCTACACAGAAAGTGAGGAAGATGCTTCAATTAGAAAAGCAATTTCATTATTTTATTGAAGGAATTAAATCCCCCCACTAAAAATATATTTTTTTCCACCATTTTTCCTGTTCAACCATTCATCCTGTTCCAAATTGATATCCCCACATTTTCCAGAATTTTTTGTGATAAATTTGGACATTTTTCATAATAATGTTTTTATTTTGTAAATTGTGATCCCCTCTTCTTAGGCAGAATGTCAAACTTTAACTAGAACATAAACAGAAGGCATAATTTATTTTTCTGTATCAAAAGGTATTTTAATTTGTGCTACATAGCAGCTTCTTTTCATTATTTCCAAAGAACAACAGAAAAATAATTTTAACCAGGCTATCAAAAATCTCCCTATATACTGTTGCTTTATCAGTGCTATGCTTATGAACAATTTTTTTCATAAATTAGTTTTTCCTAATGCCATCATTGTTTTGATTTGAACCCCATAATAATTTCACAGGGAAAATCTTCAACACAAAAAATACACACCACGAAGATTAACTAGAAAAATAATATAAATGACAATCAAAGTAAGACTTTATTGTAACAGAAAAGAAACAGTGAATTCATTGGTAACAGGACTTTTTCCTCCATACAGTAATAAGTTTTAGAAGCTAAAATCAACTACAGGGATTTGTATCAATAAATCTTAACGGTATTTGTAGATTTCTTGTCAATAAGGTAGCCTTAAGATCAATTCCTCTTTAACAAAGACACATGGTTTTCAGCTAACGTAAATCATGACACTGCCAGCAGCATAAACGCTGTAATGTTAGTTGTCAAAAGACATGTTACCAGTTAAATTCTATCACGGGGAAGAGGCTACAAAATACCTAACAGAATGTAAACCCAAAGATGCCAACAGTGACAAATCCTTTGACATGTTACCAAAAGCACATCTCTGTAACACTGCAGCTGAAATTCTTACCACCGATGGATCAGTAAGACTACACATGTTCACTGCCTCCTCATGTTCCTTTTTCCTTCTCTAATTTCAGCCTGAATTAGAAAAAATTGTCCTTAACTCTGAGAAAAAAATAATTTTCATAATTTTGAAACATGCACTAAATCAAAATGGTTACAGAGATTCCAGGAATCTCAGCATAGTAATGTAGCCACACAATTAAATCAGTGCCACAGCAGATGTAATAACCTGCTGCAGCTTGAGCAGAATCAGATGGATGCTCATTAAAACCTAGAGTTGAAAGTTCAAAGGAAGAACTTGGAGAAGTCAAGCTGTCCTCAGGTCTGAAACACTTTTTGATGAGACACAGAGGTGACCAAGTCAAATTCAATCAAAGGAAAAAATGAATAATCAAATTAAAAGGGGAAAAGGAAAAGAAAAAAATCACCACATCACAAAGGTAAAGATTAAGGTAAAGCATGCCATAAAGACTATTATTATTATTATTATTATTTAATTTAGTGCTTCTAAAAAGGAGTCAGATTGACATCAGCAGAAACCAAACCCTTTTGTTCCCAGAACAAGCTCAGTGCAGTCGGCACTAGAAAGCACAAACGCCCGCCACTGCCCGGCCACACAGCCAAACCCAGGCCTGGCAGGGGCAACCTCCCCACAGGGATAAAAGACAAATTCGTTTTCTGTGTTCATCCTCACCTGGTTCTCTGCTACAAGACTGTCAGCTAGTGAAATAGCAAGTAGTGGTTGGTATGGCCTAGTTTATAGGCATCCATCTTGCAGAAGAAAAAGACCAGAAGCTGATTTACACAAGAGATTCAATAATCACAAAACCACTTTACAGGTAAAAGAAGGCATTTTTGTTATATTACCAAACACTAAGAGAACTGTGGGTCCAGACAGTAACCGAAATCTACAAAATCTTACACACACAATTATTTTCTGATGAGTTATATGCTACCTGACAATTTCAGTCTAGTTGCAGCCAGATATTCAAAAAAAATCCAGGTAACCACATCGTTTGATGGCACAGAGGTACCCTCTCTTCTCTGAAACGTGGAGATACCTACCTATAAACTAAACACCCTCTGAGCAGCGAGCTGCCCCAGAGTAGAGCCCTCAGCTTTCTCTGAGGTCCTCCGCAGACCTGCACACTCGCTTTTCCACGGGTCAGCCCATGCACCACCACTGTGCTTCACTTGGTGATTCTGGAGAGATCTCACCCCGAGCCTGCACACACGTTCACACGCACCAGGAGACCACTTCAGAACGTCAGCCTTTTGTCTGTAATCACCTTCCTTTACTCAGGGACAAAAACACACAAAGCGCTATGTCAGAACCTGTGGCGGCAAGACTCAGAAACATGAGTTTTCATTGTTATCTGTCTGATAAACACCGGATCAACCAGACACAACCGACTTGGTTCCACAATGCCAGCAAAATAACGCAACTCACTCCTATGGCCCTCTCTCTGCCTCTCAGCGTGTTAAATGCTACCTGTGCCGAGTACGACATTGGAGCACCTGCTGTCAATGAAATAAGCCTTCCCTGGCAATCATTTGGCAGCATTGTGCTGCTTCAAATGGTCATCATCTCCAGTGACCTACTGTGAAAATGAAATGCATTTTCTCCTTTTTCTCAGTTCATACAGAATCTCAATGAAATTTGAAAATAATTTATACATGCTTCAGGTGCCATGAATCCACTTGCTTCCACGCAGGCATTACAAGCACTGCCAGAAAAAGAATCCCAGCAATTAGCAGTCAGGCAGAAAAACCCTGATTGGGGTTTGTTAGCAGTCACACTGCAGCTTACGGAGGCATGAGAGCTGTTAAGACCCTACCACGTTCCCACTGATGGAAGCAGAGTTTAAAAATTTACACGATAACACGAGGCTCTCCAGCCTTCCCGTATAAACATTCATAGTTTGCAGCTCTTACAGATTTTGCAAAGAGATCTTACAGAGGCTGCAATCAAACTGGCACTTGTCAGAAAAACCCATGACTTTAATAAGCGTTATACAAACACAGAGAGCAGAGCTCCCATGCCAGAGAACAGCATTAACCTCTTACCATAAGCTCTTTAGTATTTTGCAACCAACGCACAGTTACCAAACAATGGCAGATCACTGACTGACTGACAAATATCACACACTTACAAATTGTCTGTCTTACCAGACCAGATAATTAAAATCTTTCTATGAGCTATATTGCTCCTCATCTATACCCTACAGAACAGACAATTCGAAGTAAAAAGGGACAAACAGGATTTCTTCTTATACTTAGCTCATTTTCACTTTAAAAATGTTTAAAACAAAATTCGCATTCTGCAACCAAATCTTCCTTCCCTGGATCCTGCACTTATTTATTATTAAAACTGAAAATAAATAGTGATTCAAAATGCAAGCTTTTACTCTATAAATAGTCAGTGCCAAATATGGAGTCATATATATATATATATAAATATTTGAAAACAGTCAAGCAGAAAAAAGCCTTTCATAATATAAAAAGGGTTGTGACATTTCTTTTTTTTTTTTTTTTTTTACAAAGGAAATACTGAGTGACCTTTGCATGAACTCACAATATTCATGTCAGTATTTGTACAAACATACATGGCAGCTTAGAATCTGAACATGCTTCAATCCATTTACTATTTCTCTTCTTTATATAGCGTATAGATAATTGGCTTGGTTTCTGTTAGACATCCACATTCATTTAAAGCTTTTCTATCTCATACTGCGTAACTAACTTGCGCACATTTATCTACTGCCACGTTGTGCACTCAAGTGTCCCTCTCCGGCTGGCTTGAAAGCTCTAGGGACAGCTCTTCACAGTGACCTGCCACTGCGGAAGGGAAAAACCCAGGGCCTGAGCCATGTAATGTCTTCTTATGTAATAAAGCCCAAAGAGACCCAGGTGGCCAAGGAACACTCTCTTATCTTCAGGTCTTCTTTGGACACTACAAAGACTCCTTACTGCATATTCCAGTGTAAAAATCTGTCTTCTTCCCTCCCCTTTCCGTGCTGAAATATTTGTATTTTCTCCCAGCAGCCCAGTGCTAGACACGATGGACGGCCTTCAAGGGAAGTGTACAGGTGTAGAAGGGACAAGTCAAATACTAGACAGCTTGTATGCCAGCTTCATTTTCATTTTTTCCCCTCACGTTGCTGTTAATGAAAAGCAAATATGCACCACCATAAACATGAAGATGTCTGGGAGACGCATCATGGGCTTAAGCTTACGAAGTGGATAAAATAGTTTGCAGAGTCTAGAAAAGAAACCAAAGATAAGGAATTACTACAGAGAAGGAGGTCGTTACAGTCAAGCTTGCTCAAAGTAGCTAGAGTGTCAATGAAAGAAATGCCTCTACAAATTTTTCTTTGCATAGAGAGGCTACACTTGGGCATCATTAACTCTGATTATCCTCTACTGAGGAAGCACGTGTGAAATTCTTGGCTGTAAGAGCTCTTCCGAACAGTTGAGAGCATGAGCAATTCAGACTGTCAGCAGTGGCATGATTCATGTTAAACATTTCCAAACATATAAATTGAATTTATTGTAATAATTTTTAGTGGCGGGCCAAAATAAGCAAGGCTAGACAAAATGCCTCTTTTCCTCTTCTTCGGTTCTTAATCATGGCTGGAAAATCCACACGCTTATTCATAAAATTGGACATTGCTTTGCCTGATGCTGACAGGCTTTTCTTACTCCTGAGAGGACCAGATCTCAGAGCACATATGGCTGACAACACTGCGATGTAGGGTACAGACTTGTTTCTGCAACTGGGTCTGAGCTATATGAGTGCTTGCCATCACCACAGACATGGTTACTATTCACAAAATGAAGAAGTTCTCAGTTTTAACCATCACCAAAGGTGCTTTAAGCAACCCTATTTGGGTATTTTGGTCTGGCACAGACTAGGAGCATTGCTGTGGTCCAATGAAGGATTATGGGTTTTCAGCTGAAGGGAAAACTGAACAGCAGTAACTCAGATAACTTTCTACTCAACTGCAAGAGCAGATTTGACAGCACTGATTCTGCAATCATTGATTCATGTATTAGGTTTTCCCCAGGACTCCACCTTGTTTGGTAAATAAGATGGATGACACTCACTTAATGAACAAAAAAGTATTTTATTTTATTCTATCTCCATTATTCAATGTGATGCCACAGGTCTTTAATGTCACTTCAAAAACCTGCTTTGAATGCCTCATTATTAATTTCTTCATCAGTTTTTTCTGTGACGCTTTCCCCTGTATCATTTGAATGACTAACAGGCACCAATCAATTTACCACCAGGATGTAAAGTAGCATTCCCTTATCTCCAGTGGAGAACTGAAGCACAGAGAGTATGTCTACCCTGTTACCACATGGTGACAGCAATGTGACATAAAGGCACCCACAGAATTCAAACAAGCCAGTAGCAGCTTGTCTACGACATGTGTGAATTCACTCTGGACTACTTATCCTACTACCCAAAACTAGCTGTGCACAGCATTTTAGTTCTCCCTGTAATTCATGTACATGCAAATGTAAAGGGTTCATGCTCATTTGAGGAGTTTGCTTTAAAGTAGTTACTTTTCCTGAGTACTTGGCGTTCTATGGCACTTCAGACAATGCAACTGATACCACATAACTTAGTACACGGCAATTCTGCAAAACGGACCTCTGGATTCAATAAGGAGAAGTTTAATGTCCTGCCCCTCTCTTGAAGAAACCCTGTGAGCAGGGGCACAAAGAACCGGTACTGAGAGATAACCATGAAGTCATCTAATTCACACAAACTCAGTTATCTAATTATATGTATTACGTTAAGCGGATCTCTATTAGCAGGTTAAATTATTCATGTGTCTCCATGTGAGAGAGCAGAGGTTTTCCAAGGTGACCTTTAAGTGCAATGGCTTGCCTTTACACTATATGCATTCCGCAACAGATAGAGATAACATCCTACATTCCACATCGTCCATCAACATAAACCACTGATATCCTCATCATACATCCTCATAATGATCAAAACAACATACATTTGAGGGGTTGGAAATTATGTGATCCTCTAAATTAAAGATCATACCATAATATCAATGCACAAATAAAGCATTTGCCAAACTCTTCATATTAATTTGACTGTGGTATTTGGGACGTACATGGGGACTATCCGGGTATATACACACGCAACTTAACATAAGAGCTAACCAAGCCACAAGTCTGCACAGCTAGAACCTCTTTCGAAGGAAACAATCATCAGCCTCCTACTAGAATCTTACAGCTCATAATTTCTACTTATATGGTTTAACATATGTATAAGGTATATAGTAGCTATTTGGAAGTTGTTAGTGCTGTGAAACGCACAGCATTGTGAAATACAGGACAGAGCACAGAAAGGGTAAAAGAACTTAAATTTGTGTTTCTTTACACAGCTCAGTAGCTCCTGAATGCCTCTCCGTATGCATGGCATCCAGTGTAATAATACAACACACTAAGAGAGGATCCATATGAAACCATATCCCAGGCAAGTTTTGACAGAAAGATGTTCTTTCAAATCATATGGTACGGTCATATTACCTGTTTTAAAACATACGTTTTTCCTCTAATAGTTTTTCATTTATAAACCAAGTGCAGAATATGGAAAACATATTCAGGTCACTCAAGTTGATAAGGCAACGTTTACTATATTATGATAAAACGAAGGTGATGACTCACTGTTTCAGGCTCAGTAAGTACGCTTTAAAATTGGTTCTATTGATTACAGTGAAAACAAATTTCCTTCAACCATCTGCATTTCCTCGTATTGAATAAGAAAACACATTTGGCATATATTTGGGATGCATAACTGCATTTATTACAGTCTCATATTTTATCATGCTCTTGATTTGTAAAAGTCTCAAAATCATGGAAAATGCTCCGGTGTATTCTTCTGTTTTGAAAAGATGCAGATTACATATACATGCAGACTACTGCTGCAGTTGACTTTCTTTTACTAACGACAATGCAGTGATAAAGGTCAAATTATCTTCCATTCTTGTACGCTTTGTTATTTCTAAAATCATTTTTATCCCAGGGTTTTCTAAGTAATGGTTTAAAAAGACTCTTTAAATATTAAACATACCAAAATATTGATGGATTAAACGAGACGTAGTTTCCTAATCATAATGCACAGCGATTAGTGCACAATGTTTTCTTTGAGCGTGCTTAGCACCGGCTTTCAAGAGGATGCCTTGCATTTTAAAATAGACTCGGTTTCATTATCGTAGATGTTTTCTCCTTTTGAAAACATTTAGTCATTCAGATATATTTTTTTTAATTTCCCGGATACTAAACCCCCGGTGAGATAATCTCATACCAATCCATATGGGGAAGGCAGTTTTGCAGATCAACAAATCCTACCGTTATTTGATTTGATCTAAGAACAACTTAATTGAAACAACACAAAGTCATTAAGAATGGTTCTTATGCACATCCTAGTTAATGTAAATGACAGACAGTTTAAAAAAATGAAAATTTTCTTATGATCAGTAGAGGAACCCATTCTTATATTAAGTAAATCCAGGATTTTCTTACGTATACGGCACATTCTGGTTGGTCACAGATAACAGTTTTGTACCAAAGAAGTGAACTGTTTCTAACAGCTATGCTGCGAGCAGTGTAACACGCACACAGCAGTAGAAGATGTTAAAAAAGGGGCACGTGCCATAATGCAGGTAAAGTATCTGAGGGACTGAAAATTCTCCTCAGCGATATTATGTTGAAGTGAGCTTTTCATTTAAATACATACATCCAAAAATGTTATTTTGGGTTATTAAAATAAAGATAATGAAACTGCAGTGACTCATCTGAGAAAAAAAAACTGTATGAACGTGAAGCTTCTATTGCCTTTGCAATTAAAGCAAGTCTTTGGCATTTAGCCAGCATTAGAGAGATTTAAGACAGAGAAATTAATAGGGTACTGAAATATATTCAAAACCACAAAAAAAGTCTAATTCAGAGATCTTCTTGTCTCCTAAACGTACAAATATCTTACTGAAGTTACTTCATGTTTTGCTTCTTCTGAACAAAATTTAGGTGAAAAAGACATTTCCTACCTATACAAAAGAACAGATTTTAGTACTAAACTCCAGGCAGTCAGAGCACCAAAATTCTCATAATGGACTAGAGGATATTTTCTTGTCGAAAGTACATTTTTTGGGATAGAAAGGAGAAAAAAAAAAAATTAGGATCTCCTAATGAGCTTTTTCTTAAAGCCCTCAAGGCAGAAGAAATTGTACGCCATTTCATTTTATTTGAAAAAGAAGAGAAAACTTGTACTTGTAAAGGAAAGGAACTCTATGCCCTGAAAAATATTCCAGTCAAAGACCGTGGTCAGCTGTTCACTCTCCTACTGAAACCTAACGAATCACGTCACTCACAAAAGAGGAACAATACCCATTGCAATTCACTTATTAAACAGCTTTGTTGACACTTTCTGAAAACTCTCATACAACCAAGTTTTTCTTCATGAATGTCTACAAAAGAGGAATTTCAGAGTTAGTTCTATTTACAAATGCTCATGACCAAAAATACTTGCATAGCCTACAGCATTTGCATACTCAAGGAGGAGGAGAAACAGGATCCCACAGCATATCCAAGCAACTATACCTAACTAACAGGATATCGACAACAACTATGAATTATCCCTGAATAGAGGGGAATAAAATTCTGGAGTTAAAATTTCATACCACTGAACTAACACGTTTAACTAGCAAAACAAATAAAACCAAGGGCTAAAATAATCAACTAGTTCTCTGCAAATTATCCTCTCAGTCCAGCTATTTTTCTTACATCTGCAGATACCATGGTAACACAGGTAAGTTGCTTTGCAAGTTAGAGGAATCGTTTGCTGCTCCTGAGTAGTGAATTTTTGTTCTTGAAACAGCAGTAATTCTTTCTAATATGCCATAAGTTGGTGTGTTCCATGCACAGAAACGGTGAATCCACCTCCACTGGCTGATTTTCTACACAACAGGTATCTTGCTAGTGCTCACCACCATTTCTCTGACATTGTCTCCTTAACTAATAAAATCAGTTTGCCATTTATTTCTGTTTACTCACTGATCTCCTGGACCAAACCACATTGTTGATGTAAAACAACATAACTTGTGTTCAAGTTTCAATGCAAATTATTGTACGTATTGTATGTGTTTCAAATATATTGTATCTTTTTCAAACTATTGAAGTAAAACTACCACGATTACCTGATCTCGTCCATAATTTTTTTAAACTGGCACATCATACGTACTGAGTTTTGGTAGTTCTCTATTAAATCTAATAGTTTGGATTTTGGATCAAGCTTTGGATGCTTCCACTATATTGAAAGAAACACACAGCAAAGATGGCCCTACCAACATCTGACTGACATCCGACTGCTCACCAGTTGAAGCGATTGTATGTATTCTACAGAAACAGTATTTGGCACTGAATCTGCCGGGCCATCTCGCGTGCAGCATGACTCATGATGCAGACCATGTCTTGGACAGTAAATATGCAAGCTTAAGAAGGCTCCAGAAAAGTAAACACTATTTTTGACTGGCTTATTCTTTTATTTGCTCCCCAATTATTACTGTTCTCTCTCCATCTTTGGAAAGCCATGTTACAAATTATCAGTTGATTCTTGCTCCCACTGAAACCTGAAACGCATTGAGAACTGATTAAACTAAATACCTCCCAGGCTTTCTTTTTGGTGACCACATAAGATCTTTTTGAGGAAAATAACTGGTAAAGCATGAATAATACCTTAAATTTTTGATCTACTCACTGACAGGTGACAGTAACGCTTTGTTGGTTTTAACCTCAGAGTGAGAGTTTCAAATGTCAGTTGGAGTTTAAATTCCATGAAAGCAGGAAAGAACAAAATGAAATATTTTAATATACTTTTCTTAATACTCTTAATATAGTTTTCTTACCTTATCCTAATAAAACACCATCCTCTGAAATGCTGATTTGCGTAGATTTTCCAATTCACAAATTCAGAATGGGCTAATTTTTCAAATTACACTATACTGTTATGAAAAGATATGAGAAAATAAATTCCTCAAAAAATCAGAACTGAAGGGCAGATAACTCCAAGTTGCTTTAGCAAGACCCACTAGTGTTACTGAAAACAAAACAGTGCTAAATTGGAATGGTTCAGAATTATTCTTCCATACTCTACATTATCTTTGCTTCTTTGAAGCAATACAGTTGTTTATAACTTCACCTTTTTATCTATACTTTAAATATATTAAAATCAGAGCTAAATAATAGCAAGAGAATAGTTATTGCTCATTGGAATAACTGAGGATACCATCTTGTCAACAATACACTGCTCACACCATGGGAAGAATCCATCATTCTATTTATGTCTCATGACATTCAAAGCAACTGGATTTTAATTTCGTTATCTAGATGAACAACAAGCCTAGTTTCTCATTAATATGTACACTGGGTCATGAAAATACACTGGGTTTAATATTTTATATATTCCTTCATAGAAATCATAATCCACTGCTGTCTGTGACATGGCAGCTGGTTACTGCGGGGATGCTGACAATGCTGCAAATAGAGGATTATTACTCCAGGTGAGGGAAAAAACTGCAGGAATAGATAAGCTGTAATAAGGGGTAAAGATCCTGTTATTTGTGAAAAAGCTGTAGAAAAAAAACAAATGAGAAGAAAATAGGCTGCAGGTGATACATACAGACAGGACTGTTTAATCAGACTGTTTTCTAAAAGGTTCATTCAAACAAAAGAGTCTATCTGTGTTATGTTAAAACCACTGGGGGTTTCAAGTTAGTGACAAAGGGTCAAAACATTCACTGTCAGGAAAACACTCTTAGCTTTCAGTTCGTCCTGCAGGGTTTCAGTACTGCATGGCAAGAAATCACTTTTCAAGTTCAAAGACAAATTAATCAGATTTAAGGACATGTTTAACATTGAGAACAAAATGTAACCATATCTGTAATTCAGACTAAATTAGGATTTCTGCAAAAGATACAGCTCGACAGATTTTCTGTTAAATTATCCACCTAATTTATTTCTCTATCTGTACTCACCAGTTCATATAACTAAGTGTATGTAATCATAAAGGAAATCTTAAAAGCACTAATTTTTATCGTGCTCTATTACAGCCAATTCTCAGAAAACCTCAACAAAACTTCTCTTACTTTCTTTGGGTAGAACAGAGGTATAGATCAGCCACATTGCCTCATGACTATACCATCCAACGTGATGATCCACCAATCTAGGGAAGTTGTAAAGGTGGTATTTTAAATTCACTGTCACTTCTGAGCAGATGATTATCACATAGAAGAACCTGAACTTCCCCAAGGGCAATACAACAGATCATAAAATAAGGCAATTGCATCCATATAATGTACCATTTTCCCTAGGGACATAGAGTGATTGATCGATTGATTAATTGTAGTTATTAAACCAGAATATCCACCCTCTGCCTTGTCACATCTCATTTACAATCTGGTTGTTGTCATAGGCAAAGTCATTTCATATAAATCTTTGTTTGAGACACATATTTTTGTTGCAGATGTGAGGAGAAAAGCACAGCAGCAGAATCCTAAGGTAAACAGACAGAAAGGATTTTAGACGTCATCAGCTATGTTCATAATATCAGTTGCAAATTAAAAGGATAATCATTGCTATTGAAATCAGCGGCAGCAGAATGAAATCACCGTTTTCTGGGAATGTGATAACATAAAGATCAAACTATACTTCTTCAGGTTCTGCGTGGCAACATGTTGCAGACACGTCCTACATCCTCACTAAAAAGATGTTATCTCCCCATCAACATGACCAGCAGAGGTCTTAATGCCTTTCTTCCCTTTACAAGATGTTCTTAGGCTGAAAAGATCAGTACCAGAAACTATACTGAGGAGAAGCTGAAGAACAAACTTGACTCTGCTCTTATTTCACTTTCCCTGTTCCCATTCTCCTGTTTTCTTCTTTCTCCTTGGTTTCTAACATCCATCGCAATTCACTGTGCCTCGTCCCACTTTTCACACAAATCCTTTTTTAAAGATTTCTAGCACCAAGCCCAGAAACAGAAATCCTTCTCAGCAAACAGTGCTACCATCCATAAACAATTATTAGAATTACTCAGTCAAAGCTTTCCTTCAGGTTTATAGTCGTTCTTTGTTGTATTTGCATGCTTTTTTGTTCACACAGGATCTTAGCACTCAAAGTCACTTTTTGTTGGATAAAAACAGTGAAAAATATTTCCTTGAATTTTTAAGATTACTCACGGTTTGATTGCAGTTGCGGTTGAACACTTGGCAAATTCAGAAAAAGGCGAGCCCCAAACTCACCGAAGACTAAGGAGAAGTTTCCATTGCTGTCAAATCACCTTTACATCAAGCTCTGTTTAACCTGGCCTTACTCCTATAAAAATACGTCTAAAGTGACTTGAATCTGTCCCATCTTTGTGATAGACATTAAGCTCTCACTTGTGAGATTTCATGGGGACGACATCGTTATTCCACAACTTTTTTCCTTTGGAATTCCAAATTCCAACACCCTGTCCACATTTTTAACTATCTTAACACATAAAAATAAACAAATGAACTTAGCTTGCATTGAACACATAAGCTGGCATCGTCCTCCACAAAAATGAGAGGCTAGGGGGTCCCTTTTAGCATCTATCCATTAAAATCACTCTTTTCACACCATTAAGTGTGTAAAGGTCCATATTATAAGTCCCAATCAGAAAGATGACCCTCTTCTGCTAGCCATTCGTGACGTGCATATCACAAGGAATGCAAAATTATTTGAAAGACTAGTAAGTAGCAAATACACTCCAGATATTTTAACATTAATCAAAGCCCCCATAACATGTTTGCTGCCATGATAAACCCCACTATAACCATTCCTCCTTTCGTCCAGCTATCGTAATCACTCAAGACCAGCATCACCGCCAAAACTTAGGTAACTAAAAGAGCAGTTAAAGAATGCCAGCAGGTTCACTAAAGGGAAAAGGAGTTCTATAATCAAAGACTCTTCACAGAAGAAGCTATATTCTTAGCTGCCTACCATATATTCAGGCATGAAGCTGTAACATTGTTCCTTCTCTGACTATAAATGGGACAGTATCACACAAGAAAAAATTCTCACTGGACCTGGTCCCAAACTACTAAAATCTTCAAAAAAACAAACAAAAATCTCACCTAGTTTCTGAGGCTTCCTAGGCAGACAGAAACCACTACCTGCAGCAAACAGAAAACTAGTTTTACACATCGGTGACAAAAGGAAGACTAGGGAAAATGTGGACCCTCCTCTGGAAGGAAACGGAAGACCTGGTCACCTGGGACATGGACACGGCTGAGGTACACAATTTTTTTGCCTCGGTCTTCACCAGCAAGGGCTTTATCTACACTGCCCAAGTTGCTGAAAGCAAAGGCAGGGACTGGGAGAATGAGGAACTGCCCACTGTAGGAGAGGATCAGGTTCGAGACTATCTGAGGAAACTCAAGGTGCCCCAGCCCATGGGATCTGATGAGATGCATCCGTGGGTCCTGAGGTAACTGGCAGATGAAGTTGCCAAGCCTCATATTTGAGAATTCATGTCACTCCAGTGAAATTCTCACTGACTGGAAAAGGGGAAACATAACCCCCATTTTTAAAAAGGGAAAAAAGGAAGACCTGGGGAACTACAGGCCAGTCAGTCTCACCACTGTGCCTGGCAAGATCCTCCTGGAAACTATGCTAAGGCACGTGGAAAATAAGGAGGTGACTGGTTGACAGCCAACATGGCTTTCACTAAGGGCAAATTGTGCCTGACAAATTTGGTGGTCTTCTATGATGGGGTTACAGCACTGGTAGATAAGGGAAGAGCAATTGACATCGTATACCTGGACTTGTGAAAAGCACATGACGCTGTCCTGCATGACATCCTTGTCTCTAAAGTGGAGAGACGTGTATTCGACAGATGGATCATGTCATGGTTTCCACTTGGTGGATAAGGAATTGGCTGGACAGTCACACTCAAAGAGTTGCGGTCAATGGCTCAATGTTCAAGTGGAGACCAGTAATGAATGACATTCTTCAGGGGTGGGTACTGGGACCAGTACTGTTTAACGTATTTGTGGGCAACATGGATAGTGGGATTGAGTGCAAGTTTGCTGTGGTGCAGTCAACATGCTGGAGGGAAGGGATGCCATCCAGAGGGATCTGGACAGGCTTGAGAGGTAGGCCTGCGTGAACCTCATGAAATTCAACAAGGCCAAGTGCAAGGTCCTGCACACAAGTCATGGCAATCCCAAGCACAAATACAAGCTGGGAGGAGAATGGATCGAGAGCAGCCCTGAGGAGAAGGACTTGGGGGTGTTGGTGGATGAGAAGTTCAACATGACCCAGCAACGTGCGCTCACAACCCAGAAAGCCAACTGCATCCTGGGCTGCATCAGAAGAAGCATGGCCAGCAGGTGGAGGGAGGTGATTCTCTCCCTCTACTCCGCTCTGGTGAGACCCCACCTGGAGTACTTGTGTCCAGCTCTGGGGCCCCCAACATAAGAAGGGCATGGACCTGTTGGAGCGAATCTGGATGAGGGTCACAAAGATGATCCAAGGGCTGGAGCACCTATGCTATGAGGACAGGCTGAGAGAGTTGAGGTTGTTCAGCCTGGAGAAGAGAAGGCTCCGGGGACACCTTATAGCAGCCTTCCAGTATCTAAAAGGGGGCCTACAGAAAAGATGGTGAGGGACTCTTCATCAGGGAGTGTAGTGACAGGACGAGGGGTAAAGGTTTTAAACTGAAAGAAGAGAGATTTCGATTAGATATTAGGAAGAAATTCTGTACTGTCAGGGTGGAGAGACGCTGGTACAGGCTGCCCAGAGAAGCTGTGGTTGCCCCATCTCTGGAGGTGTTCAAGGCCAGGCTGGATGGGACTTTAAGCAGCCAGGTCTAGTGGGAGGTGTCCCTGCCCATGGCAGGGGGGTTGGAACTAGATGACCTTTAAGGTCCCTTACAACTCAAACCATTCTATGATTCTATGATCATCGTCTACTTAATAAACAAACTGATAGTTTCCTTTTCTATCTGATGACAAGAAATAGTCCCATACAGGCCATGTTACAATGTTCTCATCATATGGCGATAAAAATCAGTCACCACGTACAACTGAAAACACAAGTACCGAAATTGTATCATGGTGCTCCAGGAGAGAACCAGTCTACCACAGCTTTACCAGCAAAGTATAATAGCTGGCAAGAAGAAAGAAAGTATTTTATCTTTGAGACTTCCTTTCCCATTCAGTCTCAAAAAATAAAAAGCAAACCCAACCAACCCAACAAAAGTATTCCAGACTATTTTACACAGGCTCCAAGCAATACTATGAGCAAAGAGTCTCTAGAGAGATTAGGATGCTTATACTAATTGTGCTTAACATTTTAACATTTTATAAATAAGCCATAGGGCAACTAAATCATTTTGTGAAATTACAGTGGTTAGGATATATTCCCAAAAGTATACACATTTGAGTTTGGTAAGTTTTTTCCTTGTATCGCCTCAGGCACCAATAGGTTTATCCTTTCCATAGCTAAAGTTGATGTTTCTCAAGATCATGGAAAGCTCATGGTGCCCTTCAAGGAACAAAAATCAACCTGCTTTTGCAAGGTAACTTGTCTAGTGCAAAAAATGCATATTTTAGAGATTGTAGGGAGAAAGATTGGTCTTTCATAGTGATTAAATTGGGGTGAAAAGCCAGCTTAGCAAAGGAGGGGTTGCTAAGCGCACATCTGTATTCACCTACAGGTTTGTTTCACCTTTGCAGACAGAAATCCATTAGGTGGTACGGAGCTCCACTGAGGAACAGAATACTAACCAAGAGAAATGATTAAAACAGAATTATGCAAACAGGATGGCAAATACTTCCTTTGGGACCAGAAGAAAGCTGTACCGCACAAAGTTTATTATTACCCACAATTCCTGGCCTGTAAGTGTCACAGCAAGGACAAAGTGAGTTAAAATGAGCAAAGACAAGATATGTGGTGGATGGAGGACTCGGGAGAGGTACGGTTATGTCTTCATCACCAATCTGGAGACTGGTAGTGAACAGGATCTTTTCACTGAAAAGGCCAAACAAAGGTTTTACTTTTATTATATTCCATTTTGGGAGGGAACAAAACGGTTAATGGTTAAGCAGAACAATTTCCATGATACCAGACTGGAGTGGAAAGTGGGGTTACACAGCGTCTTCATTGACTGGATGAATAACCTCAAGCAAGTAATATCACCTGTGCATTTATCAATAAACAAAATAGTTTAGTGCAAGTTCTTTGAATCAGAAGCTATCCTCTATGTGCCCGTACAGCTCCTAGCACAGCAGGCTCAGATGAGCTTGGCAGACCACACTGTAACTCAGTTCATCAGTATCAATTAACACAGAACATGCGGAAACTGGCTATGAGACCAAGAGTTTCAAATCACTCAAGCAGTGAGAGCTCACAGTTTTAGCAAAACTTTTTTTTCTTTTTTTGTCTATGTAACTAAAGAGGTCACAGTAAAGGAGATGTTAAAAGATCCTTCCAGCAAAAGAAGTTCGGGAGATTTTGTTTATAATATTCCAAAATGTAGAGAATACTGCAGGCTGCTGAAAGGATACACGCTGATTCAGTTCAGCAAAAGCATGTTCCTCAGAAATTTAAGTCACTAGGAGTGATATTATTCCTATTAAACAGAAAGCAGGGAAAGAACTTCAGATCCCAGTGTGTTACCTTTCTCCAAGATAAGTCTTCACCCTCAGTATCAAGAAACACCCCCAATATCAAGAACTTCTGGTCCAGTGCCTGGGTTTATCTCCCCAGTAGGTCACTGCAAAAAAAAAAAAAAATCTGTAGGGTCGATTCTTTACTTCTCAAACCAAACCAGGGACAGTCACAAGAAGCCAAGAAATCCGCAATGTGGAATGCCACAGACTTCTGAAGGTTGGCTGTCAGCTCAAGAAACAGCACAGAATGGTGAGCGACACTCTGAAATAAACAGAGCTTTGGTTTTTGCTCCAAGGGGCCAAGAATTCACTTGCTGTTTGATTGTCATTTCAAGAAAGGATCCTCCAAAGAGGAGGATCCTATTAGAAAGAGTGAAAATGTAAAATAGTTAAAGCAACAAGGCACCTCACTATTTATGAACACATCAAATAATTCTTACGCAAAGCCCATTTACTTGGTTTTACAAACCAGAGAAGAAAACGTGCTATTTCCATGGTTCATTTACCAGTTTTTAGGACATACAGTTTCCTACCTGTAACATATTTAGTATTAAGTACCCAACAGTGTAGGTAATCTATAAGGGATGATAGCTCCCCTACAATTTGTCTCCTCAGAAGGCATTTTAGCTGGAAGAGAACAGGACATAGAAGCGGAGTCACAGATGGGGAACTGTATCTTTCAGAGTCATTGGTCCAAGCTGATTTGGAGTCAATTACTTTGTTATGTTGAGGGTCTGGCCAGAACTCAGATCCTGAGCAAAGCATGCCTATCCAACATCCTGCCTCTTACTGACTGCTGGAAAAGGATGCAGTAGTAGAAATAAAACGACCTAATAAAATCCTGAATGGAATAAGGAAAAAGTTAAATCTCTAGTAGAACTGAAAAATCTGTGGAAATTAAGACAATGTCAGGAGAACATTTAACACAGGTAAGTTATCAGTGAAATAAGCTAGAACTTAGTCACAAGTAATGATAGAAATCTGAAACTAACTTCCTGTAAAAATTAAACCAATAAATGGATTTTTTGTTTGTTTCCCCCACTTAACTATTGATGCAAAACCAAAAAGCATCAGAAGAGTTATATGTCCAATACAAAGCTGAAGAGATTCTTACCGTGATACTTGCATGGTCCATAACTCATTACTGGTTAGTCTAATACCTTATCAATTGACACAGGTGCAACTTGGTCCAAAGGTAGAGCTGAGCAGTCAAGCTCAAACCTGGGCTGCAGCCAGTACTTTCTATTGCTTCCAAGATGCACTCAAGCATCCCTGCACACTGGCATACTATGGAAGCAGCACTCCTTTCAGGTCATGTTTTGGGATCCTGAATGTACTTCAAGGTTGCACGGTGTCGATGCTCTGAAGAAATTCCTCGAAAAGTGATCCATGAATACAAAGGGCCACCTAACCAATCTATGCACCTGTAAAAGCCTCACACCCATCTGGTCAAACCATGATCCTGAGATACACACATCAGTGGTGGCAGACCTCAAGCTCAGTAAAAACTCCTTAAACAGAGTAACACTCAGTGTAACCTTCTTCTGAGCTTCAGCCACTGTTAACTGGTGAAGAAAGTTGAGAAGTTGCTTTTACTTTGGGGTTTTTTTTGCCATAGCAGGTGCCTTCTCAAAATTACTTTGAAAGACAGCTTTTCCACATAATGCTGGACAGGTATGCCAATGGCCCTCCAGGAGTATGCAAAGGAAATTAAACACCTAATGTGTCTTATTCCATTTGAATTTTGTGTAGAAATCTACCATACACTCAGATGCCTCTGAAACTGCCTTCAGGCTAGCACAGGCCCACGTAGTGTGAAACAGTCACATTTCCCTGACACAAGCTAACAAATAGCTAAGAAAAATCATGTATAATAGGAAGAAAAACATTACTCCTACTTGAAGCGTCAGTACAATGCATGTTCGTCAGTGACTTGCTTCTGAAACTGGTCGTTTTTTGCTGTCAGATATTCAGAACACAACACTACCTTGTAGTAACTGAAGGGTGTACCATTTCCTGCACTTCTTTCATTCAAACTAAATGAATTTCAATTTGATTTCAAAGCTTATAATGTAATATTTTCCTTTTGGAAAGACTTCCTGCTATTTTCTCATTTTGTGTCTCCTGTCCACAGTTCGAAATAAGTTTTCTTGAGCATCTCAAGTCTGTAGACACAACGTAAGGGTGAAAGACTTGCAGTAATTATATGTTTGGGTTGTGGAGGTTTGTACTGGAGAGGCAAAGTATTCTAGTAACGCATGGGAAGAAAAATAGATGTGCCTTGTGTTTTTTGGGAAGATGGATCATGAACAGGTGAATCTTCGTTCTGTTATTGCTTTGTTATATTTTTTACTGTTTGCAACCAAAAAAACACATTACATTTGTGAAATCTTAACTCTTTAAAGATGGGATAAGCACTATCACAACAACTGCCGCTCTTCCGGACTGGTATGAATGGGTGGAGAAAGACACTACAAGAAGAAAGGTGTTTGGCTGGGTTAGCAGAGCGCGACAGAAGCAACTCACATCCCACAGCTGCCTCAAAGCCTCCCTCCCCTCCTGCCTCCTCACTACGGCTTGTTAAAGGTAACAGCAACGGTAAATAACCTTCCATAACGGACTTCCCTGCTCGCCTGAACTAGGGACAACGTGCTGATCCTTATAGATGACAAACGCAACAGTTATCACCTACGCACAAGTTTCTGCAGAATGTAGTGGGGGAGGGGGAACAACACCTAGAAAATGTTGGATGGACCAATACCCTTATTTATCAGGGTGACGTGTAGCTACGGAAAGTTCCAGATACCCTCATCAGAGTCATTCTGTTAAGGAGCATAAACAAACACGAGCTTCAGATCTCTTCCCCACTGCTTTGAAAAGCACTTTTCCTACATTACCGTTTATTGAAGTGCATCCGGACATGCTGATAACAAATACATTGTGTACATGTATCAAATAAATGGCGCAGCCAGACCATCCATAGCTAAACAGTAAGTCCGTTTTAGGAAGCACTTGGTAAAGTACTGCTTTCTTATAGCATTTGATTTTCACAGACATGCTCCCTGGCTTCTAAAATATTAATAAATGCCACAATTGATATTAAAATGGAAAATTACTTGCTCTCTAAAGCTGTCCTTGTCAACACTAGTGGTTTTTAACATAATAACAAATCTCTTTCATCATTGAGGTAAATGTCTTTCTAATCACATATGTTAGCATTTTCCCTATTAAAATATATAGTTCAGGATGATTTTTGTTTGCAAGGGTGCTTGAAAACAACCTCATTTTTTTCGTTTTTGGAGGAATGAGATGCTCTCTGCTAACTGTTCATGAGAGAGCAGCAATTATTACCTAAAGGGCTTTTTGTTCTCTCTGACCCAAAATACCTATCTTCTGATGCAGCACAGATAAACTACTGCTGGGAGTCTATTTAAGTCTGATTTAAAAAAGGAACTGGAAAAGGGAAAAACTGGGAAACCATGGCAGATTGCACTTTTATGGTACTTATAAGATGATTTTATCCTACTGCAATATAGCCATTATATGGATTATGCTTGAAGTGGGGCAGCAAGGTCTGTTTCAGAACTGCATTATCTAAAGTACCATAAAGCATTTTTCTCCTTTCACAACTGGTGATGAAAACTGTTGAAATTATTTTTTCTCTACACATACACCTAGATAATGTGTCATTTATCTGCATTTACTTAATATTCTGAGGAGATGGCTACTGCAGTTCATTATATGATGATGTTTTAATCTACATTGAATATTTTAATAAACTACAGTCTTGAACAGATCTGTAGGACAGACATATCAGCATTTAATCACACAGTAACCCAACAAGTCTTTCTGTCTTAGCATACGCAGAGAGAAACAGGGGCTAAGATGTAAGCAAGTATGTGTCATATATTAACAGCATCACTAAAACACAAAGCTGAGCTCTAACACACAGGCTCTAATTGCATCAGATATAGAAAAACACTTAATAAAAGATAAGCACAGAAATAAATGAAACAAATTATTCTAAATAGCATATGACTGGTATATTATCACTGCATTGATTTTTTTCATCTGTTTATATTTTTTTAAACTACATTTTAATAACAGCTAAGAAAATGGATATTTCTAGCACTTGAACTAAATTAACATTTTATAGCTATATATTAACAATGTGAAATGAAATGTAAAATCCTTACATATTACAACACTCAGAGAACAACCAAGTCTGTAGTATGGCCTACTGGTCCCAGCCAATTTATATTCTATAATGTTGAGATAAGAATAAGGTTGAGACATAGGAGTAAGGAACAGATATTCACAGCACCTCAACCAAATCTCCAAAAGCTTAAGAAAGCCATTTCAGCACACATGGTCTAAGCACACCCTTTTGTATTCCAGCTTTGACATGCCTTAACTCATCTGAAAACACTCTACACATGAAAGCACTTTACAGTAGGTCTAAGATGAAGAGAGGGAGGGATGAACAATTAAGTGAAACTGTTCAGCACGTGGAATGCTTTCTGGGCCAGGAGCATTCTGGCTTCCTCTTGAATTGACCTCTACAGTTCTCTGCTGGGTTACTAGAGCCACACAACTCGTCCATGATCATATTTTAGAGAAGGAGAAAGAAGGAGAGCTAAAATGGCATTTCTGTGTGAGGAAAGAATGAATAGAAGCAGCACAGCCAGAAAGAGATTTCCATCTAAAAAAAGTACTTTGCCCCCTCCTACACTTTAAGAAACTACTTAACGTAAGATTATGATGTAACTTATTTTTCATGAGAAAAAAAGTAGCTATAAGCAGAATTCATCAACTTTGAGAGTTGATGTTCGGTTTTCTGGAATGCTCACTTGAAAGTGCGCTTAAGCTCACATCAGTCAAACATCATTATCAGATGGCTGTGAGTCCCGATGTGCAGCGTGATAGGACACAGCGTATGGGTAGATATGTTTAAAAAAAAAAACCAACCAAACCACAAAAACAACCCCCACACACCAGCATTACAATAACATGCCCGTAACCAGCCTGAACAGAAAAGATAAAACTAGAATGGACTGAGAAACCAGTATCTTTCCATACAACAACAAGCTGCTCTACTGTCTCCGTCATACTGCTTCTGCAGATAAATAAAATACTTCCAGTATAGCCAAATTGATACCTTGCAGGAACACTGAAATATTTGTAAATAATTGCTAAAACAGAAATTTGATGGTAAAGTGAAGAGGCAAGGAGATAATAATTAAAACTGAGTCAGTTAGAGGGAGTCAGGCAGAGGTAATCAAGCAGTAAGATGATGTTACGTTCACTTTCTATTGCATATTGTTGTAACACTTGTCTGTATTGTTGTAACACTTTCACCTGAGGAACCAAGGCATTCCCTCACTCTAATAGTTTGGTTATATTGTTTATTCTCTTGCTGGTTGAAAAAGAAAATATGCACCCTCTTCAGCCTCTTCAAATTATTTCAGGACAATTAAGTCCCTGAAAACCAGAAAAAAAGATCAGAATGAGGAGCATTACAGAGATACAGTAAGCGCTGGCTTCACTGATGGCTGATACCAGTAGGACTGCAGGAGCTGGAGAATATAAGCCTGCCTCAAGAACCTTGTTCTTGCCTAGATACATCCTAAAGCAAAATTATCAAAAGAAACTCTCACATTATCTATGCTGCTTTCCCTGACAACAGACCAGCCAATATTTTATTTTGAAACAGGGACAACTGCATTCAATGCTAACCCTTCTGTATCAAGAGACGCACGGAGAGGGTGCAAGAGAGTCAAGGGAAGCTGTTCTCAATTCATATTCTAAACTAAGTGTTGTAGCCTAAGAATAAACCAAGGGAAAAGGACAATAACTTGCCAGATAAATTTACTGCTTATTAGCTGGAGTTTTTACAGAGTCTTATACTTTATTCCCTAAAGAATACAGGCTCATATACACAGCCCAAAATATCTGCAGTTTCGGCCTTACAAAAGATGGAGAAGTCACCTAATCGTATTAAGAAAGAACAAATGTCCTTGCCATATAGTGCTATACTGAAAAAGATCAGTATATCATAAAAATAAATTCTATGACTCCTAACTGTTCAGTGCCATCTCCCATCATTAAATCCAAAACCAGGTTGTCACAATGGCCCATGCCAAGCACAAAAGCAGAGCTGCCGCAGTCAACATGAGAAACCTGGCAAAAGGGAAAGGCTGAAATCACGTGGGTCCTCATCCACACTTCCCTGATGGCTGAGGAGAGGCTTCATTTGCAGTATGCTGTCTGAAGTTCCTCCCTGAAAGCAGCCTTTCTCCGAAAAACTAAGCAAAACTTAAAAAACAGCCACATGAGGAGAATATGGGTTTACTGAGCACACTACTTGTCAATAACTCTGTAGTTAAAAGGATCATACAGACGAGTATAGAAAATTAAAATGCACTTTCTTTCTCTGCTGGAGGATTTATTACTGCACCTCTTGTCAGGAAAAGAAAATTGTGGCTACCCAGTTATAGGCTGTCACTGGTTGGAGACAATTGTACTGCAATCATCCTACTGCACAACAGAGAAATTTACAACATATGGACTACGGGAAGGGAAAGTTGTCAGGGCGTTTATCTGCATGTATGAACATTTCAGGCTCTACTATAAATTATTTTTCATAAAGTAACCACTGGAAGAGGGAAAGTGCCCCAGCTGTTCCTCTTCAGGTGAGGGCAAGAGGGACAACCCCTGTGCTTTGAGACTCTCACTCCTGGCTACCGTCACTGTCCCTCCTTGACTGTACTTGGCAGGTAGGGCCCAGCACACTCGTCAACCTTTCCTTCAAAATGCAGGTGGAAGGAGAAGGACTTGTAAATGGAAGACCAGTTTTCACTTAAGTAATATCAAGAGGTCAGTGGGTTGTTAGGAATTGCAGAGGCTACATACAAAGGAGGTTTCTCTCTTCACTTGTTTCATTTCACAGTTGAATTGAATTTCCTGATTAATTACAACATATTTGAAGGGAATGAACAACAAAGAAATCCTGTCTCAAGCTCATTTTTAGATAATCACGTTACTTGACTAGCAACGCAACTCTGATTTTTTTCAGTCTGCATTGTACGTGGCAAACATGAACAACCAGAAGTCAAAATAGCCAGGTCCTCTCATGCCATTTTTCCAGAGATACTGAAAAGTCTTTCACATAAATTTGAGCAATATGGAGATAACCTGGTAATGCTTGCGCAGTAATGCACTATATTCATAGGCAGTTCTTGAACAATGAGATCCCAGAGATACTGTTATTATCTTTACTTTCCAATAACTTAGCTCCATTATTCATCTACTGCGAGTGGATCATTTTCATGAATTCATTTGCATCACAAATCTAAACCTTTTCTAGTTAAAGCTTTCATATCACTTTTGTATGGTTCTAATATTTCCTAACACAAAACAAAACAAATTTGCCTAGTGTTTTGAATTACAAAAACAATATATTCAGTCTACAAATTTCAAATGAGGGTAGTTTTCAATAAACTGAGATAGGCATTTTGAAAATCTCTTATTAAAGGATTTGCACATTTAAAAACACTTCACAGTCAAATCTAATGACTCTTGTTTTCAAACAATAGTAGTGACACAATTTCTTGCCACATTAGATCCTGTCTTTGCAAGTCCTTGCAGGCTATTGCTTATACTGTTGCTGTTACCCTTTGATAGGGCCTTCTCCAAGAGAGAAAGGCATTCGATAACTCCAGAATAACCATCTTAAGTGAATTACACAACAGTAGTTAATTCTGTTTTGTAAACAAGGGGAAAACAGCATAATCAAGAATAAGATAGTTATTCAGTAACAAATTAGTGAGCATTTAGCTGTTGATTCCTGTATTTCACAGTATGTGCCTTGCATAAACTAGCAGATAAAGACAAATAATGAGCTCACAGGACACTGAAGATCTGAGCTGCAAAGTATTGAAGAGTAACCACAGGTCTTTGTTCGGCTGTGTTTTCATCAAGGAGAGAAAAACGTATTGGTTTCCCAGCATTGGCAGGAAGAGCAAATCCCTCCATGTTCTAACCTGTTCCAGAAGGGAGCTGCATTTGACTGCCCAAAGATCTCTAAGCTGCCTCTGCTCCGTGATTGCCTTTTCCCAAGTCTTGAATTCTGACTGGGTTCACAAGAAAAAGCCTTTAAAACCTGACGCCTCAGTTAGCCCCGTAGCCAATAACAAAAGCACTTTCAAAACCCCAAGATTTAAAAGGAAGCATCACCGTTCTCTTATCGCTATCCCCAAATAAAACCTGTTAACGCTAAACTCATACCTCCGCCCGGAAGGTTATTTGTTACAGCACTGAGGCCGCTGTGACAGAAGTGACTGACATTTCCATTACGATGTATTTTTGCTAAGCTACACGACAGTAAAGTCACTGCTTAGAACATAAACTCAAAAGCCAGGAGAACTCAACAAACAAGTCAGGTGCGTTGTCACAAGTCAGGCAACAAGACAGGGCAAAGCCTGAGCTTGCAAGGAAACAAGAGAAGGAGGGCAGGGAAAGGAGCTCACCCCTCCGAATTCCCAGCTCATTCGTCTTCCAGCTCTTGTTTGTGAAAAGAGCCCCTCAGAATCGGGCGAAAGGAAGAACCGCAGATAGCATCTTTGAAAGCCAGGCTCAACGCAGCAAGACTCACAGGCGAGAGGGGAGAAATCAGAGCTGAGCGGGAGAATGCTGCTGGGGTGTGACACATAGATGCAACCAAAAATTGATGGATATAATGTTAGAACTTTTCAGAAAATTCCAATACGTGCAGTTGTTTTCATCAAACTTACCTTGCAGCTATTGCATCTTAAATATTGTGGCACTAACAACCTGAGAGTGAAAATGATTACCAGCCCACTGAAACTAACTTCATCGATTTTCCCTGTCTAAACAAAGTGCAATGCAAAAAAGGTAATCAAACAAACAACCTTAACTGTGAAAACAAAATTGGATTTTCAAAATACTGTCATTTTTATTAATCTGAAGTGATATTACTTAGCTGAAGATTGCCCTTTCATTTACAATAAATGTGTTTTTTCAAGTTAACATTCACTATTTGGCTGAACAAAGAGTTATTTTGAAAAAAAATTTCTGCAGTATTTCAGACAAAACCTATTTTTTACCATGAAGGCATAAAACCCCCTGAAAGGGGTTTACAATGGAAGCACTGACATCCCCTTAACTGCAGCAGCGCCAGCTAAGGCAAATGTAATAGGGAAAAAATTTCAAAGATAGGAATCAAAGTGTTTTATCAAGGTTGTTCATCCTATTACAATCTCCACTTCCACAACCCTTTTAATGTAGAAAGTCACCTGCTAGACAGAAAGCTGTTGGTATGAATCTGTATATAAAAGCATTTTTCAGTTACGGTCAGCGTCTGAAATGCCAATACGATTTCTTCTGTAGAATTTCTTTTTAGTGAATTTTGGCTTAAATGATGGATCTAAAGTAGGTTGAGCTTGTTAATTTTTTTTTCTTTTTTAACATACAAAATTCTATTCGGTGTAATAATAAAAGTCATATTCTATTCTCAAAAATACAGTCTAAGTAAAACCACTGAAATGTCACATCTTACCATAGGTTTACACTGCTGAGGCCCAAATCAGAATCCGGTCTGTGAGTCCTTGAAAGTTGCTGTTGGTCTGACCTTGGAAATACTGAGGATAAGCTAAATACAGTCAAGAGCACTTATATCTGAGCTGACACGCTTTTTCAAAGGTACAAATATTTTCAAGAAGAAAGGGGGAAAATATTTTAATCCACTGCCAAACAGATAAAATAATTTTGAGAATTCAAAATTATCTGAATAAATTAAAAACCTAACTATTTTCTCCCTCCAATTCCCTTTGAGTTTGCTGACATGTAGTGTACTCTCACAAGAGTTAACAGTCTCAGTAAGATCCCACCGGGTTTGGTTTTATGGAGAAGCGGACATATTAATTAAAAATCAGATGAAAATACTGCAGGTTTCATTTCATTGAGCTACAGGACGGCTACTGAAGCATTTCTGAGAATGGCTACACATTTCTCAGTTGTGAAATAGACACAAAGTATTCCAGGAGATACCATTACCAAACACCACACAAACCACATCATCTGTTCATGTATTTGGCTAGACTCACTTGTTCCTCAGCGCAAGACAATGGTATCTGGAGAAATATATGCATACAATAAAATCATCTCTTCACTCAGTTGTCCTGACAGATGCATTGTGTGATTTAATTGGTCGTGTCTTCTATCATAATGAGACAAGTTTTCCAAATACATTCGCTGTAAGATTTAAGAAATAGCTGAGTCTGAAAAGGCCCAAGAAAGAGCAAAGTATGTTTGAAAAGAAATAAACTGGACTTTCTAGACATTGCTGGGTGCCCACAAAAGGAAACGGACGAGCCAAACATTAGTGCTTAATACAAATCATTTAAGGTAAAACTATTCAGGATCAGAGATTTTGTAAAGCTTCTCTAGCAAAATATGAAACATTTTACTGAAAGCTCTTCACCCCTATGATTTGGCTATGAGAAGGGGGGTTCTCATACCCATATAAATCAATGGTTTATAAATTCAGAAGCCTATAAAAGCACTGTTTCTTCATTATTGTCAACACACCAAAGACTGAGCCCATGTGAACAGTCTACAAGGGACTCAAAGAGCGAAAGAATTTTTGTTTGGATAAGGAGACAACTTTTAGTCAAGGATATTAATCTCACACTCCCAGATACTAAATTGAGCATTTTTTTATGAAGCAAATTACTAAAAAGTGCAGTTTCAGTATTCTATGAGAGGAAATGGTTTGATCAACATTTTTTTCATTTTCCCACTGGGAAAATTAACATTATATATACATTTCAAGCAGAATTATCCCAGCTTGAAATACTGCAATTGCAATATTGCAAAATACTCTTTTTGAGTCAATGCAACATTTTGCTTAGGCTATCAATGGAGCTAGAGTGGTCCACAGATGCTGTCCAAAGCATGCACCACCAGCTTGTTCTCACTCTCAGCTGATACCCATTGGCACTTATGTCTTTGTACTTCGTTTGACACCAAAGAGCGCTGTGACTCCTGAGAGCCCAGCGCACGCTTCCCAGATATTTCAGGGTTCTTTTCATGCTCTGGTTCTCATGGTTGCTTTTTAATCCGGTTTAAATCTTTGAGCATAGAGCAACAGGGAGTCCTGTGGGACTTGGCAAGAAGCGTTTCTGGATGTTGTCACATCAAGTGGCAGGTGACTGGCAGAAATGCCGGGATGAGTGTACTGTCACAGGCAGAGTGCCCAAAATTTGCAAACACAAAGCAAAGGCCAAATTTTCCAAAACTCTACCTCTGTGTAACATTACCTATTTTAAAAACACCTCAATCTCCAAAGAACATATATTCCCTGCCCGGTGTTCTCTGAAGCTGTCCCTGACGTGGAATATTCTATGCAACATCTGATCCCTTCCAAGGACATGGTAATACATAATGAAGAAGAATTGAATTAAGATTTCCCTTTAAGCCAAGGACCAGCTGCACCATTTTTTCTTTCCAGGATTTTTGCTATGAAGAAGACATGCCAGCCATTTTAGGCCAAAGTAGAAAGGAGAGGCTTTAGGGAATCAGTGTACCCTGTATTTCTGAAATATGTTTCTTCCTCATTCTGTACCAAAAGAAACTTCATAGAATTTGCTGACAATACATTTTCTCACATGGGCTATTTCAAAATTTCACTGAATTTATTTTCTCCTCCTTCTGTTTTCTTTCTTAGTCCATTTTCCTCCATTCCCTGGGACTCCTTTTGACAAGAAAAGGAATCCTGTAAACTGAGAGACCTGACATACATCCACAAACTTGTACCATTTACCATAAAGCAACAGAATATCTTTATGGAGCACAAAAGCAAAAAAAAAAAAAAAAAAAAACCACCACCAAATAAAAACCTTAAAATAATTAACTGGTCCTGTAACTGATAAGCAAATAGAGTGAAACAGGCTACATGCCACCCCAAAAATCACCAACAGCACATGCATTGCAAAATCATTTAAATTGCTTCTTCATAGGAAGGGAAAAAGCACGGGTGCACATAAGGGGGAACGTTTCAGCTCCCGATTGAGGACTGGTCTACAACTTGGTAACAGAATGTTGCAAGGGGTACAAGAGCCCAAACAGGAAAAGAGAAGCTCAGTGCTATTCTTTCTTCGGTTTTAATTTCCATCCACATAAAATTGTTAGCCCGAAGTTCAAGACGACAGCTGATGAGACTATATTATCAGAAGCAAATTTTCCAAACAAAAGCAACAGCAAGCACACAGCAGCAAAGCTCAGTCCCTAAATTTGCACCTGCACTTTTGTCCTTACGATCACCCGTGACTGCCAAAAATACTGACAGTGTGCGGCAAAGCTCATATGCATGAACATACTGAGAAAGCACATGGACCATCAATGAGTTCTTTTCAAGCACAGCACATTTTAGCATGGATGTCTTGCAGGTGCACTTCACAAGATTAAAGTGTAAACATATGCACGCATTTAATATCACACTTCATAGAGAAACTGTTTATAGTGATAAAATTAATCCCGTTCGCAAACGTCTGAAGATCACAAGAACAGCCATATTTTGTTTGAACCAAGGTGCACAGTTGGGAAATACTATAAGAAACTAGGAAAATACAAAATGGCATGTCCTTCCAGCAGGACATTATATCTGAAAGCAGAGGCAGAACTTGTATCTGATGACTGTATGTTCTTTAAAATCCACAAACTTACGCCTATTCATTACAGCACGAAGAAATGAAATCCCATTTGAACCTATTCACATTTCAGATCTCCGTCATACCCTCTTGACAGGGAATTCCACAATTTAATTATGCATCTGTAATACAAATATTTCCTTTCGTTGTTTTTAAAACTGCTGCATGATTATCTTATTGAGTACACCTCTATCCTTACGTTACAAGAACTACCGCATTTGTCATTTATTAGACCTTTACCACAACCCTAGTTACCTCTTTTCGAAGGAGAACGTACATAGCCATTTAATTGGTCCTCAACAAGAAACCCTTCCACGCCTTTATTGTTCTTGTTCTTTTTAGCTCTTCTAGTTCCTCTGAGGACTTTTACCAGTCTTGTTTGTAATATTCAAGATAACAATGCAACCTAGATTTCGAAAGGATTGTACTCCTTTTTTTCTTTTTCTTATTTTCTCCTGGATTTTTTGTAAAACTGTATTTTCCTCTAACTAGCGTTGAGGCAACACTTTTACTGAACTAATCACAATAATGCTAAAAATCTCCCTCCTGGATAGTAATTACTAAGTCAAAATGCATATTTAAATACAAGCATTCCTTTGCATTCACAAAAACTGAGTTTCATCTGTCATTCAGCTTCATAAAAATCATGTTTCACCTCTTTAGAACCAGCTTTACTTTTGAGTATTCAAAAATATTTAATCAATCAGCAGCCCGTATCTCATACCTAATCACCCCTTTCCAAGGTTATTTACGAGCATGCTGAATAGAATCAATATCTGAGCAGCTAGACTGAAAATCCTCCCTTCAAAATTCAGTTTCCTAAATATCGTTGACAACCTTACAGTGAAGGTACAAAGCTTGATTTGGGGTGTTTTGACTTGGATTGCAAATTTTTGGCTTTATAAAAAGTTTATTCCACATTGGATTGTAAAACATAAAGCTAGTGAAACATGGGAAATGTTTTCAGAACAATGCACTTCAGCAGAACCAATTTTAATTTGGATTGTTTATGATACATTACTCATTGTGTGAATTTTCACAGAAATCTTTGCAAATATTGAATTTTGGTTTATTAGTAGATTTTGTGTGTTTTATTTACAGACGAAAAATAATTCTGCACTGGAGAAATCAACCCAGAAGTGGACAAGTTTCCTAGAAAATGTCATATAATCTAACGATAGCAACCACAGTAACATACATGGACAACTCTACAGCTCAAATCACAAATTTTAAATATCCAAAGCATACACTGAGCAGACACAATAGGCTCTCTGTCCCTATGTTTGAAAAGGAGTTAAAATGTTTTAAAGTTAACCATACAATATATAACTAATCTTCAAATAAAAGGTATGGGTTGTTGAAAATATTATTTATGTCCATAATTAATCCGGCCAACTTCAACTTTGACTCAGCTATTTGACTGCTTTAATGGCATGTGTTATCCACTCAGTGGCAGAAAATTTC
Organism: Alca torda; assembly: GCA_008658365.1. NCBI lineage: Eukaryota > Metazoa > Chordata > Aves > Charadriiformes > Alcidae > Alca > Alca torda. The sequence goes on along the minus strand of CM018087.1, from coordinate 12,325,905 downwards.
TTCAAATATAGAATAATATCTATTATACTAGTTTGAGAGAGAGAAATGAAAAAGAGATGTGGGAAAGAGCTGCAGCTCCAGAAATAGTTTTCAAAGTGAAATCCTTCTGGTCAGTCTCTGTGCACTGTAATAACAGGCAGTCACCTCACGAAGATTAAAATTGACATTATGTGTTCCTTTTCAGAAACAACCGGGGATAATCATACCCTGTTCCCAAAAATATGAAATTTGCTGATGATGCAGGTAAAAATCAGAAGTGTATGTTTCTAAGCCCGTGCCCACTTTGGAATCCTATTTGGACAGCAAGTCCTACCCAGAATAAATGTACTTTATTGTTAATAGTAATTAATTCTCTTCTTATACTTCTTACTACATTGTCTCTGCAGTAGTTACGTGGGCTTGCTCAATGCCCTAATTTTTCCTCACTCACAGCAATTTAAAATAAGCTGTTTGAAACTTGTGAGCTTGCTGAGCTGAGTTCTTTTTCTTTATAACGTGTGTGCTCGCCTGGCATTTCTATCCAAGCTCCTACAGCTCTGCTTAAGAGTTAAAAACTGTAATAAAATTGAAATATGTTAATATAAAAATGAAGAATGGGATTTGTCTTACCGTATTAAGAAGATTAAGCAACAGCTAGATAGTCCTGGACCATCTAGGGTTTAACTTCTACTTGTCAAAGCTGCTTCCTCATCTCTATAAAGACACTAGATTATAGCCCTTTTCCAAGGTCAGGCTACTCTGTCTCTGCAAGTGAAAAACATGAGAGAGATTTATTAGGCAGCAATATACATCTATGCATTTTATCTTTCTGCAGTCTAAACACCTAGGATATGCTTGAAGCAGAGCTTAAGAGGAATGCAAATGAATTATAAATGATGATGAAGTCCAACTTGATTCAAAACTGATGGGGTTGCATCATTTAACACTGTCAGTAATGTTGAGTGAGCTTTTTAAACGGTACATTTTTTTGTTTGAACATGTGTCATACAACATCTATTAGCAAGATATCAGTATACATCAGACTAGCTTTCAATTGGAAAATCATCATAAGCATATTTTATATCACAATGAGCTTTTAAAACTGTAATCAGTTTACAGGAAGTAGCTGAAGTGTGAACAACCATCTCTACAATTCTCATGGCCCAGACAACTGCAGACATGCTGCGCCTATGTCTGTGTGTATGTATGCACACATACATATCTCTCCGTGTATCATCTCTCCATAGATAATATCGAACAGGAAAAGTAAAAATAAAGAATCTTTTTTCAGATGGTACTTCACAGGCAGGTGATGGACTGACAGCTATAAAAAGAATATTTAAATAGATAAATATAATGACAGTATATAGCCCTGTTAAACAAAGCACTGGCAATATACTAAACCAGGGAGATTCCCAGGCATAGATCACTTTAGAGTACATCTGCAGAAATAAATAACAGTAACATAACAACATTGTCAATGTTGTCATTCACACTATTTCTCCTATTGTATCCTGAAGGTCAATGCTATGATGTCCCTACTGCTTTGTGCCACACATCACCTTTCATGCGACTGGAGCGTTAAGTAAAACTTTCTGCCTGCAAACAGAAACTACATCTTAAATGTTAGTACTGACCAATCCATTCCTGTCTATGTATTAAAAGAGAACAAATCTTTATAAGCAAAGAATCTAAACAACTTTGCAGATAACGAATACAGCCAGAAAAATCTGTTCGTCAACCTTTGAGATCTTTTTTGTTACAAAAATAAAGTATTCAAAGTTTTGAAACAAATTTTGTAGGCACACTTCCCACAGCGAATAACTTCAGTTCCTCTTGGTGTCTGTTTTCTCCTTTCCTTGCAAGCACTCAAAGCTAGATTTGGAAAAAAGCACCAAACCCACTCAGCAGATGACATAAAAAACGTCCCCACAAATAAAATGAATCAAACGTGTAAGATTGTTTTCAGCTGAACCCAGGCAGCCTGTGTTTGTTATGAAAGTGTCACACTTACACAATTAAGAGTTAAGCTGTAAATTAACACAAACTCGGTATTCTAAAAAATCAACCTAGACAGCAGATTCTGACACCAAAAGTTGCATTCTCCCTCTCGATTGGCCCCTGCTCGGCTCTGGTGGGCGATGGCGTCCCTCCAGCCCTGTGCTCAGGGCTCCCTGCACCCCGGCACGGCAGGAGCAGGTTGCAAGCGTTCTTCGTTCCTGCCTAACATTCCAAGTGCAAGTTTATAACTCTGAGAGTTCCTGGACCCTATTTTGCCCAGACCTTGGTTTATTTATACTGTGTATTCCTCTGGAGGTCCTCATAAAAATCCACTGAGGATTGTTATGCAATAAAAACAATAAAGCCAAAAAATACAACTTTCCCTAATCCTCAATCCTGAAAATTAGTGAAAATCCTGAAAAACACTAACCTTAATGAGTTATTCAGGCATGTACCTGTGGGCCAATGTACAATATTTACAGATCAAGGAACTCAGAGGTCAGGATTTGTACAGATATTCTTCCAGCAGTACTGATGGAGCTGAAACAAAAACCTCTACTTGTCCATTAAATTTGGTCCTAATAGAAGCGGACCTATTCAAATAGGCTGCAGAAAATTGGAAGAAGCTTGGGAAGATGAGATTTCTCTGATAAATGTCACGAAATAGTGCTGTACATATTGCAGGACAGTTAAAGTGTTTCCATCTATTTGTTATTTGTTGCTCCTTCTGTGTTGGCTGCAGTTTTGCCTATCATCCTTTGCTTGAGTTGTGTTTGCCCCAGCTCAGAATATCTCTATAATATGTCATTTCGGATCATGTACTCATACCATAAAGATCCTTGGAATCAAATTCCCACAAGAAATGTCATCCAAACCCTTGTGTATTGTTTAGGTTGACACAGGCTATTTAAATGGTAATAGCCGCAAATGCTCGCATACGGTATTTCTCCCGAATATGCTATCGCTCCCTCTCTGAAACCATCACCACTCCTTGTCTCAAGCTGAAGGTTAAACAAGAACTCTAAAAATCTTTAAATTGCATTAACCAATATAATGAAAGCTTGATGGTTTCATAAACATGAGCACATCTGCAAAATAAGACTTGAAATCTCTAAATAAAGCCAGGTACACACCTTTTTCTATTTAGGGATCGCAAATGCTATTAGTTTGAACTTCCGGTTTAGTGCTGCAAAAATGAATAAAGTATTGATCAACCTGACAAAAATCAAGGAAACATTATGGATTCAGCTAGACCTGAAAAGGAATATTGTTGAAATTAATTGCATCTACCAACCCAACCTAAAACATTTTATAGAATTTAGCCCTTAAAAATAGATTTTGGAACAAAACAGTAATATTAAGAACAGGCAAAACTGAAAGCTCTTAACTTTTCCTGTTTATACTGGATAGAAAAATCTCATTAATTTCTATATTTATATAAATTTAGTTGCAAACAGCTCTAGTCCATTCATATATGCACTAAAAAGAAAAAAAAAAAGTTGAAAGGAAAGCTATGCAGCGAAGCTTTCACTGAAGTCCCCTCATGTTTACATCTCAATTGAATGAGAACAACTCTAAAGACAACAGAATCATTGACAGATTATGACCCACCATGCTGGAAAATTGATTTACCCACAGTGACTCAGAGAAAAAGCTTCAGCTGCTGAAGAACTGCTACTTGGAGCAGTTATACATTTTAGTGATTCCAGCACATACAGACTGAAAGGCCAGTATTTCACTTCCGTAATTCATACAACTAGAATGTATTTTTATAGGCCCCACATGCACAGACTATTGAGACAAGTACGTAAACAGAAGTCTAAGGAACACAGAGCCAAAAAGCAAAGAGATTCTTGAAAGCGAACAGTCAGCCATGGCCCTTCCTCGAATTCTGGGAAACCATCAGCCTGTGGTTGTGCAAGGCTATTTGCCAACGCAGAGTGCTTATCTCCTGCTGCGTAGCATCAAACCTTTTCCCGGTTTGTGGTCATCACCTGGTTTTGCCTGGAAATGGTTTACTGGTTGATGCTGATTCAGCTGGCACCCTTGATGATGGAATTTGTTATGAAAGATATTGTGAAGCACCATTGTGTATGTAGCACCTGAAACCACCTCATTTATAAACACTTTTTGGTGTTTGCTGTAATCTGTGTCACATAGCAACAACTCCAGCATTAGAAAAAAGCAAAACCTATTGATAGATCGACCGATATAGATCGAAAATCACATCAACTTTTGCAGATTTTCTGCCAAATCCTCCTGGGCAAACCAGCATAACTCTACTGATTCACAGAATTATCCTAATTTGTATTTGTAACAGTTGAGAGGCTGATCACATCTACTCACATTTTACTTCACAGTCAAATATGATTAAGTAGTTCATAACAATTAAGGCGATCAATACTTCTATTATATAAATACTTCATATAAAATATACACTCCCCAGTATCAATGGCATTTGTGTTCCTATGCCACCAGAGTTACAGATTTTTTTGAAGCAAGCATCTTGATGAACTAAGATCTAGCATTTGGTATTGTCAGTAGCTAAAGGAAATTTCTAATAGACTGGAGTTCACAACTAAAACATCACAAGAAAGAAACTATAGTTCTGTTTGTACTTGCACTAAGTTTTTAACACTAGCCGATATACACACACACAGAAATACCTCCTCCTTCCTCTTCATCCTTCCATCCAAGAACAGCAGTAATTCCAAAATCCTCTGCAAATCATGGTGGAGACTCCTAGAAACTCAACATCTTTGGCTTTTTTTCCAAGTAATCAGTCTGATTCCAGGCCCTCAGATGTAGCTTGTACTGTTCACAAAACTTTCTTTCTGCTGGTGCCTGTGTACAGCAAGGAGACAATCTCCTTTTACTCATAGGCTCTGATGACAAATATGAAAACATTGCAACTGCAAAATGTCGTGGTTTTTTTTTTGCAGTTCCCCCCAATCAAATGCCACATCACTGAAGATCTGCTTTGCATGTAGCCTTGTAATAGTCAATCAGCTCCTCAAACACATACCATAACGCTGCTGAGGTTAACTAAAGTTGCAGCGCCTGCAGCAAGCGCATTGTTTTACATCTTAAAATTTGACAAACAGCACAGAGGATCTTAACCTGTTTCTTATAGGATATAAAGACAGCGCATACAGAGTTGGCTGAAACATTTAACAAGACAAATGAGATCAAAGCAGATTTTGCTGCTATGCTGCAAAATGAAAATACACAGGTATTTTTCATTGACTGCACAACTCTTTCGCTACAGGGTGTAACTTTAATCCCCTGTAAAATGTTTTAACTTTTGCTGTCGCTTACGTTTTTTTTCCTGACAATCAGTTCCCTAAAGTTCTTCCACCTTTCTTGTTCAGCAGATATTGTGCATGAAACTAAGCTTTTTTTTCTTGTGTTTCTTTTTTAGTTATGTGATAATCACCTTCCTTGCTGGTCAGTTTTTGGAAGGCTTCTCTCCAAGCTTTGTGCGCCACATGCCTCATCACTAATTATGGCCTGTCAGAACTGTGGAGTTTTGGGATTATTCCACACTTATTTTTATTTTTTGCATTTGACAAAGCTAAGGATATCTGACAAAGTATTACAGGCCACATATGTGACATATGGCTATTCTGCTCCAGCATCTTCCAGTTGAACCACAGCAGAATAAAGCCTTGTCAGTCATTTAGAGTAATTCAGTTTTCTCTCTCCTAATGAACTTAATCTGCTATCTGTGCTGCGAATCGCATCTGGACAGTACCATTTAACTCCTTACTAGTTGCTTGCTGGTGCAGAATAACAATCTGCACAGCAGGTACCTCAGGAAATCTGACATTGGAAATGTATTATTTTTGTGTAAAAACATCATTGGTAAGATGCCAGCAGATCCAAGCTGGCTCGAGCTTGTCAGCTTGTTACGATGCTCTGACTGATGACCAGCAAGTCGTTAGCACACAGTGTTAGTGATAGGGTGGTATTAGAATTTTCCTTACCCACAAATCGTGATGGCATAGATTACCCAAATTTTGAAGTCACAACTAATAACAATTAAAATACCTACTATAACGCATGCTTGTTTGTGGAGCAAACTAAACAGTGTATTGGAGCAAGATTCTTTAGCTCCTCAGCCTGCACCACAGAGCACTGAAGTCAGTGGTGGTGCAGCAAACGTGAGCGAGCTCTTACCAGCATTGTCAGACCATCACTGGGTACGGACAAATGGAAGTATAAAATGCATAAAGTCAGAGGTAATCCTGTCAGCCTTAAAAAGTTACTTCCTACAGGACTTGTATGGAGAAACTGGTGTGTTAAGGTAATTCTTGAAATTAAACTATTAGAAGGAGAAAAATAAACACGCAAACTTAGGTACACCATTCAAAGTTTAAGTGAAGGCCTCGGTATATGCAGTAAAATGCCTATATTGCCAAAAAGAAGTCATCATGCAGCCTTCCATTTAAAAAAAAATACAATGCACAGTAACACATGGGGTTTTTTTGTAGTTCCATACTAACGTGTCAATATTTCTGATTTCATTCATGCCATAGTAGAATATATAAAAGTAACATGATAAGCTTTAAAACTGGTTACTTAAAATTCCAAATCTATTTCACACTTCCGAGCCAAATAACTTTGGAAGAAGAGTGTGCTTGCTGGGTGAATTTTGATGACTTCTTCCAATTTTAATACAATTGTACTACAATTACCATATTTGCAAAACAAAGAACAGAAACCAGAAAAGCATAAAAAGAAATGGATGATGACATTTGCATTTGCACAGTACATTCAATATAAGTTTGATTTTTTTTCTACTCAGCATCACAAACGTGTTTTGAAACCTCAATGCAGTAAGCATTATGCGTTCATTTGAGAAGTTTCATTTGCATTTAATTTGCCTTAAATGGATGAATAGGATATTAATTTTGGAGGCTTATAATCATTTCTTATGAAATAACGTTATGATCTATACATGAGAAATCTCCATATTTTTACAATATTTTTCACTCAACACCTTCTATTATATGTTTTAAAGTGAAAATTCTTAGCATGAAGGAATTTCATATTTTTAAAAAAACATGCTCTGTTGTTCTGAATTTCCCTTGAAACTGTTTTTAATGTAGAAGATTATAGCAATTTTTTCATTAGCAGACATTAATACATCTTACTAATATTGCATGCTAGATTTTCTTTTGTGCTGGGGTCTTCAAAGTTCTCCAGCTGTCTGAAGCTCATCAAGTATTGAGAAAGCTTCACCTGAAGCTTAGCGATTAGAAGTATAACCCTAAGAAACCTTAGTACCCTATGACATCCTTCACTATGGTACAGATATCGGGTCCTGAAGAGATGAAACTTCTTTCACTGATTTGATCATTGACTCAATAAAGTGTCCTTAAACCAGAGGACTTGACGTCTGGTTTATCAGCAAAGAAAAATACAGCAAAGGATGATAATGGAAGAAGTTAATTTTACTCGAATTGAAGTAAGCTGGAAGAGAAACGGATATGCAGAAATGGAAGGTTATTCCAAGAATTATAGCAGCTATAAAGCTGGTTGTGAGAAAAGACTAAGACCTTAACTCCTCTACAGAGGAAAATTCTGCTCAAACTCACGGGTTCTGTATGAACAGACCATCATCTCTGGCCAAAGCCTCAGGATTCAAGATTACAGAAACAACTGGGCAGACCCTGAGAGCAACCATAGTGACCAAAGAGATCCTAATTTTCATCACTAAACTTATATTTTTATTTGTTTGTTTGTTTTTAAACTTAGCTTTCCTACCGCAATGGAAATGGTACAACAGAGGAAACAGGAGCAACAGGGAGAAACTTCAGTTAGATGAAAAATATTTTTATTGCAACCAAGCTATAAAGCTTTAAATTGTCCAGATATCATGGGATGAATAATTGGAAAATAAAACAAGTACTTAACTAGATTAGATTTAGCAGAACTAGAGGAAAATTAAAGCTAAAGGGCTTGCAGAGGCAGAAGAGAAAATGAAGAAGAGAGACAATACCATGTAGCACATGTCAGGAATATACAAAGAAGCAGATAAGAATACAGTCAAAACGGCAGTGGAAGAAAAAGTACCCTATCTCACCCTAGTCAGAGACTACAGTGAGGGCAGAAGTATGGCTGAAAAGATCCTTGCTCACGTCTCACAAGTGTTCCCACCCAGCAAGGGGAGGGGAAATCCTCAAATGCAAATCCCGCTGAGTCTTTTATTCCAAACACAGTCATTGCAGTACATAAATATAACACACAAACAACTAAGATCTTCCATCCAGTTTAAATGGGGGGTAAAGCATCTCTCTCTATTTCTGCAAGTCCGTTGAAGACCTTTAATAAAGCATGTACTTAATGGATTGCCATGGAATGTAGTTCTCTTAGAGATTGTATTGGGACGTCCACCCACATATATGGTAATGAATTAATTAGGGACTTTCTTTTGGTAGATTGAAGAATTTAATTATATAAGTTAAAGCTGCAAATGTTCCTGAAGAATCAAACAGTTTTGTGGATGCTCTGTCATCGTGCCAGCAACAGCACTGCTAGTTCCTAATGACAGAAAAAGAAACAGCTGATATTCGTGCTCGTTACTCCTTAAAATATTGGCCACTGGGAGTCACGTTCAGTTAGGAGATTTGTGGTTTTGCAAATTTCAACAATTAAGAGAGAAAAATTAGTTCATGGCATTAGACTTCAAAGGAGGCTGACTAACAGCTGGCTGAATTCAATGGATCACTTAATTCAGTTTTTAGGGTCAGAAATAGATAAAAGTTCAGAGTACTCAGAAAACGCTTAAACATAGTAGGCACCGCTTTTGATAGCATATTCATCGGTATGGGTGATCTGGCTAAGGATTCATTAAAGGGGAATTCTGAATTGCTGGCCATCTGTTCGCAATGAGTAAGGAAGATACACAGAAGTAATTTCTGATGGGTCTACGATGCAATTTATAACCATACAGTATCATTTGACTTAAACCTCTTTACACAACAAGAATTGATGCCAACCGTTTTGATTTTTTTTTTTTTTAACAAGTGAGAATTCATTCCTTCTTAAATACCACTTGAAGGATGTGGGAAGGATATCCTACCCAATTTTAAGAGGCTGCCTTTAAGAGTGAGAATGACTGCATTCATAAAGTTGTTCTGATCCCACACCTGACTTTAGTGACGCTCCTTTGTAAGTTCAGAGATGTACCCATGCTGCCATACGCCCATTCAGTTATAAGACTGCTGGTTTACGTAACTTACAAATTTCAAGGACTAGAGAATATTGGCAGTTTTTATTCCTTAGTGTATTTTTTCTTTCCTGGTTAAAATTAATTCCTATGACCCGGCCAAGTGCTGGGTCCTGCATTTCAGTCACAACAACCCCAAGCAACGCTACAGGCTTGGGGAAGAGTGGCTAGAAAGCTGCCCAGCAGAAAAGGACCCGGGAGTGCTGGTGGACAACCAGCTTAACATGAGCCAGCAGTGTGCCCGGGTGGCCAACAGCATTCTGGCTTGTATCAGGAATAGTGTGGCCAGCAGGAGTAGGGAGGTGATCATGCCTCTGTACTCGGCACTGGTGAGGCCTCACCTCGAGTACTGTGTTCAGTTCTGGGCCCCTCTGTACAAGAGGGACATTGAAGTGCTGGAGCGTGTCCAGAGGAGAGCTACCAAGCTGGTGAGGGGTCTGGAGACCAAGTCGTATGAGGAGAGGCTGAGGGAACTGGGCATGTTTAGTTTGGAGAAGAGGAGGCTGAGGGGAGACCTCCTTGCCCTCTACAACTACCTGAAAGGAGGTTGTAGAGAGGTGAGTGTTGGCCTCTTCTCCCAGGTGAATAATGACAGGACCAGAGGAAATGGTCTGAAGTTGCAGCAGGGGTGGTTTAGATTAGGTATTAGGAAGAATTACTTTACTGAAAGAGTGGCCAGGCACTGGAACAGCCTGCCCAGGGAGGTGGTTGAGTCACCATCCCTAGAGGTATTTAAGAAACGTCTAGATTTGGCACTTCAGGGCATGCCCTAGTGACAGAGATTGTAGAGGGGTTTTTTGTGTGTGTATAGTTGGACTTGATCTCAAAGGTCCTTTCCAACCATGAAGATTCTATGATTCTATGAGAAATACAATTTTATATTATCAGAATGGAATATGATAAAGGATCTTCTTTTCTTCTTTTCAGTAACTTTTTAGACATCATTTCCTCACCATGAAAATGTTGCATGGCAGCAAATGTAGGAAACTGTTACTAACCAGTTTTTTCCTGTTCTTTGCTATGGGAGGATTGATCACTGCAGGGAATTAGCATGAAAAACAGTGAGAAAGTTCAGAGGTTGCACAAAAGTCTGCAATGATTCTTCTTGTAGGTAATAGCTAAGCCAGACTCTTCCATTCAGTTGCAACACACAAATGAAACTTTTTGTGCTGATGCTCCTTGAGCTACACTCCATGTGGAAATTAAAGACAATTGCCTTTGCTGACTGCTCTAGACAGAATATGTAGCATCCTCACAGATGAGCAGAACAACACACAAAACCAGTGAGTATTCTGAAAATCCACCTGCATCTCTGTCTTTGTACTCAGCACTCTAAAACAAATTGTCTGCTCACAACATTATAGTAAGTTAGGCTTAAACAAGACTGCTTCAAAATCCAAAGCCAGGTCTTAAACACAATCATCGCTTTTTCTAACTGTAGCCGTGCCACACATGACAAAGAGTCCATGCAGTTGCTCACTGCAGAGACGACTGCTCCACAAACAAATTTCCAGGCACTTACTCCCTACCATCTACACAGCCTCCCACCCATCCAGAGGGTGAATATCCCACCCCAATGGTGGACTATGCCAATGAATTACGTACAACCTGAACTGACTGGGATGCATGACCTGCGTGCTTGTAATAAGGTCTTGTAATTAACTTGACTCTTGGAAGATCAGCACAAAATAAACACAGCTATGGTCTACAAAGGCAGCACAATTATCCCACCAACACCACCACCGCGACTGCACTTGCGGAACTTGCCAAACACAGGCTTCTGGAGACGAGCTGCAAGTGAAACCAAAATCCCTAACTCAGCGTGGTGCTGCTGGCTGGGTCAAACGTGCACACCGAATAGGAAACTGCCCTTACAGCATCACTCCACACAGGGATCTCACTCTGCTTTCCAAGAAAAACAATACTTGATAAATCTCATTAGCAATATCATATAACCCCTAGAACAGATTATAAACACGGATATTCTGCTTGGCAGAATCTACTTTCTACCTTAGAAAGGGTCCTTGCTGAGGTAGTGATACCCTTGTTCAGAAGAAGTGATCTTAACAATGTGTTTGTCCCACATAACAGCAACAATAACCCAGACAGCGCATACAACGATAAGAGAATTCACATTAACGTTTTAGCTTTCTTTCACTAACAGCATTATTTAAATAAAATACTTATGAGCAATTAATATATTAAAATAAAGGGAACAATCATACAAGAAAAAAGCAAGTATTATTGATCAAAGCTGGTTACTAAGAACAGCTGCCCTGTCTAAAGCATTATTTGCACACTGACTCTTACAGTATACAGAATCTATTTTAACCCCCATGTTGTATTTGTAGAGGATACACAAGAATAAATGCCAACAAGAATGGCTGTGAGATTACTAGGTTGAATGTGGTAAAGCCGTTGATTCATAAACTCATAATTGCTATCCCATGTGCTAGGTCTTTGGGTTGGGTTTTTGTTTGTTTTAAGGTGAAAATTTCCAGTGCTGTATCCTTTATGCTAGGAAGACTTGCCTAAAGTAGATCAAGACAGTAATTTCACTTTCATAACCTCATTCATCACTTTATTATGTCAATCTTGCATCAATGTTTCTCCACAGAACTTAGCAGCACTACATGTACATTAATGAAACAAAATCACTTCATTTCACTGGAGGTACCACAGCTCACAAGAATGGGGAGAAAACTACTGGAAGCCTATTCAATCTGATCAGGAGAGTTATATTGTTACAAAAATGTTATAAAGAATAAAATGTGGATTCAATTTCTAAGAAAATTTGAGAAAGCAGAGGGTGATAATAAAGAATATTTTGGAAAACTACTCAATTATGAATTAAGTACCACTTCTAACCATTATTTTGTGTTGTGATGATCATCTTAGGCTGGTTTTGTCTTCTGTCAACTCAAGACCCCTTTCTCACCATGTGACCATTTTTTATTACTTTTCATAATGAAACAAGTTTCAACACATATTTAAGATCTGATGAATAATTGTCTTATGTGATTTTTTTTCCGATCAAATTTTAAAACAAGAAGATATCTCTTCTCTACCGCATGCATCAGGTTATTCCAGTAAAACCCAGCATGTTTATGCTTTTCTACTTCCCATTATACAATTTCCTTGTATATCCAAAGTGATTTTGGCACATTCTGTAAGATCTGAAGCATGACTACGTTTCTGCTCTGAAGAAAATCAAGTACACAGTGCGCATTACTGAACTCATGCACTGCTCGAAGACTCCAGTCAGCCCCTCGGAGTCCTATTTTGTCATTACAGCTACTTTTCCAAGTACATCTGGATTTTTGAGCACTTTCTATAGTACACAGAACCTTCATTTATGACCTGAATAGGCAGCATTTTCCTATCCAGTATGTTCTGCGAATAGACACAAATCTATTTGTTCCCTCTGAATGAAAACTACATTGTAGAAACTCTCCTATTGCTGCTTTACACTTTGAGTTTGTTTACAACAATGGTACAGCCCAGCTTTTTGAAAAATAAATTAGTCCCTACAGATGTTGATATTAAAAAATTACTTATGCTAAGAAGTCAGATGTTCAAAGTTAAAAATATCTGTAGTAGGAAATTACATTAATTGATCTTTATACCAAAGGTGGTGAGATTTCCTTTATTCTAGTCCAATAAACAGCACCCACAACATCCCTATCCTGAAAAACAGGTTTCTGATTCACTTGGGACAAATACAAGATTTCACTGTCAAAACTGCAACTTAAACACTGAATAGGAAAAAGATGGTCTAAACTTAACGTAGCGCTTCTTGGACCTCTTCAGTTCGTATGTGCAAATCTAGGGCATGTTCTCCATTGAGGAGTTGCCCTAATTACAGATAACAGCAGCAAGCACTGATGCAAATTGTAAAATCTTACTTCAGACTGGCTGAGCTTCTGCAGCCCATGATTTCCTCTACTGCAAATGACGCTACAGATGCCACAGCCTACAGCAGCTTCGCCTTGCTGCCGTATGAGTTGCACTGACGCAGTTGCTCCTGTTGGCTGCCCACAGTCAGCTGAAATCCCAGACCAACTGGGTGCCAAATCCTTGGGTCATGATAAAAAACAATAAAAAACCCAGGCAACAGCTTTTGCCCAAAAACGTTCAGAGAGATTTTTAAATCTTTAGACACAAAATGAAGGAGAACCTTCCATTACGCTAAACTTTTGCTAAAATATGGCCACTTTCTTTGGCGCAAGATACGCAGTAATTTCTGAAAAATTTGTCTTTGCTGACAGGTGGGAATAAAGTTGAGTGGGAAGGCATGACTTTCGGAAAAAATGGAATTTAGAAGCTTCTTATCTTTTTCACTGAAAAAGCCGTCAGTACCCATTACCATCTGGCATGGCAGAAATTCATATTTCCTCACACTGTAATGACTGTGTTGTAATCATGTCAAACCTGAGTGGTGTAAGGCCATTCTGATAGGGAACATTAATGGCTTTTATAGGGAAAGCAACCATTGCCTTGATTTAACAACTGATACAATTGCAATAAATTCCATTTAGCAACTACAAAAGGTTTACAACTAAGATCAAGGGCTAGTCAGCAGAACATTTACATCAATTAAAAATAACCATACTCATGCATACAGCTACAAATGTTATTTACGTACAAACCACATAAATAATAAAGCCTGTGCAGTGCTGAGAACTGCCTGGTTTTTTTATATATATATAAAATATTTAAATAACGTGTAGAAGGTAGGAAAGAGCAAAATTAACTGATACTGCTGATCTGTGTTTTATACATATGTTTGGCTTGACACAAACGACAGGAGAGAATTAGGGGTTTTTCCTTCCAGGTTTTTCCTTCCCTGACACTAAGGACAAAGAGGTCCAAATGGAAGAAGAACAAGACTAGTTTTTAATTGCTGCAAAGATTCTGGAAAAGGGATGGAAGAGCAGATCTATTATTGCTATGGTTTCCAGCTTCCCTTGGCCAAGAGCAAAAGCACTAAGGAACAGGCAGTCTGGCTGTATGGAAGCTGTGGTTGCTTGGAAGGAAATTACTGCTCTTCACCAGAACTCATCTGGAATCACAGAAATCACTTTCACCAGTATTAAGGCTGCAGGACCTACAAATACATGGGAGGAACTATATTGGATGTACTTTCTAAAAGTGATTTAAATAAAGATTTATCTGGCTTATGAAATTCAACAAGGGCAAGTGTAGGGTGCTGCACCTGGGGACGAATAACCCCATGCACCAATACAGGTTGGGGGCTGACCTGCTGGAGAGCAGCTCTGTGGAAAGAGACCTGGGAGTCCTGGTGGACAACAGGATGACCATGAGCCAGCAATGTGCCCTTGTGGCCAAGAAGGCCAATGGCATCCTGGGGTGCATCAAGAAGAGTGTGGCCAACAGGTCAAGGGAGGTCATCCTCCCCCTCTACTCTGCCTTGGTGAGGCCACACCTGGAGTACTGTGTCCAGTTCTGGGCTCCCAGGTTCAAGAGGGACAGGGAACTGCTGGAAAGGGTGCAGCAGAGGGCTACAAAGATGATTAGGGGACTGGAACACCTCTCTTAGGAGGGAAGGCTGAGGGATTTGGGTCTCTTCAGTCTGGAAGAAAGACGGCTGAGGGGGGATCTTATCAACACTTATAAATACTTAAAGGGTGGGTGTCAGGAGGATGGGGCCAGGCTCTTTTCAGCGGTGCCCGGGGACAGGACAAGAGGCAATGGGCACAAACTTGAGCATAAGAAGTTCCACCTAAACATGAGGAGGAACTTCTTTACCCTGAGGGTGGCAGAGCACCGGAACAGGCTGCCCAGAGAGATGGTGGAGTCTCCGTCTCTGGAGACATTCAAAACCCGCCTGGACGTGTTCCTGTGTAACCTGCTCTGGGTGGCCCTGCTGTGGCAGGGGGTTGGACTAGATGATCTCCAGAGGTCCCTTCCAACCCTGTGGTTCTATGATTCTATGGTTCTCTGATTCTATGATTCTCAACTGCTCTAAGTGGATTCAGCTCCAACTTTTGTCCATATATGATAGCTATAAACCATTTGGGGAAAATAGGAAATTTGACTGCATGTCTGGAAGAGCAGAAGTATAAGTCTGTCATCCCTCATAGGAAAAGTTATCTCAGGTCTGAAGTGCCTCCCATGAGCCAGCACTCAAGATTTCCCCTTAAAGAATAACAGCATTTTCTATAACTGTACAAAACACAATCATATATAGTTACATACAGAAAGAAGACAATAGGTAAGGATTTCCCATAAACACTGGCATATTCAAATCCTTTAAAATTATACCCTAATTTAATATGTAAGTCAGATCTAAATAATCTTTATCTTAGTTTTGTGATAACAAAGAAAAATACTTTAGGGATGGTCTAGCACACCGCATTTTGCTTCTGAGAAATTTTCCAGCCATGTATTTGGACAATCTTTACTTTTATCATCCAAAATGCACAGCTGCAATACTGTAGTGATAGCACCCAGTACACTTAAATCCATCCGCACAGTGATTGGGACAGAAGTCTTGAATATGCGAGTCAAATATTGATACAAATTGGTTTTCCAAGATTATCTTTTGGGAGGCAGCAGATGTATAATGCTCCTGAAAATGAAATGGACTATGACAGGTATGCTAAATTCTGCTTAGATAGGCTTCAGTGGGAGCTGGCCCTCCTTCATAATTAAAATTACCACTCTGTCACATTTTAACGCAAGAAACAGTGTCTCCGCTCATAGGATTTTCCCAGTTTTTAACTGTAGAGGACAAGTAGGTTCTAGGTTTTTTTGTTTTATGATTAACAATAAGATTTCCCTTATTTTAAGGAAAGGAAAAAAAAAAAGAAGAAATTAAACAGTAAAAAACCACAGAAGAAAATATGCATATATTTCTGCTTTTAAAAAGGAAAAAATATTTAATCTATCTTGCATATTTTAATAGAATATAAGATAGCTAAGAATGAGGTCAGCATTACATAGTATAGAGTGTATCAACCTGCACATTTTGCATTTTATCATTTTCAGAACACATTCTTTAGTCTTATTAGTGACTCTTTTAGTAGCAAATACTACCTTATGCTATTTTAGGCTAATCTAGGCTAATTTTCTATGGACTAGTCCTAATTTTCTGTTTCCTAGGACTGTTTCCTAGACCTAACCAGAGCAACACCTTTCTCATCTAGAATCACAGGGCTGTCCACAGCTACTGTCTTGCGTGTACACAGTGGAATTATTAAACCAAAAGGAGATTAGTGGGTGTCTCAAATACGTCTTTAATAAATGTCCTTCAAGTCATGCAGATTTTTGGATTTTAAAGCAATGTTTTAGATGAGATTTCTGAGTCCTTTTTAGGGAACCTAAATTACCAAGAAATTAATTTCTAGATAACTGCAAAAAATATGTTGTTAAAAAAAATATTCAGAAGATATTTTAAATAATTTTTTTGTCTAACGTTTGTAACAAATACCTAATGGGAGTGAAATATCTCCCTCCAATGGGTCGAGAAGCCTCTAGTATCCAAACAGCCTTTAGAAGATGATGATAGGAGAGCTGACAAGATTAACTGCAATACTTAAGTGGCCATTTATGAGCTCTAAACTAATGAGCTTTGAACAGGTAAAAACGTATAATCATTCAAGTAATTTGTAATAGCTGCTACAGTTATTAGCTGAGCCATACCTCCTTTTAGCTTTGTTATGCTAAATTATTTTTGTAGGTTCACCCAAGATGTTCCTCTAGTGCAAGATTTTGTCTCCTTATTTAATGTTTTTACCTCCTCTACCACAATAATTGCAAATGGCAGAGATAGAATGCATTGCATCTTTACTCTGACATAAAACACCACACAGAGCTTTACAACAGAAAGTGAAGAACAGTTCGTACAACTGAAGGGATCTGGGTAGCAAGACTTGAAATTATCTCACAAACTTTATAGAATAAAAAACCAAGGCCATTAACCTCTATTCCTGTGAAAGGTGTGGCCATCCTTTCACGGTTTTGTTCTAAAATATAATCTCTGGTGAAATTAAGAGTTTTAAGGAGGACAATAATGGTACTTCTTTCAGTTTGGAAAGACTGCTCGTCTGTTATCAAAATGGTTCACCTCATTACTGAACAAGTTATTTTGCAAGTAAACAAAATACTGCAAAATAGGTCGTTAGATTTTTATGAAAGTTTACTTCAACTGTCTTTGTCCTTTCCTGTAACTCTGAGTATTTTTTCAGAGAAGTATAAAGATGTAGACATATACCATAATGGTTAAGCCATTGCAGTTTTGTCACAAGCAAAATTTTCCCTTCTGGTTCAAGTCTGAACATTTCAGAAGCTCCGAACATGATGCGATCAGCCAAGTGAGAAAGGGACATCTTAAGGGCATACAAAATTGACAGCTGCTTAGACAAAATTAAGTGCCTATATCTTTTGGATGAATGGTCAGTCCAACCACTGTAAAATTTTCTAGATCCAATTCACAGCCATTAATAAAATATTATGAACATTGCTTGGCACAGTCTATTAAATTTAGCATAGCAGTTGCTTTGGATATTTACTGTGTATTAAGTAAGATAATTTATTGTCCCAAATTCAAATATCCACCCAGATTTAAACCATAATGGACTTTATGTGAAATGCCAAACTTTCAGCAGCAAATGATGACAGAGTTAAAAAAAATATACCCTTGAAGAACAAAATACTTTTTCACCAGTTTGAAGACCAAAAGTCTAGAAATGTATAACCTAGATTTTTACAGCAGCTGGTCATTTTTGAATCTTTGGTATCTGGGTGCTTGATTCCAGGTAGCCTGATTTTCAGACACTACATTATGTTTAACTATTTGCAATGCAAAATCCTTTACAATGTAGTAAATTTAGTATCCCAGAATGAAGGCATCCAATTGCACCGATCCTTTTCTAAAATCCTGGTGGTGAACCCTATCTTCTTCATTTCAGTCGGAAATACAGATGGAGAAAAACAAATGGGAAGAGTGAATGCAAAAATCAAACCCATTTATAGATGATTATTTTCTTTTACTTGACAATTTGCAGTCACCTAACACAAAAGGAAAACAAAACCAGTAGCTCTCTAAGAATTGTCACATTATTTTGATCAGCCCACTTAGCACATATTGAAAAATAAAAATGCCATCACTTCCAACAGACAGAAACAGCTTGTCTTGTCCCTGACTGTAGATGTTGGGCTGGTTGATCTAATTCTGACATCAATTTCACAAGTGATCCTCTGCTCAGAGTTTGCCAACAAAAATAATTTGAACATAAAATCTAAAGGCTGGTTGCCCAGCCAATACTCTATTTCCCACCCGTACTATATATAAACTGCACTTTAAATTTCATCTTTAACAATGATCACTTAATTAAATAACATACAGGTATTCTGCTTTTCTTGAATTTGATGAAAAGGAGTGTAACAGTTGACACGCACCTGAACTTAAAAGAGAACATAACTTTGATGTCAAGTGTGTCCAAAGGATTCTCAAGTAAGAGTAATATGAAAATGGGCTCACCACCACTCAATCTATTCCCAACAGCTACCTGCTGGTCTAAGTGCCTTTGCACCATTATAAAAATCTGTCAAGCATTCAAAACCAATTACACACAGGATGTCAAATGCTGCCACACCAGCTGTCCTTTCAGTCCGTGGTGGCTCTCACTGCCCATTTCCAGTTAAAAACACATTCAGCTACACTGTTGTTTTTCTCAGCTGTGATTCACTGCACTATGCTAATCTGACTTCTCTGTACCTTAATACCTTCATATAAGGAAATGAGTATTTATACATAACAATGGTATTCTAAAAATTTGCATAGTTACAAGTATAACAAAGCTATTTTAGGACATATTAACATCAAGCTACAATTTTAAGGGCAGACCATTAAGTACTTAAGTTGTTCATTTGTGTTACTTTTTTCTATGATTGTATGTGACATTAAAACAGGAAGGGAGGTTTTCAAATATTTCTCCTGCTGTCTCTTCTACATGGCACATGGTGTTTCATGCATTCATTTACAATGATATGCAGTAGGAATGCATGGTACAATTATTTAGAAGTGAATCCCAAAAGAATTGGCTCCACTTGGCTACACAGGCAGCCTTCCCGATCTTGTGGTGAGTCACATACTACTGCCAGTGCTAAAAACTGTTTCAATATCCAGAAATTTAGAGGAATAAGATGCCTACCTAAATATCAATAACTGTATTTGGTGTGAATTTAACGAATAATTTGAATAGCATTGAACTAAACAACAAAATATCCCACTACTAAGCCATACCTTCTTCCTTTGTCATAATTAATTTTCATTTTACTATAACTCAAGATCTTTTTTTTCCTTTTTCCATATTAATTTTGACATTATCTTTACTGGAGGAAGTTCTATTTGTATCATAGTGATTTAAGTCCTTCCAAGAAGTAAGCTCTTGTTCCAGGCAAAGCTTTTAAATCATTTGCAAAACTCATAGAAGGTGGTGCTATGGCCTGTCATTGAAACCAAAACTGTAACTGAAACATTTCGTTTTCCTACAATGTTTTTTAGCAGAGAAGTTTTAAAAGTCTTTTGAAACTTTTGAAGCAAAAGAGAAAATCCAAGGCTTCTGAATTGAGAGCATCTGTTCTGACACAATTCTATTGCAAGAAAACATTCACAATGCTTTATTTTCAGTCCAGTGTGAAAAAAATATCAAATCAAAGCTGTTGTGTGGAAGAACTGACATACCCCAAAAAGCTGAAAGAAGTCTGCTGATAGTGTCAGGGACACTTTTTAATGAAAGCTCCAGAGGAATTAAACATGAGTTATTTGTCAAAAGCATTTGTATACACACTTGTTGTCCAACTCTGCCTTCACTGGAGACAACAGCAGAATACCCCTTCTGTAAACATGGCGTTAAGGGAGTCAACAGCAAAGCACATCTATTACGAAGGTACATCTAGTGACAACTGTATTCTTCTAGTATTTATCAAGTTCACACTTGCTTTGCAAAACCTCTATAAAATAACTCTTAAAACATTTTGAAAGACCCCAGTCTTCCCACATAGCTGCTTTTACTGTTCCTGCTAAAGTTCGGTCTCTTGCCAGCAACCATATGTAGCTGTGAAATAGAGGTTAAGTCAGATAGCACAGTGAAAAACCAATGATGGGATTTCAGAAGAGTGTGGCTCCACATGTGCTAACAAGCAGTA
The DNA here is from genome assembly GCA_008658365.1 of Alca torda. Taxonomy (NCBI): domain Eukaryota; kingdom Metazoa; phylum Chordata; class Aves; order Charadriiformes; family Alcidae; genus Alca; species Alca torda. Next base: position 12,305,516 of record CM018087.1, on the reverse strand, counting down.
TGATGACATTCTGTCTGATATATACACATTATCACAGCTAAGGAAAACTATATATATATATTCTACTCCTGTTTGAAAACAGAGAGGAGTGCTAGTCAACTTTTTATCATTATCATTTGTCTGAATATACAAACTACCAGTACAACTGAAAGATAAGGGCAGTCCTCCAAAAGATTAGTGATTTTTTACACATATCCATTTTAAATAAATGCTAAAACTTTATGTCAATAATTAAATAAGGTTGCAAGTATGCTCTCTAGAATGGTTTAATCAATGTTATGCCATATTAATACTTGTAATTTAAAAAAAAGGAAAATAAATTCCTAATTTATCTTTACATTCAGTTACTCATTACAGCCTTCTCGAAATGGTTTTAATCCTCCCATGAGCTGACTATAAATGGGACCCTTCTTATATAGCCCTGTGAAATCTATCTATTTGGCAACTAACATCTTTACCCTTCTCCATTAGGCCTTTGAGCATGATCTACCCAAAGCAGACTCTCTTTCCAAAGAGGATCCAAGACTCTGTGCTTCATTCCTCAATGAAGTTCTTAAATGCTACAGAACAGGGAAGTATTCACTAAATGTATTACTACTACTATTAATAATAATTTCAGACTGATAACAGCAGATAAGACATATAAATATATTTTAACAAATGAAAAAGTATAATTCACTTTCTGTCCAAAACATTTGGACACTGCTGTAATAAATCGATTGTCTCTGAAATGAACATATATCATAGTTTCCAAGGTTACAGAAGTCTGCAGTTCTGAATAGGTTTTGTGTTCACTTAAAAATACTGAAAATTTTGCACTAGGGGTTCAGAACAATGGTACTAACACGACAGTCTAATGCATAGGCTTGCCCATGCACTATACATTGAATAATTTGTAAAAGACAAAGAAGAATGAAGTAGTCTTGTTGGATGTCATCTGTAGATTTTAAACAGACACTGGCCTGAATAAATTACTGGATGTACACATGACCATCCATTAGAAACTTGACACTGGAAAGCTATGATGTTAATCAATCTGAAAAGAGAATGATTTTGATAGCTTTGGAACGTTTCTTCATGCTTGGAAGCCACTCCCTAGAATGCCCATCTGAAGAGGGTACTGTAGAGGACCAATAACAGCAGAAAAAATAATATTAAATGTTTACTTAAAGAAGATGTCCCTTCAGTGACCCCACCACGAAATTTAGAAAATGTCACCATCTATCAGAATCACAATCACAACATAAACCAGTGTCTCTGAAAAAGGTCAGAAATCAAAATGAAATGCAAAAAAAATCCTTACAGAGTGCAACAGAAAGAGCAGAAATATCTGTATCGTATGTATCCTTGACCTGCATGTATGCATAGAAGCCCCTGAATAAAGGCCCAGAGAAATGCCAACTATTGTTTTCATAGTCCATTTAAAGAAGGGGGAACTTAGTTAAATAACAGCATCACAAGCTTCACAGCCACAGTTATTTGAAAACTTTCTACTGTTTTTGAAGGATTTGAAAGTTTGAAAGGCCAGAACCTGAGCTTGTCTAAAGTGAGCATTTTCCCATACATTTCAAATAATTATGCTTACTTTTGCTGTTTAAATATTTAGCTTCCTCTCTTTCCAGACATCTTAGGAGCTGACACCCATTTTCATCATACAGCTGTACTAAAGCCACACTAGAACATGTACGTAGAGCAAAAAGGAGTAACAATTTTCAGGTCATGTAGAAAAGCCATTGCTTCTGGTGCACATGGCACATAACGAATGAGTACAGGTCTAGTCAATAAATAATAGTCAATGCTGGGAATATCCCAATTTATAGTCATGTTCTTACAATACCAATCAGTGTAGCTCATAGACTTTTAATAGGGGAAAATCTGCTCAGTGCAGCCACAGTGGGGTATATCACTTTCCTACTAAAGATGAATCTGAAACTCTTCAAACATTATACACCTGCCTTCTCCAACCCAGACCCTAGATGCTGTAACTGTAGACTAAGTATGGAATACAAGCATTGGAAGCAGGTTTGTAACAGTACGTACTCCCTCTCTCGCTTGCTTAGCGTATCAATTACAGGCACATCTCCCAAAAGCTCTGCCAAGTTCACGGGCCACTGTAGCAAACCAAAGCAAAGGTTTGACAACTATGTATAGTCCATTGCGGACATTCTGTTCCATTTTTGATACATGTCATAATCTATTTTCTCTCTGAAGTTGTAAATAGTTGAAAGTGAAAACTCTACAGTGAGCCGGATCACTCAGGTCGTGTTCCCACCCTCATCTACTACCAACTCTGCTGTTTGACCAAGGTAATAAATAGCTTCCCATATAAAAGCCATGTACAACTGTGTCTAATGAAAATGCTATCTTCTACCACGCACTCAGATGTGCACGCTAAAGAACTTCTTCAATCAGCTTATTACAGTAGCTATTCTTCTTTAAAAATAAAGGAATTAGAAGTAAGATTTAAGAGCAGCTTACTTTAAAAAACTGAAGTTCACTCAGGCAGTAAGGAAGAGGTACGAGCCAAAGATGACCTACAAGAAGCTGAAAATTTCTTCTCAGGAAACATCACTAAGAAAGCTTGAGCTCTGAGAATCCAGAATTAGTGGTGCACTACCATATAAAGGCACAAGATCCTTTGCTGGGCAGAAGGCAAAGAAAGCTCATTTAAAAAACATTTCACTAAGTGGGTCAACTTGTTATAGAAGGAGATCCAGCGACAGGACAAGGGGTAACGGGCACAAACTGTAACACAGGAAGTTCCATCTCAACACGAGGAGGAAATTCTTTACTTTGAGGGTGGCAGAGCCCTGGCACAGGCCGCGCAGAGAGGTGGTGGAGTCTCCGTCTCTGGAGACATTCAAAACCCGCCTGGACGCGTTCCTGTGCAACCTGCTCTGGGTGACCCTGCTCTGGCAGGGGGTTGGACTAGATGATCTCCAGAGGTCCCTTCCAACCCCTACCATTCTGTGATTCCGTGAAGTAAACCACCTTGGGAGTGGTTTCATGATGAAGATGGCAATGATGAGTTTTGATGGTGAATGACTTATTTAATAGCTGACAGGAAAAACAGTTGAGTTAGATCTAAACCCCTGCTTAAAGTAAAAAAAAAAAAAATTAAAAAAAATTTCTTTCTCTAGTCCTTTTGTAAACCATTGCACCTTTCCACCTAGTTTTCAAATCTCTTCAAATCAATCTCAAGTCAAGTCAAGTCTACTCTGTTTTTATCACTAGCTGTCAGTGATCTCAAACACAAAGCAGCAGCATAAAGAATTTAGATCTGATTAGGGAATTAAATTCAAAATGGTCAAGACATCAAGTAAATTCAACTACAATGGCTGCAACCACACAAATAAAAGCTTTCCTTCACATCACCTTTTTTTTTTAAGTAGACTTCATCAACAGATCTGCATGAGTAAGCTAATTCTACCTTAAATCAAACTAAACAAAGGTATTATGACAGCAAACAAACGCATTTTGGGAAGACAACCGTAAAGGGATTCTTTGTTTAGTTGACCTGTAAATGGCACTGCTCAGCCCAGTGTTACAGAATATTTTTAAGACTTAGGGCCAGACTAATAATTCCCCGTTTTGTTTATGAAAACGTAATCCCACAAACCAGTTCTATTTGGCAGCACTTCATATTAAAATGCTTTGAAACCAATGATTTCAAGGCTAGTTCATTTAGACCAGGAGAATTTACATCAATTCCCATTGGTGAATTAGTACACTGATAGATTTGGCTGCATGATCATTTGCCATATGATCTGCTTATAATGAATATTATTCTTCCTTATCTCCTTTCAGCTAGTCATAAGGATGTGCAGAGACCAGATTGTGAGTTTGATTCACAAGAGGGAGAAAGGGAAGGCAGGAGACTTAGCGGTGGGCATGCTGAGAGAAGCACATAAAGAGCAGTGGTTTGGGTAAGAGGCATTTTATGTCCTTTTTGTGCTGTTCGGCAGAGAAGTAGTAGCTACTTGATAACTTGGTTGTGCATTTGAATGAGCGATGTGACAAAGCCATTACTCTGGAATTGAGAGGAAAATCACAAAGGTATGTCGGATAAATTACAACTTGGCTGCCATTGCTGAGGCACAGACTGATGCCCGATACTCCCAGGACACCTTATCCACAAAACTCCATTACACCGTTACAAAAACGGTGACAGACATGTGAAAACACAACACACATGGGTGAGCTATTCTGTTTTCCTACTACTCATCTGTATGAAGAAGGTTGTATTTTGTTGAATGCCTTTACAGATTGGACTGGAGAGCACCTAGAGCGGCTTGCGGCATGGAGCAGCAGAGGGGAGGTGTGATCCCAGGCCCTGCAGGCTTGGGAAGCACATTCCCATGTGTATTGGCAGCAATAGCCAGACATAAAGGGCTAATCCTCTGAAAGAAGATGCAGGACAGATTGATGGACCTACTGGCTCAACAGCTCATTCTGCAGCAGTAAAGTGAGTTAAGGAGGAGGACACTAAGCTTTTTCTGAAAAAGTGGGTATATATTTTCAAGTAGGTATGGAACTGGTTGTCTGTGTTTTACACAGCATAATGGCAATGAAGCATTCTTCACTGAGCACTGGCTATGTGCATAGGGAACATGTTATATGCTATATGCAACAGCATAGGCAAGTAACTGTAAGTATTTATTAATTTATTTAATATTTAACACAGTTGTGTTGTGCTATTCGGCTCCACTTTAACTTTCTGTATCTTCCTTTCACATCGTGACTGAGCCAAAACATTCAAGGGTGCCTTCCAGGAGGAATTAAATAATTTGTTCCCTCTGCCCTTGGGGAAAACGCCAAAATGAAACAGAATTACACCGCAGCAAGACATTTAACTGACACATTATTATTTTGGGGGACGGACATTATGGACAATTAACCAGCACAACACACCAGACTGCAGAAAGGGGAGATTCTTAAAACATACAGGCATTCATGAAAGTAAAGACACAGATTTGAGGTTTATCCAGCCCAACATCATATAGCTAAAGAAATCTCATATATAAAGAGGAAAAAGCACAAGACATGTTACAAAGTAGTATATATTGAAATGCATAAAATGGCCTATTACTAGATCTAAGCTTGTTGAATAAATCCCAGAAAAATACATTTCCAGTTTTCCCCTTCAGTGATATTCCATCTACTGTGGTATAATATCCAGCTATCCATAGCTGGATAACTTTGTCATTATAAATGGTCTTTATTTTTGACCTACACATCACTGGGTACTAAACTAAAAAGATTTTTAAATTTAGCTTTCAGGCAATTGCAACATTTACAAGTTTGGCTTTTCTAAAGAATTTTCCTAAAGCTATAGAAACGTTCATAGCCTGATAGATTGTACCTGTATTCTTCAAAATTGCTAGTCTGTAGATTTCATAACACTTTAATATATTAAAGGGCTATGATGAGTCAGACTTCAATTGAAATGCGTGTTTTGAAAAGACACGGGCTGTAAGTTATTAAACCAGAAAACCTCTAGACTGCTAATCCCTGTTACCATCTGTATTTATAGGTTTGTAACAGAATGGTGACGGATCCTCCTCCTTTGAGGCCATTTGCCAATTCTGTCCGTATTCAGTGCAGTGTAATATTCTTCTCCAGGTAATGCAACTTTGTTGCTTAGCAGCAGGTTCTGCTTTGTACCTGACAGTTCTTGGCTAATTTAGATGTAAGTCAAAAAAAAAAAAAAAAAAACAAAAAAAAAAAAACAAAAAAAAAAAACAAAAAAAAAAACAAAAAAAAAAAAAACAAACACAAACAAACCAACAAACCAAAAACAAAAAAACCCACCAGTAAGATGATTCTACTATTATTATCACTGGATACTGAAAGAAGACCAGAAAAAGAAGAGAAGAATGCTTTCTGAGCTCTGACTTGTACAAAAGAAAATAATCTGACATTATTAAAGTTTGAAAAATTCACATTTTGCACAAAACTTTCTTTACCAACACATTCGTTCTCACAGGGAAAGAAAAAACAAGTGGTGGTGTTTAGGCATTCAGTGGGAGTGAGATATCAAGGCAAAGTTGAAAGAGTCAACATGCACTTTTTTTTCCCCTCGTCATCTATGGATAACGAAGTTCACACCCCACTGCAGAATATTCTACTACACTTGAGAAAGAGGTAGAAAGCACAAAATTCAGATCTTCAATTACATATATAGGCTTAGTAGTACAAGCAACAGACTGGCTTGTGCTATCAAGCTTTTCTTGCCTAATTTCGCCAAAATTTTTCAATGGGACCTTGAGTTGATTTTTCCTCGTCTTTTGTCTACATAAGCGATAGCCACTTTTGCAGAGGCATTTTCCCTACGTCGTTCAGTGTGAGCCACAGCGGCACCCTCAGTGATACTGCAACAAAAGATGGTATCATAAGCCTCACACACTGATGAAGCCTTAGATTTAGGCTTCTCTTCAGAGAAGATGTAGTAAAACAGTTACATATTGGGAGAATAGTAGAGAGAAAGGGAGATTACTGAAACATGGTGGTCTGCTACCAAAATTTTGTCTGAAATTCACAAGACGGCCATAGAAAAAATTGTCAATGAATTACAGAAAGTTAAAGAGTTAGATACAAAGCCAAACAAGCTTTATTAAGCTGTTGTCATATGTACGTTAGAAACCCCTTTCCTTGAGACACCTATGAATTATTTTTTAATGGGTGGTTCAGTATTTTACCTCCTGCTATTTGAGACCCTCGCTACGCACCCCTGTGCATTGTAAGAGACAAACATGTGGGTGAGCAGGAGAAAAAGTGGGAACAGAGGTGGAAAAAGATAAAAGTCTCCAAGAAAACTAAAAGGAATACCACAGCCCCTGATTTGTAACCACATCATACCTTTGATGTTTCTCAACGCTACTGAATGCATAAAAAACGAGAAGGGTCACCACCAAAACTACAACACAGTAACCTCCTGAGAGCAGCAGGACCACTCCCCTAAGACTCCTTACCATAAATCAGAGGGGGGGGCGGGGGGCGGGCTGCAGCGGGGGGGGGGACGGGACACTGTTGTGCATTTTAATTAGTTGATTACAGGCAGGTTTAAGATTGCAGCCAGAAGTGTTTCACCATGTCGGAAACTGAAGACCAGCATTGGTCTGGCCTTGAAGTTTTTACAGTCTAAATAGCAAAACAGGAAGGAAGACCAGAACATAAGAAGTTAAAGGTACTATCCTGAAGTCACAAAATCTTCTCTCTCAATTTTGACCAAAATATGTAAAAACATTAGAAATCACTGTTTCTTGTAATTTGGAGAGGTTATCAAAGGACTGAGATAGCGTCCACAGTGTATTTAAAGGGTATTCCTAACAGGGAAATATTTTGAAAGCATAGTGCTGTAGAGCTTTCAAAAGTAAAATAGTTTTTGACATTGGAGAAAAAGGTAGACAAGGCACTTAACACATTAATCTATGCCATCTCTCTTTATAGAACTTATTCTTTCGTTATTTGTTATTTATTCTTTAAGTAAAGTTAAATAAACAGATAAACAGGTATCAGTAAATAATACAAGCTGAATCTACAAAAACTCAGCCCCTTCAGCTTCTCATGCTGCCTCACTTTTAGAGTAGAACATTTCTCAGTTTCAGAAACTCACTCCCTTGATGTAGGGACGAGACAACATTGATTCTGAAATGACAAGGAAAGCGTCGTTCTTCTTTCTTCCTCTTTAAGTACTTTACAAAACCTCGATTTTCACTATTGAAGCTACTTCCTGCCATGACCACCGACTGAATGGATAGTGCCAGAAGCAGATAGCAAGGTATACACATTATCCACTCTAGCTCTAAACGTACTGTCCCTGAATACCTAGTGAATATCACAGTATTTGAAAAATCTTTTCTAGACAGAATGTAGGTATCTCTCTCCACAAAACTAGACAAAGAAAAGAAGCTTACAGTGGTTATAGATAAACCACTTAGGTTATTGACTTTTTAAAATAGAATCATTCACTGCAGTTTGGATTGTTTAACGTAGGTTAATGATAGGGAGCACACACAGAAGAAACATACATTGAAATGGGGGAAAACCAAAAAGAAATCCAAACAGCCCAGCCCCAATCCCAGGTCTAGTTAAATTGAACCATAAGATTCTGAGATTTGGCTCTTGGAACTGTAGAAACAAAGCAGCAGCTAATGGAATGGAAACTAGCATTTATTTTCAAGGAATGCAAAGATCAGACCAATTAATTCCCTATTCTCAAATTTATATGCATGATATAGCTGAGACTGATGTCTTGATGTTTGACAGAAGAAATTATTATTTCACATGTGTTTGGGTTTTTTTTTATTTTGGGTTTGGTTTTTTTTCCCCAAAAGCACATTAAAGCAGGTCAGGAAACAGACAGGACACTCATTTTACCTTTTGGAAGAGATTATTAGATTTTCTTTCTGACCTAAAGAAATGAAACCAAACAACCTTCTAATCAAGAAAATTTCATTGTGTTCTTCACTTGCAAAAAATCACCACCATGAATGGACAGTTGAATGAATCTGAAAATACTTTTTTTTTTTTAAATTTGGAGAGAAATAGCTGACAAAACATGTATTTGGCACCCCTTCTTTACAGCAGACAGTCATTCCATGTCCATTTTCAAAAATATCTTTATTTCTGTCATAGCTATAGGTTCAGCTACACAGTAGGTACTCTCAAATTTGATGATAGAAATTGGGGGTACTTTTTCAGAGGAGGAAACTTGAAAATTTTGGCATTTTGTGCTAGAAAGAAGATGTTATTGTAAAATGGATTTAGGTAGTGAGGTGGGTTTTACTCTGTGGAGCATAAGAGAGAAGGAGGATAAAATCCTGATGAGAAACAGCACCCCACTATAGAATCACTCTCTCAACAATTAAGCTCTGTTTCTGCTGGTGGTTTGTTCAGGCTGCCGTGGCATTGTAAAATTTCTTTGCAGTCCTAAAGATGAGTAACTGTTGTCTTGCAAGTTTTTACAATAAACTCCTTCATTCATGAAGACAACAATATAGAAAAACATTTGAGAGGCACTTGTCTGAATATTCGAGAAATTACCAACTTTACCGTTCCTTGGTGGAGTAGAAATCAAGATCAAAGCCAACTTTTAGTCCTTCTACACCCATACCAGGTGTGTGCCCTGACACAGTCCCAAGTCCATCTCAGAGGGAGACCCAAACGAGCACCAGATCTCTCCTCTTCCCCAGAAAGGAAAGGCGGCAGCTGCACTGCCCAGGATGACCAGGAGACCATGGTACGACACACCAAATACCCATGGGTCTGTCTCTCTCAAGTCTTGCTATCAACTGTACTTGTCTTCAAGCTGCACAGAAAACAAGTCTTTTCTCATGCACATGAAAGCCAGACAGTTAAAATTACAAAACGCTCAATTCATCTTATTCTTTGTCTAGGTTAACCATATCTATATGAAGAGCTTTAGTACTCTCATAGCCAAATTAGCCAGTTACTGAGAATCAATCACATTTTCATCACCTCAGAACAAAGCTGCTTGCCACATACTTGCTTCCTAGTAACACAAGGATATTTTAGAGCAAGAATAGCCGCATTACTTTCAGAAAAGAGACAAGTGAAGAAAAGAAGCTTAGCGTACCAACAGATAAAATACACTTAACTTTTGTCTTGTAAAACAGAATTCAGAACCTCTGGGTTTGGCACAGTGCAAATTAATGAAATGGAATAAACAATCCTCTATAAATCAAGCTTTCAGATTAAAGGATTTGTCATTGAACATTCTATAAAAATAAAATTGTGTAAAGCCTTTGACATTACGAAGAAAACACCTGAGTCTGAAGCAATAGAAAGAAAAACATTTCACCGATTAAAAGTTCTTGAATTAATCTGTGTGATGTAGCTGTCATATTTTTATTTTTTGTCCAAAAGAGGATATGGCTACAATACATTCCTTTGTTCTGCCAACAGCAGATCAAAAGCAGACATAAAACAAGGCAGAATTCTTTTGTTTCCCTGTTTATCACTTCATGCCTGTTTATTCACGACTCCTTGCAAACTGATGAAGGACTAAATCATGCCCAGCTTAGCCTGAAACGGGCAGGGTGTTTCAAATATACTCAAGCAGTTTTCCAAATGATAAAAACACTTGCGCCCACATCTTCAAAGGTGTTTAGACTGATAATGAGATCAGTGGACAGTATACCCTTTTGAGATGAGTCTTGATTTGTAGAAATAATTGGAGTTCAAATGGGATTTTTAAGCATGGTTATGTTCCAGAAATAGTTAACTGCATTTGCCGCTTATGTGGCAATAAAAGGGTCAATTTTCACTTTGCTATATGAGAAAAAATATAAAAGATGGGCTTATACAGATAACGGACCATCAACTTTATATCTTTGTGTCATTTTTTAGCTAGGAGGCAGTGAAGAAAAACATACAGCATAGCATCTGGGTACTTCAAGGCAAAATTAGTTTCAAGATATGAAGATACTACTTGCAGAGGCAGATTAAGCTTTGTACTTTCATTTCTAGAAACCTGACTTAGTATCCTGGTGTTTCATTATGGGCAAAAGTGCTTGAGTATATGTCTCTTGCTATTTGGTAGGGCCAAAAAGACTCGGATGAACAATGGGTTTATAGGAATGCCATATATAACCAAGGAGTTGAAAATATAAAAGCACAAAAGGTTAGTGAAATAGCGGCCTGAAATTAAATTTACTTAAAGAATTCGTCTTACAAACCACTGTGGAAAACAGTATGATATCACAACTTAAGTCTAGATCATCATCTTAAGATCAGTCGAGGGACACTATTTTTTCTGATGTTTGACCCTTGCTAAAAGGAGACAACTTTGATTCCTCTAAAAGCCCCTCCCTGACATTAAGAGTCATATTTTCAGAAAGTTACAGAAAATCTGCATTATTGAAATGCCTTAAGAAGTGGTTAAGATAATACTGAGGGGTATCTTATAAAGCTATGGATCTGAGCCACGTATTTTCAAAGGTTGGTAGTCAATCTTGGCAAATAAAGAAGTGGGGTAAAGAAATACTTCTTGAAAAAACAGTGCAATAACTGATTTAATGGGATGAGTCAAATGAGAAGACCTGAAACAGCACACAATTGCTTTGTTAATTTTCCGTGTATTTTACTGAATTTGCAACATACAAAGGAAACTGTCTCAATCTGATTAGCCAACAGAATCTGTTTCTTCTCAACTCTCATCACTGTCCTCATATCGAGACAAAATTTTTTACCTGTTTTTGCTTTATCCTTAATCCGTATTCTCTTCACATATGGCTTCCAACAACTGTGACAGGCAAATCATTTTAAAGAAATGAAATACAATCATTAACTACAGAAATATGAAGTTTAATTATTTCTAAAAACAGCTTTCAACGGGGCAGCCCTTGTCAACAAAAAAGGCCCCTGGCTAGCAGCAGGACTTCAAAACTTAACCATTTTACTATGCAGACAACATTAAGCTATTATAGGTGCCACCCAGGAGTAGAAGGGAAAATAACTTATTTTATCTGACACTGATGGATTGAAATTAAAACATAAATGAATTAGGCACATTATAGATAATTGTTTTCATAACTGCAGTTACTAGATGTCAGGATTTCAGTGCAAATCTCACATCGACTATTATTTTATGACTTCCCTTGACAAACAGATGGTCTTCTCCAGCAAGAAGGCACACCAGAGAGAGAAAAGAATGAACCCGCACTAATTCTGACAGCATCCTTTAAAGAGAAATTAATCCCTGCTTCAGTCTAAATTTAAATAATCATTTAGGTCTCAAGTCAGTAACAATGTTTGGCTTTCATACTTGAATAGCCCACATAATGCCACAGAGGCCTTCAGCAGCCCAGCATGACCATCTGCAACGTAGGAGCCTGAACATATTTTTTTCTTTAAATTGAATTGTACCCTTTGGTGGTAGCTATCCAGGTCCTATATTTATCCAGGAGTGTAAATGGTAGCTTATAAAAACAAAACAAAAGCAAAAAGCACACACACACACAAACCCCAACTAAACTCGTGAATTATGTATGGGAGGTGAAGAGAGAGTTATACAATTGCTTTACAGGGGAGTAGACTCTGTGCCAAGTAGACCCTGTGCCAAGTAGACTACTGCCCCAAGAAAGGGCCTACCACAGAGAAGCTGAATGTCCAACTCTGCTGTCCCTCGGACATCTTGCTTGCTTCCCACCGCTCTCTGTAGGGGCACTAATCCAGGCACAGCGAATACCGGGGGGTTCCTACTAACCCTGCATGGCTGCACCCCTACAGCATAGCTTGGGCAACGCCTGGGGCCTGGACCTGAGGTTAAACGGGTGGCTTTGGAGTGGGGGACCTAGGTGAGGTTGCTCAGGGCAATTGAGGCCCATAGAGGCCTCCTGTGCACTTGGGGCACTGATATTCAACAGCTCTTGTCACACAGGCAACAACGTGTCGGGTCAGGCCCAGACACCTCTCTGCTGAGATGACAACATGGTAGGAATCCATACCGGCTCACTCTAAATGATGGAAGGCTTCATCATCAGCTAACAGAGGTTTCTTCGGACTGCAGACACCATAACAAAATGTATATGAAACAACCATGCAATTATCACACAGTTCTACATTTACAGTGCATGAATATTTCCTAGCTGGATTTCTTCATGAGTAAAAGCACACCACACAAAAACTATCCAACCTGGTCTCACCATGCCCCATCCTCAACTGGATTAAAAGTCTCCTATGGCCAGCAGCAGCTTATCACAGAATCTTCAGAGTTGGAAGGGACCTCTAGAGATCATCTAGTCCAACTCCCTTGCTAAAGCAGGATTGCCCAGAGCACATTACTCAGGATTGCATCCAGGCGGGTCTTGAAAATCTCCAGAGAAGGGGACTCCACAGCCTCCCTGGGCAGCCTGTTCTAGTGCTCTGTCACCCTAACCGTAAAGAAGTTTTTCCGTGTATTTGAACGGAACTTCCTATGTTCCAACTTCTGCCAATTGCCCCTCGTCCTGTCATTGGGAACCATTGAAAAGAGTCTGGCTCCATCCTCCTTCAACCCACCCTTTAGATACTTACATGCCATAATAAGGTCTCCCCTCAGCCTTCTCTTCTCCAGGCTAAAGAGTGCCAGCTCTCTCAGTCTTTCTTCATAAGGGAGATGCTCCAATCCCTCAATCATCTTAGTTGCCCTTGGTCCCATGAAGTGTTTACTGTGCTTTTCACATGAATAATTTTTGATACTTAACAGTACATTTGTTTGTCTGTGTTCAAAACAATGTTGAGAAATATTGACTGAACAGAAGGAAAATATGAAAAAAATTTATATTGTCTTTGTTAAGAAGTTCAATAATGTTTACAATTGGCACTTCACTAGAACTCTGAAACTTTCTACTGCCTACCAGCAACACATCTAAGCAAAATTTCTGATATCCAAGTAGAAACTGTAAACAAAAAGCACTCATCAATGACAACTTTCACAAAGCTGACCTTATAGCACCAGCAGAAATGAACCCTTCCCTCAGTTCATCGTAATGCGACAATAACTTCAACGGTTCATTACGATGAACAATTCTAAGAAGAAAAAAGCATACAGACCAAACAAACAACAGCAGTCCTTAAAATTAAATTGCTGGGTTATGGATAGCTGGGTTCTTCTTTGAATACTGCTAAATGTTTTCAGAGGAACCTATATAGCCAACATCAAACTCCAGCATCTCACATCAGCCTTGAGAAACTAAGCAAATTAGAGATGACACATCATGAGCTACACTGGTACCAAGTAAGGAACACAGGTTTTTTTTCTAAACCACATCATTCAAGACTAATAGATCCCGAAGGCCAACACTGGAAGGTCCCCAATAAGTAAGCAACAGTAAGTACAGCCAGATATACTTATAAAAATCAAATACCATAACTAAATATCAATCTGATTTTTTTTTAAATAATTTATCAAAAATTTTTAAGCAAAACAAATTGCTGCTCAAAAGTGAGAAACTATGTACAATCCTGCATGAATAACATTGCATGGGTCCCAGTCACTTGTTTCATTTTTGCATCACCCTGATCACCTAAAATGTCCCCATACCAGGAGACTGTTTCTTCATAATTAACACCCGGCTGCATCTTCATCATTTCCACTTCTGCTAGCAGATATATCTCCCTATTTGTGGCTAGATTTGGAGTAAGAATCATAGAATTAGTGTGTGCCAGTCAGGCACAAAGTGTCTGTGCTGTTGTTTTGTTGCGAATAATTATTTGTAGCAACAACAGCATTATTCAAATATTATCCCTGTAATGTGCTCCTTAAAAGTGAACATACCAGGCAGTGAATGAAGCTAAAATAAAAACAGTTACAAATTCAGTTTATGAATAATTTTAATCTAATCTCTAATTCCTTTTTAACTGTGACTTTTTTCCCCTGAAAAATATCAGTTCTAATAGCACATCCAGTTTTAATATATCCCTTCCAGTGCCCCACTCTAACTCTTCTTTCCTCTGAGCTTAAAATGTAGAATTTAGTAAAAGCAGATAGATTAAAATATTCTCACATAGCATTTATTTGCAATACATTCACAAAACATTCACTCCTTTTTCAAGTGTTCTTGTTAACGAAAACTTGTTTTTTTAAACACATTTTGATTGTAATGGGACTTATAAACGTAAATAAGCACATGATGAGCAGTCACAAAAATAGCCACAATTTTCACCTATTTTGAGATGTCTGAAATTTCATGTCATATCATCAAAAGATATCACATATCAAAAAAGAGGCCACCCTTAATAGCAACAACTACATTGCAACAGCAGCTGTAACGTTGAAGGCACTTCAACACCATCTGAATTTTTCTATTATTTTTCTTTTCACTAATTTCAGCCGCTACCTTTACCTTTTTATCTCTACGGAAATTTCAAAATATCTACAATCTTGAAAATGGAGCAGGAATGCTCTTTATTAGAGGAACACTTTGCAGTTAATTTGCTGAAGACCCTGTTCATCTAAAGAAAGTTAGCACAAGTAGTTTGATATTCATGTAAACACATAATAGTACTTCTCTACTCATTCAAGTTTATATATAAACTAAATGACCACTGACTGTCTTCATTATGAGAAAAATTCAAACATACTTTATTTTTGCACAAAGGAGATAGAAGTTTTTTTACCTGTGCGCTTTATTTCCAAGATACACAATTAAACATTGTAAACAGTATACCTGCTGTCACTCTGAGCTTTAAAGTCTAAGTCACTCCACTTTTTCTACTTACGATTCTATGAACTGAACACAGAAGAAATTCCCAGAAAATCTTCTGCACAATGCTAGATCCTTCAGAACTCTGCTGTTGGCAGGGGGGTTGGAACTAGATGATCTTTAAGGTCCCTTCCAACCCGAACCATTCTGTGATTCTGTGTTACCTTAGAAGAAAGTGGCTTTTTCTTGTGAAATCAATGGTATTTAATGGAATATGTCCTTCAGGGCTGTTTTCAAATGATTATTTTTTAAAATATATATTTGAGTGCTGCTCTAAAACACACCATCTTTCAACTGATAGAAAATTGCCGGTATTTCAGAGAGGTGCGATTGACAGAATTAGGCATGCAGATGTCAACGAAAACAAACAGGAAAATAAAGACCGTTAATAACAAGCTATTTTAAGCACTGTTAGAAGTCCCAGTTCAGTACCCAAAAGAGTAAATCTAAAAATTTGGCTTTGCACTATGGTATCCACAGTAGTGATGAATTCCAAAAAGTAAACGTCAGTCAGAATACTCCAACAAGAAATGCACACCTATGCAGAGCTTCATCCATGAAACACTGCCTCTTATCAAATAATCAGCAGAAACAAGCATTTATTTATCTTGCAAGCTTCTTCTAACACAAACCATCTCTTCATTAAATGAATAAGTCACAGCTGTTGAAAATGGACCGTTGTCTTTCTCAACGGCCTTGAAGTTGTGCCATTTTTTGGAAAATGCAGCTTGCACTTAACTGCTTTCTGTGGTACTCCATGGCTCTTTTGAACAGAGCTAATGACTAAAGCAGAACTCAAGTACAAACCAGCACTTTTCGTCGGCTTCTACTGAAACAAAATCTCCTTAAAACAATACAGGAAATTTTGTGTTAGAAGCAGTAACTGGACCATCCCTGAAAGGAAATGGCAAAGGAAAAACAATGTAACAGGAAATAAGTAATATAATTGTATAAAAGGAGACGGCACAAAGACAGGCCCTCGAAGCTCAAATACTTAATTGGATTATATGCTGGCCACAATAGAGAGCAGAACTCCTTAAAGTGACGTTTTTGCTGGCATGCACTTAAAGGTATGAGAAAATGCCTTTCTTACGGTACACCCAGAAGTAGTTAGGCAGTTTCACACAAGGTGTTTTCAACAGTGATTTTTATAATTATTTTTCAATCACAATCCATTCTGTCATCACGCTTAGTGTATAAATGCCTTCAGGTGGTTCTGTGGACATGACACCAGAGCACAGCAGCAGATTTTATCCTAAGAGTCATGATCCTTTCTAGAGACAAGAATGACATTTTTGGATATTGAATTTCTTAAGCAAATATTTTTAACCATTGTGCAATATATTTCTTGCTAATAACTTGCCCTTCACTATCAATCTTGGATTAGATTCAAAGGAAAGTGTGCTTAGCAGTATCTCTTTCTTTGCAAATTGAGGTAATGTACGTATTGAGTATTTAATGTGGAAAAATATGCGCAGCTTTTGCCCCTTCTCCACCCCTCACCTCCAGCTAAGTTTAAAAGTGTCCAAAACCACTGGAATCAGACATTATTTATTTCTGGATAGCTGTGGTAACCAATCAAGTATGAGATTTAGAAATAAGGGCATAGAAAACCAAACATCTTAGAATTAGGCAGAAAATAAGAGTCTGCAAATTAAGAATATTTTTTTCTTGTGGAGGAAGAAGGAATTTTCGCAATGAAGCAAGTTAAATAAAATTTCAGAAAAAAACAAACCAATACCATGGTAATTCTACAAATATAAAGATTTTGTGTGCTTACTCCTGACCCCACATTTCTCTTTGAAAGCATACCCCAGTGAGTCACTATAGCTGAAAGACAGCAGTAACCTCTGCAAAGTTTTATGTGCCTATTTATTCTACTATTCTATAAAAATACCCATTAGTTACCAGTATTTCCCGTTTCATGCGGCATGTACATTCCATTCATGAGATGGAAGAGGCTGCAAATGAAGTCACATAGATACGTGTAGAATGCTTCATATGATGCACATTAATATGCTTGTATGCGATTTCCAAAAAGAAGATACTTCATATAAATGAAAAGATGAGGGTCTGTCATAGCGACAGCTAGGGCTTTCCATTTCCCCAAGAAGCCTTTTATTTCATAGCTAACTTCACCAATGTTACAGCAGAATTGACTTTTAGTCCAGCTTCAAATGCAGCCAACAGTGGTTTAAAAACAAACAAACCAACAAACAAACCAACCCAAAACACAAAAAAACTTCATGGCAGTCACAGGCCACACCTCCATTGCCAAGCAGTCCAATATAAGCAGATCTGCAGATTGAAAATATTGCTGCTAAGGTGTGAGTGTCCACACAGCACACATCTCAGAGTAGTGCTCATCTGCTGCTGACAATGAACGGCCACTAGTGGCACATCCCTCCAGTGACCTGCCGGGTTAGTGTTATTGGGAAAAAATCCCTTTCAGAACGCTCCAGGGCTGTCCTGTAACACGAACCAAATGAAGGTAGCGGGGAATAGTCAACAAACCCACTGCAGAAGAGCAGTACTGGTGTGAGCTGAAACGGTAACACAGACGCACCCAGAGAAGACAACCCCCAACCACAAAATCACTCCCCATCCTTAGAAAATTAATCCACAAGGTTTTCTACAGTCTGAGCCATTTCATAAATCGCCTACAAGAAAGCGCAGGGAGCATGTCACACTAGGGCAAATAAAGAGAGGCCAACTAAAGCAAGAGAAAAGTACTTGTTCTACGCTTACTGTCACCTGTCACTGCAAACGCTCACTTTCTACAGCATGATTACACCTGCAAAGTGTGGCTGTTGATTTGCTGTTAGGTAATGAAAGATACTTTATTACGGCGGAAAGGAGAATTATTGCTCATTACAATAACTTCTCCTGATAGTAACCTAGGTGTTAGATGGATTTCAGTTTCATCACTTTTAAAGATACTTCAGAAAAGAATCCACAATGCATTTATAACTGAATCCATGCTAAATAATGACTAGTGGTAATCAAACAGAGCAACTCATTTAATAACCAACAGCGTAATTGGTGTGAGAAGTGCAGTGGGAAGGAAATAACAAGAAAGAGCCTAAGTGCTAAGCTGATGGTAAGAATAAGAGGAGGGAAAATGGTCACTGAAGATCACTTCTACAGCTGCTCATAGTATTTTAAATGGTCCAGCAGGATTATCATAAAGTCAATGACATTTGGAATCAAGCTTTAGCCATCAAACTCTAAGATCTACTCAATGCTAGTTATAAACATAGGGATTTCACCTCTACAACAGAAACAATACCTGAACACGAGAGTATTAGTTTGGTCACACAGGTGAAGGATGACATGAATTAGGAAGTAAGGCTCAATGACAGACCACTGCGCATTTATACGTGTGTGGGTGTGAATCCTCAGACATTCCTGTGTCCAGCACATGGGTTTGGGGGCGCTATATCATGGCCCTTTTGGCAGGAGATACCAAAGTTTCTTGCTCAAATTTGTGATTGTGCAAACATGGAACAGGTCTGTGTTTATAGACCAATCCACCCTTCCATCTAGGCCTCCCCATATTTAGAAATGCAAAATTAGCCTTTGACCAAAATGAGAGGTCTTGCAGTCTGCAAGTATTTTCTCATTTTTCTCCTCCTCAGTAGCTGTAAACTATGTGGAACCTGACATCGATGTGTCAATCAAGTTCATCCTGTGAAAACCAGCCCTAAAAATAGCAAGAGTCACAATGATTCATCAGGGAAGGGTCCAGGGCAACTTCTACCACGTCTTTTCCCAAACCTAAATAAACTATCTATCTGAAAATCATTCACCTGCTAGCATTCATGCTCCATCAAAAGTTGACACTGAAGCCCTATGAAAATGACAGAGATGGATAACTGCAACACAATCCCACTCCAAATAGATTTCCCTGGTTTCTCTCTGACTTAGCTGAAACACACGTACAATGGAGAAGCATACATGGATGAAATTTTTTAAAACACAAAGAAAACCCTCAAATATCATTTTCAGAACCTGTTACAAATTGAAGACAGCGTTTCAGGGTTGTGAGGGTCTGAAGAACTGTTCAGAGTGCTTTAAAAATGTTCTGTTTAGACCTGATAGACTGAGATGGCAAAATAAAAATTAACCTTGAAAGAATATATACACTTTATTACAAAATTTTATGTGCACGTGCAAACATAACTAAAAGCTGCAGTTCGAAAAAAAGACCAAAAAAAAATCCTGGGAGTCTACATGACCTCTTAAGTTTTAGCTTGGTAAGGAAATGTAAATTATTGCTTTAAGTCTAATCGAACACTCAAACTATATTCTAATTGGCTAAAGTTAAGGTTATATAAATAAATATTTATCCACAGGGAAAAAAGTCTTCACAACAGTAAGAGAAAACAGCTGGAATTTGTATGGCATTTTAAATACACATTTACTTAATGCTTTACTTGTTGAAGAGTTGACTCTCAGCCCTTTTGAAGTTCAGGTCATATTTCCACTTGACTTTTATGAAAACTGAACCAGCACTTCAAATATCAAAGGAAAAAAAAAAAACTGAGGTACAAACAATGAATAAGAACAAAATCAGATTTGTAAAGTTAATTAAGCAGAAACCAGTTTTCTTGCACTCAAAAAAGTAAAGGCTGTATTGCAAAATCTCCAGTGGAATGAAGCACCTCTTCTGCTTAATATATGACAGAAATCAGGCATTTAGGATAGGGTTCATGAAAATGTATTAATTTGTTCAGATTTCATCATGTTCAGTAAATGAGTGCTTAATATTTAAAGGAGCCATTCTGCCTTCTTTCAGGGAGGGGAAGGAACTGTTTGAGTATAAATGCAAGTAGCAGAGCAACATCATCAATTAAATATATTTTGTCTTTCAAAAAACTGAATACCAAAATCTTTACCCTCAACTTCATGAAAGAATACGAAAACTTTGTGAGCTTGCACACATAATTAAATTCCAGAACTATGCATATATATTTATTTTTATAATATGCTAGAATGCTAATTTGAATATTATAACTCCTGCTATTTCTATTATACCACTTTCTTTCTTTAGAAGGTGTTCCATGAATTTACCTCAGTTTGCTAAAAGGTGTTTGAGGAGGTAATTTTCCCTTCAGAGAAAGAAAACCAAATAAGATATCTCTGCCTATGACACACAAACTTTAATGCCCCAAAATTCCTACAAATGTGGGTGTGAATTAACACAGAAGTAGGTTCAGTGTAACATCAGTAGATGTTAGGAAGATGCCAGTGCCTTTTTAATTATATAGTCCCATGATGAAACATTCATTTTGATGATCCCCAAGAGCAATATTCCTCATTTAGTTAATTTTTCTCTCTGGAATCACTTCATTTTATTGTCTGAACCTTTCTGGTTTATGTCCTGTTGTATATATCAGCATTTAAAGCTGAAATGAAGAAATGAATCTCTCTACTTTTCAGGCAATCCACCCCCACTACAAGAAAAGCTTTGGGTTTTTTCATGTTCTCTTGCCTCGGTATTTGTCTTTTCTTGTTCTTCAAAATTCACCAATTTAAAATTTTTAAGAATCTAGCACTAGTATTAAAATCAAAGTAAAAATTTACAAGTCAAATATGTATTATGAGGCCACTTTGAGAATTCTGTTTTGTTTTTTTTTTTTTTTTTTTTTTTTAAAAAAGTGGGCAGGGTTTATCAGAAAAAAAAAATATTAATAGCCTTGTCAGTAATCTTTTTTTCCTTTTAACATACCCTACAGGAGAGCACAGCCAGCCATACCAGATCAAAGAAAAGGCCCATTTAACATAACACCCCATAATGGTAAACAGCAAATGTCTGAGGAAAAGCACAATAATAGGACAAGTCTACTGTGATGCTTTTCCAGAGCCCTGATGCTTTTCTGCAGCAGCATCTTTTAAAATCGGGCATAATTATTTCCTTATTTAGAAAAATGCAGACAATTCTTTCTAAAGTATTTAAATGATCACTGGTTTATTCAAAAAAAGTAACATTACATCCTTACAAATTCTTCCAGTCAGTTTATCAGAAACAGTAAGAGTCAATTGTTGCCTCCATTTTTCCTAAGTCAGTAACAGAAAAACAGTCATTACCTCAGTAAGTCACAGGGATAAACAACATTTATCTGTTCAAGCGTTACAGTCCTGAAATATTTTTTCAAACACCAGCCAAACCTGCAGGACTGAGACTCTACTCCTGCGTGGAGTTGGATGCACTGAACTGGCTCATCATGCCAGGTTCACACAAACTATTTTTTCTTTTACCTTAAGAGTTAAAAATAAAAAAAAAAAAAAAAAATTAAAAAAAAGAAATAATAAAAAAATCCCTCAGCATCTTAGCTGAGCTGCAGCCAACTGTTCTCCACTTTAACAAATTCAAATAGCAGTACTACGCACTGCACTGGTGCGGCCCCACCTCGAGTACTGTGCGCCTCAGTGTAAGAAGGACATCAAACTATTAGTGTGTGACCTAGGAGGGTGCACCAAGGTGGTGAAAGGCCTCGAGGGCAAGACTTCGGAGGAGCAGCGGAGCTCACTTGTTTTGTCCAGCTTGTACAACAGAAGACTGAGAGGTGTCCTCATCGAAGGCTACAACTTCCTCAACAGGGGCAGCAGAGGGGGAGACGCTGATCTCCTCTCTGGTGACCAGCGATAAGACACGAGGAAATGGCTGCATCAGGGGAAGTTCAGATAGGACATTAGGAAAAGGTTCTTCACCGAGAGGGGTGGTCAGTCAGTGGTACAGGCTTCCCCGGGAAGTGGTCATGGCCCCAAGCCTGCCAAGATTTCAAGGAACATCTAAGGACACCCTTAGTTATATGGTTTAGTTTTAGGCAGTCCTGTGAGGAGCAGGGAGTTGGACTTGATGGTCCTTATGGTTCCCCTCCAACTTGAGATATTCTATACTCTTCACAGCTTTTTGCAGTTCACTAGTTAACGCTCTCTGATCAAAGCTTTGGAGAGTGGTAATGAGTTCCTGAGCCATCACACTGCATGGTAAGATATACAATACAGAGACTGAAATAAAAGTTATTTGTTGTGGGGGCAGGATGGGTAGGGGGGTTGATTTGGGTTTTTGTTTTGTTTGGGGTTTTTTAACTAGTCTTACTTGCAACATTTCTCAAATTCTAAACCTCTGAAACTTTAAATCCTTACACTATAAGTAATTTTACAAATAACATGCTTTCACAGTTCAACAACTTCAGAAACTAACCGTAATTTTCAACACATAAGCCTTGAATTTTCCGATATTCTTCTTCAAGGAAGCAATCAAAAATACTTAGACATTTAGGACAATGAGACATAGGTACCTACCCAGCCCTGTACTGAACTTCTTAAATCCAACCATGCACACTTCTTCATTTTTAGTTCTACCTTTCTCCCTCAACCTTAAAAATAAAACCTTAATTGTCTATGTCAGTTTTACAGTGATTGTTAACTCCAATACTTTTATTCTTTAATAGCCTATTAGCTTTGTTAAGTCTCTTTTTAGCTACTAAGATATGAAACACCTTCCTTTAAAATCAGACCACAAAACAGATAAGCAAGCTAAGAAGCACCCTGGTACTGCAATGATCCTTGCAGAAGCTGATTTATGGAATGTTTCATCCGTGATCTGCTGTGCAGCCTGCACATACCTTCAGCTACTTAAGAAAAAGCCTTAGTTCAGCAGCACTCTGCCTGGAGCAGCGCAGCCTTCTGCAGGACAGTTTCTCAGACTGCTTGGCACAGCTCTGCAACCTGAACTGCAGACACAAAGTTTTGAGCTGTTTCGTTCAACTGACAGTTGATCAAATTGATCAAATACTATAAAGTTATTTAACTACTGGCCAGACAATTTTACATGAGTATCTGTGCCAGGCAGTCACCAAAGGGGCAATAAAGACGCACACAGGAAGCATCCAAGTAACAAAACTTGCTATACAAAGGACAAGGTAAGCACCGTGGTCTGCAAATAGGCAGCACATCCACCTGGACACAAAATACCAGAAGGAAAGAAAACAGGATATGCAGTATCTAGGCAAAGCAGAGGAGATTCCCATCCCCTTCTGGAGGGTGACAACAGCATAAAAATAGAAGATATTACCATGGAATATCCAAGAAGAAAGAAGACAAGACCACTTCAGTGCCACCTTCTTTCAAACAGTTCTCAAGCCTGTCACCTTAACCCCAACATCTATGAACCATCAAAGACCATAAGCCATCAGCTCTAACTATACAGGAGCTCCTTATAGTTAGCTCCATTGTACAGTATACTTACAGCTAACTTAAAATATAATTGTTAAGACAGTTTTGTGTCTATCGTGATGATGATTAGTAGCAAGATGACTATTAGCAAGATGTGCTACTAATGAACAAATTTTAAAATGGCCCAATTTGTCAGTCTTCTGAACATTCCCATCACGACCTTCTCCAGTTCCCTAAAATTGATATATGTATGGTGTGTGTATTTTACATGAGCAAGTATCTCTGTATCTATCTTTCTAAGTTGTCCCATATATTCAGTTGCAACAGCAGCTTGATGCTTCTCAAAATCCTGAACAAATAGAAATGCACTGCTTAATCATGAAAAGACCTGGAAGCAGAGACGTACCTCACATCAAAGAGGTCAGCAGTAAATGGGAACTTGATTTAAAAAAAAAAAAAAAGTTCACCAAGTTAAATGCATCTGTTTCCAGGTATGAACTTTGCTGGACTCCCTCTCACTTTACTGCAAAGCTTTTGATTTTTAGATGGTCCTCCGATTACTTTTTTCAACTCATCATCATCATAAGCCTCAGAGGGGCAATGCTCTCTCATCCTCCCAGGAGTGGGAAGGTGTATAGTAACAAAGTCTCAGGCTTTAGACAATAAAAGCATGTCATTTGCAATGACATTCACATTTTATAATCAGTGTAGTCCTTGAACAATAGTTTTAGTGAACTTTACAAGACTAGGGATATAGGCAAAAGCATGGCAAATTTCCCCTTCTCTCTGAGCTATTTTATAATTTAATATTTAAATTTTAAGAACATCCCAGAGTAATTAATTACTATTGGAGAGATAATTTGCATGCATCATCATATTTACACATCAAAAATAAAACCTAATTTGCTAAAGGAAGGCTTACACAGTGAATTTTGCAACGTTACAGGCGCTAGAATTAATTAGATCTTGTTTAAAATCCTCAGAGTCTTTTCCTTCACACCTTTTTGAAAAAAAGTTATGCTATTTTTTGTTTTGTCTTCCACTGGGGTGAGGAAAACGCTTTAGCACTTTACAATCATTTTGTAGAGTATAAACTAGCAATAGGCGTCAAATTATGATCTGAATATTTATGATGTGATGTATAGAGAGCAATTTAGAACATTTACATTGCAAATATTTGAAAACAGAAGTCAAAATAGAAATTATGCTATCTAATTAGACAGGTCTTACAATTAATTCAAAATTTGCTTAGCAGTCTGGGAGTCCTCTTTCAAGGTACCTTGATCAGGTTAATTGGATTCTGAAGAACATGACAGAAACCCCTTGGTAAAACCAGTGTTTGAAAGTTTAAAAGTTGAGACGACGATATAGGACTGATGAGCAAAGCGACCACTAAACCATCGCTGCAGAGATGGAGGAGTTCAAAACATTCTGCCTAAACAAAGCTCTTTGTTTTGCTTAATAATACAAGTATAGATTCGAAGTTGTTTATTTAACAATATCACAACTATTTGGTGGTTTTGGCATGTGTTTCAAGGCAATTGTTAATAGCACCACTAAAATATACCAGCCCAGTTTACCAGCAGCTTACCTAAGATTTATGCATGCAACACTGGAAACGCTTAAATTAATTGAGAGGTTGTGACCATTTAACTCTTTCTTGTTAAGTCACTGTGAATTTTTAACATAAATGCCTTTAGAGTTATTGAAATGATCTTCCTCAAAGTGCACCCCCATGCCTCCTTCCCTACTTTATTTCTTGCCTTTGGCCTTAGCTCACAACCCCACTCCCCATTGCTCAGTGTTTGCTGAGGACGTTGGTAAGCAAGGTTGCGGGTGACCTTAGCACACATGGCTGTGTGGCAAGACAGGCACAGGTGAGCAGGCTCCCCTGACAATCCACGATGACCACAGAACTTAAGAGAAGGTAGGAAACATGGAACCTTCCTCAACATCATGGCACCTTTCTGTGCCATGATGTTAGGAAGAAATCATATCTATGATGTCCCTGATGATTGCCTTTTTGTTTGTCACTACACCTGCATCTGAAATTTTCCAGTAATTAAAACTACACCTCTCTCCCCACTAACCTATGAAGAAAAGAAAGACCGAAATGTTGCAGCTCTTCTATGGCAGGTGCATAGTGCTAGGAATAATGAAGGTGGTGGTAAAATGTGGTTTTACAGTCCTTAAAAACAAACAAACAAACAAAAACCCCACACCCAAACAAACCAAAAAAAGACCTGTAAACTGTAACTATTTCCCTCCTTTCAGCCCCGTTCTGTTTTCATTTAAGTGTGTGCTGTTCTTTCAAAGCTACTTTCAGTAGCCTGGGCATTCTTCCCCTACATTTTCAAGCTTTGCCCTCACAAAAACCTGGGTATCGGTCCACTTCTCTTTGAACATGGAACAGAGGATGCCAAGTTACTTAGACACCTTTGAAAAATTTACTCAGTGCATTTTTTTTAAACTTCTTACAGTTCTACATGATTTGCTTTTGTCTGCAAGAATCGAAGCTCCCTCTAACTCAGTCTGGCACACACTCCCCCTGCTCCCACCTGGCTTTCTAACCAGACCTGCACTCAGCACAAAATTCATGGATTGTCATCTTCTTTTCACTTTGATTCATCTTTATAGAAATAATTAACAGTCATTTAGAGGGGAATTTAAATTGCAGTAGTTGAAAACTGGGTATGGAAACCTGAAAAATGTAAGACTCCCATACTTTTTCCTTTCTCTTAAAAAAAAAAAAATAATCCACACCTTTTTTTATACCCTCATGACATGATAACACTGGAAAGACATAAAATAAATAATACGAAATTTACCAAGACTTAAATAGGCATTGTAAAATCATCTCAAGTTAATACAATTAAAAAAAAAAATCACAGGCATATATTTATAAACACTTTAAATCACTTAGATATTCCATTTTCCTTTCATAGTGTTAGTCACAGCTAAATACTGCATTAAATAATTACATGGTTTGGGCAAAATAGAATTTGACATAATCACCAGCACATATATTAATATTCTAATTTTACAGTTTTGTTTATGGTATATGCAGTATTACAGTTGTAAATTAATTATGCAATGGTTCATCCTTTGTGTGTTAACTACCTTCACAAGTAATCAGCCAAGAAAACAGGAAAAAAACATTATCCAAAAAATTCATTTCACCACACTATTCTTTGATCTCTTTAATATGTTGCACATTCATTAACTCTTCATTATATTTTCATGATTATATTGTGCGTGTCGCTAAAAACAAATCCAGCTTCCTTCAGGCAAGCATTTGCGATCTAAGAAAGTCAATTTCTACAATCAATCTTATGCATGAAATTTGAACGCACATCCTCCTCTAAAAATGTAAAATCTACAATCCAACACAGACCACCACCACCAAAGCAACACTGATTTCACTCTATTTTGTTGCTAATTGTTATTCCATTCTAATTGACAACGGAAAATAATTAAGGGTTTCCACTGGTTAGCACAATAGCTGAAATCTCTTCTTATATCTTGGGCAGAATGGACCAACTTATTCAAGGAAAGTAGTACCGGGTGAAGTTGCCTCTGTAATGCCTATGGAACTGATCAAATTAGGATTGTGCAGAATTTTTTTATTATTATTTTAGAATGTTTAAGCAGCTTCCAGGCTTCCAGATATAAAGCAATGGGGGGGAGGGGGAGGAGGAGGGGGGGGTTCTTCCTATTAGCTTTTTATTTTGGAAAGATTTGCTTAAACAAAAATTCTTCTGCATGTTGGTTTTGCAATTGAAATAAGTACTCCTTTATATTAGAATTCTCAAGGTAACAAGAGAAAGAGCATATCATAATACTGTCATAAGTATATATGAAAATTCAATTAAGATCATTTAGGGATGC
This sequence comes from Alca torda, assembly GCA_008658365.1. NCBI lineage: Eukaryota > Metazoa > Chordata > Aves > Charadriiformes > Alcidae > Alca > Alca torda. The sequence continues at coordinate 12,278,235 of CM018087.1, read as the reverse complement.
CTAAAAATATCTCAAGTGAGAACAAAAATTGGCAAATTATTCAAGTCTACATTAAGCACCAGAAGTTCTGGAAAGAATGTTTTCCATGGTTAAGATTCTAGCTACCTACATTCCTTCAGTTTCTTTCTAACCACTCCCTAATTTCCTTGTAAGAGTCTTTGTTGTACGTTTTTCACAAGTCTTCAGTCATAGGACATTTTGGGAGATGATATGTGCAAAATTTCAGTGCTTTCAGATGAAAAAAATATATGCAGCTTGAACAACAGATTCTGCCTACACGAAGTTTAACTGTTGGAGAAGTTTCCTCTTGCATACATGTTTATTTCAATAGCTGTGCACAATGAGAATAAGCACTTTGAGAAAATTAAGCTATTAAAAAGAACATCAGAGCTTGCAAGAATTTACCCTCTTTAGGAAAAAAAAAAAAAAACAAACCACACAAAACAACCACCACACCAAAAAAAAACCTACACAGAACTTTTAAACAACCGAATATAAGTCCTAACCATCCAAAAACTACCATACGCACTTGTGTAAACTTTACTCTTTACTTGAGCAACTACACTAAACCCAGAGGTATCTTGCAGCACTTTTTTGCAGCACAGACGATGAAGGTAGGAGAGGGAATCGGCATCACTAAGGAGTAACCTATCAAGGAGACGAGAGTTTGTCATAAGTAGTTTTCTCATGTGGCTGTTACTGTTAGAAACAAATTAAGACATCAGTCTTTTCATGCAGCAAGTTAATGTCCAACAAATAAAGGACCAAAGAAAAGTCTCAGTGTTTCTTGCGTGCCTTGTACTGCCAGAGTTAAAAACTGAACTGTGTGGCACCTGGACTGAGCTCCTGCAGAGATTTTCTCATTCCCATTATGCGTAACTGTACTGCAGCCACCTTCCAGAGGGAGAAGAGCAAACGGCACACCTTGCTGTATGTCAGCACGCAGGCTGCAATCAGGTCTAGGGTATAGCGTGCCTAATAGGACAGACAGTGAAATCCTAATTTACTTAACAACTTGAATGAACATTCTGCTAATGTATTCTGTCAAAAGTATATTTCATATATGATTGACAATTATTAGTCATTATCTACCGCAAGCATTGTTTTATCTAAATACAAAGATTCTGAAGTTAATTGGACAAAATGTAGATCCTGTAATCCATACTATTCACCTCATTAGTGTAAATCCTTTCCTCAATCCTCTGATTTAATTGCAAATGTTTGGTTCAGTGAAGCTAATATCCTTTTTGTCATTGTTGTTCAGTTAAAATCAACACAACTCTGCAAAAGATATAGATTACCAATAAAAGTTTATCCTTTTATAATTACTTTAAAGCTCACAGCAGGCAAACAAAAGTCATTATTATGCAAACTAAACAAAATGACAAAGGATTTTCTGACGCTGAATATTCAACAAATCAATGCAGGTAAGTTGTCTTCATAAACACATTACAAGAGTTGATAATTTTAAGGCATTTTGGAGCAGCATTTAGATGTTTCCGGTGTTCAGAATATTGCTCAAGTGCAAATGTGAACAGCTTTTGAAAACCTTACCGCTCAAGACATTTTTCCAACTTTCTCAAAAGCCATTGTTTTCAAGGAGACTAAGCCAAAATTAAAATTTTAACTTCTGAACCTATGACATCTTTTGAATTTCTATTTATGATCTTAATAAACCTTATAATGGTTTTGCAGACACAATATTTAATACTTTCACTTCTTAATCTGATTCATGATATACTGAACATATAAAACCACGGAATTAACTCAGCTGGTCAACTAATCCATTATAAAAGCTGCTCCCATTAGGTGAACTCTACTGGGGATACGAGGTTGCTCTAGTAGTAAAATTAATCACCTGCAGATAATTTTCTTGAAAATTTTCTTGTTTAAAAAACATTTCAGAGCAATTATTTCATTCTTCAAATGACATTTGCGTATTATTTCATTTAACACTGGACTACAACGTGTCACACGACACCCTCCACTTTTAAATCCAACCTCTGTTTGGTGGGCTACGTGCTGTTCTCTGCCCTCAAAGAACAACGGGACAAACCTGATGACAACTGGCATTGCAGATGTCAGCGGCCCAGAGAAAGCTATTCCAAAAACCTGAACGACTGAATTACAAGATTTCTTATTCCCCTCTAAAGATGGCCTCATCAATGGAAAATAAATTCTCAATAAGGACTGGGTCAAGTAGAACACATTGGACTTTCCCAGTCTGCTTATAGTCCTGTCACACAATATACCTGTCACAAAATATACCTGTCACACAACCACCTCGCAGGTATCTTCCAACACTTAACAAGTCACACTGGATAACACTGTCCTCCACGTGATCAGCAGTAAGCAACCTCCGTTTGCCAGAACTAATGCTTCATTCCCATGACAGATCCACGGCCAGCCACTACCCGAGGGCAGAGATACACAGCCTTCTGAAAATTTCCAGCAGCCTATGACTCGTGGTCCCAGCTAAGATGTGGGTGAATCTCAAATACTGGTTTGGACTGATGGGACATTGAACAACACACAGCAATACAGAAAGAAATCCTCCAATACACAATGAAATTTGGTACTTTCTAGATAGTTTTCCTCCAGTTTGTTGTTCATTAAATGTTATTCATCTGACACTGAACCACCTGCTTCTCAAGGGTGCCATAGTTGCTCCTTGTTACTTTGCAAGTTGAATGTGACATTTTGTTTTGCCTTACATCTCAATTTCATTGTCACTCAGACCTTTAGAAACGGTTGATGTAATACTGTAATCTATTCCCATAGTGATATTTAAATACTATGTACTTCATTCAGATCACTCTGATAGTTCCCTTGAAACTCCTTGTCAATATGCATTATCAGTCATATTTTGCTTCCTATTAATCAGCTCCTATTTCTCAAGATCATTCTGTAATATAACTGATTGTTGGTTCTGCCTCACTGTAACAGGACATGATTTAAACATATATCTTTAAAAAAATCAGTCTGCCTTAATCCTCCACTTTTTTATTAAATCGGAATTGATGTTACAGTGGCTATTAGATTTATTTGTATACAACTATTTCAGTCCAGCTTTCTTGTTTGTCAGTTACTTAATGAGGTCAAACAAAGGGTTTACTGAAGATGTTCTGTATTTACAAAAGCATCACAAAAATTAATAGAATCACACCGAATAACATAAGAAACAAGGAAAATCAATAAATTAGCTTAAAGTTATAAATCAGTATTCTACACATGGTTTGCCCGAAAGTTGTAAACATTTCAATTAGAAAGGACAACAGAAAAAAGTTTCAGTAGTCAAAGCTCATAAAGTGTCAATGTAGCACATTAGCCAGTGTTGTTTTCATTTTGCTTTAACAACAATAATAATACAGTTACAAAACACTTTAAGGTAGAAGGCTTGTAAATTGCTAACAAAGAAGTAATATGTGAACTTGTTGCTATCAGTGGCAACTCTAATGCTTTTAAGCTGGTGGGGATCTCAACCATACAGCTTATCCATTATCAATAGTATTGATACTACTATATTTAGTTGTGCAGGACAACAAAAAATTGCCATTAGCTTGCAAGAGATTTTGTAAGTTCCTCCTACAGGCCTCATTTCATGCTCTTTCTGAATTGCCAAATGCTCATCTCCACAACCTTGGCATTAAGCAGCAAAATACCTGCCAAAGGCCGGTCCACGTGTAAAAAAGCACAAGAACTCTGTAAGAAGTTTTTTCACTTAAAAAAAAAAAAAGAAAAAAAAATGAAAAAAACCCACATACACAAACAAAAGAAAAACAGGGCAGAGAGTGAAGCACACAGTCAATTCTTGCAGCTAATCTCGGGAATGAACTCACAAGTCAACACTCTCTAAATATTTCTTACGTGCTGTCTTTTGCACTCCGCCTGGGCTGCTGCATGGGCATTCTCTGCAAGCCCAGGGACAGCCGTAAAAATTGCCATGCAGGACTACTCTGCAGACACACTATACTACTTGTGCTGGTACGTTTCACTGCTGGGCTTGGTGCTAGCACATGCATCATCCATGCTTAGCCACCTCACTATCCCCAGCTTAACACCCACCCCTGGAGGACACTAAAGGAAATAAAAAAAAATAAAAATAAAAAGCAGGAGCACATCCTTAAGCATGGATTATCACATGCAAGTTGTTTATCTGTAGATAACAACCCGCAATAAACATTTATGAATACACTGATTATTAGTATTACTATTATTCACGCAATATGTCTTAGTAAAAAGTCAGGACTGAAGCAGAGAACAAGAGTATCATCAGTATGAAACTTAGGAAATTGCAGACACGAATAAGTAACAGAGCTGTTTATTTCCCTGTTTAACTTTGTTTAGAACTTATTTCTATCAGTTTTCACAGTGAAGACAGCACTGAATGTAAAATCACCTTTCCTGATAAATATTTATTATGTTTTATATGTTTAAGAAAAGCTAAAACAATAATATCTCCGGTTGGTACTCAGCCCAACCCTTAAAACAATCCTACATTGTGCGCCAGTGCTCACCCCCACATTCCCTCCAAAAATCAACCTGAGCAAGAAAAAATAAAAAAAAAACCCAAACAAAACGAATGTATTTTGTAAAACATCTTCGTGGGTGTTTTGTTGCTGCATGCTATAAAGATTATGTAGTCTCATTATTTCCATCTCAATGACAACATACTGTGTTCAGAAATACAGTACTACTGCGTTAGCACAGTGAGGCATTGCAGAGCAGCCGGAAAAGCCTCCACACAAACCAGGAAATGTGATTTTGGTCTTGTTTGGGGTTTTTTGATGTTTAGGGTTTTTTTGTTTGTTTGGTAGGGTTTTTGTTTGTTTGCTTATTTGGGTTTTTTTCCTAGAAAGGGATGACCACGGTATAAGCTTCTGGGCTGCTTTAAATATTTGTCAGAGAAATCAGAGAACATTATTTCCTAAAAGGAAGTTGAATACTTGGGTTTATTTGCTAATACAATGGATATGATATAACACATGGAACTCTGGTTTCCCAAATCTTACGAATTCATTCCCCAGATTTATATTCAATTTTTAAATCACAATAGACACTTTAAAACATCACAAAATGGAAGACCAAAGGAAAAAAACTGAGCGCCTGTCATTTACTGTTCACACTGAAGACTGCAAAATTGTTTCTTTAGGATTCAAATCCTCATGGCAAATAACTGTACTGTCATTTCTAGTGCCATAATACTGAATACATTGCAAAGCAGACAGTAGTTGATCACATACTCAAGCAAAAACACCTGACATGAAAAGAAAACACAAGAAGCTACTGATTTCTCAAGTCACCAGCATTTTTCAGTAGTGCTCCTACTAGGTACAATTGTACCTTTTCAGAAACACAGTATAAACCAAAGGATTTTTCTCTCACATTTTCCTCGTGTTCTGGCATTCCAAATCTAAAGGAATTTTAAACATGCTGTTGAAGGCTTTTCATCAGAAGAATACACGTTTGATAAGATACCTGGCGGTACCTTCTGCTCAGCACTACTAAAAATAGATGGCTGAAAAGTTGAATATGGAAGACAAAAGAGAAGGCGGCTGGGAAAGCAGCAGTTTTACAGGGTTATACAGCTTTCTCTATTACGCTATTAGATACTTTAATCGATGTAGCTGCACTTTTAAACACCATTCCTTGGCATTCATAGACCATGATATGTAAGTAGGTATGTCCAACTGTTTCAGGCACTTGTCCCTCTTTCCCTTTTGGAACAGACAACCAGTGGAACATGGTTTACATATTTTAAATCATGCAAGATTCAGCCAATGCCACCTGGATCAGGAACAAGTGGACAGAGAGACTGCTCAGATACAAGTCTCAAGCTGGTAAAAGCTTGGGGGGCTTTTTATTTCAATTTGTTTCTTAGTGATTGTTGTCCCAGGGATTTTAGGTTTTGTGTGTCTTTATGTGCTCCCACAATGTGTAACCAAAGCATGTGTCTCACTAGCAAATAAGAGTGTGTATTATTATTTTGGTACTTACTTAAGTATTTTAAATAAATCCCAAAGGGGGGAATTGTTACCAAAGACAGGCCTCTGCTTTGTTTGTAACAATATGCTAACTAAAATGTTGTTTGTTTCCTACTAACTTTCTTACTGTGTGAGAAAATAGTTAGTCACTGAGTTGATGTTACAAATCGTCATAATGAGGAGTCAGACAGAAGTAGCTTATCACCAAGGATGGGATAACAACAGCTTTGGGGACGGGTGGAAGGACATCAAGATTTTGGCACTTGATCCAACAAGGCCTCTTAATAAACCAAGGGCTTTTTTTTTTTTTTATACTGTCTTGATCATCGGTACAGAAGACAGATCTTTTTTCTTCAGTGAGCACAGGATATGCTTTATCTCTGGGTAGACATAATGCAGTTATGATTGAAAATTCTAGTTAGCTATTCAATTTGGTCATTTCAGCCTTTCCCCTGTATCAGAATCAATGCCAAAAGCATATCAGTACTTGCTAAATGAGCGTATGAAATGCACACTATCAGGTTTAAAAAAAGATAAATAATGCTAACACAAAACATTTAGAGCCAGATTGTTGATAACCTCATTCAGACTGAGTGATATCTTAATTCACATGTACTCCCTTTATCTGAATGGTTTGACACAACTTAATCAATCAGTCTACAGAAATTCCATTCTAATATTATGTTAGCGCTTGCCAATTACTAAGTGGCCACTAATGTCAGCCTCCTTCCGAGCGTTGACTGAAAACTTACAAAAACATTGGCAAAGTAACAGTTCGGAAGGCAGCTGTTCCACTGAGCAACACAGAACAATCTGCATGGCTGGCCCAAAGCAGCTGCTTTGTAGATTGAGACAAAAATGCCTCTTCTATATTGGATGAATTCTTGGCTCGTACAATGTAAAGTCTATAGCGTGGAACGGCTATCTAACTGTTGCTGAAACAGTGCCAAAACGCATTTATTAGCACGGACAACGCTAGGACACCCAGTCTGAACGGTCACCAGCTTAGCTCAGAGCAGCCAAACAGTTTTTTTTAGGACACCTGCAATGTACAAGAAATGTTCAGCATTTGTGGGCATCTTTCTTGATTTTATCACAAGAAATTTGGGGTACTCAGTATTCACCTCAGATTCACGGGCTCCAGAGGCCCGTGATTACATCAGGCATCTTTCCTCAGATGAAATAAGCTTTAAAATATGATCCAGTTTTCATGCAGACTTTGAAACGAAAAGCCAAAGGAAACTAAAAAAAACCCAAACTCTCAGAACTGGCAATATTAGCCACAGTCATGTGTGCCAGTTTGCACAGGCACTAATTGGGGGGCTGGGAGAAGAGGATTTCAGTTTTATTTAGTGCCTGTCTTAATAGCTGTCCATTTGTGAAACCGTAATTTATTTTCAATTATTTCAGTGAACAAGCTTTCATAAAGTCTGTTGATCCTTTAGGATATTTAATTAACTAATAATAAGAGATGTTACAAGCAATCAAACAGATAAATACATTTCTTCAACAATTTATCACTTGGATTAATGCTCAGCTTCTTTGAAATATTTGCATGACTCTCCAGGCTTCATCTTTTCCCACCCCAACCTGCACCCTTCTCTGAAATCTGATATTTTAGCTTCAGCTTCAAATTTTCCACCTTTCCCAGAACAAACTCGCAAAGAGACCAGCAGTGAAACTGCTGGGAACTCTGCAACTGAAAGACTCCAATTCCCAAACCGATTTGTAAACAACCATAACACAAAGCAGACATTAATTTAATTGGCGCACTGAAAACTTCTGGCTAATTTATCAGCCCAGGCACTCCTCTGCTGTGCAGAAAGCACTTGGAAGGACAGAGTCCATGAGCGGTCAGTGCCCGACCTGCAGCTCATTCCACTGCGCAGTCCGAGGCTCGGCACAACCCCCAGCTCTAACCAAGGCACATCAGACACTCCAAAGAGCATTCCCCGTGTCCTTCTTTCCCAGCCAAACGTGACAAACAACGGGCGTCAATACAGATTTGAAAAGCCTTATAAGCAATCTATTAGTTCAGCTCATTCGCAATATTTGATTAGATTGTAAATTGTTTTCTGCTGCATCTGCAGACCTGAACCGTCACCGTTCCTGTTGTCAGGCAGGAGAAAATCCACTCATTCCAATCAGTGTTGGCACCTTTGTTGGGAGCACTTACAGGCACCCGAGTGCTTTTTGTCAATTTTGCAGGCATGGTGCTGCTTTAATTCCTTCAGCTTCTGAAAATCATGATCAAAATATGTCCCTCACAGACTACAGATATTTTCCTATCTCAAACCAGACACATGAGAGGAGGGCATTGTGAGGCAGTGCAAAGAGGGGACTGAGACTTCAGTCACCATGTTCTCCCCAATGCTTTCTCAGCTCTCGAGAGCAGCTCCACTGCTCAAACAGCAGCATCTTGGCAATACAGGCCAACCAGAGTCCTTGCTGTACCTCATCTGAGAGCCTGCAAGGCTTCAATACAATTTGTTCGGAGCCCTTCGTCTACCAAAATTTGAGTAGATCTTCCAACACAGCCACTGCGACTGGTAGGGGAACCTACTCCCAGTGCTTCTTGGGTTCCTGTGCATTCTGCAGCAAGAGCCCTGTCCCCTCCCTCCCAGACTGGCACACCAATGTTGGGGCTGTTCTCTTGATTAACATTTCACTTCAGCAACAAAATTCTTAATATGATACTATTAACATAGCCTAAGGACTATATATGACAGTCAATTGTCTCAAAAATACTAAATCTGTACAGGCATGGGAGAAAAAGACAAAGACAATGGATAGGCTGCTAAAAGAATTTTCCTGACCTGAAGATGCCAAGAACTTCTGCTCTCCTTGTCCTTTTTGCTACACTACTGCAATCAAATGACTTGCTAGGTTCTCCCTTCCACAAATCTATTGTAAAGGGTACATCTTTCTGATTAGAAAAGCTGCAAATCTAGCATTCTCTTAACACAGCAAGTCTGTTTCTCAGGACAAAGACAAGTGCCCGTTTCCCAACTTTGGGAAAAACTTACTTCTCTCTTTTGATGAAAAAAGTATTTTCCATGACCCTCAGAGGTTGCATGCCTAACAGAAGCTATTTTTGCTCCATCAAGTGGCACAATGGGTTCCCATTGTGTAAAAAGAGAAAACTAGGGAAGTTCAAATGGCATTTACAGCTGCCTGGAGCAGGCACACAAAGGGGATCTGCAGGAATCTCTCTCCTGGCTTTATGCCTCACCTCCTCAGAAGTGAAGGGTGAAGCCGGAAAGGAGGCCGTACCGTGGGCCATGCAGAGCATCCTCACCACAACCCCAGCAGTTAGCATTGCTCGAATGTTTAAGCACAGAAAAGTAGAAAGATTAATACAGTTTTTTCAGCTGATGAACATGATCACGATTTCTCAGCAGAAAATTCAGATCCACATCTTCTTAAAAGTACAGAATATACTTTTTTTTCTAGCCTATAGTGTTGTTTGGACTCACCTCATTACGACGCAAAGAACACATTATCATTTAGGAACCCAGATGAAAAAGTTTTGAAGCTCCCAAATCTGTTTCTACATCAGTGTCACAGATTAAAAAAAAAAAGTTATTCATATTTGTAAACATATTCAATTGAAATTAATTTTCTTTTTAGAATAGGAGTGTATCTCATATAGCCTCTAAGATGACAAAAAAAAAAAAAAGAAATGCATACATTTTTGACCTGGGGTTTAATTTTATATATTTAAGCACAATTTGCTGGCTTACAACACAAGTTGGGCTAGAGCAAATATTGCATTTTAAAACTTCATGGAACTAATTTATAGTGTAGGGCAGGCACAGACTTGATCTCCTGGCAGCAAAATTTTATGTTTCCATTTCAGCAATACTGCCTAACACAATAATATCAGGCCAGCAAATCTTAAATGTAAGTTAAGCTAACATGATCCATTGCCTTATAAAGCAAGAGTACCCTGTGGAGTCATGCTGAATATGCCAAGTGATTTTTCAAAATTTAATCATCCTAAATGTCAGATAAAGGTGCTTTTGCTGTCATTCTTTAAAACCAGGAAAAAAATCTGAGCGTGCCTTCAAGTTATACAGAAAACTGTTCAAAAATAGCTGTGTTAAAATATCAGCCTGCTGTTTGCTAAATGTAAGGAAGGAAATATTGAAGTGTTTTATTGAAAACTAAAGCATTGCATATTTTTTCCAATAAAGATCACCAGTTTTCATATCAATATAGATACTAACTTTTCCTTCCAAGATCAATTCATCTTTCAACGTTGCTTCTACAGCAGATGTTGTACAACACCACCAATGACATTCTGATAAAAAATTTTAGTGCACTTCAAATCAAACTTTTGTTGTCTTTAACTGTTGAGTTGATCAAATAAACAAGTTGGAATGTTTCATAAGCATGCTCTTTACCAGCTCCACTCATGGAATGGGATTGATACGAAGACCGTTGGCTAGAAGGTTGTACAAGGATGTATGATATCACAGGATCAAGCTTCCTGTGGCTAAGTAGAAAGTAGGAATTGAATTATACTAATGAATTTGAATGTTTGTAAAATAAATTACAACAGAAATTTAAAACGCCTCCCCTAAGCCTCCCCATACAACTTATTTTTGGAGTGGGGAGTAGGGGTGTGTTTCCCATTTATTTTTTACAATTTCACCTTTAGAAAAGCTGAATGTCATTATACAAAATGAAGTGAAATAAATGACCAGCACATCATAACTATTGACACTAGAACATCTCAGAAAGAAAAGAGAAAGAAATGTTATGGCTAGGTAAGTGATTAAAGTTAACAACTTGTTTAGATTGTGAAGAATAGGCACAGTCTACGAACTGTGGATGGTGTCTATGGATTTCAATTCACCCACCCATTCTTTGTCTTATTTATACTAATGTCATATATATAAAATACTTCTCCACATGTACAGTTTGTGCACTACCACATGGATCAAACCTTTCTTTAAAGTCTCATATGTCCTGCAACACACAGGATTTAATTTCATGTACAGTTTGTGCACTACCACATGGATCAAACCTTTCTTTAAAGTCTCATATGTCCTGCAACACACAGGATTTAATTTCATGTACAGTTTGTGCACTACCACATGGATCAAACCTTTCTTTAAAGTCTCATATGTCCTGCAACACACAGGATTTAATTTTAGAAGGATGTCAGGCTTGCAATAAGCTTATAGCTATAAAATGATCTTTTAAAATCTGTAACCTTACTTGGCAAGTTACACACACAAATTAAATGCTCACAACAAGACATGGTCAAATTCAGGCAGTATTCCTATAAATAAGACTGTGATGGGAAACCACAGCAGACATCAGGATTGCTGTATCCTGTTTAGCCCACATTATCTTGCATTAAGGAGCAGTGTAATGTTAAAAAAAAAAAAAAAAAAAGAAAAACCACCACCAAAACCCAAAAAATCCACCACACAACACAAAAAACATTCGTCTGAAAAACAAACTCTAAAAACCCCAACAAAAGCTTGAGGGAACAGAGCCAATGCCTAAATCCTGGAAGATGCTCAGGGCACCTATCACTCTCACTCTGCATGTTGCAATGCATGTTGAAGAGGTGCCAACAACCATGCACAAAGATATTCCTGGAAATTATCAGCATAAAATCCACTTAAATTAAATTCTAGGAAGAGAGAAATACTTTTTTGGACTTTGAGAACACCAAAACCAAAGCTAAGTCTGACTAATGTCACCAGTCTGAAGTCAACACACACGGTCTGTTTTAAGAGACTGACCTAGTTACTATAAAAACTTTCTTTGTTTTCACGAGTAACAAACACATCTGACCACACATCACTAAACCTGTACAAAAAATACAGCAGAAGCATGATGCCCATACCTCCTGCAAATTAATGTCCCACCTTCATTTTGCTTACCAGTTAAAAAACAAATCAAATCCTACTATTTATTTTTTGTCCATTTGCCAATACCGGTTTAATTTTGTTCACAATCTTTGAAATCCACCGATACCAAACATAGATACCATACTGCCAGGACAACTGTGACCGAGAGCATGAAGGTTTTCATTGAGTCATTAAAATGCACTTTTCTCCCTAACACCAATGGTTTTCCTCTGTGTGTGATGAAGCCATGCTTTCTAGGAATAAGGTCTATCATTTTTATAGCAAATCACTTTCTATTTAAATCTTATATATATATATATATTTATTTATTTATTTTATTCTTTGCCCCAAATGATGCTTATGAAAAGGCCTAAAGACGGGTTATAAACATGTGAAGACTAACATCTCGTCAATGAAACTCAACCACAAGACAAGAGGCCTCCAGTGAGCAAGTAATGAAACCACTGCTATTATTCACCATCTCTAGATTCGATGATTATGAGAAAGATGTAAAAGGCAGCTCTAGAAACTTAGTGTTATACATTCTAAACAATCTTTTACTCATTTTGAAAGGAGACTCCAAGCTGTCAAATGAGCAGCGGCAAGAGTAGCTGTTTAATCATATTTACTGTTTCCCGTAACTTCAGATAAGTAGCAAAGCGGTGCCTTTGCAGCGTTCTGCTAACGCACTATTACTTCAGTAGCTCTAGGCAAGGGATCAGAGAAACAGCATAGCCTAGCATAAAAAGCCAAGAAGGTGTACAGTTTCCACTCTATCCACTCTATATTTTTAAGATACTTTGTCTATTTAATCTAACTAATGTAATAAAGGGGTCTGTATACAACAAATACTATCAAAAAAAATGACTTCACTCTTCCTTAAGTGTTATGCTGCATGTATGTTTTAACATGTTAATTCAAACTTTGTTTGAGCAGGACATGGTATGTACTAATTTGTAAGGTGAAACATTCCTGACCAGCTTACAGCAGCTACTATAACTAGGGAGGGAACCACCATCTCGTATGGTGGACTAGAGAGCTCGGAGCCTGGGCAGGGAGCAGCTGCAGCGCTCGGGCAGCACAGGGACCGTCAGCAGCCAGCGCAACTTTGAGCGGCCATACTCCAGCCTCCTGTCAAAGGGTTAACAATCCATGAAAGAAGTAAATACCGCACCAACCTGAAGACAGTTCATGCTCTTATTTTACCCATTTTTCTTATTTTTCTTTTTCAAAGATGACTAGAATATCCCCCAACATGCCTACAGGCATTTCCTTTGGTCAATACCCTGTCTTACCCACATACACTCTACATTGAAAACACTGCAACAACATTAAGAAAATTATTTCTGTATCTTAATGAAGCACTGGATAGTTATTTCTGTATTTTCTTTAGCAAAAATACATAGAAGTATGTAATTGTCACGTTGTAAAAGTCACTGCCTTTTTGATAATTCACCTAGGGAATATAGAAGTCCAGAGGATGGGGAAAAAAAAATAAAAAATCAAGCAATAGACACTTAGTGGCTGTCAATTGTCAGAATAAGCGTTTTATACTCCGCATGGGAAAGAAGAGTTTATGCTTGACTGCATTTTCTACTAAACCTACAAATTACTTGTCAGTTTATCTTTTTTAAATTACATTCTTAATTTACTTTATTGCAGCTACACTACTTCTAATATGGATTTACTTGTCCTAATCACTTGTGTCCAGATAGCTTATCGTCTCCATCAATTATATTTTTGTTCTGTTGAAATTCCTCTCATATTTTCTTGTTTAAGACAAGAGAAACCAGAAACATAAAATGGATTAAATTCACGTGTATTATGCAACCACATCTCAGCCATTTTGACTTAAGGTTTCCAATGTCACAATTCTATTTTTTAGTGTTTCGTTCACATTTGGCCAGACAGTCCATGCTACTCATTTGGTTTTGGTCACCACCAGGCTCTGATCAATGAGTTCCTCATTCTTGTTTTATTATTGTAAGGTAATACATGTGCTCGGAAGGTAGCAAGCCTACGTGATTACTATTGGTAAGGAAAACACTCCTACCAGCCACAAACAAATCAGTTCCCAGCCAACCAGTAACGGATTTAAAAGCATTAAAAACATAAGAACAGACTCAATTTAGATACAAATGATGGCACAAGTAAGCAAGATCAAATAGTTTCTAGAGTTAAGTAAATTTTTACCAGTTAAATAAATTTTTACTAGAGATAGAAAGAATAGGAAATATTTCTGAAAAAAAATATTTATATTACTAACTCATTCTGCCAGACACTATCCAAGTTTTACCTGGCCTTTGCCTTGAGTTTTGCAATACAAGTTTGTAAGATAAGGAAAAAGGGCACTGAATAAATAATACTGAAGAAGATTGCAAATGAATGTCAGTCATTTAGACCCAACCAAGAAAAAGGAAAGGTGAGAGCCTCTGAAGATTGACCACAAAGTAGTGCAGGGGGAAAACACTCTAGGAATTCAAGAAATAGAAATCAATTATTAAAAACATGGAAACAATCACATACATTTGTTGTTTTCCAAGGGTGGAAAGGATATAAAGTATGATTACATTTCAGATTTGTTAAGAAGCATAGCATAAATTAACAGTGATGTTGGAGCCCAATTTTTTCCAGAAATTCAAAGCAAGGCACTAAGTTAATGAAGGACTGGCAAGAACTTGCCCCAGATACACAAAAAACAACATACACATTCAGTGCCTTCCTTCACCTTAAAACATAAAGCAAACTTATGTTTCCAAAGGCTAGTGAGAGGGTCTTAAAAATACAAAAAATAAAAAATAAAATAAATGGGAGCGACACAGTAGAAAGTACAAGACATGCCTTATATTTTGATCATCCCTAATGTAAGGAAAATCTAGAACTAAGAGAAAGAAATAGTTAAAACACCCTTACAGGTTAAAAAAAAGCAACTACAATTTGAGATTTTGCTTATATTAAGAATACACAGTTTTCCTTAAACCATGATATAAAGCTTAAGTGCTAGAAGTTTCATTTTTCTTAGCTCAAAGGACCTATTCATATGAGAAGTCAATCAGGTTTCTCAACTGATGCAATCTGCAGCTTGAAACCAAGGAGAATCATTCCCTCTGGGCTAGGTGATCACATTCTCTACTTCATCAAGAAAATTCAGATACCCCAGGGCTTTCCAGCTTATAAACCACTCAGAATTCTCAGCCAGGTAACCTTCTGGGATTTCTTACTTATAGCTTAATCAATGGAATAAAATCTGTGATCCCAGGATGTAGCTTCACCTGGGACAAATTCCTACAATATTGCAACAAGCGCAACAAATGCACTCTGGAAAAAAAAAAAAATATTTTTTTTAAGTATGTACTACTTTTGTTTCTGCAAAGGAGAGTGTAAGTAAAAATTTGTATTATTTGGGGGTTTTTTTCCCCATTTTTTTCCCCATTAAAGACAGATAAGAGGCCAAGTCAAACAAGTAATAGAAAACAGAGAGGTGGCAGAGCCTCCTTGCAGATATTCAAAAGCTGTGCTCTCGGTGGTCCTGCTTGAGCAGGGGGGTTGAACAAGATGACCTCCAGGGGTCTCTTCCAACGTCAACCATCCTGTGATTCTGTGAAAATGTATTATGGAGGACTTCAGAAATTATTGTGTCATTTCTCAGTTCTTAGTTTTATCAGGCTCCACTTCAATGACACAACGTATAACTTGCGTAAAATATTTTTTTCTTTCATCATGGAATTCTGATATCTCTTTGTAACTGAATTTCTAACTAGTGAACTCCACAGGCAACAGTAATCCAACAATAAACATATAGCTGCTGAGACTATATTCCTTCATTTCTTTCTCATTTGAGTTTTAGGTAAATGCAATATAATAGACTCACAGGGCTCTTTTGTCTCTACCACATTGCACACATCTGCATGACCCTTTTAGCACTGATGCTGTATCATAAACTAGTCCATGAACTTTCCTGAATTTTCTCTAAACTCTGCAAGACAAAGTTTTCCTCAGCCGCTGGACGACAGAGACCCCAGAACCAAGGGAGAGTGAAGAGCATGTTCCGAACAGCTACACTCAGCCTGTAGTCCCTCCTGCTGGTACTGGCTCTACAGAAAAAACAGAGGAGTTTGGGCCCAAATGAATCCTACCTGTTAATAGCTCTTTCAGTGTTGTTTTTTTGTTGTGGTGTTTTGGTTTTTTTCTCCTTAGGTTTGTACCATTATGCTTATTGGAACCAAGAGACAATCTTCCCATTAAAAAGTAACCTTTTCCCAAATATTTAAGTATTCCATCACTACCACCCCCCTTTTTTCTTAATTTTTTCATAAACATTCATATATTTCATCTAAAAAAAAAAACATTTTTTTTTGCAATTAGCAATTGCTGTAAAAGATATCTCACAACACTTTTTTGGTTGAAATCAAGAAATAAACATTTTTAGTTTTGACTACTTCCACAGTCTTTCTCCACATTGCTGGTAAATACAACAGACAATATTTGGCACATTTTGAAGAGCAGCTCAGGAGTCAATAGTCAGACAGTCGTCAAGAGAAGACACAAAATTTAAAGTCCTTGCATATTAGGCAATCTGCGTTGTTGAAACTCATGACCATCTTTTCCAAAGGTTTAAGGAAAACATCTCAGCCTCCTGTATTTAAATAATTTTCTAAATAGATTTAACTTGAATCTCCCGCTGCTAGTCCCAAAAGCGCTTTTGAAAGCTTTCAGGAGTGGGAAGCAAGCAATGGCCTAAAACCATACAAAGAGAATTTCAAGTGTTAGAGGCAAATCAAAACTCAAATGAGAACTCCAAGTTGAATGTAGCACCCCGGGACAGAATTGTCAGTGAAAAATACAGTAACAATGTCCATAATGATGAAGAAAGGAGGTATAAAACAAGGGTTTGGGTAAAGTTTAAATGTTCTCCTTTAGGCATTTTGTATTGAATGCAAGGGACGTGTCAAAAAGACAGGTTCTCCACACTTAATGTGACATTAGGGAATTGCAATAGAGTTTTACCTTCAGTTTTGCTCTACTAGATATATGTTTCACTCACAGAACTGCTGAAAAAATATTGCTTTTGTTTTCATTGTTTCATAGAGATAGGTATTTGAGAAAAATTGTGAAATCACATTCACACTGGATGTTAGTCTACGATAGACCAAAAAATCTATCTTCCCCAGAAGGCATGATTTCATGACAATAAAAAGCTATTTAGGTATTACATACGGAATGCCTCATATGCATATGGTGTGTTGATAAACTGGAAGACATGGGATTCTACATCCTATGGGAGGTACTGCAATATTCCTTTTTGGTATTATATTTATTTTCACAGCCAAGGTTCAGCAAATAATCTAGGTACGGTTTGCGGTATTATCAACTGGCCTGTTAAGCAGATGTAATATTAAGCACTGCAGGAGGCTGCCAAATTGGCAATCATTATGAGTAAATCTCATAATGGAAATTAATTCTCCAGAAGTCTATTAATTTGTATTAAATGCCAGTGTGTATATATTGTATCATACTACAAAAATGTATGTAACATGGAGCATATATAACCCCTTCTTCCCTCTCTCTCAAATCTTCCCCGCGTTGGGAAAAAAAAAGAGAGAGGAAAAAAAGAAAAGAAAGCTGGAGTAGATGCTGAAGATGACACACTTTTTGTATCAGCTTTGTGTCTTTTTCTCTAGTTTTGCCATAGCAACTAAGCTAAATCTTCCTCACTTGGCATCATTAGCTTGATGATTTGGCTGTGGAGAAAAGAAATTGTGATTTGAGAGGGTTTTGAAGGCATGTGATTCACCTTCAAATTGGAATCTGTAGTGAAATTCTTAGCTTGGGGTCAGTATAACCATCCTTTCAGGCACCAAATACAGGCTGGCCTACCTCCAAACTCTGAATTTCAGTGCTCTGCTAGGCCCTCTGCAGTTTTACACTCAGGAGTCTACCTTTACAAGAAAAAAAGGATTAAGCTGGTCCTTCCACGCAGGCTGGCATGCCTGCCACACACAGAAACAAGCTCCCTTATCTGGCCGGGATGACAATGCTGGAAGCAGCATGGTCCCAGCACAGGAGCAAGGGCTGGATCTCAGGGGTTGGGTTCCCTGAGATTGGACACTCTCCACAGGGCAGAGAGACCAAATCTAGAAAGACCTATAACATGAGCTGTCACAAGCCCGGGTTACTCTCCTGCTAGGATCCTTTTTCCCCCTCCAGCAGAGGATATATTCTGTCAGAGCCGCTGTACAGGCCAGACAAGGATTTCTCAAGGCGGAGCAACACAAAGCCTAATACTTAGACCACCGAGGAGCACTCTGAATTTAGTCTCGGTGCTTAAGCCAGATAAAGGCTGATATCTAGTTTTACTCATTTGCTGCCCTAGATTGGAACTGAAAGTCAGAGCAGCTTTGTCTTAAACTTCTAGCTAAATTCCAATACTTTCAATAGATTCTGTCTGCAAACAAATATTTTAAGCATAATATGCCAAACATAGATCAAAACAATTTCCCCTGAGAATAACTGTTCTTCATTCACCCAGAAAAAAAAAAGAGCAAGATTATTTGTTAAAGGATGATTAAAAAGGACCATCATATTAACTGAAATAAACAGAAACCTCATATTTAACTCTAAAGACTTATGGTTTCTGATGAAATCAATAACACTAAGTGCAGCTTGAAAGTATTCAATAAAAATTACGCCGGTTTTAGAGAGCAGTATTTGAGAGAGGAAAGCTACATACTAAACAATAAGATTACACCATTTACACAAATAACTTCTGCATTTCTGTCATCATAGAAATAATATCATGCATCAGTGTGTTTAAGCCATAAAAGCAGGATGATGAAGCAGCCCTAATAACAGAAGACAAGACAAACTTGTTAGCCATCTATTGGCAATTTTATCTCAAATAGCCCATTTCACATTCTGACTTCTGTCTATATTTCCATTAATGAATATCATATTCACTGCAAGAGAGAGCTGCAACTTCTTGCAAGGGCAAGAATTATCTATAGAAGTGTCACTTGTTTATATGAAGCATGTCATCCATTTTCAAATGAAAAATTGTGGAAATGCCAGCAATTTTATATACTTCCAAGCTAAAACTTCACAACGTTTCACTTTCAAAAAGCATCTCACTGCCAAATTTAACTTTATAAAAATTAAAGGGTTAAAAATTATTCTTTTCAGTCAAGTATTTCTAAAAATGTTTTCCCCAAGTAGTATTACTCAAAGTGCCTCTAAAAAAAAATACTGTTTCAGATTGATTCATTTTTCTTAATTTCTTCTTACTTTCCTTTTGTTTCAGCAGTCAAGCAAAAAAAATCCATTATTTACCCAGTTCTGCTCTGCTATACTTAATGTTTTTACGGTGCTCTCAGGAACTGAATAGAGGACAGCACACCAACCGCTATTTGCAACACACTGAATAGTTTGCACGTTTAAGTCAGTGGGACCTCAGATTGCTCCCAGGTTCACAGAGGTCACTGACCCACAGTCGAGACTGTGCTGCATGCTAAGCATTTGTAGTAGCAGTCCTTCTCAAAGGTATAAACGATGTCTAATTGTGAGTGTAGCTATATTCAGAATGCAGTGTAACACGTACCAGATCATCAAGGATTTTCAAAGAAAGTTGTTAGCATTACTCTTTGTGTACCACCTTTTTGGCAAGTTTTGCCTTATTCAGTCCATGAACACTGAGGTTCTACAGATGGTGATGAGTACTTATGCCCTATATTCAAAATATTTTGACTTGCTATTTGATCCACCTGTCATGCCCAGATGATCTTACTGATGGGCTCATGATAAATTATTCTAATAACACTGCTAAGCACTTTTTCCCCGTCTCTATACTGGATTGACTTTTTAGCTTATGTATTGCACTAGATTCCTTGGTTTTGCAGAGACATGGCTTAAACTAAAGACCCGTCATTTCATCTTGCATGTTTTCAACATAAGAATTCCTCCCTGTCATCCTAGGGCAACAGCTGATTAGTTGTACTTCATGTTGGGGAACAATAAGGATAGGAGTTTGGAATATTTGGAATAACAATGTGGAATATTGCTTCTATGCTTAGCATGTATCAAGACTACTTAAAGGTTGAACAATGAATCTTCATGTTATAATCTACTGCCACCAGTTTGTAAACTAGCTCTCCTCATCCCAAATTTTATAGCAATATAAATAAATCTTTAAATGTCTACTAAAGAACAACGTCCTTTAAATTTTACCATTAATATTCCAAAAAGGGCAATACAGCAAGATGTAATTTAAATCAATAGTATTCCATAACAAGTTATTTCATTTTTAAAAAGTCATTCTTCATCATGGTGATAGCAAATGCAGCACCATGACTCCCAGGAAAATCTTGGAAAGACTTGATCATGGGAAGCGTGGTTTCACCTCTTTCTGCCTTTTCTCTGTTGCCCTGATTTTCTGTCTGACTTTATCCAATTCCATAATCTCAGCTTTGAAAAATGCATATTATTTGCATCTTACATATACAATACAATGACAATTCACTCTTAGTTCCTACTTCAATTCTTCCTCAGTTCAAATTATTTATTACAGTTCAGATTCAATTATGCACTAAGAATTTTTTTAAGGAAAAAAACCATAACTTGCTTAGACCTGAATTCTAGCACCCAATTCAGCTTTTTCTCACAAATATAGTAGCCATTAATCATCACTCAAATCACGTTTTTGCTCTCCCTAGGCAAAATGATTCTGTAGCACCATCTAGTGAGATGACATCACTATCTGTGATGGAATTTTCAACTCCCAATCAATATTAATTCGCCACTTCCAGTTTTGAAGAAAATAACTGGTTTCAAGATTGTCACTTAAATTCAAACAACCAGTTCATCATATGCAGTGACGCAAAGTGTCATGGGAACCCTTTTTTGCAAGGCCTATCTTCTGTGCTCGGAATGGAACAGGTCCATTGCCCATATGGAGATGGAAGAGTACCTTAACCATCTCCTTCCCCTCTCCTTGAGATACGTGAATGGAAGATGCAGTAGTGCCCGCTAGTTCTTCAGTAGCCCACTGAAGCAGCAGTGCCGACAACTCACTGGATGCAGCGATGGTCTGGTGTCATGAGGAAGCAAGGGAGGAGCCTCACAAACACCTACAGAAAAAGCACTCACAATCTTGCCTGGCACGGCCAGTCCAAAAGGCACACTTACAAAAGCATTTGGAAGGCTGGTATTGCTTCCTGTGTTGCCACACAATCAAAGCGCTCAGACTAAACTCAATAAGAATTCAGTTTAAGGTTGTTTATTGTAGATTTTACTCATGCAACTTTGTGCAGGGTTACAGTGAAATTTTAAAAACAACCTACAGTAATCTTAAATTTGCATGCAGAATGAGAACATACAGTATTCAATTTCTACCTCTTTCTTGCTGCAGATTCTTGGCATTTCTCATTAAAAGCCATAGATACATTCTGAACTTCCTTCACCACCAAAGTATGTAAAAGTAAATTGAACAAAGGCCTGAAAATTCCATCCTATTACTCTGACAAGCAAAGGACATGAAAAAAAGGGTCCACGATTTGGTTAATGAGATCCTTCAATTTCAGTAGCTTTCCTCTATTAGCAACCTAACACACAAATATGCACAAGGAAACTGAAAAACAGTAAGTTCTTTAGTGCTTAAATCTGAAGAAAAATTTCTCCTGAACTCCTGTGGTGATCAGCTTATTGTATGAAGTATGAAATTTGATTATCCTTCTCCTAGCTTGCTGTCGTGGTTTAACTGCAGCCACCAGCTAGGATCACACAGCCACTCACACAGTTATTCCCCTTCCCCCAGAAGGGCAGGGAGAAGAAGGAGAAACGAAGGCGAAAGATAAAGGAAAAAAAACTCATGGGTTGAGATAAAGAAAGTTCAATTGAACAATAACAGAAAATTAAAAATAAAAAATTACCCAAGTCACTCTCACCAACCAGTGAATTGATGAATTGGCACATTGCCGAGCAGAAATTGTGAGTACCCGCCCGCTAACCCCATTTAAGTACCGAGCATGATGTCTATGGTACAGAATATTCCATTGGGCATTCAATTGTTCTGTCTAGGCTCCTCACCAGCTTCCATAGGAAGCTGCAAAAAGTCCTTGAAAAAAATATAAGCATCACCTGGCAACAACTAAAACAACAGGCATTATTGACATTCCTTTCATACCAAATCTGAAAGACAACGGCCACTAGAAAAAAAATTAACTCTGTCTCAGCTGAAACCAGGACACTTGCATAACTACAAAGTTTTATCAATAGTCTGGAAATCTTACTTCAATGGAGGTTTGTTTGTTCCAGTCACCCTCCAACTAAGCCAGTGAAAAAAAGACTTCGGCATGAGCTGATTTTTAATTGCTTCGGATAGACACAATAGGGATGCACCTGTTTAGGGTAAACAACATAAAACACTCCAAACATTTAAATGACTCCAGTTAACCAGAAGTGAGTTCCTTGAGAGATACATGAAATGAAAAATACTGGAACACACCATGTGTCCTTCTCAGGCTGCTTACCAACTAAGGGACACAGATCTGTGATGAACAGTGAAACAGGTGTCAAGGCAGGTGGTGGAATAGCTACCCTTGGAGATACTCGTAACTTGACCATCCCTGAGCAACCTGACCTAACCTCAAACTCAGGGGCTGGGACCTGATAAACTCCAGCCTAACAAAAATGGGTACACACTGCTATTCTGTTTCCTCTCTCTCTTTCTGGATCCCAAAACATCACAGCAGCAATCCCAGGGAGAGGTGAGGAACAGGAACAGGAAGATATTATTATGGATGCAGAAATCAAAATATTATCAGAATGTATATCCATCTTTTAATTTTTGAAAGCCAGATATGAGTTCAGACCAAAGCAGCATCATGCTTAAAGCAAACGCTAATAGTGGCAGAAAGCAGGCTGCACCGTTTGTCTGCGTCATTCAGCAGCTTTCAGGGAAAATGAACTATCCAGCAGACAAATTTAAAGAATCCAAGCCACACGTCAGCTTTATATGTTATCATCAGTTCTTTAATCAAAAACTTCTCCTGCTACTGTATTCTCTACATCTTATCACATACGCACCTTTAAAGTACTTAATTTTGCTTAGAAGCTGAGTCATTAAAAGCATAATGTGATCAATTCATGCTTATATTCTTGTAGTGTTTGGATATTTTCTGCGCTGCTTCTCATTCAAGACCGCACATGCCTACTGTAAACCTCGGCTTTCTTTTTGCTGTGTTTCTGACGTTCTGCTCATTAGTCTACTATCTGGCTGCTTGTAAGTCACATTCTCAAGCTCCCCGTACTCCCACCGCACAGCTACAAAAACCACCAGACTATTTTCAGGCCTCCAGCTACACAAACAATACAGCCTGCACAACCCTCTCACCCCATCAGTGCCGTATTGATTCAGTACTGATAAGAAGACCCAGGCAATAAAAGGGTCCACAGCATGGTACTTCCGAACTGTATATTAAAGCCTAAATATTACGTATCAGTAGGAATCTTTTCTAGGAAAATGAATAAAATTCCTTATTCAAGAGGGAAAGGAGGATGCGAGTTGGCATTTCAGAAGCAGCTAAGTTGTCTTTCTCCAATTTTTCTTCCATCTGCCCAAGAAAACAAGCAGTTCCTTGCCCCATATTTAATACTTTCTCAGTTTTCAATATTTTATGTCATTCTTTCCATTCCTATCTCACTGTACAGCGTCATTCTCGGTTACAGATATACATATATCTGTAGCTATCCAAATGCATTAAATGTTTCCAGCACAAAGGATTTGGCTACACTTCAATACAATAACAGGTTAACATTTTCACGTCTTTGAAATGCTGGTCCATCTATTTACTTGAAGTATTTGAAAAGAACGAGATAACATTTGCATTTCTTTGTTCCTGTTATTATAGACTTTTTAAGGTAACATAATGTCTAACTATTTTATTAAGCGAAGCTTGTCTCTACTAGCACTGCTATGTTGATAAAACACACAAACTGATAGTTGACTTGATGTTAGATAACCCTTAGCCAGTCTAAATAGTCCCAATGCTATTGTCTCCTCCATCCCTCCTCATACCTGTTATGTATGTGAGCATATATACATGAACAGTGAAGGACCACGAAAAATTAAAAAAAATTGTCAGAGAAAGGGACTGAAAAGTATCTGGGAGATAATTTTTGGTCTTAGAAAACTGAAAAAGTTGTTCAGATTTTCAGTCTTTCTGTTAAAGCTGTTTACTGGATGCTGGAAGAGTATGAGGGAAACAGCCTGAAGAACGTGTCCAGGATAACACACTTGATGTAACATCTCCTGGCGCCGCTCCTGGAGACAGCACGCTGGGACACAGGAGTTTACTGGTCTGACCCAGGAACAAATTTCCTAGGTTCTTGAAAATCT
Organism: Alca torda; assembly: GCA_008658365.1. Classification (NCBI taxonomy): domain Eukaryota; kingdom Metazoa; phylum Chordata; class Aves; order Charadriiformes; family Alcidae; genus Alca; species Alca torda. The sequence goes on along the minus strand of CM018087.1, from coordinate 12,253,993 downwards.
GATTGTATGATGGTAGTTATTTCATGTGAAACAGATAGATGAACCAAATGACTGGCGTAATGGCATCCACCTTCTGTACCTTTTGTTCAATATGCGGAATACATTCAGTTGAAGTTCCAGCCCTTACTGGAGCAAAGCACATCTTTTAGGTCATGTATACAGATTGCAATTAACATAAAATTTTATTGAAATTGAGTGGGCACAGTAGATCAATAAAGCATAAAAGAGGTTCCTATGTTTAATGTTCTAAAAGTTATTCCAATGTGAAACACAGAATATAATCTATTGGTGAAAGGGTCACCTTTTTTTTTTGTGTATATTTCTGAAAATAATAGCTAGAAGACCATAAAATGAATAGAGATATGCACTAGAAGTTGGCATTATGTATGGCATGAAATTCCGATACGGAACTACTGCAATATTTCCTCTGGGGAAAATCCCCAAACTCTCTATGTAAACTCATTTTAGACAGAAGTATGTACATCTTGCTTCATTTTCTAAAAGAAACCTGAATTTGTTCAAAAATTGCATTTTACGATTCACACAGTAAGTTGTTTGGAAGTGACTCTGGGTTGCAAGCGGTTTATTATCAGCTCTGACTTACATCAACCACTAAAATGAAATTTATGTTTTCCTAGATGGCTCGTAATTTTTTAAATGGAAAGAGCTGAAGCTTTGAAAGCAAGAGGCTGATCAATGCTGATATTCTTGAGCCATATACTATACAATATAATCTAATCAGGTCATACTCTCCCTATCTATCCCAGGCTTTTATTTAGATGGCTGTTTGCTCTCTATTTTCCTTTGTGTTTCATGAACAGTAAGAAAAGTCTAAGACATATACTGAAAATTCAACACCATGTTATTTTCAGATTTTTAGCTAAGGCTAGAGTGACTAAGCACAGAAAATAAATGTTTTTGCCAAGCTCTGTCCTTAGTTTCAGATAGGCTAAGTTTTACCAGACTGTGGTCTAGATTATTCCTTTTTTTCAGAAACATTGTTCAACTTTTAAGGGCTAGAAATATAGAGGATGAGAACAAAATTTTAAATGAAATTTAGTATGTCCAAAAAGATCAAATCCCATCAGTGCATAAACTTTCTGGCTGAAGTTCTCATAATTACAATTTACAAGCATTCAACTATGTTTATAAAGCAGTCTAAAAGAAAATAGACATCCCTCAACTGTGCAGCGAGCATTAAGCAGGCAAATCATCAGGTACAGGCATATCAGAGTTACAGATACCATCACTCAGAGAAAAGTACAGGCCATTCAGTTTATGGTTCCTCATATATACTCATTACTACATGGTTGCTGAAACACAGCACTGAAGATAAGTCAGTAAGCATCGCGTATCTTAACTTTGGTAGATTGATAAAAAAATGTTTTATTTGCAAAACAAAAAAATAGTTTTCTTTTAAGGTCTAACAGCTGTACCTTGACCATCCAAAGCAAATGACTTCACAGCAATAGAGCGCAGCGGAGAAGGAAGAAGGCTAGTCAGCCATGCTTACAACACACAGTCCCATCACTGCCAAATTGGCACTACTTTGTGTCATTTTTAAGATGCTGGATTCTGTCATTCTGAGCATGCTAAACAGTTCCTTCCAGCAAATCAACGACACAATTGCCACAAATCCAAATCATCAATTTAAGTAACAATGCAGAATCTAGATATTTCTAAAAGACAACCCCAGTACCTCCAGTCACCTTATCTGACACTAACCCAAATGACTTTGTGCTGGGGGAACAGGTCAGTCTTTTAAGCAACCTTTGGTATTTAATTCTATTCAAAACTAGCGTCTTAAGCTTCCTAAGTGGCTTTTAAACTTTCATATTTACTTTGAACAGGCTTATTTTTCATTGTTGCTCTTTGAATCAACACAGGAGAGGATTTGCCTAGATGGGAGTACACATATTGTTATCCTACTACATGAAGTACACACTCTGAGAGTTTACAAGATACTTTCTCATTTCTATGAACATACAGACAGTTAGCAGAGTAATACCTGGAAGTTTTCCAAATGGAAACATTGGTTATAGCCCCAAAAAGGATGATTTTGGGTCAAAGGATGGAAGGCTTTGCTTTCACTAGCATATTTGCTGCTGTAGCAATCAAGGACTGATTTGAAACGAATGTTCTGGAACCTCTCAGAAGCCGAAACACCAGCTAGTAAGAACCCTTTAGGAAAAGGGTCCCTACCCATTGCTCCTGCTGGGACAGGTCTTCAAGAACAATTTAAGAGTAGTATTGAGAATTTATCCTAGTAAAGGGAAAAGTGCTCAGTTCTACCAAGTGCATAAATCTCCTGCGAGAGCAGATGAGTGAGGAAAACAGCAGGGTATCATCAGCTATTTGCCAGCTTTCTCATTTTCTTCTCGGAGGGCAGCTGTGTGAGACAACCCCCAGAGCTGGCTGCAATGCCAGGTGTGGCTTGTGGGGCAGTCGTCCTCCTCCCCAGCAATCCTCCTGAACATCTGCCCAAAACACAGCCTGGCTCACACTAGGAGCTGGGCTTAAAGCCCAGCCACTCCTGAGCGGAGGAAGTTATTCAGTATTATACATCTATTACGAATAACTCACTAAGTGCCAAAATCAAACACAAACAATAACCAAAGCTGCCTGAGAATGTGACCAGACAACTAGCTTTGAAGGTATTTGAAATGCAACTGTGTCTTGCATTGATAAAATAATTATCACCTTCTTCCAGTAATAACTCATGAGAAAAATTGATCGTTTTAGAAAGTTCAGCATATTTTGCTCAAGAAAGTCTGAAAATAAAAACATGGATTGACAGAAAAAGGCAGTCTGGTCAGATACCTCACCAACTGCCAGAGGGAAAATTAACCTCAGGTATGATGCGCATAAATTTAATGTGTTAAAATCTAAAAATAAGGTGTCATTTCAGCACCCTTTGAGACAATTATGGTGATTATGTCACTAGTGCAGGGCCCAGAGTTAACTGCCGTGCCCAAGGATAACCCACATGTAACTGTATGATTATCTAGCCCACACACACAAATGATTTGCACAGGACCAGATAAGTTCTGCAAGGGCAACAGAATGCTATTTATCTGCTGCCCACCTCACCTGCACAGGTACAGGCTGCTCCACAAGGCCTACACCGTTTGAACCAATCCCAGCGGTTCCAGGACACTCCACTCCCTTTACTTTTTTTGGTTATTAACAACCTAAATGCATGACAACAAAACCCAATACCTCCACCTTTCATTTCTGAGAACATGATGATTCCATCACTCGTTCCATTCCATAAGAAAATGGAAGAAGAGCAACTATCTATGCACTTTTCTTCAGCTATTTTAACATCATTGCTGGCATTGCTGCCGTTGCCATTAATTATGTCACTGTCCAAATGTTTTAAGCATCTGTACAATGAGGTTTGAACCTTACAACCAGGTTACAACCATTAAACAGTCGTCTTCTTCCCCAGTGGAAAAGGAACCTGTGAAAATCCATCCACAGAGAAAACAGCAAAGCACAACTAATAACAGTGAGACTTCAAATTCCTGATCACTGTCTACAGAGTAATTTTCCTTTACAAATTGAACTATATTTTTCAAAAAAAAAATCTCAACGATCTGATGATACATGTGGAACTTACCATCAGGCTCAAGGCAGTGCCTAGCAACAAAGTGCTCCAAGTACAATAATCACTACTAGTATTTTGTAATAATTTCAGAAGAAAGAGCAAGAATCAAATGGATTTGGTGCTTCAGCGTAGCGGCAAAAATGCTTTGGCACGCAGTCAGGGACTCGGATATATTCAGGTCCCATGCCATACATGATTTCTGTATGAAGTCTCTAGAGCAGATTATCCCATCTTAAGTATTTTAATAACATTAAATTAACTTCACATGATCAGGAACACCCAAACCACCTCACAATCCATTTGGTAGCTCCTCTCTACCAAATTATTCTGCAAACATTCCTTCCCTGATCAGTGTCATCTTCCTTTAAATGAACTCATTGTAATGCAGGATGCGTTGCCTACGTAGCTGGTAACATATAGGACTGGGAAAAGAATTGCTGTTTAAATGACATTCAAGTCCTGCAATTGAAATAAATGGTATGAATAAAATGTCAATTAAATGTTGGTAATAAGAGACTTTAGGTAATTTTCTTCCCAAAGGATCAGAAATCAACAGCCAGAGTGGTAACACAAGGTAAATTTGGAAAAGAGAACCACCATAAAATCTAAGTAATCTGAAACACGTCACATAGGAAAAATAAAGGGTGAGTACAGATCAGAGAAAATGATAAGAGTCAGTAAAACTCAGATACAAAGGTCAGTGCTTCCAACATGTGCCATACCAAGTGTGGAATAATTACTAAATCAGCCAAGAATACAAAAGTACAGCATTGTTCACACATCAAGGAAAGTCATCAAATCAAGAGGCTCCTGAGGTAGAATACAGCCACAGCTGGCACGCGAAGAATGCAACATCTGCGATTCCCTGTACAAGGTTGTTCGCAAAACTACACGAGGGGTGGAACGGAACACGATTGTTCCGTGGCCTTCCCTTGCGACGAATAGCAGTTATGGGAACGAGATGGTACTACAGAACAGATAAGCAGCCTACTCGCTACCCGAGCCAACATTTCGTCAAATGTTGATGAAATGCTGTCCTTTGTGCGAACTTTCCTCATTACAATGTACCAAAACACACCTCCATCCCAGAGGCTACCCGCCCCCAAGGTGCGACCACTCCTCCTTGAGTACACCAATCATAATAAAAGTATTTATAACTAAAGTCACTCAAACTCCACTTTGAAGATAAAAAAAGTATAAAAATAGCCTGAAAGAGGGGGTGTATCAGGGAAGACACCATCGCAACAAGTCGAGAAGAACTCCACCACTGACTTCCAGGACCAGTCGACGGGCTGAGTCTTTCTTCCCCCCCATAGGGACGCCTTTGGGTAAGACTTATGACTATACTGAGTGCTTTCTCAGGGAACTTAGAAATCTCTCTAGAGAATCTCTCACCTACATTTATAGCCAGGCTGTATTGTTTATAACTTTGTCACGCATTTTGTATACTTAACAATATCTTTATTTGCATGTGCTTTGCAGACAGTGTATTTATCACTGGCAATTCTAAGAACCTATGTATCTGTTGTTTAAATAAACTGCACTGTTTAAGTAGCTAGTCATTTTGGTTTCTCACTGAATGCAACCAAAGACTCGAGAACAGCCATGCTAGTTCATGAGCACAACTAGACTGAAGGTGCAGTCCACTATTAGCGTGCCCAAATCGTAACAGTTTAATACATGTTAAACGTGGTTGGACCGATAGTGCTGAATTGGGCATCACTCAGAATTTAAACCTAGCCGCACCTAGCCTCCCACCTCGGTGAGGAGTGCTAGAACACAAGCGGGTTTATCTTCTGCCAGAACTGCTTTGCCCCTTTTCACGCAACACTAAGTCAAGCCATTTGAGTCATTTCTCTCATCTACACGAAGCAGGTTTTTCTGTCTCATTGAAATTACTGTCATAGTGATTCCCAGAGGGCTTCAACAAAACCTTGCTTTCTGTATTCTCAAGCTGTTGTGCTTTGGGTGGGTTTTGTGTTCGTTTCTTTTATAGTTTGGGGGATTTTTTTTTAAATGATCACCATGGCTTTTAAATTCCAACCCCTGATTCTCCTCTATCCCACATCTGCACAAACAGTTTCTACTGACTACTTAATATTATTTATGTTCAGTCTGGTCAATTCTAGGCAGTTCCTCTTGCAGAGAAATCACTGGAACTGCCAGATTCTCCACCCAGCATGTTAATCAACACATTTCAGTACGGAAACAGTTCTTATCAATTGGGCAATGCACAGCAGGAGCTGCCTGAGGGAGTCTCTGGGGCTGTCCAATATTTTCATGCGGGAAGCTCCTGCATACATTAGTCAAATGCTTTGTTGTGAAGCTGGATCCAAGTTGTCAACCACCTCCAGACGGTCCAGCATCCTATCTACCCAGAGCGCCCTGGAACCGATTAAGTGTGCACGCACAGAGCCCTGATACTCACCTACATCACAATTACAGCTATAGGGCAAATTTGAAATGCGTGCTTACACAGGATTAAATAACACAGATTTTGTCATATCTGGCTCTCTGCGATTCCTTTGTAAAATTCAAATATTGCCTTGGAGGTTCTTGAATGCATTCCATTAACAGTACAGTTACACAGTACTAGTATGCTGCACACACATGGGTCTTAGCAGACAGAAGGAGTCATAATTTAGACATGAAGTTAGTGAATGTAGCCTTGAATAAGGCTACTGCTCAACAGGATCACTTAACCAGGCAGCCCCGTGCCTTGCCAAATAAAAGCAGGTACAAGTTTGAAGGAAACTGAATGACGTGCTTCATAGTGCCCACTAGTGACAGTGAGAAAGACAAAGGGTTACAAACCAAAGACCAGCTCTTTCACATTGCTGAAGCAAGTGGAATTTTACAAAACAGACAAGTTACACAGACAGAAGCTGTTGTTTACAGATTGCTTTACAAATTCCAAATGGCAATGGGTAAATGAGCTATCAACTCCTGCGACACTGCTGAAGTTAAACCAAATGCCTCTCTGTGGAATACTGTAGACAGCATCTCTTACATTTTGCTCTTGTTCTTTAACTTAATGTTGCTGTCCTAGAGAAAAATTTTTGACCATCAGTAAAACAAAAGCGGCGGGGAACCCAGTAAGTTGTCAATTAACTAAAGTCAATGTTCTCATGATCAAATAGATATACAATGCACTGTCCAGAAATCAGTTTGCATTATTAATGTCTAACTGAAGCATCATCTATTACTTTAGAGCTAGGTAAATTTTCTGCATTAATTGGAAACAAATACCCAGTGTGAAATGTCATTATTCACTTTTTATGCTCAATTTGCTTACAATTTGGTAAAAGTATCATTTGTTCCTATTATAAACTTACATACGCTTTAAATCATTCCCCCGTGGAGTCTTGAAACTGAGATACTGATGGATTTGCATTGAGTACTTCCCTCAAGCCTCCCAACCCTGTGTTTTTGCACATTGAGTTCTTCTTGACTTAGCTGCCTAATGATTTTATAATATGTACAAAGAGCTCCACAATAACAGCTTCTCCACATAAATATTTTGATTGCTATTTAAAAGAGGGAGGGATTTGTTTTTCCTTGTTCATAATTACTGCATCACTTGACTTATTTTTCAAGCACCTACTTAACAAGGCCAGACTTAATTGAATTGCTCATTAGAAGACAGCTGAACTGCAAAATACAAGCATTTTTATTCTTTTATATCATACTGTTCATTTTCACACTTCACATCTTGTGAACCATACCTGTTTTTACAAGGTTTTATGCTACAACTGCACAAACGCTGCAAATTGCTTGTTATTCTAAATAAAGATTAAGATTTTTCAAGATTGCCTCACAGCAATGCATGTGAAACAGACTTTTGTGAAAGCAGGGCCACCTGCCCTCTGAAAAAATCAGACAGCTTCAAGGTTTATCCAGACTATCACTAAGTTATACACTATTACTAAAGCTGAGGTGAAAGGAGAGAAGTAAGAGTTCTTTTTAAGTACGTCTATGAACATCTTGTATTTTAAAAGCAGAAAAGTAGTTCAAATTAACCATTCAGGGCTTGGTCGCATTTATATCAACTGTTGTCTTTGGGTAAGTGTAAGTAAGATAAGAACACAAACCAATCTGAATAAACAATAACAACGATGACAGTCTATCCAAACCTGAGCTCAGAGTGTTCATGTAAACCATTCAGCCAGCATCCTTCGCAGTATTGTACAGTCTCATATATAATACTGATAGTACAGAGATTATATGATTTAAAAAAATAAACATAGAAATAAAGGGATACAAGTAATTCCTTCCCATGAACCATTTGAGGTTAGCAGGTATGATGTCATTGGTTTTGTATGAAGCATTCTTCAAATTAATTCTTTCTGTCTAGCACCTATTAACTAGCTAACATACGCTCTCCCCTCTTGTGTCTTTCTGTCAATTTAGTAATTCCTGTGGGTAAAGAAGCATTTAATTGTCTTCCTAGAAGAATAAAGTCTTCTGTTCAACAAATACAGGTAGGAAAATTTAAAGTTCGACCAGCCAGGTCCATCAACGTTTAGAGATTTTTTCCCTTCTGTAGTCTCCAATTAGTTTATAAAATGACACTGGTGACAGTTTACCATGTTATTTAAGAACAGGCAATTTTAACATAGCTATAAACAGAATGAAAAGAATCCAAGTTTAAGTAGTAACAGTTGGGAGTGGAAGACTACATAGGCATATACATGTATTTATATTTATGTGTACACACACTCAAAGATACTACAACAAGTCTCTTGGGGAAGGAAATGTAAACAGCACTACAAATTCTAGTTTTACATGTCCAACTCTTCCTAATGATGTCTCTCTCACCTAGGATAGTTTTGAGGGAAGCAGCTGGAAACCACTGCAGTAAACAGGCCTGGGCAGAGCTAAGATCTCATTCAGAAAACTACTACATTCTACATTTTGTGATTAAAGTGTTCTGAGCTTTGACTCTTTGCTTTCCCTCTGTAAAAAATAAAGAAATGGAACTTTATGAAAGAGATTGCTATAGGCAGCTGTCAAGGAAAAAAAAATTATTTGGTTTTTAATCTTTCCCATTCATTTTTTTTAAAAGGGAAATTAAGTTCACTACTTTCCAAAGTGGGTTTGGCCAGACAGCCTTACTGGAAATAAAAGACAACACAGAAGATGGGAGTAACTGAGTCACTCTCTGATTTCTATTCTAAAATAACATGTTAATGTGATTATTGCAGTAAACATCTCTATAAAGATCAATCTAGAAACCTGAAGAACCCAAGCTGTAGGCAGTTGGCAATCTTACTTGACTGTAGACCAAAATTTCCAATCTCAGCAATACACCATTAAGGCAGAACAGACTGATTGATGCCTGATACAAGAATAAAAATCTTGTTAAAACTAAAAGTGTTAAGCCAACATTAAATGAGGCCAAAAAAAACCAAACAAAACAAGCAACAAGCAACCAATCCCAACGCATCCTTTTGTGACTAAATGATGGAGGATGAAGTTTTTCTGTGACAGGATGTTTAAAAATAAAAACAGATCTAAAGAAATAAAATTCACATGACTGTAACACTAACACATCGTGCTAAAATGCACTGTGGTTTAAAAAAAAAAAAAAGGTGTGCACACGCACACATTGGTGTGTTTTAGCTAAGAGCAAGTGGTTACAGATTAAAAAAAAAATCCTATACTTCATAGTCTACAGCCTGAATCAGAGATCTATCAGTCAAGCTACATACTGCAGAATGATGATCAGCAAGTTCCTAGACAATGACCTTTGAGAGAGGATGGCACTTCTTATGGAAGAGGAGGGAAAGAATTAGGTGGGGAGAAAAAGAGGAAAAAAAAAAAAGAAAAAGAGGAAAAAAGTAATTACAGTGATCTCTCTGGCTTATCTCATTCCAGACTAACTGCTTCTGAAATGAAAACTAACATTTGAGACCCTACTGCTTAGATGTGAAGCACCTATCTAGCAGCAAAAGCAAAGGAAATACTAAAAGAGAATGAAACCTCATAGGATATAAGAGCTTGTCATTAAGGTTTGTTCTTACTTTGTCAAAAGTCAACACCTAAAATAACAAGACTCCCCACCATTTTCTAAGAAAATTGTCTTAATCATTTTTCCCCTCTTCATATATACTTTTATCAGATTGACTACATTTACAGTACAGATACATTTTAAATTTACCTTAAATTCTCTGTTGCCTCCAATTCAAACACCTAATATTTCCAGCAAATTATTATTCATATATCCTCTTCGCATACCTGCTTCAGCTATATCAATAGTAGAAATTAGACCCACACAGGATTCCTCATTTTCAGTATTAAACTACAAGAACAAGTCCCCTGCACTGGAGCACCATACATACAAGTGTAAAGAAAGGACCTCAGTCACAGCTTTCATCTTTTAATGAAACAGGAGGACAGAGCTTTCAGCCAGTGAAGCTACTCTGATTTACATAGCTGAGAATATAATCACATGTTTCTATCCCTACAAAATGAAAACAAAGAGATATGCTAAATTAAATAAAAGTGGACTCCACTTTAAGAAAAAATAATAAAAAAAAATATATTATGTTTGCAAGACCCCCTTACAAATACTTATCCAGCTCAATGCTAGCGGCATACTTTGTAGAAAAATCATTTTTCAGGGCCACTCACAAGGCCAGCTCAGCTATAATGAATCTCAGAAGTAGAACTCATTAAAGCAGCAGAGATCACAGTCCCTTCTACAGAGATTCTTACAGATCTTGGTCCTACAATCATTAATCAGGAACAATTCCCTTAAAGGTTTGCTTGAGTAACAATTCAGAGGTAATGACTAATTACAGTCCGCTTCAATTCAGATGCCAAAAGCATATTATTCGGTTGTGATAATACATGATTTTAGGGTGAGTATCAATTGAGATTATTTTTTAACATTGAAACATGGGTGTCTGGTCTAGGTTTATTATCTATGTATCTCCATAGTCAAGAAAAATAAGTGCCTCCAGAGGGAAACTCACTCCATCCTAAAATAGGTCTTTTGTAGGGGATGAACTGCCCTATGGAGCTGCTTGCACTCTCTGCTGACTGTGGAAAGACCCTAGAGTAGTGGCTCCATTTTTTAGTGTGGGACGATTGAGATGAAAGTCCCTTGTATCAGAGCGTTCAGTTTGTTAAAAAGCTGACTGCAGTTGGACCTGACAACAGCGGCTACTTTCTCCAAACATTTTACAGAAGACAGCAAGAGAAAATCTCAGTGTTTAGATAATTTTGAGAAAGTTAATTTCAAATATTCAAACATGGCTACTTCTTATGAAAAGTTCAAATAAATTTCAACAAACTCCAGCTGTGACAAGACTGAAAAACTACTACTAGGATAATTATTCACGTAGACTTTGCGTTTTAGGAGGAGGAAAAATGAACAGAAGAGGTATGGAATCTTTGTAAAAATTGTTGCTTCTGTTTTTAATCTTAAATAAAAACTCCCACCTATCAGGGTCTCAGAAGAAAGTTGGGGGAATCATTTTCAACAGAGACAAATAAGTAGCAGGTAAGTAGTGTGGGATGATCAAGATACTAAAAGCCTTCTCATCCCTGGTGACAGAGAACCATTTCCCTAAATATTTGAGGAGTAAGTGAAATGCAGAAATAGATGCTACTGGTACAATGCCTGAATAATAATAATTGTACCTGGCACTTCTATAGGCTATAGTGACTTTCATCTGAGAACTGCAAAACACTTGGAGTGCATTTCTCTTTCTAGAATGGTAGGATCTTGCAAGGTATTGAGTGCTTCAAGCAATAGAAATTGAGGGTGTACAGCACAACGCAAGAGGTACTTAGCAGCTTGGAGAAGCAAGTCCTTTAGCCTTATTACTTCACTGTGTTATTTTGCTTGTAAGGTTGTAAACAGACTTCCAAGAGCAAGAACACAGTACAAATGCAGAGACAGGCAGCTAGCGAGAGATTCAAGGGGATGTGTTGAAATGTCATAGATCTGACACTGACTTACATGAGCTTATTTTTCTTGTATCACTGCTGCTCTTGTAACTTAAACTTCACTATACTGACCTCCTTGTTGCAAGAACTCAAGAAATCGGCTATTTAGGACTCTCTGGTGAAGCTCTTCTGGTCCAGTACAAAGAAGTGTCTAATGCCAGTTGAAACATTGCCTTTTTAAAAAACTGTTAACTTTGAGACTTGTAGGGCTATAAGCCAGAATGCTTTTGTCAGTGTGAAGCAGCATCTCCATGGTCAGATTCTTCAGCTTTGTAACTGGAGAAATCAAAGTCCTGTTATTTTAATTTTACGTATTTATTTTTGAAGCGCTGAACAGTTAGTTCATGTGACCTAGTGATAGCTATTTAACCCTGTACATTTAGAGAATTAACAAGAATCCAAATATTTTTGTAATTACCTAATACTCCTAGTCCCATATCAATATCACTGCCATAAACAGGACGTGTAACACTTTATGACTTGTGAAAAATGCAACCATCACAGACTATTTTACATCAACGTCTAGACTCCATTAAACCTAAATCAAAAATAAAAGGTACATGGTAGCCAAAAGTAATAGAAATCCAATCCCCAGGGGAAAGAAATCACAACAGTCTTGGAGCCACACAGGAAAACGAATTCAAAACACCACAGAGAGAGAAAAAGAGAGAGAGGGAAAGAAGATACCGCATGGTATGAACCCTGTATTCGCTCTTAACGATCTCGTATTTGGGTCAGCCCTGTACACCTACATTAATGTTATGACATCTGTGGCTCTATTCCTTCCCTCTTATTCATCTCCACTACCTAAGGACTGCATAGTCTTGTTCTCCGGTGGCTGGTGTCCTCTCCTGCTCTTTGACTGCCACCTGTCTTTCTCTTCTGTATTTAAAGCATTACATAATAACAGCATACGATGAAGAGGAGTTAAACGCCTGGCTTGGCTCACCCTCATGAAAGTTATTTCTGTTATGGGGCTTTCTCCCTTCCTCCCCAGATCCTGGCAAACTCAAAATGACTTGACATTTTCCATTGTGATTCTGCATGAGCAAATGGTAGTTTCTCTACAAGGAAACCAGAAAAGAGTGAAGTAGTTTTTTAGATAAAGCCAGCCAGCACAGCGAGCACAGCCAGGCCGTAGGCCAGTGCTCCAACCCCACCACAGCTAATGACGGAGGAGCAGGAAACAACAGAATCAGGGACAGGTCCGTGGCAGGGTGCTGGGCAGGGCGCTGGGCAGGGCTCACAGCTTCTCTAAGCCCAGGGAACCCACGTTGCTCCATATTTGGTTTCACAGTTCTAGAGACTCCCCAGAGTAGCACAAATACAGGTTCAGCACAGGGCAGAACTTCACTTTTACTCTTTAGTCATTATATTCTCCTTATTTAGCCATTTTAGTCACTATTTTTCCTTCTGTCAAAATTTTTTCAAAAAGGGGCATTTTTGTTTCGATAATGTGGTAGCACTGGCATCTGCTGTATGTAGGGATCAGACGGCAGCAGTACAAGAGTCCCTACTCTTCCTTGTCTATGTCCTTCCTGCAGAGGAGAAGGCTTCTGCCTCCATTCACAGTCAAACATTAACATCTCTGCTGGAAGAGCTGTCAACAGCTTTTGCCACTTGCAACACGGAGAATTCTCCCCTGTGAAGCCAACTGAAGGCATTAACTCATTTCATGCAGGCCAGTGAAGCCATCACATACAAATGGCTTTTCATCTGTGGCAGATCGGGCAGCATTCAGTCAAACGACCTAAAGGTTAAAGTCTCTGTATGCTATTATCTCTCCTGAAGCCAAAGCATCCCACTTGTTAGGAGCTCAGTTGCACATAGACCTGAAACACTGAATTTTCTATTCAATAGAAATAGTTCAACACTACTTAAGTGGAATTTGCAATCACTTTGTTTGCTAGCTTACGTTTTTGAAAACAGGACATCTGTATATATTTGGGGAGGAAAAAAAATCAGGATATTCTAACCAAGATTCAAAAATATTACCCGTTAGCAAGGAAATAAATAAATTATGTTTACTCTGAAAAAAACAGCATACCAAGGGTGTCTTTGATGTGACCAAAGTGGTACGTATCTGTAGTTCCCTCTTACCTTACGAGGAGCTGAGGTGCGTGGCACGCCATGGAGCACCCCTTTAGAAGTTATTCAGCTCACCGAGTTAGAAACGAGCAGTTTTACTTCAGCAGTCATACAAACATCAAAGGTAACTCAGTTGAATTAAATACAACTCTACCAAGATAAAATTAGTATGCAAAACATACGGACTGAATCAACCAGGTATGTCTATGCATAATTTGAGTTATTCTCAAATATTAAAAAGACATCGCTAAAGCAGCCACCCTAGCAAAGCTTTTTAAAACCCATTCTTGCTTTTAAAAAGTATATGAGCAGTGAACTTTTCAAACAGGCCAGAAATACTTCACAGCTAGAACTATGAGAAACATTCACATGGAAACTTGAAGCGATAGCAAATTTTTTCTCCTGCTTAATCAGTGGAGAATCTACAAAAAAGAAGTTTCCTGACTTTTCATTTCAGTACAAACTTGAAACTTTTGAACCTTAGTAGGTTGACCAGAGTTTACACAACTTTTTTGCACGAATAAACCAGACGAGTATATTTGCACGGATGAAACGAAATTGTAACGTACTTGGTGCAACATGCGCTTGATTGCACAGACTCTTCAAATGTTACCCCTCTTGATTTCACACTTGCAGTTAAAATCTTGAAAAACACTCTCTGATTGTCTTTTATTCTAATATCATAATTCAAATGTGAGATTTTGTTTTTCCAGTTCTTAGCTACAATCTGCATTCATTCCTACTAAGTTGTACCTGTAACCTGCCTACAATAAAAGCAGCATCCGGGTCTAGCAAAGACAAAATGCTCTCTGCAAGTACAGGAGGCTCCCTAAGGGAAGGCATCAGCCTGGTTACCTCACACAAAATTACATTAAAAAAAAAGTAGAGAAAAATTCATAGCATTTTGTCAAGCACTTCCTTCTTGTATAGGTCTGAAAAAATAAATACATTTGTAAGTAGAGTTATGCCCTAGCTCCCTGAGGAACAAAGTAAGAAGCAAAATTAGAAAATAAAACCGGAAAGGCCTGTTACTACCTGGCTTTTTAAGGAACGTGAGTGTTAGCATCCAGGACTTCCCAGTCCCGTGATACCACGCAATGGCACACAAACTTCAAGACTACAGAGGAGCTGAATAGCCAAAGCTACCTCACTCTGTTATTTTCTTTAATGAATAACAGTATCAAAGCCAGAAAAATATGACAGCAGCTGACAGTGGGTGGTGATATAGAAAAATATGAAGAAAAGTATTCTCTTTTTTTTCCTCTACTGTCCCATAAAACACATCCGTATACCACATTTATTTAAAGGCTGGTGACCAAAATTAGTCAACATTGTAGCTCCTTAAAACCTAACTAGGATATTTATAGTGAGCCGTTCCCTGAACAGACCAAAAACCAGCCCTTGTGCCTTTGCTTTATTGTTAGGCTGCAAGAGTTCTGAGCACTGCTTAATCAAAACCAATTAGGATAATAGAGCTTTGCCCAGTGCTTCAGTGGATGCATTACCAACATGTAATGGAAAATGGATGAAGAGACAGAACAAGTAAACAGTGAAACAAGGTAAGTTCTGTGATCCTGCAGGCTGTCACTGGGGTCTCCTCATCTCCAGCGGCGCGGTGACACGCAGTGTGAATTTCCTGCTCGCTGCAGCGCACCGCGTGACATTGTGTCACAGAGCCACAACCGTCTAATATAATAACTGTGAGGGTGCTCAAAATCCTCTCCCCACCGGAATACTTATCCCGTAACACTGTGCATTGACCCCAAAGTATTTCTGCCTATTTCTACGTGTGTCCTTCTTTACCTTGTGGATTGGGGGGAGGAAAAAGGAGGAGAAATGGGCTTAAGTCTTCAGTGTTGGCACTGAACTGGTCGACAGTGGAAGACCCCTTCCACTTTCCTCTTTTGCCGACACAGATTTCAGCTTTTCACCCATCTCTAGAATCTTTGTGCCTCCACCTACTGTAGCTACTTCAATAACCCAGGAGTTAGCAACTGATGGTGCAATGCCCAAAAGTAAGATTCCTAACCTTGCCAGTAACACACGGTGAGGTGTTGTTGCTCATAACCAATACCTTGTTTGTTATTTCTCTAAAAGACATTTCATGTCCATACAAGAGAACTAGGAAACACCTGTGCAGCCTCAGCTTTGCCTTCTCATGAACATGTATGGTGACACAGTTAAAATTTGCTCATGAGATAACCACATTCTGTTGCGCCCTACAAGTCCCCTGCCTCATTCCTTGAGATACCAGCGCCAAAGTATAACGAAGAATAAATGTTACATTGACAAAAGTAGGTATTCCCACAACTGTTCACATGCGTGCATGTAAATGTGTAAACATACACACACAGACACCCATTAGCGCTTCTGAATCACAGTCAGAGAAGTTAAGCCTTAGCAAGAATTATTCCACCTTGGAAGTCATGGATTGATTATTTTTTAGTATTGCTGACCTCAACAATCCTTGAAATGTTGATCAAAATTTGATATGCACTTCACGAATCTCTGAATCTAATACTTTTCCCCCCCGCCCCAATAATGGGCAATAAATACTGACTCCTTTGGACGAGTCTGGTGCTGCATCCACTGAGTACAAGGATAATACAGCTGTTTCAAGTTTAAAGTCTACAAGTGGTAGGAGCTAACATGCAGGCAAATCAGGAATTGGAAATGGGAAAACTTTGTCCTAAAGCATTTTGCTATGTGAAGCAACAATCAGGCTCAGTTACTATCACGAGTGCTTACACGGCAAGCTTCCCATAGTTCAGGAGAGTCACCACTCGCTAACAGAAACGTGAAATGGCAACAAATAGTTGCCAACAAGGCTCTCGCCTATCAGGTACCACATGCGAGCAGCTTCACTTCTCAACAGGAAAATCCAATTTGCTCCATCCCGTCTACTCGTATTTTCTGCAACAAAGGCAGCCTGTATCTACAGTATTTGTACTTCCAGTAGTCTCTTTCAAACTGTACCACCTACCTTGCAACTTGACCCATGTGAAAACAATCGCTGAAATGTTTTCAGATCACTTTTGCTTCAGTTTGATTCCCAAAACTTTTGCACAGTGTAAAAATGTATCTCAGAATGAAAGATTGCATTTGCAATCTTATTTTTGACAACATGAAACATTTCAATTACATTCACACCAAAAAAAAAAAAAAATATCTGTAATAACTATAGCAATTCCTTACTTGGAAAAGCAATATTGGAAAAAAAAAAAAAACACACAACAACATTCAAAACACTTATCCTTCAATGCAGCTTAGCAGCTACATTTTTACCATGTAATCTACCCACATCATATGCATCACCATCAAATGGACAGCCCGTGGCTCACAAAACTGTAAATAAGAATAACTCTTTCAGAACACTTATTTAGAAACTACGAAACAACATGATTATATGCAACATTGTATTTCTTATGCTAAAGATTGCTTTTGGAAAGCTGTACCAACTTAAATAGTCAAGGACAAGAATCTGATAGAACTCCGCAGCTGGATCTAATATCGTGAACATTCTGTTTTGAACTTTGCTTTTCTTCTTCAAATTAAGTCCTCTGTTTATAAACAAGATCTAAATCCCTCCTGGGGTTAATCAAATAAGCACAAAATATGAACCCAAAAAGGAGAAAGCATCTTCAAAGCTGATATTTGCTCAAAACCTGGAGCAGTTGCCATGGAAATCATATTCTTTTGATCCATAAATATCATCAAAATAGCATGAGTATTTGAACCAGGTCCAGCTAGTTTGAAATCAGAAAGTGAGGGAAATGAAAATGACAGAAAGAAAAAAAGGTGATAAAATCTCCCAAAAAGTTACATTTACCTCTTTTTTCAAACTTACTTCTTAAGTCTACGTTTTACTAAAAATTTCATTTTAATCATTGTTTAATGAAAATTTAAAGTGCTGAAAAGGCAGAAGATTTAAACAGAGACTTAATTAAGGGCAAGATTGTTAAATAGTGCATAACACAATGACACTAGCAGCGTGAACACTGTGTAGGTATTAGTTATACATAGTTAACAAAACATTATTGTACTTGAACATGTCCGCGTTTAAACTCGTGGATAGATAATGTAATTCAAAAATATTACTCAAGAACCTTTGCCATAAAGTGAAGGTTACACCAAACTGTACCTGTACAGATCTAGTCATCATGGAAAAGGCTTCACCACACAACTGTGTCTGCTACACTCAACGCCAGTAAGACAGTTTTTCCTATACGCTTAGATTCTACCTGCAGTCTTGAAGCACTTCTCCCCCCCATCCCATTTCGCACTTTCACTGACTTAATAATGACAATAATCCAGTTTAAGAACTAGCCTTTTTTTTTAATATAAATAACAAGTGATAAAAGACAGTTTAAGTGATTAACGTACTACATTAAGTGCTACATACTATGATATGCTACACTTCATGAGTAGCTGTAGAACATTCCTCCACAGCCTGAAGGCACAGCAATGTCTGCGTCCATGCCTCAGAGTGGTGGGGGGGGAAGCGCTGTAGCAGCCTCATGCCTTCATCTGTGTTTTGTCTCACCTTTATCAAGAGGCAGGAACCACTACATTCACAAATTGGGAGGACTGACTGTAAGTTTAGTTGTGTTCTAGGCTCAGTTCTCCAGAAGACCTAGCATTACCTTCATGGTAACTCTCATTACTTACAGTTTTCCTTCAAGAACAGAAACAACTCAGCTTAGATTTCATGTGTCTGGATAGCAGTCTATGCTGGAGATGGCTCAAAAGAGGCAAATTTATACAGTGCTGGATTATTTGGAAACACACAAACTTTCATTTTGCCCTCCTCTTTCACCTCCCTACACCACACACAGCCTCCTGCACAGGAAGAGACTGACAAGAGCTTCAGACTTTCCGAGGTGCATTCCTGGAGATCACACTGTAGCAGAACAGCTACAGCAGCTTCGCCTCCAAGCGAAATCTGGAGGCAGGAGAACTTCTTTTCTCTACTCTAAAATGATACTCAGAAAAATCCTGTTCTGTGGGCTGCTTCATCCTGCAATCTCCCAAGTTTGCTTGGACAAATCTTGCAAAACAACTTTGGGAATGAGTGATCTTTCATTCACTGAACTGGCGGTAGTATCAGTGACGTCCCTTTTTCTGCAGAAAACTGCTGCTTACCAGTCTTTATTTTATCTTGAAAAATGGTGCTTCATCAGGGTGAAGTAAGATCAGTAATTGCTGCCCTACAGCACAACCTACTAGAGCAGGAAGAGGGCTGTGGAAAGCAAATACTTTTCTCTGTGCTGTACTGGAAAAGATCTCTAAAATAACCCTTACTTCCAGTTTTATTATTTCTTTCCTTAAAGATACTGCTTTCAGTGCCAAAGGGCTATGGTGATGAACACTGTCAAAACAAACCAGAAAAGGAAAAACTTACATTGAAATATAAGTTCAAACTGCTAAACTGACCGGGGGTAAAATAAACACACAAACAAACAGAAAACCCACACCACTTGCTCACCTACAGAATGACCCCACAAAAAAATATGATAAAGCAGGAATTTATAAATATCAACATGAAATAAAATGGGGAAGAAACTGAAACAAACCTGAGAATTGAACTAAGATACAATATTACTATTGTGTTGATGTTGCTGTAATGCAATGGTCAAATTGCTTAAAACCTACTGAACTTCATGAAATATTTTAAATCGTGTTTTTCAGAAAAAAGAAAAAAAAAAGTTAGCCTTCCAAGATAGATTTGTCAGAAAATGCTGACTTGTTCGATAACAACTATCTCACAGTATCATCTACCGCTTCTCTTGTATCTGAGGTCAGCACAACTAGAAAACTTCCCTACTGTTACCCTTAAAGAAATGACATATGTAGAAGTAAAGACATCACACTTGCACATCTACATCACAAAACAGTTCAGATGTTCCAGTGGATACCCAAGTATGTTGGACACCATGAAATATTTATGAAGATGTATTCCTCTGTAGAAAAGAATTCCTGGGCAAGACCTGAAGAAGGAATGAAAATTATAATCCTCTATACACCCTGCTTTCCTATTCGTATACCTTTGAGGCAGTCGCAAAGATTCAATGGCACTTTCTGCTTATTGCTTCATCAACAGCTACCCAACAGCCTTTCGAGGCAATGCAGATGAAGTAAGGCTGGGTGGATTCGAAGACGATGACAGCAGTACCTCTCTCAGGTAGGAGAGCTGCACGAACAAACTGGCTCAAGGGCTCCTTGCGAGCAGATGACGACCCATCACTGCCCATAGAACAGCAGAAAGGGAAGGCAGGCAGCCACGCTCTACAAGGAGCCATCAGAGTGCCACAAATTGAAGAGTTAACCAATAGCAAAGAACAGTACCCGTGATTGATGACTATGTCTCTATATATGAACTTCTGATTTTACAAGGCAGCTGAGATACATGATACATATAAGCAGTCTGTAGTCACTGCTTTAGAGCAAAGATCTTCCAGAGGCTTTCTTAGCAAATGGGGTTAGATTTCTGCTAATGCTAAAATTATACTGGAGATCAGGGAGAGAAAGAAGGAGGAATAAAAGACAGGGTTCATAAGAAAAGACAGGGTTCATATAAAATTTTATTTCAGGGTTACTCAAAGAAACATCTGAGTATAAATTTACTGTGATCAAGGACTGGAATTATTGCCAGTGTCTGTCAGACGATTAGATGCAGCAACTCAAGAATAGCTGGACAGTGTTTAAAGATATAATACACTTAAAACAAGAAGACGGTTTTCCCATTAGTTAAAGGTGTCAGAATTTTTCTAAAATTCTGAAGCCATTTGTCCCCATATCAGTAAACACATACATACTTGGGTCGCAATCCTGCAATCGAATATACGTAAGAGCATACATACTGGAACGCATTTTGTGTACAAGTGTTTGCACATCAGGATTCTATTTTCCATTTTTATCTTTATCCTGGGTTATTTTCACCTTCAAAACTTATGTACTACTATTCCAGGGCATTAATTATGTCTTTTTTGACTAGAAGGCACTATGTGCAAATATGTTATAAATAAAACCTGTTTGGTGCATTAGTGATAGCTCCCTGTTGGCTTCTAGTATTTTGACACTTTTCAAAAAGAAATGCAGAAATAAAATATTTTCAAAGGTATGTGCCTCACAGAGTTCCTTGAGGCATGCGTTATCTTACTGCTACATATTCCCTGGTATATGTGTGTTTGTTTTCTTTTTTTTTATAAGAAGTTCCTGAACACACACTGTATCTTTTGTTCAGCAGAGGAAAAACAAATTCTTCCCATTCCATTTACACTGTGTGGCTATTATGTAGAAAATCAGACTACAACTTTCTTTCTAAAGGGAGGTAGGCCCAAAAGCAGATCTTTACACCAGCTGATTTGTTGTGCTAAGGAACATTATATATAGGTGGGTGTAAATTAGTCAGAAAATGGTCGCAGATGGTAAGGAAGTGCAGCTTATAAGAACTCATACGCTATAACCAAAAATGTAGCGTAAGAGTATACATGAAACATAACTAGAGAAAGGAAAGTATAAGTTAAAGGTGGTCTTGGTCTTGATTTGCAGCTTTCTCAAATACACCTACAGGATTCCCCGCACCCACCATCACAATACGTGGCTGGAGAAGGCTTAGAGCAAAGCGCTTAAGAGAGACCATTCAGCTGGCCTCCATGAACCCTCCCCCCTCCAAAACCTGCCAACCCTGGTAACACTTCCACCCCTGGAGCCCTGACCAGTTCTTCCTCTAACAGCTGCACTAGGGACAGGAGGAAGAGTTCTCACTCTCCTCAATACAACTGCCGCGTCAGAAAGTTTTGGTCCATGAGAAATACTAACCTGAGTAAACTAGCCTGCTTTTTCATTTTGGGGGGGAATTGAGAACTCCATTAATTCCTCCTAACAGCCTGCAGCCTCCTGCAACTTCTCCAGGCTAATAGGAAGTTCCCTGAATTTATTTTGGAATGCTTGCCTGTACAGTTGTTCAACACCTTCCTCTCTGCACCTTTTAGGTACGGGTCCTCACTATATCCTTCCTACCCTCTGCTTTACATAAAATCCTGATGCTATTTCTGCCTAGCAACTATGAAATTCACCCTTCCTTTTCTACCTGTACATCAAATAACTGGTTCACAACTGCACCGTTAATTACTGAAACCTCATTCTCTACAGGTTTCTTTGGATTTAGCTGTCATCTCCTGCTAGTCCAAAATATCCTCACAAAAAAACATTTGTCGCAACCAAATTCTAGTCATTGCCTTCTTCCAAAACCGTGTTAAGATTTTGCTCTTAGCACTCCCCATACAATAGACCCCAAACATCACTGTTTGAAAGATGCACATGGAAGCACTGTTTTTAAAAGATCTTTTGAGACAGACACATGTGCTCTAAATTGTTCCTGGGACATTATCTGCAGTCCTGCTTTATTCTCAGTTCACTTTGCTCTATTTGCAGTATTTGATTTCAGATTTGCAGTATTTTATTTCAGATCCTAGGTGATAAACTCTCCATGGAAAGTTGCTGCTTCCCTCTGCTTTGCAAAGTGTCAAACATCCCTTTACACCATGCCTAAGTAAGACTATGCAAACAGCATATACTCTGAAAGTACACAGGAAAAGGTGTCTGACTGTTCATTCATATTTCACCACGTGAGGTCTGGTGAACAGCTTCTTGCCATTAAAGTGAACAGGAATAGAACTGCACCCCGAAAGAGCAGCGCCAGGGGTGACAAGTGCAGCGGATTCCCTGGCTCACTCCATAGGATCACAACAGAATAGCCAAGGTTGGCAGGGTCCTCAAGCCCAGCCTTCTGCTTCAAACACAAAATAATTCATATGGTCCTTCCAACAGCCAAAACGCATGCCTTGACAACAGAAAAATCCCAACCATGCTGTCTCCTGCAAAAGCAGGCACATACAAACTTCTGCACAGTTCTAACATTTTCTTTTTATTCATTTATTTATGAAGATGGGGAGTATTTGAAAATATTCCAGGGCAAATTCTTCTTTAATTTCTATTCCCTTCAAGCCCAATGATTTCAGTGTTGAATTTCCTGTAACTGTAATACCGGTAATCAAATTACAAACTTCTCGCTTTGAAAGAAATCTGACACTTCAATAAGAATTATGGAAAGAAAGAAAACCATAACAAATTTCAAACACAGCACCAGCATAGCAAAGCAAAGCAATAAATGCACGCACCATGTGAACTGGCATCCTCCCTCTCCAAAACTGTATTCAGATTGCGGACCTAGAAAAATACAGCGCGTTAATGGCATTTGTCCTGAGAAAGGACTGAATATGCACGCCTTTTAATTATATGAAAGAGGGCATCCTCATGATTTGATATTAAGTGCACAATCTTATAGAATTTTTTAAAATCTGATACAAGATCTTCAGAATTACAAGTTTTGTTCTGTCAGAAGTTACTCAACTCAACAGTATCAGTTTGAAACAGCAGCATTTTGAAATAGATCTTTCAGTAAATTGGTTCTTTACAGTACTGTTTAGAAATATGAAAGAGAAAAACTAAGTAGAAAACATGAATTTAAAAATCAAAATCAGCTCTCATATAGCAAATGAATCATACAATCATAGAAACGTTTGTCAGAAGCAACCCCAAAAGTCATCTAGTCCAACCTCTCACTTTAAAATAGAGTACAACCACCACTAAATCAGACCAGTCACAGGTTTACATAAAACCTCCAAGTACACAGGCTCCAGAATGTTCAGTCAAAGCTCTTCTGGTGCTGCACTACTCTCCTAGTAAATTTCCCCCCCCCCGCCGCCCTGTAAAAAAAACCTCTCAAACCACAGTTTATGGACGCCACTCAACCCTGGTGAGATTGCTTCTGGAGTACAATGCCTACTGGGTGGCCTGGTGTGGTGGGTAGACCTTAGCTGGACACCAGGTGCCCACCAAGCTACTCTCTCACTCCCCTCCTCAGCAGGACAGGGGGGTGAGAAAACAGGACAGGAAAAAAAAGCTTCATAGGTCAAGATAAAGCAGTTTAATAAGGCAAAAGCAAAGGCCATGCATGGAAGCAAAGGAAAACAAAAGGTTTATTCTCTACTCATCAGCAGGCGATGTCCAGCTACTTCCCAGGAAGTAGGGCTTCAGTACACGTAGCGATTGATACAGAAGACAAACATCATAATTACAACCATTTCTACAGCCCATACTTCCTACATTTTTACATGAGAACACTGCAAAAGGTGTCAAAGCTGTACCAAGGTCAAATCCTATTTCAGCTTCACTGATCTCCCCTTGTCCACATTTCCAGGCACTTTCAAACAAAAAACAGTTAGAGTTGGCAAAGCACAGCTTTCTTTTTGTAAATGAATGTTGACTACTTCTGATTGCATATTTGTTCTTTATGTGCTTGCAACTGGCACTCCAAAGGTGTCCACCATGACCTTTCCAGGGACTGAAGTAATTCTAACCAAGTTATAGTTCCCCAGGTCCTCCTTTTAATTTTTATTTATTTAAGATAGATATAATGTTAGGTTTTATCCAGTTGTCAGGGGCCTCCCTTAATAACTGTGATTTTTCAGCCTTACAATCACATGGGCAATCTCTTTCACCACTGGAGTGAATCCCATATGACCTATGGATTTGAACACGGAAGAGCAGGAAGGCATGTCACCTTCAAAAGTGAACCTGCCTTATTATACCCTGCTTTGGAACTGGCACAGAGAAAGATTCTACTCTCTCTAAAATACTCGGGGTGTGAAGGTGATTTAAGTTAACCCTCTTACTGGTAGTTCTTCTCTCCAATGCATAAATATACACAAGGGGAGTCTTACTGTTTTATTCTGAAGTTAGGAAATTCTTCTGATTTTTTTTTTTTTTTACAAGTCACAACAGATGAATTAATACAATGCCTCTGCCATCACAAGTGTGCAAAGTAATCACAAGAAACAAATAACGTAAACAAGCATGATTTATTTAAAAGCTGTGAGTTTTTGCAGACCGTATTTAAAAAAAATAAAATTCCTTGTCCTTGATCAACCCTGCTTTATAGAATTACAGAATAGGGGTTTTATATATATATATATATATAAAAATATAAAATAGTTACAACATCATTTTGCATTATGCAAATCCTAGAAAAACCCTAGAAAATCTTAAATAGGTCACTTGCATATTTTCCAAGTTACCTCATGGAAAAATATCAGTCACTCCAATTTCTGCCCCCCCTTTTTTTTTAATGTGCATGGAATGGTGAGAAGGTTTGTTTACTTATTCTGAGGGTTTGAGGAGGACTTTTGTTAAAATAATAGATTTAAATTTGTCGAGTAAATCAGTTTTGATTTTCTGAGCATTGTTAAATTTATCATATTGGCAATAAACATTTGCAGCTCACAGTATAATGGTTCCATGGGACTCTATAGTGCGATATGCTGAGAGAATACATGTGAGGCATATCAACAAAAGAAAAAAAAAATCCCATTAGTTTAACAAGTTGCTAAGCCAAAACAGAAGCACTTTTTCCTGTTGACATCATTCATTTTTTTTTTTTCTAAAAGCTAAGCAACTGCACCACAAACATTTTCTTTAAACAAACAAAAATATCTAACAGCAAGCAAATTCAGATATTTAGATGCAGGTCTCTGCACATCGCATCTGTTACTCCTCAGTACGGATACAGTCTTCAAATTTGGGATGATATTTCATGCTGTACATGATGGAAGACAGCAAGTCACAGATGGAGCTTCCCTGCCTGAACTCTCTATTCCCCCTTGATTTCTGGTCAGCATTTTCACCACAAAGGGGAATGGATGAACTTTGTGGGCTCTGAAGTTCTGCAGACTGTGCACCTTTGCGTGTGAGGGAGGGAGGCAGAGGGGAATATGCTAGGGACCACAACAGTCCATAAAACTGACTTCATCATAGGAGTTATTTTTCTCTGGCACTATATTCTTACTTCATCTTTCACATGAGCAATCCAAGGACAATATAGAATCATAGAATTGTTGGGGTTGGAAGGGACCTTAAAGACCACCTAGTTCCAACCCCCTGCCACGGGCAGGGACACCTCCCACTAGACCAGGCTGCTCAGAGCCCCATCCAGCCTGGCCTTGAACACTTCCAGGGATGGGGCTTCCATCACCTCTCTGGGCAACCTGTTCCAGTGTCAATATAAAAGGGCTGGTCCTATATTCAATCTGTCTTACCTGAAGATTTTTTTTTCCTGTTTTTGTGTGGATAGGGTTTTGTTGTTCTTGCTCACTGGTTGGGGCTTTTGTTTTGTTTACACAGATGAAATAAATACACTGCTGTTGTCACTTCCTTCCCACCCCAGCCCCCAGTGATTTTCCTAAATGTAACGGGTACTTGATAACATAAGAACTGAATAAACTTTTGCATCCATAAATGGCTTCAAAATGAAGTGTAAGAGTTTGTTCCCTAAGAGGGAAACATGTACAGTGCTTCCAAAAGCAAAAGAAAATTTTGAGGAGTCCCTTGATAAAGTTTACTAAACAGTAAATTTCTTGTTCTGCTTATTTTGCCTCTCTCAGGTACTAGGCTAATTCCTGGAACAAGTAACACTTTTTTTTTTGCCAGAGGAAATCCCCAACAATAGAAAGCTATCCAGAAGGGTGCAGTAATCTTTTGCTCCAGTGACCCTAAACATGTATTTTAAGGAAAGGATTAGAAACAATTGACAAGTGTGTGGAAGAAGGCTGCTGCATATTTGTTGTTTATGCCAAAAATTACAGTGGTTCCAAAGGTTTCACACACATTTCTGCTCCTCCCAGACTGAAAAGATAAAACACATTGATCTTCTAGATTGCAGAGTCACACCAGAAACTAATTTCGTCTCCACCTAGACATCAAAAAATTATCTTCCCATATAACAAAGCCAAAGTTCAATCGAAATTCATCAATGCATTTTAAACACTAATAATCTGAAAGCAATTCATGGTTCAAAAGCAAAAACCAGAATGAATGCAAAAGATCAATTAAAACAATAAGTACATCTGAGGAGATGCATTACGCTTTCATAGAAGATTTGTTAATGGGAAAAGAGGAAAAATTCATCACAGAGATTAGCAACTATAAATTCCTTGCTTAACCATTTAACTTCTCAGAAGCACAACGGCTTGGATTCAAACCTCAGCCAGTTACAGTTTATTAATACATACAGACACACATTTATCTTGAATGTATCACGTTCTATTTCTTTCCTTAAGATTCATGAATTTCTGGCCTTTCACACATACTCTTGGATAACCAAAAGCTACAGAAGAGCTGCCATTCATACACAGTACATAAGATCCACACCACCTACATGAAGGTTCTTTGATATCCATTCAGCAGGCTATGGAGGGAGAGTGGGGAGAAATGAGACCTAAATCCTTTGAACAGCAATTCACAAACAGATACAATCCCACAGAAACATAAAACAAAACCCAATATTTTTCTACTCTACCATCTATGAGATAAAAAAAAAAAACACATTCTCTTCAAACCAGGTGAGGAGATTTGATGTCCTGCAGAACACAGGCCCTTGAATTAAACAAGCTTGTTTTAATTTTTTATTTCCAGCATTAGCAAGCATCAAAAACAGCATGCAAGGAGCTGGGACTTCAGCACCACAAACACACTCAGAGGAAAAAAGCCGTGTCTTCTGATCAAAAAAAATATAGCAATAAGCATAAGGGAAGATGTACGAAGTACACTTTCATTTGTATGCAGATACTAGCAGTTGGTCAGTCAGTCTCTGGAAAGGAGCATTTGTCATAGACACATATTTTGCGTATTGCATACTGACACAGTGAAGGCTCTTTTGCTTAGTTCTGGGCTAACGCAACTACTTGCCTTTCACAGATGGAGGTGGTTACCACAGGTGTACAGGAGGAAATAAGACCAACAGGGAGAAACAACTGCCTTCGTTGTCTTTACAAGCAAACCCTGTGTTCCCTAGTAGTTGTATTTTGAAGCGTAGATGTCTAACGTAACAAAATGCACCACTGCTTTCTACAGTCATTCAAATATAATGTATGGCACAACTGACAAAAATACTACTTACTGCGAAAAATTAACATAATTTACAAATACTTCATTTATAAATTAGAATACAAGCAAACCTCTGGCCATCACTTTGGTGTGATTCTTCTAGTTGAAGAGTTTTGCCTGTCCTAGCGTACACTAGAGATCAAATATTCATTCCAAGCTGAATAATCTTCTAGTTAGCATATCTGCATTTTCTCTTAAATAAAGCATGAATTATTCTTCAGCTGACAGGGGACTTAATCTCTCAGTTTTGCTTGAAACCACGTTTGTGTGAAAAAAAAAAAAACCAACCTCTACCAAGCCTTATTTGGTATAAAAAGCTATTATCTTTCTTCAGTATATCTAACTTGTAGAAGACAAACTTCTGAACACAGTATTATGTTTTCACAAAACGGGTACAGAATTGACATAAGCAACAAGAGTTCTGTTAGAGCATGCTAAAAACATGACAGAACTAAGAGGAGATTGCCCTATAATTAATCCTAGCTGGGTTAGAGATGGAATTACATAGATACTTACTTTACTTTAGATTTATAACTTCAGTGCTCATATCGCTTTAAGTACCAAGATCTAGTCTTCCAGCTTTATGGACAGAGTGGCAGCTGCATGAGTCATTTGGTGTGCCCTGCATATCTGTGCGCCAGGAATACACAGAAATTGGTCCTTTAACAATACAGGCAGTGGGTTTACAGACTCCAGCCCAAAACAACTTTTGTGGTAATATGGCATTAAAAAAAAGAAAATTAAAAGCAACATACAGAAGCACAGGCTACTTCCAGAAGTGTCAGCTTCGAGGTCAACAGCAATAAAGTCCACATCTCAGAAGCAGTGAAAATGCAGCGCCTCGAGCATTTGTTCTCATTTTTAAACACTTCGCACATTCCGTTTAACACCTTGAACAAAAAGTTTGCATTTCTGACTCCCACAAATCTTGCAATCAATTTACATGAAAAGTCAGGGCACTGCAGCTGTGGGTTCTTTAAGAAGTTTCAAGGACACGAAGACATCTTGGAGAAATCCAGAACAATTAAAAGAAAACCAATTTGGGTGATCAGGTTTCTATTGCAGGGCGATAAATCTTCTACTGCTCCTGAACTGTTGCATTCCAGCAGAGGAGACAACGTGGGGTTTTGTGTGAGGTTTTTTCCTACCAGTTTTTGAATGCTAGGAATCTTCAAATGGACTACTTTGATGCTTCTAAAGGCTTTCAAATGATCTTACTTTTGGAAGTGTAAACCGATTCTCTAAAAGTTGTGAGTGATAAGCCATTTGAATTTCGACACAATCACTTACTGCTTTTGGAACTACTACAACTTTCTGCAAAGTACTCAAAAACATCCTGATGTTTGGCCTGAAAAAATATTTATTTCAAATTTCCCCATCAGTAAACTACATCCTATCAGGATGAAGGAGCAATCAAGTAATATCACAAAAATTAAAAATTCATAAGGCAGTTAACATTCAATCAGAGAGAATCCAATGTAGTGATCTTTAGTTACCCTACTTGGAAATGTAATTAGCTGAATCAAAACAAAATAATCATGGCCATTCACAAAGTGTAGATAGATATTTAAGTCAATTTTGTTTCAAATTTCCCAAATTCTTTCAATCCTTCCCCACACACACATATTCTTCTCCTTTTTTATGGTTAAATTGCAACCCCAAATGCTTCAGACTTGATATAAGAAAATTAGTTCAGCCTAAAAGACATAACAAGCGAGTTTGTTGCCTAAGGTGTGTAAGTAGGAAGTTACCCTAGGCCTGATACACAGCAAACTGAGACAGACAAGCAGGCCCCAGAGGAAGTTAAAGCAGGGCTGAATGAGCTGCTTCCTGTGGCTGCTGCTGCTTCATTTACTGTTGCCAGCTCAAGTTAACTTCAAGTGAGATGCTGCTCCAAAATACGTGCCCTAGATCATCACCCAGAATTCGGAGGAAAAAATTAGGACTAGGAATAGGAATACATTCTTTACATGTATGCATCTATGGATAGACACTGAATACACAGCGTTTTGACTTTATTCTACATATCACTTTTTCTAAAAATTAGCCCTCATCAGCGTTCAACATGTAAACCAAGCCAGTATGAGGCTTCTAGCTGCAGCCTCCATGAAGAATGAAAAGCTTATCACAATTGTGGCCTTAGAAATGGAAGCACTGAGAACTGAATTAGAACAGAAGGCTAAAGGGAAAGCAGAAAAATTGCTTAATGATAGCAAATATAAGAGCAACATACTCTAAAACGAACAGTTTTGCAGAAGGATTTCTTGAAGCAAACAGAAAACTGCAGGGCCCACAGCCCTGCCACCAGAGAATACCTTCAAAAGTAACAATTTCGAAGCACATATCGAGCCCATTTTTGGTTGCAGAAGACCAGCCTGATGAGTCACACACCATTACCTCACTAAGTCCCATAAAACTAAAAACAGAAGCCAGGTAGAAACCAGAAAAGAAAGTTCAGCCTTTACCAATAACATTTCTGTGCATCAGGGAAACTAGCAGAAACCGAAGCCCATTGAATCTGGTACCTGGTAACCTCTGCATCTTTTGTTGCCCTCTCCACACACAGATTCAACAGCAGCCATCCTTCCCCAGGCATACTGCTGCTTGTTGCGCCAGTCCTGCTTCTACCTACCCATGACATGGATCAGTCTCGATCCACATCTGGTCATTTTTTCCCCCCAAAGATTCTTCCACAGGGAGCGGTGCCCTTCTGGACACCATTCGGGTGTGCTGTCCCTCAAAGGAGGGCAGTCAACTGCAGCTCAGTCACGAGCAGCTTTGTCAGCCAGAGACAGAGCTCCCAGAGGGAATTTTGGATGACCTCATGGAAAAAGTATTCAAAGGCAACAAAAATAGACATTGAGAAGTTGTAGCACATAAAGCCTTGAGTGACAGGTAGAATGTGCCTGAAAAAAGCTTATTATGGTAGCTTGTTTAGTTTACCTTATTCTATGTGTACTTCTAATGTTGTACTTAGTTTAAAAAGACAGTACTGAATACATTACTACACAACTGATTCATCAGGTAGGCAATTTTGTCTGCCTGAAAGCCCTAACAGGCACATAGGAAATTAAACATACAAAAAAAAAGTGTGTGTGTGTATATATATATATACACACACATACACTGCCACGTATTTCTAACATCACTCAGTATTAAAAGTCCTGCGACACTGATGTGCTTTTGTTAAGTTCCACATTAAAAAAAACCTGATTTTGTTTTAAATAATTCTGGCCTCTAAGATCTCAAGAGCTGAATCTCTTTGAAAATCCAGATGCTTTCTAAAGATGACGTAAATATGGGTTTTGGTACTATAACTTCAGAATTTTATTTTGAAAATAATGACGTTTATATTTATAAAATAGATCAAAGGGAAGATAGTTAAGTTTTTCCTGTTCTCTTGGAAGGTGTTTCAGAGGCTGGTCCTGCAAGAGCTTCTGTGCTTACCCACATAGAAGGAATCAAGTTTTGCAAACTAAATTGGGACTTGCGTCTTTTGTTGAAAATGTGTTGCAGTGCACTTTACAGTGTTCCTGAATAGCATTTTCCCACTAAAAACTGAGGTTAGAGATCTATTTTTAACTTGCATAGACTTTCTAGCACCTCTACCTATAGGTGTTGTTGAAATTATTTAAACACTTAAAGTT
Source organism: Alca torda (assembly GCA_008658365.1). Taxonomy (NCBI): domain Eukaryota; kingdom Metazoa; phylum Chordata; class Aves; order Charadriiformes; family Alcidae; genus Alca; species Alca torda. The sequence goes on along the minus strand of CM018087.1, from coordinate 12,222,688 downwards.
TTAACTCAAAGATATGCAGTGTTAGTTTCTGGTACTACATAAAACATTGATCAAGCTGTAGATAACGAGCAAAATCCTACCCTGCATATATTTAATTGACCGAGTAGTCTTTTCAAATTATGATCCGAATTCTGGAGATCTTAACAGAGAATTCAAGTGAACACAAGCCTGCAATATACTACGCTCCAAAGTAAGTTTGTGTGTTCATTTTTGTTAATTTTGAGATTTTCCCCAATGGTGAACTGCAGGAAAAAAGCTTGATGCACATAGATCATGGTAATATTGTTTTAATTAAACTTTCTGCATAGTCTGTCTGCATACACATTTGTTCATTTTCAATATTAGTACCCTGTTCTTCCCCAAAACTTAAACACAGGCTAAACAGCATAAGCAACTATTTAAATCTTTTGGTTAGCTCATTCATAATGAAAAATATTGCTCCATTCTGCACAATTACACTAGGAGCAGTAACCTCCTGGGATCATAACTGGGAGAGGGCAGAAAAAATAGCTTCTGGTTAAAATAAATATTTGTAATTGTTTCTGCTTACAATCATGATCTGGCAACTTATATATAGTAGACTGGTTGTGGGTAATTTTGCATTCAAATGTTTTTAATCCTCTGAGGCCAGATCTTTACCAACTGCTGATTATAATACGATGAAAATTGTATCTGACGTAAGAAAAAAAAAGAGGACATTTTGAACAGATAGGTATGGCTACAGAAGATACTGAAAGAAAGTTAGGAAAAAAAAAAAAGTGCTTTATTTTGGGGTAAAAGGCAGAATAAAGACACAATCTCAGAAAGATCTTGCATAAAGCACATTGTCAGAATCCACACAGGTAACCTGTAGCCACGTGGCTGACTTTCACAGGGCCACTGCAGCCCTGTCCTGGGGATTTAGTCTCCCAGAACCCTAGGAAGGCTAGAAAGAGGCAGGAGATCCTTTAACAGCCACAGACCTGCTTCTCAACAGGAGAAGATTAATGGTGTATACGAAGAATGAAGACGCTGCGCTACCTCGCAACAGGGAAAAGAGCACTCACAAGTGACAGAACAGTAATTCATTGTCAACAGGCAAGATATTACTCTGAGCCTAGGATGCAAGTTTTTTCTGCTCCTGAAGCAGCAGTCACAGCTACAGTTATGAAAATAGGGAATGTTAACAAGGTAAAAAAAGAATGAAAGCATAGCTAACAGCTATTGAACGAAATATTAGGAAGTTGCCTACAAGCAACATTTTCTCTTCAAAGGGCCAAATCCTTCTAGCCTCTTAATCCACTGCAAGTTCCCTAACGCACATTTGAAGCTACAAATTGGTTTCAGTGATTATGCAATAAGAGCAGTTAAAGCCACTTGTAATTCCAAATATGTTTACAAAATCCAAGTTGTACAGTTGCATCTACCAAAATAAAATAAGTTAGTAGCAGTCTTGTATAACATCAAAAGTTGCCATTACTAAAGATGGGAGTCTAGCAGTGTTGTGAGAATATAAATCTAGAACTTCAATGTACAGCTGTCAACAGCTACCATTTTATAATTACTTTATTGCAATCAATTTGGTACCTCAGACAGTTAAACACTTACTATGGTGAGAAACACGACATTCCAAAGTAGCATCTTTTTGTTCTCATATCTTCCTTGAGTATTCTGTAAATCGCAATAAAACCCACTTAACACAGGCTGATGATGTTCAGAAGGGCTAAATATTATGATCCCTTCTCAACTATTACACAATCATTATTAACACAAGTTTTTAATCAACTTCATTAAAAGATTCTTATTTTATAAAATAACACCGTATTTTTTTTAATTTAAAAACTAGTAAAAAGTATAACCAGAAATCCCAATATATAATAAATGACATTGGTTGCTATAATTTTTATTTAAATTAATAATTTTATTTAAATTAATGCCAGTTCTCAGGCATTCCTGCATTTGGTCCTTCATAACAATTTCACCAGCTACTTACAAAGAGATTGGCAAGCAACAACTCAGGCTGAGCATACAAAAGGGCACGTACGAAAAAGTTACTAGTTCTTTTACATGGTAATGTTGATTTTTACTTTTCCAATGCATTACAAGCAAATATGTTCATCTTGATAACATTATCCTAACAATAAACAACCCATATTTGCTTTTGTCTTCGTGATACTGTTCTCAAACCTCCTTCATGTCGTACGTATATGTACAGACACGTGCACACCCACAGCAAAGCTGAAACCCTAACCACCAAAAAAAAACCCCAAAGCATGGCACAGCTTTCAGCCATCAGGCAACCAGATGTCTGATCCTACTCACAAATGTGCCAGTGTCGCTGTTCAAGCCCCAAAGCAAGTGTTAAGAAGCCTCCTGCACCAGAGCTACTTAAAAAAGCAGCTACTTAAAAAAGCAGCACTCTAACCCACACACCACATCAGCATAGACTCAAGTTCACCAACCCCAGTGGCCAGGCTGATGGAGCAGAGGCTATGAGCTAGCTGTCTGTGAAATACACTGAATTCATAAGTGTGGTATGGATGCTTCAAGCCTGAGGTACAGCCAAGTCAGGGCAAGTAATGTGGATGGGAAGATCATTAGTCATTCCAATTAGCACTCCATAGCTTGAGTCCTATGCAAGAAACTTCAAAGAAAAAAGCGACCTACAGGTAAGAGATGCTGGGCCTTTGAAATGATATTAGTCTTTCTTGCACCAATTAAAAAACACTTATTGCAATTTTAGATTTATTACCAGGCAGCCTACAGTAGAGCGGTGCATAACTGAGCATGCTACTGATCGCTGTGGCTGGGGTGACAACTTCACAGTCAGATTTGTTTATCAGTCTTATTACAAGTCCTATAGTTTGGGCACTTACACAAAACTTCTGATGCAATGCTTTGCTTAATCTGACTGCACAAGAACACAGCAATTGATTATAAAGTTATGTACTCTGGATGAATAGTATACTGGAGAATACAGTCAAGCAATTACTAAAAACTGGAGAAGCAGTAGATGTCGTGAAGTTATTAAATTTGCAAGAGAATGTCTATGTATTTAATTAACATTTGACAACAGTGCTTAAGCAAGGAAGTAACAGCTTTTCAAAATATCAATTAGTATTTTAGTAATAAATTGTTATCTTATTATCTTGCTTTAGTAGTTTTCTTAAATGCCACTTAAGGGATTGCCATCTTCATAACCAGGATAACAGTGGTAGCTCATTTGGAGAAAGAGCAGCCTACTTCTACACCCACATTTAAGAGCCAGTCATTTCTTTAATTGCAGTACACCTGCTGCTGCAACTGCAATCACAACTTACCTTTTTTCAGACTGAATTCTTCAATTCATGAAGCTTTCCCCTTCACACAAACTGAGGCAGAAGATACTGCTTAGATGAAATCAAGCTTTTGGTACTTGGACAGTACTTGCTACTTCTTTGATTACTAATGTTCCATGAATTCTCAAGAGTGGAAAATGACAGGGCAAGGTGTGTCTGAGAGTTTGGATTATGCCCTCTGCCTGTAATTTCTCAGTCTTTAACAGAGTGCTCAGTTAACTGACAGTTGTTAAATTCGCTGGCCTAAATTTGAACACCTTGTCATCATTCTATTAAATATGCTTATAGCCCAAGCTCTCTTGTCAGACTAGCCTGGAAGATGGACATACATACAAGATGGAAAGGGGAGCTAAAAAGCTTAGAAGTAAAACTCTGAGAGTTGAGCCTAAATTCCTGCTTCCTTAGTAATAGTTTCCCATTTACAGCTTTCATCACTCACTTTTTATTTGTGAGTTTCACAGTACTCCTCAATGTTTTCTAGTTTGTCAGTGACCCCAGTGGTGCACATACAGTAACTTGAACTCCTACTCAGTTTGCACAGATAGCAAGTGCAGTTGAATCTTCAGCTACATTTTTCAGGAAACTAACCTGGATGAAATATAAGAAAATACATGCATCTTTGGATATGAATGGGTAAAACCATCCCCAGTGAACATCAACCAATGTCAGTTTGGTGATACCACAATTCCTTTGTTCCTTTAAAATGTAGCAAAAGTATAAGCGTGGGGTTGAAAATAGACAGTTTCAAACACATTTGAGGTCACTTCTATAGATAACTGCAGATATGACCATTAGCTTCCCATACCCTTAAAAGAGAAATATTCATGGCACTAGTTAAGAATAAGTAGATCTCAGGAGGAGATTTTTTTTTTAGCTACATCACTAATTCCAGCACAAAAGGGAAGTAGATCTTAAAAATTAAGAGCAGTCTAGAATAACTTAGCAGTTCCTAAACTGTGTGTGTTTTTCCTGCTATCAGCCCTGACTCTGTCTTTCTGCTGTATCTCCATTTATCAACAGGATTGTGGAGGAGGATGAGGTTAGTTTTGCCTGAGGTGAGGAGGCCTGAGAAAAGTATCAAGAACATCAGTTCCTCACTAACAAAGTCACAAGTTCGATTCTATCTTCACTGCAGTTAGACGTACAGTCTTGCACAATGTGAGAGAGGAGGTGGTGTCATTTACACATTTGCAGAATGTTGCTTTGGAAATGGAAGAAGCTGGCAATTCTTTGACTGACAAACAGACCCAGACGTGAGCACTGAATACAGAATAACATCACTGCATTGTCTCATTTGCTTCCAACTGAGCAATTTAGTTTAGACTGCAGACATGGTTAGCAGGCATACTAATTATGAAGAGATGGAATGCAACAACCCTACCTCACTGAAAATCCTGAACCAAGAGTGAAGTGCCTTAAGGATGGCAGTGCCGTGAATTTCTTACAGGGCCCAGCAATCAAACAGCAATAGACAAACCTAATGGCTTGGTGAAGAATATAAAAACAGATGAACTACAAATATAAGGAGTGATTAACATCCACCTGCTAATTACAGTGCTATATTTATCTCCTTTAAGTAGGCTGCCTTTTAAATTCCCTATTTAATTTTTCTTGTGGTATGGAAAAAAAATATGGGTGTGAATTGCTGTTTCCAAACCACATGCTTTACCTTCCATACCTTTTCCTTTTTTGCTTTTCTCCTGTGTTCATTAGATAGAATCTATCCCTTTCATTTTCCCATATACCTTTAAACACTACACTCTGGTCTGTATCTCTTCTATCTTATTTCTTATACATCCTGTAGGGACCAAGAATCACTAGGTCTGCTGGCTGTGCTTAGCAATTTCTCCACAGCCTTTGCATTTCTTTGCCTTAGGGCCTACCTAGCATACTGAATGCCAGATCAACCTCAAGAGCATTCAGGTTTCCTCTAGCTACAAAAGTTTCTGTAGGAATTTGGTAAATTGATCAAGCCCGCTGTTGGCTTCCCGTGAGCTCACTATCAAGCACCTACGCTCTAAGTCATCTTAGGGTTGCTAGACACAATCCTAGGGATGCCTGTCTAGCACTGACAGCTATGAACTGGAACCCATTGACAGTTCATTTGTTCCCAGCACCCTGGGCTGCATCCTCAGTCTCCTTTCTCCACAACTAAAGTATATGATCCTTCTCCAGGAGCATACAGTTCAATTGTTTGGGAAAAATAGCTATGAGCAAGCAGCCACAGATGAGCTTCGCAGAGAACTTCTATTCTTCCCTCTTTAAAAAAAAAAAAAAAAACCAAAAAAAAAATCAAAACACCACAAACAAAAAACCCAAGCAAACAAGCAAAAAAACCAAACACCCCAACACAAGAAAATAAAGCCTTTGATGATAACAATTTCCTGAATGTAGAGTCCTCCATGCCCTTGGCAATTCACATAGACCATTTGTATTCAGAAAGCCAGGTTTATGAAACTCTTGGAGTAACTCACCTTGAGCTGATAGAAGTCACTGAGAAGTGTGAGGGATTGACCTCCTGCTCTTTCCTCATCTTTGAGGCTCTCCCATCACGTGCTGCCCCATCACTCTCCTCACACCAGAGGCCCTGCCAGGTGACCTTGTTGCCAAGGTAACCTCATCCCCGACAACATGATTTTCCTTGGTATGAGCTGGGTTATTGTCTCAGATGTTTGTATTAAAATAGAAGAGCATCTGCATTTAATGACCTTCTCTTATTAGGGTTTTGTTCTCATCTCAACACAGAAGCGAACAGACACTGAAGAAGGTAAAAGGTCACACATCCAAAATAAAGTCAGCAGTTTAGCAGGGTTGGATACAGTTCATTGGGAAGAATGTATTAATTCTTCATGCATCAGAGACCTTCACATTGTCAGATGACTGCTTTGCTAAGTGGAAGGGAGCAATAAACTCTTTCCCAAGATATGCTGTGCTGTAAACTGATTAAGCAGCATAGAACTAATTACAGCATATTATGCTTCCTGGGTCTTTCAGAGAAGGGACATCAAAAGGAGTAACATTCACTAATTAACAATTGTTTCAGGCTACCAGGTTTAAAAGAATCTAGAGCAATAGAAAATAAGGGTCTACAAAGGTGCCCTATGCCCATTAGCTTTAAGGTGTCCATAACAGCATCTTCCTTTCTTTCCTACTATGCCACCTCCACACACATCCAGCTACATTATAGATAAGAATTGCTCTCATATGAGTATAATAATCCTAAAAGGTCTGAGAACTAAGTCGCTCCTGCTTTACTCCACCTCTGCAGCCAACGAAGACAGGCAGCAACCCCACAGAAATGCAACAAGCTGACTCCTGAAGGCATCTATTTCTTTCTGTTAAAAAGACAAGAAGGCTGGAAGACAGACTTTAACTCTGGACTTCACAGTTTCAGATGCTAAACTTCAGTGGGATCACACTTCAATCATTAGAAAACAAATGCATACAGCACCAGGACAGATTTCACCCGGAGGAGAGAAGACCATGGGGAAACACGACAAAAGGTAACTGCCAAGATGAAGGAAGTAAATTGTTTCACAGACCACCATGCACAGAACAGGAAATATTCCAATGTTGCAAGAGACTTAGATTAGCTATCAAGGCAAAACCATTGTGATCTTAGTAACAGATAAGTAACCAGACAGATTGTTTAGTGGGATTAGAGCATCCACAGCCTTTGAGGGTTTTAGGTATCCATTAGGCATAATTGACCCTTGCTTGCTGCAGAGAGATACCTTCAGTGAGGTTTCACCTTCCATTGATTTTAAGACAATCTGTTCTTTATTTTTTTCCTCTGAAAACATTGCTCATTTGAATGTGTACACCAAGTGCTTATTTCATACAGGTCAATGTGCCTAACAAGTACAGTGGCCTGCTGATGACTTGCTGTTTGAGAATCAATGCTTTGTAAACAAAAGGTGTAATTCCACTCTGCTTTCTACTGAATGAAACTCCACACATATTGTTAAGAGTAATCCCCACAAATCTTTGCTGCAATACCATACCTGCCATATAAAAACATGCATGTCCAAGAGAATGAAGTAGCAATAAACCCTACAGCAGTGAAAAAAATCAAAATGCCTTTATTAAATTTAACAACTCCTGGATATCAACAACTGAAAACCTAACAGAAAAACTGTCATTTTAACTGATTGTTGAAACGCTTTTTGTATTGATATTTAAAAATATATATAGCTTGTAGCTTATTAGTATTTGGTCAGTTGTCATCTGCTGAAATGAAGACATACAGACAGTCCTAAACCACACTACTCTGACCTTTTCAAAATTTTCAGGTTTTAAGTTGTTGGCTATTCCTTTTATTTCCCCTGTCTGTAACCTTAACATTCTGTGAGCAACAAAGAGATGGAATGGTTGCCTACTCCAAACAAATACACTGTAAAGGTTAAAGCAGTGTAAGAGATTGTCGCTGTTCTTTTGCTGTCATTTGCAAACTACACCGGAAGCCATGACTCAAAGGTGCTGCTGAAATGAGAACGATGAGTGGAAATAAGGAGTGACAGAACCTCAAGTCATTTTTGTAATAGTGAGCTTTACGAACATTAACTTAAGCCTGGTCTCAGCAATCTATCAGCAATCTCACTATCAGCAATACATGCGATAGCTTACGAGTAGTCCAGCTGATGCTAATGCAGTGCTTGAATACTTAGTTTCCAAGTCTTTTTTTAATAGTGCTAGATGTTTAACTAAACACCAATTCATGCAAGTTTAAGACATCACATTATCATAATTTCATAAAGTGAATGTTGCTGTACAGTCTTACAAAGAGGCACACATTTTGGTGTCATACTGAATCAGTACCTAAGTATTCTCATTAGATTTCTTACACATTCTCAATTTTTCTTTGTTCATGCTAGTAGGAAAAGGGGGATTAATTCCTACCGAAAGCTTGAAACATGGCTTGAAATGTAAAATTTGCAACATGGTTAAACAATGTGTTTGTTACTTGCAGTGTTACATGTATTCCTACAAGAAACAAAGCTGTAATCTATTACAAATGCAGAGACAAACTAACAACTAATAGCATTAAAAATACTCATTGACAAACACTCACAAAAAAAATCAACTGCCCTAAAGTTACTTTACTGACAAGAAACATTGCTTAGAGTATTTTTTTTTTATTTACAGTAAATAAAAACAAATGGGATATCAGCTTTTATTTTCTAATCTAAATGGAAAGGAACTATAAACAAAAAGTTACTTTTTCAATTTAAAAATACACATGAGGACAGGGCAGAGTGACCTTTCAAGTATGGACTAGCTATTCCACATACCTTTGGAAGTGCTGCAAAAGTTAGTCACAAATACTAAGCTTCACTGAGTGCAAGTCAGGAACGACTTTTCTCAGTACGCTGTCCCACACCTCTTCGGCTTCGTTACACTCGGAACCGTGCAACTGGCGATGCATCACTTAAAGTAGAGTCAAGAACGTACTGGTAGTTCAACAGTGTTTTATCAGTCCAATAGTCCAAACTACAGTCTCATTCCAGAATCTAACCTCATTACCAATATGAATATTAAAAAGTCTACTAATGCAGATAACTTCTTCAAAAACTTTCCTAGCGTCTTCCTCATTCTCCAGTGCTACGCTCCTCCTTTCCACATCCCCGGGATTAAAGGTTTGACAGTCTCAGCTGTCCTTAAACAGAGCCGGTGGAGAACATCTCTTCCTGCTCAGTCTGGGCCACATGGGAGCGCGGTTTTACACATTTTCTTATCCCATCCTGGGACCCTGCTCTGCCAGGACAATACAAGCCTACAGTAATGTCAAAAGTCCTCTTGTTTACCCTTTTTAAATCCTATTGTCAAGTGATAAAAGCAGAAGTTGTTTTTAGTGGATGAAGTTGCAAGTTCCCTTCCCTCCCCATGGATGCTCACTTGATAGATAAGAGTTTACTGACTAAGCCAGAGGAAGGCTGCTTTAATTTATTATTTTTATGCAGGTATACAAACTGTAACTTTAACATAAATATTTAATTGGGCATAATATGAAGCTCTTAATAATGCACTGTTTACCTCCAAGAATTAATTTAAAACCAACATAAATCCTTCTAAGAAAATAAATAGTCAAGTGCCATAATTTTGCTTAGGGTTGTAAAAATCTTTCCTTGACTGAATGCATACTAAGGGTGAATACACTGAACTAAAAATAACAGCTAATGGGGAGTTTCAGGTTTGCTTTGTGTTTTACTAGAACTAAAGATACTTGCAGCTAACTTGAAGCCTACTACACCCTGCCCCACGCAAAGTTTTAAGCAAACCATCCGCGGAACTCTTCAGACTGGCTGGAAAGCTGGTGACCCTTGAAACTAATCCCATATTTTCCCCTGTAGATCTTCCCATCTAAGAAATATACCTATAGTAAGGAAGGTTTGGTTGTAGTTCTTGGCAAACAGAGGATAACGGGGATAAGAAGCAACATAGGGATTTCCTTACCAGTTCAAGCTCATTATAGCGTTTGGCTCCTAAATCTCTTCTGCAATTTGTTTACAAGTTTTGTCTCTTTTGCAATTTCTAGGCTCCTCCAGATTATTTCTGAGCTATTTCAATTTAAACTGTCAGGAAGCCCGCCCTGGAATTCAAGGTGAATGGAAACTCAACATGCATGGTCTGGGGAAGAAGGTGCTGCTGCAGCATATATACTCTAATAGAGTCAATGTTAACTACTTCTGCCAGTTGAACTCCTGATAAAAGTTTAATCAGGACAGCTTGAACCACAGATTAATTGTCCAAATATTTTGTCAGCACCTTGCATTCTGTGAAGAACCCCAATACTGCAACTAATGCATTATCAGTTTAGTTAAACTAGATATACGTAAAGGAGCTGCAATCACTCTTGTCAGCTGAAGGCCAGAACACCCTACATGATTTTTTTTTTCAGGTTTTCCAGCTTAGTTGCATTCATTAAGAGCATTTATAACTGTTCATAACTAATCAGAGTTGCATAACTGCCCCTGAAGAACTTGGAATCATTGCTATCATCTGAAGGCTCAGACGCTAGCAAACATACCCAAGGAAGTAATGTATTTGCAGCACATATAGCACTTGTTTGAAAGCTAAACTATATTACAGTCAGAAACTTAACAAGACACACATGCTGAGAATTAATAATCCTTACATAAGTTTACCATCAACATGTCAAATAATATTTGATTAGGACTTTTAGCAAAACAGTTACCTACTTCCAGAAATTAGAGTGGAAACCTCCGCCTATCACTTGTTGTTCAAGAGCCTTAATACCACAGAATGACACAATGGTTGAGATTGGAAAGGACCTCCAGAGGTCATCTGGTTCAACCACTCTGCCCAAGCAGAGTCACCTAGAGCAGGTTGTCCATGACTATGTCTGGACAGCTTCTGAGTACCTCCAAGGATGGAGGCTCTGCAACGCTCTTAGGCAGCCTGCTCGAATGCTCACTCACCCTCACATTGAGAAAAAAAAAGCGTTCCTGATGTTCAGGCAGAACCTACCAAGTTTCAGTTTGTGCTCAGTGCCTCTGGTCCTGTCACTGGGCACCACTGAGAAGAGCCTGGTTCCATCTTCTTTACACTCTCTCTTTAGGTATTTATATCTATCGATAAGATCCCCCTGAGCCTTCTCTTCTCTAGGCTCAAGAGTCCCAGCTCTTATCAGCCCTTCCTTATATGTGAGGTGCTGCCATCCCTTCATTATCTTGGTGGCCCTTCACTGGACTCTCCAGTATGTCCATAATCTCTCTTGTACTGAGGAGCCCAGAGCTGGACACAGTGCTCCAGGTGTGGCCTCACCAGTGCTGCATAGATGGGAAGGATCACTGCTCTTGACCTGCTGGCAATGCTTTGCATTACGCAGCCCAGGGTACTTTTCACCACCTTTGCACCAAGTGCACGTTGCTGGCTCATGTTCAGCTTGGCGTCTACCAGGACCCCCAGGTCCTTTTCTCCCAAGCTGCTTTCCAGCTGCGTGGCATCCAGCAAATATTGGTGCATGGGATCATTCCTTCCCATAGCAGGACTTTGCACTTCTTGTTAAATTTCATGGGGTTCCCATCAGCACATTTGTCCAGCCTGCATGTATGCATACATGAGAAGTACTAGATCTCATTCACATCTTTTTTTTAGATGCTGATAACAGACATTGTTTATATTCTTATCTTTAGTTAGAGGAAGCTACAGAACTAATGAAGGAGGACTGACATGGACTGTCAAACTAAAAATAGAAAGAAAATATAAACAGTAACATAACAAACACCAGGACATCTGCTACTCACTCGGGAGTAGGAACACAGCCACCCCAAAGCTTTTCAAATCAAAGAATATAGAGCATATACTGAAGTGCACACAGTTAAATCAGAATACACTTATCTGTTTTCTGCTCGTTTGTTTTTAAGATAACAAGCCCAACATAGAAATCTTGGCTTCAGAAACTGATTTGTATGATTTACTCATACATAAAGTGAACAAGAGTTTTCCACTACAGAAAGCCTCGCTTGGGCCCATATTTTGCCACCAAGACAGAGCTCTGCCCTCATCATTCGCAGGCTTCAGAGGGAAGTTTTTAGAACACTATGCAATTAATACACAACACTCACAGCACTGGGGTCAGCTCTCCTACAGTAATTTTTTAATTTAAAGCTACAGACTGAATCTACTAAGATAATGTAGGGAGTTGGAGTATGCAACATGGATTGTGCTGCTATTATCCACTGAAATACACTTAAAGGATTCAAAATCTTGGAGAAAAAATAAGAACATCACTGGAGATTGCTTAAAAGTAAAGCTAGATTTCAATTCCGAAGCAGTGATTTTTCAAGTAAAAACAATAAAAAAAAAAATCAGTGGCTTGGCAACTTTGCCACATGTCTATGCATGGTACCACACTCTCCAAATAATATTTATATTTACAGGAAGGTACAAAGAAATATTAATCATGTAAAGCAGTAGCCAGGACCTACTCTATACTGTGATTTGAGAGCCAGAAGTGAAGCGGCCACCAGAGAGGGTTGTTACACAATGACTATTCATAGAAATGGACTTTTGGACCTTCTTTCAGTCTATAGGTAACCCTTGCTAACAAACATCACTCCCCAACTTGCAGTTTCCTTGCAAGACAGTAAGCATTGGCTACCATCAAAGCAAGTTCTGCTTTTTGAATGAAGAGTTATGATTATTTTTGCTGTACTCTGACAGTAAACAATATGTTCAATAACAACATACTCTGAAGCTGTATTTCTAAATTGGTGTTGAACTTCTCACAAGGAACAGATGAGCAGAGCATTATTCGAGTATTGCTGATGCTCCAATTGTACTTGTATCTACAGGTTAATATATAGAAATACATATGTGGGCTGCACAGACTAGGTATGAACATGGAACACATCTCGGTTGTCAGACTTGTGCATGGGCAGATAAATCAGCTTCCAGAGGTATTCTGCAGGTCAGTCCTTCCTGGAAGCATACTCGCTTGGAGTGTGCTTTGCACAAAAGTGGTAGACCAACACTTCTTGAATGCGAGGGATATGCTGCATGAGCAGATCACTCAGCACACTCAGTAATGAATGCTTTCCAAGAAACACCCCCTTCACTGCTGTGTGCTCTGTGTAGAGCTGTTCTGCACATGCACACATATGTAAAGGACAACTGGGATACCATCATGTCTACCAACCCATCTAGACTGCCTGCTCAAAGCTAGAGGAAGGGTCTTGCTCTGCAAGGGAGCAAGACCTTTGTTTAAAGGATCCATCCATACAATGCAAAACCATTTTTCAAAGCTGCGGTTTATTTTGTAATTTCCTGTCACAGCAACTCACTCAAAATTTCTATGCCAATACTCAGAAGTGCAGACACCTTTAAGTGTTTCTATAGATAGGAAAGGAATAGTTTGTGGGTCTTTCTTTAAATACGCTTATTATTATACACTAGCAATATCTGTTTCACAGCAGGATGTATAGAGTACTTAAAAACAAACTTGGATTAAAAAGCTAAAATGGCAGTTCTTTGTTATTATCCTTAGTATTTGTCACCCTGTCTTTCATCCTTTTGTATTCTGATAATCCAAATCTTTAAATCCTTCAAGAACTCATTTGGGGTTTGGGGTTAAGAAAGATTTAGTTCAACAGAAATGGCAACATTCATTCCTCCCTCAAATCTATGCTTTCATGATTATACATGAAATAAAAAATATTTTAAAATACATGTATATAAAAACTTTTAATGAATGATGAAGGGTTTGGCATTGCATAAACATATTTCAGAATAAAGCCTGAAGAGATAACGTAGAACTGTAACTCCTCTGATATCTATTAGCTTTCAATAAAAGCTATTTGAAAGAAAGTTAAACTATATCAAGTTTATTTCACAAAAGAAAAAAAAATAAGGAGAAACATGGAAGAGTCACCTCTTTGTTAGAAACTGGAGGAAAATTACGCAATTAATCAGGTGAAATAACGCATTTAAACTACTGGCTGTAGTGCCAAAAGACTAGATATGTGCAAAGAGTGGACACTGTGAGCAGCCTGGCATTAGTTAAACAAGACAGGTCTGTTGAGTTTTAGCAGAATTTGGTTTAAGTTAGCTTATTTCTTCATCATTCTGCAATTAAAGAGAGGAGTTTCTAAAGTTAATAGAAAACTCATTATGAGTAAAATGGAAAAAAAAAAACCATTCAAAAGGAGCTGAAAATTTATTATTAGTCCATATTATTTAATAAGAAAAGCCTCATTTCTTATACAGGAAAAAGTGTTATTCAAAGACATCCTAGCCCGTCCACCATCCCCATGTGCCTCTGGGTCTAAGGCTGACCATTTCTGATTGCCTAAGGCAGAACTGATGGGGAATATCTCTTCCTGCTCAGCCTTGGCCTCATGGGGGTTGTTTTCACACCTTTTCTTATCACTCTCTGCTTCTTTCCCCGCTGTATCCCAGGCACAGGCAGGCAGGCGCCCACATACCTCCTCCAGCCTCAGCCAACACCAGGTTGCAGGTTGTCCCATACCGACCCCCCAGGGCTGTGACATGCTGACCCAAGGAAGCCACAGGCAGAAGGCCACTGGACACAGGAAAACAAGCCCCCTCAGCCCCCAGTGAGCTCAGGCCAACACAAGCCTGGGCAGCTCCCACAGCCTTGTGCTACAGGATTACTAAGTATGGCCTTCTATTGATAACAGGGAAAATACCCGAAAAACTCCAAATATTTAGCAGACCATACCACATACTGCCACGGCAACATGCCTTCAGTCTCATGGACAAAGGTAGGAGTCAGTTTCTCTGAACTTTTAATCCTTGGCTGCTTCTTAAAGCCTATCAGCAGCAATGCCAAGCAGCCTTTAATTGCAAAGATGAAAAAAATTAGAAAAACAATTATTAACGAGTAGTATCTACTCACAGCAAGTGCTCTGGTATCAAAACTCTAATTTGTCAATTCTTTGGAATGAGAAAGCCCCAAAATTAGAAATACCTGCAGGAAATCTAAGCCAGAAAACGGAGTTAATTCCAGCTCCTGAATGGACACTGCAGAGTAAAGGGAAGGTCTAAGAAGGCTTGTGTTCAATTATAGTGGAACAAGTTTCCAAGGCACCTGCCAACAACTTAACTAGCTTCTCCAAAGGCATACTGGGAACATCCAGATCACTAGTGGTATCTCAGCACTTAAATATCTTTTGTGAATCTGAAAGACCCTGCATAATATTGAGAACTAGAGCATCCTGGTCCCTGTGCTCATGGAACGGTTGTAATAGTGCTGCGGAGAATGCGAGTGAACCCACTTGCACATGCAGCAGCAAACCCCAAAACCCAGCCCTTAGGTTTGGTTTTGTAACAAGTCAGTTTGCAAGATAAACATTTATACAAGGGATCTTCAAAAAGCCTGTGGAAATACTCCAAGGCTTCGAAATGAAGTTTAGTACAAAAGATTGCAGGTTTTTTTAGTAAAAATAATTAAAAGCCAATGGCAAAATGACAACAGAGCTATCAGCATGTAGGCAATAATTCTGCTACTGACTAAAATTGAAACAGGTCAAGAAAGAACAGAGAATAAGGGCAATGAATAAGCCTGATTCATATCTGGATAAAACAAAGTATTACTTAGCACAGCTGGAAATAGAATTTGATGTAAGATTACAAAAAGTGCAAGGAGAGGTTGAAGCTTTCAAAGTTACCCTGTGGTTAGTAGTAATGAAGGGTGAAATCAGAGTCATCTGCATGGGTTTCTACCCCACTGCAGAACAGGCACTACAGATTCATTATCTCCTTGAAAAGTCTTACCTGTCTAAACCAATACAAACTCACGTTCTTGGTGACAAAGGAATCACAGATTTAAATTCTTCACCTTCATTTTTTAGCTAATTATAAAGCAACACATCCCTTTAAGGCAAAACAAGAAAAATCTAGAAGATAAAGCAAAAGAAAAATGATGCTACTAGACAGCAAAACTCCAAGTGGGTGCGATGATACAACATCACCCTGTAACTGATAGGACACCTCCACTGCTTTGAACTCCTGTACAGAGCAACTGGATCAGCAGGGAAATGCCCCTATTTCTTCCGACCATCACCTGGGCACAGCACAACACAATTACCATTTTACTACAAGACATCTTCTGGCACAGCATTAGAGAAGCAAACACCTTCCCTAATACACAAACAGCTTCAGAAACTCCCTCTAGATTTTCTGCAGGTGTATTAGCTAAGGAAGAGCTGTGCACCTCTTCGTAATTCTTCTCTTAGTCTGTTTCTGGAGCACAATAACTGAAGCATCACACCTTAAACATGACTATTCCAAAAGCAGAGTCACAACCCAGAATGAGCTGTAGCCTACAGCCAACGCACCAGCCTCTTATGTTCAGGTAGAGCATTACTAACCAGAGAGATATTAAGTTCAATATTAGTGGCATCTTCCAACCTTCTTTTCCCATTTTTCTTAAGATTCACTATGTATCTTTAAATCCTGAATACAGCAGATGACAAACAAATGATTATGTGTCACAGAGAGTATATCAGAAAATGGTAAAGAGAAATAAATGTATCTCATCAAGCATATTGAATACATGATCCCAGAGCCTTGATCCAGATTAACTTCATGTCTCGCCTTTTGCATAATGTCTTTAACTAGTAGCTTTCCAGAAGCGGCAATACCTTCAGTTTGTACCACTTTGGCGAGTTCAAGGTATGCACATCCTGAACATAAACTGATTTCTGCACCATGAACTCTTATTTGCATAACAACAATAATACAAATATTTTTGCATGAGCAAGAAGTTGCAACATGTGAGTCAATGTTCACAGGTGTGCCCAGCCAGCCACAGTAGATGCCAGGTAACTTGCGTTAGGATTAGCTGTAAGCGAAAAGTTCACCTTGTCTGTGGAACTGTCAGAGACTTCACTCAAACTCCATGACACCGAAGCCCATCGTTCCTAATAGAATGATATCATATTACAATATGACTTGGAGCAGAGCCAGGGCAAGGTACAGCATCCTATAACAGCTCATCAGACACCCTGGACCCCACCTACAAGAGGGGTCTTTTTACTTTAACACCAACAGAGCAAAATATTCTAACTCCAAAGCACTACAGTGCCAGCAGATTAGCTGCAGATGATCATAGGCATAACTATTGGCCTGATTTCCCAAAACTACCCAGTTAGACTTCCCATGATCCTGGAAATGAAAGTCTCTTGGCCTCTCAGCCCTAATTTCTGCAGGTTGCCTATTTTAGGCCCTTTTGTTAATAATGGAATGTAGCTGCTCACAATCCACTGGATCCCAGAAAACTCAGTCCTACTTCCTTTGTCACCGTAAATTAAAAAGCTAAATTCTCAGGTCTTACGAATTCGTACAATTCTAAGTTCACAGTTATGTCACAGTAAAGGCAACATTTTATTCCAAAAGCACTAATAAGACACCTTTCCAGAGGATCACCTATCAGATTTCAGAGTTTGCCACAGAGACGCCTTTATTCTCTCCTGCATTATTGCTGTTACAGAATAAGCCTCTGTGGAAGACTTCAGTTTGAAGAGAGACTTCAGTAAGAAGAACATGACTGTACAAAACCTCTTATTGACATGTATTTGAAGGAAGAGATATGGACCAGAACCCAGTTGCAGGGTGGACACCTAAATACACCTGAGGAGCTGAGATGTAACCAACAAGCATCAGACAAGAACAGGATTAGCCTTGAATTTAGCTATGAAGAGGCCATGTAACAAAACACTTGTTGGGACTGAAAGACTTAGATGTGCCAAAGAAGGAAAAGCCCTGCTTCTGACGGGAAACTAGAAGCTACAACAGAAAGCTTGCACAGGTGTACAAGGCATTTCAATGGGATCATCACAGGCTGCTAGCACATTACATACACACAATGGATTCTTGACTGCTTTTTCCTCTTTTTGCTTCCATGAGTCTACAACATATGTCTTCCACTCTGTCAAGTGTCATGTGATACCTTTTAACTGACACCCACTGTCTGATCTTTCCTACTGCCGCCTCCTTTCTGCCAGCAGAACAATATGGTTTGATCATGTCTCTTGGAACCCATTAATGCCACTTTCTCATTTCCCAGAGAGTATTTCTACAGAATGACAGCGAGGTATTCCTTCCCTTCAAATCCTGTGTGCATTTGCCCATGTTCTGCTTAAAGTCACTTTCTACAATGCAAATCAGACACCAAATTCAAGAATGGCATGCAGGATTTTAGAACAATAGAGCAGAGAAATAGCTTAGCCTAAGCATTAACTATGTTGATTTGATTTAAGCAATCTTGACAGATTTTTTAGCCCAGGTAAAGCTTTGATAAGACAGACTGAAAACAGTTAAGCCAGTTTTCTTAAGTACAGTTACACTCGATGCTTTGTAGCTGCAAACCCACTATTTAAATTTACCAGGTTAACAATATTCAGCTAATTAAGCAATCGGATTAGCTAAGAATTAAGTACTTTATAGCAACACTGAAGATCAAGCCACCAAAGCTGATAGCACCCTGATGTAGCAGGGTGTAGAATATACCAAATTAAAAGATATATACGTATTGCAAAGAACTACACTAGGACAGCAGGAAGATTGCAAACTAACTCAAAACTTGGCGAATACCAGAATTAGGGCTGCCTGTATACCCAGGAAACATGCTTGAGACAACTTCAAAAAAAGCTGATCATAAGCTGTTTGGCCAGTACCCTGAGCAAGAAAGCAAAGTCACCCTAATTGCAAAGGCAGGCTTAGAACGAATTCAAGTCAAGGCAGTCTTAATTTACATTCAGGACTGGTCAGATATCTGGAGGTTAACAAGTATAGTGCTTATAATTACAATTATACAGACTGATAGGTCCAACAACTGCAGGCTGGTTAGTTGGACACCAACTGTATTCAAGGTTTTTGAAAAATGTTGAAACAAACAATAAGGCAGAAGTTAGTATTACCTTGAACATACATATCCAAAACTAGTTTGTTATCCAATGTTGCTACCATAAGATGCCCCATCAATGTTATATCACAGCATATTTAGACAGTCTTTGGTCTCCTTTGAGGGAGCCAAAAAGTCCTTTAAAGATTTCAAAATTAGCATTGTTTATAAAGCAGAATCTCATCACCTTTTGATCAATAGAAGCATGCCAAGTTACCACATAACGTCAGTTATTTGAACATTCAGTTAGGTTTGTTCCATGTTACAGAAAAAATAAAAAATGGAAGAAATAAAACACCTCTGATTGAATTTATGTAGCATTCTTGTAAGTAAAGTTAATAACGTGTAGAAGTATGTTCATTCTAGACCTTTATGGTTAAATCTTCAAGTTTATATTCTACCCCTGAAGTCGATTTTTTTTTTCTTTTAAGGCACAATTACCTTTCAGGATGAAGAAATTTTATTTGGATTATAGCATCATGTAACAAAACCTTTATAGTTACGTAGCTACATATGTATTTTGAAACACTATACCATTGTTAATTAATAAGGAACAAAAGCAGCTATTTAACAGTCTTGAGATTTTGTCCATCTCCCATTAAAATCCGCAGAAATATTTCCCCATGGAAGCAGGCCTTTAACAATAGGCAAGGTTTTTGGTTAAGCCGGAAAAAATATATTATAAAGTTCTATATGAATATTCACAAGTCTGCCTTGACCACACTCACGCTCTGCAACTTTCACTTGTCAGCCTTTGTAGCACTGACCTTAGAGGTACGATGAGGAGTCATATTTATGAAATGGACATACTCACAGAGAACTGCTTGCATAGTTGTATTCTCACCGAGGAAAAAGATGACATCTATTCCAGAAGCAATTACACTAACACTGACTGTTAGAATTACGCTCCTCCAAAAAGTAGAAATCTGCACACAAAAAGAACCATTCTAACCAAGACTTCATCATGCAAACTTCCGCCATCTTTCTGAAACCAAGGCAAAAAGGAATCAACATATAAAAGGTCTCCATCAGCTGCCATTACAGGATTATTGAAGCTTTTAAACATGATGTTGTGGAAACCGCATCATCCATTCAGAAAGGCAGGGGGAAGAGGAGGCAGGTAGAGAAGGGCACTGATAACTAAACCAGCTATTAGCTGGATTATCTGACAGGTGTTTGTTCTTACCCAGCTGGGTGTTATTTAGTCCTGACTCAGTGAGCCTGAAATGCTATAGAGACACCTCAGGGAGTCAAGCTCCCTGCTGTTAAAATGACAGTGACTCAGTAAATGGGTTCCTTATGTACATGCCAGCATAGTCTGCATTTGCCTGCATGATTACACCTTAACCCTTAAAAAAAAAAAATTTAGAAGATATTGTATTAGAACAGGAAAGAATCATCTGCAATTCTTACCTCTGAGTTTCTTTTAACTATGCAGGGCCCATCTCAAAAATATTACTGAAATCAGACCCTTTTATTACAGAGGTGTTAGGCTTAAAAGCTTTCATGTTTACATCTGTACAGTGAGATATGAATAATCCAAGTAACCAAAACCACTCATTGCTAATTAGGTTACCCACTTTCACTGGCGGCCAAAAATTGTGCTGGAATCTTTGACAGTACTGAAAAAACCCACAACCCACACCAACACAATGAAGAATAAAGACGGAATATTATGCAGAAGTCTATGTGAAAGGTAGCAAGGAGCATAAGCCTGATCTATATTGTGATTTTTCAGGTAGATTCAGTGTCTTCGTATGCTGAATCCACAGGAGGAAGGAGAACAGACCATAGCTACAAAAACAGTATCTGCTTATAATTTAAATTATAGATGAAGGTTATGTAGTTTCAAGGGAACATAATACCCTCCCCAACAATAAATGGGTTTGCACTTCTTGCTCCACCTCCAGTCCATCCTGAAGTAAACCCAAACCAAGAAAGCTGGGTTCCTCAGAATTATGGTGGACTTACATTTAAGACTGTTGCCTATTTCACAAGTAGTTATCCTCCTTTAATATATTTCTTACACAATTCAAAATTATATTTTAAGATACATGCCTCCCGTATGAAACTCATGTCAGCAAACGTTCCCCATCACTTCTGCAAAAAGTGGGTTGGGAGGAGTGTGATTAAGAGACCTCTGATTCTTCTGACGGACACTGAAATCCAGACACCCAGCATCCAACCAAGAATGGGGTAACCTGCAGCGTGGCCATTTGGTATATCAGCGTCCTCTGCACAGGCCAAACATCTCAGCTAACCCGCCAAAGGCCAAAGTTGGCATCAGTTTTAATTTTCATATATTTCATCTTTCAGGTGAAAGAAGAGTATAAT
Source organism: Alca torda (assembly GCA_008658365.1). Lineage (NCBI taxonomy): Eukaryota > Metazoa > Chordata > Aves > Charadriiformes > Alcidae > Alca > Alca torda. The sequence goes on along the minus strand of CM018087.1, from coordinate 12,201,649 downwards.
ATATATAATGCCTCACATACTGTCAAAGGTACACACTACAGGTTTGATTTAAAGTACGAACTGGGAAAAAACACTTGACAAAACAACACAATTAAGTGGGTCCCTGAGTAACAGCAAACCAGGCAAGAGATCAGAGCAAGTATCATTGTTTAAGGTATGAATAACAACTAGTAAAAAAATAATTAAATCACATTGTGGTTATAATTAACTAGACTTTATAAAGTTCACCCATTCAGAGAAGTCACATTTACTTAAGTTATTCTGTTTGCCTAAAGATTCTTCATGTGCATGTTGGTCTGTAAAGCCAGGCCAGACTCTGGAGCTATTTCATTTCTAAACAGGGCATCTATTTTTACTTCTCTGCAAATGACTATCAAGCAGGATATCTAGAAAAGAATTTGTTTTTCATTTTGAGAGTGAGCCTCAGCAAACACATATGTAAAGCTGACAGTCAGCTGATTACTTTCTTGACTTTGATAATTACTAGATTTGAATCCGAGTCAGACTTTGCAGTAAGTATAAAAAGCTGTAAGAAAATACTAGCAGAGAAAAGCTTAGTTAATCTACATATGTCTGCAGCAAGCTATCTGTAAGAGTCAGCTGTAAGAGATAAACAGTGTTGCATGGACTGTATTAAAACTGATGAAAAAAGTAACTGTTCTTAAAAAAAAAAAAAAACCACAACAAAAGCCTCTCTATTTTTCTATGCTTTAATTGATTTTTATATACATAAGTCAGGTAATGTAAAGTACTATGAAGTTTGTCCATGTAAGGAGATAAGAAAGTTTAGAGAGCTCTTTGAACTGCATGGTTCTTAAGGAACCGAAGAGTAGGAACTATCAATATTCTTACAATATTTCAAGGATTACGTGCAAGTTTCCAATGGATGGCTTACTTTCTCCATGAGCCATGGTACTGCAGCATCAATTCTGATTGTGTACTAATTTCACAAATAAATCAATGAGACAAGTTCTCAGCTGAAGTAATAGGTGTAGTTCACTGAAATTAATAGATTAAAATACATTTAAACAATGTGACTGACTGCTCCTTCATGAACTTCACAGAGTTGGTTTTGCAAGTAATATTTTCACCTTGACAGCTGTGAAGTTAACTGGTGCCCACTGTAGATTAACACCCAACAGCAGTAACAAGCAACTAATTAAAGACTTGCAGGGAAAAAAAGTAACAGCTGTGCAGCCACAATGAATGCAATGGGGCAGCTAACTGCACTTAAGTAACAGACTGGTTAACTAACCAAGAAATATGGGTCAAATTCCCCTTTATTCATGCCAGTGAAAATTAGTAGGAATTTCACTGCAGTCAGTGGTGACACAGACACATTAGAAGGACTACCTGTCTGTGGCCAATACCTTCGTGCAATTACAGTCTATAGCAGGATGCAGTGGCAATCTACTTACGCATTGTTGATACCCATGAATAAAACACAGAATAATCTATCCCATCACAGTTATGTAGCTTAATTCCCAAATTCCACTTTCTTTACATCCTAAATCGGCTTAAGTATTATTACAACCTTGAATTGTCTAATACACTTCAATTGATTAGGACAGGGACATGTGATCTATAATACTTCTGTACTATTGACCTCTGGTCTGGGTAATCATTTTTGCTGTCAAAAATTGACTAGCTAACCATTGACTGAGACAGAGTAACACAATCTTTGACCCAAAATAAAGAATCCTCAACAACGTAAAAATACTGATAATGTAGAACAGGGGGGTTCAAAATCTCACTGTATAATTGCTTTGCACTGTATCTTAAGAAGGAATGCAACAATGAATAAGAAGAATGAGGATATTCATAAACCTAGACACAAAGACTGGTCTCTAAGTACTCCCATAAAGGCACTGCCATGGTGTAAGAAACCAACACACATTATCACGCACATGACTGCGACAGAATATTACCAAATGATGCAGAATTCTGCGACAGTGATTTTCTCATTATTTATTACCATCTCAACTGTTAAGTTACCACAAACTTTAGTGATGCATTTATGTCACTTATTCACAGCATACAACTAAAGCATTCTTTGTAAAAACACTTCGACCGACATAACTTGTCTCTAATATCACAGCCTTTGAGGATTATCTCCACGGCGTGACATTAGGTTAGTAACATTGCTGTGTTCACTGACTGCTGGTTGTCACCTAAACATAAGTGATATCAATGTCGTATCTCTCTTAACAAGAGTCTTTGAAGATATACTGTAGAATTTTCCATAACAATGAGTAAGAGAACATGATAAATGAAAATTCCAAGGACACAGAAAGATAGCTTTAAATTTATAACATTATACTTCCATAACTGTAGTATGCTTTTGCAGTATACAATATAGTATTTATTTTGTGGCTGCAGATTTGAAAAGCAACAGTAGTTACTCTGGGAGGGCTAGAAAAAGAGATCTATCCATTAGAATTTTCCTACAATAGCACTAGACAGGCTCCTTAAGTGACACAGGTTTACTCTGCAGAAGAGGCAAAAACAGTTAACCGCGCAGAGTGGAAGGTTTAAGATATATATACACACACATTTTTGGCTTAGTTACACACAAACATTTCATTTTGTGTTACTCTCAACTAATCCCCACTCATTATCTATCAAGAGGAGAATAAGCACTCTAGTGCATTTAAAAAACAATAAAAACAAGACACTGAAAAACATTTCTTAATAAGTAAATACATTTTGCCACAGACCTGTATTTTGCCAATCACCTTTTTGCACATGATGCTTAAAGTGCAGGGCATGTGTTTTCAGCCAGTGGACAAGTACGGATCTGGTCTATTGGTTTGTACCTGTGAGAAGTCTAACACTCTGAGGGATAAGAATTGGATAATATAAAAAAAAGTTTGAATATACTTAGAAAACTCATACTCTCCTGGTGGCAATGACACCTCTAAGTTGAAATGCTGAGTAAATAAGCAACTTCTGACCATGAGCTGATCTCACTTCCTCTTACAGATGGCAATTAGAGCTATTGATTGTCCACTGTAGCACAGATTATGAAAAGCTGACCAAAAAATAACAATAGTCTGTAATATATGGGATATGTGTGCCACTGATGAAGGGAGGTCATGAGGAAAGACTGTTACTGTTTCCAAAACATAAAGGTCGTCTTTGCTGTCGATACCCTCACCTAATTCCAAAGACAAACAAAAAAAGAAATCTACATACCCCTGGAGCAGGATGACTGGCAATACTGCTCAGCGACCAAAGAGTAATTACTCAAAAGAAATAGTGCTGCTTCGCCCAGCTATTAGAATTTTTACGTTCTTGAATAATTCTGTCTGACCTTTCTTTCTGTCCTTGACTAGTTCCAACACCTGTCCCTAGTCAACCATGTTTAGCTGTATTTCCACCCCAGAGAGCAAAGACCTGCCATCAGGACCTGTACTGTCCTAATATGTGCTTCTCTCCAAGCTTCCTGCATCTCTCAGCCCTGCTCCAGCCTTTTCGCTGTTCTTGCCTGTTAATTATGGGTTTTAATTCCTAACTTAGTCCAGTTCCTTGTAACTATGTCAAACGTAAGTGCTGAAAACATAAAAATCACTTAATAGTATCTCAAAATTATTTTCAACCTTTACATCTTAAGTCCTTTGACAAAGTTATTAGATTCTGATGTTTAAGATGCCCACCAAACACAAAACAGCTAAGACTTCTCATTTCTAATAAATGCCTGTTTGCGTTCCTTATGATTTTGGGTCCTTTTAAATACGACCTCCCTTTCCAGTGCCATTGTCTTCCCAGCAGTGATGCTTCTATTCTTCATCACATTGAATAATACTTCCTTCTGTTAAACAGCTCCACTCTGACATCTCACTATGACCTTTTTCAGCAGCAGCAAACAGTGTGACCACACACAGTTCATTCCTTATCACAGAAAACACCAGAGACAGTGGTGAATCCCGATAAAACTGGAAAGCCAAAGCTCAGGTGTCAGTGGTAGAACCAAAGATTTATTTTGACATAAAAGAGTACTGACAGCAGCAATGCCAGCCTTTTTTTCTTCCTTGGGCAAAGGCCATGCATCCATGGCCTTCCCACATGTCCAGTGTGGAATATTGCTGTGCTATGGCTGTTTATAACTGGTACTTACTTATAACTATAAGCTCAAAGGAAGAAGCTGAGACCCAAAGCAGCTTCTGAGGTCCAGGTACTGAAGATGGACCATAAGAATCTTTCGCTTGACTTTTAACAGCAAGCATTAACCTTCCATCAAGTGCATCTTGCCAAAGGAGAAGTTGATATTGTGTATTCAGGTTTTTTTGTTTGGTTGATTTTTGTTGAAGGGGGGTGTGGGATTGTTTGGTTGCTTGCTTGCTTTTTGTTGGCAGTAGGGGTTTGGTTTTTGGTTTAGTTGTTTGTGGTGTTTGTTCTTTGTTTTCTTGTTGGGTTTTTTTTTTTTTTTTGAGGTTGATTGGTTTGGTTTTGTGGTTTGGTTTGTTTGTTTAAGAGAAGAAAAGAGTTTGCCAGTGTGGTGAAGAGAGAGATTCCACATGGAAAGCCATTTACCCAATACAGGAGGAGGGGAGGAATCATTTTAAGACTAGAGAACTTATCTAGAGGCCTAGAATAGGAAGATGGTGAGAAGAAAGATTGTTAAAATTGTCCTCTATCATGAAAGGGCAAGGTCCCCATTAAGTGACATTCCTATAACCCCAGTGAATTCACATTTACAGGTCACACCTATGCACTGTGTATCAGAATCTGTGGTTTAGATTGAAGTAACACATATTTGTCCCTGAAATCAAAGAAGTGCCAACAACTGTAAAAAAAAAAAAACACCACAAAACAAACCACACACCAAAAAACCCCCACAGAAACTAGAATTCACTCACTACTGTAGAAAACAGGTCACAAACATTGATTGTCTGAATGCATTGGCTTCTATTGAATTTTTTTAAATGTTTGCTAAAAGGAATGGTAAAGCCTTTGGTACGAAGTTAAATGTTTGCACCTATATAGCAATATTTAAGTTAATAAAAATGTAATTTTATAAGTCTAAAAAAATTAAACCCAAAAAACCTTTAATGCACTGATAGCAGGTTAAGCATATTAATTTTTATAGCCAATCCTGTAAGATACAGGATACAAGATACTACCAAAAACATATTCAGTTCCTGAGTTCAAAGGAAAGAAGACAGATTTGAAATAAGAGCTCGAAGCCTGAGTAACAGCTAACAACAGTAAATCAAGCAACATCATTACAAGGACAAAGTCATCAGCAATAGAAAAAAAAAATTAAGAGGTGAAAGTCACACTCAGTCAGAGGGATAGAACAGATACGGTATATATTGACAGACAAAAGAACTTCTGTAATCAGTGACACTGGAATGAAACAATTGCAGTGGAGAACAGACACTTCCACAAGAAGAATGGAAATTGGAAAGCAAGCTAACTGGATGAAACAGAAAAGGTCACAGCAAACAAGAAAGGAGTTTTATCTGGAAGAATCCAAAACAAGGTAGTTAAACACAAACTTGCACAGAAGTACCAGATACCATCCTGTCAAAAAGCTAATTTGAGACCAAAAGATTTCAGCAAAAATAAGGTCGTTTCAGGGACAAGAGGCTGCAAGATATTCAGTTTGGGGATCAGAAAAAACAGGTAGTTCATACTAAACAAGGAATCATTTTAGTTTTGTATGAATGATATAGCCATCTTTCATGAAATAATGGTTTTGCACTCTCATCAAGGTAATTTTTACTAAGTACAGGGGAAAAAAGAAAACAAAAATTACATTTCACAGAAAATTAAGAATGGTATTAATTAAAAAAAAGTCAAAGCAGTGAGGTGTTTCCCACTCTGTAAAGGACTCACATACTCTTATGTTGACATGCCAGGTAATATAAGTTAAGGCCAAAGGCAAGCATTTACAGCCCCAGGTCTCACAAGCACAAAACACCAGTGCATCCTCATACTAGAGAGCCAGGATGAGCTCACCATAACTAGGAATGAACATCAGAATATATCTTATAAACACTCAGATCTGAAACACCATATAATCAGTCCTAACTTTCAATTCCCCACAATGCCAGGTTTTTTTTTCCTGAATTTGTTTTAAACAGTATAAAAATTCAACACTTCATTGTTCATTAAAACAAGCACATGGAAGTTGTACATATGATGCCCCAAAATACCTGCAAAAGTTATTATCCTCTTAATACAGAAGTTGTGCATGCATGTATTTTGTATGGACATTGACACAGACTGCAGACAGGGCAACTTCAATCAGGTTGTGCCATTAACCCATTACACAGTAGCTCACTCGGGGAGGAGTTTCACAAGTGCCATCAAGAAATCCACGTATAAGAGTGGAAAATCAAAATGTATACCTGGGAGGATCTCATAGCACCCTGAAACTGGTCCAAATACTCTCTAAATGCAAATAATCCTGAGAAGGAGCATGATAGCTTTTCTTTTAACACACAGTAAAAATCACTCCATGCTAGTCAGAAGAAACCACAGGCCTGAGTCTGAATCAAATCATACTGGGCAATCATTGTAAGATTTTGGTTTTCTCATTCATTTGTTCAAGAACAAAGGAATATCTCATCCAGAGATGCTCAGTTTTGACGTTTGTGAAGCTTCCATTTCAGTTATGTTAAGACTTTAAGTTCACAGAAGTGGGTAGCTTATTAATAAACACTTTGAAGCAGAAACTGTAGCTACAGAAGTTTTTATGTGACAGTTATATACCGAGTAGTCAGCTCACTCTTCCCCTTGATAGGTGACTATCCTTGGACTTTCACGATTCCCCTAAACATACTAGCGCTATTGATATTGAATGCATGAGTGGCTTCATTTTATTATGAATGTTTACATACTTGTGAAGGTTTTGTTCTCAGAACTCAACAGGAAACAGCAGCATTGAGTCTGAGGGTTCATATCAACTGAATTCTGGGAAGCATTACACAAAGATTTCCGAAAGAATCAAATTTGATTTAGCAAAATCCAGATGGCGATGCTACCACGTCTGCCAAGAATTCTGGTATTAATGGCCTGGGCCACAGGGACTTTAACAGAGAGGCGCATGAAAAACCTCTCATCACACATACAAGTTGTTTGGGGTTTTTTTTTAAACTTCCTCTAAAGAAGCCACTAGCAGTTGCAGACCAGACTATGTTTTAGGCGTAGAAGTGTAAAAAGGGTCATAAATAGATCTCGGGGGGGGGGGGGGGGGGGGGGTGTTAAATATATATATATATGAGGAAGAAAATAAGTTGGAAACAGATGCAAAGAAGTGGCATAGTAGGAAAACAGAGATTACAGAATGGCCAAAGTCTAGCCTGCTGGCAAGCCTGAAGTTATCACCCCTTCTTTTCACACAAAGGGCTTCCTGGGGGGTCTCTGTGTACATGTATTACAGAACACATGTTGTGACTAGATATAACCAAACACTGAGTTGCAAGCGTTGGCTATTTGCCAAGCTAAGCACACAGGTTAGGTATGTATACTTTTAAGTTTTCTGTTTTGGTGATAAAGTAGCTACTACAACAGTTCATGTAATAGCATGTTTAAACTTTTTGTTAGCAAGAGGAAGCTCTGAGTAGTACACATTCCCTGCGTCAAATGTGACATTCGTATTATGCATGCAAATTCTTCTAAATATGATACAGTTTTATGTAGTTGGTAACAAAATAGTAGTGCCGCTAAAAAGCAAACTGACATGTGTATCAATTTCTGGTATATCCTGAAGATCAGCTAACAAATTCAACAAAGCATTAAGGAAAGGGCCTGCCTTCTTTCTTACTTCCCTCCTTCTCCAGTGAAAAATTCCTCACTGATTTTTGGCAGACCCTAGCTCAGATCTAAATCCCATTATCGGGCCCTTAGAGTAGTCTAAATTCAGTATCAAAGCAGCACTAGAAAGTTTGGAATATTAATGTAATCCTTGAAGGGATAAAAAAAGGAGGGAAAGGGGGATATAGAGGTGTTTGAAGTTCACAGCTTACAGGAATACAGCTTTGTTCAATGTCTCAAGGAATGGAAGAGAGAAAAGGAACCCTAAGGAACTGCAGTTGGAGGTGTTTACCCCAAGGTCCTTGCTAAGAAGAACAGATTCTAACTACCAGAAAATCCTGGTGAAAAAGTACAGCAGAACACAAATTGTCCCTCAAGACTTCGAATGTGCAGGTCAGACGCAGAAGACTGAGAAAGCAACTAGAACAGAAAGATCTTAAATGCAGCAGTGGAGGGCTGTAATAGCAAAAACAACTATAATGTATTGGAAGAGGAGAACACACCATCACACACACATCACACTTGCCCCACGCATGAACTTCCATAATTGCATTTTAACATTAGCCTTGTTGTCAGCTTTGTAGAGGCCTAACATTATATTTTGCTAGAACAAGTTTGTTCTGTTTTTATCCAGAAGCCTGTAAAGCTGGGAAATGCGAGTACTTCATCTCTGTGAAAAGTAACAAACGTGAGCAGCGCAGGCAGCAGCTCACCTGACACCCTTAAAAGTAGCATATAAAGTAGCATATGCGCTTGAACAACTCCAGCTTCAAAGCTGTGATTTATATGCTCTACAAGTGTAATTAATCTGATATCATCTCCTGCTATGCACTGGTGTATTAAACGCTCGACAGTAATATTTCATGACATGTAGCACACATGACAAAGAGCCTAGAAGTGTATTACACACATGGTTGTAACTGTGGTAAATCACTTCGCTGTAGCACAGCCTGTATGTCGTTACAGCCAAAAATAACCTACAGAACACGACCGCCACTTCAGGGGAACATAAATCACAAGCAATGGAAATATTACAGCGTTCTACAATACTTTGGTTTACCAATTACCGGGTTCTAATGAAAACCTGGCACACAGCTAAGTTAACTGTAAAGAAAAGGCTCCCAAGGGTTCAGCTAACCTAGTGGGACTCGCCTCGCTGGAGCGGCTCCCAGTGACACGTTAGCACAAGAGGCGATTTGCAGGAAAAAACAAAACAAAACAACTATTCAGGATAGAAGCCCAGAAGAGCTGCGAATTGCGACGATCAGGGAGGTAACGACCAGGCACGAAAGCCATTCTCCCCCAAGAATAAGCAATTAACGATACGACAAGGACGCCAGGCTCAACCTTCCCCTTTCCCGCCGGGGCTCGGGGCGCTCCCAGGCCGTGGGGCCGCCGGGCCCGCACCCCCGGAGCCCCGCACCGCCGGGGGAGGGGGGGAGCTCTTGCAGGTGCCGTGTACAAAACCAAACGTACCTGACAGGCGCCAGGAGATCGCAGCCCCTCTGCGGAGATCCATGGGGAAGAATGCTCCCGTATTTATAAAAATCCCATTGATAAAAGCAACAGGCTTCACGGCGTCCGAAGAACGGCCCATCCCTGGAACCGTTCTTTGGGTAACTTGGTCTAGTAGAAGGTGTCCCTGCCCGTGGCAGCGGGGTTGGAACTAGATGATCTTTAAGGTCCCTTCCAACCTAAGCCATTATTGGAGGGCTGAAGCTCATTCTCTGCAGAGAATGAGGCCCGAGGAGTCTGATCCATGAACTCACCAAGGCGCAGTTTTATCCCGGCGCCTCAGAGGGCTCCTTGGTCTCTCCGACGGACTCATGAGGAGATCCCAAGCTGGAAAGTCGAAGCCAACAACTCAGGTGAAGAGATCTGCGCTCACACCAGCTTACCAACAGTTTTATCCTCCTCTACGACTAAAACTAAGCACCTCTCTAAAGGACGACGACGACGACAACAAAAAACTAAATTCGAGCGTTAAAAACCCACACGACCTAAGGAACAACCCCAACCCTATCTGTCCCCTGCTCCAGCGATCCCCCTGTATGAGGGAGGGCCAGGCGCTCCCCTGCCCCTCCCCACGCCCAGCTGCCGGCGGTTAATTGCGCCTGGCCCCGTGCAGAAGCAGGTCCCGCACATCCCGGGGGGGTTAGCTCACCAAAATCCATGGCAGGTCTGTGCACACCCCCCTCCCCCCACAACCCACCTACCCACCCCCCCATAAACACATACACCTGCGAGGCACCAAACTAAGGCCAGCAGCCGGGCTGCAGCTCGGGCTGTGCCCCAGCCACCCTCGGGTGAAGGCAAAGCCCGCACACCTGCACCCCCAAAAGGGGAGCCAGCCATTTTGGAAAGAAAATAAACAGGGCCAAACAAAAAGCAAAATAGAAGGATTCCGTCTTCTAATCGTTTTCACTCAGAAACAATGCACTAAAACAGATTACTTAAAAATATTTTGAGATCCGATATTTTGTTGTTTTGTTATTGGCAGAACCACGTCTCTTCAGTAAATAGCTTCTAAGAGCGCCGGCTGGCTTGTGTTCTGCAGCAGTACCACAGAGATTTACAAGGGAAAGAAGACAAAATCACCATGCCTCATTCCAAATTTGTGAGGATCTTATAAATTTTCTGACTCATTTAGATCTTCTATAGAAACGAACTTCAAAAACATTTCATAACAGCATTGTCAGAGTTATCAAATGGGGAAAATAATTAATTTCCATCCTAGTGTACACACTGAGAATTGCCCAGCATGGAGGAACGCCATCACTAGAGCGTGAGAATCTCCAAGAAAGTGGGGGGGAATCACCTTCAAGAATAAAAGATTTTGAATATTCTTCCAGATTCACACCTAAAATTCTTCAAACCAAGTCAGAGATTCTGGCACTTGTAATCTCACTGATCCTTTGTCGGCTGTGCTGCCTGCCCCGGTACAAGGTCCCTAGAATAAGGAAGGAAGAGCTAATTTTTAGCGAGTTTTTAATAAATACCGCAGTGCACCTTACACTCATCTTATACGCACTACTGCTAGCCCAAGTGAAAAAAGAATTGATTTGAGAGCCAGCTGGAGAGGAGGGTGAAGTTTTAAAAGGCTTTTACTGCTTGATCCCTCTGCTTCAAAGCTTGGGAAAACCTAGGGAGAATCTAATAAAACAGAATCAGGCCTCTTGAGATGAATGTCTTATGTTTTCTTTTACCAATTGTCCTTTGAAATTCCTTGATGGATGCCATCAGTGGCATAACAGATATGTGGCAGACGAGAGTGGAAGGCAAAAGAACTATTTTCTGTCCTACTCATATGCCATATGTGGGTAAATGCTGCAAATGGATGAGTATCCCTGTAACTTGGCAGATGCAGCCATCGATTACAGCACTGTTAAGTGCTGTAAAACATATTTTACACTTGCACTTACATACATATCTCCTGTATGACACATTGCTAAATGCTTGCTTAATACAAAAGAAGTAAATTTAATGTTAATAATGAAAGATTTTCTTTCTAATTTCCCATTCATTACAAATTTAGAAATACTCATACATGTATAACTAATTTATTTTCTCTGCAAAAACATGACAGCACATTTAATAAAATACTTATGATAAAAACAATGGGATCATTTAATAACCAGTATTTAAATGATACAACTCATATTTAGTGTAGTAGACCTAAATCATTAGAGGTTTAAGCTCAGATTGCAGCTATCAGGTGCCAGGGATAGCTTCATCGTAGAACCTATTCGACTCACAACCCTGCATCAAAGCCACAATGATTATTTCGAGACCCTTTCCAAACCCCATATTTCCTTCCTAAATAGGAGACATCTTCCTGAAATTTTCATACAGTGTACATTTCCATTGTAAGAAAACTTTTGCACCTCGTTAAATATGCAAAGCAGAGGTGAATTTATTGACTACATGTCAAAGATGTTTAAAAAATCATTTTTGAATGTCAAATGGTCTTTTATTTCCCCACCTTGAGATTCCTGTCTCTATTCTTTCTCTATATTTCATGTCTACTTGTTCTTTCAACCTCCTTGGAGTGCAGCCAGGCTCAACAGCCTACAGTATGAATATGCCTGCTATATTCCTGTTTGATCTTCTTCCCTTGATGTGTCAGTTTCTTTGTGGCCTGCCTACTTGTCAAACCATTTTCACTCTTCAAAACTTTTTATGAATTTTTAAAAAGCAGTGCAGATCTCAGGACATTTGATGAATTTTTCAAGAGCTAATCACCCTCAAATATCACAAACGTTGCTCTTTATGTGTTTAATATACTAAGGACAAACATTTATTTACAAATTTCTGCACCTAAACCAGCCAGATAGCAACAAAATACATTGCAAATACACTGAGTGGTAAGTAAAAGAGAGAATGCATTCCTCTTCTAGCTATAATAGTAGTAACTGATTGTTTAAAATGTGAAAAACGGGGGGAAGCGGAATTAAAAGTGTCAATGTACACAGGGAAAATACTGAAGCGTAAAACACTGAACTATAAAATCTTAGGAACATAAAAGACATGTAGAAGAACAAATAACAGGCCATCTTCACTTAAAATACCTATTTTAGAGAAAATATACAGTGGTACAATTCCTTAAGTTACGAGATGGCTTTATCCTTCTCTGTATAACTAGAGGTTTCTTATCAGCCTTAGTGACGTGACACATTTCACACAGGTAATGTAACTAATCCATCCATATGCATCCATAATGCATGGATCTATAGATTAAAAAAGTCTATTTGCTAATAGCCATAAGACATTATTGACAAGACATTTTGGGAAGTTATTACACTTTTCAGATGGTTAAAATTCCTTGTGTTATGAGCGAGTTCCTCATGCAGCAGAGGTGCACACTGATCACCACACAGTGCTCCCTGTGGCAGAGGGGTAAATAAATCCCTAGAATGCTAAAGGATGTCTAATCTCTAGACAGGAAACAATTTAAAATATTATATTGGTGAGATTGTAAATAATGTTGTTTCAGTTTTAAACTAGAGTCACGACCACCATCAGACAAAAGGTATCAAATGGTCTAAGGCAAAATGACTCATTTTGCCCTTTCCCAGTGAAGATCACAAAAAGCATACTTATCTGAAACATGCAATGTGAAGAAGCATAGCTAGTGTCTCCTGAAGTCAATTTTTTAGTACTTCAGTGATACAGGATAAGGAGGGATAAATGAACACCTAGGAAAAGCAGATATATGCAAAGTTACACTAAAGCAGTTTTTAATACAGAGAATAGTCCAGCCAGAAAATGGTCTACCCTTCCCGGTCATTAAGGGGTTTGTCATAAACCGTTACATGCTCACCTGAGGTTAGTGCTTATTCTCAGACTACCTCTCATCATCTGTTATATTGTAGTTATAGCATGACATTTTCTAACTATATATATTTTATAAAACTAATATTGCATAAAGGAGCCTTCAATATATTAGCAGAGTTTGCATGTAAAAGATAGTCCTCTTTTTTTGGCAGTCATATCTCAATGAGATTTCCTGTCCCAACCGTAGAAGACACAACATGAAAATTATATTGTTTTCCAGACAACTTTACCTTTCAATGACACCTATGGAATATTGCTTGCTTTATTTTATTCAATCTTTATTTTCTATTTGGAAATGCATATAGTGGTGCACCGATATGACATCTTTGTTCTCTCACAAGAGAGCTATAGTAAGTATAGTAATGTGCTGAAAATAGATTTTAGTTTTGAATCAAATAATAGTTCCTGGAAATGGATTCATTGAATGGTCGGTGTGGACATATGCCGACAACAGGATGTTGGTACAAGCTCAATATCTGTCAAGACTGAAATGTGTTAATTCACCTGGTCCACTTTACAAAACACTCTGATACCTGCACCTTGGGGGATCAGATTCTCAAAGGCATTAAAAAATTTTGATGATAAAAACAAGTTTGGAATGACCTTGAGAACAAAAGGTTTTTTAGAAAGCTGTTGTCTCTTAGAAGGTTATGAATAATCCAAATCCTAGGAAGTACCTGACACAATACCAATTTTAGCTACATGGATTCTACAACATTCATTAGCCTTGCTTATTGTCAAATAATTTCACTGACATTTTGTAGTAGTAGTATATCATAGAGTGGATATCAGCAGTAAAATGACACTGAATATCTATCTCCCTCTCTGTTTCACCGATCACCATAGATTCTACATGCCAACTACATAATTAAACCTTACAGTATAATTTAAAAAGCTTAATATTTCCTCACCATGGTGCTGTTGGCAGAGACAACATACTGCAGTGAAGGGTTTGTTACCTTTAAAATGTCTATGACAAGAAATCAAGCATTTCAAATGCCTCAGAGATGCATGGGATGCCTAAATAGGGACTTCACATATTCAAGCCATTTTCTCAAAGGGGATCATTTTGTTGGCAGGTCTTTATGGGATAAAACCGTCATGAAAGAATTGAATCCTGCACTGGCTGTCAGAAGTGTCAAGACTGAATTTCATTCATTTTCGTAGTAGCTCTCCTTATACAGAAAGATTTTTCTCACTGTGCCTTGTGATGTGTAAACATTTGTGTACAGATACATACTTTTAGGCAACTTGTAAAAGAAATCATTCCTGCAGTTAAAAAAATGATAGTATTAGTTCCTTCTGATGGTACTGTTTGCATGAATTATTTATTCCAGAGCACAATACTCGGTATTGATCAAGCAGGATGAAATCCATTGATTGTCATCATATCTCTGAAAGTCATAATCTACAATAAAGCTGTTTTCAAGCCACGGATTTCAATACAACACAGCTATGTAGTGCTTAGACATAATCAGCTAGACTGAAAAATCCTGCAGATGGTAGGTTATGTCTTGTCATACTGTATTTTTAGAATATTTAATTGTATTTCATAAACCAACACGTTTTGCTGTTACTGTCATTATTTGTATTACTATTATGCAAATATGAGAAGTGCTATACAAACAGGTACTGTTTACCTTTCTGCTGCCTACACTCAACCAGATACAAAACACATCGGCCTCTAACTTTTAGTTAATTTCCAAGTGTTTTGCTGAATAGTCATAAAAGCCTACACACTGTAGTAAACAGGGGCGAGAGCGTCTTCGTACAGAGCTGTGATAAAATAGAGAGTAAAACTGTTATATTCCCTCTAAGCTATGACAGAAAGAAGATTGTCCTTTCTCTTTTTGTTGTTCAGCTTTTACAGAGTAGGGAAGACATTTACTAATTGGATGAAGAGGCTGTGGAAACAGAACCTAGAAGGCTGAAGTACGCAACTAAGGGAAAAATAAAGTGCGGCAAAAGACGCTTAAACAAAAGAAATACAGGAAAAGCAACTGTTATAATAAATGAACGCTTCCCCGGGTTGTTAGAAGAAAGCTGAAAGTTTGGGAAGTTTGTTCATGTTTTTCTGTGATTATCTTATTTTTCCTGTGTACATATGCACATACCTATAAACAATAAAGAGATGAAGGGGACATTTCAGTAGGCTTGTCTAAAGAAATCCATATTACTATATTACTGAATTTTGGGTGCAAAGGTAGATAAGAATAAAAATCCAGCACACGTGACTTGCTTTTTTCTTACTTCCACCCATCTTTTTGTTATCTTTTTTCCCAGCCATGAACTGAGGAAAGCAAGCCTATATATACCTATACATACTTCCATATGCCATGCACATAAATGAAATCTTAATGTGGCATATCAAAACAACCCACTGTGAATAAGCTGTAGAATGTAGTTTTAAATTATTTCAGCATTATGCTCTGTCTGAGCTGAGTAGTGGACAGCTTGCTGACAAAATAAAAACTGTGTAGTTCATTGCAAGAAAAACTTAAAAAAAAATCCATTTGCTTTCACAATGGTTTTATAATGGGAAGAAAAAGTAATGGTCGCATACTATTATGGTTTAGATATTAATGTACAAGCTACAAGAAATGTTATAGAAATGTTAAAGTTAGTTTACAAACTGTAGCCAAAGTGCTACTCTGAGACTTGAAGACGGATATGGTGGGTCTTTGTTTTCTATTAGTCTGTGTAAAGGAATGCACAATAATTATTATTATTGTACTTGGGCAAACAGAAGGAAGGAGAAGAAGCTTGTATAAAAAAGAAACTCTTCAGCGATTTTAAATCTTTTTGTTAATCCAAAATGCATGTTGGATGAATCTGTCTATATGTTAATATTAACAAAAGGTCTCTAAAGAGACATCCAAAATAAATAATTTCGACCCATATAATATTAAATGCAGTATTTTTCAATATTAACAGAACAGTCTCCCCAGATTATATTTATTTACCAATTCTGTGCAGAGTAGTCAAAAAATGCAGATTCCACAGCCACTCCCAAAATGTTGATATCACTGTTGGAAGCTTGCTCTATCCCAGCCGCCAGCAAAATTGCCTTTGCCTTCTTATTAATTAGGATACTACAAAATCTGGAGAATAGCCTGTAAGAATTGGAGTCTGCCAAACTTCGGATGAAAAATTCGTTGGATTATTCTTATCTGGAATACCTTCTCACAGTAAAAGGTAATTCTTACAGGCTAACAGATCAGTTCTTGAAATTTACCCAGATAACACTGAACATTATGAAGGAAGTATTTCACTTAGGAAACTGGGGAAAAAAAAAAAAAATCAATCTCCATGGGGTTAAAAGTCACAAAGAAAGAGTCCATGTATTATAGCCCTGCTTCATATCAGGGATCTCTGGGTATTTCGAGTCATGCAGCCATGGAGGGTCATCAAAAGTTGTTATGTTCTATAATAAGATTATTCAAATCACAGATGCTGATTGGGACCTAAACTCTGAATAAACGTGGCCTGGACCTTGCCAGATCTTGCATCTCAATAGCACAAGGTCGCGTTAATGAAAATACCTTGTCTTAGACATCCTAATACTTTTTTTCAAGATGTCTTCTCAGACATCATGCATCTCAGAAAGGCAGCAGAGAGGCTATTTTAATTACCACATGAATTCTAGCAGTTGATGAAATGAGTTATTCCACTGGCTGATTCTGAGGAACAGGCTGAAGGTCAATCAATGGACAATGACTTTCCACCTTTGTTTCACTATAATCTTTGTATGGATTTTTTTTACAGTTGACCTTCTAGCTCTGGCTGCCTGCTCTACGGATTCCAAGAATGCTGCATTCTTCATAGTTCACCAGAACTGCCTCTATTTCTGTTGAAATCTTAATTTTATGATTAGTAGGCTATTTTTAAGTGCAAATTTAAAATATCTTTCCAAGTGCCTTTACCCTTCTTAATCTTCCAAGTAAATGAAGTAAAATGGGATAGTTTTATTTTGTATAATGTAATTGTGATCATTCGATAAAGTCCCTGTCTCCCAATTTATTATTATTTTCCTTCCTTATCTCTTTGTTCTAAAAATTCCACGCTGTTAAAGATTACTATATATCAAGTTAATTTCATCATAAAAAGCCCCCTTATAGCCTATGCTACAGTAACAGTCTAGAACTTGCATTTTGTTGAACCGGTTAAGAAGACAATAAGAATAACATAAACAATAGGTGTTATTGGTTACATGCACTGACCAACAAATAGATCTTCTCCTGCAACACATAATCGTCTCAACATGAGTGTTTCTATCATATGACTGGTACAGAAACCTTACGCTACTGCTTTAGCTAACATAGTCAATAACTTGAGTTTCATTAAGTATGCTTTTTTTCTTAATGGTATACTATTAAAATTCATACCTATTTACTTATTTCAAAATGTTGAAAATGAAAGGAAGGTCTTTGCCCAGGTGTGCTTAGATCAAAACACATTTCCGCTTTCAGCTAAATTCTGTCATAAATAATGCCAAAACAAATAAACACATTTTTTTCAAGATGACCATTTATAAATCTTTTTAACATTAAAATGGGGGAACTTGTTCCACATAAAACTGTCAAAAGAGATTCTAGTCACAGAGGTCAGGCTCCCATTCACCAGCTCACCAGACCTGGCTTGCAATTCAACAGCCATTTGCAAGAAAGAAAATGTTATTTATTTAGAGACTGTGCTAAACCGTAATTCTAATTTCAAAAAACAATTCATAAAGCTGTCTGAAAAACTGAAAGGTTCACACCAAAACAGTCCCTTTTTAATGAATGTTTTTTGTCAAACTATTTCCATAGGGGAAAAATAATAAGGAATTGAATGAATTTGTTGTAAATGCAGGGTTTTTTTCTTCTTTTCCTTTAAATGAAAACTGTGCATCTGGAAATGACAACTGGATTTTTGGGGTGTGTGCAGGGTGGGGGTGTGATTTTATTTCTCTACTACTTCAAGGAATTAATTTTTAACATTTTGTTTGGCACCAAAAAATTCTGTGCTTTTTAGTTTGGATGCACCCATCTATCTATTGGTGTCTGTGAAAAATAAAAATATTAATATTATCACAAGAATGTATTTTAAATATTTGAATACTGTAATACATTTGCATATTTGCAATATTAAATGTAAATATTGTAAAAAATAATCCAATCCATCAAATAAAATTCTGCAACACTAGATTGACAGGTTACAAACTTGTAAAGTCTACTGAAAATAATTGTATTTTTAACTTTGAAACAGTTCTGTTCATACTTACGTTTGAATTTGAGAAAAGTTTTATTAACAATAAGGCGGTTATTAATATGTAATGTGCTTTCAAAATTAAGGTTTTGAGATAAAGAAATCCATCTTTTCATAGAAATGAAAGTTGATGAGGATCTCTGAGTTCTGAGTTCCTGGTACAACCTCAGATCTCCCGATTATAATTCTAAAATGTGTTTTGTTATATCTTAGCCATATTATAAAATACTGATCGCATCAGGTGTCTTATTGGGGGAAATTGCAAGTAATCATGTAAATAGGGACACTGTCACTATGTAGACACACAAAGCAGGTAGAAAAATGGGGAAATGTCAAGGCTGAAGCTTTTGTTTTGGCATTTCCAAGCTCTGAAGTACTTGATTTCATGCCTCCAATAGTGTTTATACTAGCTACATAGATTAAAATGGTTCTGGTCCCTGAATCTTTAAATGTGATGGATAGCACAGATGGCACCTAATGCCTCATCCTCAATGCTTTTTTCTAAAAGTGTTCAATAAACCTAAAATTCCTGGCTTGATCTAGTTTCCCCTGAAGAAAATGGGAACACTCATTTTGGCTTAAGTGGTAGAAAAATGAGATCCAACCAAAAATTAGGAAACACATCTGTACACTTCCTGAAATATGATCCAGCTGATAATTACACTTCAATTGTTCTCTACTACACCTTACGTATTTATTTTTCCTACATTGTTAGAAGAAAGGGAAAAAATCCATCATGGACAATTTAGAGAACTCCTCTCCTCCGCATCTTGTAATGTTACTTTTGCTTGCTGCTTTTTCTAAATATTTTTATTCCCCACGCCAAATGTATGCTTCCAATTATTATAATAATGTAAATGTAATTCAAAAGATACATAACTTCTATAGTTAACTGTCCAAAGGCAAAACAATAACAATTAGCTCAGACTAAACTAAATATCAAAATAACAATTGGCCCAGTCTAAATAAAAAAAAATAAAAATCTTGATTTTATCTTTTCTAAGTCTAAATTATTTGTTTTCCCTAACCAATGTTTTGATATTCAAAATTTCCTACATACTGTCATAGACTAAATCTGTATTAAAATACTACAATAAAAATTATATTACAGTGTGAAGAGTACAATTATCTACACTGAAAAAAATTCAAATGTGATCCACTATCTACGAGACCTGGGAATAGATTATTATCTATTATGATAATAATAATTACAATTTCTACTCTTTCAGTATGTCATATTTTTCCTTGTTGCTCCCAGTCCAAAGTCAATGTAATCTACTGCTGAATTACTGGATGGTTAAATATATTTTATTGATTTTTATATTCTGGGAATTCATTCTACTGCCAGATGGATAAATGACAGATAATAAGAAGTGGACCTATCTTTTTTTTATTGCACAGAATTAGTTCTATGCCAAACTCTTTGTTACTAACATTTAGGTATAGTTAATGTGCAATTATTGCGGATTTGAGGAAAAAAGAGATCATGTGTTTTGTTTTTACGAAGGAATAGCGTTGTGACTCATGTTTAATCCATGATTTTAGAAATTAATTCCTTGTCCAAAGCCCAAAATGACTGTTACAAATTTTAACAGAAAATCAAAATACAAGCTATACTTTTTCCATAGTGTCACTAGTGCAGCATCCACCCCATGTTGGTGTCCGATCTGTAAATAGTAAGAGACAATAAGCATTTAAAATGCGCACACCAATAATCCATAGTTTAATTATCCATAGCTAATGAAGTTAGAGAGTTAAACAGATAGAGAGATTATGCTATGCAAGATCCATATCTATTTTGCGAACAGTGCAACAAAGCATGTGCATCTGTGAAACTGATACGGTGCAGTACTTGCCAGAAATACTTTGCAGAGCTCAGATTCTGTATTAAGGTTACACGTCATACCTAAAATTAACGTACGTTTTGCCCACTAAAGGCCACATGGGAAGGAAGTGTGAGAAATCAGCCACGTAGTCCCTTCCTCTTCTTTTGAAGCAGATTGCTGCTTTATAATCTGCTTTAAGGTACAGCACTGACATTCTTCCCTTTGAACGGGCTGGAAACTGTATGGATTGAGCCACAGTTTCTCCACTGCGTCCATTTGGGCTCAGTGGGAAGAAGTAGGCTCTTCAGCTTTTCTCAACAAGGCACCTTCATATTCGCCCCTACCAAGAGAGACGTGGGAGTGGGAACGGCTGACCATGGGCCCCTCTCCGCACTTGCCCGGGCAGGATGGAAGGAGCGACTTCTGCTTCCCCGAGAAAGACAGGACAGAGGAGCCGTGGGTCCCTGCCCTGTACAGGACTGGAAGACTTTGGAAAGCACAGCAATATACAAACAAAGTATTTCTAGAAAGAAACAAACCCCGTGAAAGACAGTCACTCAGCTTACACAGTCCCTTTTCTCTCCTCCCCTGTAGGCCAAATACTCCCCTTTGTTTATCATGGATAAATTTCCAATCAGCAAAATGTAAGTTGTCTTAAAATGTATTCGAATGCTCTCCTATTCCTGAGGGAAAGAGCTTTCCTAAGACTATTGCTAAGGAAACTGTAGGCATTTTCATGCAAAAGGCAGGCTGCTTGGTAAGGCAGAAACCAACACAACAGAAAAAAAAAACCCTGTGTGTTTTATTTCCTGCTTTTATAATATGGACATGCTGAGTACTTACAAGAACCCAAGCGTTGAGGAACAAAACCTAAAACTAGTTCAATTTAAAATTAAGCCAAAAGTAATGTTCATTTTTTTGGCATATTTTATTTAACAGATGGCTACCACTGTAAAGGATTTGATTGTTCAAAATAAGGAAAGGCTGCCACTTTTTCCACGTTCTGCAATATAATATAAGAAGGTTAAAAATTAGATCCCACTTCATATATGCAGGGAAGATATTTCCAATGCAGTCTGCTACCGAACTTGCCTGTCTGTGGCTCTTTGGGGGTGCAGATTATGCATTAGCTTCCCAACATTAGAATGGGAGTTGACCAAAACAGTGAGCTGATCCCTTGTGCCTTAACCCCAGGTTTGCAGAAGTTATAGACATGTTCGGCACAGATATAACAAGTCTCATTGATTTTAACAAGAATTTCTGGGAGCAACATTTTTGATTATCAGTCTATTTGGATTATTTAAATACAAAAAAAGCAATAAATTTTGTATCCATTTGTAACACTGTTGGAGGGGCTTTGTCTTTTTTTTTTTAACATTGTAAGCACCATTATTAGATGCAAAAATAAAACTTTGATATATCAGTTTCATTTATCGACACTGAAAAACATGCCATAATTACAGAATCTTCTGAAGAAAAATAGAGATCGCCTCTACTATGTCTAATTTGGTCAATATCACAAGCATTAACATTAATGCAAGATTAAAGGGAGAAAAGCATGCAGCACAAAGAACATAATCTCTCCTGTTTTTTATATACTCATCACTAATACTGAAGAGGCTGACACGTATTAAGGGGACCCCAGAAACATTTCAGGGGCTCTTTAGGTGTAGATTTGTTTCATGTTCTTGGTTTGTTATGTTCAAATATGCTGTCAGGGCTATATGCTGGTTTCAGTTGCACTGTTGAAACTACACACGACTCCCATTGATGAAGCATGAATTCATACAGTATCACAGAGCAACAGTTTGTGTGGGTTACCATTTCCAAAAAATGGTGAAGAAACTCTGTTCTGCTGATTTTAATGGCAAAATACAAGAGTACTTTGCCTTGGAAAGAGAACAAGAAGCCGGCATTTACCATGAAAGGAGCTGTTAAGTTGCAATTTTTCTCATTATTGGACATTGAATGTACTTTCCAATTAATTCCCGAAGAACACATTTTAAACATGAACAGACTCTGTACTCAGTGCTTTACTCTCTGTAAGCCTGGAACTCTAAGGTAGGCTGTTATGGCTTCCTGCTGAGTTGTTGCAAAAACATTTCCTTTAAATTCAAGCTCTGTGTTAATTTGTGATGAAAAATAACAAGATGATTAGGGGCTATTAACAGATTCTTCTGACTTTAAACTAGGATAAATCTCAAAATGATATGAAACAAGATCAACATTTCCTGAAATGCTGTTTTTTACCCTAACAAGTCCAACCTTGCACTGGAATTCAGAAATTTTTTTTTTCCTTTTCTTTCTTTTTTTTTTTTTTAGTGGAATGAAGCAGTAACAAAATTCAGTATTCAGTGAACCATATTTTCTTTGAAAATGGAGAATTGTGAGAGTGAAGTTCATAGAGCTTGGTACTTCTCTGTAGCCATATTAGTGCTGTTTCCCTGGACTTATTTTTATCATGGACTTGTACATTGTTCGTACATTTTTTCTGCCTTCTTTAAGAAAAATAGCACTATTCATAGTCATTCGGTCACCTGCACTCAGGCAAGTACATGGCCCTCAATGTCCACGTGACCACTCCAGGCAAGGGGACCAGAATGAAATGCTAGTACGGCTTTTTAGAGGTGGTTTTTTGATTGTCAGGTTACATCTTTGCAACAAACAAATGATGGCCACCTGAAAACGGGCATGCCCGTTGTGTGTGCACACTGGCAGGCATGCAGGAGATTTGCCCCCTTATAACTGATCCTTGCTCGCATTTTAAATCAGCCATTGAATACCATGAAGGAAAAACACTTTAAAGAAAAAGGAATTAAGACATCACTCATTATAAATTCTGTTTCCAAGACCTGATTTGAATCAATGCTCTACCCTTTTTCATAACCTTATAACTCATAAATATTACCCAATGGTACAAATTCTTTTCTCATTTTTGCTTTTCTGTTGAACATAAAAATGTTTTAACTTATTTGAGGTCCTTTTTTGCAAATTACGTATCACTATTCCAAGTGCAACATATTTCTTCTGGAAATCCCTTTGCTGAATTCTTCCTTTGTGTTCTTTTAACCAAAGTGCATCAACACTGATGTTTCAGGTCAGACCAACACTGTGTTTCTGAGTGAATATTTTCTTTTTTTTTTTTTTTTTTTGAATAAATCAACACTACCATTGCTTGCTAATGTTTGAAACGTTTGTCTTTAGCCTCACAGCTTTTACCATTTGGATTAAGGTTAGACTGGACTTTCTGGTTTTTAGGTATTACAAAGTACAGAAGTGGCATTTAGGACAAGGTCCAATATGCAAATCAATATAAATACTTCATCTCAGTAAGGATCTCAGTTCTAGAATATTTTCCATTAAAACCTCTTTAATCTCAAACTACAATTTTACCTCATTCTGCTGGATAATTGGTCAATATATTGGAGCCTATTTTTATCTGCCCTCAGCTAACAGATGGCAAGTATCAACGCCACTGAGAACTGAAACAGTAATAAGCTGTAGAATTTGCCATCAGTGTGAAACTTGTCTCATGACTAGCTCTATGCACAGTATTTGCCACAATTTTGCATTGCTCTATGACTAACCTAGAGTGCGAAGCCACATGGTAGAGACGAACAGCCTTGTATTATGCCCTCTCCAATGCCAGCCTGATTTTTCATTCCAGCTGCAATTGGTGCTGATGACTCCTGCATTACTGCCAGGCTTCCCTGCATCCTAATCAGGTCACGTGGCAAACCCTTATCAAGCAGAATCTCCTGCATTTGCATGTGATAGAGCCGTTTCTGGTAATCAGCCAAGCGCATGTACTGCTTCTTCATAAAATCTCAAGCTTGTTCTATCATTCCTTCAAGGTGAATAATCTATTTTTGGTTCTGCTCCTCCTTCATTGCTCTTTAGGTCTCGTTTTGATCAAGAACGGTGCCCTCTTTCATGATCACTGTGTGGCACAGTGCTAAAATATTTACCAATCAATGATTAAACGCTAAAACGGTGTATATGAAAATATGCCAACACGTAAATGAGTCTCACCCTATAAATATTCCTGAGATTATATCCTCAGTTAAATGGTTCCTAATCATATGACTCCCTTTAAATTATACCTTTTCATACATCTACAGCCGTAGTTAGACCTGATACTGGCCCACAAATATGCAATTATCAATGACAAGAGAAAATAAAATCCTCTAAGTTACAGTTTGAAGCCTAATACTATTTTAAAAAAATATTTTCAGAAAGAAACATCAGTAACAAATTGTTAGTTGTGTAGATTAATATTCTAGAATGACAATAAAGAAGAGAAATATATAATGTGGAATAATGGGGGCATGGCAGGAAGAGTTAGAGGACTCTCAAGAATCTTGTACTCTTCGGTCTCAACTTTAAAGGTACTGACTTTCAATAAATGGACAGAAATTAGCATACAATCACTGGTTTTGTGCATAAAAACACAGTCATTTAGCCAGCTTAGTATTCTTGTCAAGGAAGAGTAACATACTAAGTAAATACAAATAAATTACTCTTATTCAGGTAATACTTCAAAGACCCACAGGCCCAAAGACCAAAGCCTTTGTCATACAACTACATATGGATTTAGGGATCTCACCAACCAAGTCCCAAGCAGAGCTCTGAGAGAGGAAACCGTTAGAAGAGACCCATGAAAACAGGAGGAAACATTTGGCACTGCGCTGCATTAAATGGGAGGCTATGGAGTTTAAATAACTCTTATCACAAGGAGCACTCGGAGGGCTTGAGAAAGGCTTTGACAGCAAAAAAGAAGATCCAGCAATTTCCCATATAGTAATAATACACTGCCTTTTTAAAAAATAACTATTAGCTAGATATATTAGTATAACAGGGAGACAGAGATGCTAGTGAAATAGGTGTTCATGGTGTGATTTTTAACTTCTGAACCCAGCCAGGCTGGAATGTAGGGCAAGAAAGACTAATGTTCCAGGGTCGTAACGAAGGAAGTGAAGAACAGAAATAATTGTGAACACCTTCTTCTCTTCAGAGCAACTGCATTTTTCAGATTTTTCAGTCATAGCAGCACAGAAGTTTTGCTTTTGTTTTGGCTACAGGAAAGTGTTTCACTTTCTAAGCTAAAATGAATATTTATCAACATAATGTTGTTACTGTCTTTGTATCTAACAATAGCTGTAGGATCTACTGGCAAGTTAGCATCTTTAAGAGTAGCTGGAAAACTCTTATTGCTTCCCTAAGCCTATGGACATCTTTTTTTCACCTTTAATACTCAGTTTTTCTCTCATAGCATTTGAGAACGAGCTACTGCCCCCAGTTCTTTCTCTTCTGCAACTCTGGGAGTAGAAAAGTGACTTAAGGTGTGGAAAGAGTCAATAATTTTCCTGTAAACACTACTCTAAACTTACTCCACTGCTCTAAAACGACTCAAGAAAATGGCACCATAGCATCAAACATCCTGCGCCGTTGTCCTGTAATATACAACTACAGGGACTTATCAACCAGCTACAAAATGTGTGGGACACACCTTTGAAAAACCTCTTTTGATCATCAGGGTCCTTTATTTGTTTAAAACTAGATGACCCACCGTTAGCAGTTATTAAGCAATTAAGTACACTGTAGTTAGATATTTTCTCTCTGAAGAATGCATATAACTATAAAAGTGACTGCGATTTATGTGTTCCCTGGACTACAGGAATAATAAGTGAAGATGGAAAGCAGATTAGACAGTGCAACTAGAAGGTCAAGGAAAAGAACTCCAGCTCATCAAAAGCACATCTTTATATGTCTAAAAAATACACATTACAACAACTAAACCAATCCTAAATGACATGCCTTAATTCAGTCCACCCTACATGTCCTAGCACAAAGACATCTGGCCTAGCTTGAATATGGGAGATAATTTTGCTCTCAAACTCTTTATGTACAAAATTAACTTAATTCATTTTTCACCTCAACAAGGTGTTTTATTTCCTGCTATCAGTTTTGCTATCTGTAAAGCATAGAATCTCCAAGAGTACTCTAAAACCTGAATACATAGATACTCATTTTCTGAACGATCACTTTGGAGACCAGAGGGAATAGAGAAAGGACAAGAGAGACACTTCCCAAGTTATTCAGTGGATAAGCCTAATCAGTCTTGCCCAAAAGCTTAAAGAACACTATTTATTTCAAGCTTTTATTACAACAGAAAACGAAATGCCTATACAGTTCTCGCTACACAGCACAGTGCCAAGACCCTTTGCACCATGCAATTACCAGGAAAGATAGTGGTGTCTGTAGCAAGCGGTTAATCTGTTCCAGCAACAGTACCTCAAAGAACAGAGCAAATATTTGGCTCAATGTATAAAAAAAATACATCAAAAAAATCCATAGCAGTGATCTGTGAGCAAAATAAAAAGATATAATCTTAGAGCCCACTCACTCCAGCAAGCTCATCTGAATTGTATTCCACGTCCACAGTATCAAGAGAGCAGAATTTTACCAGTCATGCTCCCATCAGATTAACTTGGCCGATGCTGACGAATATACAGGAATCTGAGAAAATGAGTACAACGGGCATGGAAGGTAGCATTCCTACCTTCAGCGTACCTGACAGATAGTAAAGAAAGAAATTTCAATAACATCATAGATGCAGGGAAATTAATATTTAAATATTAATATATCCTTGTCTGTGTGTTTTATAAAGTGTTTAGGTTACTAAAGTATGATTTAATACCATGAGCTATTCCGTATCTCAAACACAGAACCTGTGGTCAGTGAACATATTTACCAATGAAAAGTTAATTTTACTACATGGCCAATAAAATATTAAGTAATTAGGTAATGGACTAATTATCATATACTTAAATACCTATGCTGAAAACAAGCTTATGAAAGATTATAAAAATCAATACTGAAATTTCCAATAACATACGTATGCAGATTTCTGCATATTTAACTAGTATTCTTTTATTTCAGAAGTGCCAATAAATTAGAGGAAATTTTGTTTCAGATTAATTTATATGATGAAGTAGTACATACAAAGCCCATCAATTACAGCGATAGAAGTAATTAGGCTTTCAGTTGCTATGAATTAACAATGTATCATATTCTCGGTAATAAGTAGCACACGTGATTATCTCTGATGGTATCTATCTGCTTAATTTTTAATGCATGTCATAGTATGTATGCAGATTTTAATTGTCAGTAAAAACATGTAGATTTATTAGTTGTTTTCAACTGTATTAGTTAAAGTTATTGTGCTACGTTAATGATCCTAATGCATGCTAATGGGGATTTCTTAGCATATTATTGAACGCACTCACTGGTATATACTTGGGCAGGGTAAGTGAGAGCCATGACAGTTGATAGTTAAACAGTTAAATATGGGAACAAACCAACTGCATTCTGAGTCTGCATTAAAGTAAATGAGAATAAAGTCATAACACAGCAGGTGACATACCCTGTTGCGGACAATGCAAGCACTAATAGACTCCCAGTGAAGTTGTTACGAGTTTCAGTAAGTAGTTCACCAGTAGTTCAAATGTCCCACCCCCCCTTTTTTTTTGTGTTGTATAATACAAATATAAGATATCATTCATTATACCTTTATACAAAAGCTTTTAGCCTTGAGCGTTATGGAGAATCTGGTGAAAGAAATGGATATTTTGAAAAACCTAGCGTATATCGCAACTATAATGTGTTAACTATTACATTTAACTAATAAATTCTATTTTTTATTTTCAGAATTATAAGGCTGGGTACAGTAAGATAAAATTGGGTCCATTTTGTCCCATTGGGCAAATTCAAATACTCCACCAATTTTTTTTTCTCAGAACTATAGAATCTTATTTTATAGAATCATAAACTGAGGCAGACACATTTTAGCAGACATAGAGTAAATAACTTAAAAATATCTATATTAATGTTGACCTTGATATACATGAAAACTTCATGATCCAATTCATTTTATATATTTATTTATATTAATTTATATATTCAAAAATGTAGCACAAAACATTGTTTTCCAACACTTGTATCCTTCCTTTTTTTTAATTAAAAAAGGGTATTCGCCCTCCACACACACGTATACACTTGTTAGTACCTACAAACTGCTGTAGTAATCATTTAATCAATCTGGTGAATCAGTGCAGCCCTTTTCCACAAGAACCAGTGAATGAGAGCTATGGCCTCACTGAAAAGGTACTAGCAATTCAGTTATGATTGCTATTGAAGAAATGGCATTGGAGTAATATCATTAGTCATACCATACGCTTAGGGCTTTTTTATTTATTTAAACACATTTAATTAAGACATATGGAAGAAGGGACAGATGAGTAAAGGTCTATTTCCAGAGAAAATAATGAGGAAGGTATTAACATAATTTTGTTTTTATTTTGGTACTTGTATGCGTGGACTGACGTTCCTTTAATAGTTTCATGTTCGCTCTGATGTTCTCTTTGCCATCTTTCATTTGCGAGCCTTTTGGCACCTAAAGCACCCTGGGCAATAAACAACTTTCTAACATTTGTCATCTACAAAAACGTATTGCACTCAAACACTAAAGGACCAGAGGCCACAACCACATGAAAGTCACACTTCATTTAACATCTATTACACCACTCCCACTCCCCCCGTCCGTCCTCCCCCTTACTTTCTTTTTCTCCGGTAGGCACGGTGGCAGTCTCCATTGAAGGTTTATGCGCCCCTTCAGGGAAGTGTTTTCGGCCTCTTTTGCTATGTCATTCTACAAATGGATGTATGAATCAACTCATTCGTTTCAAATTCATGTCACATCCTGTTCCCCATTTCACCAGACTTAGAACATTCATTTAGTGTTACTGACCATAGCTTTTTCCCATTGATAGCAGTAATAAAAAACTAACTGTGGGGGTTTGGGTTTTTTTTGGTTTATTTGTCTTCTCTTATTTCATATCAAAGAAATGAGTGCAAAAATCAAATTTAACGTACTGCCAGATGCATATTTTGGAATTATTTGCTACTGAATATGGTTTTTTAAGTTCTCTTACAGAAACAGGGGTATCCTACAGGACAAGGGGTAACAGGCACAAACTTGAACACAGGAAGTTCCATCTCAACATGAGGAGGAACTTCTTTACCCTGAGGGTGGCAGAGCCCTGGCACAGGCTGCCCAGAGAGGTGGTGGAGTCTCCGTCTCTGGAGACATTCACAACCCGCCTGGACGCGTTCCTGTGCCACCTGCTCTGGGTGACCCTGCTCTGGCCAGGGGGGTTGGACTAGATGATCTCCAGAGGTCCCTTCCAACCCCTACCATTCTGTGATTCTGTGAAATAGGTATCTAATCGGTTGTCTTAAGGTATACTGCAGCTGTCATCATTAAGCATTTTCTAGGTAAATTATACCTACTCCAAGGGCAATGGAATTTTACAAAATTCTCTTTTTTTTCATTGATTACCCAAATATCTTCCTGAGACATAACTAATCAGAAAAAAATCAATTTATTTTCTCCTCTTCTATTTGATTGCCCATTTTTCTCATCTTATCCTAAGTTTCTTTTTTTTGGTTGTTGTTTTTTTGGTTGTTTGTTGTTTCTTTTTTTTTTCTAGAAGGTATGGATAACTACAAACAGTTGATCAAAGAGCAAGATTTTATCAGGTGATCCAAAAGTAGAGAGATTCCAGAGCAGTTATCTCATCTGGAAACATTTCCACCGTTACATGCCCAAAGACAGATGCAGTTCACATGTAGGACAGCTCAGCCATTCCAGTGCTCATGGAAATACAGCCATATGGACACATTACAAGGAGAAAGATGCCTTGACTGATATATGGGATCCTTTTAAAGACCTAAGGTCTTGACATGCCAAGGGAAGTGTATGCAGCAGATACAAAATCTCAGGGTATCATCCGTCTGTGGGTACCATAGTTCAGTCCCACTGACGGACACAGTGCTGCTGAACTCTACAGTTGGCAGTGATGCTACAGGAATGTCATTGGGAATCAGTATCCCAGCATTCTCAATTTCTTCATAATAAAGTAAAAATTCAGAAATCAAATTACAAAGCAGTATATGCAGGCAAAGGTAACCTTAACGTTATCAAAATAAGTTTTCTTTCTGCAGTGATAACACAACAGAAACATTTTAGGTGAAAAAGAAACGGAATTACAGCTATTACATAAAACACATGTTATTTAAGTAAACAAAAAATATGAGGTAGGAGCCCAGTGGGAGATATATTGGAATTTAATCATGGATTACAAAAAAAACACCAACTTTAGAATTTCCCAGAAAAGGTTTTAGAGAGAAGGTATAAACAGATCTCATCAAATTAATCTCTTCATTGTTCCTAATCTCCTCTGCTGTCATAAGATTACTAACACTTGATCTCATATCAGATATTAAATTTCACCCCTAAACAATGGCTTGTTGGAGAAAGGAGTTGTTGAGTGGCAGACAAAATAGAACAAATTAGATGAAATTTTTTGGTACTTCCTAGTTTGAGATTTTCTCTCCTAACCCATTATTAAGTAGCCACAGGAACTTCTGTGAAGGAGAAATTGATGCACAGAGTATCACAGCTGGATGCGTGGATGCTTATCACAGTGTGGAGCGGTCGACATGCTGGAGGGAAGGGAGACCATCCCGAGGGACCTGGACAGGCTTGAGAGGTGGGCTTACGCAAACCTCATGAACTTCAACAAGGTAGAGGGCAAGGTCTTGCACTTGAGTCGGGTCAATCCTAAGCACAAATATAGAAGGCTTGGGGGTCTTGGTGGATGAGAAGCTCAACATGAGCCAGCAATGAGCGCTTGCAGCCCAGAATGCCGATCGTATCCTGGGCTGCATCCAAAGAAGCACAGCCAGCAGGGGGAAGGAGGTGATTCTAGCCCTCTACTCTCGTGAGTAGAGAGGAGTGGAGTGGAGTACGGCGTCCAGTTCTGGGGCCCCTGGAAGGCTGTCATTGTGCCTGCAGGTCCTGTGGATTCTGGGAGAACAAATCCCACTCTTCAGCTGCCAGGAAGAGGTGCAACCAGTGTGCAGAAGTGAGAATGGTTACCAGAAAACAAAGTAAAACATAAAGTACAAAAATAGGCAAGGATGAGAACCATGGAGTTATATTTTTTAAAAACCATTCAACCATTTCAGGTTTGTATTAAGCATAAATCTTCAGCCTAATGGGATAGGATGAAGGCACCACATATAATATCTCTGCTGAATGATTGGGTATTCAGCTACACAGTCAGAAGAGAAATTCAGTGCAATGAAATAAGCAGGATTTAGATGAAGTCTTGCTCTGGCCTGCAGCTGATGAGATACAGCGCTAGCAGATAGGCAAGACAGTCTACAACAAAAATAAGTCTAACACATGAACAGTTTATGTCCTGGTTTCAGCTGGGATAGAGTTAATTTTCTTTCTAGTAGCTGCTGTATTTTGGATTTAGTATGAGAAGAATGATGAAGAATTTTGATAACACATATTGTTTTAGTTGTTGCTGAGTAATGTTTATATTAATCAAGGACTTTTTTGGCTTCCCATAGAAGCTGAGTGGGAGCACAGACAGTACAAACTGGCCAAAGGAATATTCCACACCATAGACGTCATGCTCAGTATATAAATGGGGGTTGGCCAGGGGGCAGGAATCTGCAATCACTGCTCAGGACAGGCTGGGCAACTGATTATCAGGTGGTGAGAGCGCCTTGTGTTGTATCACTTTATTTTGTATATTCTTTTATCGTTATTATTATTATTTTCCTCTTCCATTACTATTCTATTAAACTGTCTTTCTCTCAACCCACGAGTTTTTTTCCTTTCCCCTCCTTTTCTCCCTACCCTACTGGGGGCAGGGAGGGGCAGACAGCGAGTGAGTGGCTGTGTGGTCCTACTTGCTGGCTGGGGTTGAACGCCAACAGTTTGTGTTTATGTACTGTACTTTGTGGTGTTTAGTTTATTGTATGATTAAGTGATGTGAAGCACCCAGATGTACTTTTACAAAAACACTCAGTGGTTTTCAGAATCACTTAAATACCTTAAATTGGTACATCTGGAAAGTCTCACCTTTCAAAGATTCTCAGATTAGTCACACAAAATTTCAGGTGGTAATAGGGAAATAGCAAGAGTCTGCTCACTGCAGCTCAGTGATTCTTAAATGAATTTCAGTTCAAGAATCCTAAATATATGATTAAGTCAGTCTCCTGTTTACCAACACAGCACAGTTTTACAGATCCCTGGACACATGGGTGGTACAATTACGAGTTTTAGTCTCTGCTAAAGCAGGCAAGGTTGGCTCACTGAGTTCAGCTTTTGGTTCTACTTTACACTTTTTAAAGACAAGCTTCCACTCTGCAGTTTGCAGAATGTCAGTTTCAAAGACTGTCAATTAACTGCAAATCTTCAGAAAGTAAAGACTTGAGAAATCTCCTAGCAGGACCAAAGAATCCTCAATTTTCTTCCTCAGTCATGGTCTAACATTTCCCAAAAACAGGAAGCAGAGTGGGATTCTCATATACAATAATGTCCAAACTGTTAGGAAATGAAAGCGTGTTCAACAATGAACTACTAAGATTGCCCGATCATAAGCTCAAAGTGGGATATCAGCACTTTGAAAAGATTTTTTCCAGTTCTGGACACAAATGCTCTGACCCTATGGACAGTGTTTCCTTACAGCATTTAGCTGATAACATATAACCACTGGAACAACTTCATAAAATGACCTTTTAAAGTATCACGGCCCATGATAAAGGAATTGGGTCTGAAATAGAAGAAAATCTAAGATTCTCATCATAGACACTAAAGATTTGCTGTAATGAAATCCCTTAGATAAAATGGGCTCACATGGAAACCATTAACAATTTCAAAATACCAGGATACAGACAAAAAGAAGAGAAAGCCGGTGAGGCAGCTTGAAAATTTCCCTTGTCCGGCCTCAGGGCTATTGCTAACATATGATTATGGTCACCAACCCTGTGCTTCCATTTCGGACCTTAACTTTGATGTCCTGAGCAAAGAAAATACTCCTTTGAAGTAAAAAATAGTAAATACATTGTTAAGGAAATATTTTTAAGCGTCAATATGAAAATCATTTGAAGGTAAAGGAAATTAAGAATCACTATATCTAGGCATGGAATGGGAGATTTTTTAGAATAACTGCTTAAGCAGTATGAAATACCCAGATACATCTTTTCAAGTACATCAAGTATAAGAAAGCATCAGAGAATGAGGGAGAGAAGGATACTTGAAAGCATCTTGCTATGGATCCTGAAATCAACCTGACTTTAGACTTGTGGCAAAAAAACTGTCAACCTAACAGCAAATAGCTATTCAGTCACCTGGAGTGAAGGTGTTTACTGATTGCACCTCTCTGTGCATTTGTTATAGAAAACTGTGGTTTTTAATCACAGAAGCACAATAGGCAGCTAGATTTAGGTGGATCTCTGAGCTAACAGTGATTACACGCCTGCAGAAAAGAAGTGCAGAGCCAGAGCCTCTACGCAGGTATGTGTTCAATCCACTGACTAGAACAGACGTTCACAGACTCCATCACTTTGAAGAGACGGTTGGCTATTCTCATTGCTGCACAGCTTATTCTGAAAGCAGAAGCGTGGACCAGCACAGACTATGGCTCAATAAAACTAATTTGACTTTCTTTTGCATTGTGATGTGGGATTCCTCTCCTCTTTATAAACAACATGGTGTGTCTACAACCTTTCTTTATGTATAACATTATTAAATTTAACACAGTGAAAAACATAGCATTTCAGAGAATTCAGAAACTCGCTAATATCATGAGAAGGAAATAAGGCAAAATAAGGTACAATATGCAAGCCCTGGATGTCAAAATAAAGTAAGCCTGCTCAAATGGAAAGAGCAACACCAGTTAGTATTCGTCAAGGCTCTAGATCTAGTTGATTTGGGGTTTTTTCCCTCTCTTCTGCTTTCTTGCAAGAGGCCATTAAGAAAAGAAATTACTGAGAATACAGCCCAAGCAAAATGACATAAGTGTTCTTTCCCCCTTCCCTCAATTCCACACTGTCATACAGTTTCTAGAGCTGAAAGTGTACTAGCAGCAAATAATTCTTTTGTGACTCAACTTCAGATGAGACCTAATATTTTTTCATGAAATAAATACTGGCTAATAGTCAGAAAACAGTAGAATTGGGCTGGTTGAAGTTTGCAGATGCCAGGTAATGCATCTGGGAAGCAATAACATCATGTACTTCTACACATTGCTTTGTCCCAAACTAACTGTACTGTAACCACTTAGACAAGTGAATTGAATGTTATTATGGTCAGCTTATTGAAAAGCTCCATTCAACATGCAAGAAAAATAGAAATGGTGGGTGCCAGGCAAAAAATGTGCATCTTTTTCTAGACTGTGCCTATATTATGAATGCAAGTAAGAACAGTAAAAGCCAATAAAATGAAAAGATATCAACAGTGGAAACCAAGAAGTGGGAATCCTTCTAGCTGGTGACAGTCAATCAAATCCATAGCTTCAAGGTATGTTTAGATGGGAAAGTGGGCAGATGCCTATTGTATACTTTCCTTTGCTCCTGATCTCTTATTTATTTTGGTTGGTCATCAATATCTCAGGTATGATTTTGATACATCAGGAAGCACCCTCAGTGAGTGAGTGGGGTTCTCCTTACTGCAGTTTAGCTGGTGGGCAAACAGATAATATAAATAGTATAATTTGGATTGTGCATCTCAAAGAAGGGACACACTTTGACCAATTACTTCGGAGTGGTGAATTTACAATACAAACAACTCTGCAAAGAGCAATAAAATGAACGAGCCTCCAAAGGTAAAAAAGGACAAAGAAACCAAACCCCAAAGAACTTCTACAGTACTTGATTCTCTGTTGAGTAAATTTTCATCTCCCCCCAGCAACAAATATTTCAGTGTCTTAGAACATCGCAGTTTTGCTGCTGCTACTGTGAACTTTAACTTGACATCTCCACTGGATAGTGGAGATAAGCCGTGTACCTTGAAAAGGCACTTTCCTAAACAGATACTATAATTTGAAATAGATTTAATTCTTTATCAGAAGTCTTAGTTACCTGTGGGTTCTTTGTCTTGCTCTTCATCCCTTTTTCAGAATTTTTTCTCCCATATTTCGATACCTGGTTAGATCCAGATTTACTGATACAGATTCTTCAGATGCATCATTTGTGCTTCAAAATCATAAGGAATCTTTTCTTTCATATTCACAATTATTTTCACTTTCTGTGTATTAACTACATCCAATGTAGGTCTTTGTAGTTAGTGTCTGAATCTTTATTCTTTAGACTTATCGCAATAGACCAAAGTTTGTTCTGCTAAAATCACCGGCAAATGTATCAGTTCAAAATAATAACAAAAGTAAAATTTGTTATTTTGTGAATCACTGAATTAAAATCATTCTAATTCTCTTACGTTGTTTAGAATCAAATTCTGAGTTTGCTACAAGATTTCTTCAATAGCAAGTTAACTGGACATCAGAAAAGACTTCAAATGGGATTTTTCCCTTTAAATATTCCCTCTAAATACAAGGCACTGGAGCCATGGAAACATAACAAACGTGCTCTACAGAGTTTTATATGTGCTAAAAAGACTGAATACCCTTCTTCATGTGAAAATTGTATAATCATTCATCTTGCTTATTTTTATAGAAAATTCATATGGGAATACCACATTATTTTACCCTTAAAGTGAAAATATTCTGATGTTTCATTTCATTCTGTTCAGTTGCCTTAAAAATTTACATAAACCGAACAAGTTTTTAAAACATCAAAGAAAACTTTTATAGATTAAAAAAATGTAATTTTATATGTCCAAGTCAAACACATTTTTACAAATATATATATTGCAAGATTAATAAGTAGGAACGAATCCACAACAAAGACTGCAGAACAGTGCTAGACCTGGGGTCCTTTCAGCTGAAGCTGTTGCTTAAACATAGTATTTACCAACTACACTTTCCTTTGTATATGTGGAACATCATGAGCTCCCTGTCCCTTCTTAAAATTGTTTGAAACAGCACATCACATCCTATAATGTCCATTTTAGTCCAGGAAGTCAACAAAATTCCAAAATTCTTGACTATA
The DNA here is from genome assembly GCA_008658365.1 of Alca torda. Classification (NCBI taxonomy): domain Eukaryota; kingdom Metazoa; phylum Chordata; class Aves; order Charadriiformes; family Alcidae; genus Alca; species Alca torda. The sequence continues at coordinate 12,165,449 of CM018087.1, read as the reverse complement.
TTTGTGAAGACATAGCTATAATTTCAGAGGATTTCTCACGTGAAAAGCACCAACAAGTAAGCAGCTTCTAATTTTTTCTGGTATTTAAATAGAATCTAATAAAGATAATTAGTTTAAATCACAGAACTTACCTTAGGAATCAACACCAATTTAACATGTCAAATTGATCAGATTTATGATATATTTTTCAATTTAAGAAGTTTTCAGTTTAAACAAATAGCAGTTTAGAAAGTCACTTCAGCAGAGAGAGGGCCATGGAGGCTTTCATGCTTAATTTCTGAGGTTCAGAAGTCTCTAAAAAAGACAGAACTCTAGAATCCCTTACAAATGCTGGTATTTCAGAAGTCCAGATACAGTGAACTGCCTAAAGTTCATCGCCCATTTAGAAGTCCTCTACTCTGACCTGAGCACGGCAAGGGCAAAAATTAGATTCCTTTTAATTCTTTTGTCTTCACTCTTTACAGCTGTAACCCAGAAATGAGGGTGAGCTAAACTTTCCCTACCTCTTTATGGCAATGTTAATTGAATTCATACACTGAATTCACACGTTAAGAAAGCCACCTCAGTATCTGTTTTCAGGTCCAGATCAATACAGGGAATCCTATTTAACTATTACTGAAGTAGTATCCTGCAAAATAATAATACATTTTCTTCTTTAAATCTGTCGGACTTGCGGTCTTCAGCAATAGACACGGGAGTGAAGGTGCTTGGGGGTCAGGGTGTTATTTCAGTTGTTTAGTTGTCAAGAAAAAGACTTGGGATTTGTTATAGAAAATGTAGATGTTACTCTCTGGATGTCTGCAAGACACTACAGCTTTGAAACAACATCCTCCCCCTACCCCTCAGAAGTAATCCTTACGCACAAAATTCTTGTTTTCGACCTTTAAGAAAGGATGGATGATGCGTCAAGGTCTTAAAAGGAAATCAAAATTCTGACACAGTTCTGGCATTTGGTTTTCAGTTTTTCAGTCATTCTTGATTCTAGACAATTCTTAGTTTTAGATGGCTGCAATTGTTCAATCTAATTTTGCCTTAGTGAGGAGAGTGAGTTAAAAAAAAAATAGAGCTCCTGCCACTGAGACCACAATGCAAAAAAATCCATTTTGACCCAGATCAACCCAATCTACATCACCCTCGGTTAAATCAAATTATCACAAAGTACAATTCCAGAATGAGAGGAGGGGTGGCAGCTCACCTGTAACACTGAACATCTCTGAAGCAAACCAGAAATTGATGTGGCATTGTCACTAGGTACTAGGAGACAAAAAACGTAGGAGACTCTTTGTTCACCCTCGTTCTTGTGCCTGTTTGTCCCCTGCAATCTAGCCCTTCTCATAAGCTTTATGAGGAAAAGGGGTCTAAATTTGGATATATAGTCCTGAAAAACAATGTTTCTTTTGTTTGGTGAAATATTTGACAAAAATACCTCACCACAACCCACAACAAAGAAACCCAGGTTCCAGCAGTGGTAGCTGTTTTAAAAATAGGGGATGTGACTGATGTTAAATTATTAAGCAAGAAGCAATGATGAGATCACCCACACACGGTATTAGATTTAGAATACCAGTGAGCCATCATGTAAGAATAGCTTCTGATAACTAATAACCCCTATGTGAAAGGCTCCTTATCCAATTTCAATTCTGTTTTGCCTTCTCTCCTTTCATGCATCCTTTCCTAGTTTAGAAAGCAACTTTCATAGACAACAGGAAATATTCCAGTGAGTTTCATGTATCTAATGAATGCTGATAAGTTATTTTTCTGCCCTACTGGATACCTGGAACTAAGCATCAATCTGAGAGCAAAATAACAGACAGAAGTTCATTATATTCAAAGGTATTAGCATTGAAATTCTAGTCTGCAGTTACAGAGAACTGTGTTGTAATAGTTATTTAAAATTTATATTATTTCTCTTCCAGATATAAACTTTTCCTTCGAGAATTTCTCCAAAGACAGAAAAAGCAGAAAAAGTTTCCAAAGCCATGGGTCAATAACCCAAACTCTACTGAAGTTAATTCCAAACTCCCATTGTTCTACTCAAGCAAGAGAACTTTTTTGAGCAGTCAGCGCAGTAATACACACCATCGGTACTTGTGGTGAGGAGCAGCGAGCGCCATTAGCTTTCTGCCTGCCATTAGCCTTGCCTAAAATCATCTATTTCTGCATACTGGATGCAAACAGATGTGGAAGTGAATTCTGCTGCTGCTAACTGAGCAGTCCACTGCTCTCCCAGCAGACCTCCTCTAGGCTGTCGGCATCACCACAAGGGTAATTAATAGAAATCTGTGCGTTTAAGGTATTACTGGAGTGGTTTTTATTCAGGAAAAACACATATATGTCTGCATGCATTCAATTTTAATGTGGAAGAGAAGTTAAAAAAGTAGGATACCTAAGAGTTTACTACTTCACATATCCTTCCCTCCACTTGTATTTAACTGAGGAATACAATACAATTTGTTAGCTGCTTTTCAAGCTAAAACTAAATGCTTGATTTAACAAAAGTTATATGAAAATTTCAGCTAATACATTACAGACTAGCAAACAATCTGTACCTATTTCTGAATGCGGGATTTAAACAGCAGTTAAATCGAGTCTCCCCATTATTCAACTGGGTTGTCAAGCATGCATATAAAGCGAAAAAATCCAAATGTGATCATGGCCATTAAATGCAATACAATTATGAGATTTTATTGACAGAGCCTACAATTCTGAGGAGATGAGATATGTATACATTTATGTCTACTTCCATTTGTGCAATATATTTCAATATAAATATTGATTCAAAAGCAAGATTAGTGAGGCTTAACCCTCATAAAGGATTAAACTACCTTCTAGTGAAAATTTGTAATAACCGAGCCAGTTCTGTCGGCGATGCAAGTCAGGGCAGCACAATGAAATCAGTGGAACTATAGGAGATGATGTCCCAGACCAAAGACCTTAAGAGAACTGTTGAAGAAAAACTAGTAAAGCCTGTATTCTTTTCCTCTCAGAAATTCCTAGGGCAACTATTATTACCATGAAGTGCAAAAGCTTTGTAGCCAAAGTACCAGAAGACAGTATCAGCAATATAATCTTGATAAAAAACTCCAGACATAATTAAAATAATAGTATAAAACTGTTAAGTCATTGAAGTCAGAAGAAACACACTCAGGTACTAACATGCAAATTATAGTTCAATCTACACATTTGCCTATGAAAGCTTGCAAAATACATATTTTTTGCTTGACTGCTGAGAGATTAAAGCAGAAATGCATCCTCTGGGATTCTGTTTAAGAGATTTATCTTGAATATTAGGCAGTAGAATGAGTCAATATATATGCATGTAATTTATACCACTAATGTTTACAAAAATCACACTTAAATGTTTTTTTTCCGTGCTAAAACAGGAGAGAGAGAGAGAAAAATCCCTGTGTTATTGTTTGGGTGCTAAAAAGAAACTGAAACTTTTACAATCTGTGTGACAAAAACATTCCTATAAAATGATAGGAAAATGATTTGTGCATGCTTTCCTAGGAAATAAAGAGGCACTCCTTCAGCCTTATGTTTAAGAGGTGCAAATTAGCACAATGCCATCACGTGGAGTAGAGTTAAAAGAGATGATATGAGCCACAGCTCTGGCCCCAACTGTCTTAGGAGCAAAGCTATTAAAATCTGTGACTTAGGTACCAGAGAGGGTATCGACAGACATGCTGCAGCACATTCAGTGTCAAGGTTTTCAGGCTTCACTACCCAGCAGTGTGTTGCCACCCCGGTGTTGAGTCAGCTGTAGGGCCAAGCTGGCACACTGGGATTTCTATGCTCACCTCTCTAAAGATCTGCCATTCAATTTCGCTTTCATCTTTCCCTTAATCTCCCTTTTCTTAATCTTGGCCATTTGTCTGAACCCACAAGCACGTTCACATACCCTGCCCTGTTCTTTCCCCTTCAGCACTGCCAGCCTTTGGGTGAAGCACATTTAGGTACCACAGCTGTTTGCCAAGCAACACGTGCCAATACCAGAGCCTAGACTGGAAAAATGTTTCTTCTACAATGAAGTTATGCACAAGGTGATATGAAAGGATATATGAAATTATATGAAGGACATGCTGGAAACTACATGCTGTACAATACTCTTACATCGATTTGATATAATTTTAATACCTCTTATTAACAGTTTATCCTGTTACCACAATATCTGAACACTTTCACAAAAATAACCAAAACCCAGCACTGCAGATGACATTTTCTCCTTCTCTGAGGGAACAGGTTCTTACCAGCATGATTTTATTATGAGGGGAATGGACATGAGACTAGAGGAGAATATTCCCATAACAATGAACCCCCCATAATCCATCATTTACCAGCAGTCCTGGCTAATCAGGGAGGTCCCAGTTGACTGGAGGCTAGCAAATACGATGCCCATCTACAAGTAGGGCTGAAAGGAGGATCTGGAGAATTACAGACCTGTCAGCCTGACCTCGGTGCTGGAGAAGGTTAAGGAGCATATCATCTTGAGTGCCATCACGTGGCACATACAGTACAACCAGGTGATCAGGCCCAGCCAGCATGGGTTCATGAAAGGCAGGTCCTTCTTGACAAACCTGATCTCCTTCTATGACAAGGGGACCCACTTAGTGGATAAGGGAAAGGCTGTGGATATTGTCTACCTAGACTTTAATAGAGCTTTTGACACCATTTCTCACAGCATTCTCCTGGAGAAACTGGCTGCTCATGGCCTGGATGCGCATATGCTTCCCTGGGTAAAAAAATGCCTGGATGGCCAGGCCCAAAGAGTTGTGGTGAATGGAGTTAAATCCAGTTGGCAGCCGGTCACAAGTGGTGTTCCCTAGGGCTCAGTATTGGGGCTGGTTCTGTTTAATATCTTTATCAATTATCTGGACGAGGGGATCGAGTGCACCCTCAGTCAGTTTGCAGACGACACAAAGTTAGGTGGGAGTGTTGATCTGCTTGAGGGTAGGAAGGCTCTACAGAGGGATCTGGACAGTCTGGATCGATGGTCCAAGGCCAGCGGTCTGAGGTTCAACAAGGCCAAGTGCCAGGTCCTACACTTGGGTCACAACAATCCCATGTAGCATTACAAGCCTGGGGAGGAGTGGCTGGAGAGCTGCCTGGCAGAAAAGGACGTGGGACTATTGGTCAACTGACAGCTGAACGTGAGCCAGCAGCGTGCAGCTGCCTGTATCAGGAATAGTGTGGTGAGTAGGACTAGGACAGTGATCGTCCCCCTGTACTCGGCACTGGTGAGGCCGCACCTTGAATACTGTGTTCAGTTTTGGGCCCCTCAGTACAAGAACGACATTAAGGGGCTGGAGTGTGTCCAGAGAAGGGCAACAAAGCTGGTGAGGGGTCTGGAGCACAAGTCTTATAAGGAGCAGCTGAGGGAGCTGGGGTTGTTCAGCCTGGAGAAAAGGAGGCTGAGGGGAGACCTTATTGCTCTCTACAACTACCTGAAAGGAGGCTGTAGCCAGGTGGGGGTCAGTCCCTTCTCCCAGATAACAACAGACAGGACAAGAAGAAATGGCCTCAAGTTGTGCCGGGGGGTGTTTCGATTGGATATTAGGAAAAATTTCTTCACAGAAAGGGTTATGAAGCATTGGAACAGGGCATTGCCCAGGGAAGTGGTTGAGTCACCATCCCTGTAAGTACTTAAAAGATGTGCAGATGCAGTGCTGAGGGACGTGTTTTTTTGGTAACTTGGCAGTGTTAGGTTAACAGTCAGACTTGATGATCTTAAAGGTCTCCTCCAACCAAAACAATTCTATGAGTTTAAGAACCAGTTGAGGCACTGTAATTTTTAAAAAGAAATACTTATATTACATACAACAGAAAATGTGCCTTTCTGGATGTTTTGGAACAGCACACAAAGCAAGCTGCTGCTCAAAAACTAAACATGAGAGAAGAACTAACTCAAATATATCCGGGACATCAAGAAGAGTGAATTATGCAGGATCCCTTAAGTCCACTGTGCCACTGCCTGTTCAAGTCAAAATAATAACAGATTTCCTCTTTTTGTGGAAAGAAAGTGTTGCAGCTCTGCAGGCAGAGTTGCATAGAGATATTTTCAAGTGAGGGAAAGACATTGCCCTGTCTGAATCCCTTGACCTCCAGTGCTCCGAGTGCTTCCTCTGTCCACTGCAGGGAATGCCAAGCTGGACACAGGCTGCCCATTATTCTGTTAGAGGCAAGAAATTCCTTGCCCATTTTTGTCCATCTTTTATGTTCTGCAATTAAGGTCATGTAATGTGTAAAAAGTTCAAGCAAATTATATATGAAGAAATATAAAATAGACCCTCATAACAGAAAAAAATGCAGGAAAGGTAACATTACAAGTATCTATTAGTTATGTAAATTATCACTACACTGTTTGTAAATTATTAGTTTTATAAATTTTACTTACCATTAAAAATCATTTGACAAGTATTTTGTGTGAACAAAATTAAAACTATGCATTGTTCAGAAGCTTATCATGACGCTTAGTGACTGTCTCTGATGTGACACACACCCTGGTCAGACGGTATATTTTCTATTCCTCAGTAAGGTATCGATGTGATGACTGCCCCAGAAAGACAATGTATACTTGGTATCATACAAACCCCCTGCTTACCACTGTACACCAAAATATCACTGTAAGGTCTGCCATTCCCCAACAACACTTCTACTTGAATATTTGAAGATACTTGAGGGGTTGACAATGTGAATAGCAAGTCATGAACAGAGCAAGCTACACAAAATTAAAAAAAAAATAAATTGGCAAAATCGTGTTTTTACTTTCTAAAGAGCAGAAAATGAACCCCTATTTCTACTGCCTCCTTCAGTTTCCTTTTTTTTTAAAGAAATTTCTTTTTGTTAGTATGTTTGCTCTTGTAATTATGATTTCCATGACGGTAACTGCAGCTGAAGTTGGAGCAGTTGAACAGATAAATGATGGACTAAATTACGTCAATGGAGTTTTAAGTACTGTGGATACATAGTCCCTTTTTATAGCCATAGAGAATGCACAGCACTGCAAACTTTCTTTGATTGAGTAGTCTGGGAATTTTTCAATGTAGAAGAATCAACAGTAATCTAAATCTGAATTTCAGTCAGTTCATCTTAGCTATTTTGTCTCCAAGCCACATGCAGCTGAATTTAAAAATTCTGTTTTATGGCCCTATAGCACCTCATGGAGAAACACATACCTAGAAAGTCAATATTTTTTTAATAAACATTTTTGTCTTCACAAAAACAAATGACATGAGCAGAGATCAAAATAGATCTCTGCACCATTTTGATATCCATGTCTTCTGTTTCAATATGCCACACTTAGCATTTTATTGCCTGTCACTTTTCCTAGTCCTGTATAGTTGTCTTTCAAAAAGTGTATAAATCACTGAAGAACTCTGTAACTTCAGCTTACTTAGGAGACCTATCATCAATCATAATTAGTGAGTCACTATGAACAGTACTGTGCCTGCTGACTAGTCTTTTCAGTGCCATCGGCACAGACTAGGTCTGGGTATTGAAAGCCAAGAGAGACATTTAAGAAGAGCAGAATGCAGTGAGGAATAGGAAAAAACAGCGAAAAAAAAATAATCAGTTAACTTGAGTGATGTCAAGACATTCAGTACTAATGAACATTAGGAAATATTACTCTAATTTTAGCCCTTTGAGACTATACAATGTGAAGATACAAACTTTCTTCAGCCTTATAAACTTCAAGAATATATGTGAGTTACATTGTCTAACACTAGTGATTATAATCCATGGAATACAAAAGGATAATTTGCCAATCTTGTAATGAATACCAGTACAGACTGCTGTTATTTATTGTTCATCTGGATTTGACTACAGATCTGCATAATTTATCTAAAAGTTAGTATAATTTAGTATGTTAAAAAGTCTAGGATTGTGAAGATGAAGTATATCTTATTTTCCATAATAAGAAGTCTGTTACCCAGGTAGGGAACTACTACGTAACACAGATGACAATTCAAGTACCAAAATTAGCAAAAGTGAACAGATTTCACATAATACATAGACTAACACTCTATTTGCAGCACACTATGGTACTGGAATGAACCGAACAATGAAGAAAGGCAAATCTGCCAAAAAAACAAAAGGAGGTAAATTGTTCTACTTGTTTTTCTTTGAAACATATTTTTTGAAATATGATGGCTGTATTCCAAAAGCTATAATCAACCCCGCACTACAACTGAAGTTGGGCAGAAGAGATTTTTTCCCTTTGAAAAAATCTAATAGGCAGGATAACAATATATTTTTTTGAAAGCACCACATTTTTCTTGAAAATAGTGCAAAGTGTTTGATCCCAGCAATCTGAACTCAAGTTTTCTGCTCTAATCCCTCCTATTGTCTTATAAAACCACTACAAATAAATGGTAATGGCATTTAGCAAAAAACAGTAGAAGTTTCTGAACCTCCCTGGATGCGGGGCCCATTATCTCGATGGTGTCCTCAGAACCCGATGTGGGTTGTGAAATGCAGAGTCATCGACATGGTTTGGGATATCACCAGGGAGGTTCAGCCTGGCTTCTCCCTTTGTCCGTATTGCCTCTCACCACGGGAAGGGGAAGGGAAAGAGCAGCCCTGGGAGAGAGGCGAGGGAAACCTGAGGCACCGAGGGCCGAGTGGGTGACAGGGGCGGTGCAAGGAGAAGGCAGCCGCACAGATGTTTCAGTACAGAATGATTTGGTTTGACCTATGATGTCCTGTTATAAACTGAGAACCAAAACTCTTTCCTCAGAAAATAAAGCTAATAATGCACCAATGCAACCTTAACCTCTATCCCAAGCAGTGCCAGAACCAAACCAAAACCCTCGCTTTTCAATAGCATAAGACCTAGAAAAAAATTTGAACCTATTTTTATTTTACAGTTATTCACACTGTAAAAATAACTCATAAAGAAAACTGTAAAGAACAACCATTTCTCCTGATCTGAATTTCTTCTCAACCTCACACACCTTTTTCATTTCCCCATGGAGAAACTCCATGCCAAATGGGAAAAGATTTCGGGTTATGCAGTAAAACTGCAAGCTATGGTTAGGAGTCCAGAGCAGAGGTCAGAAAAAACCCCACCCCACTGCACCTTCAGTACATATAGTACATTTACCAGTCAGTGGAATATTTTCACAGTCCTATGATCTTGAAACTATACATAAAATCAGCTTTTTTGAACTGAACTTTAGCTCTTTACTATTTACCTGGGAAGAACAGTTTTCACCCACAAGCGCATATTCGCTTAAGGTATACTATAGTCACAATTCATTTAAAAAAAAATCAGAAATGGGAGTCTGCACATCCATAAATGCACTTGACCAGCAATGTGTTTCTTAAATTGTTTGGCTACCACAGAACAATCTAGTTCTTCAGGCATCTTACATCAATAGCCTTCAGTCTGTCATCATCGTTAAATGTCCTTTATTGCCCAGTTTTTTGTCCTGTTCAGTAGAATAATCACAAGCACAGCAGACAAACAATAAACTGAAAGTACTGCTAAAAAGAACAAATACAGCCTGTTTACGCTATTATACACTCAAAACTTCATGCTAATGCTATGTTTGTTAAGGTGATAGAGTACAGTATATTATTTCAAAACACTAAATTATGATATGCTTAATGATCAAGTTTCTGTTTGGAAATTGAAATACAAAAACTTACCTGCTCCTATGCAAAGAATTTTCTCTCTGCCCTGATCCACCACCATCAAAATAATTGTTAACTTCTCCCTGGGTTTGTTAGGAATTGGGATCAACTCCTTATCTGTCATATTTGCTTGCTCAGCCTGAAATTGTTGGTTGCTGCTATGTGTTATTGCCTTTATGTCTGTAGAACCAGTGTTGCTGGGAGCTAGCTTCTTTGTGTGTGTGTGTGCACGTGTGTGTCTGCAGGTGCAATCTGTATAATTATTTTTCCTAAATCCCTGTTAATTACATCTGTGCTTTTTCATTAAAGAGAGTAGACTGATAAGAGGTGACTGGGACCAGAAGACAATGTAGCTCCACAGCTAAACAGGAACATGATGATTATTGATAATAATTAATAAAAACAAAATAACATGTAATGAATTTTTTTTGTCCTAAAGTGACTCTAAAGAACCTGGAAGCTAGAAACTAAAAATATGCCTTAATTGTAAACTAAGTACATTGTATACAGAAGTTACTGACTGAGAATTGGGCAGAGTCGGTTTCCAAAGTTCAATAGTGCTTTTAGAAATGTGCATTCAGCCTTAAGGAGATTAAACCAAATTTAAGATGAATTTATATTACCTTTCAGGTTCTGCTCAGCATGCTACTCTTGTCTTAGGCTAAAATACAGTTCCCGAATTATTTTTTAAAGAATATAAATAGTTATGGACATATGCATATACACATACGCATTACCGATACTTAAATTGATTTACCTTAAATTACTGGAAAACAAAAATTAAAACACAAAACCAAAACCCCAACTATCCATAGTGCATTCTGCTCAAAAGATCAGCCTCTGAAATGTTCAGTCTGGAGCCCATTTCACAACGAGGGGATTAATAAAGCAAACAGGAAACAGAGCAAGGGTTCTCAGAGCTGCATCCTCAGTCGTAGTAAACAGGCTCTACTAAATGACTCCATTCACTGACACGCTGGTCTGTATTTTGTCATATTGCTATCTCTTACCAAAGCACCACACCAAACTTCAATATGGCATAATGTACAACAGGCAACAAAACACGAAAATAATTTAAGAGCGATTATGAAGAATCTTATATAAGCTAGTTCTTCTCTCTCTTTTAAAACCAGTTCACCCATCCTTAGCAAGAGATCTCTCAAATGACAAAAAACATAGCCAAAATCTTGCCAGGTACCAATTAGTTATGTCTTTGTTTGCACTGTTTACAAATCTGTAATAGCATTTCTTCCATCTGTTCTGCAGTTTTCATCTATACACTCAATTTACAAAATGAAATAAATTGCTTACAAATTTGTTCCAAAGACCTCTTCCAAAGAGGTCTTCCAGCATATTGGCTATTATGGACACTCCTCTGAAATTTGGACAAAAATAATAAAGTAAAACAAAGGGGAGAGTTTGTGTGGAAAAAAAAAGACCCTTAAGAAGAACAGATAGGCTTCTCAAGGGAAAATTTTAAAGAAATGGATCTCAGTTACAACTCAGCCATTGACTGTCTCTTCAACATAATGTACAATTAGTTAGTGAAGCTGTTTTGTTTAAAACATCAATGTAAGAACTAGCCAGTTTTCAAAAGCAGAGTTAAATGGAATTCTGCACACAATTTCTGACAATTCTGCCATAAAATGATCAGCAGTTTATGAAAGAAGAGCAAAAAATTTCTTTGTTACTCTAGGTAGGACACTGCAATGCAATTGGGAAGTTGATTTCAAGAGGCCCAGATCCTTCTTTGAAGAAGCTCAGAATTATATCTCTGCTCCATGTGGGTGATGAGTCTTGCTCAACATCTCCCAGGTGTGAGCAAACATTGAAATGATAGCCACAAATAAAACTTTTAATACATAAATCCTAAATTACATGTGAATAGTTTCCATTACATCATAACAAATGACAATCACAGAATTACAACACTCTTTTTCTGATGTGAAAAGGAAATGAGATAACAATCAAGTTTCTTCAGGAAAAAAGCTAACGTCAGTACTGAAACAAATGGCATTCTTCAAAATGAATAACATTTAATGTTTGCTCACTGGGTAACTAGTTATGTGTTGCTCTGTTCAATTAGCCAAACATTCACAATGAAACCAGATTGAAATTATTTTTGTGGCAAGTCTTCTACGAAAGCTCTTTTTAATGTTGTGTATGTGCTTCTCTATTTGTTTGAAACCCATGTAAAGGAGCCATAGAAGAGATTTCATTTCTATTATAATAAACTACCTGTGCTATTATTATTATTGCTCAAGCGTGGCATTTGCTCCCACGGTTATATCCAAAATACCAGTAACTTTGTTATGCATTACTACCGTTACTACTAAGCAGGGACCTAACACTTCAAAGGGCTCAGTTAACTGAGCAAATACTCCAGACGTTGCTAGAATTAAATAACATGGCACTTATGAATATAGCTCTTTCTCCATTTACAAGACACAGTGAGTCAGAAAAGTAGCACCCAAGTATGATAAAAAAGAAATACTTTCTGACAGCCTGCTCTGCAGTGACTAGTGAACATTGAGTCACCACCACCCCAGCACAGCATCATTTCTACTTGATATTTGCCATTCCATAATTAGAACAAACGATAGACTTGGGACACAGCAAAATGTTTTTAGTTTAGTTAACTTTCTGCTTAAACCCATTTACAGAGTCTTTACTGTTCCTGCCTCCAAAGATAAGGTACACAATCATGATCTGTGCTGCCTCCATTTTAGAGACAGCCCTATTATTATAAAAGTAAATGCCACCCACTTGCTAACATTGGAGTCTAATTAACTCTGCAATTGCTGCTTAGCAAAGAGGGTAAAAATCACACTGCCTGTTCCAGCAGCTATCCTAGAAAAACAAGAGGACTAGATAATAATTTGTCTTCACTCCCCCCACCCAAAAAATTTCTCTTTCTCTTTTTTTCTTCTTGCATTCTTTTTTTTTATTTTTTATTTCATCTTGCTTTGCTTATAACTATTACTTAAGTACTGCTTTTTGTAAAAGTGTGAAAGGTCTCTGTGGTACCTCCGGTCATGAATCCATTTGCTAAAAAAATGCTTTTGAAATCCTTTCTGTTCATCCTGCGATTCAGTTTTTGACGTTTTGTCTTTTAAAAGCAAGTTCTTGTAAGCAGGTCAGCTAGTGAGCCTTGATTTCAGTAGCTCTGCTGAAAACTGACAGCTACATAGATTCATTAACCATATGGTACTGAAAGGAAATCTTTACATTCCAATTATTTCGGCACAATTTATTAAAAAAAAGCTCACTAACTTGCACTTCGCCATCTATATATCTATTTAAACACAAACATGTTCACAGTGTGAGAAAAAATTCCCAAAAGGTGTTAAATAAATATGCGAGTCATCCAATGAAATAAGCCCCCCAAAAAAGCAATGGCTAAGGCTCACAACACTGAGATACGCTTACCTGCAGGGGAAAACATTAGTTACAACAGCGACAATATGAATTTTGTAGTTCAATTAATTGGCATAGGAATTAATAGCATAAACAAGATGCAAAAAAAAAAAAATAATCTGATCTGGTTGCATATCAGCAATGTTTTGTGGAACTTCTTACTTTAGGTCTATTACTTTCTGTCTCCAGGAAATACTGGGCAAATTAGGTTCTCTTGATTCTGGTGAACAACCAGCAGCAGGGATGGCATGAATACAAATAATTTAGAAGCTCGGTTCTACGAGCACTTTTAAAGAGAACTCTTTTTTAGATATCTTACTGATCAGTGGTTTTTTTGTGGCTGATATTGAAAGCTTTTGAAAAACAGGAACAGGTTTTATACAGGACAGAGTTGCTCAGAAATGGACCCCAGTCATTGCTGGTTTCAGTGATCCTGTGAAACACACTCCTGTTACTGACTGGTCTGGTGGCCGGCTGTAAAGAAGTCTTTTTTGTTGTTGCTGGGGTGGTTTTTTTTGGTGTTCTGTTCCAGGTCTATAATCCATAAAGAAACAGAGATTTTTAAGATATATTATATTACTGGTTTAATAGGACTTGTCCAGTAGAGAAGAATTGCTAAAATGACTCTCTGTTGCTCCTTTTAGAACCTCTTGCTGTAAGGAGCCAGTGGAAACAGGGAAGGGTGTAGCGGGTAACTGGAGCAGTCCAGTAGCTGCTATGTGCCACCAGCAGTGCCCTAGTGCAATCACCTTGCCCCCAAAACACAGGAGGTACAAAGCAACTTACGGCCCCTGCTGCCCCGCAGATTCCTGTGAAAAGCACAAAGTGGCTGCAGTACAGAAAGGGGAATTTAACTTTCCGTTAGGCATGTTAAATGTGGCAACTGAAGCCATGCATGAATCACCCAGAGACGTCAAGCTCTCTAGAGGACCCTGAGAAGAATAAACAGGAAGAACTTAGCAATTATTGACCCGGTATTTTTTAAAAATGGAAGATATGGCCTCTGAAGGCTTCCTCTTTAATTGCATCTGGTCCAGGAGTTAGGCAGGTGAGTCACGACCTCGCAATAGGGCATACCTGCCAGAGAAAAACTGCTGAAACTGCCTCTGTTGCTGTTACCACCAATCTTCCACAACTACACAGCCCTTCTACCTGTGACACATGACCTAGCTCAGGAGCACGGGCTGTCCCTCTCCTGTCCCTGTAGGTACCCCCCAAGAAGTTTGGTGTCTTCTCAGTATGTCCAGAGCGTCAATGTTTCCTAGTTAGAAATCACACTTATTTGCATCTCTCACACTTGATATTAATTAATAAGCCACACCAAAGAGATCGACTCACCATGCAATCCTTTGTTATAAAGATCAAAGTGGAATCATATATTTATTTCCCATTGTGGTAAACTGTGTTGTTAACTAATCTGTATTTCATATAGATTATGGGTCCAGGCTTCATGTCCTTCCGTGGATTATGTAAATCAGCATATACACATACACAATCAGCAACACTAACCATAGCAGCATTAAAACATTTGCATTTGAAAAATTAAAGAATTACTGTTCCAAAGGATGTTAGAAAGTAAAAGTATTCCTTACTATAGTAGTAAAGTGTCATTTTAGTCATCACCTACTGAAAATTATTTTTTAATATTCAGAAATATTCCATCTTTGCAGGATTTTGATTCCAATCATGGAGAAAGTATTTTCAAATTACAGAAATTTCTGATTTAGAATTGTTCAGGGCCAGAATTTTATTTTCTTACATCCTGAAAAATATACTACAGATGCTTTTTATTCTTGAAATCAGTTGTGAATTAGAGAGAAAAATTTTTTCTGTCAGGATAGAATTGAAAAATTGCAAGGATCAAAATGCTTATTTAACTAACAGAATAACTAGATTTGTTCTGTCAGCTTTAACTTTTAATATGTAATATACATCCTTGAGCTAAGTGATAGATGCTATTCCCTCTGTACATGATTATCCAAAGACATATTAGTAATACTAATTAATAAACAGAGACAAATGTTAGTGTTTAACTCATATAATTAGACCCAGTAAGGAAAACTAGTTTATTTAATGTTTCACTGAAGCTTATAAGGAATCGATAGCAAATACTTTACTTATGTAGGAACTCAACGTTCTAGACATCTTTAGGGATTGCTTGGGCTATAAATAAAATTAAGACTGCAATATCTTAGGGGCAGTAATTGCATTACATATTTATACAGCACCAAATATAACAAAGATTCCATCTAGATAAAATCTGTGGGTACTACAAAATATATGAATACATGAAAACTAAAAAATTAGAAACAAACTACTATTTTCTAGGCAATTAATTTAAAATAATTTGTTTACTTAGTATAAACTGTGAGTTTCAGATTTTTTTTTAATGTAATATCTGTAACATCTATTAATGTAAATCTTATATATAATTAAGGAACTTACTTACTTTCAAGTTTTCCCCCTACAAACTGCGGTCCCGTTTTCTTTTCATCGAACACATGTAAGTTCTATTAATGCTAATGGGAGTTTAGCTTGTACATCAAGGCAAGACAAAACCCTTTTATGTCGAACGTTTAATTAAAGTTCTTTAAAGAGTTTCATGTGTGCTATAATGTGCTAATTATTTTCATACCTAACAACTTAAAAACTTGGAGGGGACTAATAGAATTTGTCATTCTGACTAGAAAATAAAAACACTTAGAGTATGCATGTAAGCTCACGAATTGCCCAGATTCATCTAGCTACAAAACCAGGACACAGGGGGCAACATAATCATAATTAATTTCTAGAGAGCTTTTTTGCATTTCATCAGTGCACCACTCATTATAGGTTCTCCAAACCATCCGTTATGTCTTATTTCCATCTAATTGACAAGCTGTGTTTGGGGCCCTATGTTTTCAGACTATGTCAATGACTTACGAACATTGTATTTTGTGATGGGCACCTTTAATTTTTCCACGTAGAATGCTGTATCCTGCTAAGTGTCACATACCAGAGTTCTTAGCAACAGTGTGTGCACGCTCACTGAGTATTGTAGCAACCAATGATAAAAATAAAATGACAGTGGAAATAAGTGTGTAGGACTGAATGACATCCAGAGGGTAATTGAGAAGGGACAGCTTGGTGATTCAGTAGGAGCTGAGCTGTGCTTTGTGTGCTGTCTTTGTGAAGCTAGAATGGCTACCACTAAGCATGCTGAAATCAGTCTGAGAAACAATTCATCTGACTTATATCCTACCTTCTGCTACTGCCTCATTTTTGGGCTGCAAAATGGTTATAACGCGTTTGAGGTTTTCTAGAATCCATGATCTTCTCCTTGCTGCTTTCATCCAAAGGACATTAAAGGGTCTTCCCAAGCATCTACTCAGATGTACCCCTGCCACGTGATCTATGTTCAGGTGTCCCCAAACCATGTTAGAAGAGATGTTATAGAGTATGTTTTGGTAGACTGGCTGTGTAGTCCTCTATTTAGAGGAGAGGCCCAGATGGTCTTTAGCAGTACGTTACAAATTACAATGCACTTCACATAATTCATGGGAGGCGCTGCTATTTGGAGAGTATTGTAGACCAAAACAATCTGGCCAGACAGTTGATAGGCTAGGAATGACCTGCTAACAAAAGATCTGATACCTGCACCCACTCAGTGATAACGTAATCTAGAGTGAGGCATTTTGAAAACTGCAGCCTATGGGAGGAAATGCAAAGTGAGGATTAACTGACTTTGCAGATATGCAACTTCATCATGCAGACAAGATAAAGCCTCTTACTGCCTGAAACTAATTCATTCTGCATAACTCCTAGAAGCCCTTAAGGACTTGCTGATGGAGGTAGGAGAGCAAAGAAAAGATGGCCATGTCTTAACAGCATTAAAGTATGATGGAAAGCTGCAAGAAACAACACAAGAATTAGGACTGCCTTACGGCTACACATAAGATCCGATCAAATCTCACTCAACTGTAGCTTTGTTCATTGTTATAGATGATAATATGCCAGATTCTGAAGATATGGATTATGAAATCACACAGTAGATGACTGCATCACTCTATTTCCACTTGAAAATACCATGATAAACTGGAATAACCATTTGCTCTCACTGTGGGGTTTCCCTTCCCCACCTCCCTTACAAAGCAAGTGGTAAGCAGTCAAAAGGATCTCCTCAGTCCACTGGCTCAGCGATTAGCAGCCCACAGCACTATCTAATCAAACATTTGAACATCATAGTCTCAAAATTTGCACAGGCTGAAGGGCATTTGATACATTTGTTAAACTGTTTGTACCTACAGCTGGCAATTTTTAGCTGTGGATTTACTCTAGAGAACTAGTCCCTAAAAGTGAAGTCACAGGAAATTCGGATGTTGACATTGGCAGGAAGAGCACTCGTTCTAAAGTGGTAATAATAAGGATTATATATATTATTGCTATTTGACCAAGTGTTGTTAGACTGAATTGCCATGTGTCTGTTCCAATGGGAAGCCTTTTTTGCCTCACTTGTAGGCTATAACCTGTTCCCAAGTTGAGGCTCCAGTTATTTATTTTCAGCCCTTTTTGAATCTGTAGCTAATCTAAAAGCAAATATATCCTTTAATTTTGTTTCTGCGTGAGAACAAATTTGGGAAGCTAAATGTTGACCAAATTTCTAACTGCCAAAACTAATAACATTTTAAAACATCGACATAAGGCAAAGGAATAGGAAACCATCAGGACATATCCCTTAACCACGCTGTAAAGGACAGAGGAGAAAGATAAAGTGTTTGAGTTGCAGAAAGCAGATCCAAATGCGTCTCCTCACAGTGTATGGACCCTATCTCTTCATGCAGGAAGAGCAAATAAAAGGGATGTCTGAGGATTACAAGATCTGTGATAGCACGGAAGACATTGCTAAAGGGATGCTCAAGCTGATTAGAATTACTAAAATATCTTTTCATATCTAAATACTTAATGATACTTACACAATTATCTCTGTAACTACTTCATCCACAAAACCATTTGCAAAAACAAGGCCTTATTGTCTACAAATTAAATGTAACCCTGTGCTATATTTCAATAAAATCTCCAGGCAGTTTGAACTCTGCTACACAGATAGTCTGCCCAGCCTTCACCATCTGACATAGTCCTATAGTCCCTAGACTTCCAGTCTCTGTATGGGATTACCACCATCTCATTCTCTGGAAGACGAGTAGAAAGGAAAACACTTTTCTTTCACCATCATGCATACCATTTCCACTAACAAGGGCAGTGTCTTCTTTTGAAGTTTGATTTACAGGTGCTATTGTGCTGACTGCATGTCAGTCTCCAAGGAAACTAGTAGCATATGTATTCTAGAAGCATCCCTAGAAGAAAAGAAGTGTTATTAAAAGTATTCTCAGCATAACCTCTACTATGAGTAGAAGCAGAGTTCAAGGTCTTCTGTTGAATGGTTGAAGGTTGCTGTGTTCAAATAAAAGGCTCCTAAGGAAATAATAGCAGGTCAAGCTGGGGATCTGGCTGTTGTACAGTCTCCAGTTCTGAAAGAGTCAGAAATTGAAAAATAATCTATTTAAAGCTTTAGAGAGGCTTGATATTCTTTTATAATTCAGCCTAATTTTAGATTGGCATCTCCTCTATCTACTCAAGTATTAGCACTTTCTGTAATACATTGCATTTTTACTGCTATTACACTTCTCAGCCCAACCCATATCTGCTTGCACATCTGTATTTTAAAGTTGATGCTCAACCTCTATCTGGATTTTTATATTGTTCATTTAAAAGACTGAACAGAAGCACAGGATACTGCATCTCAACCAGGAGATTGCAGTCCCCTCTGCTCCCAGGAGCCAAGCATGGGTGCCCTGTGGCTGGGACAGGTGTTCTGTGCAGTAGAAAGGCTCTGTTGTTGGAAAAGCCATCACATGAAAGTGTGCATTTCCAGCATTTTCAGAGTATGTGCAATAAGAGCAATGACATACTTGAATATTAAATGAGGAAATAAATTCCCCTTCTTCCCTAAATTCCTCTGCAAGTTCCCAGCTGAATAAGATATGCTTTCCTTTTTTGTCTTCAACATGCAAGGATATTATTTATTTGATCATAGTGGAAGCTTTATCCAGGAAGAGCTGAACTAATCCCAATCTAAAGTTTAAGTTACTAAAGCACTTTGGGAACATGTGAAATCAAAGGTATTACATAATATATGAGATTCTCCTTATTGTTGCTGTAGGACTGACTGTTAGAAACATCGTGGCTCAATACTGAAACTCATTTTCTCTTTTAGTGGCACAGTTCAGTATAACCGAACACAAATAAATGGAACAAAGGACTAAATCAAATGAAGCAAATAAAAAGAGCAAAAGAGCAGTGCCAATAATGTATAGTTTTGTTCCCAGCTTGGATCCAAGTGGACCATGATAATTCCAAGCATTTTCACAAAATAGTTTAATTTCACTTTATGAAGGAGTTTCAGTTTCATAACCTTCTCTGCCCAAGTGTGTACCTAAACAGACATATATAGCTACAACAAAACGTTTGAAGACTGAAGAAGAAAGATTTAGGCATTAACAAAGTTCAAATCTGATACTCAGCAAATTAACAGAACTGTCTGAGAAAAGAAAAAGGTTAAAAAATTTTACAGAGGAAGAACGGTTAAAGTAGTTAAAAAGATTTTGCTTGCTTTCCCGCCCACCCCCACTATTTAAATCAAAAAAATAGCCTGTGATGGAGTTAATTTCTCATTTGCCCCTGTTGTACTGCTTGTCTTTTATATCTCTGCATCCTTAGGATTCAAATAAACAACTTCAGTCATTCTAATAGACAGAGCAAATGAAGCATGGTGTGGTAATATAACAACATAGCCAACCTGTAATTTTCTACCGCAATTTTGATCAAACCCAGAAATGAAACAACTGTAAGCTGGGTAGCATGTAAGAGAACAAGCGTTATATCTGATTTCCGGAAAAAGATTCTTTTACCAAATAACAATCATGCATATGTCTTAACCTGGCTTATATTTTCATCTCAGAACTGGCAGTAGGACAAAACAGTATTGACAAGACATCTTGCCAATACTTGTTCCCAAATCACCTACCCTGTGGGACATCATCTGCAGTTATCATTGCATTATTCTCTCATTATGAAATATGATTTAACACGACATTGTGAAACATGAGAATGTTTTCAAATCCTTATGCTACCCTTTTGCATTTCTTATTGAATTTGTCCTGCATTTGCCATATCAGTAGACCTTTGCTATTTGATGTTAAAACATTTTAGGTAAACACAGATATATTTTCCTATTGATTTCCAAATCCCACATGAAAACCAGATTAAATTTACAAGACTCTACCAAATGTTAACACTTCATGTGATAGTATATGCCCAACAAAATGCCTCCAAAGTAGACAGCAAAGACACTCTGCCAGAGACATAACAGCAGAAAAATAATCAAAACCCTTTTCATCATGATTTGCAGTGACTTTTCTATTTTCCTTGAAAACCATTTTGCAACAGAAGAGACAGCTGATGAGAGTGTGATATTCATATACATAACAGCATCAATGAATAGTATTTTTCTTGATAGAAAACACAAGTCTGTCTTAGCACTAGAAAACACAGGCAGGGAATCTGACGCGCTCATTTAGAGTCATGTCCAAGTGGAGAAAGCATAGAAGATCAGATGTTCATAAGGGCCAAGCTGGTAGCATAGTAAATATATTAATAGAATTTGCATATTCCTCCTCTATCAGAAAGGTGATCAAGCCATCAAATATCAAAGGAATAAAAGAGCAATGTTCAAATTTCACAAACTCAAATTCTAAGATCTCTAGTGACGGACACAAACAGGGAGCAGAAAGTAATTTTCACCACCTGGCAAGGATGCAGATTTCAGTCAATATCAGAAAACCTGCTTGTAACTGTAAGAAATGAAGACATAAAGCACTATGAGTAGCAGTATGCTCATTATAAGGCACTTACCAAAGTGAACAATACAAGTGATCTAGAAAACCCAACAATAGTTAATTTTCAAAGAAACCACAAAAAGGGTATATCAAATTATCCCTGTTAAGACCTATTAATGTTTTAAAATGCTTGATGGTATTATATGAAGAAGCACAAGAGATGAGCTTTCCAAATTGTAGTGATGAAAATATGAGAACAGATTTCTTTTCCTACTATCATGTTGGAAAATAGCCCATGCGATACAATACTAGAGGGATAATTACTGTTCCTTCAGGCATCTGACAACATCATATCTACCAGCCGGCCTTTCTTTCAAGTACAAGAGAAAATTATGTTTGTATTCAAAACTGAAAGATCTGAGAAAAACCCAAATCACTCTGTAGGTGAGTTAACTTCTACTTAAGCCATTTGGTTAATAATTTCAGCCCTTCTCCATGCACTTGGCATTTAAAGGAAAAGAAATTTCTGTTGCAGTTTTGCCGTTAGTTCAAACAACAAAGCCTTAAATGCTTGGCCACGTATTAACATCACACTGATGCTGAAACCCTAACAGCAGAAACACTCTGATTGGATAACTTAATTAAATGCTTAAAAACACTTCTAAAGCTGCCAGTAAAACAAGATATAACACTAAAATAGATTGACCAATGTATCTTGATTAATCTTATAATTTAAATTTTTTTTATTGTGGAATTGAAATGAAGGAAGAAAATAAACTTCACAGCTACAACAGTAATTGTGCACAGCAGTCATAAAACAGGGATTATAAGGTTATGGATAATTCGAGAATAATGTGAAATTACTTCAGGAGTTATGCTAGGCTTGTTTTTTCTGTTTTAGATCTGGCTGTTTAGAGAAGCTTCATACCACATCCTGAGAATGGAGACACACTTATTACTAATATAAAATTCATTCTCCACTCACTAGAATAGAAAGACACGTTCATATGTTGCCTAGATATTGAGTATTTGTTTCCCTTTTTATCTTAATTGTACAACATGTCAAACAATGTCTAATGCTTAAACAAAAGGGAAATAAAAGATAAATCCTAGGAAAACTGGTGTGGTTGGTATGAACATCTGCTGGGTTCTGTATAGATGCTTAGTTTTACTGACACTTCCCACTATAGTAACTCAAAACTGACACATTAATTATTTAGTTTAAGATTTTGATATATTTGAATATATTTGTTTTCCTCATTTTGTGTCTATTTACATAGATTACACATCCTGACCAAAACAATTTGCTAAGTAAGTGATAACACTGGCTTCCAGAAAATAGATGTTAGTGTGCTGAATGTCTTACATTTAGTCTGAAGATTTTCAAAAGTTGTAAGGATGATCATAGGTTCTTATTAATTTTGAAATTAGCTGTTCATGCTCAAAGTAATCACAATTAAAATCATGCCAGTGCCTGCTATGAGTATTACTAAATGGAGTTCCTCCTCTCTGGTTTTGTGACAGTCACATTAGGTGCACTGGGCAGCCTGTACAGCTCCAGAACGTGATTCCTGCCACACCAAGTCAAGTTTCATTCGTTTAAGTAGGATCAGAAGCACTTTTCCATTGGGAAATACACGCTCAGTAAACATTACTCCTTTTGAACCTGTCAAGCCCATGTATGAAATAGCCTTTCTATTTCAGCACAAAATCATTCTATCCAAATAGAACAACTTCTGAGAACCAAACAAACATGTAACACAAATGAAGATCAAACCAGATCTGCTGCTACACTTCCTTTTGTTTCCAACAGGTAACCTTCCCTCTTTCCAGTTGAGCCTAAAGCATCATCCTCGGTGAGAAGAAAATGTCTGATCCTGCCAGCTTCACTGTACCAATTCAGTTGAAGACGACCGGCTTTTCATTTTTTTTACCCATGAACAAATGTTTCAGTGATAAGCAAAGTTAGCAAACACTAGACTGTGAGCAGAGGCACAGAAAATACGTACAGCTCATGAAATACACTTCATCCCACACTTGTGTTGCAATCACTTGCCCGTACCAGCAGGTATAACAAAATCGATTTCCATAGATGAGCAAAGAAAAGAAAGGCTGATATCATCAGCATATAATTTCCACTTGTCAACAGAAACAGGACTGTAATTCACATCTTTGCAATGGGAAACCAACATACTAACCATTTAAGAAGCTGAGCTACTATTCACAAATACTTGAAAAGTAGATTTCCCATAGTTCCCCCCCTACACTGTTTGCATTTCAATAACTTGAAATGGGCTCCTTACACATATATTTTTTACCTCCGTTGGGATTTTCTGTTTACGTGAACATTTAAAAACATTTCATTCATCATTTGAAATCTACTATTTCCTGACAGAAAACATCATAAGACAAAATACAACTCCTATTTGAAAAGTCATAGTAGTTAAATTTACAGGGTTACTATATCTTTGATGTAACATTAAAGCACAATGTTAAGATCTTCAGATTAACTGAGATGAAAGTTTAGATCTCCCCATAAGCTTTTAAAGAAATTAAAAAAGGAGAAACCTAAGCATGTATAATACTTTAGGATTCAAAAAGGTTGCTTCTTCTAGATCATCATTTATAAGTGATCTAAGGTAGACACGTCCCAACTTTTAATTGTATTTCTATTTCAGTATTTTTTATAAAATTATTTCTACTTCATATTTACTATTTATTCATCTTCATTCTTATTGCTTAAATACATTTTACGGTTCCCTTGTTACCTACAAGAAAAAGACAGAAGAATAAAAGCTGTCACTATAAAAACTTCAGTGACCTCTCAATTGACAAACATTCACATCCTCAATTTTACGCCTCATTAATGTTCCAGGAGATGTTAATAGGCACTTCTGATGGGTGCACAGGTACTGTATGGTTAACTTTATTCCCTGACCTACACATGTTTGCAACTGTGGCCCAAGAAACATCTAACAGATTAAGTACAAAAGAGCTTTTGTTCCCAGATCACAAACACCAGTCATGAAAAAAAGGAGTCAGCTCTAATCCTATCCAAGCAACTGGAGCTTTGTGACAAATTTTTTGTAAGGATCTGCAGTATCTTCCCCACTTGTGTGGAGAAGGAAGATTTTTATTCTCTCTCTTTAGAACGAAGTAAGATGCAGTGGTGGTTGAGACAACTGGGTGACACCTGAGAAGTTACCTGAGAAGGGTTAACCTGGGAAGTAGAATAGCTCCAAGGAGATCAGTGGCTGGTGGGCAGGGTGCTCCTCGGGGATTCAGGGGAATGACAAAAGCCACAGAGCACAAGTCTCGCACATGCCAGGTCAGTCCCTCAGCTACTCCCTATGGGCTCGCTGTGGTTCTTTCCCCTCTACAGATTTTATTATGTTGCTAGACATTTAAGAGATAAGCGATGCAATAAATCTTCATGCCAGTGGTGCGCTTCACTAGTTACGAAAAGCTTCAAAAATCTATCCAGAAATCCAATAAATTCAGCTAGAAATATACTAAACTTTTGATGACATGATTTATCCATTTTATTGGTATCAAACACCAAATACTTCATTTTGTTTAATTGCAGGGTATTTAAATTTGGTTTGCATTTGCACTCTGTCATTAAGTCTAACTGGATAATTAGATGGATTGTTTGCAAATAAAGAAACTGAGGCAAAAGGTTTACCTATCAAAGAAGAGCTGTGAAAGTTATTAACACAACTCTTACCTACCGACGTGATGTCATTCCTACAGATTTTCACCTCAAAATATACTCATATATATAGTATAAGAAATGTATTTGAGATACCATATGACTATTTCCTCTCTAGCAACAAATATAAGATACCCTTTCTGCATCACGCATGAAGTACACCTGGCATTTTATTCAAATCAGCACATCATCATCCAAACTGGATGAATCCATCTGTCACTAAAATTTAGGGGTATATTACCAACATCATATAGAAGGAGTTATGCATGCAAATTCCTGCACATCAGAATGATTCAATACCCGTAAGAATACTGAAGTATTAAGAATTACAGTCAATATGTCAGTCTTATGCACCTGATGTTCCACAGACTTCCCAGACATTTTGCTCAAAGCTTGCGAAGTAGGAAAGAAGATACGTTTCACAGAGCAGCCAAACAAATGAAAATCATCACAGAGTGGGTTTTTTCAGCATGAAACTGTAACTGCCATTCCCACATCAAAAACTTGCTAAAGCAGGTAATTAATATAAAGGGTAATAATGTTTATAATAGCAGCTAGAAACCCATCTGTTTTAAGAGATCAGGCTCTTACTGTAGACTGGTCTCTTAAAATGCTTAAAATTTATATTTGGCAACCACCAAAGCACAAGAAAAAAACACCCTACACAGTTACATGTTAAAAAGTATGTACTCATAGTTATTTTTAGACCTAGATGTATGAGAACATACATGAATACATTTTAGTCATCCAACATATCATTCCATTCTGCTAAAAGAGCAAATATTTTTTGCAGGTACCACATAAGACCACATCTTTTTAATAGCTGTGTGCTTTATTTAAGCCCAGGAGGCAGAATAAAGAAGGCAAAAGATCCCACTCCACATTTACAGCATACACTCAAAGATGTCTGTCTTCTACTCGGAGAAATGTGTCTCCCTGTGATGGTATTGATATAGAGATGGAGAACTTTGGTGTGAATAAAAGGAGGCATACACTGGGGGAATGTGGCATTTTCCAAATGCATATAAATAGGTAGGCAGGAAAGATGACTGCAGTAAAGAAGTAGTAAGGAATAAGTAAATATATGGGGAGGGACTCTTTATCAGGGAGTGTAGTGATAGGACACGGGGCAACGGTTTCAAACTCAAAGAGGGTAGATTTAGACTGGGTATCAGGAAGAAATTCGTTACTGTGAGGGTGGTGAGACACTGGAACAGGTTGCCCAGGGAAGCTGTGGATGCCCCATCCCTGGAAGTGTTCAAGGCCAGGCTGGATGGGGCTTTGAGCAGCCTGGTCTAGTGGGAGGTGTCCCTGCCCATGGCAGGGGGTTGGAACTAGATGATCTCCAGAGGTCCCTTCCAACTCGAACCATTCTGTGATTATTGTTAAATATTTTGGGCCTGACCTCTTTTTAGCAAAAGGTAATAGAAGCCTTTTAACAGGTGACCTAAGCAAAGTAGTACTGTCCAAAGCATACTTTTCTTTTTCTGTTTTTGATGATATCTGTTGTCTCTGACAACCGGATACAGGCCTTGGCTGCCAAAACACAAGCATCTAGCATCATTTTGGATGCTGTAGATTAGATTTCCTGCCTCCCGCCCGCTCCCCAGAGGGGCACAGCATCACCTGTGTGCTGTGTTGTATTTGCCAGCCCTCTGCAGGTAACCTGGATACCAAAGGTATCTAACAAGGTACTAGCCCTGAGGTTTAGGCTAGATGGGTGATGGATGGGTGATTTGTGGAAACTAGCCCATGCTGTCATGGGGGGATGCCTTGTATCTCACTGCCAAACAGGAAGCCACAGCTGGCAGAGCTGGGAGCGCAGCCTGACCCCAGCCTCCAGGTGACCCGGGAAGTGCAGCTCCGTGGAAAGGCTGCCAGTTCTGCCACTCTGTTCCTCCATAGCTTGCTTTGTAATTGGTCACATGAAATAACACATTTTGTTTAAAGCTTTGTTTTAAAAAGACTAAATAAGCCTTTTTCATTGAAAATTACTGAAAACAAGGGCCTAGGAAGCTTGCTTAAATTGAATAGCCAAAGATGGCTGACAGTGTCCAAGAAATAACTTTCTGCAGGCTATAATCTTCATTTGGATTACAATTGGTGTAAACCTCTCCACATTTCTGTACACTTTTGAAATTAGGTTGTTACAAATTTCAGTAAAATATGAGTTGGTGAATAAGAGCAGGGCTATTTGTTTCTTCCTCAGCACGTCTTAGTCACTGACTGCGAGGTTTTGGGTTTTAAGCTTTAGCACATTAAGCATCAGTATGATATGGCTTCTAGTTCCCTGCCAAAGTATATTCCCTGCTTCCCAGAAAATCATTAGATGCCATTGTATCTTGTTCTATTATTCTAGGATTTTGCTGTCAACTGGGTAGAAAAAAGGAAATGAAAAAGCTCAGAGCCACCTATTGTTTCTCTAATTTCCATCAGCTGATCCCTGATACCAAATACTTCTGACGGAATGAATCAGAGATCTGCAGAGCAGGTACGTTTTCAAAATTTAGGTGCAGGTTTTAATACTTGTAATGAAACGCATAACTTCTGCTCCACTGCAATAAACACTTAATGGATAGTTACTTTCTAAGGCTCCTGTTGTTAGGGATGATTACAACATAAGGATTAAAATATAAATGGTATGGACTGGCAGACTAAGGACACAGTTTTTTAAAAAGCTCTAATAGTCCCTCAGCAGGTCCATGTCTTACAATGAAGGACAAATTCAGAGAAAAAATAGGTGTAAAAGACATAGCGGTATGGCTTTCTATATATATACTGGCTATCTAGCCTGTTGCCCTTTATGCCACATGCTTCAAAATCAAATCAAGCCCCTGCTTTGATCACAAGCCCCAGCAGGTTTGTGACACAGCCTTCAAGTCCCCTAATGCTGATTCATTGTGAATGTGCTCCATTTGCTGCCTGGATGTATCCTTAAACAGAGAGTAAGGGATGAGATCCCGTGGGCCTACCTTATGCTAGGCTGTATTTTACTCTAAAAGTAATCCCACCAAAATCAGAGCAATATGCATGAGATTAAGAGTGTCAGCTATGAGAGATGGAAACCTGACAAGGAGAAGACAAGGCATCAGCACTACAGCAGAGACACCCACAGCATGCTAGCCCAAATTTAGTCCACATACAGGTCCTTTATAAAGTTCTGGAAGATGTTAGTATTTCATTAACAAGTCATTAAAAGTTTTTGCTAGCGCTTTTAGAAGTGTAATGAGCAGCTAAAACAAATTTACCCAATGAGCAATAAAACCAAACTGTAGGGATATATAGGAAAAATTTTTAAAGACAAAGGTTAATAAGCAAGGATTCAGTCACTACTTATACTAAGACTAGAATTGAAATGAAAAAAATTAAAATTAAGATTTTAAAACTATTTCTGAATACACAAATAAAACGTCTGATACGTGGATTTTAGCAGCACTGAGAATTATGCTTTTGGCATGTAAGGAAGGCAAAGAAGAGAATTTTGGAAAAGGGATGAAAGGTAGCCATGCACATCAAAGAGTGTATGACCTGTGATTAAAAGAAGCTTTAAAGCTAGCAGACAAATGTGACTGGTTAGGGTAATCATAGATCAAACTTTTCTTACACCTGCACTTTTATAAAGACTTTCTACAGCACAGCAATGTCATCTTAAAACCTCATGTTTCATGTCCTGAGCTCCCTGCTGTAAAGCCCTAAGAAGAACTTTAATGATGAGCAGTCATTCAAAAGAAAGAATAAAATACATATTTTACAGCCTCCATAGTCATTGTGCTATAGTTTTTCTCACTACAAACTGGAAAATATAAATATCAACCAAAATATACCAAAAGTCAGATAAAAGGTGCCTGCTCAGGCAGAAAGACAAAGAGCACATCAGTATTAGACATTATTAAAAAGATAATTTTATATTTATATTACATTATAAATGGCACACTCTGTAGCAAACACAATCATTTTTGTGTTTCTTTGCCATCTCCTGTCTCCTGACACACTGCGTTTTTCCAGACTATTCAGTTCCATGAAGCAAGGAATGATCTGCGTTATACATGTGTGCGCAATGGATTCCTTCTATTTTTTCAATAACACACACAGAGAGTTCGGTCCACAGTCTGTACCACACGCGCTTGACCATGAACTTCACAGGATCACTCAACAGTTACAGATGAGCAGGCATGGACTGGATGAGCAGGTGTGAGACAGATGGATTATGCCCATACTACTATTTTAATAACAAAAGACTAGTGATTTCTTCCCACGACAAGAAATTAGTCTGTTATTATGTCATTTTGTTTTTAACAGAGCTCTCTGAATATTCATTGCAAGAGGCATTTTTTCAAAAAAAATTTCAACTACACATTTTTTTAGTCAAAGACAGGGAGTTAGCATTGTTTCGTATACTATACATTTTTGTATGCACGACTGATCATCTGGATTTTATAACCGATTTTGTCGCATCAGTGTAAGACAGAGGCAACGGCTAATGATGTCATTAGTGAATTAAATCTCTCTGGAGAAAATGGTCATTGCAGTCTGCAAAGCATGAGGCTTAAATAAAGCCTTAAGCAGTGTGAGATATTTGAAAGGTCTTTTTATTCTCCTCTGTGCATGAAATTTATCTGGTTCTAAACACAGACTCTAAATCTGGAAGAAACTGGATGCATACCTGAGGAATCAGAAAAGACCAGCTACAACCAGATGCACTTGTACAGGCTGGCAGCGCCCCCTTGAAGTCAAGAGAGTTTAGCCCTTACATGATACGTTTCCGATATTTAGCCAAATGATTCTCTCAGCACACCGTCAAAGGAGCCGTGCACAAGACTATCGCCCCTGCAGCGCCTGTTGTTTGATCCTCTTTTGGCTTATCAAGTCTGCCAGAATGCCAGAGCTTCAGATAAGAGATTCTGGAGACCTCAGAAGTATTTTCTCCTTCTTTGCACAACAGCAAATGCCTTCTATTTACGGCCAGAATTCCCTCATTTCCATTTCATGCTACCCCATTGTTCATAAACCACTTTCCACAAACAGCATATAGTAGGGTGTGTGGACAGTGTTTTTCCATTCTTTCTTTCAATCTCATTGTAACAGTGACCTGTGACAAAAATTATAGGAAAAGTGATAAATAATATGGCTTTGTTTGTGGTTCTCATAGTACTTTAAGACAAAAATTAAAAATATTGTTCTAAAGATTAAAAATCGTAAACATCTGATGAAGTTATTTTACCAAGGGAGGTAAAAGTTTCAAAGCTCCTCTCCTTTTATGCCCTTGGGTAAAAGTTGGTACTTGGAAATTACATGTTTGAAGATTATTTTTTAATAATTTCCTTTCAACATGTGACAGCATTATCTTTAACAAGTAGTCCCAACAGTTTTGCCGCTTTTCCCTTCTGCTTATAACTTTTTTCCTTTTTTTCCTTTTTTTTCCTTTTTTTTTTCACAAGTCTCTTTTTCCTTTCCTGTCCTTCAGATAGTATTTTCCCTCTGTCAATTGCATTTCCATCCAATGAAAATGTTAAAAATCAAGTTTAGATTTGAGGCCCTTGACAGCAAAAAAAATTTCCATCATAGGAAACCTTGCAATGTAGAATAAGATAATAAAACTTGATTCATCCGTTCTTATTCTCTCCAAATTCTATAAGCTAGGCTGAAGCATGACGTGAATTAAAGTGGAACAATTAAGTCCTCCTATTCAAACCCCCAAAGGACAGACACCAGCTCTATTGCAGTAACATCTGCAGATTGATAGTACAATAATATTTCCTACCAAAAAAATTCCCATCTCTTAGTATCGCAAGGAAGAGTCGTTTGCCAGCTCACCAGACCTAGACTCGTAATGCCATTTCACTACTGGCTGATGTACAGTCATTTAGCATAGGAAGTGGAACAGACCTACCGCAAGCCTCAAACCCGTCGTATGTCTTGTGTCTCCTTTCAGCTGTACAATTTGATCCATCAGTTCAAATTTAAAATCTGCAGACTGCTTTCAGTACAATACTCAAGAAACTAAAGACAAAATATAAAAAACATCATCTAACACCACACCAGATCTAGTTGGACTATAACTCTACTTAGTAGAGATCTGCCAATTTTCAAAATACATTGTTTTGAGATGGTGGAAGAACGACAGCAGAACTGGCAATAGTACTACAAAGTAGTGCTGTCACCCCTGCCTAGCTGCACTTCAAAGCATCCACAGAATCCAAGACGAACAGCACTCCAGCTGACCTCGTGATTCCCCTCTAAACACACTTCACACAGTTTTGAAAAACACATTAAGTTTTCTAAACCACAAGATTTTAGAATTTTACCAATTTGGCTAAACATTACGCAAACACCGTATGCTTACAATATGATATGTTGATAGGAGGTTAATCTCTACTGAGGAGTATATATTTAGTTGTATACACACATACACAATTACAGAATACGTAATCCAAGCACTAAATTACGTTGCATACTGAATAGGGAGACTAATTGTTCCTGTACACCTGCTCCATATAGTAAGAAGCTTTCATTCCGTGCTAGAGAAAAACGTAAAGGGAAAAAATGAAGTCACAACAGACAGTTCTACTGAAAATATTCAGTGAAAAAAAATATTAAAAAAAAAAAAATTGATTGCAATGTTTCAGGTGTAGTGAAATTAGCTCTAACAGGAGCCAACACCCAAAAAACCCATCTCAGGACATTTTGGTATCTTTGCTACACTATAATATGTAAATAAATAAATAAATGTAAAAACTGTAGAAATTGTATATGCATATCCTGTCAGCCTTTCAGTGTAGCCCTCCGTAGCTACCCTAGTAGGCAAATATTACTTTCTAAAGAGCAGGCTGCCATCTCGCTTTCACCCGCTTTATCAGAATGGAGCAAAGAGGAGGGAATGGGGAAGAGGAGTCATTTGAAAAGACTGCCCTGGGGCTCTCGAGCACAAGGATGTGTCCCCTACCTACTCTCTTGCAGGCGCAGAAGGCTGGTCCTTCTGTTCATTTCTGTCCACTGTAGCACAGAGGATGTACCTTAATCTCCATTAGAAATTCTCACCTATCCGCAAGCAAAAGAAAGTGGTTGCCTTCATAGAAGTCCCCCAAAACTGCAACGGTAAAGTCAGCAGATGTGAGACAGCAAGCAGTACACAGGCAGATGAAAATTTGGTGCTAGGAACATAGCAAGATTTATTACTTATTGGCAACTTTCCCCTTGCAGGTAATGTTTATTTTTAGTCTGTTTTGAGACAATAAAAAAGGACATTTGGTGTCTTGGAATATTAAATGTCATGTACAGGCAGAAAGATGAATTCTGGCTAAAAATTA
Source organism: Alca torda (assembly GCA_008658365.1). Classification (NCBI taxonomy): domain Eukaryota; kingdom Metazoa; phylum Chordata; class Aves; order Charadriiformes; family Alcidae; genus Alca; species Alca torda. The sequence continues at coordinate 12,133,503 of CM018087.1, read as the reverse complement.
GCACTAGGCTACTTAATTGATAGCTAGTGATTGCTCTCGGTCTGCATACCTATGGAAAAATAGGCAGGCAGGGACAAAAAATTCCTCCTTGTCCCTGACCTCCCACTTTTTCATGTTTTTCACAGGTTTTTTCCTTTCCTCTCTAACCGTGCTTTTCTTTCATGACTCTTTCTAAGTGGAAGGTAAACTAAGGAATGTTTGAGTTCGCTGTTTGAATCCACTTTGTTAAATTTACTTGGAAATCAGGCAAAACAAGTTTGACCCACTTTAGTCACTGCTGTTGGACTATTATTTCAGAGTGGACAAGCACAAGAACAAAGAATATTTACTTAAAATGAAGTAGTCACTTTACAGTTTTCTCATTCTGGCCATAAGGGGTGTTTATAGCTGGGTAGGACAATAACCATTTAATGGAAAAATAAACAAAAAAATGACCATTCTATTCATTTCTGAGAAGCGGTATCTAGCAAGCTGCCACCAAGAATACTTGTCTGCCAAGAAATACCCGCCTCCTTTCTGACACGAAGATCACATTCCCTCTGCTTTCAGCTGGAGTCAGCTTTCGTTCCAGCCACAAGTCATGCATCCAGCTCCAATATAGGACTGCTCTCCCTGAGGAAAATGCTCATGCAATTAACCTGCATTTCCCCTTGTTACGCCTTCCCAGGTGCCCTGAACAGATATACAAGCCCCTTTGCCAGTCTGGGACATCCAGTGAAGTAAAGCCATTCAGGTGAGAATCTTAGCATTAGGGCGCTGAACACATGGCAGCAGTGGGAATAATTCAGTTACCATCACTATGTAGGATGCCCAAAATTTCATCAGTGAACAAGCATGCAAATGACAGTAAGCAGACAGGGGAAGCCAGGTGTGCAGTCTGGGCTGAGCCCCCAGACAGTGCCGGGGAGGGGATTTAGGGCTCCTCCTCAGGTTAACTTAAGCCCCCAAACAAAACCTGGGCCCTACTGATGCCAAACTCAGACCCCTGTGTGTGCACTGCGTACAGCCCCCTGTGTCAGGCTGCTGTTCTCTGACAGAGAAAAGATAATGAAGCTACAGGTTAATAACTTGGGGGTCATTTAGTGTTTCTGTAGTAGCTGGAATGTATCAGGAAAACTTTTGAAGTAGCACCCTCCCTGCTCTGCTGGCTCCCAGGGCGACAGCCCGGAAGGATTACGCTCAGTGATTTTAGGTCTTTGTTATCCAGCAAATGGAAAGGATGGAAATTAAAGCTGCACTCCAATTAGATATAAAAGTAATTCAGATTTATTAAATTATTGCAGACCACACACTTCTTGTGAAACTACTTCTGAAGAGTGTGTCTTACTAAACCTCTTAAAATATATTGACTTTGCCAGCCTTAGCCCGCATGGCAGCTCTTCCATTCAGTAACCAAACTGTTTCATGTAGAGATTAACCCAGTGATCCCACACTTGAAAGGGAATGCTGCAGGACTTCATTCATATTCTAGCACCAGCATTCTGTTGGGAAAGGCTAATTAGTCCACACTAACCGCAAAGTGATGAAACCTGAAGCCTGAAGGAAATGCTGAAAGATGGCTCTGCTAAGGTGCTTCAGCCAAAATAGTAAATTTTATATATGTGCTATGACTAACTGTTATGTTATCCTATAGGATCAACAAAACTATGGAAAACAGATGACTAAGTCATTAGCTGGATATTATATTCATAAGTGGCTGCTAAATGCGCAGCTTTGTGTGTTGTTGCGCAGCACGGTGTTATTGATATAATGTTGATCTCTGTGTAAGACACAACAGTCCGCAACAGCTAGAAAGGATTTTTATATGGTAAATGAAATCGATGAAGAAATTTTTTCTTTACTTTATCCTTGAAAGCCAAAAGATTCTTTCAAAAATTTCTAAATACAGTCCTCATAGAAGCTTCTATTTTTGATTTACAACTTTCCAAAGAAGTATGTAAGTTCTGACTGAATATAACTGTAAATTTGCTCTTTGAACCCACATAACAGTGAATAACTGTTGTAACTACTCATATAGTGTTTGTGAAATACAATTTAAAATACATGCACACATTCTTAAAATTGCTAATATCACAGATTTGGGCCACAAACTTGGAGAGAATTACAAAGGTACCTAATTTTGCATAAATGAGAAACCTCAGCAAATGAGAATTCCACCTGAAAAGTAAATTATTCTTAATTTGGGGACCTAAAGCAACACAAAATGTCTACCTTATTAGAAAATATTTTAGAAAATTGATTCTGACTGCCTTTATTTACCATTTTTTTGTCCTTGATAGTAATTTTAAGACTTAAATAATCTTTGCTAACATGATGTCAAGGCTTGAATGAGACTCTCAGTGTTGAAATAAGAGCTTTTAGTTTTCTGCCCTGCCAACCAGAATAGATTGCAGCCTAGAATTTCCCTATACCACATTTCGTCCTTGCTAGCATAATGCAGTTGTATTCAGACTATCTGCTTTAAACAACCAGTTTATGTGCTGTTTGAAGCATTGTCAGGGAGCCTAATTTCCCAAAATACTACTGTAAAGAGAGATTTCTCCAGGATACAGTTTGGAGTGCCAAGGGCCAGATACTGAAGTGAGACAGTGAGAGTACCCCTAGGTGGTAAATACCCAAGGAACTTGAGGCACTCACTAGCAAAGGTCTTATTAAACTGCATTTCTGAAAGTCAGACTCCTAACTGTCCATAGTAGGAAGAGATTTTAGGAGGCTATAGCTCATGGGCAGGCACTGGAATGGCACCTGTCCTGAATAGTCTCCATTTGGGGCTCATGAATGGATAGGAAAACAACTTCAAATGTTTTCCTGCATTGAAAAAGAGAATCTGCAATTTTATTCTGCAGTGGCTAATCAAATATTTGAGTATAGTTCATTCGAATTAAGCAATACCCTGTTTCTCCAAGGAGAACCAGGACAAACGTGCTTACACCCTTTACTTCTTGTCAAGAGCTACTGCAAATAACTGTCAGAACCTGTGCCACAGAGCCGACTTGCAGGAGGCACCTTGGTAGAATCCCAAAGATTAGAATCCCCTAGATTAAAATCCCAGGGGTTTTAAAATTCCTATTAAATTACGTGTAGCTTTCCAATGAGTGACAAATATTTGTCAGAAAAATAGGCTACCTAAAACTCATCTCACCTCTCTCTCACATTTGCTTCCCTGTTCGGGAGAGTTTTAGTTTAAGATCAGTCTGAAAATGAAATTCTGCGTAAAACTCAGAAGATGAGAACGAATGTGACTGAAGCCAGAAAGACTGTTTGCCAAATCAGTGATTTTCACACAGCTCTGAACAAGTGCATGCAGCTTGTCCAGTGGCACATATAGTTGTCTTTACTTGAGTGGAAATCATTTGACTGGCTGAAATAACAGTACAAACCAGATGAAACAGCTTTCTGTGAATAATTTCGATTTAGGCATTCTTGCTTTCACCAGGTCAGACTGCAGAGATTGTTCCAGCTCATTCTTGCATTTAAAAAACTAGTACAAATGATTACAGGCAGCAGTTAAGTTATTGGATTGGAAGAACTGTATAGGGTCCAAAAATACAAAGGGACGATGAGGTGAGGAGCAGCAACATGAAATGGGAACTGGTATTCCAAGTACCAAAGAAAACAGCACTTGGGAAATGACACTGTGTACTTGCTATAAACCTAACAAGATTTGACTCTACACTGGAAAATAGTTAAGATTCTGGCATTCTTCTAGTTAATTAAAGCAAGGCTAGGAAGCTGAAGCTGCTGACAAGGTTGCAGAAAAAGAGCTCATCAAAATCTTGTCTATAGAATGTCCCAGCTCAGCCTGTCTAAGTTCATAACGTGCAAGTTCATTGTATGATATTCAATAAGGCTAAGTGCTGGGTCCTGCACCTGAGTCACAACAACCCCATGCAACATTACAGGTCTGAGAAGAGCCGCGGGAAAGCTGCTTGGCAGAAAAGGACCTGGGGGTTTTGGCCAGCAGCCAACTGAATATGAGCCATCAGTGTACCCAGGTGGCCAAGAAGGTCAATAGCATCCTGGCTTGTATCAGAAATAGTGTGGCTGGCAGGGAAGTCATCATCCCCCTGTACTCGGCACTGGTGAGGCCACACCTCAAATACTGTGTCCAGTTTTAGGCCCCTCGCTACAAGAAAGACATTGAGGGGCTGGAGCGTGTCCAGAGAAGGGCAACGAAGCTGGTGAGGGGTCTGGAGCACAAGTCTTACAAGGAGCAGCTGAGGGAGCTGGGGGTGTTCAGTCTGGAGAAAAGGAGACTGAGGGGAGACCTTATCGCTCTCTACAACTACCTGAAAGGAGGCTGTAGCTGGGCGGCGGTTGGTCTCTTCTCCCAAGTAACAAGCAATAGGACGAGAGGAAATGCCTTCAAGTTATGCCAGAGGAGGTTTAGGTTGGATATGAGGAAAAATGTCTTCACAGAAAGGGTTGTCAAGCATTGGAACAGGCTGCCCAAGGAAGCGGTTGAGTCACCATCACTGGAGGTGTGCAGATGCGGCACTTAAGGACACAATTTAATGGTAACTTGGCAGTGTTAGGTTAACGGTTGGACTTGATGATCTTAAAGGTCTTTTCCAATATAAACAATTCTATGATTCTATAAAATTAGGGAATAATAAATAAATACCTTGATAAATAGATAATTGCCTCTTTCCTGTTCTGAGACAGTGAATGTAGCCCTCAGCTACGCTGTCTTTAAAACAGCATTTAAATAATTTTTCTAGAACCTCTGAAAATAAACAAATACTATTTATCTCTTCTCCAAAGCAGGAAATTGAAGTAATGAGATTAATTTTTTTTTCAAAGCTACAATTCAAGTCATTTGCAAATAGGATTAGGTCTCAAGATCCTAGACCAGCCCACTACACTATATGAACTCTTTGTTAAGCTTTGAGGAATACTTTCTTAAAATTAAAATTAAAAAAATAACTTCACTTCGACTGAATCTGTGTATTGGAATGTAAATGCAGTAGTAAGAACAATCAATACATCTTACTGATTAGGAAAGGATTATATGTTGATAAAAAATTCTGATTAGATGGCTGCATGCACTGTGGACCAAAGAAATGTTTCATGAAAATGAGGGTGCAGGGGCAGGCATACAGATTATTCTCCATAGAATCAAATGCAGCATTTGGTTTCACTGGCGCAGGCTGTGATTCTGCGAGTAACCTTAAAACAGTACAAAGATGTTTCTTCCCTTACAATTCTTCTTGATCATCAGTTCTGATTCACTGTAATCCAGAAATTAATATTAGTTACAGGGAGAAAGTGAGAGGAAGAGAGAGATGCTTATCAGGGTGTTCTGAGGCTTAATTAATATTTACAAAGCTCTTTGAGCTTCTCTGATGAAAGAAACCATAGAGGGCAAACTGTTATTTTTTTATTCTTCTTATTACTATTATTAATTAGTTTTCCATTGAATTCATTGTGTCAGTGTATGAATCGTTGAACCCACATGCTTTATCAATTGTTGTACTGTGCTCTTTACAAGTGCTCTTTACAGGCTGCATTGTGGTGATGGAGAATACAGGAGGAAATAAAACAGAACAAATAAATCTACTTACAAGTTATAGACACAAGTTTGAAGCCAGCATTTTATCCACTGATCTGGAAAAAAATGTTGCCATAGCAATGATTACATCTTATTGTACTGAATACTTTCTTAGATACTGATATAACTGTCCCTTTAAACACGGAGCTTCTGTATGCTTCACCATAGTTTACCAAAAAAAAATAATGTTTCTTTTTGAGGTTTACTTATGTATTACAATTTTTAATCCATAGCCTCCCCATGAAACACTCCCATGGCCAAGCATGATTAGCTGCTGCTTGTTGGGTGCTCCAGCTGCACAACTTCAAGCTGTGGTCAGAGGAACGCCAAAAGCGGCACTGCACGCAGCACGGCCCAGCACCACCCCTTCCCACCCCTCTGCCCATTCACACCGGGATTGTGAACCACTTACTGTCCCTGCCTGCAAAGTGGGTATCTGCCTTACTTTCAAAAGGGGGTCTATGGAAGCGATACAAATTTTTACTGCTAATCACCACCTAAACCCACATGAATAAAATGAATTTGTGAGAAAGAGATCCAGAGCTAGAATTCATCTCCAATTCAGTCAGCTTTGGCTTCGTATTTAAATGCTAGGGTTACTTGTATGCCCACATGCCTCATTTGTAACATCTTTCCACACCCCCCATCTTTTCTTTAAAGACAGAAATATTAATTAAAAATATTCATTTAAAAAGTCATCCCGCATTATTTCTCTTCTCCATTCAAAATATAAACCAACCTCACCACATCTAAGCTCATTTTGAAGTCTATGGGTTATAAATATTTTTAGCTCATTTATTTGATGTACTTGCTTTTACTTCAAATAGGAAATTTGAAATTCCTATGATTCTCTATCATTGCAGAAGAACATCCAAGCGTTTCTTGATGCATCTGTTACTGTTTTCTAATGCTGGAGAAGTTAAAGTGCTGATTGTTAGCTCATGTAAATCAACATAGTTCCAGTGAAAGTCCATCTTCCACCACCTAAGAGTCAGGTTTACAGATTTTTCAACTATGCGTGATTCACCAGCAAGAAAAAGCTTCTACCTACCATGCACAAGGCATATTCAAAAGCTGAGTTCCCATTTAGAAAAACCATGGTTACATATATCAGGAAATGTGCATTGATTTATTTCCTCAGTCAAGGATACCGAAGAGCACAGACTCTAAGGAAGAAAGCTGCTTTTTTCAAGGGTCACCACAGCAGCCTCTCTTCTGCCAATCATCCGCTTCTCTCTGTCCCTACTCCTGCAGTCCTTCCTTTATACAAGACACTTATCCTGCTAGACACTAAGCTTGCCTCCATCGCACAGATTTGTTTACAGCTCACACTTCCCCCCCCCATATATGCCAGAAACAAACTGCATTGTTTCCCTCTTTGTAAGGACGTCATTTAGCTTTCACACAGCCTTTAAAAAGGTTATACTCCCATTAAGAATAAGTATGTTTTGCCACCAACAGATTTGGCCGCTGGAACATACTCATTTTTTTAATTTAATGCTGTTTTAAAAAAGGAAGGGAGAGCTAAAATCATTATTATGAAAATTAGACTAGCATTTGGAAGGAAAAGACAAGCTCTTTCACAGCAAACAAAGAGATTTGTAATAACACATCCCAGTAGTCAGCCAAGTGCTTTGATTTTTGTTAAGCAGTCATTTTCTTTTATTTATAAATTTGGGATGATAATGAAAGATGGCAATTGAGTAGGTTACATTTTTAAGAAGAGCTGGCAAGAGGGATGGCAGTGAGAGCAGTGGAAGCTACTATGTGAAATGAATAAACACTGTGGAGAATATATAGCATCTTTTATGCTTCGGAATTTTGCATAAAACTTGGAAACTAAAGGAACATTTGTAATTGCAGGCTGGAGAGGTGCATGATGATCTCCAAGCTAGTCTGTCCACAAGAGCTCAAGTACAGAGTCGTGTAGAGATATTAGCTGATGTCCTGCAGGTAACTGCTTTCTTTAATGAAATGTGGCACCCGACTTAGTGGTGTGCCTTTCAGTGGGCTGGTTAGCTTAGACAGCGATGTGCTGCGATGCAGCTCACACATTCAAGAACACACTTACCTCAGAAATGCTTGCAAGGACCTGCATTGCGTTATAGACATGGTAAGAGGCTTAAAGCTGTTATGTGCCCTGTTCACACTGATTTCGTATCTCACTTTGGCTTCCTTGATTATCAAGGAAAATCCATTAGGACAAATCTCATTTGCTTCTTTCCACTGACTACCAAAGGTGCTAAATCATTCTATAAAATACTTCTCAGTTTTATTACGTAGCATATTTTATGACTGCAATAATTGCAAGATTTAGTTCTTAAATCTTCAACACATCATCTCAATGAATTTACTCTATTATATACATTGGGGGACTAAACTGCTTTTGTATCAAAAAAACCTGAAAGGTATCTAAATAGACCTGAAATATCAAATCTCATTACATAATTAGAGATAATATAAGAATAGCTACATCATCCAAGAGATACATCCCATTAGAACGTTTACATTCTCTAAATGAAGGATAAGACCAAACATATGTCTTAATTAACCTTTTGATCATGTCTTTATAGGTCTTATTGCTTTGAAGACCAACACTGATATTTCTAACTATTGGAAACCTGGGCAACTAAGGTTATTGAGGCTGCTGGTGCTTTTAATCCCTGAGAGATGGATGATGCAATCCTCAAAGATCCTTATCAAATGGAAATGGAAATCATGTACACAGAATTTAAAGAAATTTTTTTCGGGCTCCTGTCCAAGTAATGTTCTTTTTCTTCAGCCTGCTTCTCAAACCCTGTAGCTCTTCTTAGCAACGCTAATGATATCATCTGACCTTTCCCTCTATTCTCACTCTCTGAGGGTATGCTCATATTTGGAACTGAATATACTGTTGAACTGGATCTGATATTTAATTCTGAAATATTTGTCTTAAGACACAAATCTGCACTGACTGGCCCAAAATGGATGACCATGTCTCACTAGGGTGGCTTATGTATAAAAAGTACCGAAATCTGCTGAAAACACACAGCCAGGAGGTCAATTACTCGAACAAGTAATATTGTACTTCATGTCCATGTACTTCACATCCATGCTTTGTCAGAGACATCAAGCGCATGCCTAGCTTTATGTACAGGAATAATATTCAGTGTGATGAAATTTCCTAGTGCTTAATTGTTTTGCTGAAACTTTTGCAAGCTTAGAGCTTGATATTCCCAGTGATGCAACAAGCTGACAGGAGCCACCCCTCAGGATTAGGCCAGTTGCCTGCACAGTCTGTCCTGGCTTGGAAGGTGGTCCATGAATAATGGCAGAGGAAAATATTAAGAACTGAGCAGACCTAGAGGTTACTTCCCTAGCGTGTTTCCCCAGCTTCCAAATTCGCATCTCAGAGGCTGCCTCAGGCAGAAGTGATACCTCTACATTTAAGAACTAGCTGAGTTTCTGTATCTATTACAGCATATTGTATTTTGTGTCTTGTTGCTGTTTGCTATATTACTATTCAAATTACTGTAAGGTTTTCTTTCATACTGTTGTCTCAGATACTGCCACTTCTGCAATTACTCACAAAATACTCAGATGGCATAAGTATAAACATTTCATTCTCCCCCACTGATTCCTGCATTTTTAAATGCTTTTAAACAAATCTGAGCTGGGTAATAAAAGCAAGCACAAAAGAAAATGAAATAACAACCTAATTGTGCAAACTTAAAGCCCCCTGAATGTATTTTTTTCTACTTTCAAAGAAGAATTTATACCACTTCCATATTTAGACACTCAGAAATCCCAGTTTACTTTCACTGCTGTGTGAATTTTGTTAGTTATTTGTATTACACCAAATATTGGCTAGCTTGGCCAAATGGAGGGTTTTTTTCACTGCCTTTGTTTAATTCGAGTAATTAAAATGCATATTTCCCCCCTCCCCCCATCTCTCTAACGTAATCTCTCTAACTGAATAACAGCTTTCCTGATATTCTGTAGAAAAAATAACCTCATGGGAATGACATTCTCTAAAGTAGGTTTTATGTTGACAGATTTACTCTTATTTCATTAGGTTTCTAAACACATTATTCCTTTAAAGATGCTGAGCATATCGTTACATACGCCATTTACCTTTATTGTTATGGACATTTTAGGACTACTGAAGTATTAAAAATACTAGATCTTAAGTTTTATGCCCTGTAAGTCTAAAGATAAAGAAATAAGCTGAATGAATGTGTGTATATACATCTACCTCTCTGCATACTATATAAGACATGTACTGCAGCATGAGGTGGTATAAAGATTTTATCAGCGCAAATTTAGAGCAACCTCGTTACTTCTGAGTGGTGAAGCCCAAAAATGAATTATGTCTGTCACACTATGATGACCTATACAATGCCAGTAAAGAGTGCTATAGGAAAGTTCTGCAGACTTGAATAAACTTGATTAATACTGATTTCTTGATAACCTTTTGAACTTGAAGCTGATGACTTGAAGTCACAAAAATAACAATAAATTTTATATATCCAATTTAGATGGGCAGATGTCCATCTACATTGCAGTCTGACTTCTTTATTTTTTTTAATAACATTTTTATGCATGAGTTAAATGTTATTTCTCTAACAGTGGCATCTTACTAAAAACAGGTAAGTATATCTTACGTCTAGGTCAGCAAAATTCCCCAGTACTCTTGCAAAGCAGATGTATGAGCCTTGCATAACTCTGTCTGTATGTTGACCACCAAGGACAATTTCAATGTTTGCAACAGAATTTTGAAAAAAATCAGTAGAAACTTGATTTTTAGGATGCTTTTGGCTGTAGGATATGCTTTCTACCAACCAGACCTAACTGGACAGCAAGGTTCTGAATTATTATCTGTGCAAGCTCTTAAAATGGGACATCAAAATTCCCTAAAAATTTAATCTGTACTGAGCAACTTCTTTCCTTTAATAAACATACCGAACTATAATTTCTTCATCTTTTTGCTTAGCACAAAAAAAATTTACGATGTTGGTAAGGAGCTGCTATATAACAATACAGGAGAAATAAGGCTTTTAAACCTCTTACAGAGAGAACCTTACATGAATAAGAAATGTAAAATATTTAGATTACATTCGTAGTCTAGCTTGTTAAAAACAGATCAGAGGTTTTCCCTGATTCAGAGCAAAGCACGTAATAAAAATAGATGCTGACACTTTTCACTTACCTAGCAATACAATTTACCTCTCCAAACCCTTCAAGCTATTTTTATTATTAACAGACTACCTCAACGTTACTGCAGCTGTACAGGTGGTGTATGAATTTTTTGTTATTTTTTTTTATCTTTGGCTTCAGATGCAGAGCTAATATTAAACTATTTCTTATTTAAAAGATAAGACCAAAATATAGAAATTGAAGATGAATCTGAATTTCTCTCTGTTCCCAGATTTTATGACTCCTGCTTTGATTTAAGTCAGCTACTAGTTTGTTATCTAAAAAAAAAATCCCACTGTAACCATAAAATTAAGCCTTTATTAATTATCTCATCTTTCCTCTTTATTTAGCTGAGAGAAACCCCATCCAGTGGCACAAAACACAGCTGTACTGCCCGTGGCAGGATGAAGTTTAAGGGCACTTCTGAGAGTTATGAATATTTGTGGGGACTCTAAGTCTGGGTCATCTAGCCCAGAGAAGGATTTGCATGGTGGACAGGGCCACCATCAAGCATACCCCCAGTCGTCCTTTCCCTCAAAGGGGAGGTGAGGGAGTCCTGATCTATTGCAGTTCCTGGATTGCTCAGGCACTGTGGGGCAAGAGAGGATTCTCCTCTCCATAAACGTGTTATTTACTGCCCTGGGAAAAAGGTTTCCCTGTTAGGAATTGATTTAAAAGCATGCCAGGAGATTTTTAAAGAGAAAGAGCTGCAAAGAACTCACTGCTCTTACAAGCTTTATTGTGAGCTATACTGTAGTGCTACAATTCAATAATAGTTTGAGATACTATGCTGGTTTGAGGCATAAATTTCCTGTAGTGTCTCCTGTTCAGCGCTTAAGTCAGGATCATGAAGTCAGACATTCAATAAACAGTTATTATAAAAGTATTAGCCTTCCTGGGTCCCAAAAAGAAGAGAAAAGCAAGTCTAAACTATAAGTTATTTTCCTGGCTTAGTAAATCAAAGACAGGGTTTTGGTTTTAGTGAGCTGTAGCTCAGCAAGGTATTCCACAACTAATCTACTCCAGTCTTATCATTACTGCACCTTTTGTCACTACTTCTATAAAAGTTGCAGCAGACACATTTGCTAGCACAGGTACATGCAAAACTATGCCATTTATCTTTAAACACAATAGCACTGATTTACCCCGTCAAGAGCAGGCAGCACAGACTACAACTGAGTGAATTACAATCTCACTTTGGGGAAAGCTGCATGATGTTTTTCCCACTGTCAGCTTCAAAATACCACCACAGGGAAAAAAATTCCTTGTAGAAGTTAGAGCCATATTGGAGGCCCTCTTTTGGGGGCCTGCTGGTTTGGGGTACCTGGTGCACCTGGTGTCCCCATGCCTGGTAGATGGGCAGGTCGGCCTCTGCTCTGTGGTGTACGCAGAGTCCAAGCAGCCTCCTGCTGCCACGCTCACTGGTTCATGCTGTAGCCACTGGGCTGGTGCAGAGACATCTCCTGATACCCTTTCATAAAGGAGAGACGTCTGGAGCCAATGAAAGGTAGGGGCCTTCCTGCACCATTTTGGAAGCCAGAAGCAGAGTCACAGTAAAGGCAGGAGCCGTGTAACCCTGTCGTCGTGATTCTGCACCCAAGCGATTTCGTGTGGTCTGCCTGAGTGGCTACTCAGCACTTTCACTTTAAACTATGGCTGTCTGAGTCTGCGTATCAGGTGCTAGATGGGGACTAAGAAGCAGTAAGTACATTTCTGGTTCAGATGACCAGCTCTATGATCTTGGCAGGAAACTTCCTTTTGCCTCTATTTTTCCCCTGTACATTTTTGTCCATTTGGCCTCTTTAGACTATTTACTCTTCAAGGAAGGGCTGTTCCAGTAAGCTGGATGGTTTTTAACATGTGGCACTATTTATAAAGGGCTTCCTGGAGATTTGCTGAATTAATATACAACCAAGCAATTGATAGCATTATATCATAACTACTAAAATATTTTAAGGCAGAAAATGTTTACATTTTAGAACCCAGTCCAATCTTCCGTATTAGTTTCAGACTCTCCCACTCAATAATAAGGAAATGTCCACAGCTCTTGAATGGCACCTTTTACTGCTTCTGAACATTGAGAATGGTTGTTCTGTCCTTAATACACTTAAAATCTACCCAGAAGGGTAAATATTTAATCCAGTGCATGGGAATTTAGCTGTGTAATTTCCATTTGCATTAATAAATACAAATATTTACAGTATATTTCTCCCAGAATGTTTATGCTGAGATTTGGTGGAACAAGAGAGTCATGGGGAATAATGTACCAAAAAAGTACCCTTCCATCAAGAATAACGTCCAGTATCTAGCCCAAATAAATGTCCCACATGAAACATCTTAGCCCAAGAACGCCCCCAATGTAGAAAGCCCTACAGTGCTTTAAAATAAAAGCATTTCTCAGTATTAAGCCAGCAATATCAGAGGTAATGCAAGGAGGAAAGTAGGACTTCTTGCTGCTTTGGAACCACACAACCACACTTCTGTACCATACAAGATTCTTATTCTCTTCACTTTCAGACTAGACCAAAACTTTGCAGAAACTGCAATACGACTGACACAACTGAGCTAGTTTTAAACTAGCTAGCTCAGGTACCAATGGCAATGTATCCATGACAACACAGAATTCAGTAAGGATAATTCATCCTGAACTACCTAATATCATACTGGTACCATCCAGCTTTCTTAGTTTCTGTAGTCACATACTTGACTGCACTGCAGCACAAACTAAACCTCCGTCGCGGGAAATCTCCTTAGCACATTCTAGGTGTCCATGTCTCAAGAGTTACCTTTTTATTGAGAAAGAAAATAAATAGCATCAGTAGAAAAATATGTATAGCTCAAATACTTCAAAGATCTGCTCAACATTTTAACACAGCCAACAGTGACAACACTATCTGAATTCTGTATGAGTGCACTGAGCGGTGGCTCTGGTGCTTCTTCACTGGTGGAGATCTCAACAGCAGCAACACTTCCTGCCCCACTGTGCTGTGGTGTTGGGTTTGGTGTCAGCACATTTATTTTTAGTGCTGAGCTAGATAAGGCTCAAATTTATGTAGAGTTACAAAGTCCTCGTGAGGATGGACCCTCTGTCTCCGAGATGAGAACTGCCCCTGGTTATACCAGTCAGGTGAAGTTGGGTAGTTAGCACCACGCTGTACACACGAACACCACAAGAAGTGCTGTTTTGCTTCTCCAAACCACACCCTTTGCAAAGGCTCCCACTACGGTCTCCCATCAGCACACAACAAAGTCACCTTCAAAGTCACCCAGATCTACTTTAATCTTACACGCATTTTCCTTTTAAAGACTTCCCATGACAGAGAGCCTTGAGGAATAATTTTTCCTTCTTCCCAGTGGAATTCATCTATTCAACATAGCACTATAACTTCTAACAGTTAATTCCTTTTTCAGTAAATTTTAAAGGTGGTGGGGTTATTTTCACTTGCGATCTGAACTAAAGCACCAACTGAACAAAGAACGTTTATGGCAGGATCTCAATTCAGTGCTAGGAAAATTAACTGTAAGTTAAGAAATTCCCCAAATGACCCCAATTCCATCCACCAGCCAGAATGTCTGCTGCATGTTGCCTCTCCTGCATGCCGTCCTGACATCAGAGGCACTCAGTGGCCATTAGAACTGCATTTAAAATAAAACACTCACTTCGCCAGCTGTCAACAACACTCGCTGTCCAGCATCTCTCCTAATCCACCTTTCTCAACTCTCAATTCTCCGCTAGGATCAAGGATCGTATAAAGCCAGCTGTACAGATAACACAGTTGTAGCCAGCATGAATTCCCACAAGTCTTAAAGCTAAATTTCCATTTAACAGTTTAACAGCAAAAATCTAGGATTACAAGGATAGAGCTAATAAGCAGCTCCAAAGCACTGTCTGGAAAAGAAGCAATAAAAGATTAAAACTGAGCCCAGTGATTAAATAGAAATATATATAATAAAACGAACACAGTCGAGCTATTGAACTCCCAGCAGAAAGGCAGAGCAGCTCTCCTATGAATGGAAGAACAGATGGTTTTTTCATTGGTCATCTATGTTCTGTTTCCCCTAAGGAGAAAAATAAAACCAAAAGCTACAACCTTAAACCAACAGATAATTCCCATCTAAACGGTGTTTCAAAAATCAAACCTTTTAGGTGTCCATTCTACCGGGAAAAGACGCTCATGGGCAGACTGAAAATAGCTTAACAGTTTTTGTTTGCATCAACGTAAGAATAAAAACAACTCCAGTACTGACATGGATGTGCTTGATTTGGTTGGTTTGTCACCGATTTATACTTTATAGGAAGTGAATTATCCCAACTTTTTTAAAACTAATATCAGGAGATCAGTTTTCATGTATACCAAGATAACTTTGATGCTGTACAAATTTATCATCAGCTTTTTTCTAAAAATTGGGCATCTCCCAGACCATTACGCACCCTCTCATTTCAGGAGATAGTTGAAATGCTAAGCTGGTCTTTCTTTCATTTTTTTAGGGTCAATTCTCGAACAGTCTGCGATGTAAGACTGCAGTTAGTCTGTAACTTTTCTGCAGTTACTGTACAGATAGCACTTTTATTTAAAAACAGTAATAATTTTTCCAAAGTTCATCAGTTAACCCATACGGCCTGCTGTATAAAACAGATATTATGATGCCGATTTTGCAGGTTGGAAGTTGAGATACAGAGAATTATTGTCTTGCATACTGAAAACTTAAACAAGCATTCCCAGGCCCATTCCTTTAAACTATATTATAAAAAAAGCAGGGAGACAGACCGAGTCCAATGCACTTTGACATCTTGGGTGTTTTTCAAATGAGAATGGATCATGGAGCCACACGTAAGGAGACCATGTAAAAGTTACCTAAAGTAGGAAATAGAATGAAGACAAACACAGACTTCTCATTGTGTTCCCCTACTGCTATCTGCCAGTAACGTCCCGACTTCTCAGGGAGAAATAAAGGACACTTCAGCACACATAAGTTAGAGGACAATTACATCTCAGATTTTAAAGCTGGCCATTAGTAATGTGAAATTCTGAAAATGGAGTTGTCGGATAGAACAATTAATGGATGATTAGCATTAACTGTTAAATATTATGATTCTTTCTCCAGGATTGGTTATTTAAAAAAAGAAAATCAAACATATTTCAGCCACAAGGCTTCTTTGGAATTTCCTTTTGGGAGCAGCGGTATTGCCACCTCCAGTGCGGTTATAGATCATCCTTGGAGCTGAACAGGCAGCAGGGTGTACTGTTTGGTCCTGTGGTCCCTGGAGTCCTAAACAAAATACTTCATCAAGAAGTTATTGTACCTGCATGGGCTCAAGTTGGGGAAGGAGAATAAGGACATGTGAAAATATGGGATTTAAAGTCCCTAAATTAAACCTTATCTTTTTTTTGGCTAGCCATTAATTTTCTTTCTTCCGAGTGTTTTGCTGCTGCAACAGAGGGTACGGTCCCATCTTGCTACATACATAATAATAACAATAAACAGCTTTTTCAACTAATCAAGTTTGCAATACTAGAGATACGAAAGTTAATATTTTCCTCCTAGTCAAGTAAAGTAGCCACAGGGAGTGTCAGCAATTTGCTCACAGTCAGTCACTGGGAAATTCTGAAATTATTTATGCATCTTCTAGGTCCCGCTTTACTACCAAGAATAAAAGATCACCCTTTCCATTTTACATAAACATTAGATCCAGAGGAGAATCTAGAGTCTCTGACTTCAAAAGAGCCATCACTTCATTTAAGAAAAAAGCAATTCCTTCAATAATAATGAAAGAATTTTTCTAGCATCATTTTTCCTTCAATTTGAGCACAAAACGTGCAATGATTCTCACATTTGTTCAATGTTTCCAATTTTTTCAGTGTATCCAATTAAACGTGTCTGCAATAAACATAAATAGACCTTCCACGGCACCATATCTTTGTAGCCAACAATCTCACAGCGCACCAGGTTTCCTATCATCATGAAACACCTAGGAAAGTGTGATGTTTACAGCTGCTTCTGTACTTCAAACCTTGACTCCAACACATAACACACTTTTTGTGATTTTTCACATGACGTGAAGGTGACTGATTGCTCAACACGTGGCTTACAGCACTGGATGTAATCCCTTAACAGACCACGGGACTGATGTGTGGGTTAATTAACCTAGAAGGATAGTAACCAAGCCAATAAAACAGAGGAGATTTAAGTTTTGTTTTCAGATAGAATTCTACAAGAGAAAAAAATACTTTATTCCGAAGTGTCAAGGAGTCTTAGTCCCAGTACTAAAACACCCAAACCGCCTATCTTGAGCTTGAGCTTTAGTGCCAAAAATGTTTGCCAACTGCATTGAATATTCTCTTCAATTGGATTTACTGACCATTTAGAATCCAAGTCCATGCTAATCTATACATTGTTAGCAATGAAGAATTACTGTATTGGTATGGACTGCCCACCCATATTTAAACAGAGAAAACACATTTTAAACAGAGAAAGAAGAAAAGACACATATCATGCAGTGTACGAGGATGGATAAAAATCCTAAAGTGCAATAGATCCTCCCATGCTTGATAGTGAAGCTAGCAGTGTCACATCGTGATTCTCTATGAACATTTCAGTTAATTTCTAATGATGAATGAAGGTCCAAATTCTGTACGTATACCTAGTGCAACCCCACTGATTGCAGAAGTAAGTACCAGAATTGCACTTCTGGTACAAAGAATATAGCCGGAATTCAGTTCTAAGTGTTTGTGATTATTTTTTGTGTGTGTTTTGCTGATAGCCTATTACTCTAAACCAAGAGCAGATTGCTGTCAAGTGACATCCCTGAAAATCAGCAAGCATTTTGTATTTGGCAGTCAAGGCCAGGGAGGCAGATTGATGAATAGTGTAGAACACTGTAATAAAAGAGCTTGATTCATATCAGGAGAGCGTATTTGATGGGAAGTGTTGTGTTTATGTCACGCTAACAAGTATGCAGATTGAGTAGCTAGCGTTAGCATCTTCATCATTCAGTCTTATCCACGCCAATAAACAATGCCGTTTTGTGGTCGACAGGACTCTTATTGCGGTATCTCAAACAAGTATATAAACATTTCTACATATAGCCACACTACTTTCCTTTGTAAGAGGAAATGAGGTTCAATCCCATTATTTATTTGCCATGAACTTGCCCAAGGTCACTAAAAAGGCCTTTGGGACATCCTGGAAAAGAGCCCAGGTTTAATGCACGTAAATCACCAAAATATTTAACCCTCAAAAACTGCTGAGTAGAGCAATACAAAATATAAATAACTTTAAAAGATTTTCCCCCACAAGCTGATAAATGGCAGGCTGGCTTTGTCTTAGATTTGGTCTTTTTCAATTTTATCATTTAAATAGCTAAATCTTTCCTTCTAATAAATAATAAATATGAGTTGAGGGTATTCTACCGTATTTGGGCAGTATACATTATCTATGACTAGATAAAAGATATACCAAAAGTGACATTAGAATTATAAAAGAAGGCTAAGTGACACAGGAACTCAATTCCATTGGAAATGCAAGAGTAGTCTGGTGCCTGACTGTATTAGGTCCTACTGAGAAAATCTCAGACAAATACCAAAATAACTTTCCTCTTCAATTATGTGTCTACCTTAAAACAAAGGTGATGGTTCTGCTGTATTTCTCTGGAGTTCCAGACAGGCTATATCTGGCAGATCTGAAAGTAGCCCTCGATTTGCATAATTTTTGGAAACTCTTTTCTCCTTAATCCTAGTGCAAATAAAACTATTGATGTTTACAAATACTGGAAATTAATGTAAAGAAATAATTTGTGTCAAAAGTAAACATACAGAGGTAAGTACTGCTAAGGTTTGAAATGTCATTTTACAACGTTTGGGGACCTTCTGTCCAGACCTTCATTTGAAGAGTCATGTCTGTAAGTTGAAGATACAAAGCAAGACTGAACTCTGAAAAACTCAGCAAAAATCAGGTAAACTTGCAATAGTTAAAATGGTCCTGCTAATTAATTAGGAATAAAGGAACACAAAAGATAAGCTGAAGAGAGTGGGAAATCAGACAGCACAGAGAGTGGGAGCTAGAAGAGATATTAATAATGGAAGGGTTAAATGGAAGTTTCAAAGGGGTTAATACAAGTAATTTTTTAGAGAAATGAAGGACGTGCTGCTGGCACCAGTAGATGTCAGCTCTCCAGTAGGATTAGTACCTCTCTGCAAGAGAATTTTTTTGTGCCTCTGTTTTATGGTGGAGAACCAAACAGGTCAGCTGAGATCTGCAGTGGGGTGGGACAGAGAAGGACTCACAGAGGCTTACGCCGGTGCTTTGCTAACAAAGCTAGTAGTCCTGTGCCAAAGAGGTTTCCTTAAATCACATAAGATTTGGGTAAGCAATTAGATTGGACCAGGGTGTGAAAGAAGGCCTGCAGAGCTGACACTGGCCATGGTGGCAACTGTGGACTGAGAGGTGTTTCCAGCCCCTGCTATACTCCAAGTTCAAACATGTCATTTGTTGGAAAGGTGACATGTCAGGTAATTTGCCTGGCCAAAGCCTAGATCTCAGCCTCACACATTCAGAGAAGACAGGCTAATCTGGACAGACTCCTAAGTCACACCTCTATTGCAAATGATTATTTCAGTGATGATTTTTGATAAACAAGGAAATAATATACCAAATTTTTGTATGCAAATAATGGTTCTTATCTTATTGCACAAAATTCTTTTTGGTGCTTTTGGTCTTTAGCTGCTGCCTAGAAACTATAAGAGTTGTATATGAGTCTCAGCTGCTGTCATTTGCAGGACTTCATTTAGCCACCAGACTGGGGGCTTTGTTAATTGCTTATCTGCTCTGGAGCCTACCAGTTGGCAGACCTAAAGGCAGCACATTGCACAGCTCATGTTTGATATTGTCCTATAAAATAAAAGTATGGACATTCATAGCTCCAAGCAAACGAATGTATTGCACTCAGAGTAGACAGAAAACATCAGCTGCTCCAGAGAAGCTAAAATCTCAATGGCTTTTGCAAAAGAGAAAATAAATATATCTAGATTAGCCCCATATAGCAAGTTTCTAGTTCATGCTGCAAAAAAGGACTTAGAAAATACATATAAACCACCAAAATATTAATAGTTTCGCCAAAGAATCTATGAGAGCAATAATTTTTCAAACAAGCTAATTATATGCTGACTCCTCCAAATTGCAGCTGGTGATGTAAAATGGCCATTATACAAATTCTTTTAAGTATACCTCCTCCAAAGGCACACTGGCTGACTGCCCTGTGGCACCCAGAGCAAAATATTCCACAGGGTTAGCAGATAGTGTCTCAGGAAATGAACCAAGAGGAGGACATAAGGGAGTCATTCTCCATTCCACCTTCATTTGCTGTTTAATTACAGAGAGTTTTTCCCCTACTGTATTTTTCGTGTTGCTGAAATAGAGTGGGAATTTCTTTTCATGGATGTAAGTACAAGTTGCTTTTTTAAACTAAATGTTTCTCTAATAAAAATGGTAAAAACAACAAAAAAAAGTAGCAGTTTGTAGGAAAAATGAACAGTTCAATGCAGAAAATGAGGATTGGCAGCAATATATTGAAACTCTGGGCCAATGATTTTTCACATATAAGATTACAGAGAACAAATAAATCAATTTTCCTAAACATATAAAGTGTTAAACTTACCCTGTCTTAAGCAGTTTGTAGCAGTCTCAGAAACCAGGAGATAAAACCTCAGAAGATCTGCAAAGGGTTGTAAAATAGTAATACGTATCAAACCCAACATTATTGTACAATATTTCATGATAGGAAGAGGCAGTATGATGTTATAGCTGTATGATACTATAACTATGTATGTGACAGCTTAAAAGACTAACAGAATATTGCCCATTTAGAAATGTCCTAGAGGACATACTGAGAGAATGAATGCTCTGTTAATAATGAGTGATTTCAAAGATGATTCCAGGCAAAAGCAAATTTAACATGGCCCAAAGCAGTAGAATTAACAAGAGCAATGAAAAAAGCAGAGAAAAAAATACCAGGTCTGCTCTTAGAATGCATATAGTCAAACTACTTCAAACAAAATGAGAGGCTAGGTGGAAGTGGTCTAAACAGTTCATTTTCTTTAACTTTATACAGTAAAAATGGTCCCAAGATTTAAATATCTCAAGATCAGATTCTTAGCAAAAAACCCACAAAGATTAAAAGAACAGTCACTAGCCTTGAAAAAAAGCAGAGTTTCCAAAAGACTAGAGGAAAGGAGAGCAATTGCCTTGTGGTTAAAGAATAATAATAACGATATTGCATCAAAAATGGAAGAAAATGAGACTTTGCCACATTAAGCAACAAGAAGGCACAATATTATACCGGTGTGTCACTTTCTCTTATCAACTGATGTATGTTGGACAAAACCAAAATTATAATATTCAGACTCTTTTCTTCCCTACTTTTAGTATATCAGGGCCAAAGAAAAAATATTGGATATAAGAAAAAGTCCTCATCTTAGCTGAATTAAGCTGTAGTTAATATGAATTAGTTATGATCATAGCTTTGTTTCTCGGTTAAGATCTAGCAATTGGCAATCATTCTGGAGTACCCATCACTTTGTGCTCACCCTTATTTAAAGAAAGCTTGGAGACCTTAGAGGAGGTAACAATCAGTATTTATAACGGAGACCAGAAGCAGAAGTCAAATGACATATATCAGTTCTTATGCCCCAGGAGAGAAGGCACAAGAAGTGGAGTCAGGTGACAGCAGGTGAACACAGTTTCACTATTTTAGGAACACCACATACTAATGCTAAGGATGTCTGCAGGAATTGTACGCCATGGTGAAGCATGTCCCCAAGTAAGAAATCAACATGTCCCACGAATAGACAACATTAGGTGAACCTCAGTGTGATAGTAAGCTACACATCTTACAATGCCAGAAAAAAAGAGATAAAGAAAAAGAACACCCCACCAAACTATAAAAAACTTGCTGCTATAAACATTGACATGGGCCCTGTGTCAGTGTATTAGGCTGTTTTTCACAGACACTGAAAATTTGTTAAAAGATACCCTCCATCTGGGAGTCAGAATTGGCAACTTTTTTGTCATTTTGACCTATGATACTAAATATCTGTCAGTGCAATTAATGCAGGTAGTAGGATTTTAAGACAAAATGCATACTTTCATTGCTACTGGAGAAAAACAAAGCTGAGCTAAATGACGGCAGAGGAGGATATAACTTGCTCAGACCCTGGGCACATTAGGCATGCTACTCATGTTATTAGTCCAGGAGTTTTCTCAAGAGCATCAGGTCTTGGAAGATGATAACTAGCAGCCAGTTTCTGGTGGCATTCCTCAGTGCTCACCCCTGAGTTGGACACTGTACAATGTCTTCATAACCAACAGGACACTAGGACAGAATACACCCTGAGCAATTTCAAGGATGACACCAGCCTGAGGGAGCGTTCAGCATGGCAGAGGGCAGGCAGGGCTGCCATTCACAGGATCTCAATGGACCGGGGAGACGGGCTGACAGGACCCTCATGAAGTCCAGCAAAAGCAAATGCAAAGCCCTAAATAATTCCATGCAACAGGATAGGCTGGGGAATGCAGGTATTTTTCAGAAAAGGACCTGGGGAATTTGGCAGACAACAAATTGAACATGAGCTGGCAGCATGCCACCGTGGCAAAGGTGGCAAACCCTATACTCTACGACCAAGGCTTTGGCCAGATGATCAAGGGAAGTGACTGTTTGCTTCTATTTAGCACTCATGAAACTGCATGTGGAGAACTGTGTTCAGGTTTGGCCTCCCCACTACGAAGATGACATTGATGTACATCACCAAGCCCAGCGGCAGGCCATCAAGGTGATTAGGGGATGGAACACATGACACATGAGGAGAGGACGAGACAAATGGGTTTGTGCAGTCTTAAGAAGAGGCTATGGGGAGATCTCATTTCTTTCTTCAACTAACCAAAGAGAGGCGTACAAAAGATGGCTCCAGACTCATCACAAAAGTGAACATCACTAGGATGAGAGACAACGGATGTAAGTTACAACACAAGAAATTTTGATTTATGTTATGAGAAAACATTTTCCCAATGAGGGTGGTCAAACACTGAGAAGACATTGCTTAGAAAGGCTGTGCAGCTTCCATCCAGTAGGCACCCAAAGCCCATCCGACAAAGCCTGGACCTGCTTTGAGCAGGAGGTTGGACTAGAGATGTCCGAAGGTCCCTTCCCACCTGCATAGCTCTGTGGTAAGGGACAGAGCTTTTCAGGAGTGTGAAAAGCCACTTCAGTTCTCAACACCTGTTTCCTCATTTTAATATAAGGAAAAATTAATAAATCATCAGAACAGATCAGCAGGGATGTCTCCAGGATTAACATGGTTGAGAATACGTCCATTCACCCATAGTTATAGGCAGGAGGACAATTACATTTGGAACAAAATTCTTTCTCTACCCTTCTAAAGGCCTTTTGCCATTGTGACATATTACAAATCACTTACAAAACTCTTCAAAACAAAGGCGCACTGACCACAAGAGATATCTGCCTACAGTGCTGAGCCCAGTGACACCTTAACGTATAATAGTCTATAAAGCAGGCCCTTCAGCAGATGTCTCAGTCAATTGTCCTATCTTGAATTTGCCTCTGTGGAGTGCCCAAGAGAGCTTTGCGCTACTCATGAAACATGGGTGCAAAAGCACCCGTCTCAAAAAAGGGCTGCAGAAGATCTTTTCCATTCCTGTATGCAGCAGTAAATATCGCAAAGCTGAACTAAAGATTAGAAACAGTAAGCAGTATTTTCAGAACCGTCCAATCTTATCAAAATGAGTAGACGCTCTGTTAAAGATAATGGAAATTCCTTGACAGTTCAGTGCAGAGGAAAAGAAAGCAGAGTGTAGCAGCTATTTGTTTCGTTGAGGTTTCCACTAGTTTGGGTTGATACCTCTCCCGCACATAATAATGTGTGCAGGAACCACGCAATCCATGCCTGTCTTGATGATCCATCTAAGCGGCAAGGCTCTCTGCGTGGAGCTTCCCTGCTTCTGTATGACTTTTGGAGCCTATTTTGACCTCCAAATTTCCAAGTTCTCTTCAACGGGAAAGAAAAGATCCTCAGCACTAGGAGTGACAAGATGAAAGTATAGTAACCAACAATTTAGTTTATTCTAGGGTCTCTCTTACCACAGATGCCAGAAAGTGTGGGACTCATTGTTCATCCATACATAACAGGGCATTTTGTGAACCACTGATACTAGAAAGCCAGGTCACAATGGGATGAAAAAGTGGAGAGAGGTAAATTTTTTAATTATACTTTAATCTCTATGGCTTAGGTTTCAGGAACGAATGAAGGCTTATTACAGTCCAGCCACATACAGCCATATCTTGGCAGCTACCCGGCTGTACAGATTGAAATTTGATTCTGAAATGCAAATCTTAAATTCTGATGTTATATGTAGGTAAATATTTTTTTTCAAGTTAGTTTCCTATGATTTTCCTGATTCTTAAGCTGTATAATTTATAAATTATGTATTTGCATTAAGTTAAAGAGATACTTTGTAACTGCTCTCCTTACACTGGCTCAGTAAAAACCAATATGTAAAGTAAGAATTCACTTGCTAAATATGATGACCTTGCTCCAGACACTCAAAAAAGCACCCTACACCTCATGCAGCAGCCAGCAGTTGTCTTCCCTAAAGTCCTCACTATTGATCTTAAATCTGTGGAAAGTAATCTCTTTATCAATTCTATCCCACAGTTCTTAATGCATTCCCAAAGAGATTGATGTTTTCCAGGTGTTCAAGTCTGGACTTACTGCAAGAAAAAAAAACATTAAAAAAATCAACATTCAGAAGGAGCCAAAATACTATTTTGATAACATTGTTTGACTTAAATATTTTTCATTTATTCTTTCATTGTTTCTATCTATCATGCATAGCCATGTGTGATAAGCAATTACAAAAGATCCTTTATGTAATTGCGTTATGTTGTGTTATGCTTTGTGCTATATGTAACCCAAGGCGTTTATCTCCAAAAAGTCAAATCAGTTCAAATATGTGATGTTTGGTGGATAAGACCTAGTCATACAACTACTTGACATTTAAACTGTTAGGCCTGATTTTCAAGGTAATATGAAATGTAATAGATTCTTTGCATGCCTTTTTTTTCCTTTGTTTTTTTTTTAGGTCAAAACCCTAGAAAATCAATTGTGAAAAATATGACTGGTATTAATTACATTCACCTAAACCCAGTCGAGAAGTGGCTAACACACACACCAGTTATGCAGCAATTCTATGAGGTTTCCTTGAAGTGTGCCCCAATTAAATATATTTGATCGGTTTCCTGTTTATTAAATTAACCATTGCTGCTAGCACAATGTATCATGCTGAATTTTGTAACCTGACAGTGTGAAGTCAAAGCAGGCAGAGGGGAGGTCAAAAAGAATTCACCTAAATAAAAGTGACATTTCTATTCCTGAGATTAAAGCACCCCTAAAAATCCCAGCATTTTCCCTGGAAAATCATATAACTTTTCACATCATCCCAGTCATTTGAAAAGTACAAATTGTAGGTAAAGTCTACAGTTCTAGAATTCAAGTAAGATAAACATCAAATGGCTAAAAGGAGTATTTGAATACTTTGGGATATTTTCACAAGTCTACTAGAACTGATGCATTTCCACAACACCTTCCCACCTTAGCAAGACAGAAATCAGCAGCTGGCACATATGCTTATATTTTTTGTAGATGACACCCTCCCCCCCCCCTCCCCCCGCCCTTAAAGATGTTTACCAGGAATACCATAACCTTTTACACAAGGAAATACGTAAAATACCTTTGCCATAGGCAAGAAACCCATCAAAATGTTCATTCACAAGTATTTAAGGTCCAGTCCACTTATTCCCATAAGGCCCACAAATAGTGCTCACAGCATTCTCCCTAAGCAAACCTTTTCTTTGCTTGAGAGCCCTATCTTGCGAATTATGTCTCAAGAGTCTTAGCAGTCCTCTACCTTCCAATTTTTTTGTGCAATTCTCTTTTTCATCCTTAAAACGGCAAGATACTTCGCCATCATCCTACGTAGGCAGAGTAACTTCATAATTCACTCAATACTGAACTGCCACTATTTCAGAGGACGGGGAAATAATTAATACTGTGTTCTAGATTTTAAACACTGTACAAATAACCCATACAATTATGGAATTATATGTGACATATAACACATGTCAATATGAAATATGAGAGTTTTACTTATGAGCCTAACAAACGGTTGTATGTCTAATTAAGAGAAATAAAATATCTGACATATCATGATCAATTAAGGTACAACTGGCAAAATAGTTTTGGTAACCTTAGATTTCTTAGGGCATGAAACACAACACAAAGGAGAACCGAGCGATCTTCCAGACTGAGCCTCCAGAAAATCTGTGAAAAGTTCACAGTTTTTATCAAAAAGCTAGTTTTCATTAACCAAGAAAAAAAACCACATTCTCTTTACAGAAACATGGGAGCGGCACAAGCAGTGATTTAAACTCCTTGCAAATAGTTTTCTACTCCAGACTCAAAACAATGATGAAAACACTTCCAAATGGTACATGCTCCCAACCACTGAATATGTGTACTGCAGTGATGTTGAAGACCTGCTTTTTTTTTTTTCAAAGGGCTAATTGTTTATCACTTTGAAGCGGTTGGTGTCTTTTACTTCAAAATATCCCTTAGAAACCTGTCAGCAATTTACTGTGGAGATGGGAGAGAAAGGAGGAGTGAATTACGGGTATTGGAATATTGCTTGCCAGACACACTGTAAGATGGAGTGTTCAGTGGCACAATGTCAGGCAGCCCAGCAGCCTCTCTCCACCATACGGCAGCGTAAGATGCAGGTCCATAAGGGAGCTGTCAGCTCAGCTTGCAGCTGGGACAGCCAAACTGGGCAACCTGGGAGAGCAGAACTTGCAACATCCAGTCTCCCAGAAGAAAGGTTCATAGGATCAAAACATCCTGAAAAGTCTGGGAAGAGCTGCGTGGCAGCTCACTAACCTGGCACTATCGCAGCCGAAAAGGCTGGCTAGAAACTATGCAATCTGGCCAGCTTTCCTGCCAGACCTGTTTTCCACCAAATGTTTTGATGTAATCTCTATAATCTCAAGAAATGTTTTGATATCATAGACTCCTCATTTTCCAGGGAAAGGCCACACAATGGAATTGAAAGCTGCAAGTCCAGAAATGCAGAATAAGAGAGAGAAAAAAGTAAATCCATTTTACACCAATTAGAATTCTCTGGTCACAAAAATCAACGCAAGAAAGGGAGAGAAGTATCACTGTGGACAGCTCAGTGAAAATTTCTCTCCAATGTGTAAAGGAATTATAAAACAAAGAAATGTTAGGACGACCAAAGAATAGGGCAGAACATAATACCAAAACTTATGCATATCTTTTAATACATCAGTGATTTTGTTAGTGCCTCAAATACTGTTCTGGTCACTTTATCTAAGAAAGGTTACTGCAAAACTAAAGGTGTTCAGGGAATAATCAAAGGTTCGAAAAGACATTCACATAGTCAGACATTAAGTATTTGAATTTATTTCATATAGAAAGCAGAGGAAGCAGAAGTAGCAATAAGTCAATGCATGTAAAATACTGAGTTTCATAGAGAATACAGATGACTTTTTTCTTCCAGGCCTTACCAAAACCACTCATTAAATGAAATTAAACAGTGAAAAATTCTGGTAAAAGCTGGTATGTGACAGATGAAGAAAGAGCAGCCTAAGCAAATAGCACCTGAAGTTTGTTCTTTTATACTTCCACCCTCTTCAAACTGAAAGTTTTGGGGCTGCTATGAGAGGAATCATTTGGATCTAGGCCTCAAATCTAAAATTAAATCTAACCTTAAACAAACAAACAAATAAGAAAGCAAAAATCACCACCACCAGCTGCCAGATAGAAGCATTTGGGAGTTAAAACTGAGTTTTCCAAAATCTCTAATGGTGCTTCTTATTTGATTTACACCATCCTTTCATCTTTACATAAGCTGTAGTTCCCAAAAGCCCAACTCAATGAAAAATCTCTAACAACTGGGCAGGTAACAAAAATTGCATGGTTTCTTGAATGCAAGGTGAAATGGAAAAAAATTCACATGTAATCTTAAATACTCATCCAAATCCAATAGGTTATAAAAATAGAACAGCTGATAAGAAACTAAACTGGCATTGGCCAGCTAGAGGAAGCCAAGATTGAATACTGACATTCACTACTACTGAAAATGATAGTAAAAGCAGTCTTTTCAGATTTTCAGTCTGGAAATTTCCTATTTCACTGCCTATGGATTATAGACGATGATCCAAAGACCGTTTAAACCATATTTCAGAAGAACCCAGCACATATGAAAGCAGTAAAATAAGTAGTAAGATTTGTAAAAGAACACTGTGGCAGGGGATGAAGCCCATCTTGAAATTTGACCTTCCATTTATATACTGGAATTATGGGTCATTGCTTCTCAAAATTTGTTCATATTCATTTTGCTGAATGCTTAAAACTTTGAATTTGAGATAGTTTGCTCTTCCTCAATTTTTTACTTACACTAACATCAGTGCCAAATCTTCTAATGTGACTGTAGTCTGTACATCCAATATTCTATTTCATTAAAAACATTAAAAATTTACTCTGACTTCCCTTGCATTTTCTATGCTTGCACATGTGTCTTTGGAAGCTGGTGATATTCCAAAGGGGCTAACAGGTTAGAAACAGAACTGTAACACCTTACGCGTCTGGGTAGTGCTAGTCAGCACCCGGCTGGTGTTTAGTTAGGGCTGTGAGCAGGTGACAGGTTGCTGCCCATGCCCTGGCCTGAGGCACACCTCACTGAGCGTAATGTGAGAAGATACTGGACATGCTGTGAGAAATAACTAGACATGGCAGATAACAGGATGAGAAGCCGACAAAATTTAAAAATAGCACCATGGGGATGGCAGTATTTCCCTGGTGGTTTATGTGGAGTTATGTATGAAACTGCCAAACTTTACAGGTAACCAAAAGGGAGTACTGGGGACCCTTTGGGGAGACAAATCTTGAATGGCAAAAAGCACCTGCATAATTGTCAGTAGTACTGTATGAGGCCAACGTTACCTAGGTAATAGTATCAGAAACACCAAACCTGGGTACAGATGTAGCAAACTGAGACTAACAGGGAAGAAATAATTAGGGACAGGTTGTTTACGTGAGAGAAGATCAGGGCAGAGAAAGGGAGGGACAAGGTTGGTGAAAAAAGTGTCAAGAAATAGGAAAAGGGATAGCAAGGTACATCAACGATATAAGCAGCACAGCCCAGGAGCACCTGTTGAACCAGAATAATAATCTAAAACCTGTTGTGACCTTACCTCATGGCCAAACCTGCTTCTGTGGCCAGGAACATCAGGAAGGGAGGCAATTTTTCCCTTGTAGGCAGGGTCACATCTGGGATGGAGCAGCTGAGCACCCAGGTATCAATGTGGCAGCACCCGTTACAGTTCTGACAGCATCAGGGTCTTCCTGGTCATGTCCCGCATGCTCTGCTTGCTGGACTTTCTTGTAGAGGACCAATGGTTTTCACCAAAAAGATGAAATACCTGTAAAGTAAGAAATACTAAGTTACACCCAAACTATTCTGATTCAGGAAAAAAAGTTACAAAAATATCTACTGTCAAACCTTGTAGTCTGTGTGATTCTTATTTTCCTTAGATAACAATTCTCCTCTGAGGAGCAGTAGCTAAGTTACATGAAGGAAAACACCTCATGGGAAATACTCCTCAGCTGGTGAACTCAATCTACAGGTGAAAATGGAGACACAAAGCCCAAATTGTCCCACAGAACACAACAGTGACATTTCCCAAAGCTTTTTTCTTTTTTTTTTTTTTTTTTTGTTAATGGATGGTGTGTGAGGGACAGGGGAGGCAAAGAATAAAAAATACTCCGTACCTCACACTGGAAATAAATCCCATTTATATGATGACCACTGAACCAGACAAAAGCGTCAAGCAATAAAGTAGCTGTCAGTGCTATTTGGTATTTCCTTGTGCTTACGCACAGATCTTGGTGAAGGATTTGAGAAAACGAACCATGTAAGAGCAGCACTGGTATTAGCTGAGGCAGCCACAATGTACGGTGTGGTGGGCTGACCTTTGCTACCTGCCTGATGACCACCCAGTCGCTCTCTCACCCCCTCTCCTCAACAGGACAGGGTGAAAAGAAGATGAAAAAGCTCGTGGATCAAGATAAAGACAGGGAGATCACTTGCCAATTACTGCCATGGGCAAAACAGGCTCGAAATGGGGAAAATTAATTTAATTTATTGCCTATTAAAATAGGTTTGAATTCTGAGAATCAAACCCCAAAATTTAAACAGCACCTCCCTACCTTATTTCCAAGGGTAGGGAAACATTCCTTCCTCGCTGACTGCCCTACCACCTCCCCAAGTGGTGCAGGGGGATGGGGAGTGGGGGTTCATGGTCAATTCATAACAGTTCCTCTCTTCCTCCTTACACTTTTCTCCTGCTCCAGTGTGGGTCCTCTATGGGCCGCAGCTCCTGTCAGGAGAACCTACTCCTCTCTGGGCTCGCTGCAGGGGAATCTTCTCCTCCTCACCCTCCTTCTCTGACCTTGGTGTTTGCAGGGCCCTTTTCTCACGCTTTTTTCCTCACTCCTCACTGCCTATGTGGCATTTTGCCCTTCCTTATATACACTGTCACAGAGGTGCAACCAGTTTTCACTGATGGGCTCAGCTGTGCCCTGTTGTGGGGCCGTTGTGGAACCAGCCTGGCCTCACAGAGGCCTGTCCTGCAGCCCCCCACTGCCTGGGCACCTACAACCAGTATATACGGCTATTTTCCTTCACAAGCACTGTGTCATGAATATAATGATTTATACAGGAAGAATTAAAGGGTTAGTTTTAAGGAATGTGGGAAAGGCCCCCGGATATGTGATGGTGGGACTAATCCATTTGCTCTAATGCAGACAACCACAGAAAGATCAAGAGTGAAACGTTGTCACAGGGTTAAGAGAAGCTCTATTAGCATAAAAACTCTTTACCTCATAAACTGTCATACATTAAACTCTTTGCTTTTGAACTGCTCGGTAGTTACTGCCTTTAAGACGAAGAATTTCTGATTTTGTTTCTAAGTAATGAAGAACCGATTGCTACCATCATCCTGTCAGTCTCTTTACATAACTGGGACTGCCCTCCTTGACACCATTCAATTAACCCATCATCAAAGTATGCAATAAGAGCAGACACACAGCAATACACATTATAAATGGCTCTCATGTATGCTCACTCAACTGTTGTAGAAGTAATAGGCAGACCTCACGTATTAAGGGCTCGCACAAGGGCTTTATTTTTTATTCTTTTCTCTGTGCTTAAACCCCTCTCTGTAATAGCATTCATTATGCCCTCTCAGCTCTGGCAATTCCTCTTCAATCAAAAAAAGTGACCATAAGAAAGCATATTACAGCTTTACACAACAGACAGCAGACACGTTTGTTGCTATTGCTTCGAGGAAAACCCTGAAAATGATCCTTCAGTTAACATGAATATAAATTATTTATGTGCCCCTTTCTTCCCATAAAAAGAATGTCTGCTCACCATTTTCTTCATATAGCATCATGCTATATGAAGCTACACATAGATTTCTAAATATTAATGAACTTGGATTTACCCACTGCAAGGGTAAAATTTAGAGTAATAAAACATTTGAACTTAATAATGATCTTGGCATTCAGTATCTTTCTCTCTTGTAACTGTGAAAGGAAAAACTTTGTTCAGGTTGGATTTTAACCTGTCAACCCTACTAGGTATCAAAATTATTTGCCAGATACAGACGGTTCAAAGAAGAGCGAGGCTAAGATAAGCGATAGGCTAAGATAACTGTCCCTGCCACGAGCCTCCTCATTTTTCTATGCTACCCACTCAAAAATACTAAGTTCATAATTCCTTCCCTTTAGAAAGCATTTAGGCAGAACAACAGAGAGGATAAAAAAAAAAAAAGATAATGAACTCCAGGTGCACTAATCTCAAATGCCACCGGTTTCCTATTTTGATGATGCTGATAGTTGACCCTGCAGTGCTATATTCACTACTTTTTTCTAAAGATATTCTCTACATTTAGATTTCTTAAATATCAGCACAACAATTTCTTGTCCTTAAGAGAATGCTGTACATCTTCATTTAAGGAGTTTTAGTTAGTTTTTCTTACCAATCTTCCATGAAACAAATTGCTGTTCCTAACTGGATTTTACAGGAAGGGAAGTAAGGCAGAGAGGAAGAGAGAGAAGGTTCATGCAAGTAGGATTGCATGGCTAATGGGAACCTGGCCTAGCAACCAATATCTGAGAAGACATAGTCAAAGCAAATTTGTATGATTGCCCTTGAAGTTGATACTCTGTGATTGGGGTCCAAATCCTTCTAAAAGGTTCACAGGAGGCTTGATGGTCACAAAAGAAAGCCCTGAAAGTCACTGCCCCTCCTCATGCTTGTCCTCTTTATTTCACAAGGCTAGACACAAACAAAGCTGAAAACTCCATTCCCAAAGGGCGTCATCAGTTTTGCAGAAGCCTGTAAGCTGATGAAATGATTTAGCCGAGACACTCTCACAAGAACATTCCCCAGAGGTCTTTTCCCGAAGGAGTTATGCTCAACAGGAAAGTTAAAAAGCACAATCTCCTATGCACTCGACTCAGAATCCACTAATTAACGCCAGTCTTCCAGTGGCCTGTAGGAGCCGTCACAAACAGGCAGGAATGCAGAGCGGGGTTTCAGTAACCATGTAGCCCATGTCCAGATTTAAGAGCAAAGTTATCACTGATAGAAATTAGAAACCTACATTAGACACACCCACCAATCAGTTTATAGTGCAACAATAAATCAAGATTCCTTTTTTCTCCTCCTTCTGTTTTCATGGGTATTATATCACTTAATGAGGTTAACTTCTAATGCAATCAGTTACATACACATTTGGTCCAAAAAGACTGGTACAATATCCATATACATTTTATATCGACATATTCTATTCAAAAGTGAGAATGCTTGAATTATTACCAAAGTAAATCATAACTTTTTTTGAAACAAGCTAGACTATTTTTAAAATCTGTTAAAATCCCAAGATTCTAAAGAATTTATAATTTGTAGTTCTTCATAATGTATTGCTATGTGGAGCCCTCTGTCATTTCAGCCAGTAACACCTGTAGAGTACAAATGGTGGTGGTGTGTTGCTGTTTCTTCTCTGTGACAGTCACTAGATAACGTAATTGTTTCTCGCTCATAATGGTTGAGCTTAACTGTGAGATTTTATTGTTGTAGTTTATGATTTTCAGTTCTGAACTGGGGCAAGGTGGTTTCTATCGGATGATTACAGAAAGAGCTCATAGATAGGAGCAGAAAGAATATATGTTAAATCTCAAGGATTTTCAAGGATACATAGCACCTAAATCAGGTAAGAGATCATTCATTAATGAACAGGAAAAAGAAATCCCACACCCTGAATTTTTATTTTTTTTCTTCCAATCACCATGTGAGAAGAATAACAAGTCAGAGAAATTAATGCCAATTTACACTGTTTGTAGTGCAAAATGGTCATTAATCTCAGCTGGCACTAGCCAGAAGTTCACCAAAAGTGGAACAAGTCCCCACGCACAGTAGGGAACCTACAGGCATTGCTGAAATTTTTCATTTCAAGCATTTTATTTAGAAAGCAGTGACTTTACCATAAATATATAGAAACATTGCACCAGAAATTACTTCCTGCTTAAAAATAAGCACATATTAGTTATTAGCATTCAGCCTTTAAATTTAACTGCCTTCATTTGACTTTTCATTTCTATAATCCAAGCACTTTTGTTTTGCATTCAAATTCTCAAGTATATGGAAAAAGGTAAAGTTAACTACAGCTTCAGTTATGATTTTAAATCCAATTCCGTGTTGTTCCTAGGAAAAATCTTCCAATGGCTTGCCTTTGAACTGCATTTGCCTCCTCAGCCTCATGTACTACAACTACATTAACTAAGAGTAGCACAGAATTTTTCTGCCTTTTCTATAGCCTGAATAGATGTAGATGTAATAAAATACTACCAAATCATTGTAAAAGGCAATCGATTTATTTTTTACAGCTTCAGTGTACAAATGCACTTATAACCCATTACAACACTAAAGATAAAAAAAAAATCTATATATACTTAACAACCAATATCACAAGTGCAAATGCAATCCATAAAACACATTTTTATCTTTACATAGTATTTTATTTTCTATTCTTTAAGTATTTTCACAGTGACTGAAGATCATTGGAAAAAATGAACATCAATTCACAGCCTCCAGGCTCCAAATGAAAGAAGGTCTCTTGCTATTTCCCTAGATGATTAATAAATTGTCCTATAGGTCTGCCAAGGTTTAGGAAGAAACATGAAAATGTGTATTGTTACAAGTTTGTAGACATGTAAAATTTATCCATCACAGTTGAGATGTGGGATTGGCCTGCTCTGAAATTTCAGAGAGAGACATTCTTCCACTATAAAAATTAGTAAAGGATGATGGTCGTCAGAAAACTTTAGACTACAAAACCTGAGCCATCAAAAAAGGTTTAAGATAAGGGCTTGGACTGCAAACAGTAATTGTAAGAAGACTGAGCTGATAGGCACTACTAACCGTTTTATGAAGCATGACTGGCAGCAGTGTGGCCAGAAGACTACTTTCAGAAAGCTGCAACTTTGGATTTCATCAGTCCTGTAATTTTCATGCCTAGCAACAGCTGTGATTATGACCCACTTAAGGCATAATCCTCTTCCCCATATACACACACTACAATACCTGGCATACGTATCTAATCCTCTGGTGAATAAAAATAAAAGCATCTGAGATCAAAATTGTTCTCATATTAGGCTGACAAGTTGATGAATAAATGGATGCATGTTATTCTCTGAAATCTGTTCTAAAGTGATAACCTTATAAATCGGACACTGGTGATGCTATAGGTGGTATGAAGGTTAGGAGATACGGACATGTCCTTCCTTTTCTTTTTCTAGACTCCTAAATTGTAGGTGGATAGAGGTAAGATTATGTTATCTTAACTTTCATGTGATACAATTTCTCTTTATTAATAACAATTCATGTTCCCAAGAAAGAGTTATTGAAGCATATTGTCTGATCCCATCTTCAGATCAATTCTGAAATTTTAAGATTGGCATTACCCTAATAAGTATCCTTTGAAATGGGTTTCTGCTGTGGCAGATTTTACCCCAAAACAACTACAAGATCTAAAAATGCCTAAAAATATTTAACAAGATGCTACTTAAGACTGAGTTAAAACAGAATCCATCTGGAAACTGCCAAGTTCTAATGCTTGAAATATGCCAGTGCATTAAACATCTTGCAGGAAAAATGTACTGTATTTTCATTAAATATATAGTTTTATTAAGCATATACTTCTATTTCATCAGAAAAAAAAAGATTAATAAAAGATTTCAAAGTTTTTTTCTAAATGAAGTATTCTACAAAATATTTAAGAAATATAGAGTTTGCAATAGGGCAGATACTGTAATATATATGTAAATAACCAACCCAAATGCAATCATCATTTGAAATAAAGAAAAGGAAAAAGATATGGGAATGCTCCCTAACAGCACCTAGGTCCCAAGGAACTGCTTCTCCTCGTGGCTGGGAGAGTGAGCATGCCTGAGGCAGGAGGTCATGCCCTTTGCTTTCCTTGCCCTATGACCCGAGTGCCTGTGCACATACAATGTGGCCACCAGAAACATACTCCATTTTGATACAACCCATGGCAATCACATTTTCTGCTCTACGTCATCACAGGGATTGGGAGCATTTGTGCATGAATCTCCTCCTCTTACAGAGAGCAGAGAGGTCGTACCTGCCACATTAAGAGGAGGGATGTGAAAGGCAGATTAAAAAGGGGGAGAAGGAAGGAGGCTGTGAGTACGCTCTCGGGTCCTTGTTCTCAGGCCCACAGGAGTGTTGTGAACACAGCTTTTAGACTGAGGCTGTGGGAATGTTCGTGTTGTGGTACACAACACACACAGCAACTGCAGCTACCACTAAGTGATTTCCTTCAGACACCCTCAACATTGGGATTATTAGCATCAGGCTAGCTAGTACAGCTCTGTAGTTAAAAATACCTGTTTTCTGGGGAGCTGGTATAATTATTTTTGGCCCTTTACCCCAGTTTTGCTGCAGGTTATGATTTTGTGATAGTGAATTTTTTTGGTTGGTTGGTTGGTTTGGTTTTTTTACGTATCTCCAGTCACACCTCTAAACATCATTTACAATTTGAGATTGCTTTTCAGTCCATGCTACCTGTACATATCTTTCTGTTTCTCACACGTAATATAGTCACGCAGTCACTAGTGAGCTACAGTTGTTTTCAGGACTCCCAAACTAATGCCATGGTGTATCAGTGTGATCCAAAAGAGCATCTGAGTATAAAAAAACCTTAGCGAGAGTCTAATGACCATTATGCTCAACATAAAATTAAATCTTCACAAGCACAGAATCTCAGAATTACTTTAAGGGCCAGATTTTAAGTCAGAATATTGGCCTTTTGCACTATGCAGGTTACAATATGACTTTACCTAAGTCACTTGTATAAAAATTCCCTGTGATACAGCACAACTTCTTAATGCAATAGCATTTTGGTTGAACCAGGGACCTCGCCCTTCTCCCCATCCAACAGGATTGACACGCATTGCATTCAGGGGATTATAAAGGTCATGGTGATGCTTTACTGTAGCGCAGCTGTTATACCTGTGTTAGATCAGATAAACTATGGGCACAAATAAGAAACTCCATCAAGGCTGCAGAAGGACTTGATCAGCAGGGAACCAAAACCAGCTCTGTAACAACTCTCCTCCTGCATCAGAGAAGAGCAAAGATCTTGGTATTTTATTGGATCTCTCAAGGAAGAGAATCACTAAACAAGTTATAACATTGCATGCAAAGTTTTCAACCTAATCAGACTGGCATAATGCAGAAGGAATCCAAAGGAGCAGGAGGAGCATCCAGTGCATTACTCTAAAAACTCCCATAGGCTCCTGCTAGTCATGCCAGACTACTGCTCATAACTTAAATTATTCATTGGGGAAGAATAAAAGTTTAATCAATAAAACCAGGGTCAAGTCACCCATACCAGAGGTTCAGAAAAAGAAGATGCCTTTAAACTCAGCTGTAAAATATTATGTGTTTTGAATGAAACCTTAATATCTTCTCTTGTTCCTATATTCATTAATAATAATAAGCCACAACCTCACCTGACCTTTGCCTTCACAGATTTGAAAGACAGTTTATGAAAATCCTTAGCATTACTGGATTTCTTTACCACTACTTCACTACTTAAGGTACCTTCAAGGATGCTTAATGTTACAAAGAGAGCTCTTGATCTTCCTGTGGAGTTATTTGTAAAACAGCAGCTAGATGAGAAATCTTCAAAAGAGAGTAAGGTGTGCATAAAGCTGGTCACCATTGTTTACTTTTCGTCTTCTGGATTGATACTTTAATGCACCAGATTGCAATACGTATTGATACCACACACTTTCATAATTGACAGGGCCACAGGCAAGTGTTAAGTTATTCTACATTGCTGTAATTATAGTGCAGACCGATCATTCTCCAAGTCTGCAGGAAAAGCTGGCAGTTAAAGTCACTGCGTACAGCAATCATAACAGCACTGACAGGCTGCTGTCAAGCAGGCAGGGGCATTCTGGAGATAGATAGCAGAAATGCCAAATCTAAGACAAATGCTCTTCGAATATGTAATAAATCATATTAGCTGTCTGATGCTTCTCCTTGGTGTATTGATCGTGATTAAAATAAACTAATTAGAATCGTAATCATGATGCGCTGAGGCAGGAAACAAAGATGTGAGCTGTGCAACTTGATCATGAAGTGTTTTTTAGCAGTCAAGCCAGACCACGTCCTGGCTTCTCCACCTATTAACCAATTACAGGAACTGGTACACTCTGCATTAGGTTATGGAAGCACCATACAGAAGCATGGATATATAGCCTTTATCTGAGGGACTTTACGTACATGCTATATTAAGATCTCCATTTGGGCTGCGGTTCCGGGGAGCTACAGCAGCCATTTTGAGGTGAAGAAGGCAGGTCCCGCCTGCATCCCTCCCACGGCACAGGCAGGAGGCTTGTACACAGTCATGGCCTCCTGGTGTCCCACAGGCCAGGAGCCAGAGGTGAGGATGATCTATAACCAGCCACACATGTGGGGAGGTCGCAGAGGAGTTCTCTGCAGCAGGAGGAACATGCAGGAAGCCAGTGCCTTGCAACAGAGGTTTTGCTTCTGTGATTTGACCGGATATGTATCTAAAACCATCTCTAGCTAACCAGGATAAAAAAGCACTGATTGCACAGTTGGGTATGCAGGAGCTTGTCCTTTCTTACCTTAAATATCTATTAATTCTTATCTTACTATATTGAGATGCATTTGCCAGTTTTGTTACTTGCTATATCTATTCGCTACAACCTGAAAGATTTAACACTTTCGCATGCTGTGTCATGCAGAGGACAACAGAGCATAGTCATATTAAATCACCATGTATAGTTGGCTAACCAAATATGCATACTAAGAATACCATTATAAGCTTAAACAGCCTTACAGAACTCCTGAGATAACTCCTAAGAACTGCTAACCCTTTTGAATTTCTAGCACTCAAATATTTTCAGTACCCTGGCATCAATATTCAAGATACACAAAATACAAAGATGTCCCAACGGTTGTTTTGAACAGAACCAGAGGAATAACTTGCATCTGGAAGCAGGTACCATGCAATAGCCATGAGAATTTTTGCATTTGACAGAGTTTGTATTTTACTCTGAACCAGTGACTCAATATTACATCTTTATCTTCTTTTCATGACAATTTTACACTGACTTAACTCTATTAACACACCTCTTACATTTAAATGGCTCACTTCGGATTCATGTTAAGTAGATGAGACAGAATCAGTCCCTCCTGGGGTTGGTTCCTAATACATTGTTGATGCTGTCACCAACAGCTTAGAATAAATATTTTATCATTTTATTTAACCTGACACTTCATTTTATCTACTAAAAGTAGAATATGAAAAACATCCAGATTAACATGCAGATTTGCGAAAACATTTTGGAAGATCTATAATAAATCTAATCTGTGTTAAATGTACATGCAGGGGAATGGTATTACCAATGTTAATCCATTCATACAGTTTTAGTTATGCAATTCACAAAAATTTCATATATGCTAATTTTCCAGGAACTGTAATTGCCTGTTTTTGAAAGGTCACAGGGTTTCATCTCCCATCTCTCTTAACTTAGCATCATTGAACCACGAATGAAGACAACGTGACTTTGGGATTTTATATGGTTGGTTAAAATACACTAACTCATCTGCCTTCAGGGAAGAAGATTCTGTCTGCCATCCATATTCAGACACCCTGAAAAGATGCTGATTAGTTAAGTGATTAATGTTAATAGTCAATTCTCTAGGTAGCCAAATTGGATACAAGTGACTAAGTGAAGACACCTGTATTTGAACAGATTGGCCCCAAATCTAACTACAAAGTAGCTGACAACAAAGTGGGAGATAACTGCAACTAAAGAAACTGGTACGCAGCAACGTTAAGACAGTAGTAGCCTTTCAAATAACTCATCTTCACGTTATTTGCAGATAAAATTGAACCTTAAGGGTTCAATTACAGATCCTGAGAGTGCCCTACACTAGTGAGGAGTATGAGTAATCCAACCTGATCAGAGGCATAGAAAGAGCCTGACAACCCTGAAGAGAAGATGCCCTTCACTGTACTTTCTATCCACTATGGATCACAGCTGTCCTGGAATACATCCTGGCAGGCTCATGGCTCCATCCTCACTCTTGTCTCTCTTGCCAAGCCCTTGTAGTGCAACATGTTTATGTTCCCCATGCTCAAAAGCTAGATGCCTTCCTGTGTCAGAGGAAGAATAAAGGAGTTTCCTATGTAAATATAATTTAGCCCTAAGAATAATGCTACTGATGCTAATCTTTATGTTTGTGCTGGTTAGAGATCAACTGACATAAGGAAAATGTCTGGCAAGGGTAATGAGGTTGATTAACTCAGTGGAAAATGAGTTTATATGAGATAAACATGGTTTCATCTATATTGCAGTTTGCTCATTTAGCATCAAGATCATAAAATGAACTGTTCTGCATGCCATAGAAAGCAGCACTGTAGAAGTACTCTCCATGATTTTATAATGGCATAGCTAGACATATAACACAAAAATCAGTTCAGTATGGATAACTTATGAAGATCATGTAAAAAATGTAATTAAAGACCTGCATTTTGACTTTCATCAGTTGCATGGCAAATAAAGGAAACCAGGAAGAAAAGAAGAAATGAGAAAATGAAATTAAATGTATTTCTGCTTATTTAGACTTTAAAAGGCATACTTTTTACTGGCACGCTTTCCTTTTGCAACTGCAAGCTTTGGTGGCAGATTCATAGGTGGCAAAGTTGATCTCAGTGAAGCTATATTGGTTTTTACCTACCAAATTGGTCAAGATGACTACAAAGGCAGAACTATACAAACAATTAAAGTGGAACTTAAACCAATTAACATGGAACTTAAACCTTGAACCTTCAAGGTTTGGGGTGTTGGTTTGTTTGTTTGTTTCCCCCCTCACTCTCCTGAACATACGAAAGGCCATTGAAATCAATTAGTTGAATGCTGAACAGATAAGATTTCCAAAATACAACAAAAAACCTTCACAAATCCAAAAATCTTCCAATCTATTTTGGAAACAGATAAATGAAAATACAGAAGATATTTTCCTTAGTATAATGAACATTAGTTTTGGTTTTCTGCAAGTCACCTTATTTCATAGAAATAGAAAGCTGAGAAACTTACTGTCTTCTTTCCTTCCCTCTCTTTGCTTCATATGGGCGTAACCTTTTCTGGCAGTAACAGGAATGCCAACATTATGTGTTTCTAATAAAAGAAAGAACCTTTTTCAGATTGTATACCAGCTGCTGAGCAGTTCTACAAGTTTTATTTGAGAATGAATATGCTTTCTTGAACACATTCTACAGCTTTTTTTTTTTTTTTTTTTCCATAAGAGTCCTTTTAACATGATGAAACAGCAGTTCCAAAGAGGTATCAGGAAGATCTCTACAAACTCTGCTAAGACTTCTCTAATTATATATTGAAATGGACTAGAACTCCTCGTGCGGTGAGGAGGACAATATCGCCTTGGAAAAAACTCATGTCAGTGAAGCTCAGCAATTTTGTATGAAGACTGAAACACTGGTCACTACAAGAAGCAGAATTATTATGCCAAAAAAACCCACCCCAAAATGTGTCCCTAAGGATGGCTTTAAAGCACAAGTGCCATACAAGTTAACTGGCTTTAAAAAGAGGTCTTGGCAGTTGGTTTATTTGGGAGTGCACAAGCCAACATGTTGGGTGTCAGAAAGCAACTACAAATTGATACATATGTACAGCCAAAATACTGTTTTAATTTCGCATTTCCTTATGACCTTTATTTCCATTTGTTGAATTGTAAACCAAGCATTTAATTTTCTGTTTCCTTTTTTGGAGCATGTTAAGCGCTGATATTATAAGGCAGAGGGTGAACGGATTTCCTTTCGACTCAATCAACTATTTTATCTTGCTCTTTTTTCCTTTTTGAATGCTTCCCTTCACCTTTCTTTCCTCAACCTTTAATATCCTATTAATACATAGTTTCAAAGAAGCCAACGATCTTACCCCTCACCATTTCTTTCTTTTTCCTTACATAATTTAGAAAACGGCTGCGTTGAAAATAAGTAATGCCCATCAATGCCTGAGAAAAATGCACCAGCTAGCAACAGCCATGCTC
The DNA here is from genome assembly GCA_008658365.1 of Alca torda. Lineage (NCBI taxonomy): Eukaryota > Metazoa > Chordata > Aves > Charadriiformes > Alcidae > Alca > Alca torda. The sequence continues at coordinate 12,091,934 of CM018087.1, read as the reverse complement.
TAAAATGGCTCTTAAGACTCAAGAGTCTTGATTGCCAGCTACATATTCCAAATAAATGCAGGTACCCCCAACTTCAAAATCACCATGAACTGTATCAGCTGGCTACAGATACACTCTGCTTCAAAGACTGGAGGTGGGAGTGGAGGAGCAAGCATTAAGAAAAGTAATGACACAAACAGCAACAAGGCAATAAAAAATTTTCACTTCAAGGATCCTACCCGAGTGTGTTTCAAAATATTTGAACTAAAAATCTGTGACATGTGCATGAGCTCTCAGATCACATGTTCCAACTGCATGCACAGCACCCAAATCAGATTTATTTAAGCATCAGTATTTTCAATTGAAAAAAATATGTAGCCATTGTGAGAAGATTGTCCTCACTATAATTGTTTTCTACTGAATTATTATACAATGACAATTTAACAAAAAAATCCTGGACTATACATGAAGATTTCCCTCCCCTCCTTCTCATCAGTTATGAGAGTTTCTGGCAGAGAAGCTGGATCAATGATTAGACAGTGGATGGGCAAAAATACATCCCTCCCCCCGAATGAACTTCCTGTCTCCCTACAAAAAAATATGTGCAGCGGGAAAAACTCAGATGTGTACAACCAAAACCACTGTACTTGGAGACCTTTTGTCTAGAGTTTTTTTTTCCTGTACCTTAGTGGGCAGGCTAGTGATTATTGCTAATTTCTTTTCCAATGGAAAACCGAAGATTTACAAGAATATTTATCAATAGAATGTACCAGACTCCAGGTAAATGCTGGTGGAAATAAAATCTGTATGGGAAAACACCCATTTTTTGCCCATTAGTGGGCTAATTGCATGGTCAAGGTAGTAAATTGTACAGGGCTGTTTTCAATAAAATATTAATATATTTCATAAAAGTCCATTCACAGTTGAAATAAAATGCAGCACAGAAGGGAGCTGAAATATGCTCTTTACATATGTGATATTTCTCTTTCATCAGTGTAGATTTTAACCTAAGTTTTCTTCTAAAATATTTTAATAGCCTTTCAAATAGAAAAATTGTGGGACAGAGCATAGTTTGCATGTAGAGGATGGGTGAAGAGGGTCATGTTCTTCAGCCAGTCTCCAACAAGGCCTCATAATAATGATAGTTTGAAAGTATAGATAATTACAGATGTAAATTTGCACCAGCAACGATACATATGCATGCTTTATGGCATTTAAGCGTCATACACTTTATGTGTAAATGACATAAATCGTGTTCAAAATAAGTACAGATGCGAAATGATGAAAATGACAATCTACTGATAGCTAAGCTCGTGTTTGTGAAGAAGTGGCACTTCCTGGCAGGAATATCTTTTTGAAAAAACTTGCTCTGCATAACATAGAAATTAGATAACATGGAGAAATACCTGGTGTTGACTAAACTCAATCAACTAAAGTGACTAAATATTTACATCCAAATATTCAATATGGTGCACATATGAGATCTGCTTCAAAGACAAGGCATTTCAGAATGCCCTAGATTTGCAGATTCCCACACCATTCCCTTTGATTCAATAGCATTCTTCTGCATACAGTTATATTAACATCTACCTTAATGTTTTTATGACAATATTTGTGTAAAAAGGAAGAGAGCAGAGAGACAGAGAGAATCTGGTTTGGGCTTTGGCTAGGATTTTCAAAGCCAGGTGACCAAGTTTCATTAATTTGCCCTAGCAGTAGAGTATCCAGCTGTTCTTTGTACCTCAGAACGTGAGAAAAAAGAACAGAAAGTTACTTTTACCAAGAGCATCGGTATTTATTTCAGTAAATATGTGTCTGAAGATAATCCTTGCAGATTAAAATGAGTTTGTAAATTGATAAACACGGGCTAACAAATTAGTCTGCCTTTTGCAGACTAATTTACATGTTCATAGCGTAAGTGACGCTATTAAAAAAGTACATGTGAAAAACCTATGGTAGAGCCAGTCATTTGATACTTTTATTTTCTTTCTTTTCAATGGTTTCAATTGGGTTTTTTTTATGAAGAGACATTTCCTTCTATCAGCAGGTCTGGAGCCTACAACTTGTTGTGACTGCAGTGTAAGCCCCCTGCTCCTCACTCCCAAAAGATGACAGAGTGAGAAAAAAAGAAATCAGTACCACTACTTTGCAGCATTACACTGATTATCTGAATACAATAAAAATAACCTATGATTTTTTTCAAGTGATCTCAAAAATACATCATTCTGCACATTTTGAGGGCACAGAGAAATGTAAGCTTGCTGCAAATGAAAAGATTTGGCATTTTCACTCAGCCATGGAAATGTTATGTGAACAACCAGAAACATACGTTCTGAAAAAAGCGAGGCATTATGAATACTCTCTATGTTGCAATATGTCCATAAATAATATACCATAACATGAGTTACTATGGTAACTATTTGGATTTGAGATCATTGGGGTTTTTTTTCCACTACATAATATATATATATATATATTCACATAAGAAGTATTATTTTGTCAATACCAGGTAAGCCCGATTCCAAGCTGACTACTATTTTAGGTTTTGTTCTCTTCTCACGAATGACACTGGGATAAAGCACTTTTGACTTAGCAGGCTTTTCTTAGGTCACTTACTCCACAGTGTATAAACAAACAGATAACTTTGAGGAAAAATACCCAAAAAACCCAACAACTGAATTTAGGAATCACTAAAGCAAACCCTTTACCTAGTAAACGCTCAAGTTGGGCAAGTTTTGTTGAAAAAAAACCATTTGTTCGGGAACAGGTTCTTCCTTCCATCCACAGTATGTTCCGTAAAATTCTGTGAAAGCATTACATGTTTGCAAGTACGAAACGCAAGATGGTTTCTAATGAACTGGTTGAAGAGGCAGTAGCAACAGTGTTCCAACATTAATTTGTAAATGTGCAAAATGTAAGTAACGTTATGTAACATGTTGCCTTAGCTAAAGAAAAGAGCAAAGAATTTAGAGCGTAAGGAAATAAAAGGTAACAGCAAAACATTAAAATAAATAAATTTCCTCATTATGCAATTATGGTTTTGTATTGGTCCCTATAATTGAAATTTATTTTTAAAGATAAGCCGTAGAAAGGAAAGGAATCCGTAACAATGACTTTTAAGAATCATTACTATTAAAAATTGTATTTTCAAGGTAATAGTCAACTGTGTTTGAAAGCTTATCTTAGACATAACAGGAATTCAGTGAGGTTGCTTTAGTTACACAGTGCCACAAAAGCTAGGCATTTCTGAAGCTACTTGTGGAGAGCAGAAATAATACGGACACCAGGAAAGAATATTCTAAGGAAACCAATAAAGAAATTGGTCAAAGTTAACAAACAGTACCTGCTCTACACTTGAACCCATTTGCACATAGCAGGTACACACATACATATGTATGTGTATACACAAAAAATAAAATGAGATTGAAAACAGGCAAACAACCCACCTCACTTGGCAAATATTTTCTCATCTTACTGTTAGACATTTTTATAAAAAAACCACTGTGCTTAAACATAGAAAAAACCATAACATTAAAATTTACTTCTCCTTCTATACTCTGATGAATACCTTGGGTGGGTTTCACCCACATCCTTTTAAGCTGACTAAACAAAAATATAAGTGACTGAACAAAAAAGATTATTAAAGCAGTGTGGTGGGTTTAGAGTTCCCATGTGGTTTTAGTCCTTGAAATCTACCTTATTTAAAAATAAAGCAAATAGTTTAACAGGAAATGGTTTTGTACAAAGCCTACTGGTGATTTCTATAGTATGTTTTTTCTTGCTGTGTTTCTCACTCTTCTGCAAGAGCCCAGGAACACACAGGCCCAGAAGCCACGGTCATTTAGTGCATTACAGATGTGTTTTTCAAGGCAAAATTGACCAGGGCTCATGTACGTGAAAACAGTAATTCACAACTCCACAATCCACAGGCTCGCTGGTCTAGGGTGTAAGTGTTGTGTCAAACCACCCCTCAGCACAAGGCAGAAATTTGTCCACACAAGATTTGACATATTTTTGCATTAGGTATTGATCAGTGAAACAGTTTGCATTCTGTCTTGTGCAGAATATACAAGACTCTTTTTGCATTTTAATTGATCATTGATATGCACAATAGAGGGCAGTTATTCCTAAAATTTTTTAGGAGAATTATCAGAGGATGTGATGCCTCATTTGCTGGATAATAAATGCTCCATCATGGTAATAACTGCAGGGAAAGGTATGTTTCTGAAACACTTTTCTAGCTGGAGAAATGGATTAGAGAGATTACCATTTCATCAAAGTGGCAGAACAGTTGAGAGGAAATATGGCAGGAAATTTTTGTATAATTTCTGTAGAGTTGCTATTTGTCAAACCCCACTGGCATCAATCGTACTATATCTTCTCTTCTGATGCAATCACATCAAACAATGTGAAGTTTCTCTTTAATATGCATGTGTTAGAGTCAAAGAAGAAGAGATATAGTATGGGAAGAAGTGGATGTTTCTTTGAATTGTACTATCATCTAGATAAGAAAGGTGCAGATGATACTATAATTTTAATTTCAGTTTATAAGCAAGTAGTGGGTGAGTCTCTGCCAACATTAAAGAAATTTCTTTATCTTTATTAAATTTTCTACAGGACATTTTTAAGCTAACAAGGTACCATAATTTCCAGCAAGATACCTGACCCTTTATACAAATTGGGAACACGTCGATTCTTAGACATGAAATCCACATATGGAAAACTTGAGTAGCCTGACATTCTTGAAAAATAATGGTGATTAACTTGCCTGGACTGCATTCAGTCAAGAACCACGTTAATGCATTTTGGAGAAGGCATTCCTATTGACCCGTGTAACCCTGTAGTGAAGTCATTAAAGAAAAAGAAATATCCAATAAAAGGATTTGCTGCATGTAAAATAATAGTGGCTGAATTAGAACAGGGAAGCATAGAACCAGATCACTAAGTTTTTTGATAAGTGTCTTTCCCTATGTTTTATTATACTCTGTTCCTCCTAACCCCCCCCCCCCCCCCCCCCGCCACCCCCCCCCCCCCCCCCCCCCCCCCCGAAGTTTCAAACAGAACACTTCATTTTCTTTAGAAAATCATATCCAAAAAAATAGAGCTAGCTGTAGGATGATTTCCATATGTTGTTCAAATGAGATTTGAGAGGCATCCAGAAGCTTAAACTGGTGGAACTGTTGCCTACTGCCAGTGGTGCTGCATCTATTAGAAGACGTAGTGTTTGTGCTTGGGATATAGTATAATAGAGTGGAGAAGACTAGTGTACCAGAGGGGAAAACTGAAAAGAAAAAAACCCAAACATACAGAAAATCAAATCGCTTATCACTAAAAGTTTTGAAAATCAACATATGTAACAGCTTACCTGAACAATCGCAGCTCTCGTGTGTGTTTTGGATTGCCCATGCAGAAATTTATATGCAGGCTTCTGAAAACCAGCCATCAGAGAACAAAGACTGCAGTTCCTTCGAAAATTTCCTAATAGTAAAAAGGATTAAAAGAATTACAGCATAGAGACACAGTCGCTTCTAAACAGTGTTTGTCAGAATTTTCTATGTGGTGTCATAGCTCTTTAACTCCTTGTTAAAAGGCTATAGCATGTTTGTATTTTGTTTAGTTATTTGCATAATTTAAAAATATTACCTAGCAATTAACATATGTAGATTTTATCATAGTGGCACTTCTCCGCAGTGAATTCTGTTTCCCTGCAGATGTGTTTGTTATTGTGTATATAATTAAGCAGTTATTCCTCCACCCCCCACGGTATCTAGGTGTCTCCGTAGACAGTGTTTAGATCTGTATCCTCTCCTTACAGAGGATGTTCCATATTCTGCAGCTGAGGTTTTCCAATTGTCTCCATTACTTGCAATATAAACCTAGAAGAATATAACCCAAACTGACCATATACCGTCAGTGAGCTGCCCCTGGGTAATGCTGTGGTATACTCACTTTTCCACATCCTCAGCAGGATTCCAGTGGAGATGTCACATGAAATGCTATATTATCATGTGGTACATGTTTAAGATTGAGGATTATTCCCGATACAGAAACAAAACATTCCCATCCTTAACCCATGCATTGCTTTCAATGCCAGACCTGCAACAGTTATAAAATTGGGATGGCATGGAATGCAATACGGTTTTGCCTGCTGATAAAGTCAATCAGATGTTTAATTTGGTTAAATTAATATTTAACCAAAGTTAGACGGTTAACAACAAAATTCATCCCACTGTACCTGATCTCCCCCCAGCACTACCTGAGGATGCCAGAGACTAAAACCCACAAACTTTCAGATCTTCTCTGTACGTCATAAGTACATGCTTTCTTACAAAACATTCGGTTTCAGTGAATTCATAAGAGGATATTAATTCCTTCTTCCACATGTTATACAGGAGACTAGTATTTTCAACGATGACATCATAGAAATTTGATAGTATGGTTGACTGTACTGTAAAATATACCTATATTTTTAACTATTTCACTTCCCCTTAAAAAATACCCCAAAATGGGAAATTGCACTGTGTTACATTTTTGGAATAGGTTTTCCAATACTACGCTCAACAACTCAAAAAATCTACATGGATGTGTGCTCAATTGGTCCCTTTGACCTATGAGAGAGGAATGGAAAAGCTGAAACCTTTACCTATGTGTGTAAAATTCAGCCCTATTTCCTTGGCCAGGCTGCTTGTTTGGTGCCCAGGAGCCTCAATCCAGATGAAGGAGACCTGGTTATTGAAATAATTGCTGCTTTTGGAATTGCAATAGAGACCTTGCTGTGAAATCTGTTATAATTTATCAGTGTTTTACACTCCTTTTTATGCCAGGAGCAATGCACCTTGATGGTTCCAGTTTCATTGTCTACATTATGTTTTTTGGTCAAATTGCCTTAAATTTTTAAATGACAAAGCTCATAAACCATAATCTGAAATCAGAAAAAAAAAAAAAGAAGTTAGTTGAATATAATGAATCATTCAAGATTTTAATGTTTTAAGGAAGAATTTTTGTAATCTCCTTTTTACACAATTGTAGTAACAGCTACCAGGTTTTCAGATCTCTTTAAAAGGGAAAGCAGCACTAAGAAAATAAAGAGAGCATGCTATTAGAAAGAAGTAGTCAAAAATTAAGACTTTTAGGCAGTTTTGAGATTATAATCCATATCATAGAATTGTAGAATGGTTTGAGCTGGAAGGGACCTTAAAGATCATCTTGTTCCAACCCTCCTGACATGGGCAGACACACCTCCAACTAGACCAGGTTACTAAAAGCCCCATCCAACCTGGCCTTCAACAATTCCAGGGATGGGACATCCACAGCTTCTCTGGGCAACCTGTTCCAGCGCCTCACCACCCAGGAAAGAATTTCTTCTTTATATCTAACCTAATTCTAACCCCTTCCAGTGTCAAGCCATTACGCCTCATCCTACCACTACACTCCCTGGTAAAGAGTCTCTCCCCATCCTTCCTGTAGGAAAGTTCAGCCTTTTCTTCAGGCTAAACAACCCCAGCTCTCGCAGCCTGTCCTCATAGGAGAGGTCCTCCAGCCCTCATCATCTTTGTGACCCTCCTCTGGACTTGCTCCAACAGGTCCATGTCCTTCTTATGTTGGGGGCCCCAGAGCTGGATGCAGTACTCCAGGTGGGGTCTCACCAGAGCAGAGGATCAGAATCACCTGCCTCAATCTGCTGGCCACACTTCTTTTCATGCAGCCCAGGATACGATTGGCTTTCTGGGCTGCGAACGCACATTGCCTGCTCACGTTGAGCTTCTCAACCACCAACAACACCAAGTCCTTCTCCTCAGGGCTACTCTTGATCCATTCTCCGCCCAGCTTGTATTTGTTCTTGGGATTGCCCTGATCCAGGTGCAGGACCCTGCCCTTTGTGTGGTTGAACTTTATGAAGTTCACACAGGCCCACCTCTCAAGCCTGTCCAAATCCCTCTGGATGGCATCCCCTTCCCTCCAGTATGTTGACCGCACTACACAGCTTGGTGTCATTGTAAACTTGCTGAGGGTGCACTGAATCCCATTGTCCATGTCATTGACAAAGATGTTAAACGCCACCAGTCCCAATACCGACCCCTGAGGAATGCCACTCATCACTGGTCACCACTTGGACATCGAGCCATTGACCTCAACTTGAGTGCAACCATCGAACCAATTCCTTGTCCATCGAGTGGTCCATCTGTCAAATCCATATCTCCCCACTTCAGACATAAGGATGTTGTGCAGGACAGTGTCAAATGCTTTGCACAGGTCCAGGTAGATGATGTCAATTGCTCTTCCCTTACCCACCAACACTGTAATCCCATCATAGAAGGCCACCAAATTTGTCAGACACAATCTGCTTTTAGTGAAGCCATGTTGGCTGTCACCAGTCACCTCCTTATTTTCCATGTGCCTTAGCATAGTTTCCAGGAGGATCTGCTCCATGATCTTGCCGGGCACAGAGGTGAGGCTGACTGACCTATTGTTTCCCAGGTCTTCCTTTTTTTCCATTTTTAAAAATGGAGGTTATGTTTCCGCTTTTCCAGTCAGTGGGAACTTCACCGGATTGCCGTGACTTCTCCAATATGATGAATAGTGTCTTAGCAAATTCATCTGCCAATTCCCTCAGGACCTGCAGATGCATCTCATCAGGTCCCATGGGTTTGTGCCCCTTAGAGATTCCTGAGATGGTCTCAAACCCGATCTTCTCCTGCAGTGGCCATGAAATTCTTCATAGCTTTTGAAAAACATGCTTTCATTATTTAATTTTCATACTTTGCCAGTTTTATATATTTATTATCTTCTCTCTTCACTTCTTCTGATGCCACACAATTAAGCAAAAACGTCTAGAAAAACTGGCAGATTAGTTCCAAATAAACCAATGCTGTTTTTCATTGGAATTACTGTTTAGTTGGAAAAATACATTTCTATCTCCATTAACCAGCTGTTTGTTCTAATAAGATCAGTTTTACAGGCAGGGAATGCACTGTGCCAGGCATATGTAGAAAGTACTTCTGCACACGTATAGCTTTTGGCAAGATACATTTTCTGTGGATTTTTTCTTTTTCTAGTGTTTTGCCTCCTATAATATCCAGAAAACTGAAACTGATTTCAGAATGCATTCAGCTGAAGGACTCCAGGTTTTTGTGCTGAATGCAGCATATCCAGACCCCTGGTTGTTCGAAAGTGCAAGAGACTTCTGCAGCACAATTGCAACACCATTTTATCAGACTACCTGAAGATGTGCTGTCAACAGCTTAGAGCGAGAGGAGCAGACGGCACACCCAGGCACTCTTAGCACATCCAAGCCTATCCCCTGTCAATGAAATCCTCTGCTGTCACAGATAGGCTCAAGATATTTTTCCAGGTAACAGAAAAACTCCACTGGGAGATGGTCATGCAAAAACTGCCAGGCCATACCTTGGCTCCCTCCACTGTAAGTATGAGCTGCCTGCCTTGAGAACAGCACATCTGCACCGAACTACCAGAGTGGATTCAAACATCTAACTAATTTTTCGGCATGGTACCTGTGAAACATGATTGCAGTGCAGAAAAACTACATTTACTCTTGCTACATATCATTAGTCTATCACTGGTCCACTGAGGCATGCAAACACTTTTGAATTCTTTGCCAAGACAACAAAATTGCAATAAATATAGCACTGTCAACAGCCTGCATTGTAGAAAAAGGGAAAAGAGCAAAACTTGAAATTTTACAATGCATTCCCTGGAAAAAAGGCCCTATTTAGAAAGACCAACAAGCACGTGTCCTGGTGGCTGGCAGCTGCCCGTTGGGAGAGCTCCTGTCAGCTCCACTTCCTCCCTCTTGGCAGAAAGTGACACTGATAAGGGCCTCCCAGCACGTCTGGCAGGGAGGCAGAACTTCTAGGTTCTTAATGCAAAGTCATTGTTTGCTGTGGAAAAAGTTTCACATTTTCCTGGGTGAAATTTCTATTCTTCAGTAGGATATTTGCAGGCAGCATGTTATTCAGCAGGGTTGATCACTCCTTAGACTTCTACTTTTTCAACATTTAATCCCTCCTCCAGAACCCATTTAGACAACAGCAGTCTCAAGATGAGACAACACCTTGTTGAAAGTATTTCTAATCAAGGGCCACAGATTTTGGAAAATCTTTGCTCTTCCAAATTTGCCTCTCTCAGAAGATAATTTTAGTTGAGGTTTGCCAAAAGAATGTCACAGCCTCCGAGGCCACAGCTACTCCGTCAGTGACAGACCTGGTGCAAGAGGTTACTACACTCAGATCTTTATACCTGTCCCTTCCCCCGCCCCATCGGTGGTCGCGACTGAACCATGGACATGACAACACTTCAAAGGTATGAAAAGATACAGTTAAAAACAATCAAATCAGAGACAACATTGCTTATATTGAGTTATTTTTAAAGACAGATAATTTCAACATTTGGGTTATAGAGCAGCTGAGAAGATATAATGTTTTCTAAGACTATGGGGACTTTTACTTAAATTGGATCCACTGCCAACAAAGAAGTAATATGATATGTAAACATGGCCTCTTCTGAAATCCTCTAGTTCTGATATTTTGCTTTCTGTCTGTGAAGAGATTTCCAAGCTCTCATTAAAGTTATAGACTACCCTCCTTTAACTGGAGGTATAGTCATGTGGTTTATGGGACCGGTCACCACAAAGCCATGCAGAATGACCTGTTGAGTTCATATTTTTTGATAGAAAAAGTAAAATTTGAAGTGGAAAGTCCTTCAATTACTGCCTCTGTAATTAGCTAAAAATTCACCGTATTTTTATGGCTAGCAACCACTCAGGAAGGACTGAACACCAGCCAAGATAATAAAAGGAAAGCAAATTTGCCCAAAGGGATTATCAGGACCTTACCCTATAACAGAAACTATGAATAGGATTAAAGGATTAGTTAAGCAAACTAACAATGGTGGCCAAATGGTTGAACCAGCTTTTAAAGAGCACCATAAAGAAAGGTGGGATAAACTGGCCGGAAATATCACAGCTCTAAGCCAAGGGCCAAAACCCAGAGCGCTACTGCCTGCCAGAAGAGAGACCTGAGGAGGATGTCTAGGGGAGGATAGCTACAAACGTTCCAGTTCTCTCTCATTTGTTTTAGTGGCCAGCCCAGCCCAAACCACGTCACGCACAAGCGAAATGCTTGAATGATCAGTTGAGTGTTTTAATAACATGGTAACTGATGGTAACGTCTTGCTGCATACATATATAGAGCTAATAAATGGTTAACTACCTGCTTCTCTCTTTTAGGGCATATCAGGTCATGGACATAACACTGTAAAAGTATCCATGAAGAACACCTCGACCTCATTACATGATCAAACGCATGGAGTTTTCAAAAGAAATCATAACGCACAGATTTTTCCCACAGTACAGCCAGGGAGGCACGTGCATTATTGTGAAACTGAGTATTCCCTGGAGCGCCTATAGACCGAGGAAAACGTAAAGGACCTTGGTATTAAGGCAGCTGGAAAAGTAGTCCACAAAATAACTACAAGACCATCTGAAATGTCATCAGAAAACAATCCCTCTCCTTCACAAAAATATAAAAGCACAAAAGGCTACACTGATTTTTAACATAGTATTTCCTTTTTTTCCTCAATATTCAATCATTGAGGAACACGCCATGAATTCAGTAATTTTTCTGGTAGGCTTTCCTTTATGCATTAAAAGCCAAATAATTCTGCCTGTAGTTCCACCCATCTGGATGGTTGCACAGCATAATGTGACCCTAAAATACAGTAATAAAAAGAGAAACCCTAACATACAATACTGAAAACAGCATTCTAGCAGAAAGGCAAACTTAAAAAAAAAAAATAATTAAAAATATCATAAATAATACCAATGTCAATGCTTCACACAAATAAATGCACTAAACCAGTAACACGGCTAATTATCAAAGATGCCCTTTTGCCAGCGAATCACACCGTGACCCCAGTGCCCTTTGATCCTGTCAGCGGTAGTTCAGAGCCTGTCAGCATATTTGCCATCTGGCTGATGATGACAGAATTAAATCATGCCCAACATGCTAAAAACAGACATTCTTCTGATTTCACCTTCTGGCAGCCCAAACGGTACCTTGCTCGTCTTCTCCAGAGAAATCTTCAGATCGCAGTCACCCTTTGTGTTCCTTTCCTGCTCTTTTTCTCCCTGCCCCAGCTTAATGACAAGGATGTTTAAGGACAGCAACATTGCAGGACTTTTGCAGAAGTAAAACATAGGCTCTTGAAAGGTAACGATGTATTCAATCAGATTTCCTGACTTTCCTTCCACTTTCAAATTTGTGGCTTTCCAATTGTGCAAAGCCACAAATTTTATGCAAATATCAAAAAAATACAGCTGTGAAGGTCATGTTCAGTTTTGCAAAGTTACCAAAGCCGAGGAGATTTAAGTAAGAGACGAAACATTCTTTGTTTCCCCACACGTGCTACCCACAGCTTATAGCATGAGATCTGACTATTGTGCATAGCATCCCAAGCTGTTAAAATAGTGATGAAAGGCCCTTGGAAGGGAGTAATCTTACTCTTTTTTTAAACAGATATCATGCTGGTCTAATTTTAATTTCCCCAAATATCAATAAAAGAAGAATTACAATGCAGATGTATTTAGCGTACTCTAACAGTACACAAGGCTAGCTCGCTGCCAGAGAATTTATGCTGCTGCCCAACTCTGTAATATCTTAACACTTGCAGTCTAAACGTGACAGTATGTGAAACCTGAACTAGGCTGCATGAATGAGCTTCCTTCTACAAAAACCTACGAAGTCTAATCGCAAAACAAAGAGCGCACTAGGAAAACTTTTTGCTAGGCTGTAGCAGGGACATTGTCTTAGAGTCAGTTGAGTATCTCCATAAGTCAAACAAAGCACACGCACAAAACATATGGCTTCAAAACCTATAGGCCAACGTGCACCAAAAATGTGACATCTTTATTTCCTGATGACGAGTGGTGGCTCAATTTATCCTTTACAATTATTTAATGTTTCTAAAAGCTGTTTAGGACACTTGACAGACTCCAAATCCAGGTATGAGGAATTGTTGTCAGATCTGACCAGTTTGAGACTTACTGTCCTGACCTCTGCCCTCTTCTCTTCCCTCCACTTTCAGAATTCCTTATCTAAGCAGACACAAGAAAATGACAGCTTTTTTTTAAAAAAAAAAAATAATATAATTATGTTAGATAATTGGAATTTTTGGTCTGCCTTGATTGGATTATTTCATATTTCCACATATAACTGTAAAAGTAGAAAAAGATATGCTTATATTTCAACTCTGTATTTTTTTTAACTGGGATGTGTAAATGGACTAAGGGAATTGGAAAAGTTCCTTCCTTGTTATACAGGGGAATGCCCCCAGTCTTACTGTCAAAAAACCCAACATAATTACTCAGAAAACAGAGTTAGTTATCCAGTCTTAAAAGAGAGCGTAGAGTTTATAACTCCATCTTGCTTTTGAAAATAGACATGAACACTGATTGCTGGAGTTTGTAACAATTTGTCACTGTGTAACATATTTAACAGGTATCTCCAGTCCCACGTAAACACAGTACACATTGGATTTTGTCAGAGACATAATGAGCTGTTGAATAGCACATTTTATCTAAAACTCTTATATCAAGAAAACAAGTGTTTGGGCTTGTTTTTTTTTTTTGTTTTGTTTGGGTTTTTTTGTTTTTTTTTTTTTTTTTTTTTTTTTTTTGTTTTTTTTTTTTTTTTTTTTTTGTTAAGAATAGTTCTGAATATAGAAGACTAGAGTTTTGGTGACTAAAAAAAAAACACCTTATGGCTCAGAAGATACCTATAATGTCCACATCCTGTGGACACTCCCTTTTCCACTCCTTTAACAGGAAAGATGTTCTAGCTTAAAGCTAATCTGAAAATGTTGAAGATTTTCTTACTACGAACAAGTACTCTGGGGGTTATCAGGTAAAGAAAACCATTGCCAGTTGGTAAAAAATAGCGTGTGCTTCTTCCAACCGTATGACAATTCCATGAAGAGATACATTCAGTGCAAAAAGTGCATAACCTTAACTCAAACTTTAAATAACAAAAGATTCTGTATGAGTAGAATTCCTCTCTCCAAAACTATTTAAAGATATGTATTTATCACAGTTTGGTCCATCGTTTCTTCAACTTAAAAAAAATTGGAACTTCACCACTAAAACAAAATAACTTGTTGCGAACTGGAAACATCTCTTTTCCACAGTTATTTGCATAGCACACAGGATTGCTTGTTTATAACCATGAAAGTAAACCTTTGTCCATTGCATTTTTGGGAATTTTTCATGTTGATTGAAAGATGGGAAAAAATGACCCGAGGATTCAGGATTTATCAGGTCATGTCTACCTTTGAGTTGCAGCCATAAAGCCACAAGAAAGAATAAACAGAAGACACTTGGATTTACCATGCTCCACACTTCTGTCAAATGCTGGGGATTTATTGCTCCCATTAGGCTCCACCAGGAGGTCTCATCGGTTTAATGGAGTTAGCCTACGAAACAGTTTTCAGATGCTGTTCACCTGAACAGCTGTTTCTGTCAGCATTTCAGTCTTCTCTGGAGTAGGATGATTAATCCCATTCTGAGGGTGTCTAAGGCTGTTATCTTTTCAGAAGCGTTTCCCGTCCTCAGATTCACTCAGCCCAGGAGTTGCAGTTCCTAAAGGTTTCAAAACAATTTTTGTTGTTGCTGGCCAAAGACACAAAAACCAAGTTCACATGTTCAAGGCTTTTTTTTTTTTTTTTCCTTTCTCATTACATCAATCAGTAGAAAACCCTTTCTGTTATCTACCTTCCTGATTTTGCCATATTCCCAATGCAAGTTAGCCAGTTACAGATTTATGAAATACAAGCAGAAGTCTGAGGGACAGAGAAGGGCACACAAGCACTTTCTGAAAAGAAGACAGATGGGGAGAAATGCACCCCAGTAACACGAGTGGCTCTAATTCCACCTTTTTGCCTACAAAAAAAAAAAAAAAAAAAAAATCTACTTTCTTGCCTTTATTTTTCCCTCCCTATCACTCTTGCAAGCAAAAAATCTAAAAGTGGCGATACTGGTTGGTTCCAACACATAAAAAAGATCATCCAAAAGTTTTAACAAACAAAATGAAATAAAAGTACAGTTGATATGTGTTCAACTCCTGAAACACTTTGGATTAAATTTATATAACTTAAGTCTTCTCATTTTTCAATGTTCATTTTGAGTCTCTTTGCCCTCAAAGGCAAAGTAGAGTCTCAAAGGACAACTAACACCCTTGCAGATGTCTTCAGGTACCCATGTTTAATCTTAGAGATAGGAGAAGCTTGACTATCAGAATCAGAGACTATACTCTCTTCAAAAGAATTTCAAGTTTTCAACATTTGAACATTTTCTTCAAGAGTCAAAAATTCATATATACAGAAAGGTCTTTGCTGAACCATTGAAAATTAGTAATGCAAGGTTTAAAGTACAAGTTGGACAACAAATTCAGTTTGTTCTCTGTCTATGGTGATGTAAATCAAGAGAAACCTCAAATTTAAGTAACCCTCAGGTTTCATTCAGGTGTAACTAATAACAGTTTTCAATCAGCAAAACATTAAAAAAACTTGAGACGTTCTATTGATCTATTTGATGAATCTCCTCTTCAGCCTGGTCTATTCCATAACAAAGATCAGAGAAGCCTCCATCCCACCCAGTTTCCTATGTGTCTAATAGCTATGTGTGTTTACGGCTATATAGCACCCAGCTGTTCTCTAGACTAAAAGTAGCTTAGAGAAAAGGTGCTTCAGCCACAGGCTACTGATGCCCTAAGGCTTCATTTCCCTCTCTCTTTGGGATTCAGACTGCTGGTAGTTACACTGCATTTGACCCAAAGCAAGTCTGTATTTAGGGTAGGCTTGCTCTACATTTATGTCCCTAAGCCCATTTATTGACTCTACCATTACTTTATCAGTGAAATTAAAACTTCTGTTACTGACATACAGCAAACAATGTCAGCTCCATCTCTCCTCCACTAATCAGACTCCTCCTCTTAGTCTGATCCTTCTGCAGAGTGTCTGTATTCCCTGAGTTTATCTCACTCAGCAAGCAGATACAAATTCTTATTTGTATCGCTAGTTCATTTCTCCCCTCTATTACATGCTCCAGTTTCTGAAAAGTGTTCAGCCGTATCTCCAGTCCTTGTTATCTTTTCTTTGCTGTTTCCATCAGGTAGCCCTGCTAGCGCACAAGCACATCTTCTACCCTAAACTAGTCATGCTCACGCACAGCTCCTGCATCTACCCATCTTCGTTACCTCTATCATTCCTTATTTTTGCATTTGCCATCTTCCTTATTCTTGCCAAACTCCCTCTGAAAATCCAGAACAACTCCCTTGTTGGCTCCTTCCTGCTCCAACTCCCAGAGTTTAGTGACTGCTTTTAAAGCATTTTACTGCAAGTCAGCATTAATTGTCTAATTAATCTCTACTGTGATCAGAATAAGGATGAGGACCTCAGCCTCTGAGCAGTAAAACTTTTGTTTCTCAATAAGACACAGACAAGAGTTACATACAGACATGAATTTACCAGTCCCTCATACACAGAACTTTCTTTTCTTGCTCGAGGACTGACAAATCTCGGTACTCAGCAAAAAAGAGCATCTTATACTTTCAGCTTTCACCAGTGTCAGTTCAAGTTTAAATCTGAAGGAATTCCAGAAAGTCACCTTCATTTTTTTAAAGCACACAGACAAATCAGAAACTGTACTTTAAAGAAAATATGTTACAAGAACCATCTGTTCCCACAGGAAAACAAAACAAAACAACAAGATATATTTAATGCATAGCATACAAAACATAATACGTTTCTTAATAGAAATACCATGAAAAAATGATCATACGTAAGGCATAGAGAGCAATAAACATCAAAGCTTTTATTGTATTCAGAATATGAACACCATTAGTTGTACCATAGGTACCTTAAAGAAACTCAAAACTGGGTAATAATTCTAAATACTAATCAGAGCTACATGTGTTAAGGACTACAAAAAAGAGCACGTATTTTGTCTAGCTAAATGTTTTCTAATGAGAATAATAGAAAGAGCACAAGAAAAGTAATTGCTTCAAAGTGCAAACCAGGAATTAGGAGCCATCTCAACCCTAAAGAAATGTCTACGCTGCATCTGTATGCGATACCTTTGCTTCTCCAAGGCTGTGACGTTACAGTCTAGATTTTCTATGTATTTATACACTCATTTGAGATGAGGTGAGATTTTGGAAGTTTCACTACTAGTTAATTATGGGACATGACAGTACCCCATCACAGTATGCCATCCAAAAACTTACTGCAAGAAATGGTCCTTTGGCTTGCTTTTCTTTTTGAATGGGTTGGACTAGAAGACAACAGAAACATGAAGGTTGGGGGGGAAATAAAACCTTTTTCAATACTTTTCAAATATTTTTGGTTTTGATAAAGCTATACTTTGAGGGATAGATTCTTAAGTCCTTGACACATAAAATCCAGGCCAGATTTTTGTTACAGCTCAGCATTCCATTGTTCCTATTTACAGAACTTACAAACACATTTTCAGATTTCAAAATAGCTCACATATTTGTTCATCGGTGGAAGCTGTTCAAATTTCTGAGCCTAACAAGCATCAAAATTCTGAATGAAAAATTTATTTGTGCTATTTGAAAAACAACGGGGGAGGGAAGCTGCAAGTTAGACACGTTTTTCTGTTCCCTAGTTATTTACTGAAATTTAATTTTAGCTAGAAATTTCAGACCAGATCTCATTATTTTTGGTGGGGAAAGGCATAACACTATTCTCCTGAGTTTCAAGTGTATTCCTTGGAGATAAGTTCTAATTGAACTGCTGATTCAAAATTATCATCTGATTCATTTTACTTTATACTGAAAACATATCTACACTTTTACAATGAAGTATGTGACTACACTTTATTTGACGTTTATGGGCAATAGATGAGACCATAACCATGTGATGAGTGCATGGCATCATAGCTGATAAAGTAATGTTATAAGGTAGAGGAACACTCTTAATATTTTCAATTTCAAAGCACTCCATGAAAAAATTAAGTAACATTGGCTGGAATACTGGAGTTGAGAAAAATATCCAATTATGGTCAGTGATATTTAAAGAGAACGTACTTAAAAGCACAGAATACAGTCCTAAAGTAATAATGTTAATTTCATTGCATTACGGTATAAATGAACTTGGCCTCTTTCATTTTTGGTCAATTTAATACCCGAGTCTCCTTAGTCAAAAAAAAAAAAAAAATCAATTTTCATTGGTTACTTGGTTAATAAATATGAAAATCATTCTATGACATCCTCCTATGATGAAATAAAGATTCTGGTGGGCTTTTATAGGTTCTGTTACATGCAAAGTAAGGCCTTAGATCCTGGAAATATTCATATTAACTATTAAACTTGCAAATGTTCCAACTGAAGTGGGTAAGAATGAGTTAAAGTTCATTCCTGCCTCTAGTGAAGCCAGAGCCAGAATTTTAGATTTTCTACAATGAAAGTAAGATCTGGAAGTGAATAAATGAAAGGATTTTTTTTTTTTTTTTTTTTACATTAAAGAAAATAAAAATTTTGGTGTAGCAAGAAAAGTGAAGTGGCTCTGAGAAAATTTTGAAGCGATGGAGAAAAGTATTTCATCTGCCAAGTGGTTTGGCTGGAAACGTTATTTAAGTCTTTTACAGTGCACTCCCATTTTCAGTGTTCACCTATGCCTACTAAGCTTTCAGTTTATGGTATTTTCTTCTAATATAATTCGTCACTGGAATTCGAAAAGCATTTGTTACAAAAGAGGAAAAAGTGCTAGAAAATTTTCTTACTGTTTTTATTAGTTCACTAATTGTTGTATTTGTTTTGACATTTTACGTCTACAGAACAAGCAGGGATTAGGTCTGAACAATTTCAGAATCTTTGCTGTAAGTCTGCTGTTGGATGTATTTTGCTCTTTTCTTGGATACCCTGCCATAACCTCTGACTTCACATACTGATTGCAAAAGTTCATCTTTACTACAAATCACCTTCTTCCATCTGGTGAGATGTCTCAGCAGAATCCATGCCCTGATAACCTTCTCTGTGTTCCAGACCCTCACCAAACCCCTCAGTGCACTGTGCATGTAAATGTACACCATTAAATATACCCTGGCTGCCTGCGTGAAATTTCTGTTTGCCGCTGCAAAACCCAACATACCAATAAAATTTACAAGACAGGATGCAGTTATTACTGGAAGTCATACATGCTTCTGCCAGACTTTTTTGCACATAGTTGAATTTCACCTGCATTTCATGGGTTGCCACCCCGCCCCCTTCATCCTTGATCTTCGCTGCAGCCTGTCTAGCCTACTTATATCCCAGCTTGTACCCAACCAGTCTATTCAAAAAGCTGCTGCTAAAATTATCCCTTTCATGCTGCTCAGACCCTGACAGACATTCATATTCAAATCAAACCCTTCATCCTCTGCGTCAAGTTCACAGTTGTCCTCTTAAATCCAAGGCCCAGTAAAATACAACACATACCTACAGCTTTGCTCTCAATTTTCTCCATTCATTTTAAAACATCCCTTCTCCCCATTATGCTCTTTGGACTTTCATGTCTATTTTTTCTGTGCTGTCCCTTAAGTTTAGTCGTCTCTCTTTCTGCCTGGATATAAAACTCATCAGTTCCCAAATTTAGGTCCTTCCTTAAAGCACACTTATTTGAAGGGGTGGAGGTGGGGTGGGGAGAAGGGGAGTTTAACCACCACCTCTGTTTGAGCCTACAACAAAATCTAGACAATGAGTCACAATTGCGTTGTCTCAGACTTCATTACATTTCTGAACATTTTAACTTTATAAAAGAGACTTTTACCTTCAATCAGGATAACAGCCACTTAGACACCCAAACTGAAAGTCACCTTACTTAAAAAATGGAGAAAATCCAAGCAACTTCAGTCTAAGGTGGTTCTCAAATTATTATTTTTCTGAAATAAAACAAATCTTTTGCAAAGGTGTTTTGTTGTAAAAAAAAAAAAAAGACAAACCAGGAGAGTGGCTCTTTGTCTTGCAGTGTGTGTTCTTTGTTTTATTTTCATTTCTAACTGATTGAAAGAGCTCCTGACTCTGGCAATCCAAAGACAGCACTAATAAAAAATAAAATAACAATCCCTGTCTTAGGCCTAATTTTATACTGCTCTGATTTCATCTCCTATATCACTGAATTCAATTAGTTTGCATCTATTTTCATTTAATCTATTTAATCTCTCAGCACTCAGCTGAGACTGGCACAAGGCACTGTCGCCATTATCCTGCAACCGCGGCTTCCTCACCCACGCTTTTTATCGCCAAGGGAGTACATCCTTTCCATTTCATACCCATCAACAGCCCAGACACCAAGACAGAGTTGGAAAAAAGAAAAAGATCAATTAAAAAAGCAGTTTTATGAAACTCCCCACCTGCTAATATTTGTTCTCAGGCACAGACTTGTGTGTCACTGGAGCTCCCGCTGTGGCTTCCCAGGGTTATCACAACAGCGCTGAGAGACCATAGGTGCTACCCATCGTGATTTTCACGCTGAAAGCTGGAAGGATATCTGTTCCTCGACTATGCTTCACTTTAATTATCAGGTCTCAATTAACACCCTGTCATTCCTTTCCGTTTGCTCTGCTTTGCTCCATTTCCTGCAAACTGATAAAAAAAAAAAAAAAAAGAAAGAAAGAAAGAAAAAGAGAGAGAATAAGACTTTCAGAACCTTAGCTCATGCAATAACATGATTTTATATCTGAAAGGATATTTTCGTCTTTTAATTCTTTTTCTAATTAGTTTCTGTGCCCTGCATTCAGCATTTCCCACAATTTGCCTATCAATGACATAAAAAGATTATCTTTTTCACGTTGCTATTTAAGTCAGAGACCTCAGAGTTAAATCCAATCTCTGAAATGATGCTAAACCTCCATCTCATTTCCCCCACCCTTATTTCTTCCTCTTACTCCCCAATTCCTCATTCCTCTGTGTTACATTGTTGTTATTGAATGCCTAGGGTGAATAGTTAGCTCCAGATATTGAAAGAAGTTTAATACTTAAGTAAAATTATGACATATTATTAGGTTTTTACTGTAGAAAATGAGAAAATCTTTAAAGATCTTATGTTGAAATCTTTAAAGTATTAACAAATGTTTTATCTAAGGATCAAACGTCTTTTGAAAAATGATAGGTAAAGCACAGCAAGCTCTGCTTGCTTCAGCTTGTGGAATTTCTCTTTACTTAATGTGTCTTTTTTTTTTTTTTGTAGAATGAAGGCTTACAAACTCTGAAACCACAGGCATTGGGGCAATTTAATTCACTAAGTTTCTACAGTAGGATTCAGTTTTCAGAAGTCTACAAATCCCTGGGAATTGTTCCATAATTCTTAGCTTTATAGATCATATGCAAGATGCAACAGAGTTTGAAGAAGGCTGTTACACAGCAAAAAGTCCATATAAAAAAAAAATACCCCAGAGATATAACTGTGTGCATGTACAGTAGATTTAATAAACAAGTATTCTGTCTTTATAAGAAAATGTTGATTTAATATGAATATATATTCTGTCTCTATAGCAGAACAGACTAGACCTCTTAAACTAGCACGATACATCTGCTGACTCCCAGCCTAGCAAGCCCTATTTCCCAACAAGGTAGGGATTGCACCCATGTATGGAGACGAGTGTCCTGGTTCACTTCACAACTGTGTGGTCCGTTTCCTGGATATGGTCTAAAATTTGATCCAGAATGACTCCCCCTAAATGACAAAGCACACATTGCTCCCTCAAGCAGGCAGAAATAGTGCCACCAGGGTAAGAAACTAACAGATGCAGGACAGAAGATGACACAGGGGGAGTGGGATTGGTTTAGAAGTTTTCTTGCTGTTCGCTTGGGTTGGTTTGTTTCTGGGGTTTTTTGGTTGGATTTGGGGTTTATTTTTGAGTTTTTTGGGTTTTTTAAAGGCTCTATTTGTAGCACTGAAATAGAGAAAAGGTCTTGTTCAGCTCCCCTTTTTCAGGTCAGTAATTCCTCCCCCGATGCAATTAAAGACCTTATTGGTTGTAAATAATCAGCTCAATAACCAAAAGCATGGGTGGAAATTTCCACCTTCCTTGAATAGGTTTTCAGAATCTAATTGTCTATACGTATTTGACCAAAACTTGTAAGACTGAGCTTAATAGCCCTTAGCCTTTCAGCTACATTTAGTGCTCAGACTGACCGAACAAGGCATAAAGCCAGCAGCCCCCAGCTTTTTCAGAGGCCAGGGCGCTGCTGAGACAGCAACCTTTGGGCTCCAACACACACATTAGGTTTCTCCCAGTACACACCTCCACTGAAATCCCTTCCTCAAGCTCTGCACCCTCCCCATTCCCAAAGTTACATGCACAGAAGCACACCTGCCACTCCCATGTCCCTGTCCCTTCCTATTTTCCCCAGACCCCACAGAGCCCGGCCACCCCACAAGGGGCATTGTGCAAAGCCCCTTAAGGAGACAAACAGCACCAGGAGAGGGGCTGGATCACAGGCCTTGTAAAAGCAAAACCTGCATTTGTAAGTCATTCTGGTTTTAAGGTCCCAAAATCTGGCTACAGGCTGTTCCACATGGGCGTTAGGACTAAAGCCCGTTTGACAGCCCCAGTTACCTGTGTGACACAGACATCCTCTGTGACTCAAGGGTCGTTGCATGTATCATTTCCTCATCTCATCACTCCTATTCACTCAGAGCTGGTTTTTGACACGATTAATGTTTTTTTGACATGTTTTTATGTACAATTTCACTTGTACAGCATCTTATGAGAATTCTTGCCATTTAAAGAAAAGGTACTAATCATATTTCTTTTGACAAGTCAGATTTTTATGACTATGAATAAAGTGAATAATTACTATACTGCTCCCTTTAGAAATAGCTAAGGGCAAGTTAGATGGCCAGGAGGGGAAGCAGCACTTGTTTTAAGAGTGTGTTTTGTTCATAAGAGGTAGCAGGAGGGCATTATTTGCAGCTGTAATCTTCAGAGAAATTATGGTAAACGGATGATTAGCATAACAATACTTTTCACGTTCAGTGACTACAAGAAATGGCAACAGGGAGGCTGTCCTACAGCGTTATGGTGGCACAACAGAAAGGGCAGGAAATAATTGCAAAGGCCAAATGAGGACATAGTTTTTCTACTTCCTCTCTGGGGGAACACTACACCAAAGTATGATAGAAAATTATAGTCGTTACTTACAGAATTGCATCTCCTCAATCAAAATTAATTAAAACCAACTATTTTTTTGAAAAGTACATTTCACATTTAATCTATGCACATTAAGAGTAAAAGAATTACACAAGTTATTCAGTTGTTTGGAAAAGTCAGTTACCCTCAGTTAAAAAGAAAAATGAAAATTTCTGTAAATACAAAACACGTGATTCTGGAATGGCATCTCACCTTTCCTACTTCAGGATTCATGATCTGAAAAGTAATACATCCATGGAGGAAACACAGCATATTTAGCACTTATATTAGGGATTGCGAACTCAGATCTAAAGACCAGTGTCCAGCATGGTCTTGTAGATGTTATTTAGATATACTGGTTTATATCTTCCAGCAGAGATAACCGAAATATCTGCCTTTCATGCACAAAACACTTTTCTTCGATGTATCATTTCTTTAGGTAGCTTCCTTCCTGCGTGGCCTTTTCCTTGCTTTAAGCTGAAATAGAGAATTACTAAAGACTAGGTTTATTTCCTAAAGTCTTCCTTAATCATTACCCTCCAGACACCCATTAGAAGCTCTTCATCAGCAGTTTACAACCTTTCCGTGGTTCAGAAAGAGTTATAGCAAGTAAGAGGAGCTGTACCTCCCATGGGAAGTTTGGGAGAGCAGAGCTGGCCTCAGGAGACTGCAGGGCAATGTTGAAGGTGACTCCTCTTGCACCCCAGGACTTGGCTGGGGAACCCACACAGTCCCTGCTCTCCACACAGCTGTAGCTCTTCTTCCTGCATCAGGAACTGAGAGGGCAGGTTACACTCTGCCTTGTCAGTTTGGAGGAACCCATTGTTCCCGTGTGTCACCTCATCAGGGCCTGGCCAGGCCCTCTGTGCTGAAGGTCTTCCAGCATATACAGAAGACAGGGACATACACAAGATCCAAATTTTAATTTCTTTTATAAATCAGGCCAATAGTTTTCATCCCACATTGTCAGGTAACTTCCCGGTATCCATCCACACTCATAAACACGGAGCAGTTGGTAAGCCCAAGCCTTGATGGACATGATACTGTAATTTATGTTTCAGCCGATGAAAAAGCCTGTCTGCCTCTAAACTCCCAGGAACATGCTGCACTGATGAGAGAGGTGGTATCAGAGCACCAGCAGTAGGAACCATACAAGTTGCAGCAATTGTACTATAAGCAGATGCCTTTCCAAGTAGAGTCTTGGAGCACGAGGAAGCAAGAGCAGCCCCAGTCTCCTCACTCCTACTTCCCTTGACCATTGGACTTTCCCTCCTTCAGAACATCTCTCTAAATTAGATCATCTCTTCTGCTGCAATATTCAAGATGCATATTAAACAGGAAAAAAAAGCAGGAGTGTTTGATCTGCACTGTAATTTTTGTAACACGTTAGGTGAAATGTACTAATAGATCATTTAAATTTTGTATTAGAAACCCTTCTTCAGTAGTTGAATAGTTCAAGTGGTGAATCGCTTTAGGTAAAATTCAGTTAACACAGTTTATTATCAAGAATAAGGCTTAGGAAAAAAACATTTGTTTTGTCCATCCTCAGTTGAACTTTGAATAGCACCAGCTGCCCACTGTTTTGGAATAGGAAATTTTACACTGGATGGGGAAGAAAGAGCCCTTCCCTTCTGCCTTGAATCCACCTCTTGCCATCTCCATAAAAGTGCATCCAACTCCAGTCACACAACAAGCGTCCAAAAGCAATCCCATTCGCACAGTGCTGCTACAACTCCGCACTCCAGCAAAAGCGAGGTTCCTCCTGCCCTTTTTCCTCTCCATGCAGGCATGGGCACCTGTGGCAGCGCCCGGTGCTCCTCCAGCCAGATTACTGATTCACAGCAGGGTAATAAGAGGAAGAGGAAACTAACTACCTGGAATAAGAGGATAAAGGTAATGGAGCAGAAACAGAATAGGAAATATGAGACATTTTCATGTTGTAACTGCCTGTTCCCAGCATTTTTTGGCCCTATGATTGTCTCGCCTAAGATTCAGATCTCTTCTAAGTTAACAGAGCTGCATAACCCCCTGCACGTTTCAGGGTGTTTGTGTTTCCTTCCCTCTGGGGAGCACTGTTCTCTTTCTGAGAGAGGAAAAAGATAACCTCATGTCAGTGTGACGGAAACTTGGGAACTCAGCTGCGTCTTAGCCAAATCCCCAGCTGAGATTAGAACCGAGTTTGAACCTCAAAGCAAGGGTAAATCTGAATTTGTATCCCCAGCTTATGCTGGAGCTCAATGCAGGCAGTCAAAAATCAATGCACTCAAGCTAAAAGCTTCAGTATACTGAGTCCCCCAACCAGCTTGCACCTGATTTTTTCACCTTTTCTTTGGCCCTGAGCAGTATTTTTCAATCAGTAACATACTGGTTTCACAGGAGGCTGTATATCCTCACAAACAACCCCGAGGACCCTCATTAACCCAAGGAATTCATTTTAGATCTTGTCCATTATGCAAATAAGAGGTACAATTTGTTCTTTTTTTTCCTGTGTAGAGTTATTGATTTATGCAACTCCAGGTTAGTCTCAACAACATACTTTTTAATTAGGAAAAAAATGAGCGCAGAGTTAAAAAAAAGAAAAACTGAACCATAGTTTTTAATAAATAAAAAAGTAGATGCAGCTGCACCTCAGGGTGTGATATGGTAATTATATTGACCACACAATTTCTATTCCACACTAAGTACTAAAGTAAACTGGATGGAATGAATGATAAAGTATTTATTGACTACATAAGCAAAATATACTTATTTTTATATTCTAAAAATGGATTGTTCACTGGGGATTTTATTCAACGATAGAGTTTTTTAAATACCTCAAACTGTATCCTTTCTAAAATCTGTAACGACAGGTCCTTCCAAACAGATTAGTTCTCACCAGCCTGTTCATACATCTCAGACCCAGCTGTGACTCAGCTGCTGCAGGGTAGAGGGAGGGGGGTCTCCAGCCACCCCCACCAAGGCAGGCTGCCACCAGGTCTGCCAGGGCAGCTCCAGGGCTCTGCACATACCTCGGTACCTGCTGCTCTACTTCTTGGCACTCATCCAGTTTCCTCCAGATTACATGAATAACAAGCTGCGGAACATGTTAAAAATCATATATATAAAACCAGTTTTCGTTGCAGCTCATGCAAAAGCTTGCAGCAAGTCAGGAGCAAAAATAAATCAGTTGAGATGCCATTAATGCAGCGATGGTAAACCTGTGGCATAGATGCTGGCGTTTGAACACGGTGCTTCATCAATGGCACATGTTCAAGAGTTTGGACTTCTCCCTGCTGCTGCCCAAACAGCAGGATATTCAGGTAGGGACAGGAGAGAGACCAGCAGATATGGAAAGGTGGAGGAAGAACCCCTGAACATAAAAGAGTTGGAGGGCGTCATCAAGGAGAGGACGAGGCTGAATATTAGCAAGAAGTGAGTTTTTCCTCCACTGGACACAAAAAATGCATTCAAGCTTCCACTTTGATTTTTACCCTCACAGAAATACAGTTCACAAGAGTGTGCTTTGGATAAGCGATTATGCAGATTTTACTCGACATTGTCATCAACTTTTTACACTCTGGCTGTTAAGCACAGAGTGCCCAGGATCAGAGTTACCATGAAGCTTCCTCAGAAACCAGATAGAAAAATGAGGAAGTTAAGGCCACCAGCCAAAACGGACAAAACCCATCTTCATCTAACATCTGTGAAGGATTTCCTATATTTTCTCTAACCAATAGGAACAACTCCCCCTGAAAAGAATGAGAGTAAGCAGAAGAGACTGATGTTTTGACAAATATGATAGTTTAAAAAAATTAAAATCATCTAGTCATTAAAAAAGTTTGTGATTTTTAAAAAATCTGGTAGAAAATACCATATTTCAGCCTAAATTTCAAGCGTGTTGTCAATCTCCAGACCTATCTCTCCCCTCCCACCCCAGGTAATGTTTCTTGCCTGTGTCCTTGGCACCACAACTCCACGGCGCAGCCAGGACTGGTGTCCAGGGCAGGCTGGCAGAGAGGGAGCAAAGATCACAGCCAGGGCTGCAGTTTGTCTTCCGTGCCAGGAGGGGACCATGGCAAGTCTGTGTCAGAGAGGCAGAGGAGGTCACCAGAGAACAACAGGTACCATCCCGCCTGATGAACCCTTTTGCTGTCAGCAGGAACAAATGTGGTGGGCACTGTTCCTGTGGTCAAACCAGCCAGTTCCTGTCTCCTTTGCTACAGACAGGACAGGCAGTTTTCAAACCAAGGCCACTGCCTACCGCCCTTGATCAGGTTTTCTCTGGAAACCGTTAATATTATTTCAGCCCTTCAGGAAAATCGTCCAAATCCCTGCCAGTCTCTGCAGATCATCTACTTAGTGCAGCAAGCAGGAAGACCTGTATGTACAGTAACTCTAGGGCGCCTGTTGCAGGGGTTAGCACTGTTAACGTTGATGAGTACTGTGTGTTTATCCACCAAAATCCTTAAATTCCAGGTGTGTTCACAACTTCAGTTTGCCAAAAAGCCTCTAAATAGTCATACAAATGGCAACTGTGGGCACAAAACTTAGATGTTTGCATTAAGTGCTCCAGATTCTGGTTATCCTAAAAAAAATAAGCTTCTTGGTTTCCAGATGGGACTTCAGACTCATTCGTAACCTCCGTATCTCATTACACACTTCAGTAAATGGGGGTAGCTTCCTTTTCAAGTACACTGATTGATGTGGTTACCGGGCTCACACAACTGGTTTGAAAATTATTACACGCTCATTTAGAGAGAAACAAGTGTCATCAGCAAGCCCCTATTTCTGACCAGAAATGAAAAATCTGGGAAAGATGCATTTCTTGTTTTCTTTGCAATATACACATATTCTAGTGAGACAACACCCTTGTAGGTTTTCATCCCCATAATCAAGTCTTCCCTTCCCCAAAACCTGCATGTTCTCTGTAGACTTCACTTTTGACCCCTCAGCAACAAGAATGGAAACTTTGAATTGGCTAAGATAAACAAATCATGCTTTGCATAATTAAGCTTTTAAGAAAATTATATAGTTGTTTCCTGTAGCTAAGTTATTCTAAACAATATTATTTTACTTAATCATCGGAGAAAGTGTTCAACGCTTATCTATAACTATATAGAATTGTCATGTGGGTACATCAACCATCTTAGGTAGGAAAAAAAAAAATTTAATTAACCTCCAGTTAAGTTAAATAAATAAGAAAACAGCTAAAACCACACAAATCATTTAAGACCTGGTCATGTTTCCCATTATGATCTCAGCTATTCCACACACCGTTCTGTCTGTCCTGGAGCCATCCTACGCTTTCTGACAAAAATATTTAGCAAATAAATATGGTTGGAGTCATCCTGGACACTTAAATTCAGCTGCTGACATTACATTGCTCTAACAGAACACTATGCAAATACTGCTGCATGTATACATGTGTAAGTTGTTCATTTTATTTTTTTTAATGTGTTTGCCAGAATCTCACCACTAAATCTGGCTTTCAAGAACAATTTTTTTAAAAAAATTATATATCAAATTCCTAATACTTATTATAATATCTAAAAAGTAATCACTTCAAAATCAAATTGATTTGCTGTCTTAAAAACTTTTTTTCCTCTCTTCCAATGCAGACTAGATTTATTTTTTTTTTAATGGAGAATTTAGGAATCTTGATGCAGCTATTAGAGATTCACTTACAGTGGCTTAAATAAAAAAAATGCAAACACCTAATATGAAGCTACATGAAATAAGAAATATACTGTACTGAAATAAGAAAGAGATTGTGCATATGACCTAATATCCTCCTGATTCCAGGTTACAGTCATGTTGTGAGGCTCCTTTATTCCCTGTTAGCTTTCCTGCTTTACGTCTTGGGTGCCAGGGAAGGGCACTAGAATGGATTAATGTGGGAATGCTGCACTTTTATGGTAATGCAACTGTGGTTAAACTACATTTTTCACAATAAGGTAAACAATGAAAGAGACCCGAGGGGTTATGAAACATCCATCTTTACAGAACACAGAATTTGACTGGAAAATGAGCCAGGTGACCTCCAGAGACACTTCCACACAAAATTATTCTGTGATTTTATGAATTTAGGGGTTTAAAATCTAATAAAACCGTTGATTGAAAGGTTAGTATTTGTCTGTAGCTTTGGACAGTTATACTTTAAACCAAGCAACTGTGAATGTGATCAGCTGCACTTAACCGGGAACACCTCCCCAACAGGGGCTGGCTCAAGGCAGAAGCTGCTTTATCCACCAGCACAAGGGCTCCCACCACCAACAGGAGTTTTGCTGAGGCATCCAGAGCTGCTCTTCAGAGTCTCCCTGCCGCCTGCTCTCCTCCTGTTTCAAGTTTAAACATGCCTTCAAGTATAATTTTTCACCACAAGAATACAAAAATATCACATTCCCCTTCAGCGTAGCTTTCAAAATGCATAGATTGCTTTTTAACTCATTAGGGCTCTGAAATGTTTTCCAAAGCATTTTCTGTATGACGTCAGTGGGAGTTTACTCAACCCACCAGTTTAACAGTTCCTTTTAGGGGGGTTCACATGTTACGTGGTTGCTGTTGGATCAGTTAGCTAATGAGCTTGTCAGCCCAAAAGGATGACGTGCAAGACACTGCTGCCCACGCATCTGGAAATTATTTGGACAAGTAAAAATGCCCCTACGTGCGTGCCTCCATCCACACTGGGCACAGAGATGCATGTATGGCTTGGGCTGATCTCCAGCAGTGATCTCAGAAAGCACCAGCCAGAGGAGGAAAAGGGCCAAATGCATGAAGCGGTTCCCTTTGGCAGCATCCCCAGAAATGTTTTACTGATGTTTGATGCACTAGGATGCTGGCAGGTTTACAAATGGCAGATACTGAAGAACACACTATTGTGATACAGTGTGATAGCAAAGAGCTGGACTAATAGGCTCCCAAGCACCATCTGATTACTTTGGCAATCAGTTATCTCCATGGATCACAAGTTCTAATCTAAGAATGCAAATCTCAGCTTCTCAAAAAGTGCATGTAAAGCTATGTTTTAAAAAAAATAAATTAAAAAAAAAACAACACACCACTGAAAACAAGCCTTTCCTATAGCTGATGAAAGGGATAAAGACAATCTGCTGAAGAAGAACACCTGGCTCCTGAGTATTTTGTGTGTCAATGATGTCAGGAATATTGCTTACCTGTGTCGGAGGCATTCTGTAACATGTAAATCTCCTATCACAAGATTCTTACTAGGGAAAGCTATTCAATCACAGCAAGAATCTGCTTGTGTTTAAAGAAGGCAGCTGAAAGTTCAAAAATAGTTATAAGATACGTCAAATACAGCCAATGCTTTAACCAGTCACTTGCCTTAGTCTCTTGAGACCTGTGAAATATTCAGTTTTACTGACGGAAAAGAGACTAGCAATACAATCTTTTCATCTGCCTGTGCTTTCTGTCTGGGATTTAATCCTCCATATAGATACACAATATTATTCCCAACCAAGCTATCTGTTTTGCATCACAAAATGAACCATTCCCTATTTGAAGGGGCTGTCAGTTATCTGTGTTTTGTTGAAAGCATAAAGCAATACTTTCTATTTCAAATCCCAGACTGCTGACAGCCACTTCTTAGGAATGTGAATAAAGTGACTTGAATTATTTAGAATAGCGAGTAGGCTGGATTATCCCATTGTTCAATTTCTACAATTAAATCAAGATAAGAAATGAGCTTTCGGTTAAGTAGATGCCAGCTAACGTTTAACCCTGATTGAGACTCAGGTAGACTCAACCCTTGCTGCTTTAAGGAATGAATTATGATACTCCAAAATAAGGGAGGTGAAAAATAGGGCAATCTGAAAAGCATTTTAAGAACAAGAGATGAGATACTCCAAGCAGCTGGGACATGTTTGAGCACAATATAAAACTTAGTTAAAGGAGAGTTTTGTTGGTACAGGCCTGCCAGAGAACATGTCACTTGGATAAAGGTTGAATGCTAATAACTGCTACTTACATTGCTGAGAATTAATGTAAGTGCTGCCAGAAAGCAATTCAGTAGGCTGAAAGATATACCAATTTTTTTTTAATCAGGTGTTTACTCTTTTCATTCAGAAATTAAGAGGCATAAGATATCCCTGTATTCTTCTTCAGCATAATACTTTATTTCATGTTAAATTTCTGATTTCCCCATAATCAGCATGGCTGATTCACTACAGTGAATGACTGTGAATAGCCATAGTAGCACTATGGCTACTCTATATGTGCTCCAAGTACAAGTAATCATTTATGAGGGTTTTTTCTCCAGCCTTTGAATCTTATTCTTTAGAAGTGCAATATATTACATTTTTTTCAGAGAAAAAAAAATTCCTAGAGACATCTGTACCATCATAAACATATGATAGAATTAGTTATTTGATCTAAAGAGATTAAGCAAACTGGAATAAGACCTGTCCATACCTGCCCAGAGATGCACAGTAACAAAGCCTTAAGAGAAAAAAATCATGGCGCTAGAAAATGAAACCTTAAAGCAGGTCTGAAATTCACTGTCATAAATTGAGATTCTGTCTAAAAGGAACAACAAAGCTGTGTACAACTTGTGCTTCATGAAACTGCTAATATTTGAGATAAATGTATCTCTAGAGCACCTTTTTTCTGAAAGCAAAAAGCAGTTTTCCTGTATGTGTCACCACCAAAGATGAGGAAAATATGTAACTGCCTTAAAAGCTAAGAATACAGATTTCAAAAAAGAAACATGGCACCGGAGTCAAGTTTGATGAGTTTCACTAACGGTTTTGATGTTTTCAAAACTGATATATCTTTGCTGAAGCCACTTCTACTAAGTAACTTAACTCACTTTTTTAACTACCTTTAGACAATTACATTATGAGTCAAGACCAGTCTTTAACAATAGCCATTTGCTATTGTCCATGGGCTATTGTGAGTGGAGTTCCAGCAAAGATCCATGGAAACACCAAACTATCCACAAGTCGTCAGACCTTATCTTGAAAACGCCAATTGGACCTGGATCTCAAAACACATTTAAAAAAAACCAAAACTCTAAAAGCACAAACAACTGTATTCTGTAATGTCAGTAACTACGTTCAGTAGTAAAGATTATTTGGATAGCAAGTGAGGTTCCTCAGAGAACAACAATAGTAGCCCTGGAATGAATTCCCAGAAAAATGAAGGAAGCAAGCCAGCTCTCTTCTCAAAGCCACCTTTTCTAACACACCCATAAATAACAAACATTTACAAACATAAACAACATTTTACCACAGGAAAGCACTGTAATGTTTATACGAATTTCCCACAGGCAGAATATGATAGAACAAACTATACGTAACGGATTAGTCACATTGCTAAGTGCTCTGCTGGGGAACGCTCGGGACCACTGGTAGAACTAGAGGGAGCAGTCCAGATTAAGTGCTTTTCTAACTAAACAGAGTTTCATGGTTTTTTTATAACATAACTTTCCTGAATGCAGGGCGAGAAAAAAAAAAAATCCATTTTAGACAAAAAGAGAGGATACAGAGAGTGTAAGTAAATATAGTACAATAACAGCTAAGTGAAGTACATCTTTACCACCAGGGAGCTGAAGAGGAAGCTGAGTGGCAATGCATACCAAATTTCCCTAACTTACCCCAATTACAGATATAAAAATAAACTCGACCAGTCCAGAAGACTGCAGTGTGTCCTGTGTTATTACTTCTTGTACACAGGTGTGACAGTTTGGAGACTATGCCCGTGTCAGTTTCACAATTCCACAATTCCATTCGATTTGGAAAATAATCTTTAGTATGGATTGGGGCATTCATTCTCTAGCAGCAGCTTGACACTTCGGCAGAGACTGTGTCTGGAAAACCCTGACAGGGAGATGAGTGCCCACAGTTACTGAATGACTTACCCCCAGAGAAAGAATGGATTTACAAACAGAAAAGCCATCAGCTTTTCAGTGAGTTTCCTCATAGAAACTTGTCGGAGTAAGAGTCTGTGACTCCTGCTGCATAATGCACAAATATAAAACCTGCAGTTTCTCTTACTGCTAGTCCTGTAGACACTGTAGAGTCAGTTTTTAAGGTGATCCCTTTTGAGCCAAAGAATTCAGTTCACTGCTAAAAACAACAGGCCGGCAGGAGGAAATGCGGCAAGACCAGACCCAGGAACCAGCTTCTGGGAAACCTGCAGATCTCCTGAGAGCACAGAGAGCAAATCCAGCACTCAGCACAACCCAGTGGCCTCTGAGGGAGCCATCCCAGCTGTGAGGAAATCCAGAGTGCCAGCAGCCACATGCCAAGGCCAGGAAAGGGACAGCAGACATGAAAGGTTGGTCTGACCACACATAGCACATCTTGGAGAACCAGACCAGGAAACAGGGACTGGGAGTATGTGATCAGACACTGGATCTGCCTGTTGCTGTCCAGACAGTGGCACGGCTGCTCTTGTAAAAAAAAACAAACATCCTGACAGTTCTGTTTCGGAAGAAGTGCCCTGTGAGGCACTTGCATAGGGAAGAAGTTCCCTGAAACTCATTTTCACTTGAGTTTTCCTCATCTCTGCATGAGTGTCTAGTTTCAACTAGAATGTACGTTGGCCTTCATTTTCTCTGTCCTCCTCAATGCAAATGATGTCCTACTTAGTGTCTCCCAAGGAACTAGGGTCTGCAAAAACAATTAGGTTTTGTCTTACTGATTAGCCAAAGTAGGAGGTACTGTTTAGTATTTTAACGTGATCTTGTTTTCTTCTTTTTTTCAGAGGAGTTTCAAAATGATACATTTATGATCTTCTGCTCTTAGCATATTTCAAAACTCTCATTTGAAATGGCATGCAAATCAAGTTTCAGCGTCTGGACTGCCCAGACTAAGTATTCTATTTTAACAATTTCAAAAGTCAATGCTCTGTGCTTTACCACATATTAAGTAAATCTGTCCGCTATATATCCCTTATAAAAATTTAAGCTCGTGCTCTTGAAAAGTACAAGTGCTAAGAAAAGAGGGGACACCTACAGGATAAAAAATGATTAGAGCTATAAGAGTTCAGGCAATCCTTATTCTCCCTTGGCTTTTCCAATTATGCCAGGTTTGGGAGGGAGGGATTCAACCATTCCTCCAGCAGTCCACTCTGCATATAAGGCAGACACAGCAAGTCATTAATACTGTGAGAAAGAGATTTTATATCTACAACACCTACTCTGATACACTTGGAAAAGAACTATTTTTGCTTAATATTTTACATCCTATGCAACTATGCATTGTTTACAAAAAAATGTCCCAACCTTATTCTCAGTGCTGTACAAGCACGAAAAGGCTTGTCAAGTCCATGGCCAAGTCTAGCTTGGATGTTTATTGTGAAAATTACACCAATAATTATAAAAAAAAAAATATCTAATAACCATGGTTTCCCCTTACCCTAATTTACAGGCTGCAGTTTCCCAGGCAACAGACTAGTTCAGAGAGTCTGTAGACCTCTGAAAATATGAACAGTTGTAAACTGAACTTACGTCAACTGCCATGGGCTTGCTTTTCTTAGCCACCTGGCGTGTACTGCTCAGTAGTAATCTCTGTACTTGCTGCGATGTACACTTTATATGTTCAAACCCAGTGTACTAATTAACTTTGATTTTCCAAGGCAGCAGAAAACTTTCTGGTTAACAAAAAGAATATAAAAAATGGGTGCACACAGGTTTGTGAGCCCCCCTCACTCCCTCCTTCCCCACTGCTTTCTTAAGTGCACACAGAAAGGAGAAAACCGTCACAAACCCCAGATTTGACATCTCTTCAGAAACTTTTGGACTGAACTGAACCGTTTCTTCTGTCCTATGAGGTCAAAGCCTTCCTTTAATATTAGTGAAAGAGAAAAGCCAACAAAATGGGTATTTCTGGCATTCATCATCTTTGTAAGCCTTAGGCTTTCCTAAGCATTGCAAATATGTAGAAGAACCAATTTAGTTACTCTAGGATTGCTACATTTAATTAGGGCTAATAACAATGTAAAAAAAGGAAAAGGTACCGATTCTGTTAGTTGTACATTTGCTGCCGTAAAGCACACCTGAGGAGAAAGCAGTCTGTGACCTGCAAACACATGCACAAACATGTCTCTTCTTCCAAGTTGTCCTTTGTGAAGCGTCTGAGATGACAAACCAGGTCTACAGTAAGGAGTTCCACTGCTATATGCCCATTCCTCAGCTGAGCTGAATGTGCATCATAGATAAAAGTAAGGAGCAATGTAAGAGCTAGTTATGTCTTTCCTATTTTGGGAATTTTTTTTTTTTTTGTTGTGGTATCTCTCAGGACTGATGTAAGCCATGCCCCTTGAAGCTTCCCACATGTCAAAAGCTGTTTTTAATTTCATTGGTCATGTAGTCTTGCCAATGAGGCAGTGCAAGAATCAACATGTCAGAGACTCCTCACAGCAGTGAAATTCCCATTTGGCTCCACAGGCTGCTGCCTGTCTCCACACACTACACAGATGGAAGGCAAGTTCAAAAATTGAAGGCAATTTACCAAGATCTAAGAATTCGACTGAACACTAAACAGGGATTTCTCTTACAGATCACTCACACATGCAGTTTTTGACATAAAATTTCTCTATGGAAAATTGTCGTATATAGCATGACTGAATATCCACTTTTAGGTTGTAATTCATAAGTACAAACTCACTTGTTTTGTGTTAGTCACTACTGCCTATTTAAAAATAGTCATTTATAATAGAACAGAAACCCAGGAAAAGACAATACGAAATAAGTCAAATGCTTTGGGTTGGGTTTTTTTTTTTTCTTTTTCTGATTTGTTTAGTTTGCCATCATAAAAATAAGGGGTTTTATCTTTACTATTATTTTTTTCTCCAGATCACTGTAAATATAAGCTAAGCTATGATACCTGTGGTCATATCTGCATTCACCATCACCATCCCGGTGTAAAACTTTTAAGCCTGGCCTGAAAACATATTAAGATTCCTGGAGGTAGGAGGAGAGCAGGAGAAACTTTATGCATATTGATAAGTCTGTATTGTTTCACTGCGTGTAAATCAGAATGCTATTTATTTTTTTTATTTAACAATTCTGATTATGTTGTATGAAACAGAGCAATATCCAGCTAATGTTCTTGCTTTTTCTGGCTATAGAAGGATAACAGAAATCAAAACTTTTCCTTCTTACCAGCCTCCCCTCTAAGTCAGTAACACTGTATATACTGAAGGAGTCTTGTCTAGAAGGAAGTTATCATAAGGACATAGTCACTTTTTAAAAGTGGTTGCTGTTCAACTAAGCTGAAAATCCAATGAGAGATATTTTTTCAGAAAGAACAATGTCTATAGAGACTGGTAATAAAGTATTCCCCTCACTCCTTGTATACTAAGCAAAGGATTTTCCCAGTGCAATAGACACCTAAAAACAATGGTTGCCAAAGAGTTAAAGGCACAAAAGCAATTAATAGTTCAAATCAGAAGTGTTAGCACACCAAGGTGGAAAAAGTGTGAACTTCTGCTGTGCATCCTGAGTTTCTACTGCTGCAGAGTTTCAGTTTTCCCACTTCCTCTTTTTTCGCACTTTTAGGTTTCCACTGCTGGGAATTATCATGAGATAATATGAAAAAATTAGCATATGATGACACTACACTGTTTCTAATCAGAGCACTTGTGTACATCATGTCCACCTGTGTTTTCCAACAGCCATTTTAATTTTAGGAACATCTATTTGCATTACTAGTAACTGAACTTGTTTTAAATCCAAATTACAATATAGATTCAACTTTATTGTCAAGAGGCATTTTACAAGAGAGAAAACAACAAATGATTAAGAATTTGTGGAAGAGATCTCAAGTCTAATAATGTTCCCTACTGAATTGCCGAGTAGCCCAGGAGTATAAAGCAACATTGAAATGAAAGGGAAGGGAATTCTACCTACAGGAGCAATTGCATATAACATCTATTACTCTCTACAGAAGTAAGAACTACTGACAAATACTCTTCTGGGAAAAAATGGCAGAAAAGATTTGCAAAAGTGAGGCTTTTGGGAACGAATACAGGAAGGCTGAGAGGTGAAGGACACTGAGGTTAAAGAGCTGATTAAGAAAACATGCATTTCAAGAAACTGTTTATGCAGTCAGAAGACCTCAGTGTGACCATATTCTGCTAATCTGGGAACTACAGGAAATGGATCAATGGGAACCATGGAGCAAATCCATGATATGAGCAGCTCAACTGCCAAGTACCTAAAAGCTCTCCATAACCACAAAATTCAAAATTCAGCAATTATTTCTCTTTCCTTCCTTCTAGCTGTTGTCATCTCCTGAGAAGGTGTCTTTGTGGATGCCAGCCATCCTCCAAGGAGGAGGTTAACATCCTCATTAATTTATGAGGGGCACTCTCTTAAGGCCTATTCAGATCAGTATTACCTTCTGTAAGGTGTGAGAGAGTGTTGGCAATCTCAATAAGACACTGAGCTGTTAATGCACCATTCCCGTTTCAACATGTTCACGTCCTGTGAACAAATGCTAACATAGCAAATGCCACTGTGATTGCTCAGTACTCTCAGAGCAACTTCATGGCCACCAGTGTCCTGAGGATTTGGCAGGCAGGGACACAATCTGGTGTTTATGCTACATGCAACATGTATGAAACACTTCTACACCAGTGACAAAGATAGCAAGCAAGCAAGGTCCCAGCTGTTAAGCAAACAAGTATCAGCTGTCACACTCATCAAAACCCTCATGTGTCTGCACCTCCTTGGATGAATGTACTACTGCACCTTCCCCGGGCATCCACAAATTCTAGTGGCCCGTCTGAAGCAATACTTAACATCTTCAGACTTTCTCCCCTCTTTCTGTTAAACGGTTGACCACTCTTCGGCAGGGAAATAATACTTACGAACTTGGCAGAGGAACCGTAGAAAAGAGTTTCATGATTTCAAGACATACATGCAGATACAACAGCCAATGCATCAGGATGACCTTGACCTCACCGCCTAGGCACGGCAACCTGCCACCTCCATGCTGTTTCTGCTTCCCATCCACTCAGCACAAATCACGTGGTGTCAGTCTGCTTTCAGTATGCCATGCATTTCAGTAGGACAGTGATGTAAACGGTAACAGTCATATCTGATTATGAGAAATAAAGGTTCTAATCCAGAAATACTTGAATTTTATTTTTTTTTTTTTTTACTGGTCTATGTTTCTCTTCATTTATTTCTTTTAATTTAAGAGAGAAATTTTAGTAACTCCTTTGAAAATTCTCTGAAGAGTTGTATGTTAGTAGTCGCAATTTCTATTTAGGTTTCTAATAAAAATACTAATAGAGATACTGGGGACCCAAATTTCTTTCTGAAAAGTACCAAAATCTCCATATTTACTGGGCAAGTACACAGATTTCTGATCAAAACCAGAATATTCCTCAAAATACCAAGGATTACTTTGCATGTTAGTAGCCACGTGGCGCTCTGTATTCATGCAAGATATGAACAATCTAGCTGATCTCTCCAACTCTCAGTCAAATTTCTATTTCATTGTCCAATGTTAAGCAAAACTATCGCAACAGGATAACTGAGGCAGAGTCCAATGTTGGAGCAAGGTGTATAAAGTCTAACTGGGACACAGAAGAATGGTAGAGCAGAGAATTGAATTTGGCTCACCCATGCCCAAAGAAGTAGCCTTAGTCACTTAGCTGAAGTCTGAGAGGAAAGCCAGGAAATGAGACACCCCCACTGCAGCAACATGGATCTTAAACTCCCACATCTTTCCCAATAAGTGCACTGCTGCGAAATAATCCAGACTCATTTTCTCCATTTTTATAGAGGAAGGAAAGGTTCAAGTTAAATCTCACAGCAAGATAGAAAAGAAAGAATTTTTATATCTTGAAGATTTTGAATAAGAAACTGTTATCATCCATTTATAATAATCAGCATTCCTAAAGCTAATTCACCATAAAGAACAAAAAATTGCCAACTTTGCCAAGGCTACTCAGCTTTCTTCACATAAAAAACTACTCTGAAATAAGGGGTAATCTTAATTTTGTATTTGCAGTTCATTTACTCTCAATTGGTTAAAACGTTTATACAACTACTACAATACATTTCACTGATGATTCGAAGTGCTCCTTGGAGCTGGTACATTATCAGATGACTTGAGAAAGACACCTTCATCCTTCCTCCCCAGATTCTCTGCTCCCCAGCTCCCTGATTTTTTTTCTCAATTTTTCCAAAATGTTCACTCTTCTTAGGAGTTTGCAAAGTAAAAATAACAAGCTACAGTCTGCTATTAGTCTTGGCCGCCCAGCTCCTAACAACTGCTCCTGGCTCTCCTCGCACCCGCTCTCCCTGCTGCTCGTGAGATCCAGTGAGTCATCGCTGGGAAACACAGTCTCTTCCTCTAACACCGGCTGCTCTCAAAATCAACAACAATCTGCAAACTGGAAATAACATCACCTCTCTTTCATAGGACGGAACAGTATTTTCGGCCAACCCCACCTTTTTTTTTCAGCTCTCTTAGGGTTTTAACTGTGTCATTCCCTTTCCCTCACCCTTGAAAGTTACAAACACAATTAAACCTCATTTTCAACTAACAGCAATCAAAATTTCATTTTTATAGTATTAACATGCAAGTTTTACAGTTGGGGCAAAAAAGCACAAAAAAATCTCAACCACCTCATCAGTTTCTCCTGAATCCATATATTCTCATGGCACTACATAACTCAGAAATATAAGTTACGTTCTTAATGTTTTGGTAGAAATAATTGCCTCTCCACTGACAACTTATCAGGTTTCAGGATGATGCAATACGAGAAGACAGAGATATAATCTTCCAGATTTATAACAGAAATACTCCTCGCAGACCCTTAACTAGTGCAGTGGTACTGAGTGCCACTGCAACATACACTGATAGCGAAAGTTACGTTACCTGAAGTAAAAGACTTCCCTACACACACACCCCCCCAATAAATTTAAAAATTATCCATAACATAAAAAACAGAAGATAGAAAATAACTGCTTCTCACAGTGGTCTTTCCTATTTACACAGGAGTCTTCAGCTTCCTGGATCAGTTTTTTTGTGGTTTTGTTTTTCTTTTTTTGGTTATCTGTCTCCATCCGTGGGCTTCATCAGGGCTTCCCTAGAAACCTTTCATCCTTACAATATTGACTACATAAGCAGGCTGCTAAAAAGGGAAGGATTAAAAAAAAATAAATCAATAGTGTGTGCCTATGTATGTATACACACATATCTGATAGCTCCTAAGTATACTTTTAATTGTATGTGTGTAAGCAGAGTATCCACCAAGTTCCCATATGCCTTCGTAAAGAACTGAAAGAGTATAGAACTGAATACAAGCAACTGATGTTTCCTACATGAAAAATTCTGTTAATCTCAGAGGGACCTTGTTTGTTTTCAAGGGATACAGAACTGTTAAGAAAATGCTCAGATAAAAGGAAACAGAAAAAAAAAAGAGACCTTCAGATCATAATTAGAGGTGTGACGTATCCTTTTTAGATTGATACACACACAGAAACCTTTGAGATACTTTTCACATACCGCTGCGTAATGGGAATGGCCAGAGCTCTGAGAATGAGCATCCAATGAGTAAAGAAAATCATAAAGAGGGCACTCTCCTCCAGTGTCACAGCACCGCGCTTGGGTGCGATGCTTCAGGAGGTGGCCTGGGAGCAGCACCCACATGAAATCGGCTGCTGGCAGAGGCAACTGCTGTGTGCCACCCAGCCAGCCCCATCAGCTTTCCCTGGGTGGAGGGTGGATGGGCAGCCTGACATCATTAGCAAGCCGACGCTGAGTGCATCCAAATGATTACACAGTGTGTTCTTGAGCCTCCAGTGCTACACAGTACAGAAAATATTCTGCCCAAGGAAATGGCGGCTAGAGACAATGACACCGAGACAGAGATGCCTTCCAGGGCACGGCACAGATCAGTCTGTGCAACAGGAGGGAGAAAGGAGGAGCTTTGTACTTCTGAAGGCAGACTTCACACAGTTCAACAAAGCCTTTTACCAGCAGTAGTAGTGATTCATATTCCATGACTAGCTAGATCAAAAATGCCACAGAAGGTTAATCCCTGTTTCCAGGAGAAGGCCCAGAGATGTGCACAAAGGGATTAGACAGTAATCACAGCAGATTTCTAAAATAATATAATGAAACAGACTCAGGTATTGAGGCACGCTGGAGACAAACCTAGGACCACTGCCCAGTTTTAAAAAATACGTGGAACAGGAAGAGACATGCAAATGATACAGTGCTTGGCAATTGGGAAAAATGCTGCAAACCTTAAAATCCCAGCTAAGCCTCAGAAGAGAGTGAATCAGAGCAGCCCATTTTTAATGCTAGAAATTATATAATAAGAACCCGATTTTACTTCAGTTACTAAGGCACAGACTTTGTGGCTGATCAAGAAAGTGAAAGACCATTTTTCCAAACCAGCTGACTTAAGAGATTGAGCAGAGAGGTCCAAGGGACAGTGCAGAAGAATTCAAGTGAGTGACTAATAAACAGGAATTTTAGCATCTTTTCCTGTCTACCCTCAAAGCAGCAGCAAGCAGCAGCAAGGCAGAGCCAACAGAGTGCACCAGGAAAACGTAATTAAATTAATAACACTTTTCCTCATAAAAATACGCTTTCATTAAATATCAAAATCAAAACTCTGTCTAAAACAAGGTGAATTCTGATATATTTCACAGCTGAAATAATTACTGGATAAAAAAATAAATTAAAATGTCTCAACCAAGCTTTTTCATGCTTATTAAATAAATGCAAAGACAACACCTTTCATTTGGGAAATGCCTGACCCCTTGTTGCCAGATGACAGGAGAATATTGAGGACAAATATGTATGTCTTGGTTTTCGCTTTTTCCTAAGTGCCTGCTCCTGATCTCTGCTAGAGAGAGAGCAAGCATGCAAGATAGTTAGAAGATGCCCCTGGTCTTGTAGCCTAAACTGTCACTTGCAGAAAGACCACAAACACTGGACCTGGCCATGCATAGTGTTATGTAAACAAGACCCCCAAAATTCCAGGGATGAAGAAATATCCTACAACTTCCCTGGAGAACATCTCCTAGTACTGCACTAACCTCCTTGCAAGGAAACTTTTCCTAATGTCTAACCTGAACCTCCCAGGCCATCCCTTGCGTCCATCGTCCTTTGTTTTACCAGCTGTAACTAGCAAGATTATCTCGCCTTCATCATCCCCCTAACTCTCTTCGTGCTTAGCCCAAGCCAGGCTCCTGTTGCTGGAGCAGCATGAGCAATGAGTATACGCTATAGGCTGCTTATATTAAAAGTATGGTATACTCAGGTTCTGTGAACTCTCAGCCTGTAGGAAATACATCACTTCAGTATAGCAGCAGGCTAGCACCCCTGTGCAGCTCCAGGTTCAGACACAGCCCCAGCCCGGCTGACTTGGTACAAGGGCAAAAGATGCACATATGCACTCACAAAACACTTCATGAGGAGCTCCTGACAGGCAGTCAGCCCTTTGGCTTCTTTGTTAGGAGGCAGATGCAGCCCAGACCTAGCTTTGGGAGGCTGCATGGATGCAGTTCTAAACTGTATCCCAGTGTATACACAGCGCACGGCGGTGACAAAGAGGGAAATTCAGTCCTCTTACCTTCCCAATAAAAGTGCAGCTGCTAGGGGTTATAGTGAACAGTAAAATAAATCTTTGATAACTACGTAACTGTACCAGAATGTAAAAACTGCTTCTTTCAGATAACGTGCTTAGTGTAAGGTTTATCTACAAGTAAGCCAGGAACGAGGTTACTCACGTGCTTATACTCAAACACAGGGACTTGCTGGACCAGATCCCAAGTGCCTCGTCTATTATCTCTGTAGTTCAAAATTATGATTACCAATTCAGACTTCTCAGTTTCTCCGTACTACTGTATTTGCCGTTATGCCAAAAAGAACTTTTTTCCTATTAATTTTAGCAGATGTTTTAATTTATTCTTTATATTGTATTTTACTAATGCCTATCACACTGGCATCTAGGCAGATGGCCAACATCAAAACTAAACTTTTATAGAGGAATTAAAAGAACAGTCAGGTAAATGGGTTCTTCACAGCTGGGAAGCTGTTACTGTATGGTATATTTATAGTATATAAAAGATACTTGTGAACAGAACAGATGGTAGCTTAAGAATTTACCTGAATTTGGATTTTGTCCTGAATCTCAGAAGGTCCCTGCAAGTTTGACATTTGGCATTTTTCTTCTTTCAATCTCTTAATTTTGTCTTCTAACATTGCACATTCAGGTTTTCTGAAAAGAGGTACATTTATAAACTCTTAATAAAAATCTTTTCAAAAGGTTATGCAAAAACTCCAAACTGTTAATGAATCCAGCAGGTCAGCAGTTTTCTTCTGGTCAAAGTTATGAGCAGCTGCAGTCTCTCCCACAGATGTGATACATCACTTTATAAACACTGTGGATATTTCAGGTTGATGTAAACAATTTGTTACATGTGATGTCTGGCAAAGAGTGCTATATTGCAGAACACAAATATTTTTAAAGTGTTAAGCTCAAAATCAACTTTAAACAAAAAACAGTAAAATGCTTTTATAAAAATTATCTTGGTTACACAGAAAATTTCTGGTCTACCATCTTTTTTTGCTTCAGTAGTTAAACTTTATGGGTCAATATCCTAAATGATCCTACTTTGGGCTTTTACACAAGCATAAATACAGATCAGCGTATCGGAGATCACGTAACATTTGTTTGTTCTGTTTTGCGTATAGTCAGAATCCTTTGTATTAAATAAACTAAAATATTCATTATAAATTTGCTCCAGAGGGATCCACGGGCCTTTACTTTGGAGCCACAGAGTCTGATTAAATGTAAAAAAGTATATTGTATTTATATCTTGGTTCTTGGATGGCTATAAATCCAGCAGGTTTCCCCTAAAAGGATAGCTCTGAACTCCTATAATTCTGCTCTGGCTTGTTTGGATCCACGACAGATCTGTTCAACTCATCGCGTATCTCAATCAGCTAACCTCAACAAGAAAACTACCATCTATATACAGATAATTTATACAATATAAGCTTTCACTAATCTTAGGGTTTTTTGGTCATAAAATCTAATTCTATGTTAGGATTTAAGGAAAAAGCTATTAGTATTGTCGTCACATAACTACTGGGATTTACTTTTCCATAATGACAAATCGTATTTTCCTTGTAGTAGGGGGCCAGGGATGGGTTGTATGTCACATGCAGTAAGTTCTCCTTGAGACATCTACCTCCTCCCAAAAGCTCTACAAGGAGCCTACATATCTTTCTGTTCATAGTCTCCCAAAGTACCACATTTACTTTCCAGTTAAATATGTATCCTACCAGGCTTAACTATACTGTATTGCACTGCAAATATATGAAGGTAGTTGCAAGAATGTTTGTTTATTCCCAACAAGTTTACTTGAAGTTTATACATATATATATACACACACACATACATATATTAGACAATCTAGGTACGATCAGACAGAACAGCAGCCCCTTTCTTAATGCTTTTAGTTACAGATCATTCTAGAAATACCTAATTATTTCAACACTGCTGCTAAGGTAGCTAGTATATGGTATCAGCAAAATATGGTTTAAATATATAGCAGTTGAAATACAGTCTTTAATTATGAAACACTTCATATACGTGACCAAGGGAGAGAATGCAAAGCAACCAGAAAGACATAACTCACTAACTTTTAGTCACTTCCCAAAAACGAAGCTTTATTTTGCAATGAAGTTGGAATCAGAACAAAGTTGAGATCTGGAGCTGAATTCTCCCCTTAAGTTTAGCTTTATTTAAATTCTAAATTAATTTCAGATATTTCCTTTA
The DNA here is from genome assembly GCA_008658365.1 of Alca torda. Classification (NCBI taxonomy): domain Eukaryota; kingdom Metazoa; phylum Chordata; class Aves; order Charadriiformes; family Alcidae; genus Alca; species Alca torda. The sequence continues at coordinate 12,046,996 of CM018087.1, read as the reverse complement.
TCACATAAAGATTAGCCTTCTAAATCCGGATGTTTTCAGAACTAATCAATTGCACTTTACTAAACAGGAAATTGCTATCTAGAAAAACTGTGAAACCATCTCAACACTTCTGCCCTCCCTGGGTCACTTATTGAGGGGGTGGGGTTGGTTTTGTTTGGGTTTTTTAAACATCCATGAAAAAAAATATTATTCTTAGCACTGATAAAATGAAGAAAAAAACCCACACTCATGAAACAAACCCCCACACACACCTCAAGAAAAAAAAAAAAAGTCACAAAACCCCTCAAAACAAAACAAAAAAAACAAACCCAAAACAAAAGCAACCAAGAACAAACTCTATGCCTCTTATGTCCACTGAAATCACCGTGGGCCAGATTCAACAAAGGACTGTAGGACTTAAAAGGTAAGTGCTTCAGGGCTTTTCTTTTCAGTGTTTGAGGGTGATGGGAAGGTAGCGGGTAACGATGTGGGTGTGCAATCCTGTGCAGAGCAGGAGGAGAGCAGATGCCTCTCACGGGGCTCACAGCAGCCAGGCTGCTAAGCGGGAAGGTACCGAAAACCTACTCCTAATCGTGCAGAAACAAAGGGGTGAGCGCTTTCAACCCTTCAGCTGATCTGGCCAGGACCACGACAAACGCAACCAGCTTCTCGTCCCACACTCTGCAGCGGTGCAAGAGCTGGGGTCTTGCCTGCAAAGACACAAGTCCTATTGCCTGCATCCCTCTCCCCGGCCGGCACCCTGCAACCCAGCCCTGCCATGGTCCAGTTTGGGCTGAGCAGGGATGCAGAGGTGTGCTGTGGCTCCAGCCTCATTTGCCCGTGGATCAGCCAACATGGCGTGCGAAGAAGCCTCCTGGGGCTTCGGTCCCCTCAAGCTCAAACATAACCTGTAGCGCAAAGTGCAACCTCTGCCCTGGACAGGGATGCTCCGGGCTACGCATAGACACACAACTACTGAATACCCTTGAGAACTCCACAGCTCAACCAGGAGAGCTCAGCGAAGTCTAGGGATTTCAGAATAGGGAGCAACTAGGGCCTAAATTCAGACTTAGAGTCCTTCTCAGTTACTCCCTCATCTCCAAATTCAGTCCCAGAAGTGGCTGCTCAGATCTTTCCTGGCACTGGTCCCAGGGGCCAGAGTCTAATCGCCTTTACTCACCTTGACAATATTTTTCACAAGGGGAGCTCACTAATATTTAGACCATATCTGCAGTGGAAAGCATTGCTCAAAGTGAGCAATGGTGGCAGAATCTATTCCAGGTAAAGAAAAAAAAAAAAAAGAAAAGAAAAAAAAAGAGCAATAGCAAACTCTGTGGAAAACTTAACATGGGCATTTTTTAGCATCAGAAAATTCTGGAGGCTTCCAAACAAACTCATAATTCAGAAGCATTTGAGAGACAGCAATGTATCACTAATAGATTTTTAGTAGGTTATATCCTTGAAAGAAGGTAGATGGTATAGCAGACAAAATAAAGTTGTTGGTGGCCTAATACATTGCAAGTGGTTTGTCACCTACAGCACTGCATTCTTTAAAGGTATCTAACACACACACACACAAAATCTCTCAAGTGAATTTATTGACTAAAACCAGTTCCACAGAACCAATTAGTATCTTACACAGACTGCCCTGCAAGGCTTATGAGGCCATCCATCACTTGTCCATTTAACTATTTAGCATTTGTTCCAGCAATTTGTCACACTGTCAGAACGGTAGCATTTCAGAATAGGAGTTTTTGGTTGAAAGAAATCTAACTCAGATAGTACAGATATTTCTTTTTTAATAAGACTTACACAAGATTTATGTTTCTATTATTTTTAACCTTAAGCATCTTGTCTGGAAGGTGAGGTTAATTCTTTGTATTTCAAAGGTTCCACATTTAAATCAATTGTTTTATATAAGAATTTAAAAATATCACGCAAAATGGAATTACTTCAAACTTCAACAATTCACAGTTCTGACATCATAGAGTACCTTATCTTACAGCTGCAGTGCTTACATTGTTATCCCTTTTCCCATCTAGTCATTTGCTTTTCCATTCATTTCTGGTGACTTTCTTAATTTCACAGCTCCCAATGAATCACAAAGAAATTACCTTTCCATTGAATGAAAGGCGAAGTATCAACATTAGCATGTCTACTCCTAGAGTATGTTAGATTTTTCAGGCTCTATACATCTAAAGGGAAAGAAAAAGGATTGCCGCAGAGCTTCAATTACGCATCTCCAGATATTTATAAATATAAATTAACATGAACGTATAAAAAATAAAATGCAAAAGAAATCTTTCAAGCTTGGCTATCTCTAACAGAGTATTTGATATCTATAACACAGGTACTGGGAACGATTTCAAAAGGCTGGCACTCGCTTTAAAACTCATCCAGAACATTTTGCCCTAACAACATGTAGGAATTAGACTAACGCAATTTCTACATTAAATGAAAACAGCTACAATGAGTACGTCAGGCTACCTGTTAACACCTTGTCAGAGAACTCTTGCAGTCCTATCGCACATGGCTGTATGTCCACGCACCTGCTATTCTGCCACTTCACAGATTCCACCAAAACGAACAGGTGTCATTCAATAACCTCTAGATTTGTTTATTGTTTCAGAAGCAGGACGCCGTCTTTAACGGCGAGAGCACGCAGATCAGAGGTCTGCTTTCCTGATACCCTGCAGAGTTTCCCGATTTAGATTTCTTATAAAACGTCTGTGGCAAAGAAGCCTGGGAATCAAATGCCATCTCTGCATCTGAATGCTGGTAAGCAGCTCCCATGGCATTCCTCCCTGACTCTCAGCGTGCGTCTGTCACTAAGCTCACTCCCAGAGATAAAACAGCAAATGCGAACTCCTGCGGGAGAGAGTGGTGAGTAAAAGCCTTTCTTGAGGCCCTGAGAAGGCTACAGCTCAGTCAACCATCAGGCCTTCAATCAGTGTGCCCATCTCACCTTATATACACTGTACGAGCGTTAGGTAGGGATAAGCAAATGTTTAATATATACAGAGCAAAGTGAATTTGTGTAAAAGGCTTAGCAAATTTCACTAGATAACACAGATTGTCAACTGCTCAAAACCCCTCAAAGAAATACCACCTCTGCTTCGCTGAGTAATTTTAGTGTTAAACACCTGACAGTTTTGAGGTATATATTTCATTTTTCTCTACCCATTTCTTTCTATAATTACTAGCTTCTTTCAATTACATTGGTATCTGTTAAATATCACTGTTTTATTAATCCTTCTGTAGAGGATGCACCTACCTTAGATCTAGGTTACGCTGCTTGCACAAAAAATACTATTTCCAGTTACATTCAGGATGCCATAGCAATACTTTCAATCGTGTAGAAGCAAATGGGTAGAATGAAAGAATCTGAAGGACAGAGCAGTTCACAAGAGCCAAGAGGTCGGTGCCGGGCAGACACGGCCAAAAGGCCCAGTCAGAAGAGGAGAAGGTGCAAATGCATGTGGGGATGCTGAGCCCAGCAAGCAAAAATACGCACCTGCAGGTCTTAGGTCTATGTAACAGCTATTTACTTATCTTTGGAAGAGGGTTTGCTTGTTTGGTTTTTTTTTTTAAATATAGGTCCAACATTAAAAAGCATAAAATAAACATGGAAAATTATTCCAGCCACAGACATGGGAAAAAAAATACACTGAAAACAAAACTTTGCTGGTGTTATGTGCAAGCCTGTGGGGAGAACTGCTCACAACCAGCAATCCATCAGTTCGTCTAACCTCTGTCTTTAGGGAGAACTTGAAAACCTATCAGTAACAGGATCGCCAAAGAGAGCCAGCAACAAATATCATGGGCTGCCTTGGGCCTAAAGACAGCGGCAATTCCTTCTGACAGAACCCCGAGGAAGTTCAGAAAGGACCAGAAGACAGGGTATTATAACATTTGCATTCTCCACTCCCCTCCACCCCCCCCCCCCCCCCCCCCCCCCCCAAAAAAAAAAAAGCCACAAAAATCCTCTGCAGCTTCTGATTTGCTTTTCATTCTCTTTTGTAAAGGAAGTTCCAGGTCAGCTCCCAGAAGTTGCAGAAAAGCTTTTTTGGGTTTAATAGCCCAGAGTTAATTGCCATTCGTTTGGCAGGTTTGGTACAGAAGGCAGGTCAGAATTAATTTCTTGCTTAACCAAGGCTGAAATTCACAGTTAAAGTATAAAAAGCTATAGCTGCTCCTGAAGTCTCATTCACAGAGCGAGATGATCACAGCAAGAACTTGTCCTGAATATAAAAAGCATCTGGGAACATGTACCATCTCAAACAGAAAGAGGGAAGTTGAAAGAGAAAAAGAAGAAATAACCCAAATTCATCATGAAGGGCCAAACCCACCTCTGCCTGCCTGCACATAGCTGCTGTCAGCGACATGAGAATTGAGCTCTAAACCACGGCTTCTCCATCAGCCGGCACTCTGGGCAGCTCAGCGCACAGCTGATTGGAATCACATAATCAGGTCAAAAAGGTTTCACAATGGCCCTAAATGTGGTCCCTATCAGAAAGGGGGCTCAGAGTTATGAAGATCAATTACTATTTAGGTAACGTTCAGTGAGATATGTTAATGCTTCCATCAAGACAGGGGGAGGAAAGTAAGTCCAAGGAAGCAGAGGCAGGATTTCAAAATGAGTAAAGCAGCACTTTTCATGACAAACCTTTCTGGAGAAAGAAAATACTGGAAATAAAATAAGACAGGACCTGTAAATAATTGTATTAAGTATTAAACTTTCCTGAAAAGAGAGCACAGAACTATGAAAGTTTACGTAAACAAAGCAAAACAAAAATATTGGACACTAAAATGCCTTGTACTGGGGTGCCCTACTTCAATGAAAATATTCTTCCACACTTTCTTTTTACCGTGCCACCTGCCTGTTGCCATCTGTCCCATGGCTAGATTTTTAAGGTCACCAGGAGGAAGAGAACACTTTTTGCATTGTGTGTATCATGTCAGGCTTTAAAAAGAAAAAAAAGAAAAAGGACAAGTGTCGAAAGTAGACACATTGATTAGGCCCTTCCATCCTAAAAATACAATTTTAAAAATCATCACTTTCTGCCTAAATCTAAAGATACATGATATAGACATGTTGCTTTGAATTTCAAATTCTCTAGACATATTGCATTATCTAATTCTCGTTGGGATTAGGTATTTTGGCATTACTTTGCCTGTCTCTCCAAGAGGCCCCACTTAATAACATTCTTGGAGTGCACCTGCTACAAAGTTAGGCATATATAAATTGCCATTTTGTGAATTCAGGCAATGATTCGTATTTTCATTCCTTCCAGGTATGGAAAAACAAGTAGAAAAGTTAATTCTGAAGCCAACAGTGGCATATTTACCTACAAACATCCGTCATGTAAACAGGTCCTCAAGTCTGGGCTCAGAGGAATGTCTAAAAAAGACCAACGTGCAAGAGTGATGCTGCTTGTTGCATGCATCAAGAATAAAGTTGAAGATGTTCTGCTACACTGTGCAGACGGGGACAGATGCTCTGATAAAGGAAATGCCAGAGGCCACGTTAGCATTCCTCTGTTTTCTTCTTCTACTCTTCCTCTCACACTTGCTGTCTACTCCCAAAATACCTATGAGCTCATTGACTTCTTGAGTTAAAACGGAACCAAAATTCTGAGTGCAACTGTAAAAGCCACAAAACTGGTATTTTAGGTAGCATCAGAAGCAGCTAACTGGAGTTCACACTATTTCCAAGGGCTTGCTAAAGCCGTGCAAGCCTGCTCAGTTTGGAAGCAAATAAACTATATGAAAATACGGCTATAATAGCCATGTTCACCCTGAAAGCAAAATATACTGCTAAATACATTCTTAGACTGGTTTAATTGCATTCATACTCAGAACTGTATTGGTATAAATATTTCTACAATAGAAAAAAAAATATTTACAGACAAAGGCTTTGTACTGGCATCACTTCAGAACAAATCAAGCCTCCTCATCCATAAAGTCTATCTGCCACCCCATAGATAGGAAAAAGATTGTCCTATGCTGAAATGTCACTGGATGTCAGCAAAGATCTCAAAGCTGCGAAGCCCAGCGTTACCATTTCGCCGCACACCGTTATTCTCTTTTTCTCAGGGCCCCAGTGGCATTGTTACTACCAGACTGATCTTTTGACTCCATTCGCTACTAAATTTTCCAAGCTTTAATGCTTGCCTTTACAATACAGAACCAGGCAGTTTGCAAAATAATGCTAGAATACATAATATATTCTAACGTGAATAAAAATGTCATACACATGTATCCAGTAAATGCAGTCAGTTTAGAGACCATCAGAAAAGTCCCAAACATGCATATATAGAAGTCAAGGGTGATCCTGACCCCAAAGATTGCCTTTCAATTTGAATTACAATTCCTATGAAATTCGTGGCATTATTCTAAAATCATCATAGTTTATCAGATAAGCGGATGGTTACCCAACACAACATGGAATGAGGAATTTACTGAATATGCGTATTGATCTCAAAGAAAAACCTGAGGGAGGTATAAAAGCCTATAAAATGTTTTTTTCTTTTAAAGTAGTTTTTGCTTTTACAGTTATTCTGGCAGACAAAAGCGGATGAAGCTATGTGATGGGGCAGCTATATCTTTTACTATATCAGAAAAATTATTCTTCTCTATTCTGTTTTTCCCTAGAAAAGTCAGGAGGTAGTCAAATCATAACATCCAGCATAATGTGTGGTTAGTTAGGATTTCAAAATTGTGTTGAAATTGTTGAAAATGCCTGGACTTTTATTCAAAAGTTCTTTAACTGAAAAATCAAAGAAAAAGTCTTTGTTGTTTTTTTTTTTTTTTAAAAAAAAAGATTAATCATCCTTGTTTCTCATTTAAAGTCTGGGGATGTAGCCAGTCTTTTCTCTGTGTTCTCAAAGGGAGATATTTCATGTTAAAAAGAAATAACAAAATTGGTCTCATCTTCTTTATAGGTTGTCATGGAAAACAAGCCATCACGAGCAAAAAAAATTAATGTTTCACATTTCTTTGGGTCACTTTTCAGCAATAACAGTAATGCTAAAATTCTTCTGGAGCTAATAGAGTCTGATCTCTTGATGGTTTGTTCATGGAAAATGCTTCTTGCAGTGCTACTTGGAGGGAAGAAGAAATGGAAAAGAAATTGTACATCCAATAAGCAAAAAGAGAAAACTATTTTACTACTCCTGCATTTTCTGACATCTTTTGCAACTTAACATCTCTACCTAAACTCACTGCAAGTTTGGAAGCCTAGCAAATCCAGGAACTTGCTTGTAAACTGGCATATCAAAACTCTAAGCAGCTCCTGTTCTCTGGCTCTGGATTTAATACCTTCCTTTAATAGCCTGTGTAGCTAGACGCATTTTTTGCCAATATGACTGATTTAGTACTAGCCTCAGAACCCCTCTTCAAGCCTCACTTAAAGCTCACGAGTAGTTGATGCTGGTACCAATATAAGTGGTCTCTGTGGATTCTTGAAATAAAACATTTTACAAGTCTCATCTTTACATTTGATTGGTATCAAATCTTCTCTTAGATAAACCGCTAAAATTTATAAGGGCATTTGCCCAGTTAAGGGTTACTGGATTTGGAAAAGGTGAAACGAAACAAAAGAGAAAAACACAAGAACAAAAAAAGGGTCATTAGATATAAAGAACCACATGGATTAGGTGTGGATGTACCGCACATTGCAAATCATAGAATCACAGAATGGTTCGGGTTGGAAGGAACGTTAAAGGTCATCTAGTTCCAACCCCCTGCCATGGGCAGGGACACCTCCCACTAGACCAGGCTGCTCAAAGCCCCATCCAGCCTGGCCTTGAACACTTCCAGGGATGGGGCATCCACAGCTTCCCTGGGCAACCTGTTTCAGTGCCTCACCACCCTCACAGTAAAGAATTTCTTCCTTATATCCAGTCTAAATCTACCCTCTTCCAGTTTAAAACCATTACCCCTCATCCTATCACTACAATCCCCGACAAAGAGTCCCTTCCCGTCTTTCCCTTAGGCCCCCTTCAGCTCTGCCTGACACGCTTCATTCTTTTGTAGACACACTGTTGGAATATATTTGGGTTTTGAAAGCAAAACAAACTGAAACAGTGGATTCCTTATAAATTATGCGCATTATTTGTTGATGTATTTGTTAAACCTGTGGAGAGATTATAAGTATTTCAAAATAGGACTGCCTTCTTGCCATATGGTTGTACCAGAGCCTAGTTCATAGGAGTGCTGATCAGTGACTCGGATGACAGTAATGCACAAATATTTGTATTATTTCTGTTTCCTTGACTGCATAAGACACTCTCATAAAGAAGATGGTAGAATGATTCAATTAGTAGCTGAGTAGAGGGCTTTTTTGTAAAGTTAAGAACAGTTAGATGGTTGGGAAGGAGAGAAGTGGAAAAAAGTTTCCTCAGGAAACTTAATTGAATAAAGTGTTGCCTACAACTTAAGTTATTTTTCTACCCATGGCAAGACCTTCTCTCTTAAATTTAGTTTTCACTAATTACATTCATATGAACTGTACACATATGCTACAAAGTATGCCTCCAAATCGTCCTATTTAATAGCCTCTGTACCCAGCTCTAGAATGAGTTTTACAGGCTCCTTGACAGGAAAGAGACAATAATCCAATAGCTTCATCTCTTTGAACTATATAACTAGGGATTTGGGAAAGAGCCCATATTAGAGCTTAAAAATAAAGTACTAAGACAGCAAGTTAAAAATACATTTAATGACAGTACTGCTCTCCAGCCAATGCCTTTTCCCCAAAATACTGTAAATTAACAGCACCTATGTGCATCTCCCTGGCAGGTCCTGCTTGGAAAAGATTCTCAGAATAACGAGTCTTTGGTCTTATGTCAGAAGTCTGCTTATTCTTTTTTGTCTTGCAGCTGCACTTGGAAACCAGAGCTTGCAACGAGGAATAGGGAGCCGTGAGGAGAGAGAAGAAACTAAGCACCAGCCCCACATGCACTTACAGCTCATTCACACAGAGAAGCAAAGGAAAGACCTGGTCAAAGCAGCTTCTTCTGTCCTCCCAGCCCACCGCTTCTGCCAGTTCACGATGACATGCTAGGCTACTTCATTAGCCTACTTTGCATACTGTAACTGGGAAAAGCTTCTCTGTCACAGGACAGTTGTGCTGGCCACCCTCTCAACTACTCCTGTCATTCTTCATACGCCGAGCGGTTTCTCAGCTACGCTCTGTTTGGAGATCTGGTGAGCACACACACGTCGCGGGGAGGGATTGTGGTGACGAGACTGCCCTCCTCCAACTTCTGGTAAATGAGAGTGAGCAGCAGTAGAACAGAATTTCCTTTCCATCTATTCCTGTGGCATTTCCACCTTCCTGAAAGATTGCACAGTCCACCCATAGCTTGACATAAGGCCCATAATAAAAGGATCCAGCACTGAGATGTTAATTTTATTTTTTAAAAAATAAAAGATTTTTCTCTACAGCTGAAATCTCCTTGTTTTAAGAAAAAGCTCACATGCACCAAATAAGCAGCATAGCAAAAACCATGAATCTAGATGTGTACGCAAATACACTTTTCCACTCTAAAGCACATTTGAGTTTTCCACCTGTATTTAATAATTTTAGCAAATATTAAATTATACATTGACTAGCAGTGTTGAAGCACAGCAGCAGTTACTGAATTGCCAGCTCACTTTGGTACCTAGGGGCACAGATAGGAAATTAGCCAGGGGGCACGAGATCAACCTCAGCTGATCAGGACAGCCATGATCTCTCTTATCCTCATAAAACATCCCTGGTTTTGCCAAGATTTTCCTCTTCCTATAAGACATCAGAGAAATCCCTAAGAGAAGGAGAGCTGACAGCACCCACATGGAGACTTGCAGCTAGTTTTCTTCCACTTCTGACAAGCACGAAACCGTTCCCTACCCAGAAACTTCAGAGGTCTACCCTGGCTAGTGCAGGGAGCTGCTGCACAAGTCAGCTAGTAACCATTTATTTTCTGCAGAAAACAGATGAAGTACCATACCAATATTATTCCAGTTTCAAAAGCTTCTTGATACATGCTGAAACACCTTTCTCCATGCAATATTTAAAACACGCTCTAATTCTTGTGAAAGGTGAATAAGCCTGCTGAGAGGCCTCAACTCTTCAGTCAGGTGAAGAGCAGTCCTGTTTATCTGCTGCTCCTCCCACTTCACTCTCCTCTTTTACCTTTTATCTTCCTTTCTTTTTCTGTCTCGTCTTCACATAATTCTTTGCTAAAATTTATCTTTCCTCACCAAACCCACAGATTAAATTCACAGATAGCTTATTGCAGTCCTTTCTTTTAATGACGCTTGACTATAAGTGTGAAGTGTCATTTCTACAAATATTCACGTGAACTAAACCTTCACTTTATGTGTTTATGTGAGCATGTATAGACCACTCAAAATGCAGTTAATTTGCCAAATCATTTTTTTTCTGTACTAATATAGGTGCCTTAAAAAATCTGAAACAAACTCGAGAAGAATACATGAGATCATAAAAGATATTAAAAAACAATTATAAACTTAAGTAGCAACGTGGCAAGGGAAGAAAAGGGAGTTCAAAAGACTCCCTTTAAGAAGCAGAAATACAATTTCTGAGACATTTACACCACATACTTACCTAAGCACAGTGAAAAAATTTGAGATTTTTTTTAAAATGGAATAACATTTCTATATTATGGAGACTATTTACTATAGCGGTGAATGCAGAATTTAAGTGTTTATCAATTAACATGATTAACTAAATGAGTAAATGCTGGACTACTATGTTTCTCCACCTAAAGCAAATCTAGGATTCTCTTAAATATGTCACCAAGCAGATATCTTACAGTTAATTACTGTAATAATCACTGTTAATTAATTATTACTGTTGTGATCTCCAGTGATTCCATGAAGTTGCTTACCTTAACTGAGATAAGACTCCAGTCCTCAAAAAAAATGAAAAAGCAAATGGTACTCTGTAATTCTGTAAACATTTATGCATGTCAGTAACTTTATTAATGTTAGCAGCCACTATGTTAGCACCACTGAGGCAAGAGGAGCTTTTAATTTCATGTTACTAAAACACAGGTTTTTACAGTACACAGACCTTCAAAAGCTGTTGTCTAATAGCACTCGCTAGCCACTTTAATATTTTATCTTTTCAAATTTCCCCAGTGCAGAACCGTGAACGTGACACTGGCTATCTCGCTCTCGTTCCTCTCCCCACAATTTGGCATACTCCACATAATTTGAAGTAACAGTGTTTTTCCAGGAAGCCTATTTCAGCTAGCATAGGTTCCTCCTGCTGCCCTTAAAAGCAATGCTCCAGTCAAAGAATAACAACCAAATAAATTGTCCCCTTACACAGAACGTCTCTGCTCCCTTTGGCCATGTAAAGGACACGATCTATCTTTGTCCGCCAAAAATCTAAAAAGCAAATCTGTTTTCCTATGTAGACCCCAGAGTTTAGGAACAAGCTGGCTGATGAAATGCATATGGTTGGCTGCCAGCTTCCTCCTCAAGATCCCAAAAGTCTAAACATGCTTGGCACTACTCTGTTTTTCCAGGATTTGTGAAGTATGGACAGATAACAAAGACTCCTTTAAAACAAAGCAACAAAAAAAAAAATACTAGTATCTTCCTATGTTGTTTAAAAAGGCTTTAGCTAATATCATCCAATCCAAACTTCTTTGATGTACCTCCTCCTTGCCAGCATCCTTTTCTTGCTATTAATTTCCTTTGACTGCATTTGAGAATCTATGCCAAGCACACATACCAATTCATGCGTGAAAGTTTTAAAACAGCTTTGCATTGATTTTTAGCCATTCCTCCTTATTACAGAAGTCATCACACACAGCCAGGAGCCAAAGAAATAGCAGAGGGTAGATTCATATTGAGAACTACACAAGTAAGACGTCAAGTTTTCTATTAAGCAGCAGTTTAGCGTCTTGGAGCAAGCAGGTGTTCTGCACTATGTAATTCCAACTTGTCCCTACCTATATAGTCAAAAGAAGGCTCATGACCAGCAGGGAGATCCAGACATAAACACAAACAAAAAATTATACTTTGGCTGTGGGCAAAAAGAAATAGTTACTGTCTTCATTGATAATTTCTCCTAGGAAGCATGTCTCCACAGAAAAAGAAGCCATGAAAATAAAAGCCTGATGTTCACTTAGCTGACTGATTCCCGTACTGACTTTCTTTGCCCCTTATTTCTGACTCAGTTCTATAGTGATTTTAAAATTAATTTCATTGAATAATTAGAAGTGCTTGCTTATCACCATCCCACCAGGACTCCATTTCCCTTTGGCAGCTGCCCTTCCCCTATTACTTCTAAGATGCCTTTCAACCAGTAACTTCAGGCTTAATGCTAAGATGCCTGGGAAGTCGATGCTTGGAACTGAGCTAGAGCAAACAGTTGTCTAACAAAATGAGTTTTCAATGAGGAAATACTGAACAAAACCAATTCCTGAAACGCATTTTTTTTAACAAACTTTTAAGTCCATATGGAATACTTGCTTGATTTCCCAGAATCATACATTAAAACCTGAATTTCTGGTCTTCCAGGGTCTGTGACCTGCTCCTACATTGTAGAGGCAAGCTGCCATGGCTGCCTCTGTCCTTGCTCCCCATCAGCGCTGCTGGGCACTTGGACCTCAGAGTCCAAGACTCAGCTTGCTTAAAATTTGCAAAGGAAAAAAATGTAAATACTTTCAAAGGTAATACTATTAACTCTCAACTTCAAACCTACTATTTTGCTCTTCTCACAAAAATGGGGTTTCCCCCAACCAAAATCTTCAATTTTTTAGCAGCTTTAGTCTCAACTCAACCTGACTAGTACCTCAGAGCAACAGTTTTCAAGATGTAGTCTGCAAAGCACTCAAGGTTTGCGGATATCTGTAAGGGTAACTTGGAAAGAAAAACATTAAAAATTCAAGCTGATTGTCAGTGGGGTTTTAGCTCACTCTTCAGAGATCTGTATCTTCAGTGGAAAAGGTTGAGAGGTTCACAGATCAAAAAAGGTTGAGAACTACAAGCTTATAGAGTAAAAAATAAGCAGGTTGACCCGACTTCCTAATTTTAGAAACAGATCGAAATAAATTTTTCTAGCTGCAAATGCAATGAGCTTCTCTTATTTTCCCTGGTTGAGCTATATAAACAGCTACCTTACAGCAAAGGAATGACCGCAGTTCATATACAAGTAACACTGCCTGTAATGACTTGGGCCAAGGAGTGCTCTCGTTTGGACTCCTTGTCTGACAGGGTTACCCAGTCCGTCAGCATGCCTTTGTTTTCGCGCTGGCTCGCTGCTTTTGTTTAGAAAGAGAAACAACATGAGAGAAGCTGAAATTCACTATTTTCTCTCTTTCAGGACAAAATTTTGACGCCACAAGCATGGGCTCAGCAGACCATTCTTCTAATTGCTATGCTAATTAATATATCAAGAGGGGAAGCTCACTTCACCCACTCACACCCCCACAAGCCCCACAATAAACCTCTGGCTCTGTCTGTTCTAGGAAACAAAACACTTACAACCCAGGTGTGCGTTATTTCTCTCCAGATAACTAGATCCCAAGTGTGTATTTCTATACACAGGGGTAGGGGAAAAAAGTGAATTGGGGAAAAAAAATTCTATTGCACCATTAAAATGAAAACTACCTTCCTCTCATTAACAACCCTCATTAAGGCACCCTCTGCCCATTTCACCGCTGTGTTTATCTCCTTCCCCTGATGGCAGGGATGCTGAATCATGATGAGCCATCAGGGCTCAAGCCGAGTCCCAGGCTGTCATCTTGATTTAGGTGACAGGATCCTAGTACCTGGCCCCACATTTCAGACATAAATGGCACCAATACTCAGGCAATGTTTAGGGACCAGTGTGTAGCTATAGGGATTGCAGTGTCAGGTATGGACTTTAATAAATACATTAGAGATAGGAACAGAAACTTTCCCTACCAGTAGAAAATGGAAGATTTTGGAATAATTTAAAGAAAACACAAGAAACCTACAAAGAATCAGAATCTAAAAATTACATATATATTTGAAATAAATATTACAGAAGTTTATAGAAAAAAAATCAGATATCGCCCAATAACATTATTGTTCTCTATAATGGCGTGGGTTTTTTTGATCATGCAGGACTGTGTAGCACAGAGTCTGTGGAGAAAACAATCTGCTGGAATGACGTTTTGCGTCACCATATTCAATAATAAAACCTTAAATTGCAATAAATATCGAAGTGAGTTTTCAGCATATAGGGAAGCGAGCCTGTATCAAGAACTGTAAGGCACTTCTCTGATATGAAGACATAACAGAGATTTACAAGATGTTTCCCATCCCTCCCCCAACCCAGCCCCACACACACTTACCTGGAAATAGTGAAGTATTTTAGATTTTATTACCTTTTTAAGGCTGTTTTTAGTGCTAATTCTATATATATAAAAATCTGCTTTCTAAAGCATTTTGCATCCACTTCCCCCCGCTCTCCCTTTTAATACACCAAGGAAACAATAACAACAGCCACTAGAGAACTGTGCTCTATAGATTGAGCCACGCAGCGATCTGGCATCGTCACCTCCCTGGGTCATCACCTTTCTTCTAGTGACTGGCATATCTGATCCAACACAGCTCTGCTCATCTCCTCGATAGCCACTTCCCTCCCTCTGACCTCCCAAAGGCAAACCCTGGGACTCTGCGCTTTGTCCGACACTTGCGCTCCTCGGGAGCAGCTAAGCATTTTCATGAGGAGAGGACAGAGAGGTTAGAGAAAATGTCAGTCATCACCAGAAATACTGCAGTCCCAGCTGCTCTGGCGATGAAAGAAGAATATCATTTATGCAAGATCTATATAAATACTTTTATTTTCATCTTATGGTTTTCTGGGGGGAATAAAAGAGACGCAGAAAGGTTTGGACGTCTCTGACCATTACATTCACCAAGTTTAGTCATTGCTCCAGTGACTCAATTTTCCAGTATTTAAAAGATTGGGGAAAAAAACCCAAACCAACAAACAAAAAAACACCAACCAACCACAAAGCCCACACAGAACCAATACAAAATATAGAGAAGAAACACATGCAATGTATTATCAAGTAAACACACTTCACACACTGTATATTAGCATCTCATCTTTACATTTTTAAGTGTTCAAGAAAAACTGCAAGAATTTTTTAGGACATGAAAATCTTTTTTCTCCTAAACCCGGGGTGTACATTTTTCTACTCTATTCCCTGGCAGCCAAACCAGACAAGAGAGTTCCCATGACCACCGGGAGCAATGGCAGAGCTTTTCTGAGGGCAATATTTCAGTCAAAAAGAAAGCAGAGGAGAAACACAGAGAAGAGATCTCTTACCACATCCCGTCCTTTTGCAGACCACTAGACACAAGAGGCAAATAATGTTCTAAGCAACTGGATGCTGCCACGAAAATGATATCTACAAAATTTCTCTCCCTCTTCTGTGACTATACCAAAAGCAGACCCTGTAAACCAGTGGTGGACAGGAAAGAGTTTGCCGCTTAAAGCCCCTGTTAGGCCTTTCAAATGTTAATGTTATCAATTAGGAAAGACCAGAAACATCTCTCTGCACACGGGAGGCAATTTAATTCTTCCATGGTACAGCAAACAGCTCTGCGAACACCAATCTGTGGTGACAATGACCCTTGTTCTGCTACACCATTGTATTCATCATCTGTTAGAAGCTTGGTGTGCTTTATGAAATGTTTTGAAGCCCTAGGCTAACTCTGACCATAGAATGAAATACACATGCTATGAAATACCTTTACTTTTTAATCAACCTTGTCAAAATTAGGAAGTAACAACTCAGGAAAGAGAAGGAAACGCATTGTTACATTTGTTGCATATGTTTCTCCATGTTGTTGCTTGTCTATGTTATTTTGAGCATTATATATTAATGGAAGTTGTATGATATATAGAAGACAGCAGGTAGAATGATTGACTGAATGAGTCAGATGTTAAATTGCCATATAGCTGTGGAAAGGATAAAAATATTTCTCTACCTCAATTCATTCCATAGGAAAAATCCTCTCGGATCTTGCATTCTGTATCATTTTTACACTTAAAGGTGTCAAAGTGAAAAGAAGGTATAAAGGGTAGCGTTTAAAAATAAAAACACCCATTTTTACAGCTGCATTTTCTTTTTCTCTTTTTAAGGAGAGTATAATATTGCAGGGGGAAAAGCCCGCTTGCTCTCAGTTAGGTTTACTAAATCAGTCATGAAGGCAGCTGATCTAAAATGCATCAGCTGTCACCTGCTCAGTCTCAGCTTGACAGTTCAATACCTCCTCATCTTCTGAGAATGGCAGTGCTGAGACCTGAGTAAACTGCGTCTGTATGCAAACTGTCACGGAGTTCTTGGCATATCATTAGGCCTGACCTCCACTGCTGCAGTGACAACAGGGAACATTACAGCCAATTGTCGTCAGAGTTAAAATTAATGTACAGGTCTCCAAATTCAGCAGTAGGGTGAGCTCAAAAAGCGGTGGCCAGTTGATGAACTACATAATTACAGTGAGATAATCTTACCCCTTTGGAGAATGCAAATGTACGTCAAAAATTCAAGGCACATCTCTCTACACATCTATAGGTATATTTTTCCCCTCAGCATTTATCTGGACCAAATACGACATATAAATGTCAGTATACCCTAGTTATCAGCTTTGGGTAGTAAAACGCAACATTATTCAGGGCCATGAAAGGACAATCTACAACACATTCCCAAGCAGTAACAGTCAGGGTCACACTCACAGCGGTTAGAAAAGTTGTACCTGATCATTTCTGTAGCCCAAGCACACAGACCAACATGGCATCTCTTCTTGCTGAGGTGCTGCTTTCTGCCCTGCTGCAGCTGGCAGCAGGAGCGCCATGCTTCCAGCAGTGAAGGAGTCCCATGAGGGCTGAAGGGAGCCAGCAACGTGCCCCTAGGTCCCTGTCCTAACTTGGCTATGTAGACATCTTCAGAGCTGTTTAATGCCTAAGAAAACATGTTCTGAATAAACATAAAATGGGCTTAAAGAGATGAAAATTCATATTCAGACCCCTTTCTGAATTTTTGTAGTATTACAACATTAACCATGTTTGTGAGCTCTAGCAAAGCTTGTATGGTTTGCATCACCCAATGTATGGGTACATCCGCTCTGTATGACTTCGTTCAGATTGCAGCCTCTTGACTCGTTTTAAATTGCTGAGTCTAAAAGTGCTAAAGACCCTGATTCTCCACTACTATTGAAGTGTCTATAACCTTTCACTAACTTATCAATATTCACTTCAGATGTCAGATATGAATAACTTGACTGAACACACTAATTTTTTAGTTTCTTTGGCTAAAGCAATCATGAAAAGCAACATGATATCAAAACCTGATCAACTGGAAAAGCTGCTAGACACATTTCCATCCTGGAAGAACATGGACTGAGGAACAGTATCTGTACTGACATCTACTGAATACTCAAGAGCCATGAACGAGGTGTAGAATATGAAACAGGAGGACTATTTCACTTACCTTTAGGCCCTAGTATTGATCCTTTTATCCAGTTTCCTTTTTGCCATGATCATAAAACCAATATGACAACGTAAAGAGTTACACAGTCTTTGCTATTTTTTTCTCATTGTCTCCAGCCATCCATGGCACAGGCACCATCTGGTCTGGGAGGGATTTTGGTCTCTTATCTTAATAAATATTGCTGCACTTACCTGACTCTCTACCTTGAGGTTTCATGAAGGAACTGTGCACCTCATGAAGTTATCCTAGGGAGCAAATAACTTCAAATAAAACACTGCATATTTCTAGACTAAATTTCATTGTCTTTCTCATGAGGGGAAAGCTGCATTTATATAACAGTTTTCCTTTACACTGCATCACTGGGTACGTATCTGGTGAAAATAAAGTTTTGCTATGAAAATACCGCAGTACTTCTTCCAGTCTACATGGAGAGACTTGTAGAAGTAGTCATGTCAGAGCCCACTACCAACTTCAAATTAAGCAAGTTTTGTTTACCTTATGCTTCCTTTCAACAATGGAAGTTTTTGCTAGAAAGTGAAAAACTCATATTTAGTCTTTGCATTCCTACAGCCCTTTGAAGGAGAAATTTTGAGCACCATTCAAACTGATTAGTTGTATGAGAGTTAATAAGAGTCAGAGGTAACAAAACCTCCCTATGTCACCCATGAGGAAAAGAACAGTAATGAAGGTCAGATTTTATTAAATCACTTCTTTTACATAAGCAGTTTCAAGGTACTTACATCCATCTCAGTGTAAAAACCATGCTGCAGAGATCTAACAACTGCAAAGTGCTATACTCTCCACAGAGCTCTTCCCAGAAGATAAAACATTGCGGATCATCTGAGAAAAGTTCTCACTTATTAATAATTTTTTATATTTTATGTCCACTGTATATAAACAGTCCTTAAAGGTCTCTTCCAGAAGCTAAACCCCAGCAAAGCAATCATTTAGCTAAAAATGTTGAATGTTTCTTAGAAATGATTCAGGTATGACTCCTATTGGCTTAATCAGCTCTACGAAACATGATTTTAAAAAAAAATCAACAGTACTGAATATAGATGTTTTAAAACCCCCAAGCCTTATCTGCAAGAAATATATGTTTAAGAGCAGTTTATGATCTAAAGTTAGAGCAAGGACAAAGTATGAATGGTCATGAGCACTACCTGAACATTTGAATGCTATGGTGGTATTCAACCCCATTTGCTTAACATCACTACTACCTCATGGATAAATAAATAAAGCAGCCTGTAGCTCCACCTAGACAAGCTCCCTCAACTCTTGGTTTTGTATGACGGATTGCAACATGAAATAAATTTCTTCTACGCTTAGAGATTCTGCAGTGGACAGAACGTGATCAAAACCAACTCCTACTCATTACGATGCCCCATCATAATTCACTCATAGTTCCATTTCATACTGCCATTCATGAATTATGAGGTCATTCCTAACTGAAAAAATATTTCACCTCATGTCATCTCACTGTCATATTTCTCTGTACTAGACTTCTCCACCGGTCAATCAATAGTAAAAGCAGACACAAAGTCCAGCAGTTCAGCAGACATTTGAGCTTTTCTAAGTCTCCAATTCCCTTGTGAGTTTGGTCATTTTCTATTGAAGATAACGTAAGAAATAGCCCTGCAAGCCACTTGCATAGTTTGCAGTGTAAAAATATAACACTTCCAGTAGAGGGCACTTTAAGCCCCTTCAGAAGTTACTACTCATTTAGAAAAAACAGCTGCTTCTTCCCCACCCCCACCACTCTACCCCATTTCACATTTCATTTTTACTGAATTTCTAACCACATTTCCCCAGGCTTGATGCTTTCTTATTGACACACCACCACACAGGAGGCTACAGGAGTTGGGTAGCAAACAATCAAAGAAACAGGAACTCAAGACAGTGGAAAATATACACACTCATGTCTTAAAAGAGTTAAGATAAGGCAGGTTATTCTTTTAATTTTGGTTTGATTTGCAATGAAGTAGGTTGCAAAAATGCAAACTGGTTAGAAGTGCGTGTTGGTAACTGTCTGTATTTCAGAAATGTTTTTATCCCATTCCTAAGAGAAATAACTGCCAAGGTGAACACTCTCCGAGCGCTACAATATCCATTTCTGGTTGAGTTACAGCCCTTCGGCTGTTAGCTGTTTTCAACTTGTGTAACCCTACACTGATATGTCTTCTCTCTTTCCTTGTTTTTTCCACAAAGAAACATGTTTTCTTAGTATTATAGTAAGACAACTGGCAGATCAAACAAAGTATTATACCTACATATAATAATGAACACAAAAAGAGCCAAACGTGCAAGACTTAACAGCTTACAATTTTCTTTTTTGTCTGTTGAAGTATCCTTCTCAATGTTTGGGAGGGGGAAAAGGAGAAAATCTCTGAAAAACTACCATAAATCTTGTTTAAAATCAGCATGAGGAGACTCAGACATATTTTACATTAATGCCACAAGTAGTTATTAAAAGATTAATGATTTCTTAATAGCTGGTTTACTAAAAAGCAAATCAGTGGGCTGTTTAACAGATTGCTTACAGGCACAGCAGGTCTACACATTTTTAATACTTCTTACAGGCACCGATGAGCACTATTTACCACACAATAGTCCTGTGCGGCGGTAATGTATGTTTATCTGTTAAACATTCATAATCCTTTTATCAAGCAGTATCTTTTAAGATAGAGTTTTTACAGGATTTAAACTCATCTCAGACTCCACTAAAGTTTTCTTCATTTTCTCCACATTTTATCTGTTCTTCCAGTTCTTGCTACTGTTTACTTTGCTAGGTCTTCTCTGTGTTTATTCAGCCTCCTTCAAATGAACAAATACTTTTGTGATATTAAAATGTTAACATTTTCCTACCTCCTTCTTAAATATAATTGAAAAAAACTGACCTAAAACACAACTTCACCTTTTGCTTGTACAACAATTACAAATGCAACCACTGTATAGAGAGAGGGTGTCCTATAAGTTTCGCCTTTACAATAAAGAGAAAAATTCACAGCCATCAACTCTTATCAGGCCTCAGGTAGAGTCACCGTGGTGTTTTGGATAACTTGTGATGACTGATCACTGCATAGATAGTTTTTATCATTGTGAATATTTACCAGATCTAAGAAGTTTAGGTCACTGAAAGAAGACTATTCAAAGTATGTCACAACTTCACTTAATTTTCAGACACGAAGAGCTTTGGAAAGCATCACACAATCTATAGAATGAAAAGATAATTATAGGGCAGTGAAATGAAGTTAAATGCGGTAACTTAAAGGTATGCAATGAAGAATTATTGTTCTTATGCTTCATCTGATTACGAAATTACCGCTTGAGGCAGCAGTACAAACGTGACATTTATATCATCTCTATGGCGCTCAGGCACACAAAAATCCAGAAAGTGTTCAGCTAAATTTCTGACATATGCCAGTTCCTACCGCAAAGCCTGTGTAACATTTTCAGTGCTGTAAGATCTTCGATAGAAGCAATCCCATACTATACAAAATAGGTGTACATATAGAGTTCTCAATACTTTGTGTTTACAGCAGGATGGATGTAGTTTTCTTTGTTACGCCCAGCATCTTCTGAAGTCAGGATGTCACATCTCCTAGCTCTTCACACCAGCTCTTTCTGAAGGGCTCGGTGATGAACCTGCTATGGGAAAACCCTGGCTCATGTACCACCCCAGACCCTCGGAGCCCAGCTGCAGCCCTGGTTGTCAGGAGTGGGACCACTGCACAACATCCCCCTATTTCTTTTTTTCATATTTCAAACCAGATTTATCAGGCTACAGAATTCTACTGATGCTGCTTACACCTCCTTTTCCATATCAATACCTTATTTCATTCCTGTCTGTTTTTCCTGGGATTCATTAGTAGCCAGCCATCCACTAAACACTCTTTTCATTTTGCAGACACTTTAGTGAATTTATTCTACTTCAGTTCAAAGATTCTACTCAAAGTTTTAGGAATAATCACTAAATAAATTGTAGTATGCGCGTTTATGTACTTATAAAGACAGTTTAAAGATACAGATTAGAAAACATGTTTGGGAGATAGCTTTCAGTTCTGTAAGAATATTTGATACTGGAAAACATTTAAGATTAGAGAGAAATAGGCCTTAAGAAAAATAAAAGAAAGAAAAAAGAAAATAAACTACATAATAGCAACATAAAAATCTTTAATAGCCCAACATTTTTTTTTTTTAAAGCAATGCTTCTTTCATCAAGAACTCTACAGGGACATTTTTGACCCCATTATGAATATCCCTGCATGCCCTCAGCTGAGGGCAAGTGTTTATATTTTTATTACTGACAGTAACAAAATTTCACCATAGAACTGTTAACAAATGTATCTATTTAATTACAATTATGTGCTGTCATTTTCTGTTTTGTTTTAGATTTTTCATAAGAGAAATAGCAGGCAGTCTGTCTTAGTTTGTTCTTTACAGATTTTCTCAATGGACCTAGATTTCAGCCTTCACAAAACAATTGATTTGAATACCAATTGCCTTGGTATTCAAATAATTCTTCAACAATTGCATATGTTATTTACAGACATGTACCCAATCGTAAAATTTTGATCTGAATTAGATTTTGAAAACAGCTTATTAATTAATAACTGCTAACAAATCAGAAGATGGTCAAAGAACCTTGTGATGGTAAATATTATAAAGCCTTCTCCAAACAGAAAAGTGGTGCTGGGAGCCACAGCTCAGGTTACTGCATGGGAGCAGACACAATTCTAGCTGAGGTCCTAGCAGCAATGAGTGGAGAAGAAAGATTGTTTTCACGTGGCTTATCACCTATATTTCCATTTATACATAGCAGGAGGAGATCAGCTTTTTTCACAAGAACATGACACCATTGTTGCTCACCTAGAAAACAGGAAACCCAAAGGCAGCTACTGCCAACCTTTGTGCTCCCAGCCCCTGAGCAACCGCAATACAGCAAAACAAGGAACTACTACAATATCTGAAGTCTTCAATGCTACCATTAACTCAAAAAATTGCAATGCTAGGATGAGTCGCATCTCTTTGTCCAGATTCATCTTCTCCCAAATTTCATGTAATAAATGAAGGCTATGCCTCCAGTATTTTTGTTCATCTATCACCACGTCAATGATTATTACAGCATTACAAAACAAACAGAAAAGCTTGATTTCAAGGAAGATTTATGTTAAGTGAAACACATTCAAATTTGACTAGATGAGAGTAACCAAATAAATCTGATGTCTGCTCAACCAAAAATTTTTACAAAAAATACAGGTTTAAAAATATCAGTGCTGAAGTACTGGAGTATAATTGCCAGCGTAGGAAGGAATAAACACTGGTTAATAAAATCAGAATAAGATACATTAGCTAGAGAAAAAGACTATCACACAGACTATCCAGCTGTCATTATAGGTTAGTTCTCCATAGTGTGATCTTCAATACTGTCCAAGCTAATTCTACATGCCTGTAGTGTCTTAAATGCTCTGCAATTTAAAAGCAATAAGCTTAAAATAACCTGCAGTTTAATAATAGTAGGCTGGGGCAGGGAGGGGGAAATCACAGTAAAAAAATCTGAAGGCTAATGCTGAAAAAGGTAGGGTCACTGTCCCTTAAAGACAGGAAAACTGCAACAACAGAAGGCGGGGGGTTTTATTAGTCTGAGGGTTTTGACTTATCTTTTCCTGCTTTGATACTTAACTAAAATGAACTATTTCATATAATTCCAACATGATAATGAAAGAGTGCCAAATATATAGAAACACCCGAAAAGGGAATCTGTGCTCTTACAGTGCTGAGGGCTTCCACCCCACAGCCACAGTTCACAGAATCACAGAATGGTTCAGGTTGGAAGGGACCTTAAAGACCATCTAGTTCCAACCCCCCTTGCCATGGGCAGGGACACCTCCCACTAGACCAGGCTGCTCAAAGCCCCATCCAGCCTGGCCTTGAACACTTCCAGGGATGGGGCACACACAACTTCTCTGGGCAACCTGTTCCAGTGCCTCACCACCCTCACAGTAAAGAATTTCTTCCTAATAGCCAATCTAAATCTACCCTCCTTCAGTTTGAGGCCGTTGCTCCGTGTCTTACCATAACACTCCCTGATAAAGAGTCCCTCCCCATCCTTGCTGTAGGCCCCCTTCAGGTACTGGGAGGCTGCTATAAGGTCTCCCTGGAGCCTTCTCTTCTCCAGGCTGAACAACCCCAACTCTCTCAGCCTGTCCTCATAGCAGAGGTGCTCCAGCCCTCAGATCATCTTTGTGGCCCTCTGCTGGACCCATTCCAACAGGTCCATGTCCTTCTTGTGCTGAGGACTCCAGAGCTGGACACAGTACTCCAGGTGGGGTCTCACCAGAGCAGAGTAGAGGGGCAGAATCACCTCCCTCAATCTACTGGCCACTCTTCTTTTCATGCAGCCCAGGATGCAGTTGGCTTTCTGGGATGCAAGTGCGCATTGCTTGCTCATGCTGAGCTTCTCATCCACCAGCACCCCCAAGTCATTCTCCTCAGGGCTGCTCTCAAGCCATTGTCTGCCCAACCTGTATTTGTGCCTGGGATTGCCATGACCGAGGTGCAGGACCTTGCACCTGGCCTGGTTCAACTTCATGAGGTTCATGCAGGCCTACCTCTCAAGCCTGTCAAGGTCCCTCTGGATGGCATCCCCTTCCCTCCAGCGTGTCGACCTGCTGGAGGGAACGGATGCCATCCAGCGGGACCGACAGAGAGTCCGACAGAACGGCAGAATGACAGAATGACAGAGTTCAGCATCTCTGTGTGTTTTAGCCCACTCTCCTATGAAGCTTGGTCATTCTTGCAGCCATCTCTGCATCCTCTCTGTGTTCCAGTAAGAAACTTTTTTTTTTTAAAGAGGTTTTCTGCCTTTTTCTGCCTATTGCCCCACAGGCAAGTAGCATGGCAAGACGAGGGAGAGGCCCCAGGCACATGGGACAACCACAGCACCACTGAGAGCTTCGCAATAGAGAACGCGCGTCTGGCATGGACCAGCTGCGTGCTCAGATCCAGCTCTCAGTCATTCTCTCAGCTGCCAAGCAAATATATGTTGTTTGTACCATAATATGATCACAATACAGATCACGTTTTACCAGAATTAGTTAATACACGTTATCAGCCATGAACACCAGATTTCCCAAACTACAAATTACAGTGACAGTAGTCACATCTATGCTTCCTATAGCACAAAATGTATATATAGTGGCCTGAGATTTAACATTTGCTACAAAGAGATCCATCTCTGTAAAAACTAGCTCAGCTGTCTATTTTGCCTTTGTCATCACAGTGAAGTCAAAGGGATATCAGAGCAAGACAAGCTATCTTCTACATAGTAAAAAGCCACTTTCGAAAGTGAGAGCATATGCTTTTTGTCAACGGCATGACTGCAATCATCTGAAGGTTGTCAAAAGTCCACAGATGATTCCTCCCAGGTCCTAACTCCACCAAGCACAGAAAAGATAAAGGTACTATTTGAAGAACTAAGCCCCTAATTGGGAGTCATTCATCATTATTTAAATTACAACAAATATGCAGATCATAAGACAGGCAAAAAAAGCTTTAGGAAACTGGAAAAAAAAAAAAATCAGCCACTGAAAAGGTTGTCCAAGTGCAGTGATCCATGCACTGCACATTCATCTGTGTTAGAATGCATCTGCAGCCTCTCTTTAGTTTAATAATTTGTCAATTATTTGTCATAACTGAACAATATCTCAGTGGGGATCCTGAATCTCTTACAGACTAAGCAATGTCAAAAATCCATTTTCACAGGGACAAAGCCAACATTGCATCATCTCTGCAATTGGTTAACCTGAGTAGTTTACCATTCCATTGTAGGGAGTCTTACATCCAGCTGCAAATGCCCTTGAGCAGGAAATCTCCATGGGCTGAGAAACAACAGGGTTTCAGCCCAACAGGATTTTCTTTGCAAGATCCCTATGCCATGCATTTTGCAAGTTCTCTCTAACATAAAATGAAATGCAGAAAAGATGAGTGGGAGAAGCATATAAGAGCGCTGGAGAGTTATTTATTTTTCTTCTGTACCATTCAGACACTGACCTGCATCAGGCACACAGTGCAAGGAAGAAACACAGAAAAAGCAGGGGACTGCAAGATGTCCAGCATGGCTTCAGCAGGACTGACGCTTACATGGCTCTAAATACAATAGAATAATTTTAAACTAACACATACAAACTGTAGAAAACAGTCTTCGCTATTGTCCTCCGTTATGTGGACACGTAAGAGCCAGCCTGGATCTTGCTCAGTTTTGAAAATTTGTTACTGTTCATGGGATATTACAGGACTTGTTTTAACTCTACATACATCTTCCCTGACTGCAGCGAGGTCGGAGAGGTATAAGGGATGCTCCATCTAGAACACTGTCATTTTGAAAAAAAAAATTATTCAAATTTTTAATGGATGAATTATCTGCGTTTACTTAATAGACTGTTAGAGAGCTTTGAAGGGCGATGATCCATGAACTAAAACTTTAAGACTTTAATGTAGTATATGATAATGAATCCAAAGGTACAATAATGGACTATTGAACAGATAATTACACATTCATAATGGGCAGTAATGGGGATTGTGGTGTGCGTTATGGACCATTATGCCTATTCTGAAATTTATATAACAGATTTTAACAAAGAATACAACAGGTCCCATGCTACATTCTGCTTCCACGAGGAAGCAAGACAACAGAGTGGACGCATGTGACACCATCACCACCCTCACAGCAGTCCTCCTTTTCCCAGCACCCACAACAGCCCTTCCAAGAGGTCGTGAATGTGAGTAGGTATGAACAAAAGGCAGCAATACCTGAGATCATTATTCCCAAATCTTCCCATGAGTAACTAAATGATGATGCATCATGTAACATGCCTCACTCAAATATGACCCTACTTTGAGAAAACATCCTGGGAAACATAAGATTCACGACTTTCCGTAAAAGGCGCGTTCCTCATGAATTCTGTACTTGGAAACACCACAGGTAAATTTTTGGAGTCTCCATTTCAGGAGGTCACAACATTTAATAAAGCCAGCCTTGCCTTTCCCTCCATAATATAGCATTAAGCAATGCAACATTTCAAACACATGAAGTAATACTCCACCATCATCAGAGAGCTGACCTTAATTTTTAGGTTTTAAGATTCATTTAAGCCCCAGTCTATTTCATTCCAAAAAGTGGTAAAATAGGTAAGTATAAGAAAATCTTGGCATTTCATATTAATATTATCTGTCATTTGTTGACACCATCTTCCTTTATTTGTCTGGTTGGCTTCCTATGAGCTCCAGAAAACAATAGGAAATTCAGAGAAAAGATCAAACATACAGCAATACAGGATTTTTTTCCCCAACTTCAGCCACAGGAAAAACATAGTATAGGGAAAAAAAATAAATCTTATCAAAAATACCCATACTAAGAAAAGGTTAGCTGACAGGACAAACTCAAACAAGTAAATGATGTAAGACAGTTGCTGCATGTTTTATTCACGTAATATATTCATTAGTGAGAAGGTAAAGACAGCCTGATTTTTAAACCTGAATTATTTTGCATTTCTGTTTGTGAGGGGAGGATCAACAGCAGTTTTCTACCATCTTAGAATTAATCACACTGCTATATAAATCCTCTATATTTTAAGAACTCTGAAAGTGTGATTTCAGTAAATAATGTATGAAATTGAAAAATGTCATTCTTTTAATATCTTTCTCCTTGTGAAAAAAAATTTGCAATTACAACTATAAAAACCAATTGTAACCTTCTTTTAAAGCATTATAGAAGTTGTCATTGTTTAGTTATCCAATTCAGATTCAGCAAACGTGACCTACCATATCCTAAGGGAGAGACCTATCGTAGCAGTAAGCAATACATCTCTACACACTTGTAATTCAAAGGCACTGAGGCAAAAACTGTCAAAACATTACTAAAGTCGACAAGGATGTATGGTTCATTAGTCTAGGAACTGATGTGTTATGGACCTGTTTGTGATCAGCCTGATAATTTAAATCAAGGTGCAAGTTTATGTAAACCCACCAGAACTCTATTATTAAATTTCAGATCATGATTTCAACAAAGCCACCAGTAATTGTAGACATTTATCACAAGGCCATAACTAGCCCCCTATCGTGCCAACTTAATCAATAATCAATTTATAAAATATCATTACTTTAATTGAAAATCTCTAGCTGTTTCCCTTGTATCGACTTTGAGGGCCAAACTGTAGCATAACATCAGCAAGCCAGTCTTTGTTCGTTAACACAGAATTAGACTGTAAATGATTCACTATTTGCAAGTGGTTTCACGTGCAGAAAAGAGTGATCTGCAGCTGCAAATTTAGCCAACCCCCTCCCCCTGCTACCGTAAGCCCGTCCAAGCATGTCTGATGCTCACAGTGGCACACACCTGACAGTTCTGCTCTTGGGCCCGCGCTGGAGCACACTACCTGTGCGTGGAGTCTCTTCATCCCCCATGACTTTACGCCCCTCACAGTGATATCTAAAATATGCAGCTGCACCCCACATATTACTGGTCTACAGTTCCTCCCCTTGTTGACACGGAACAAAGACTTTTGTGCAATTAGCTTAAAGAGAAGATGAGGGATTGCAGAGTTGGATTTGTGATTGCTGCCTCAGCATTTCATTCGTTGCAACAGGTCACTGCAAAACAGGACAGGTTCAGCTCCAGTGGAAATGTCAGCATACAATGTGACAAAATCTCCTTTGTTCAATGATACTACACACTGATACCTCTTCTTACAGGGTGAGCTTTCCATCCAGACAAAAGAAAAAGAAACCAGAGATGACAACATGCTGGAGGACTGTAAACAACCAACGTTACCAAACATAAACAGGTAGTTCATAAGATACCTCGATCCTCAGGATAAAGCTGCAGTTATCCTGCAGTTAATTGCTTGAATATTTTTTGATATTAAGTTTTTCTGCATATAAAGAATTATTTTATTAATATTGTATCCTGTATTTTGGGCATAGAGGACCAACATTTCAAAGTCTGGTTAATCAAGTTTGCACACTCTAGTGAAAGAAGTCATTGCTGCCATTCTGCAGCCCCAAGAAGATAAGAAGGGTGTTCTAAGTATTGCACCTGAAAATACCTAAGTATTGAGCCTGCCCAATTCATGGCTTCCTTATCATGAGGCACTGGAACTCATTTTATTAATCACAAGTTTCTGGGTTTATACAGCTTTTTATTCATTTATGAAAATTACTACATGAAGATGGGAAGGAAGGTTAACTTGAAAATATGTTTACCTTTCAAAGGGATTTTTTTTCAGGCAATTTAGACTGAAGCACTGTATAAAGTCACACCAGATTTAACTATTTTAAATTTGTGTGATCTTTCCAAATCTTCATTAATTCAAACATTTATTCCTAAAAGTGTCAGAACGAACATTTTGCAAGAACTACCATCCCATATTAGTCCGTAACCTAATACTCTCTATCACAAAACTGATTTCTGCAGATAAGAGCGTGCCTAATGACAGAGGTCATGGCAAGCGTGTGCTACTTCTGCCAAAGGACTACAGTTTTCTCTCCTTCCCCTCAAATACACAGAGCTTCTGGGAGCCTTTTTGTCAATAAATTCAGAACCTGATAAGCCTGACAAACCAATAGGTTTAAACACCTCAACTAGATTTCACCACTGCTGTAACATGGAGGGGTGAAGAACGTGACCTCCTTTTACAAGCTGGGTGGATGCCAACCTTTGTGGGCAAGTGGAAGGGGGGCAGAGCAGGGACACCATGCAGACGGATACAAGAAATTAAGAACTGGCGGCACACTCCAACCTTTCAGAACAAAGAACTTGTTTCAGGACACATAGTTGTCAGACTACAACTCTAAAGGGCTATCAGTGCATGAAACACAAGATGTCCCAATTCCAGAAGGTTTATTTCTACTGCATGTAATATGAAATTATCAATAAATAAATAAAAACAAAAACTCCCACAAAAACACAAGAAAAAGCAAACACTATCTTCCTACTCAATAACAAAACATTGCATTTATGACTTAGCCATAACGTGAAAAGCTCAGGGGCCAGCGTTGCTTTTCCTGGTGCAAGGTCCATTAGCCACAGCTCAGATACTGCTGGTATCTGAGAGGTTGTCAGATTGCCCCAAAATGCCCTGGGAGCAAATCAGATATTGTCTGGAACATCTCATTTTGCTGAGGGATGAAACTGTCTCTTTCTAACTGCACCACTTCACGGTACTATTGCACAAATTGCAAAAAGGGTGTTTCCCTGCAGGCCATGATCAGAAATCACTGATGCAGAAGGACTTCCAGAAGACTCTGGAGAAGACAAGAAAGTAAGACATCTGCTTTCTCTGAAGGTTTTCCAACTATTAACAACACTTGCATTTCTGTCTCTTTCTACCAAATGAAATCATTATTCCTGAACAACATTAATGCCAGCACTTTTTCTTCTTTCAGAGATGCTCCTTTGAATGTCAGTTATTGTGAAAAACAGACGTACATGCACAGAGCAGAAGACTAACTAGGGTTTGTTTTGAGAGTTACCGTTGTTTCAGAAAACAATCAAAAAAAGCTTCGTTTCTTTAAAGTTTTCTATAGCCTGTGTACCCATATCGCTCTTTGATGTCAATCCCCAAAATAGCGTATAAGTAAACACTAAAAATAATAATAAAAGAGTTCATGGCATGCCTAACCCCTTTCCATAACACAGTGGCAAGGCTACAACGATACAGGCTCAAGCAAAATGAATACCTGCACTGAAGCACAGCAGTAGAGGGAAGTTACTATTTAATGACACAGTTCCAGAAAAATATATATATTTATGAGAATTTCCATATCCTCTAACGGATGGAAGTTTTTTAACTTGGAAATTCATGAGACAATCTCTTGTAACATGTAGCTACAAGCTTTTTTATCAGATTTTGATTTGAGCTTGGGGTTAAAATGAAATCAGCTTTCAAAGCAAAACAGCTTAAGTTTCTTCTCTCTCTCAAACCCAGATGACACAATGCAGGGTGAAAAGAAGCTTGTCTTAGTTTCCCTAGAAGATCTGTGCCATTTCTTGCATACACTTCTGTTTTTCAAAAAGAGAGTCAATATCACAGTTGTGGCAATGCAGCATACTTGCTGATTTTTACTTGCTTACTGGTTTGGAAGCAAAGATTTCACGTGGATAAACTTTATCTAAATTTTCACGAGTGATAATAGGGAAAGACTAAAGGAATTAATATTATATTATTAAACTTGTCACATTGCAAGGTATCTTAATAATTAAACAACATCACTTTCTTGATGGAGAGAATTCTTGGCTGAAATTTAAATACTCCAAACAGAAATATACGTGAGTAAACATTTGGTGCAATTAACTGAAGATGACAAAATCACCATAAAGATTTTCTTTTAACATAGTTTTCTTCTGCAGCTTAGATATAATGCGCACATTTTCTCATTGACTAATATCAAAAGCAGAACACTGGAGAAATGAAATCTTAACAGCAGCAATGCATAACTTTGGTTTTAAACTATAGGTTTCCTTTTATTTTTTTTTTTTTTTTTTTTTTTTTTTTTTTACACAGCTCTATTATCCTTTCTGCCTCCTCCCTCACACACCAATGCATTTAATAGAAGATGGAGACGATCATTTTCACAAGACTCCATTTGAAACTAGATGGGAT
Organism: Alca torda; assembly: GCA_008658365.1. Classification (NCBI taxonomy): domain Eukaryota; kingdom Metazoa; phylum Chordata; class Aves; order Charadriiformes; family Alcidae; genus Alca; species Alca torda. The sequence continues at coordinate 12,015,861 of CM018087.1, read as the reverse complement.
CTTTTTGCTTAGAATCCCTTTCAGGGCTCCTGTGACTTCCTGCTGATTTAATTATTTGCACTGACCTCGGTAAAGTGATCACATGTACACCAATTAAAAGTGCCTACCTGCCTCCTATATGTAATTATAATTGTAAGAAGGTCTACAAGTGTCTTCCTTTTCTCACCAGCAAGTAGAGTCATGCTAGAAATACATAACGCATCCAAATTAATATAATTTAATGACTCAATGAAGTCATGATTTTCATTCAAAATGCAAGGAAAAAAAGGCCCTTAGTAATACTAGGAAGACAAGTTTATTTCCAGTTCTGTTCTTGTCTGGGATTTAGTCTTCAGTTGCTTGGTTTAATTCCTAAAGACACCTCAAAGGCCCTGAATCTTAAAGCAAGTTTAAAAAAGAAAAGAAATAGTTTGTGCCCCAATACACCAGTTGTGTATTGGGCCCTGAATCTTAAAGCAAGTTTAAAAAAAGAAAAGAAATAGTTTGTGCCCCAATACACCAGTTGGAACAGTAGCATTGAGAGAGTTCTTACTTAAGTCTCTCCTATGCCTAATTTATCTCAGTTGGCACCTCCATTTCCAACCATCACGCTGCCTGGTTTGTCTGATAGCTGAAATAATCACTGGGCCAAGGTGTTTGTGGGAAACTGAATGAGAGCATCTAACCTCCTGGGTGAATGCCACAATCGCTGAACTATTTATAGGAAGGGGTTCTTGAAGAGTCTCGCTCACTCTTTCTATGCTTATGTAGGAATCGGTCCCAAAGCAAGCAGCAGCAGAAGGATCACATTTGGTCAGTCAGCTCTCAGGTGCCATGGTTTTACCAGCACAGAAACCACTCTGAGCTTAAGAAAGCAGAAATTCAGATTCAAAATAACATTAGTTTTGGAAACCGATAAATATCCTAGTCTGGGAATAAGCTGAGCTGAGGCAAAAGGATTCCAGTTTTAGATAGTTAAAGTGGCTGACAGGTGCCTGAGTCCCGTGAGGAATGAAGGTTTATGTCTTTACCACAGGATTAACTTATGCTTTTTCTACTTGTGGATACTGGTAAATACAGCGTAGTCATAGTGAGCACTCACGCGGTGAAATAGTTCTTGAACTGGACAAAAGGAGCCGTGTGTTTTAAGTCTCTTTTCAAGGATATATTTAGCATCAGTGATTTTTATTTGCAACGTTGAGACATACAACAAAACGATGCTTGTTCCAGGCTGTAGACCAATGTAACCGGGGCTCCCCAGAGCCCTGACACATAGCCAGCCAGGGCTGAGACTGCATTAAGAGAACACAATGACGAGTTGGAAGTGTTCACACTAAGTTGTCATGTGCAGTTTTTAAATCAAACTTGTTTCAACAGGGAAAAGGTCGGGACACCACTTCTCACCTACCTCTCACCAACTCTCCCAGTACCAACAGAGAACTGTAGTTCACAGCCCTGGAAAGAGCGACCAGGAGCAGCCCGTGCATCCTGCTACTGATCTGCAGGGGAAACAGCCATTGACCTGGATGCAGTAACAGCCACCGCCACATCAGGCCAGAGGATGCTCAGGGAGCCCAGCAGCTTTACCTACATATTAACCCAGCGCAGCAAAGAATACCCAAGGCTCAAAGTCTTGTTTACAGGCAAAGAGGAAAGCACACCTCAGGTATGAAGCCAAGACTTTTCTATTAGAATTATTGGAATCTTTACAGCCTACTCAAAGAGCTCGGCCCAGTTTAGTTGTTACAGGAAAAAAATAAATGTTGTTGTTAAGAAATAATATATTATTGTATGATACAATATATTATATAATTAAAACTGTTATAGGCACACTTCCTAGTATCCACACCTTTTCTCTGGTGTCATGCTTACCCTTCTACTGCCCCCTGTGCTCATAATGCCAACACCTCCCATCTGGCGGGGGGGACAGACGATGACAGTGATGCAGCCAATGCCACCTGCAACCCAACTTCATGGCAAAGAGCGTGGTGTTCACAATGATCTCTCTAGGGTGTACTTAAGGTCATTTCTAATACTCTTTTAAACCTTACCCTTTTTTAGTGGTTTAGATTTACTGTATATAGTAGATTTTACATAGAAGCTACTTGTTCTTTACTCTCTTTGCTTCCCCAACATAGTTTTTACCCACCTTCTAAGTCTGCATTTCTACAACTGACCACTGATGAGTCATTTAAAGCTGTGAGGTCTCTGTTGCCCACTTGTGTGCCACCTCTCATCATTCCAAGCCTGTACTTCTCTACGGGACATCCTGTGTCCCCACCTTCAAGGCCTGTGCTGTCCCACCAGGCTGTGTTTCTCTACACTACACCATTATGTTAGAATCATTAATACCTTATTCTATACAGAATTACTACTTGTCACTACTATCTTTGTGAAAACACTGTTGTTGTACGATACAGACATAAACAAAATTAAACTTAGGCTATTAAAAAAATTGCTGTTGCAGAAAATCCAAGCATAAACCAGGCTCAGGACAGCTCACGACAGGCTGATTCAAAGTAAGTGCAACAAGCCTCAGGCCAGAGGCCTTGTAAACTCAGCACAAAGTCTGGGACCTCCTGGTACTCTGCATGCAGCAAGGTACTTGCTGGGCTAGAGAATTATATGCTCCCTCCCTCCCTTCCTGCACAGCCCCTCTGAGCAGCCCTGCAGAAGTTGGTCCCATATTCCCAATCCAGCTCATTGCCACAAAGCAGTACTCCGGCAGGGTCTGTCCCAGCGTGCTCACTCACAGACACAGTCTTTCCATACAGCTTTTTGATATTAATCTTGATTTGAATGGAGTGCTCATTTTCTTCAAGGCTACATCCACCGCACAACATACCTGCTAAATATTTGCATAACGGTTCAAATGGATGAACCTGTGTTCGGGTATGAGATTTTTCCTGTTCTAGACATTTAACCACATATTGTCCCCAAATTATTCTTCAGACTTAGAGACAACAGAATATAGATGAGGCCTCCACTTTTTTTCCTAAAAGTTTCATATATGCAAGATTGGACAAACATTTAAATACATTTAAAGACACTGAGGTACTTTTATGAGCCACTTAGGTTTAGATTTACAAAATAAATAAATAAATAAATAAAAACTAAACACAACCAAAAACCACAAAAAAACCATCCCACTGTTACTTAGTACTGAATATTTTAGAATGTAAATTACATTACATGGGAAAAAAGCAGGATAGGTGGGTTCACTTGCAAAAGACCTCTTGGGTAATAAAAACTGCAAATGATCATGTTTAGGGGAAAAACCTCCACTGAAAACCATTAGTTTTAATATCTTACTTTCTTGAAATGATTGTTTGATATTTTAGAATTTTTGTCTTGATAGCAGTATTTCTAAAAACCAATTACCTAAGAGCAGTTAGATACACCTCATTGTGTTTCAGATGGATTTATTCATTTAACTTGCTTCATCAGGGAAAAACAAAAGAGCAAAAATAAAGCAATGTACCTGTAACTAACCTAAGAAGGCTTATGAAGTGTTCGAGTTTTCTGTATAAATTTTAAACTGCTTGTTGCTTTTTACTGAGAACATGTGTTTACTGGTTAGTGTTGTACTGTAGTATTGGCAAAGGTAATGAGCTATTCAGTGTCTATTCCAACTGAGCTACTTGTGTCTAGTTAATGCATTCCAAATGTAATTGACAAATTAATATCTCCAACTTTTCCCATTAGCAGTATTAAATAAGGAAATTGCTGTTCCAGAATTGTAACCTTTTTATTTATTATACCAAACTTCTCTTGTAACATATTAGTCCAAGTTTTCTTCCAATAAATCAAAGCGAAAGAAAGAAAACAAAATTTTCCCTTCTATTTATGATCTTCCATTTCTCCATATTTCTTAAGCTAGACAATGAAAATTAATAAAATTAATTCCACCATTTATATTCAGGTTCTCAATATTGCAGTGCTCAGTTTATCACTGGTAAAGGTTAACTATGTATCTTTTAAAAGTCTGAGTCATTAAAAGAAGAAAATAACACAATGTGAAACACTTGTGTTTGTCTTGTTGATTTCAGTACTGACTTCCTTTAATAGAAGTGACATGTTTGAATTAACTTTTTTTAAACTACAGCTTTTACACACACAAAAAAATATAATAAACAAACAAAAAACCCAACACCAAAACAAAACACCAAAACTGTAGAATCATAGAATTGCCTAGGTTGGAAGGGACCTTTCAGACCATCTAGTCCAACCACCAACCTAACTCTGATAAAAAGCATCACTAAAAGCCTCTAAACTGCTAAATATCGCTACGGCACCCTGAGTATCAAGCTATTATATGCAATGACTGAGGTAACCAGGAAGAGGTCATTTTTTCCTCCATTTTTAGTACTTGATTATCCCAATAACTGTGAGCAAAGATCAGATTCTCCCTCTGACTCAAATACCTACTCCTTCCAAGGACCACGTGTTACACTTTTTGCTGTTTCTTTTGGGCAAACATTTGCACACGGCTGTTTCTGCTGGCCACCTGCTCAACTTAAAGGCTATCAAAATGAAGTTTTTAGCATCCCTCTACAGATTAGTTATTCCTAATCCTTCTATGATTCAAAGCTACTTACTTTCAAGGCACAACAGAATTAGAAGACTGGGATCTTAGCTTGTTGGTATTTCTCTACTGCAAAGCTTGGGGTCTAGGACTACATTTAAGATTGATTCATATTTTGTAGTACTGAAATAAAGCAAATCCTGGCCTGGGCTTCTAGTGGAGAAATTACCTTCGGGTTTCCCCCAAGTCAACAACAAATTACATCTCACAACATTTTTGGTCCTTACTAGAACTTCAGAGCCAAGAACTTCATCGTTTGATGATGACGTTTACACCTTTAGCTATTTACTGCAAATAAATAAATAAATAGTCCAGATAATCTAGAAGTCAGTTGGATACCAACAACTCTGATAAAAGTAAACATGCCACTGTCATTTTGGAAATAATCTACCTTAAACAAAAAACCCAAATCAATTGTATTCATCACTTACAGTTAAGATAATTTATACAAAGTATTTATAATGTGAATAATTTCATAGAGAGGAAAAACAACCTACAGTTCACCAAAATACAACTGGAAATTGATTTCAAATTAAGGATTTGAATTACACGCCGCGCAGCTAAATTAAAATGGTTGATTTCAGAAGAGTTGATATCCTCTACAGAAATGTATTGCCTGTACAAAAACATTTGTTAGATGAAAGGAAAACAATGTTATGGGATGTTATGGTTATTTTTGCTCATACACTTCAGGTAATATGAGAACAGAGCGGTATTTAAGAACCAAGGAGGATATTAGTTTTATCTACCTTATAGTCCCTGCTCAAAGACACTCACAGAAGGTCAAAAGTATCAACTGTTCATCTGATTATTGTTACTAAGGAAGTTTTAGCTTCCTGAGCAAGTCCGCAACAACTGGAAGAAACCTGTGCCCTAGGTAAGTGAACTTTCCCATTAATAAAAGATAAGTCCTTAACCTGGAAATGCTCATCTTCCAATCCTACAGATCAGCAAATGCAATATGACGGAGCTACTGGAGTAATTCCTATGAATTCCAAGTGAAGCATACAGAGAGGAATGCAAACACATCCTCACCTCTGTAGATAAAACACACACAAAAGACTCTGCCGCTGGGATCCCTATATTCTTTGTCCTAAGAAGGGGCTGTGCTATACGTCTCAACTCTATAAGCAAAACTGTAGTTTACTTCTCATTTACGAAGTCATTGAAACCTCTTCTTGTGGCACCAGGCAGACAAGCTGGAAAAGCAGACACATCAGGCAAGCCCAATAAGCAGCATGATCTCAAACTTCTCTGGTGCTACAGATGTTGCTTTGTAAAGTGATAGTTGAGTATCTCTGCTTTAAATTGCTTGAACCAGCACAAGTGCCACTTCATTCCTATGTGATGTTTTCATTTGGCAGGACAGGTGCTCTTGCTGCAGAATATCCCAAAAAAGAACATCTAAAATATGTATTCACCAACATCTGTCTTGCTTTGACTCAAACGCATACTTGAGTAGCTTTTTTAAGTATGAGCAAAAAGTTTTCCACTTACTTTGACCTTCTGAAGAAGCTTCGTGAGGCTGTATGCCAAAAAACACTTTTATAGGAAAGTAACCTTGACTACACAAAATTTGTGCATTGGAAATCCTGTCGGGAGGGGGGGAAAAACCCGACAAAACCCATAACAAAAAACCTCTCAAGTGTCTCTAAAAATATAGAGCTTAAAGCAATGTATTTTTCAACTGACACATTTTGGAAGATTTTTTTTTCAAAAAGGAGGTACCACCAGTATGTTGAATACATTCATTTTTTCAGTTGTAGGTGTTTACACATAAAGCTTGCATTTGATTTTAGGCTATGTCAGAAATACCAATAGCTTCATTTGAGAAAACTAATTTGATTTGGTGTTTTGGAGGTTTGTTTGTTTGTTTTTCTTTCCCACTCTGTAGTACAGCTTGACTTGTGTAGCAGCGTTTCACATGTTATGTAAATGGTACTATTGGAGGTAGGGAAATAACTTGCTTACTTATCTGACAAATTTTTCTGTCATACATGACAGCATCCAGCCCAAAATCTTTCACAAATAACACACAAAATACATTCCATCGCCAATGAGATGGGGAAAAAGAATTGCATGGGGAAACATGCAATCACAATCACAAAACATGGAAGGAAAATGAGGAAAGGCTGTTTGAAACTGAAGGGGAAGTTAGTACCATAGATGGTTGTATAATAAGAACACATGCAGTTTTTGTAATTGGAAACTTGGATTTAAAATGTTGTGTTCACTCCTTAAGACTACGTTAGTATCATAAAGAATCACATGTACAGTATGAACAGTACATGTTACTGACTTTATTTATATATCTGTACAGACCCATAGAAATATGTGCTTAAAAAGAAAAGCACACCCAGCCCAACCCTACTCTGTATCTTCAGTCTGGCAGAATCACCGCAGTTGATGGTATAGTAACAACATTACATAGCAGGTGATGCCAAGTCAATACACCAAAAAAACAGAATCCCTAGAAATCAGAAGTATTTCTTTTCTCCAGAGTAAATTGATCTCTCTGATGCTGAGTGAAAATAAGAGTAGTTCTCAACTTCCATGGTTTTTTTCAGTTGTTTTACTGAGGCAAGTGTTGGAAATGGGTAATTTCTAACACAGGATGCATTTTTATATTGCTGTTTATTCATAAACCTGAACATCGGCTTGAGAAAGTGTTGTATCTGAGTATCGATGTGAAGCAACTGTTGAGGTAACAGCAATTCAAAGCATTAAAAAAAAAAAAAGATTTTACCATGAATTTTTCAATGGGAACATTACTAGTCACATAATTTACTTAAAGCTCTGCAAAAATACCACATCATCATACCACAAACACAATGGAAGCAGAGTCATAAATAAGAAAAAGAATTAAAGTCATGCCAAGCTGATAATACTAAATTAAAGTAAAAAGATATTTCATCAGCCACAATAGCCTTTTGCAATACATTAATGTGATATTCAGGAAGTTTTTTAGTGGTAGGATATTGTAATGCAGACTGGAAATGCTAAACTGCTGATGCTACCAACCTTTGGATAAAGAAATGCAAAGTAAGGCCCCTGCTCTCTCAGGATGCCTGCTGGAAGATACAGCTTTGTTTCTATTATTCGATTATTCATCCTGCTTTACAGAGGGAATGAAGGTTAATTTATCAGTGAACTTGCTGCATTTTTAGTAGCAAAATTTACTAGAAAAGAAGCCCTAAGACTTTTCTCAGAGTGAAACAATAAAATTTAGTCTGAGAGTTAGAAATGAAATATAAAAATATGCAGAGCTAAAATGCATTCCCGCAAAATAGTGTTAGATATCAATACCCCATCAGCCTAGCTTAGAGGCACCTCAGAATTCCTGGTAAAAAGGATTACATAATATATTTGACTAACCTGAAGGCTATTAGCCTTGTTCTAAATTCTTAATTATTTTGGAGCAATTGTAACAAATCTATTAATTAAATTTGCAGATACTGTTATATTAAAAAGTGATTACAGAAATAATGATGTGTAGCGATAACCGATTCCTGTCCTTGATGACAGAAATAAGAATGAAAACAGAAACTGAGAAATCAGAAACATGGACAGACAATACGAAGTGGTATTCAATAAAGAAAAACATGAACACTAGAATATTTAATGGAAAACCAGACATACATTATGACAGAAATTTAGGTAATTTTACTGAAAGATATTTAGAAGCAACAACAGATAAAAAACAGACACGTTCACAATTAAATATGACACTAACAAAGGCCTATATAAAATTGTTTGTGATTATTTTAAATCATGTTGAAGTATACGTATCTGAAAGTAGACTGTTGAAGTCTACATATCTGAAAATATCCAAAAAGAAATGGAATACTTGCGTTCTCAAAGATTATTCTGCAGAATATATTTCCATTATTTCTGCAGAAAAAAGGTAGATTAAACATTAGGAATGGCAAGCTATTAGCTAGATCTGTTAATCTACTCAGTCTTTCAAAGAACGTGTAGGAATTTTCATAACTTGGATAATTTTGAATTAGATCAGGCAGAGCACTAGAATCTGCACTTTATTGTAAAACCCTATTTTGGAAGGAGAAGAATCAGAAAACCTAAGCAGTCTTTATCCCTCACTAAATTTTAAATAAATTATTCAAACAATACTATCAATGCTACAAGAAAAAAAGAGCTATCTAAACAAGTACTTCCCTTTACATAATCAGTTTTTTTAAATTTGCCTTCTACCAAAAAAAAAATTAGCAAGTATACAGTATATAGATTAATTTTTAATACTGAAGTAGAGGTTTGAATATTTAAGGAGAACATTTTCATTAATGACTACAACAATAAAATGATTTCTTACAGATCAATCCTTGAACATCTCATCCCGTTACTTGATCCCTCAATCTCCAATTTGAATGAAAATAGATATTACATAAAGGATTGTCTCACTAAAATTCTTTTCTGACGTGCTCATAAGCAATATCATCAATTCCCTGAGCCAGTGGGTTATCATGGGAAAGAAAGACAGGGCTTTTGTAACATGAAAAAAAATAATATTTTTTGTTGTTTTCACTTTCATGGCTCATTGTACTCATTTTTGTTACCAGGGATAAACAGCACTGCTGTTTGGGATCGGTGCATTTTGGTGATCCTTGTTCACATCCACAATTAGGTCTGTTACCAGCAGGGCAAGCACATCTCCAGTCTTAACTTTTTCTGATACCAGTCAGAAAATTCCTTTTGTGACTGGTATGGCCCAGCCTCTCACAGGAATTTGCAGGCATTAATGTAATTGTGTAAATACATCTTAATGCAAAGTTTACATAGCTGAATCACCACTTATTATGCACAACAAATGAAGGCCTTTAAATTTGCAAGACAAGAACAACAAGGTATTCAGCAAACATTAGCTTTTTTTTTTTTTGGTGGAATCAGAATGGCTTAAAACACAGAAAGTAATTCCAGCTGACTGCAGCTAATCACTTTCTCAGTGTTTTCCACAAAATGGGATTTTTTTGTATTTTAATGGAAGCCACCCAGAGTTTTCTATTGACTCCAGTGCACTTCGAATCAGACCCATAAGAAGCACTTGATATTTTCAATTTTACACACACTACACACCTTCTTTCTCTCTTAATAGTCATGTATCAGTAAAACCACGAACAATTTGTGTAGCAATCATAAAGATTATAATAAACAGTTTAAATCCAAAAGCAACATTCTTAGGATTGTAATATGACTTGGCATTTCTCTGAACAACTAATGCAAGTTCTTCTTCGAACTAAACCAGACTTGTACTATAAATTAAGAGGTCCCATCCTAGATTTGTTTTAAAATTCTTGATAGCAATAGGCTTATTGGGTGTTATGAAAAATAGGAGCTCCTTTCCTGCGCTTCCTTCCCTCTTGCCTCCAGGACAGATGCTTTTTGGAAATGCTCAGATAGCAGAGTTTGAACCCTCTTTATCCCTCTCCCAAAAGGTTTAGTGTGAGGAAGGGGCAACTCCTCATGTTGCTCAACGGACATTCAGTCTCTCTAGAAGTCTTCTGACTACATCAGTATTTCAATCAGCATCTGGGCATGAGCCATTTCGTAATTAAGTGGTGAGCAGCTTACCATTCATTTGTTCTCCTAATGGCAATTGAGCCAGTATTAGGAAGGCATTTGCTATCAGAACATGGAAGATGTTCTGAGGTATATGGACTTTACAAGAGTAAGGACTTTTAAAGTTCTCTTATAAAGGCATAATATATGAGACTTGTTTGATATTATCTATAATGCACTACCATATATAGTGTGCCAATACCCTCTAGTGGATGCACTTGCCTGTGTTTATGTCACCCTGTATGAGCTGGCATACAAAGTTCTAGAGATCTATAAGCCTTCTTATAAAAGATTCTCCTGGCTCGCGTGGCAAATGACAGCAGTTTGAGAGGCAAAGGTCTCCTTAATTTGCGGTCTGCACTCTACTGTGTGTGAGGTTTAGTTAACATGGTCCCTACAACAGCTTCTACCTCTCCCAATACATATAACTTGATTAAAATCTTGGTGGAGTTTTATGAAATACTGTGTGCTGTGCATTCATATGGGATAATAAATACATATAACTGAAGGCAGCTTGACACTTCTGTATTTATTCCTTTGTGTTCAGCAGCCTAACGATATCTTCCATTACTATAAAGTGACTTATACAACTATGTCAAGCTCAGAACGTGTTGAAGAGGCAGCTCGCACGAGCCAGACTGAGGGTGAGACAGAAGCTTCCATTATCAGCAGAGAGGGAGAGTTAAAATTGATTGCCATACATAAAGAGCTTTCTGAATTGGTAACGTTTCTTTCGGCTGCAAGACAAAGTCCTTGTGAATAAATGGATATCCCTACAACTTATCTGTAATCATTTGCTATCAAACAGCAGAGAGGAAAACACCACCCATCTTACTGGCTTGCAAGCGGGTGCTTACTTGTCAACTAATGTTGTAAAGTAAGGATTCTACATAGCGTTTCCCGGAACCGTTGTATATATTTCTAAATTTAGCAAATGTGTCTGCATAAAGGCAAGACTGTACACAGTTTAAGGAATTTAGGGTGATCAGCCTGAAATTCAAGTGTAAGGTTTTCGAAGGGCAACTGTACTACAGCATGTGTGTGTTAAGGACAAAAGGAAAGATCTTTGGTGTGCAAAATTAATTCAGCAAACTTAAAAATGAATTATACACTAAAAAATAATTTGCAAGTTATTTCTTTATATGAAAACGCTACTAAAAGAAGAAATCAGTGGTGCCATTGTACTAGATGTTTTTCAAAAGCACAATTAAAAAAAAAGCAGCTATGCTACAAATAACACACAATCTAAATGACATCCAAGCTTCCACTAGCATTTTCTTGCAAAATGTACCGATGAAAATGTTTTCTATTACACTGATAGGTCTTCATAAAGCATCCCAATTTCTTAAGAAAACAGGCCTTATGCTTACATCTTGTAAAACCATTGTTGCATAGCGTCACAAGCCATTATTTATATTGCATCAGCTTTTCTACAACAAATAAAAACCAGTAGCCTTTTTCCGATTACTGTGTAACCTAACTAGACAGAGCTCAGTTAAAGATTGTGTTATCATGGGGGGAAAAAAAAAAATATGTTAAAGCATTAAACAGTAAAGTTAAATACAATACTGTATATTCCGGATCATGCCAGACCTAAGCAAATAAGCTCTAATTTGAAATTGCTCATGTCATTCTGCTCTAAGAGGCTAAACATCCTCCACAGACAAGGATATTTCTTGGTGACTCAACCCAATACAGCATCAGATAATTTTCCATTTCAGGGTTAAAGTCAAGCCAGAGAGAACCTGAGTATGTCCTGGAGGGAGAGCCAAGGAAAAATAATAAAGTAAGGGATTTACTTCTGCTGTGATTTAGAATGGGTGGGAAAACACAGCACGTTGTCAGAATTTGTTAACGAGTGGCTTTTTACTCTTTAATCACCATTTTACTCTTAAATACACAGGGAGTCTGCAGAAAGTTCTAATTAATTCACTACTGATAAGGCAAAATTAAAAAACATTTCTAATTTAAACAGTTATATTATTCTGGATTGAGGTTTTGTTTTCTTGATTATAATTACTTTCCCAATCAGACATCTGGCCAAAACCAAAGTAGGGGAGAGTATACATAAACCAGCAGCAAACAAGTTTTCAGGACACAAACAGCTGCCTGTACCACGAGACAACACAAAATTTGGAGTGTTAACAGAACTGACCCAAATCAATGCTGAGATTTAATCTGGTGTTTCAATGATCAAAACTAATTTGTTTAAAAATTACTGATAATTAAAGGGCAAAATTCCCAAAAGAATGCTTTCATTTTATCCCCTTGGAAACAAGCAGTGTTCAGATCTACCTTCCATAGTAATAATCTCCTGTCAAACAAATAGCAGAATGACATTTAAGCAGGCTTCACAACATGAAAAAAAAAGGTAAGGACATAAATGAACAGGGATGAAATAGCATTGGATATTTAACTGATCTATTACAGTTAAACAGCACCGTTCTAGGTTAGTGCTTGCTTCTCTAAGAATTGAGCAGGCTCAATTTTCTGTGAGTGGGTATTTAAATTTTAAAGAAAAGGCACCCTTAGCTAAGTGTTTATTATACAAGCAATAGAATGAAGGAAAAAAAAAAAGTATTTCAAGCAGATTTATTTTCTCTGCTAAAGGAGTATATTAATAACAACATACTAGGAGCCAGCTTAAGTCCAGAGGAAGGACCCTATGTGATTTAAGACCAGGCCAGTGTACATCTATTACAAGCAGACTGTAGATCACTGTTTCTCACACAAGTTTTTCTCTTGCCAGAAATTTCTCTTTGCCAAGCTTCGTCTAAGGAAGTAGGGAAATAAACCCATCGCAAACATGTTAAATTGGGCACTTGTAAATACATAAAGGGAAACTAGTACTGGCACACCTCCATTGCAGGAAGAGGAGAAGCAGTCACTAAGTACTAAGCTATTCCCCTTCTAGGTTGCCTTTTCAAGCGAGACCCAAGAACAAGAGCTGCTACCAGGCCCAATAGCTGCTTCATGGCCGATTTTTAGCCCCTAATTAGTTTTCACTAGAACAGAAAGTACAGAAGCACTACAAACAGTTTTACTTGGCAACACCTGGAATAGAGTTTGGCCAGAAATTGAAGGAGGCTCAAATCCATAGAGCTTCTCCCTGCACTGTCCCTGGCTCCTGCCAGGGGAGCCCCACAGCAGCCCTGGGGAGAGCTGCAGCCCTCATGGCTGTGGGTGCTGCTGCTCTGGGGGCAAGCACAGGGCTGTCAGCGTGGGCAACAAGAAACACTAACAAGTCACTCAAAATGAATTGAGGGAGAGTTGGGGTGTGTGTGGGGGGAATTTTTCCATACATGATCCTTCAAGCCATCACCATGTGTGTTGGAGCCTTAATTTTGCCTTTTAGAAAGGCCTTACAGGAGACATGAGAGGGAAGGTGAGTGAAGGCAAGGCAAGAAGTCTGAAGGGCGATTCAAAGGAATCATTTTGTTCACCCAATAAAGTCACGACAGCACACAGCCACTCTCAACCCTACACCCCAGCTCCCGGCACACTGCTCTGCAGCTGTGAATATGGACACCAGGAGGAGAAGGGGAAAAAAAAAAAAAAGAAAAAAAAAAAAGAGAGAGAAAAAAAATAATCTTTTCCTTCCTACATCCTGGCGGCAGGCCAAAAATCAATACCAGTTGCCTAAGTAAAATCTCACCCTGACAGGGCCTCCCTGCTGGCTACGCAGCAATACTAATGGTCTTGTAGTGGTCTTTAGACAACACAGGGATGTCAATATAATTTTGTTCCACTTTTCTTGCTTGCCAGCTCCCATCTGCAACCAATTCATAACCTTGGTTACTCATACCTTTGCACAAATGGACCGACTCTCCACCTACACATTTAGCTGTCCCTTTCCTCACTCCAGTGCTTCTCTGATCACTGTGACAGCCTTTGCAGTCTGTCCCTCCAAATCTGCTTTGCCTTTAATATTTCACTAAAATGCCAATGAAAACTGCCTTCACATCCCGAGAGCACAAAAATCTTCTTTTCTTCTTCAAGCGCAGTAGACAAAGCCTATTCCCATCAGACTAAACAAATAAGCAATAGAGTCAGAAAATCAGGGACACATATTGAAGACTTCTCAAATCTTACCCTCAGAACACTTCAGAAATATTAGTTAACTCCTTAGGGAAAATATTCTACTTTATAGAAAAAAAAAAAAGTTATATATGCATTTAGCAAAAGTGCTGGAAAAATACAGCACATACCTTTTGGTGAGCAACAACACAAAACATTCTAAAGCCTTGTACCTAAAATATTTACATTTTCTAAGCAGGCAACTGGTTATAGAGGAACACAAACAGAAACACAGCCACATATAAACAAAGGATGTATAGCTGGATGTCGAACAGACCTGTGAGGAAGGACGACCACCTTGCAGTCAGCACAGTGGTCCTGTCCTTCAGGGGCACTGGGGGTTTGGGAGCCATTGAGCCCGGGCCAGGGTCCACATCCCGATCTGGCCAGCCTGGCCCCCACATCCCGATCCAGCTAGCCCGGCCCCCAGCCCCAGCAAGCTCCCCACAGGCACGGGCTTGCCAAGGAATGGCTGGCCTCTATAGAACCACCTTAATTAATGCAGATGAGCATGTGAGAGAAATCAAGCAGTAATACATAATTAATTGGCCTCACAAGGACACTGTGAGAGTTAAGCAGAGGGGAAAAAAAACCCCAAAAAACAACAACAACAAAAAAACTCTGTTGCTTTCACTGGGTTTTCACACAGTGCCCAAGCCAGGGCCTTGCTCTCCTACAGGCCACAGGCCGCCACCCCCATGGCCAGCACTGCTTACAAGCTGAGCACAACTGGAAGTGGTGACAAAGCTTTTGGTAACAAAAGTATCGCGTTCTGACCTCATATGAATGTTGTCTTTAAACAAAGAAAAGCGCCGCACCACAGGTGACAGATCCAGAATAGAGTCCAGCGGGTCTGTCACTACCATGGGTGTCACCACTCTGCCGGGCCTCACTCTTCCTCTCTTACACAAACTTCGTAACAGAGTATTTCCTCTGGTACAATACCAACACACACCACAATATAGCGTATGTTTTTTAAAAGTGCGGTACAGTAAGCAAAGCAGATGTTATCAGGTAATACTTTCTTAGCTGACATTCAAAGTTAAACAGCCTTGTTTGGTAGGCAGCCATAAGGATATGCAAGATCGACAACAGTCCATGGCAGAAAAGTTTGGGAGCAGCTGCTTTGAAGGTTCTGAGTAACAGGCTCAGATACTCATCCCCATTCCTCCAACCTCGTCTTCTCCTTCCCTACCTCTGTGTACCCACCCTGATCTCCAGCTCTTCCAGCTACTCAGAGGAGATGGGCTCAGACTCCCAAGCCTTGACATTCAGCTACTAATCCCCAGTGAATCAACACCTCCCTGTATTCCAGAATTCATTCGCAAGAACTTTAACTGCATTGGATGGAAACCTGACGCAAGTCCAGCTGCATTCAAGGGAATTGGGTCCTTCATTCTGCCACTATTTCTAACTGTTGTTTTGGACCAGATGAGGTATACCAGAGTACAAAAATCCAGACTACTGGTATTGGTTTCAAGGACGTTATCCTGAATTCACAATGCAGTAAGAATCAGCCTGGTAGAAAGCCAGCAGATTGATAAGACTCTCTCCCCACTAAAATCTCACTAAAAGTCCATCTTGCACATTTCTTACAAGAATTAATACATTGTTTGTGGATGGTGAGGATTTGGCTGTGGCACCCAGAAAACTGCAGCAGTCGCTCATACATTCAGGCACAGTGTAGAAGAGTGGATCACATTATTTCGTAACCATTCCCACTTTAAGAGTTTTATTGTCTTCTTTTTGCTTCCTACAAGGCATTTTGACCAAAAAAAAAAGTATTAAGAATTTCAGAATTGCTACATAAAGATATGGATTTTTTAAAAAGCATTTTAAGAAATCAAGGAAAGTGAAAATTAGCATGTAAACGTCTTATGTGAAGGAGAAGCACAGGGAAAGATTAACACCTTGCAGGGAAGAAGTGGGAGGCAAATGCACTATAAGAGATGAGAAGACTTTCAAGAACATTGCAAAAGGAGCTAGAAATACTGGGAATCGTGAACAGGAGCCAGGAAAAAATAACTGGGGCAGATTATAGTCTTCGAGGATTCTTATTACGTGGATGGAAATATACACAACTCACAAATGAAATTCAAGTTTAAAATATACATTTGTTTTGTTAGGATGCACCACCTTATTTTGATACTTTACATTATTCATGGGGAGCATACCTTTCAATTCAAAGTCCCTGCAAATAATATTCATTGCAGGCCTCCTAGCAAAACTGATGATAAAGCCATTTATATACAGTACTGCTTTCTGCATGTCAGCATACAATTAAATAATTTTTAATTTTATTTCCAATAAAAAGGCTATTTATCTTTAAATATGATGCTTCAGACCTATTAGCAGACGCCCCATTAGTGTAGGGGTTAATAATTAAAAAGATTTTTTATTCCATTTAAGCTTTATAGTATAAAACATAATGAACTGTGAATTATCATGAAGATAAATGCAAAATATTTCACATTTGGCTAATTTAGAACCAAAATTAGTGTTTGTCCTCATAGCCAAAATAATTGGGCCAAATCCCTGCAGGTATAAGTTAGTCAAGTCTGTTTACTCCAGCCTACACTGTTTGCAGTTCTGATCTTAGATTATGACCTGCCCCAGGATTTACACTCACAGTGAGCCTTATCAACTGTGGGATGAACTTCCCATCAAAAATTCTTGTGTCATCACTTAAGATTAATTTATTGACAAAGAAAAAAAAAAAAAAAAAAAGGCTCAAGGTGGAAACATCCACAATAAACCAGAGCTAATAGATAGGAAGGAAAAAATAGAAAAAGAAAGAAAAATCATCCTACTTAGAAACGATAAGAAACTTCAACATACGACTACAACATTTTACACTGAATTTTCATTATTTTGCTTAGAAAAGTAAAATATTTGCGAAGATTGAGATCCGCTATTTCACAAGATAATAAACCAAGTATGATTCACGCTGAAAATAGGGACATTTCTTAGTGAAAATAGCATTAAATTCTCACTGGGACAAATTTGCTCAAAATTTGTTATCTTGCCTAGGGCAAAAATGTTATGTTGAATTAATGTGGTAAGTGTTAAAACTGCAACCTCTGTCAGATTTGGACAAACTCACCTCAAAAATCCATATGTAAAAACACTTGGCAAAACAGCTTTCACAGGGCTACAGATAAAGTAAAACGTACAATCTTCAAATATGCTGTAATTAATATGGCCACCTTCATTACTGAAAAAGACAGCTTTTCCAGAATGCTTATGGAAGACAAAGTGAAGAGCATTACGAGTTCCTCCTTGTGCTTAACCTAAGACCAACATGTGAAGCAGACATTCCTCAGTTAAACTATGGTGATATCTCTCTCTCCACACACACGTATATAGAAGTGAAATAGGAAAGCTGACAAAACACTTATAAGCATGCATTTGCATTATAGGCAGTTCTTCAGGAAAATGACGTGTTTTCTTAGAAATAATTATGAGGCTCGAGTAAAAGAAATAATAATTCTTATTATTATTAGAATTATAATAATTGTTATTATCAGAACAACCCAAAACATAGGACTGCCAGCAGAGGAAAGAAGTTTTCCTCCCCAGACCAGTACGTGGCAGCAGGTACAAGGTCCGCCTCAGTAGACTTTGCACCCAGCCTGTCTCAGAGGCAGCAACATAGAGTATGGTCCAAACTCAAAGCCTAGGAAAAACCCAGTTCCTCCACAGTACGAACTCAGAAATCCAGGATGTATGATAACAGGCCTAGGGGATTTCATTGACAAGAATCCAGATTTTAGTTTGCATTTTTAAATTACCTGGATATCATTTAAAAGGAAACAACAGTATTTGTATTAATTACAGTTCAGGAAAAGTTATATTTAATCTTCTGCAGAATCCGTCTGCCACTAGGACAAACTCCTTAGCCAAGTTTGTTCTTGGTTTAGGTAAGTCCAAAAACCCCTTGACTTCCTAGTAACAAGCAGATAAAGGAGTCAGGCATGTAGCTACATGCTCTGCATTCCTAAGCACATTACTGAGGTGTCCCTGCTTAATGTCTCAACACCCGTTGCACAGCTTTGAACTGCTGCTGGTCTAATGCATGAAGCAGGAGTCTAGGAACAGATGGAATTTCCCCCATTTAATATTTAGGCATATTTTAATTCACTTTATTTTGTAACTTCTACAGTGAACCAAGTCAGACTACCAAGTGCAATGACACTTATACATTCCCACTACCTTTATGGTAAAATTGATATTCAAAACTTAATAGCCCTGATGTATAGTAGTAGTCATTAATATTATGATACTATTTCTTAGTGTATTGTATTCTTCAGTTGTCTTAATTTTAGGAAACTGAATTATTGAAAGTCTCCCATCACTTCCACTATTTATATTATACCTTTATAATTCTTCACCACAAAAAAAGTTATAGAATAATCACATATAGACAGCTTTATTGTCTAGTATGTTAATTTAGTTTTAGGTTAGTACAGTTCCAGTTACAATGTCCTGAAGTATGAGGTTTTCAGTCTTCCCACTAAATAAGTCAAGAGCTTCAATTCAGTGGTTTCAATAAAAACAGAAAGAACTAAACCTTTTTATTACAACTTGATCCCTGTCAATTTCTTTCTTATTTCAAAATTATTGCATTGAAAAGACAGACTACTATGATTTTTAAGTCTTAAAAGGAGTCCAAATTGAAAAGTAAATGCAGGGATTTATCTTTCAGCTTTGCTCCACAAACAAACACACAGACTCATACAACTGAAGCAGGATAAGATGTGCAGAATGAGAAAACAAAGCAGAAGAGTAGCCAAAATGAAGCAAAATTTTAACTTCAAAAGCTTTGAGGAAATTTTCTTTTTTCAATTGAATTTTAATGAGGAAGGGGGAAGCTATCTGGCCTACAACCAAGGTGACGCTTTCAGCAGGATCAAATGCTACATTTCTCCCAGAAGCAGTTAAGATCTGGTTCTGGTGGGACTGGGAGATCGTGCTTAGAGCTCACCCACAAGAAGCCTTTCTCCAAGAAATGTGGGCTGCCTACGTAAACTAAACAGAGTATCAGGTCACCATAATGCTGAGTGAGGGATCACAGAGAGAGCAGCACTCCCAGACAGAACCTAGTCTTACCTGCCTCTGAAGGAAGTTATCCAATACTCCTTATTTTAACATTATAAGGAAGATTCACATTTTCTATTAGAAAGCACTGTCTTGCTCTTTTCCTGGCTGTTGACCACCACTGAGACTTAAATTAGCCATTGCAGAGGTAAAAATAACATCTTGCAAAGAATCATTGGAGGCTATTTCCTCAGTTTTCCTATTAAAAGATACTTTCCTATCTCAGGAGTGGCTATGTGGTGCCTGACCACCAGAAAAGAAGAAAGCATTATATATGACTATTACATGACAGAGAATCTAAAGCTGAACTGAAAAAATAGTCAGTGAAATGTGAAAAATCAAGAGTTTTCACTTTTTACTGTATTTGAAGATACACATTTCTATTTTACTTGAACAAAGATTGTTAATTCATCAGCCTAGCTCTGGGTATGTGGGTACTGCCAAAAAAAAAAAAAAAAAAAGAGTAGTTTTCCTATCTCCTCCTTCCTCCGTATGTAATCTTTATCAACATAAAGCTGAGAGGAGGATGGGTTAAAACTGCATGGAGCTGCTCTTTTGCGGGTCCTGGGCAATGAGAAGACTTGCAGTAACTGCAGGAAATCACCAAGGCAAGACTTGCTGCCTCCCCACAGGAGGACAGATGATGTGCCTGGAGCAGCTGGGAAGACTGGGAAACACTAACTGACCTGAGTCAAAGACAGTCTTGTAACAGTTAATGCAAAATAAACAAAGTCAGACAAATTTGTTTTTCTAACTGTGGTACAGCAGCAACAACCAAAAGAAATCACCTGCCTGCCCTGGCTCCCTCTCTCCAACAATAAAAAGACCAAAAAGAATTAGAAATCAGCTCAAACCCTGTAGTACTTCGAACTCTCATGACTTCTGGTCCAATCTCATTCTTTTTGCTCACCCAGCTGACAATTTTTTGCTCACTTTTAAACAGTTCCCACTCTGCTGACTTTAAATCAGTTGCATCAACGTATACAGGCATGAACAGCATCCTGAAACTCTACAACTTTACATATTCAGGTGAAGGGCTGAGAAAAACACCGAGACAAGGGTGAGAAGCTACATGGCCACACCACGTCCTGCCCCTAGACACTCGAGCACCAGCCCCACGTTGCTGCCTCTGCAGCAGTGGCCGTGCCCCACATCAGAGTGGAAGGCATCTGCCCCATGCCTCGCTCTGCAGCCCACACCACTGCCAGGCGCCACCCCCAAGCTGGGCAGTGGCAAAAGACTTTGATAGACAATAATTTTTCCTGGATTTGCCTCCGAAACTGTTTCACATCAACAAAACTACTGATGTGTGAATCTCTAAAGGTTCAGAGTTCACTCAATTTGGACAAGCCCTGAAGCATTCACGATTTTATTCAAGTCACCCTGCCCAGAATCGCATGGCAGGAACAGACTTCCTTAGGAGGTTTCTAGTATTGCAATTTTGCTGTTCTGGTTCGGATTGTTGGGATATGCTCCTATCCTTAAAACTGAAAAAATTTCATTGAACATTTGGGGGCTTTTTTTTTTATTAAAAAAAATCTGGGTGGCCAATTATCAGTTTGTGCTATGTAAGGGGTAGCTCTAGTTTCAGATTTCTTCAATCACTTCCAGTTATCAAAGTTTCAAGGATATATTTTTCCTGTATTTTCTTAACAGCTTTTTTTCCACCCAGAAGTAGAATTCCCTAAAATCATCCAGTTCCATCAGAAACAAGGCTTGTACTTTTTTTATTTTTGCAGGAGTTACAACTATAAGCCAAAAAGCTCACGGGTTCAAGAAAAGCCTGATTAAAGTCACTAAAGTCTCAAGGCTTCACTTTATATTTCACTATGATGCCTCAGAACCAAAAAAAGCTATTTTAAGAATTTTGAGTCTCCCTCTT
Source organism: Alca torda (assembly GCA_008658365.1). NCBI lineage: Eukaryota > Metazoa > Chordata > Aves > Charadriiformes > Alcidae > Alca > Alca torda. Next base: position 11,994,667 of record CM018087.1, on the reverse strand, counting down.
CCATCCTGCCTACATCTTCATCGTTTATTGCTTAAGAATGCCTTCCTGCCTGCCTTTAGAGGCCATGCTATCTGCATTTCCCTGAGACATGAGCCTTCATTATACAAAAATACACAATCAGAAAAAAAACGTTTTGCATGGGCTCAGGCAGCAGCGTCCTACCCAGGTCGCCCAAACTACACTTCATTTTACCGGGTCTCCTAGGTTGCTTGTAAGTAACAAGAAGTCAGTTCAGACTGATTCTCATTTTCACAAGTGTATAATCACTTGCATTTCCTCAGGCACTGATTCTCTTTATTACTATTTGTGTGTTTGTTCTGCAAGTCTTTGTATAACCTAGAATAGCTATGTACTTACAACATCACACTGTCCATGCTTATTGCGTTAAATACACCAAACAAGACTTACCAAGAAAAAAAATCCTCCAACAACTAAACAAAAAACTCATGACCCACATCAGAATTGTTGTTCCCATTGAAATTTCTCTATCACCAGTTGTTTAAATTCCATGTACAAATTCAAGAACCATACTTTCCTGTTTCACAGATTATAAAGTTCCAGTAGATTTAAAACAAACACAACATATCAAAACAAAACTTTTCAAGATGCCATGATTAGAAACACTGAATTCCTGGTCAGAATACAAGTGAGGTACAGTCACCTGAATTGCTCTTGAGCTTTTTATTCATCAGCTCCCGTAGATTCCCAGTTTACACCACTCTCGTGATAGATCACAAGTCCAAAATTCAGTGCAGGAATTCGTGCAGAAGAGGAAAACCACAGACTATTTCAGGAAATGCAGGCTGCACTGTCTTTGTGGATTACAAGAAAAAAAAAACAAACCCAGAAGCATGGGAACTTTGTTTTCCTAAAGATGTGATATTTTTACCTTAAGATATTTTGACAGATGATTCTCAAAAATATTTATGGCACAGCTTGAAGGAAACAATATAGATATCATCTCATTACACACACACTGTAAAAAACAGTCTTTTACTAGTAAGAGTTGACCAAACCAAACGGGCTGGATAAAAGGAGAGAAGGAGGGCTGTTATCCCTACAGGTACAATAGTTACAAGATCCCTACAGAGATACACAGAGACTCGGTGACATGCTATAAGGCACAAAAAGTATTTGACAGAGATAAGAACCAAATCTTTATTCCCTCCCTCTGCTCTCCCCGCACCCGTCTTTGCCACGGGAACATCCATCTTTCCAAAACAACAAGGCTGGGCATTGTTTTATGACTTTCTGATTCCAAATGCACAGACAGACTTAGAAAAGTTGAAAAATTAAATTTGAATAACCTTGTTATAGCAGCGTTTGACAACCACAGCAACATCTGGAAACACTCAGGTATTTGCAAAATGAGGCCCAGTTAGTTTTATTAGACAGATCCATACCATAGCGTTATATTGCTATGAGAAGCCTTGTGGTAATTTAGATGTGAAAGGAAATCCAAAATCCACAGATAGGTAAGGGATAGAAGAAACCGTGTTAGAGTCAGAACCTCAGAGGAGAAAGACAAGGAAATACACGCAGGGGGTTTTCTTGCTGTCTTCCTCACATGAAAAAAAAAAAGGAAAAAATAAAAGAAAAAAGAAAGCTATTTCGCCTTCCCAAATCAGCTTTTGCAAGATCACTTACACATAGATAGCTTTAGTCAATTAAGAAATCCCAGGCTGTTTGCCTGATATTCCCAATGTCTCTGCTGTTCGCAGGTGCAGGTCTAACTCAAGCCAGAGCCAATTTCAAGTTCCTTTGTAGTTTAACTATACCAAGCAGCACAGCTGTAGCAACGGCCTCATTATGTATATTACCTACTGGTTTCACACTTGAATCCATTTTAAAGTCCTCCATGTGCCTCCCTATTAGCTTAATAATGAAGAGTGTATCAAAGAGTATGTTGCGAAGTTGACTGAAAAATTCAAAGTACTCCCAGCAAGACAGAGCTGCTGAAGCCATGAAATAACAGAGGTCACCAAATTCTGTTCTCATTGTGATATTGTTAGTTATTATATTCCTGACCAAAACCTGAACATCTGAGACAGGCAGAAGGTGATGCGGTTTTGTGCCTTTCGTGATGACAGATTTGCCATTGAATGTAAGAATCAGAAGTTAATCTAGGCAATTAGCTGGCTGAACAGCATTTGTCTCAGCTGTTTTGTACTTCATCCTAAAATCTGGTAAGTGCTTACTGTACATTAATTTAAACAACTCGCTTATGAGTAAGGGAGAGGAGTATCTAGTGATTAGAGCACTGTCCCTGGGCTATTCCTGCTGTAGCTACAAAGCAAAATTTCATCATAGCATGTGCTTGGCGTGCAAAGAATCTCTATTTCATTAGGACCCCTAACAATAGCTGTGATCTTTTTTTTATTTTTAATTAAATAAAAAGCAGTAGTTCAGACTTCAGCCAAAATGAAGAAAAAAAAAAAATGAGCCAGTGTCTGGAGAAAAGTTAAGATTTCATTTCTATACCAAAGTGCAAACATGGGTGGATAGCATAGTTTGACTGGAGTCCTGGCTGCTGCCTATCTTCAGTACTGCTCTTACCACCGTCGTTTAGATGGTGCTGGTATCAAAGCTTGATTTTCTAGTGTACATCTGCCCTCATATTCTAGTTTCCTTTGTCTTATAGTGATACTTGTTTTATAGGAAACAGCAAGTTAGAAATTAGGGAACATGTGAGAGCACTGAACAAAGGAGACTGGGTAGTCTAAATTATTTCAACAAACTAAACGGTCAAAGAACCGCACTACAAAAGAAAGCAACAGACTGATTTAGTTTTAGAATTTACATTTTCATCACTTACTGGCTCTGAAAAGAAATCAAAGACGGCACAAGTTCAGACTAGATGTATAACCAGAACTGAAAGTATACAGCAGGAAACTGTTGCTTTGTGAAAGGCCTCAGATGCCAGGGTGGGCACAAGACTGAAGGAGGAACTCCTGAAAGATGCCACTTCAGAGATGAAATAAGACTGCAGGAGTTTGGAAGAGTTGTTGTTGAATGGGACAGAAGCTGGAACCAGCAACAAGGCTATTTCAGTCTGGTGGTTCCTCCGAGCTACTCTCAACACAGATATGCAACTGACACTAAAAAGGACAAAACTGAGGTTGTGCAAAAATAAAAAAAATACAAACCAACCAAAACCCAACAAAACCCCAAGCAACAGAATCAGTCCACCCTTCTAGCTACCTCAAGTTTTGTCATGCTGGGGGGATCTGTAGAACTCAGTGTTTAAGATTCAAAAGTATATTAATTTGCCAAAAGATTAATACTTAGTCAAATGGTCTTCCACCTTCCGTTTTCCCACTTGCTATCCTTGGCTCAGCATCGTGCCTCAGCCAAGTCCGTCCCCTTCCACACAAAAAGAAATGTAAGTGAACGTCCTCATCGTGGTTGGTGCTTTGAGAGAGATGAATAGTGATATTATTTTTAAAGAACTACTGTGCACAGCTTAGAGTCAACACAATTGGGTATGGCTAAAGAGAATTCTAATACAACAAAAATGCATAGATAATATAGCCTCCCATTTGAAAGAATTTATAGCATCAGTTAAGCAAGTTTTTTAAGCAGGAAAAGGAAATATCTTACTGCTAGCATCCTAACAATAAAAACTGAAGTGTAATCATTGGGACCACCCATGTGTCACTTGTAATTCATAAACTTTACACCAGACAATTTAGTTGATGGTATCTACATACCCTGTAAGTTCCCAGACAATGTGCAGGCACAGAAATAATTTTGTGTTAGAGTCTCATGACTTGGATTTATTTTTTTTTTTATTAAAAACATCTGCAAAAACTCACCACAACCACTGAGCTGCATACAGATTAAATAGTTTGTCTAGCATATGGAGATGGTTGGCATCTGTTTGTCATGGAAACTCAAACTCCCCAGTTTCGGGAAGAGAAGAACAGAAAACAAGTAGAAAAAAACTACAGATTTAGTGGTAAGCAAGCAGCTGACATGGAACGTTAAAGAAAGGCACAGCAGAGTCGAATACAGTTTCAGGGAACATATCGCCTCCTGAGGGAAATACCGCATCTCGCAATTTGCCACAGGACTGCCAGCTCCCACTTAGGCAAATAGCCAGAGTTGGTGAAAGTAATGAAATAAAAACACTGACAAATATACTTAATCTCTTACCATAGCAAATGGGACATCTCCCAGCTGAAACAATATCATTTCAATTTCCTTACTGAGGCAGATATAAAGCAAGAATGTCTTGGAGTTTCTTTTAGAAAAAATAAAACGGACTGAAATATTTCAATGCATAATGTACAGTAGCAGAAACAATTTTGAGACCAAAAAATACCAGTTTACTACAACTGATGACATCTCCCTGCTCAGTACTTGCTGCTTATAAAGCTCTGTTCTCATCATGAGGTCTCCATGTTCCTTGGAGTAGCAGATTCAAGAAGGAACTGGAGAGATTACTGTGCAAACAGGAAGAAACTATTTCTGAGATGCAACAGCTCAGAGAGAAATGGCTGTTCCTGCACTGACAATGACATTTTCTTTTATTTGTTATTTTTAAATATTTGCGTACTTACGGTGTATGGCTGTGGAGAGAAGCTTTACTTAAGCGCACTCCAAAGATTCAAAATCCAGAAGATAACAGAATAATCATAATTACAAATATTTAAGGCCTTATTCCCTCCATCCTCTTGATTTGTGCATTTTAGTTGGTGGTATTAGTGACTCTAGCTACCGTAAAATGCTAAATACCTCCAGGGTCTACACTGAACCCAAACCAACATAACAAGTCGGGGCAAACAGATGTCCAATATTTGCCCATATAATAAGCAAGGGGAAAATATTAACATTGGCATAATTATTGTGCCAGAGAATGAATTTCAGTGACAGTGTTTCCCAAGTGGGGAGGAAGGGGCAGGATAAAAGAATCTTATCATAGTCTAGGTACATGAACTCTGGATCTGCTAACAAAAGCATCCCATTTCTGTATTGTATATTATTGACTGGAGAAACACAAATGGGAAAGCTTTTGTGGATAAGACCAACACACATAACTTCAGATTCTAAAGGACATGAAAATATTTTTAAGTGCATGTGCACACGTACGTTTCTGGTAACGTTGCCCAAGTAGTTAATAGATTCATATTTTCATTCCTATATAGTAACAGTAAAAATATAAATTGCACCATTTCCTTAAGAACAGCAACATTTAATGCCCAATTCCCATCGTCGTGAGGAGGCTTGTAAATATTTTTATATACTTTAATAATATCCGATTATAGTTTGGTGCTAATTGCTTTAATCAGCCCAACCTGAAGTGTTATAGTATTTTTCCATAATTAAGCAATACCACATGACAAGCAGCGCATTTCAGAGCTATTATAGTACTTTCTAATGCTATAATAAACAAAGATCATGCATCTTAATTAGAACCAATAAAAATTCCATACACATTTAATTATATGCTACAGTGAAATTCCCATAACTTTAAAAAAAGCTCTGTCATGATTATTAAGATGTTGCTAATATGAGCTCACACTAATGGGCTGTGCCCACTATTAATGTCATTGCAAATAGTTTACATCAGGAATCTGTATCTCCAATTTAAATGTTAATGGACTGAGTCTTTTTCATTTATAGTGCAAGAAAAGGATAAAGCTACTGAAGTCAATGAGATTATGTAAAACTGCTAGCTACAATATTACTGGCTCAATCTTCAAATGCATAGTGTGGAGCATAACAAATTCTCACATACTTTTACCCCGTTCCTGTTCAATACAAAGAAATAAAAAAAGCCTAATACCACCAGTACACATTGCATTTGAATCAGAGAGAGCAAAATTATAGGTCTTTCGTGTAAATGAGGCTGATAAAAAAATCATAGGTGCCTTAACTTCTGTAAGTCATGTGTTACTTTTAAGCCAAAGGTTAACAAGGCATGCTCCAGTTTAGCATGGGAAACAGGAGCAGACCCCAAGGTGGTAGTTCCGTACTGCTCATCTCTACTGCGGTTCCCAAAGCAGCCACTCTTTCTCCCAGGTGTCTATCCAGAGGAAGAGGAGCGGTGTAAAAGCACTGAGCCATCAGAATTCAGTCTGGAGGTCCCTTGTGAATAGCTCCATCATCACAAAGCTAAAAGTTTGAACAGATAACACTTTCTTCTAAAAGATGAGTTTAAATGTTATTGCATGAACAAACCCCATTGTTGAAGTTTTTTTATCCCCTCCCACCATGTATAAAACACATACCTACTAGATAAATGCCCTAAAGTCCTGGTTTTTCAGGTATTTCCTTTCCTGTTTCAGGCCAGAGAAACCAGGTTCCCCTCTACTTGGCCTAGGCAAATCCCAGACACTGGCATGTTCACTTAAAGCCTATTACAGGCTCCTACAACTTAAATCACTTTATAATAAATCCATGACAAAACTACCATGGGACGAATCTCACAACAGAACACAAAGATATTCTGCCCTTCCCTATCCCAATGCTGTTGTACCCCAATTTATGACCACTGTCATCATGCAGCCATAGCTCACATTTGCAGTGTCTGCTTCCAAGAAGTTCCTACAGTCTTAAGCAGGATTGTTGACCGTCTCAAGGGAGATATTTGTCTTGTGTTCCCCGCGCTTCCCTTGTATCATTGCGTTCTTCCTCTCATTGTCTCTTTATTTCTTACTAACAGTTTTAGAACAAGTCTTTAGTGTTAAGTGGCAAATAACAGGTATTAATTAGGCCCACCGGTGTGCTGTTCTGCACAAATATATACCAGGAATCCTTCCTTGCCACAAAGACCTTATAGAATACTATCTCATCTTTCTTTTTTTTTTTTTCCTCCATTGCCCTTTTTCCACACTGCCTCCTGCTCCATTTTTCTTTCCTACCACTTAAATTTTAACAGAGATTTTTGCAATACCACTTTATTAGAACTGCAAGAGCTTAGAAAAATATCTGTATGAAGCTCTCTATTCTTTTATTTAAGACTCTTCAAGACTGAAGAAAGGATTATTAAAGTCATGGGAGAAATAGCTGAGTCCCAACCAGCAAAGATAAGAGCAAAGTTCTGGACTTGAATTTCAATGTTGAGTAAGGAGAAGTAGTCAACATTTCTCCTGTTTGGGTTACATGCTTACACAACACAACTGGAAGCTGTAACAATTTAGTGATTTCTTTGCAAATCAGTGTTAATGCCCCAAGGAGACTGCGACATTTAAAAGAAGATATTAGACTACTTCATATTCAGGCCACTTCTTAGAGGAGACCTACTTTCCTGGCCAGTAGCGCTCTCAAGCTCTCAGCCACAAGCCAGCGTGTTCCCTCGTGTGACTATCCTACTGTGTTATGCATCAAAGTAGGACAGTTCTAAGGAGAAAAGATGTAATGAATTCTACTATACTTGGTTATGTCTATGAAATTGTAATATTTACTTCTCCCCGACTATAGAAGCTTATGAATCCTGTATCTCCCTCTTCCTTAGAAGCTACTTCAAACTTTCCAGGTCATTTTGAAATTTAAGGCTGGCCCTTGCTTCTCCTCTTCCCATTTCAGAGCAGTAAAGGTCAAATTTCCTGCAAAAAGGTACCAGAAAAGACAGACGTTACAGTGCAGGACAGCGAAGTGCTTGATATCTTTATTTTAATTGACAAGATGAAAAAGCATAATTTCTGAAGGTTCTGTAAGTCCCTAAAACAACTAACAAAGCACAGTTGCCTGAAGATTAATGGATTCTTCCTTAATCCCCTTTATAAGAGATAGACCACCGTGAACTATTGATGATCCATGAACCACAGCTGTCCCATCTCATTTCAGACAATCAGGGATTAATACTGTCAAATTGTCAGTCTCCTAAGAGGCTGGGACTTACTACAAAAGAATGAGCTTTCACCATGGCATTATTTAAGTGTTACTAATCTGATCTTAAGGCTTTCTGGAATAAGAGCTTTTACCACTTTGCTGCATTCAGCCACTGTTGTATCACCATTTAAACTGCGAATGCCCAATTTTGCCCCTACAAACTTGCATGTAGTTTTGATTGTTTTCAGCATGAGTTAACTCCACATACGCATGTATCTAAGTGCAGTTAGTGATATTTTTACTTACTACTAGATACTGAATGCATTCATTGAACACTGCTCTGGTCCAAACACCAAGTGATTAAGAATCCAAGGCACTTTAACAGAGAACAGAAAGTATAAGTAGATAATTTTCTTCCTCATAAGCTAAATCACAAACAATGTTTCTCTTCCCCCTACAACAGCTGAGCACATCACTTCATCAAAGGCTTTCAACTCAGAAACCCTCTGACCTATGATGAGATCATATCGAACACCTTTAGGACAGTGCATAGAGTTTTTGGAGGGCCTCATAAGCAGGTCGGCAGCTCCTGTTCTCAGCCAGGGATTTGCCAGGGAGCAAAACACGGTGTCCACCTACTCACTGGCTCCTTAATACTGACATTGCCCCCAGTGTGGCCAGTCATCTTAGTGCTCTTGCTCCAATCTGATTTCTCTCTTTTGGCCCCAGTATCCAGCCCCAGACACCAGAGGGCACCCAAAATCTTCTTGCAATAAATCAAGGTTTGAAGAACAATCTGCTGGTATAAGAGCAGTTAAAGGAAAAACAGGACTGTGTCATATAATTGAATACATAGCGTTCCTGGAATATATCACTGACATAAAGAACAGGTGAGAATTTTATAACAGGCAAAGAGAGGCCTTACTTTACCTCCTTATTCTAATGTCTTACTCTGGATTGCACTCAGACTACTTGTTATTTAAAGTACTTGCTAGCATCAGTGAGGGAGTTTGGTAGAATTTGCACCTGATCAAGATTTGTACACCGAGGGCCATAATGGTTCTCCCTGTTCTTGTAATGAAAATTCTATTGCTGGCCTCCAGTACTCCTTATTTGAGTATCTGTCAGCAGAGTTGTTATAAACTTCTTACGGAGTTTGTAACTGTCATTTCAATTGCTTTGGGATGAAATGTGACCTGTTTTCATCAGAGCGGAAGACTTTCAGGCTGTCGTTGGGAAACAGACCAGAAACAGAAGTGCCGCCTTCATTGCAGAGGCAGTTTCTCACACCAATCCTAATTTAAACCAGAAATATCACAAACAAATCTGAACAGTGCAGACTTCAAGTCAAGATTAGTAGTTTTACACTTGTCAATTGGATGCCGAGTTAATATTCTTTATTACAAAAGAGAAAAGAAACACATCAGCATTTTTGGGAAGGGATGTTGTTCAAACATGCTCTCCAGAACACCATTACCAGACCTGGCTTTGGAAGCAAGCTCATTATGCCAGGGCTTGCCTGGGTTTGGACGGCAGCATTTTGCTGATAAGGACCATCCAAATCAGAGGTCCCTGTCAGGGCTTGTCACGCTCCTACCCTGCAAACTCTGTGGCACAGCTTGCCCCAGCTACCTTTGTTTTCTCTTGGAGTGAGCTTCGGGAGACACAGCTCCACATTCTTCCAAACTAAAGATTTGCAAGAGGACCTTCTGACCCAGGGAGCGTTTTTTCCTACCGGAGTAAGAAAACATGTAAACTTGTTTTCAAAGAGCCTAGATTTTATTGTCCAGTTAAGCTAATAATGACAGTTTTTATTAACAATAAAGAAAAAATCCTTTTTATTTGCATATGTTCTCTAGAATTTGCTTCGTCTTTCTATAGTATCATAAATTACTTTTATAGCATCGTATTTTTATAGAATTGTATTTTTATAGAATCATACCCACTAAGTAATTAATCATATTTTAGGATTTTTATTAGACTAGAAGATGGTCCAAATTTCCCAGCCGCATTTTCACAGGAGCATTACATGACAATTTGCTGTAAATTTTTGACTCTTTGTAAACCCATATGCAATGCAGAAATTCCAATTCTTTCTGAAAGCTGTCATTTGGTTATAGGCGTCTAGTTAGGAACTAACCAGAAACACTTCAAAATAAGCAGAATTACTACAGCAAAATCTGTTCAAATAACTTAACGCATTCCTATTTAGGCCAAGAGAATCCATCATGCCCCCTGTTGACACAATGAACACCAAAATGTTATAATCCAGTATATTCAATTTTAGCAAGTGGTACATTTCCGGATCATTAGGCGGTCAACAAAGAAGATTTCTTTCAACATTCCTCTTTTCTTGCTCTCAACCCTTCAGCCTTTGGTGACAAACGGAGCGTATCGGACCCACCTTAGTCTATGCTCCCTTTTCATCATTCAGCAAATTATGGCTTACACGCTTCCAGGTTTCTGCAAAGTCTGTATTTGTGCCGCTTACTCATACAAGCAGTAACACTTTTCAGTGTGAATGCCAGCGCCAGGATCCCATAAGATGAGGTGGTTAAACAGGGAAAGATGAATAGAAGCTACTATCATAGTATTTTAATGTGACCTAGAAACTGGGAATTGAAACACTTGCTGAGAGTGGAAACTCAGGATTTTGCAATCAGAGGATTCGTAATAGGCTCTGAACACCAGGCGAAGAGTGACTGGTTATTTTGTAGGATATAAGTAGTTACCAGATTTTTTTGCAGAGAAAAAATGTTGGATGATAAACAACAGAAGAACCATTTTAGTAAGCTTTGGGCCAAGCTTTTTTAGATGGGTTTCATAATTACGAAAACATTTCAACAAATCCATTAGGGTCTGGCAATGAGACCTTATTCTGTGCTAAAGAAGTAGCAGGACAGGTTATTTCAACATACTTAAATGTTTTTTTAACATCAGTGTTTCTTCACTGTACATAAAATATAGCTGGGCTTGATCACTTAGTATTTACATATACTGATATACAAATAGATACTCCTTGCTTCTGGTTTTTAAAGAGACTAGCCAGGGTAAAAACGGTCTCTCCCAGGTTTAAACACTCCCCGCCCCAATCTTATCTTATCTTGAACACATAAAACTTTAAAAGTATTCTAAAGATTGTGTTTTGGTTGGTTTGTTTGTTTTTAAGTGGTAGGACCAAGACTTTAATTTTCCAGTCATCAAAAAAGAATTTAGAACACACAACTCAGAAATGTCCAAAGCTTGATAAATTTAATAATCACAATGAAAATGAAGCTATTCATTTTGCCATGCCTGAAACCACCGATATCCCAAATTCTGCGAGAGGAAAAAAAAACCACAACCAAAACCCTCCACAACAACATTGTCCCACTAATTCACCTTAAACAGCTCTCACAGCACCACAGCGAGGTGAGCCACAGACAATCACCTTGTGATGCCTCTTCCCTGCCCAGCAAATATCAGCCAAAGTGACTTCAGCGGCAGCCAGTCCAGAGATGCTGCATGTGAAACAGTTTCAGAACCAAACCACCCAAAGCTTTACAGTTTCCATATTCTGAGCTGAGTTTCAAAGCCCAGTTCTACTTTGAATGCAATTTAAGATAACTGGGGGAGGGAGGAGGAAGTGTTTGAACACGTCCCAGTTTAGGGAAACATCAGTACTTAAACTTATTGCTAATGGCTCAGACTGGTCTGTTTGATTAGGCAGCGATTTTATAACACAGGAGTTTGGGTTGGAAAGATCTTTAGTCAGAAATGAATTCTAACAAATGCAGTTTCAACACTCTCCATGGAGAGCAAATACAGGCAATGTTTAGCTATCTGCACTAAATTCTTGATCAATCCATACTGACAGAATCTTTTAGGAAGACTGAAAAATGAATACATTGAATGAATTGAAGCCAGTCCAAGAGCCAAACAACTCTTGGACAATGCAATAATATGCTAAGAAGAAATTTTGTTCTGAAGCGTTCCCTAAGTTATTAACCACCTAATCAGAGACTACAGTCATTTATAATTGGCCTGCAAAAACACTTCATAATGGCAATGAAGATTGACAGTCCATCCTTGTTTTAGGTAGAAATTTCATTGCAAGCGTCTGAGACAGTCTCTTAAAACACGTGTACTGTGTGTCTGTCACATATTGCACATCTGGTAACTTCCACGAAGAGAATCTATACAATTCTGGTGACAACTAAGGGGATTGCTCATTTGGTTATTAAGAGAAATCTCATTTCAGAAACTCATAAGTTGGACGTTTTCTGGATAAGTCATCTCTTGTGTTCAAGAGACTATTTTCTTTTCAGCCTAATAGCATCTTGCACTGGATTACTTTACTTGGGAATTATTAAAAAAAAAAAAAGAAAAAAAACCAGCAGCACAAGAAGCTTACTTCTCACTTGGCTTTGTCTCCCAATCAATCACCACCTAGTTGAAGAACTAGGGTCAGTTGTTTTCTATCGCTGTGGAAGAGTTCAATTTCACAGTACTAAAACTCACCACTTCACAGCAACAGTTTTGATGACACACCAGGGTAAAGCCTGTATAATATAAAGCAGAGGATACCAGGAACAAATACACTTCTGAGGTCAAGGGAGTTGAACCGCATAGAAAAATAAGACCTCAAAAGCAGTATAATAAGGGTATTCAAGATGATGGAAGTGGTCAATAAAATAGAGCTTTAGATATTTTTATACTGATGCAATCAAAAACTTAAAGGATTGCTCACAATGTGAAAAAGGAGGAATAGCAAAACATAAGCACAACTATTAAGCTAGATAGTTAAAATACAACATGGTGTTTGTTTCATTTATTTTCACAAGAAATATAAGCGTACACACTACAACTATCTAAAGAGGGACTCCAGCAGACAACTTCTTGAATGGCTCAGCTAGCCAATATTACAGTTCCTCAAGGTAGAATTTTATGGGCTTAAAAAAAAAAAAGGGGGTATCTGAAGTCACTGCAGCTACAGAGATCCATCAGGGAGGATGTGACCCTCTGATAGCAACAGAGTTACCCCCCCCCCCCCCCCCATATCAGGCAGCACATCACTTTGATACTCTTAAATCTATCATTATCTTTTCTGATTAATATCAAAATTGCTGCTTGGTTATCACTTTAGTAAATGGGCTTTTGTGTTATGGAAAGGGCTGAGAAAGATCTAATGCTAAGGTACAATGAAACAGAAAGAAACAATCTAGAGAGTTCCATTTTCAAGAGAATATCCTTTCAAGACATTTTCCCCCAGGGCCACTGTAACGGAATGCTGTATTTAAATCAGCAGGTCGTGCACCAGAAGATGGTTTAACTGCTAATTAACACTAGATGATATACTGAAAATTACATGCTAATTAATTCTCTGTAGGTTTAAGTGCCCTTCCTTCTGTGGCATTTTCAATGACCATATTAACATGAGGAACAGAATGGCATTAATTACTAATTCATATGACAAACATGTGAAGCTATATTAAATAGTTGATGGAGGTTAACTTAAAAGAAAGATGGGGGTCAAAGTTGCCAACCACAGGCCATGGTATCATAAAGATACCACACATTAAAAAGAAGAGGGCATATTACCCATTCAATCTTCCTGTCAGTTTGATGTTGTTCTCTTATATTAGATTTTCTTGCAAGAAGATCATTATTCAGAGAATAGGATTCAGCTGTTCAGAATACAATAGTGAAAATCCTACAAAATGAGATCAAGTAAATTGAAAAGGAAATAATCTTGTTCTTTTAGAAAGTGACAGTGATTACAGTTTTTTAGTAAATTAACCGTTAACTATCCACACATCAAAACAGTTTGAAAACGGCAAAGAAACTGGGCAGGCATAAGTTACAGAGATAACTAAAGAATCAATATTCCAAATACTGGTTCTGCACCCTTCCCACTCTAGAATAAGAGAAGCTTTTTAATGCACATGTATACATCAGTACCCAGAGCTACTGGTTTAGTATCTTTTAATTTTGAGGTCTGGAACTACCTCAAATAAAGCAAAATCCAGTCACTAGAAACAAAGATCAAGCCAGACGTTGCCCGTGCTTTCTAAGGATCTCAAATCTCAAGTAGTGACTATAGGTCATCCCAATTTGGGGTTTCAAAAAGCATATGCAAGAAGTGGTTGTAATGCTAAAATTACATTTTGTGTTTCTCATATAAACGGCAATACATGGCTATTTCTGTACTTTAAAAAGTTGAGTTTCTCCCTTCCGGTACCTTTCAATGAAAATACTGGTAATATGTCATTAGAGAAACATTAGCTGCCAAGGCCTATCCAGCAATTCTATTTTTTTATATTTTTTCTTTTAACACAGACTTCGTCTGTGCTTATGTCCATCTTACGTACACACGCTTATATATTTAAATGCTTTTATACAAGAGATGGTGGAATTGTTTTGAAGACCTGCATTCCAACTTTGTTTCTGATGTCAGAACTACTGTAGTCTTCTAACACCAGGGCAGCAGCTGAGTGTACCAGATTGCAGGGCCAGAAGGGACAAGGAGCTTTGCTGAAAGAGGGGAGCATAGCTTTCACAACGGACACATAAAGTGGAACGTAAGACAGTTCACAGGTGATGGTGCTAGATCATCCCAGATCTCTCTAACGCCTTTCCCATTTAGCAAGAAAACAGTTTAGTTTTTCTATGCCTCCAGTTAAGATTACCTCTACAAACACGTCCATTACCTCCCCCATGAGAGTAAGATGTTGCTGGTCTTTCCTTCAGTATGTTACCTAGTATTTGCACCACCACTCACGGTCTCCTACCGCAAGCCAAGCAGCCAATCCCCCAACTTAACTTCAGAAAATATTTTTGGGTTTTTTGAAAGATAACCAGCTGATCTTTTTGTTAAAGGTTCCACTATCTGTCCATGCATTATTCTATTTGGTCTATTTTAAATTCTAAATATTTAACAATCATTTAAGTCAACAGAATATCTTTGAAAGCACTTATGAAAAGGTGCATCTAGAAGAATGTCCTTTCTTTGATTCACTACTGTTAGATATGTATATAAATAGTATCTTTTTCAATAAAAAGTCATCTCTTCAGTAAACATTATGTCTTTGAAAAAAAAAAACAAACAAAAAAAAAAACCTACCAGCGTGCAAACCATCTTAAAAATGAAAAACATACCTCCATAATACATATTTTTCTATTGGAATTGAAAATTCCTGCTTTGTACATATACATAGTAATGCAGTCCTTCAGGGCATCTGCATAAGAAATAATGCCCATTTGTAGGTAAGAGATACAGGAAAGAAGAATGTTAAGGGATTTTTGTTTTATTTTAACAGTACAGTAGGTAACATAGAATGAGGGAATTTGGTGCAAGGAGGCTAGTGACCAAGCCTTGTGCTTTGAAGAACTACAGTTAAACTCTTATTTGTTCACAGTGTCCAGGGAAAACACTTGACACTTAGTCGTCTTACAGAACCCACACTAAGAAACAGAACTTGTAGATAGTTCACTATCCAAATTGACCAGGACCATTCTTCACAAGAGATGCAGACACAACTTGGAATATAACTTTTCTGGCTAGCACAGAGCAGTACCAAAACTTTATGATATAATAATTTTTTTTCTCATTTTAGGCTTCTGTCTAATAAGTATCTGAATAACACACTTTAACTTTGCGATATGACAAGAGATACAAAGGCTAGAAAAACAATACAGCCAGAATTTTTCACCTTGCTAGAGACGACTGCAGAGCACACACTAGACAGCTTCAGGTGGATCCAGAGGAAACAGAAATAAGAAGACTTACCACATCTTGTTGAAGCTTTATAGTTCTATGACCAAAGCAAACATCCAATATCAAAAAACTTTTTCCAAAGACATCAGCACATGCCTGCCACATTTAGGACTGATTAGCCCTTATAACCGGAAGGAAAACACTAGACAGTCTAGTAAGATACCAAACACATGGAGGATGAGAGAGGAAATGGGTGGTGGGCTGGGACAGAAAGTGGAAGGTGATTCAGAGTCAGCTGAATGCAATTCAAGCTGACCACCTACCTCTGATTCAGCTCTAACCTCTGCACCTGATCTCACTTGAGAAATGCTTACCACATTAACTTCATTTTACATTTTCTGTCCAAGATATTCAGAGCAAAAAGGAAAAATATATTGTAGGTAGTATCTAGCTGGCCATAAGCCCCTGTGGTCAGAACAAAACTTTTGTAGAGTTTGCTTATCTTGGCAGGGTAATCCTCTAAAGCACCAATGGACTTTGAATAGAGCTTTTAAGTTTGTAATGACATCTCCGGAACAGCTGGGTGAGTTGACAGCTAGGTTGAGTAAGTCCAAAAGTTTTGTAAAGTAGTTAACTGCAGACAGGTGGGACTTGCCATTAGCAGAGCAAAGTTACCATACTCACTGGCAGCTACATGCCTCACCTGTTTGTCTCAAATACATCGTGGCTTCTGCTGATGGGCTATGGATTACATTTACTAAAGATTTGAGAATGTTCTTAGAATGGATAAGTGAAAACAACTGTTCCCAGGTTCATCTTTAATATGCTTCCCCTTCCACCATCACACCTTTCACCTTAGGGGTCCTCATGCATGAGGCCCAAGTTCTATTCACAAAGACTTTCGCTTAAGCTCTATATTCGTAGACACAAAAGAATTTGAACTCCTCTTCCTCACAGACTCCACTTCCTCACACATCACGTCTGCTACTCTCAGAGACTTATCTATTGCCTAATTACCCACCCTGTGTAAGACAGAAAAAGAGAACATTTAGCATAAAGCGACGAGGCTCACTCCTTGACTCCCTCGCTACTGGTGGATGTTGAACCCTGCACAATTTACCTTCTAACAGGGAGATGGCACAAGACATCCTGCATCCCCTCCCCAGAGCTGCTCAGACGGAGTCATCATTTTTACCCTTAGGCCTCTCTAACAATCAGGCTGCACTATTTTTCAGACACGAGTAACTCTAGTAGGATCTATTGTTTCTTGAACAGAATTTATTCTCTGAGAAGGACCTACTGAGATACTTAAGTGGGATTTCTATGTCTTTTTTAGCAATTCAAATAATTCTTAATTTCACTTGAGGTGCTTTTAATAACAAGTGAGCCAGTTTATAATCCAGAATTCAAGGAAGTCAGGAGGGTTTAATTCTGCTACAGATTTTTCATATAACTTGTGTGAATGAGCATTTAGCACTTACAAAAAAAAGATGTGGCTTAAGTTTTATTAAGCAACATTTCACTAGGGGATGGAGGGAGAAAACCAGCACCCACACTGAAAAGAAGGATTTAAGATGGGAACCAGTGACACAAACATAATGCATGGTAACTGATTACACAGGAGAACCATCTGAACCCCTTTTGGCCCCAACTGCTCTATCTGAGAGGAGGACTACAAACCATCACACATGATATTTCTTAAATAGATAAACGGTTTCTGAACTAAAAAAATGCAAGACTTCAAGTGCTTTCTCACACTTTTTAATCTTGAACTCCTCACAGGAACAGAGATCACAAAAAATCATCATCTACAAACACCTTTCATACCAGTTAAGGAGTAGAGGGTTAGTCTTAAATAGGTAACATTACTCCATTAGGGTGTTTTTATGCAGTTTAATCTGTATGAGAGCTAATCTTAATCTTCTCTTCACCTTTTTCTTTTTTTTTTTTTTTAAGTAATGCAGCCTGTGAGAACACACCTATATGGAAATTAGTTCTAAGGACTGTTGCAATAAATACCTGCCGAGTATATAATATTGGTAGAATTTCTATTTCTTAAATATGAAGAATAGGATTAAGATATGGAAAATCACAAACTATTTCACATCTTGCGCTTTTACACTGCTAAGCAGAGTACCAGCATGGTTGCTTTATTTAATGAAAATTATTATCAAAACATCAAATTAGCAAGATGGTTCAGCCACAGCACACAAAATTATTAATATATCCACTACTTTTTAACAGTAAGTAATTGCTGTTCACCACAAAACAAGTATCCAGTGAAGCTAGGACTCCCATGAGATGTTTCGGCATGTATTTTTATTTAAACATGTAGTTTATTTTGATTGTTTCTCAAATACTTAGAGTTACCTTCTTAGATCAAATTAGAGAAGCGCTCAAGTTTCTCTCAGTGCCTTAGCCCAGCAACAGGCTGCAGCCGGTGTTCACATCATGGAATTTTCTTGGTAAGTTCTGTAAATGAGATAGATAGTAATAGAAGGGCTTAGTTTCTGGACTTGAAGACTGACAAAAAGACTGTATTTAGACATATCTGAATGAGTATTGTCTGAAACATGCAAACATATATTGGCTGCTGAGTTAGATATTAAAAACTGAAGTTACTCAGTTTATTCTGACTAGGATAATGTTAGTACATAAAATGAAGTTGAACCAGCACAGTTACAGTCATATCCAATGGCTTTATTTTGACAAATTCAGAGCCAACAGCTAAGAAATACAGTGTTTATTCTAATGAAGGAAAACAGATTTCCTAACAAAATCAGTTAAGTTCACATTTCCTTCAGAACTTTAAGACATTGGAAAAACTTTTAAGCACTCACAAAAGCAGCACCTCAGGATGCACTCAGCTTTGAGGGCAGGTAGCTGTTCTCCAGGTAGAACCTATGTGGCCAGGGCTTGCGCATCCATCCTTCTACCACAGTTGCTGTGCAACACATAGAATCATAGAATTGCCTAGGTTGGAAGGGGCCTTTCAGATCATCTGGTCCAACCATCTGCATGGGCTGTTTCTCCTTCCCACAAGTTCAGGGACACCCAGAGCCCTCTCCAGACCATGCTTGCAGCCCTGATGCTTCCCAGGCCAAACCAAGGTCGAGGAGGAGCTAAACACTCCAGTGTTCTTATCTGCCAAGGAAAGGCTTTTCCAAAACGCACTGCTCCTCTGAATTACCTCCTGCAGTTATTAATGCCACCATGATACTTTTGTCTCTCCCATCACCTTCCTGCTCTTGCTCCAGTCCCCACTGGGCTGTTGTGAGCAGCTGACCTCCAGCCCAAAGGTGGGATGCAGCTTGGAGCCCATGCGCCTCGGAGGCACTGCCATGGGGCAGGGTTCACTCTGCTGCCTTTCCAGTGCCAGCTCAGGAGCTCAGTCAGACAGACAGGGGTTTCTGACTCCTCAACTCCCAGAAAATCTGAAAAATTGCAGAAATATCAAAGCTATCAGTGTAACACAGGATGAAGCTTTTGTGCTCTTTAACTGAGCAGACCTCTCAGCATGAGCAGCAGGAGTTTTGCTCACCTAAGGGCTAAAGAATTTGGCTTGGAATATATAAAACTTAAAGTGCCTTATGAAAAAAAGACATTTATGAATTTATGCTATAGTGCCCAATTAGAGAGTTCTTATATACTAGCAGTTATTTCAGGGTATTTGGCTGCTGCTTCTCCTTTTATTTTTGCCCTGGAGCACACAGACATATTTTCCAGTGCAGGATAACACAGAAATAAGCACCATAATCTCACCGGTCTCTATTTTTCGCATGAAAACCAGGAGCAGAGCTGCCACTAAGCTGTTTATTCAGGCCAAATCCCCAGGGGGGCCTGCAGCAGCCCCCGCAGGTGGTTTCTCTGGGCATGGTCGTGCCCCGGCAGAGACCGTCTCCCCTGAGCAGCGTTTGATCTCCTCGGTTGAGTTTCTCTCCATCTCTACTATAACTTCTTAAACTTTGAATCCTGCAGGAATCAAATTTAATCTGTTTCAGTATATTTTATGCTCCACTGATTTATTCAAAGCTGAATAAAAGCATTGCAGTACTTAGGTTTTCTATTTTATTTCGGGAACCATATTATTAGTAGCCCCATTCAGGAGCTAGAATAACTCGAGTCAAGCAGATTAAAAACCCAGGCTACACCTGTGGTATTCAGCTTGCACTTTAATCTTATCCACTAAATTAAAAAAGGTCTGGATAAAAATGAGACAGATTAACCTATCACTTGTCTCATAGAAGGGTCTTTATGGTAAAAGAAGATCCAGTTCTGCTGCAAGTCTGGTAAATTTTCCCCTTTGCTGGAAAATACCACCCCTCTACCAAACAGTTCCACTTCACTGCACAAAACAAAATAGCCCTTATGAGCTGTACGTGCAAAAAAATGGTTTTAATATATACTCAAATGAAAGGAAAAACACTCTGTTTCTTATATTTGAGTGATATGACAAGAAAAATTTAAATGCTTTCTCTTTTTGCTTAATTTTTATTCTATAACCAACAGAATTATTATTTGTTCCTCCTTTTTTAATGAGATTCCTCTATTTCCTTTTCTAGTCACACTCTGGTGTCATGTGAGTGAGCTTTCTGGTTTTAATATAAACTAAAATTGAGAAAAGGATGAAAATAATAAATATACATATAAGGATGATTTTAATATAATGTGTATTTGTATATATACATTTATGAGATGATCAGCTAGTAAATATTTTATTTTGTTCTATATAGGGTAGACTACATCTAGATGAGCTCAGACAGATTGAACAATAAAATGAACATGACAAAATGGGTTTTAAGTCAGGAAACAGAACAGTAAAGCAATTTCCTGAGTTATTTAAATGCTTTCATTGGAGAAATGTCATTACATACTTGAATTACACTGGAATGTAATTATATAAACACCACAAATAACAATGTTTTACCAAGAAAATCAGAAGTTCAGAGGGGAATTATTTCCTGCCATATTTCTTCATTTTAAGATCAGGTTCTGTTGCTATAAGAAATAAATCAAAAGAAAGGTTCTAAATTTATTTTAGGAGACCATGTCCTTTACACTTACGCACATACTTATCTTAAAATATCTGATATGGAAATAGTTCTATATATTTAGTCCCCTGCAGGTTTAAGATACAGCCCTTACTCAAAAGGCCCCCCTTTGAACTATTTTAGTGACCTTAATCAGAATCTTCGCTTCAAAATTTAGCCTCACTGAAGATGCTTATGAAAAGACTGCTTCTGAGCAATTAATTCTAATCTTTTCTTTTCATAAGCAAAGTCAGAGGAGGCTGACTTCTCACGTGTTCTTCTTAGTTTTGGTCTTATGTGTGTTACAAATTCATCACAAATATCTGCCCGGTGTGTCTAGCTGAAATGAAAGATTACAGAAAAGTATTACCAAAAAAATAGAGACTAAATAAACACTTTGAAAAGTTGTGTTTACCTAAGAATTTGGAAGTTAAGCGAATTTTTATAGCCTGATATTGGTCAGATGAGAAAAGAATTGTAAAATGTATATTGTGAAATGATTGTTATTGCTTAGAAATTTTAATATCAAAGTTATAGTTGAGCACAAACTTACACATATTACTGTTTATCTAACCCCACTGATTTTAGGGATTCCTACAAAAATACCTATGAGTAGAATTTGAGCCTTATACAGACCAAAATATCCATTAAATTTTGAAAGGCAGCTGTGGTTCTTCGTGCTTGCTTTCTCATCAACCCAACCAACCTGATTCAAACCAGGTGTACACAAAATGGGTAAAGGTCACGTCCCTACTCATAGTGAGAAGGACTTTAAGCTGTATTCTACCACATTGTGAATTTAAAAGGACGCCTGTATGGAGATAATTTCAGTTTAAATACATGTACTTCTTCATTAATTGTTTCACAAAGCACTATGCTACGACCAGGCAGCTCACCTCCTCAAAACAGTTTTTGTCTTAAACTTAGCTTTTGGGAAAAATTAATTGCAAGTAAATGACAAAGAACCTTCTCCCCAAACGAATGTGGTGCCAAACTGAAATAGATTCACTCCGCCTCTCCCTCCTTCCATAGTCCTCACTGATAACATTTATACCCAGGAAATGAGTCAGAGAGAAGAAAGACTGAACCCTAGCGGATTCCTTTTTCTCTCCAGCCTGTTACAAACTCCAGCATAAGTCAGTCTTTTAGGCTTTTTTCCAGAGGTGGCAAACATTGTTTCCCACAGTGTTCAGCTGGACCCATAACTGGTGAGCAGCTTTACTAACAAGCATTCCTGCCTTCCTCTGTGCCTGTCTCCCCATTTGCAAAACGAAGTAATACTCTCACCCATCTGCTTTAAAGAGACATTCTCTTTGAGCAATGTTTGAATAATAATTCCGTTTTATGAAAAGGTGACTGTTCTAATGGACAACTCATTAAAGCTAATGCAACAGAATAATGTTGGCAAAATGCATCGTTGTACGACAGGCAGTAAGGGAATTAACTCAACAGACAGCAGCTGTAAGAGTTAAAAATTTTAAAATATTTATGAAATTTTTATCCAAAATTTACAGTATATTATTTTAAAATCATCAACAATTGTTCAGGGAATTACTCTTGTTTTATTCATTAGCACAAAGTAACTGGTTAGCAAAAAAACTAGTGCCTTTCCAAGCAAGCCATAAGTAACCTGAAATTTATACTTTGTAGGAATTACTTATTGTTTATTAGATATATCATTCTTAGTTTAGGAGCTCTTTCAGTGCCACAGCACCATGCCCAATAGCTTTGTGTCTCTTGTGTCTATATCTTTGTATCTATTCCAACCTCTATCTGAATCCAGTTCTTACCTTGCTTCTGAGACCCTTTTTTGTAAACTCAGTGGAAGCTGATAGTGACGTTCTACGAATGAAGTTTTGGTTTCAGAAAATAAAATAGGAAGAAAGTGTCTATTTGTGTTTCAAATTTTTGTTAATAAAAAAATGACTGTTTTTTAAAAAGTTACCTTGAGTATTTAAAATGTAGCAAAAGTCTTCAAGAGCTTTATTCCTCCTTATAGAGACTTGAAACACCAACATTAAAAGAAATGAAAAGAAAGTAAAGTTAGGCTACCACAATCCCTCAGGGCAGGGAGACTTGCTGTCGAAGATAAACAAACCAAGTACAAGGGGAAGTGAGGTGAAGTACAATACCACTTGGGGAAAAAAATTAAGGCAATAATATTCTTTCCCAAGCAATGGCATATACTCTTGGCCATCAATAGAGAGAGCTTTTCCTTCGTAGTACATTTATTTATATCCCAGTATGAAAGCTATGCATGCACAGCAGGGAACAGAAAAATCTGATGTGTTTCTATTACGAAGAGAATCTATATGTACTATTGTTTCAGATTAAGATTGTGCTTGTTTTAAAATACAGCCTGTCCTTAAATAAACCGTTCCACTCAATCAATAAATGTAAAATCAAGTAAAGACAGAATTTTTGGAAACTCAAAGTGTGGACTTTGGAGGTAATTTGTTTAGCACCAACAACACACTTGTTGCTGTGGGATGTCCCAGCTGCCATCCGACTTGCTTCAGGGGGACACACGCTCTCACAGAGGGTCCCTGCGTACACACTAAGAAAACTGTTCCCTTGAACCAGTGTCCAGAAGGAGAACGGGAAGACTTGGAAGAAAGAGCTTATACACATAACGCACTTTTTATATTAATTCTGTACCCTGTTTGTGTCAAGAAATATCCTGTCAGAAGGGGTGAGGATCTGGCATGCAAAACCAGTAGAATATTCCAGGCACAGCAGACAAAATTCAAAGAAGTCACAGGAATACAAAGAAACTAAAGTAATTTTTGTGTTTGAGGATACTGGAGAGGGGAGATTTGGATTCAAAAGAAAAATATTTCTTCTCCCTGAACAGTCTGTTAAAGTAATGTGACATGTTTCCATAGTAATAGGGTTGGAAGCTACACAATTCTTTATGTGTGGGGACTGTCTTCAGCAAATGGCAGTGGAATACTATAGGATTTTATTATTTAAATTGGTTAATGACACCGCTTTTCATTTCTAATTCTTACATTGCGTTGAAATAGTATGGTCTGTCCATAAATTCCCCAGAGGTTTTTATGTTTGCCACATCGAGGCAACTGCAAGTGGAACTACATGACAATGGGGTGGGAAGGGGCGGGGGGGTGGAAAGGCACATACAGATAGGAAAAAGGTGGTGAAAAATCACACCAGGCTCAGGGGGTTAAGGACAAGTCTCCTCAGAGAATTTTTTCAACTTGCAAGGGCCACAAAGACTCACGTCCTTGAGCACTGCAGAGTTGATTATAGCAGAGCATTTTCACAATTCCAGCTTTTGGTCAAATTGAAGTTAAGGCTATAAACATCCAGGATTTTCTGCAGGAGGAAAGGAGAAGAGAGCTAAAGTCACCCCAGCAGTGTGTCAGCACGTGGCTCTATAAATATATTTCAACCACTTAGAGAAAAGTCTCCCTAATCTGATATTCGTATATATTCACCCCCACCTACCTTCAAGGAACGAACTGGGTTTATTTATTTGTTCAGACTAACACCATTTAGGGCTATAACGTAATCTCTCTTCTCGAGAGGGAACACGCTCAAGGCTAACAGTGCCTTGTATTTCAGACAAAACAAATGACCCCATATTTGACTTGTCATCAAAATAAGAGGGATTTTTTTTCCAAAAAAAAAAAAACCCCGACTATTTTTTTGTCTTCCTGCTTTCTTGAGTTCACAGAATGATATATGAGAAAGCTAATTAAATGAGACAAAAACAAAAAGAGAAGAATGAAGAGCCACATATCTTTTTTTAATTACTTTTTGTACACGTTCTGATTTTTGTTAACAGATTCTGATCACCAGAGATATAATGAGATTATTTAAAAATGGCAGACACACCATATAGTGAATTATGTGCTGACAGATTTGCAGAACTTCCATTTCAGGCAGAGAACCTAAGAAGAATCTTTTTTTGCAAGTGCCTACGCTACACCTTCTTTGTAAACTTCCTCCTCTCAGCTACATTCAGGAATTGCAAAAAGACAGCATACAGTGTCATGCAAAAATGCCCAAGCAGTTCAGAGAGATGGCATGTAATGGATGTAGAAGAAAGGGTCATCCCTAGCTGGCAATACATATTGCTCCTGCTGGTGATAGAAAATAAGACGTTCTCACAAGAGCTAACAACAGAAGAATATGCCCACTTCTCTTTTAACCATGGTAATAGCATTAACATTATCCATGCCTAGTTCAAAAGCTCTTGGCTACCAGGGATGTCCTTCTCCAGTTGTGGGTACCCAGGTAAAGAGGTTGCAGTTTGTATTGCTTTTAACATGAAGCTTAGGGAAGATGGTAAAATAAGTGCTTCTCTCTCTCCTTACTCTACATATCAAGTAGAATATTTTCAGTCAACAGGAACGGCTCACCCTGCTGTCAGGCACTACGGTTTACAGCAGGCGTAGTTCAAGATTACAGGGTTGTTATTTACTGTGGATATAATGTGTGTTCTCTAGTTGACACAGTTATTAGAGACAATGCCTTGTAGAGATTCATTGTTAGGAGGCAGGTTACAACCATGTTACTGAGGAAAAGATGGTGAGGGACCCTACAAGGAGAAGTTCCTATGGTCATAAGCAAAGAATGGAATGGACAGAAAAGCACATAGGATTTTTTTTATACCAATTCAGCACAATTTAAGCCTTTCGTTCATTCTAAATATATTGATAATTTCATTAGTATGTTTGAAGCAAGTCAAAATGTCTGTCTCCACACCCGTACCTCTTCCAGAGAAGTGCTGGCTTTTCACAATGACCTTCTCAAGCCAACATAAGTACGAGTAAGAGTGTAACCATGTCATCACAGGCTGGCCTGAGACCACATGCTCTGAATAGATATAATGACCCACTAAAGGCTTTCCCTGGTAGCTTCATTTTTCCTTTACTTCAGGTCTGCTTTCTTCACGAAATTCTCTGGCTTGAGCTGGCTGGGCTAGTGTAGGGCAGAGTTGGAGTCTCATGCTCGCCCACTAACAAGGATGCAACAGTTTTAACTCCTTCCCAATGCTAAACCATAAGGTTTGTTTTTTAAGAGTAGATTCCACCGCATTAACCAGCTTGAACAGAGTAACGCAATATATTAATTCCAAGTACCTGCTTTTCTAAAGATGGTCTTATACTATGGCTGTCTTTTCTCCTCCTAGCTGCAAAGTTCCTTCTGACCTTCTCTATCGCTGTTTGCCTCCATCTCCAGAACTGCTCCTTTACTGTTCAACTGCCTGTTGTTGTGTTTATCCTTCCCTGAGGAAAGAGTTAAAGGAGAAAGGAGGAAAACATCTACAATTAAATTGCTCTTTAAGTTGTTCCTGCCTCTTGGCAACTGCCGGTTGTAATTCAGCGGTTTACAACTCTCCCTCGTCACTTTAGAAAGAATAAATAATGTAGGGTCTTACATTCATATTTGCAGTAGAAAAGGAATGCTGGGAGTTACAAATTGCTGCTGAAAAGACAACCACATTCAAGGGGGCAAAGGCTGGAAAGTTAAACCTCTCAAAGGGGTCTCTAAGACAAGAAACACTAAAAAAAAGTATCAGGTCTGGAATGGCTTGAAGAAACTTAATTCCAGCATGGTGGGTTTAGAAGCAGTTTACTCGTCCGACTAAAGGCATAAGTAGAAAGCAAACTTGCAGAATTGTAAGAATAGTTTCAGAACATACCTATAAGGAATTTCTCTCTTTCAAAACTGCCAGCTTGTGACCTGCACAAAGGACTATTGTTGTTACGTTTTTATTAGCCCAAGGTTGTATGAGTCTTTAGCAAACAGCCGCAACACTTGCCATTAGTGTATTTTGTATGTCCTGTTCTCTTGACAATCAAACAAAAATAAAGCAACTCAGCAAACAAACTTGAAACCACAGCCGTCTTCAAGTCTAGTCGCTCAGGAGTCTGATGGAATCACAGACTTTCAAGACTGGCTGAGGTGGGAAGGCACCTCTGGAGATTGTCTAGTCCAACCCCGTGGTCGGAGCAGGGCCAGCTAGAACAGGTTGCTCACAGCTATATCCAGTCAGGTTTTGCATATCTCTAAGGACAGAGACTTCACAACCTCTCTGGTCAACCTGTTCCTGTGTTTCACCATCCTTACTGTAAAAAAGTTTTTCCTTCTATTTAAATGGAATTTCCTGTATTTCAGTTGTGCCCACTGCCTCTTATCGTGCCACTGGGCACCACTGAAAAGAGCCTGGATCCATCTACTTTACTCCCTTCTTTCAGTGTTTATACATGCTGATAAGATCCCCTCTGAGTCTTCTCTTCTCCAGGTTACCCACCCCAGCTGTCCCAGTCTCTCCTCATATGACAGACACTCGAGTCTATTGATCTTGATGGCCCTTCACTGGACTCACTCCGGTAGGCCCATGCATCTCTTGTCCTGGGGAAGCCAGAACTGGACACAGCCACCAGATGCATTTCACCAGTGCTGAGTCCAGGGTGCCAATCACGTCCCTTGACCTGCTGGCAAAGTTCTTATCCACCAGGACCCCAAGGTCCTCCACTGCAGAGCTACTTTCCAGCTGATTTGCCCCCAGCATGTACTGCCACATAGCATTACTCCTCCCCAGGTGCAGCGCTTTGCTTTTCCCTTTGTTGAACTTCATGAGACTTCTGTCAGCCCATTTCACTCAAGGTCCCTCTACATGACAGCACAACCTCCTTGTGCATCCAACACTCCTCCCAGTATTGTATCGACTGCAAAGCTGCACAGGGAGCCCTCTTCTCCACTGTCCACATCATTAAGATATCAAGCAGTAGTGGACTGAGTATTCCTGAAGGCTGGTCTTATTGATAAAGACTGAGACCAAAAAGGCATTGAGTATCTTGGACTTTCCCACGTCCTTCACCAGATCCCCTGCCCCATTCACCAGCAGGTCCACATTTGCCTCGAGCATTTGGCTGTTGTAATTTGAAATGTTCCCTCCACCCAGCTCCATCCCATACCATAAAATGGGATGCACGTTCACAGCTTGGAATTCTACCTTCATGGGCAGTTTAAGCTATGCCGCTGGACTATGAGCTACGCGACACATCCAGTCTGTTGCCTCTGCTCTTCAGGTAGTTACTTCCAGCTGAGAAGCGAGGTGTAAAGGGTTAGCATTCTATCGCTGCATCTAAATCTGCCAGAGCTAATCTGTCAGAGCCCTAACTTACATTTATAAAATGCCCAGTTGATAAGTACCTCCAAGATGCAGTAGCTTCTCTCCAAAGGACAAAGGGTGGAATATCGTACCAAACAGGTGCAAAACGTATGCTCACTGGACTAGAATTAACTGGTAACAGAAAGCAACCAACAAGCGGGAGTCTCTTCTCTTTTTTCCTTTAATAGTTTTCTCCCTACTCTTTCACCATTCACTGTGCGAACATGGAGCAAACTTAAATTGTTTCTCCGGTGCCTGAGAAGGTTTCAGTACTACAGGACATACTCCGTGCATGGCAGCGTGGTGTGTGACAGCATGTCACCCACCATACCATTTAGGATGCGGCATGTTATAAAATGGCAGTAACACATTATAAAGAAGATATGTGACATGACAGTCACTTCAATGATAGGCATGCAGGTTACTCCAAAAATCCACAGTCTTTGCTTGCTTGCTCTCAGTTCCTCCTCACTTTGAACAGATATGTGCCAAATGTAAAATGTTTTAAAAGCCCTGCTTGGAATATATGATTACACAATAACCTTTCAGGGTAACTTATAGGGCTTAATTTTTTAGGATAATTATAAGTACTGTCCAGATGATGCTGTCAGTAGACTCAGAGCTCACTACTCAGAGTACACGCTCTTGCACAGCTCATCCTGCTGGAATTAATAAAGGAGAAAACAGGCCCCCCTTACCTCCTTGACATCGTCTAACACGAGGAGGTGATTTCAGAAAAAAAGAGCACAGACTGGTAAATTTTCACCAAAGTCAGCAGCCACTGAGAACGCACATTGCCACAGGCTCCCATGTCTTCTCGTAGGTGTCTTCTCCTTCCCGGCACAGGGAAGGTGTTGCAGAACAGGAAGATCCCTTTCCTGCAGGGATGAGGGAATGAAGATGGCCTTCAGTAGAGGAAGAATTTGACTGAAAAAGGTGAAGGCTTTGTTTGGCATGTTCAAATACCTGCTTGAGCCTGGGAATTTAAACAGAATGTCAGTAGAGAGAAACAGCATTGATCTAAAATCCCTTCCTATGTTTAGAGCAAGCAAGATGCCTATTGCAGACAAAGGGTAGTTCAGAATTATTTCTCCAGCTCTAATGCAGCGACCTAGAGTCAGCAAGGGGAGTACCTTCCACAGCTCACTGATTGCGGATTTTTCAAATCAATTTTCAAAGAAAGATTACGATAATTTTTTTTGTATTAAAAAAATAAGAGGTGGAGGAACGTTTTTAGACCACACAATAACAGAATTGAAATAAGTAATTAAAGAGCAAATACAACTATTTGCACCTCCCATAAATTAGATTGCTCGATTAGATGCTGACAAAAAGTGAAAAGAAAGAAGAACCTCTCGTGAATGAGTCAGGACAGTGAAACCTAAATAAACAATGCAAATAATGGCAAATACACAAGATTAAATCTTTTTTTGATCTCTAAATCCCATAAGATGTTATTAGAAACAAAAGTGAAACAATGAAGCCTGAAATAAATGCAACTTGGTTTCCTGTGGATTTGTATCTCATGATTTAAGCTCTGATTTGAGCTTTTCCTCTGGTATAGGGAATTATAACCTCTCTCACAAAACATGAGTTTTTTCTGCTGCCTTTCCCTCAGTCAAAATGCTTATGGGGTCTTATTTTTACAATACTACAGAGAACTCAATTATCTTTGATGCTTCTGCCCTTCTGTCAAATTTGGTTGACACCGGCCAGTGGGTTCAAAAGTTATTAGACAAGACATTTAGATAGTCACACACAGACCAAACAAATGCAAAAATATTATTTCTATTAAAAAAAAAACAGGCTAAAAGTATTTTTACACTAATCTTTTATGTTTTTATGTTCAGCACAGGGAAATATGTGACACCTAGATCCTTATAATAAGCAAATCCTAAGGAACAAGGCAAGAATGCTGTTTAAGACTAAAGAATTTCAGAGGAAAGAATAACAATACAAGATTTCCTAGCAGCTGAAATTATTTAGCAAACACTGACCCTTGCAAAACTTTACAAAATAACACCAAATGCTACTCATGCTAATGAAAATGAGCTTCTCTCTAAAGTAAAAGGGAAGTGAAGGTAGCGGGCTGAGCTCACAAGATCAAATAAGGACCACAGGGCTCAGCCCAGCAGCACCTGAACTGATCTCCGCTTTCAAGACACTGGTAATCTGTCCATTTCATTAACTTATTTTTTTCCACCTATTTAGGTCAGATATAATAATGTGTAATTTTGGATTAAATGTAAAAGTACAGATACGCTGCCCTATTTTTATTTATCCCTCTACACTTTTTACTTCTAAACAACCTGGAAGGATCCAGAGTTTACATTTTGCTAAAAAAAAGCACTTAAAGGAAGATTTTTGTAATGAATGTTGTGTTTTTTAATGCATAGGTTAGTCTTTTATTAGAAAAAATAGACTACCACGATATTTAAAGTCACAAAGATTACTTTTGTAACCTATGTATTTTTATTTTTTTAAAAAATAATCACAAATGAAAAGATTAACCTGAATACTGAGGACACATTTAACATAAGCCTCCCTCAGGCTCATCATTACCTGTATGGCATTGCTGACCTTGAAAAGCTTTCATGTTAACAAAAAAAGGTGGTATAGACCTAGGACACAGAATTCAAAAACAGGCATTGCCATCCAGACTGTGTTCATCACTTCACAACATAATAATTATCACATTTCTGCCTTACAATGACATTTTTGGGTTTGCTCTCAATAATTAATTTATTCAGTAGCCTGAATCAGAATAAATAAACAGAACGTTTATATGAATTCCAGGAGTCCTTCTATGACCAGAGCAACTGAAATAAAATTATCATAGTACCTGACCTCTTATGACAGAGAAAGTCAAAGACAGAAGGGCACCTTCCAGCACCCCGTTTTTGAAGAGAAGTTAGTCCAGCTGAAACAGACGGCAAAAGGAGTGGCATGATCATGAAGGGACAGGTTGGGACTCCCATGGTGAGCAGGCGGGGGGCAGCTTTTTCAGCATGGGGCACCTACAACACCAGAGTGCCAAATCTACATGGTGTGGGAGTTGGTCATTTGAGAAACAAGCACCTGCAAGAGGGAAGCAGCCTCTGACAGGAGAGTTTCCAAAAACCTGTATAACTGGCTTCTTTCACAAACATCTGGGTGCAGGTCAAGGTCTCGCTTTTCATTAAGCTGCCTAAGTAAGCCCTCAAGCATTTTTAGCAGCAGAATGAATACGTTTTATAAGTCTCTTTAATATCACAGAGACAGAAACATGATGGTTTTGATTATTTTGGGCGTTAAAAGTGGTGTCAGTGCTGTGATAGGGGGTACCACTAAAAAACAGCAATCAGTCAATAAAATTCTTACCCCAATATCTGTAAAATTTTGTGTACTTAACTCGGGATTGGGCTCCGCTTGCACTGAATCACTGGAGCGTACAGTGTCTCTGTGGCTTCCACCTTTGAAAACCTACCTTTTAGAGAACAAAACCATTAGGCAAGATAAATAGGAAATGCAAAATAAAATAAACAGATTGCATAGAATGACATCATTTTAATCAGATGAATAAGCAAACTCAGCAAATTCAAGCACAGCTTGTCAGTAGCTAACATTTCTCTGTGATCTTCACACTTCATTTTTCTTGCACAACAACAATCATAAAACATCTCATTTTTTTATTTAAAGGTCATTATTCATGTGCCTTCATTTATAATATGTTGCTTGAATTTATTTCACCCTTGTTAAAATGGAAGGGTATGCTTTCAAAAGACCGGCAAGATTTGCACTTTGCCTTCTAAAACTCTCTGTTTAAGCCATGTCCACAGCCGTTTGGAATGGCTGAGCTCTGAGGCTGCAGTGAATTCTGCAGTTCAAAGGGCAAAAACCAGAAATATTTGATAATTCTTTCTCCAATCTCACTATGACAAGACAACCTAAACATACTCTCCCTGGAGGTGGGGGAGGGAAAAACGATCACGTGAAACATTATATTTTTTTTTTTATTGGTCTTTAAGCTGTGAAATGCACAACAAAAAAGTAAGACCAGTAATTGACACAAAAGGCAAAAATGGCAGCGCATGTAGCTCTCTCCCAGGATACTTTTATCAGGGAGCTGCCTGAGCGAGGCTCTTCTCAGCAGCCTGCAGTTACCCTCAGTTCATGCTGGTCAGGTCTTTTACCAAGAGAGTTTTTCTTTCAGTATTTATGTAGTGCAGCAGGCAACTGTTTACCTCAGAGGCATAAAAGTAAATCCGGATGCATTTGATCCATGGTGCCACAGCAGCTCTGTTGCCTATGGAAACAAAGGCTCCTTTTCAGGGAGTTCACACAACAGGCCCTGCGATGCTAGGGAGCACCATCAATTGCAGCCACCGTATTATTTGTAGGTATTTTGCTGATATATATATATATATACACACATACACACACATATATAAGAAAATATTGTCTCTGTAATATTCCAATATGATCAAAAGAGACAGTACCTGAGTCTCATACTAATTATACGTTACTTTATTTAACCAACATAATCCACTTTTAAACAAATTCATAGTTGAAATCTAGTAAATGTTCAAGCTATAACCATCTGTTTTGTTCCTCCACCTTTTGCCGTGTAGATTGTTAAGTACTTTGTGGACAGCATCTTGACAAATCTTTTTCATGCTTACTCACAAATTCAGCTTT
This sequence comes from Alca torda, assembly GCA_008658365.1. NCBI lineage: Eukaryota > Metazoa > Chordata > Aves > Charadriiformes > Alcidae > Alca > Alca torda. Next base: position 11,962,341 of record CM018087.1, on the reverse strand, counting down.
TGAAGATGATCCTGAGCATGGAGTTTTAAGATGCTGTGGAGAATGGATAACATAGCAGGAGAACCCTTGTTAAAGGTTTCCTTTGAAAATCCCTTATTTGTGAATATGTTGTAACTTCCTAAGTGCCATTCATGTGTAGACCTCTGGACGTTTTACAGATAACTGATCAAGTATAACACATTTCAACAGATCTCAGTGCACTGTGCTTGTTACAGCCCTTTTCCCAATGAGAACCTGAGGGGGTACAGAAGGAATGTGGTCAGATCCAGGACTTGAATGCAAAGTGTGTGATATCTAGTTCCACATACAGTGCAAGAATCGGGTAAATCTTCAACTGTAGAGATCGGCAGGTCCAGTGGTGTGCTGGTTTTTGGCTGGTATAGAGTTAATTTTCTTCATAGTAGCTAGTATGGGGCTATGTTTTGGATTTGTGCTGGGAACAGTGTTGACAATACAGGGTTGTTTGAGTTTTTGCTGAGCAGGGCTTACACAGCGTTAAGGTCTTTTCTGCTTCTCACCCCACCCCACCAGCGAGTAGGCTGGAGGCGCACAAGAAGTTATGAGGAGGCACAGCTGGAACAGCTGATCAAAACTGACCTAAGGGATATTCCGTACCATGCGACGTCATCCTCAGCATATAAAGGTGGGGGAAGAAGAAGGAAGGGGGGGGACATTCAGAGTTACGGTGTTTGTCTTCCCAAGTAACCGTTATGCGTGAGGGAGCCCTGCTTTCCTGGATATGGCTGAACACCTGCCTGCCGATGGGAAGCAGTGAATTAATTCCTTGTTTTGCTTCGCTTGCGTGCGCAGCTTTCACTTTACCTACTGAACTGTCTTTATCTCAACACACGAGTTTTCTCACTTTTACTCTGCCGATTCTCTCCCCCATCCCACCGACGGGAGTGAGTGAGCAGCTGGGTGATGCTTAGTTCCCGGCTGGGGTTAAACCACGACAAGTGGTGTAAAGGATATAGCTTAATGCTTCCTCCCTCTTTACTGACATCGCAAAAGAATATCTTCACAAAATTTATACCTTGCATGACTTTGCTTGAAGACATCTTGCATGAATCTTCAGATTTCAATTTAAGAAGTTAACTAGCAGCTAAGAGCACCTTATTAAATCTGCTTCTATTTACAATTCACTAATGTTTATAACTTGCTTATAATTTTTGCATTTTGCTATATGATTACATTACTAGGTATAAAAATGAATTAACAATTCTCAACACCTTCAGCTAAAATAAGCATCCTCAACCATCCTTTCTGTGTAAGCATTAGTTTATACAGAATGATAATGTTTCATACTAAATTAAAAGAAAACAAATTTAACTCGTTTAAACTGGAATATTATTCTCCATTTGGAATCTAGGGCCAAAAAAACCTTGAAAATGTCATCTGTATAAATATTCATGTACCTGTGAACAGATCACTTTAGAAGCAGATTTGACAGTGGAGACAAAGCATAGCTTCTCCATTTTGCAGTAGATGACTAAGATCATTTGAATGATTTATTGATAAGCCAACGTACAGAATAAGTACAAAGGCTGGACTTCTTGTTATCAAAAAATTGATTACAAGAATGCCTAGCATATGAATTCATAAATATAAGGCTACTATGGGTAGGTTTGCTTTGCAAAAAGTCCCCACATAAGAGAAAGATATCAATGATCTGAAATTTCCATGACTTTTCTACTTTTTTATTTGGGGATTTTTATTTGCTTTGGGGTTTTTTTGCGTTTGTTTGGTTTTGGATTTTTTTTATAACTGGAAGGATGTTGGAATTCAAACGAGCACAATTATCTTTTTATTTATTTTTTAAATCCTTCTTTTGAACCTGAATTATTCCACAATTTGGCACAATACAGTTGTGGGTAAATCCAAAGCAATGAACTTTAACATCATAACAACTAGGTTGTGGGCAATTTACGTTCCGATTCTGTTACCTTTCCTATATAAAGTGGTACTCATATGGGTAATCCCACTGAAAACAGAAGGATGACTTGTGCACTAAGTGCTATTTAATGGAAGGGTAGCAGGCTGGAGGCAGACAAAGCAAGACTTATTAGTTGATAAACCCATTGTTTCCCCGGGGAAGGGCAAGGGCCTGGGGAACTCCTAGGTAGCATCTAACCTCATTTCCCAGAGGTACCAACAATTTCCATCTGTAAAAGGCTAAATACTCCCGAAGTTATATGAACAGTCAAAAGCCACACAGGATCAGCAGCAGCTGCTCAAGATGTCATAGGATCACCTTTAAGAAATACATGTCAAAACTTGTGCTCCAGCTCTTCTAACTGAAATGTTTTGAGGCCTTTTTCTGTCAGGGCTATGTCTGTGGCTATGCCATCTTTGGGCCTGCCCTGTACCTGGGTCGCTGGTCAGCATACAACGGAGAGACACACTGCAGTCAAGAAGAGTAAACAGAATAGTGCACCGAGGAGAAACATTTTTTTCCTAAAGCCTTGTGCACAGGACTATGCTGATTTCTTTTCTTCGCTTAGTATAATTTGGTATACCCTTTGTGCTCCATGACCCAGCAAGACCTGGTTTCAGTACCACAATCTTATTGATCTCCAGAGGTGGAAATACTTGACAAAAATGCTCCTTTAATCCTTTTCCATACACAATAAACCAAAACATAATCTGTCCACCAAGTATTCATGCTGATAAACAGCTAGCAATTTGGGGGCCTTCTAGTAGATACACTTAGAAAAGCAAAGAAGACTAAAATTCTGGAGTAAACCCTAGCCTATTTTCTTATAAAATATAGGCCCTAGATTGTTAGTCTGCTTAACTCTTGGGATTTTTCTCATTATGTAGACAATAGAGGAAAAGATAAAATGTTGCTTTCTGAAAGGATAAACTATGTCCTATACTTTATTGCAATAACCGCAGCTATGCTTAACATTGTTATTCAAATTGTATTCAGGATACTTGACACAGCAATAATTGTACAATAAAGGCATCATCCTATAGACCTAAGAAATGGAAAACAGCAGCTATAAATAAAGAATAAATGTAAGATGAACACTTTCAAACAGATGGAAGCACTAAACTTCTGGATTACAAACTTTAAAAGAAAGTCCAGAATTAGCTTCAAAGTGAAATATTATTCTATGTTGTGTTCTTTTTGGGGTTTTTTTGGTTTTGTTTTTTTTTTTTTTTTTTTTTTTTTTTAATTCCATCCTTTAACAAGAGAGGGTTGAACAAGAACAAATACTCAGGTGCAAAAGCAGGCACACATTTGACAAGTTTGGTAATACATGAATAGATCTTAAAGTATTATATGCGGCTTAAGAGATTAAAAGATAAAAAAATAAAAATGTTCTTCTTAATTAGAGAAGCCATATGCTCTACGAAATAAATCCTGGTAGTAGGGTAGCTTGTAATTACAACCTTATTTTTAAACAGATCCTGTTAGTTCTGCTGTATTCTGTATTTCTGATTTATTTACTAAGATATTAAGATCACAAATTTATTATGAAAAAGTGCACTTCACAGTTGAAAGAATATCACAGAAATAATTTTGCTACCTCTCCTCCTACAAACAGCAGATAATAAACAAGGCTTTACATGTTAAAGATTATTATTTTCTCTACAGTGAAAACTAAGGGAATAAAACTAAGAAAGATAAAAAAAAACCTGCCATAGTGAGTTTGTCTTGCTCGGTATACTGCCTTTATGGGTACGATACTTAATTGTGTTCAAATGAAGATAAGCCTGCAGTACTGCCTACACATTCTAAAACCAGAAGGGTCTGGCAGGGCACCTCATCCAAGCACCTGTCTCACTTTACTATTAGAACTGCTCTGAATTTTTTCTTTTTTTTTTCAATGGGAATGGACCTTATTTTTTTTGTAACTGTGTTTATTGGAATTGTATGAAGCTTTGAATTCTGGTTTTTAGAATAATTTTTCATTCAGGAAAATTTACTTGTACTTCTCCCTTTTGAATGGAAATATCTTTAATATAACATTGATCCAGAGACTCTAAAAGATCACTACCATCCTTATTACATCTATTATGAAAACTCATAATGTGGTTTCATGTAACGAGCTACCAGTCAGTTTCAGAGACATGTAGGTATATTTTTTTTAACTATATAACAGGTATAATTTACAACCATAAATCACAGTTTTTCTAGGTATCAGACATCCAACACAATGAAGATCAGTCTGCCTACAGAAAAACAAGGATCAGCCCATACACGTGTCAGAAACGCAATACGCTTGAGAACAAAACTTCTTCCTAAGAAAGTTAATGTAGCCTAATTAAATTCAGGTGAGAAATTTGACTATATTTTCAGTGCTGTGAGACCCAGGTCCCCTTTCGTACTAACCTGTCAGGTTAGGATTCTAAATTTCCATGGCTTACTGGTGCTGGCACTTACCTGTGTTCAGTGCCACCATCCTGCAGGCATGCATACTGTGCAGCTCACTTCCCTTCAAGCATTAACATCAAACAGCTGAAACAGACTTATGCCAGTTCTGCTGTTCTGACTGCTGAGCAAAAAGGACAGGAAATCATTATAGTCAAAACATTTCTAAAAAAGGTCACTTTAATACAAAACTACATCAATCAGCTTGAAGACAAAAAAGTACATTTCAATTGATGTCATTCATTTATGGGCTAATATCAGCTTTAGTTTTAAAAAGTTAGCCTGGTTCTGGAGAAAAGTCATTAAAAATTAACCACGTCTTTCAAGAGAGATTTAAGTCTTGGGTGAGAAGGTAAAATCACATGAGTTGTTTCATATGATAACCTGAATGGTTGTTTGAAAACTTTTTTATGAAGACATTACTGTGAAGGTAGCTTTAATGCAAGAGAATCAGCTAGAGAAGATGACTACTGATAAAGCATTTCTCAGTGTTTCCCCTGGTCTGGTTACATGCATCAGAGAACCCAGGCCTTTAGCTCACATACAGAGCATTATACATGTGCAAAAAGCCAGAATTACTATACCTATAATTCATAATATATACACATATTCAGAACTATTAGACACACTAGAGGAGGTGTCTGTCTAAAACTTCAGGAGCTGATTTTGACATGGCCACGTTTTAGAATTGCAGACAAAACTTCATATGTATAAAACTTTTTACTGGGAAAGGCTAACTGATTTCGCAGGTATAAATGAGGTCCCAGCTTTTGGCCATTAATACTCACATGGCTGCTAAAGTCAATAATTAAACTTTTAGTGACTTCAGTCAGCTTCCAGTGACTACAGGATCATGCCCGTGTATCTTAATTCAGACTATAAACTCACTGTATATCAGAGCATACAGGCATGTGCTTGAAAATATGCTTTTAAATGGAACTGAAGGACTTAACCATGTGTTAAATGATTTGCTGAAGAAGAAAGGATGGATAGTTCGGAGACAGTGATATTGTCTACGATGGTATTGTGGAATTGGATTCTACATGCACACAAGTTTCCTATTTAGATGTTATCTATTTAATCTTTATGTATATTAATTCACAGACATACAAAAACAGGGGCAACGATATAATTGCACATAATTTTACAACACAGGGCAAGCATACAATCTTAGCCTGTGTATTACAGCTTATGTATGTATAAACATACAATTTTGGTCTATGTATTATAATAAGGTTCATATTCTGCAACATTAAAAATTATCTAGTATCTGCAGGGTATCCACCAGTGGGATTAGTCCACTGCATAATTTTAATTCCAGTGAATGTTTTTCAAGGCTAAGGGCTATCCTTATTCATATGTATGCTGCAATTTTAAAAACAACTCCTCAAATTTTTTAATTTTGATTTATCTGTAACACATCTGTGTATGGATTCGTAAATAGCATATTCAAGCTGCTTAATTTCAGATCAGCTGGAACACTCTGTTTTGAAAAGGTTGGTACAAAATTGAATGTCACTTGATTGTTATTCTGCTTAGGAGAGGCTACAAATGAAGGATCAGTGAGGGAGCAGCGACAAACTCCAGTGAGAAATGAGATGAAAATAGCACGGAGAATGTGAAGAACAAACAACTGAGTGTGAAAAAGAGAAGCACAGAGGGAGAATAAAAAATTCTCATACATTTGCATTTAAGGGACAGGAACCTTACCCAGGCCACTGAGCTGTGCCGTGGTCACTCTTTGAGCATTGGTATACTCACAGAGCGATAACCTGACATAGCGCTTGCTTCAGGAAAAGGTTCACTCAAGAAAAGTTTACTACATCAAAACAATAGTTCACAAGCTGTAACTAATATCTAAAATGCAATTTTGCAGGCTCTGCAAACCCCTGAACCCCCATCCTTCTGTATCCTCTTGTCAAGTGTACGCAATCTGGTATGCATGAATAAACAGGAGATTTCAGTCCTTTTTAAAACAACCAGTCCTTTCTAACTTGCAGCCCTCCCCAGAAGAGGCACTGGGATGCTCAGCTTGCTGCCTTGTGAGCTGAGTCTCAGGAACTCATGGTGAGGTTTCTGTCATGCTGTGTTGGGCTCGTTCTTCTTGAAGATATGGAGCCATCCCGAAGAGCTGCAGACACGCTGCTGCTCCATGGCCCTGAAGAAGTCATTGCCACATAACTGCAATGGCAGGATCTGGATTGTTCTCTTCCCAGTTTTCCAAGCCATGGTTTCTAAAAGTGATAGCGTAATTAGTCCTAAATGCTTTATGTGCCACAGAGAAATGTAGAATATGTCCAGCAGGCAAGGTTTTTTGAAAGTCTCTGCCAACACTTTGATCACGGAATGAATTGTCTGGAATGCTGTGAACTCTTTACTTATTAAAAAGGAAACTGGGGTGTTGTATCAATGAAATATATTTTATTGTGTTCTGTCAATGAGACATATGCTATTATATTATCAAGGTACATATTCAGACTATAAAATCAGCTTTCCATTTCTGCTAATGAGAGACTACCAAAAGTAAGTTACATGAGTTTTCATCACTGTATTCTTATTAAGAATAGGACATTTTAGCTCTCTTTGCTAAAAAGAAAGCTAATATAGTATTTATAAAGTCTGTGCACTGAGCAGTTAAGGACTAATACTGAATATCCAAAATGCTACAGGATCTTTAGTCAAAAAGGAGCATGATAGTATAAAACACAAAGCATTTTGTCAAGAAAAAGAAGGAAAAAAAAGTAACAGAAAGAGAGGAGTGTTTAATATTGGAAGAAGGGAAGGGTAAAGATGAGGAAAGACAACTAGCATTTCCAGAAATTAAAATAGGATGTATTTTTTAAAAAAGAAGATGCTTTCTGAACTGTAGTTGTGTTTTCAGGAGATGAAGGAAAGAAACTTGTAACTCTCCAAAGAGACAGCAAATATAGACACTGAAAAATCACCACAGCATTTGAAAAGAAATGGGATCTTATTTTACAGCCATAAAACTATGGACTGCCTGTTTTATTATTTAAGGGGTCTTGCTTTTCTGCTCTATCAAGAAGACTTCAAGGTCAAAATGTCTGTGTGCTTAATGCCACTTCAGATGCCAATGAAAGGAGATTACAAGAAAAATGAGAACCCTGGGGCTTGCCAGGCCTTTCTGGGATAAAAGCACCTGGTAAAGGCAAGGTCATATAAAGGAAGAGTATCCATCATCTGATATTGTTGTGGAGTATTTATTTACATTTAAAGAAAAAAAATTAATAACAAAGTAGCAAAATGTTCAAAGATATTCTGTATGAAAAAAACAATTTAACAGTAAAGAAAATTAATGTGTAATAATAAGTCACAAATTCTTCTTTCATTTCAAGTGAGGGGGGAAGCAACTGTTAGGGGAACAGAGAAAGGCATAGTTTGATAGAGAACTTCAAATGAGGGTAAACTCTTTTGAAATTGGCATAGTCTGTTCCCTGGAAACAGATGGACCTGCTGAAGGTAAACCAAGACTGAAGGGAACTTGGTTGGAATCCAAGAATGTAGGAGAAATTTGCCCACATCTGAAAAACAAAGTTTGAGTCCATTAACACCAGGAAAAAAAAAAAAAAATGTACTAAAGTGTACAACCCAAGGAAGTGTTTTGAGACCAATATTTCAAATCTTTGCCATCAAGGCAGACACACATGTGGAGAGAAGTTTCCCTGCCACGGAGTTTCAGCGTTCTGTAATAGTGGTGATCAGAAATCTTGTCCAGAAAAATACAGTAAGAGTTGCTTCTCTTGCCTTAGTGTACAATGGCCAAATAGATTTTCAAGGTCTCCACAAGGCCCATTTTCCTCAAGGACAGAGGGATTTTTTTTCCCTCTATCTCAGTCCTATCAACATTGTTGGAAATGTGGCTTCATGTCTTATTGGTTATTGTCCTATCTTATTATAATCAGAAGCTCAACATGCTGCACAGCCGATTTATTCTGTTAGGCATAAATGCTGCATTAAACTCAGCAACCACAGTTCAGTAAAGAGAGTGCAGATGTTAAGCCATTTAATTTCCTTTTCTCAATACCCTGATGGAAGTAAATGAGAGTTTCCTAGGAAGTTCAAGGTCTAGAGGGCATTCTTTCCATCCGTTTAGTATCCTTGGTGTTCAGATTTGGAGTAATGTTCATCTTTGGCACACAGATCTAACTGAGGCTGACATCATCAAAGACGGAATTACTCTAGAATTTATAGCAAATTTCACTGTTAATCGAAAAGATTATGCCTTTGCTTAGAGACTATATACTGCTATAATGGAGGCTGTACATTTAGCAAGGCAAAGAAAGGGCTGATGCAGGTGTACACAGCTTCCAGGAGTGAAAGCTGTCACGAAAAGGAGAAGAGGAAGGAAAAGCCCTTTACAAGGGGGCTTAAGTGAGGAAAGAGGCTGAGACCAGTAAGAAAAAAAAAGAGAAGCAATGCAGAGAGAGGAGCTGGGCAGAAGGTTAAGGGACCAGAGTTTGACTGCTAGTTTAGAGGGACAAATGGCTTTAGAGTTACAAAATTTTCTCCACCAGGAGAGAACACCCTACCTGAGTGGAAAATGAGGTCTCTGCAAGAACACGTGCAAAGAAATTAAACAATAACAATTTCTCATATGCTACTGGTGGCATTCATCTTCCACTACAGGAATCTAGCAGTTCTCTTGTCCGCAAAACCTCCCTTGAAATCTTTTGACCTTCGTGTATCTTTCATGGAGGAAAAATTGCAGGCAGAGTAGTTCCTGCCAGAGTATTATCCTCTGGTGTTTGCTGTCTTAACCATGGGACATCAGAACAGCAGAATCAGCAGCTGCAGGTGTTAAAATACATATTTTAGGAACAGAATGCTACATAGAGGAAAGGAAGTGCCCTTCACTTCCAAAAGTTACCTCATCATTAGAGGCAGGGACTCCAGCACGGAGGCCCTTGCCTTGAGGCCCTTACCAAGAGGCACTTACTTTAGCCCCAGTCTTGTTCCTCTCCATTATGCAGCTTGTAGATTGCCCTGTTCTTTACTAATCTCTTAGGCTGAGCACTTCACCACCAACAAAAAAGGCTCTGCAGTGCCCAGAGGAGCTAATATCGGCCCTTGCTTGCAGAAGCAGCAGGCCTATATAGCCAACATAAGTTGCACATAAACTCAGCAAGATTCCCAGCTACAGTCTTATTTGTTGATGCTTCATGTGTGCTTTCTTATATAAGAGCTGGGGGATCAAGCTGGTATTTTGATTTTTAAGTGCTCCGGAAATGTGGACCTCCCAAGGCATGAAAGTAGCCAGAAAAGTAAGTGCCAGTAACACACTGAGATTGACCCCACCAAAGTCAATGAAAAGACTTTTTTAAAAAAAACCACAGGATTTTGGATTGAACTTTAAATTGAGTTTGCTGATTTAGCCCTGGCGATGCCTGATGTGATTCATTATATACAGGCAGACGTGGAACATGATTGTTGTACAAGTTTCTGGGACAAGAAGGAAGGTACTTACGGTTGAAAGCCGCAGTCTTGCTAGCAGATCTGGGGACACTAGAACAGCAGAGCTGATGGTTCCTCGTCCTGTCTGTGGCTTGCTTCTGGCTATATCTTGATTTATATCAACACTCTTGAAGCACTATTAATGTTGCAAGAGGCAGACCTGTCGACTAGAATCAGACTCTTGGCAAATTCACTCCCACCTACTTTCACTTTCAGGTTCATCAGATATGGCATTTGTTTCTGTCATGGCCCAACTGTAGATACAAAACATGAGAAAAACACATTGTCAGTAATTACAGAGGCCAAATAAGACTATTTAAGCAGAAGGAGGTTGGGTAAAAGCAACAATACTTTATACAAGCCTACTGTACTCATCTTTCAACTCCAATCACAGCTGAAGGCACATTGCAGTGATTTTGTGTTATGTTGAAAATAATTAGCAGAATATGATTTGTATCCTAATATTATTCCCTCTGCAAAATCAATACTCCCATATACGGCTTCAGATAGTACCTAAGGGAGATGCAGGGAGTCCTGCAGGGGAAGCTTGACACATGCAGTAACGTTTGCAAGGTCAAGACCCTGTTCTTTGAGCATATTCCATGAAGGTTAATGTGCTCTTGTACAAGATCCAGGACAAGGCCTGTGAATCACTGGAGTCCTTCTCAAACCCCAGCTGCACAGAAAAGAACATTTAAGGCCATGGATGCACAAACTGGTTATGGCAATATATCTTTTAGCACAAGAAATATAAATGTTCAGGACTACTTTTTTTTTTTTTTATGGTGAAAAGCTCATACACATACCTCCGAGTAATCCACAAGTAATATATTTGTGAAAAAGCTAGAAGATCTGAACTTACATTAAATATTAGTATTAAAATATCTGAGATACTTTTAGAGACAAAGCCACTTTCTGGAACGTTGATTTCTCTGCCACCTTGAGCCTGTAAACCCATTTTGCTGGAAGTGTTTTATCATGGCAGAGACAGTGCTTTCTGTTCTTTCTGGTTGCCCTCCTATGAAAACCTTAAAGACAAATCAGTCAATTGATGTTAACAGCAGTGCAATTAGATATTGATTTATCGGCACTCAAGGGTAGTTACAAACTTGATATTTGGAAAATGTCTTTCCATGCAACTAAATTGAAGCAGGAAGACTGGAAGCTAGAAATAGTCCAGATCCCATGACACAGAAACCTATGCGCTCACTCTTTAGGTTTAGACAATAACAAGATAGAAGTTCTAGATCTTTTAGTTTTTCAATTATTATTATTTTGATACAGAGAGACCTTGGATACAGTTTCCTCCAAGAGAAAGAAATAAGAGAGGAAAAGTAAATGAGTCATGAGGGTATGATTTAGTTTGGAAGAGGTCATGTAAGATTAGTACCCTGGGCTGCCCAAAGCTGAAATTTAACTATCATAACAGTGAGCATCAGATTTGAAAAGGATGAATGGGTGAGAGAGAGCTCAGGAGGGGGTTTCTTTCATTTTCTCTGCTTTTGGGAAGAGGGATGTGTGAGAAGAATACAAATCTACCGATTCATACCTACTATTAGTCATGCCTCTGTTGTGCTCGTTGCTTATTCTGTAGACATTCTCTGTTGTATAAATAAGGTGCACTGCCTCAGGGCTTAATATGCTACGTCTTTATACCTTTGTTTTCTAGTTTTGTTTCTAACCCCTGATCATTCTGCACTTTCTTTCACATATTTTCTAATTCAGCTAACAGATTTTGTAATGCAAAAAGTTTGTGCCATTCACTAGTACTTTCCAATTAAGAATTGCTGGATTTTTAACCAGTACATGGCCATCCATTTCCTAAGAAAGATCTGTTTCTATTATTTTTTTAGAGTAAAAATATTTTCACTGAGCGTAACAATAAAAGAAATAGAGACATATTGGTATATTTCTAAAAATATATGATGAGGACAGATATTTATTTCCATAACTATTTCATGAAAGGTTCGTTTGAAATTTCTCAATGTACATATTCTGGGTTGGTTTTTTGTTTGGGTTTGTTTGTTTGTTTGTTGTTTGGTTGGTTTTTTTTTTTTAAAGAAAGTAGTATGTTTTAAAAGCAAACAATTTTAACACTTTTTTTTACTCCCTTTGAACAATCAGTTTAAGGAAAACTATTGGCTTGGCCTCAGTTTTTGATGTAAAAAAAAAAAAAACATTTTGAATTAGACTAAAAGATATGCAATACTCTAAATTTTAGCAAGCTTCAAAGAAAATATTGGGTAGATGCATTTAGGACAAAATTCAAAACTTCCTTACCAGGGATTTCTAATCTCTCTGCATATATTATTTAAGGCTTTGCAAAAGACTAGTCTGCAGTGCTGAATAATTATTTTGCACGTAGTAGTTCAAATATTCAGTCTTCTGTTTTGCTTGTGTTTTCTTTTTTGATTTACCAGCGGTTATCTTTTAGTAAAAATGAAAATTATATGCATTTATTTAACCTAAAGTGCAAAAGTTACCATAACATTGGTATTTTTACCCCAATACCTCTTCATACTGTATGAACGCAGAAGAAATCTGACAATTTCATAGCCAAACTTGCAGTTGAAAACTCATTAGTGATATGTGATTTGACAAGGAAGAGGTTTAACAGTGTCAAGTGATTGTTTCTGCATTAACCTTTACATTTCAAGTCAAGGGCACAATAACCTTAACTGATGTGTTCTTGAACTTATTAGTTGTGATTGGTGCAGAAATGTAATGCTGGTATACTTTACCTCATGCTGGAGTTAGGTTTCCTAACTCCAGTGTGCTCTAGTCTTTTAACCTTGACATGAAAATAGGTAAACAAAAGAGTTAACATGATAATTTGTTTCTGGAAATGATAGCTTTTTTTCCTAGTAAAACATGGGGTACAGGCGTTGGGTTTTTTCCTCAAATTTTAATGAAACCTCAAAATAGTCCTTGCGTAAATATTGCCAAATCAATATTTCTCCAAAGCGAAACAATTAAATTCAGAAGTGGTTATTCAAGGGAAATATGCCCCAGCTTCATTTGGAGATTTGTCCAAGTACAACTTCCTGAGCATTCTTTAGGAATTAGCTCAGTGAATATTCATCCACACAAGAGCCGCCCAATGACCAGGAAGACCAGTTTCATGTGCCAGGTTTATGGAGCACAATATTTATAACCAAGCTGATAATAGTATCATCATGTTCATGGTTCTACCTAGTTCAAAGGAAAAATTAATACAGTACTAATCTGAAAGTGAGCTCCCTGGCTGGGAGACACATATGTAAATCCTCCTATCTCCTATGAATACTGCATAGTCGCAGCATTCTGTATCTGGAAGCAAGAATAACCATCTAAACAACAGTGACATTCAACACCGACCCCTGCAGTGTCTAACTCTGATTTCAGATGGAGTAGATATGAAATCAACAAAGCTTCCAACATTATCCCTTAGAGAGGGGGACATCACAAATTTGGCCAGACCATTTCTGCACCAGCAGCATTGAAGGCAATGGGAGTTTGGGAGTTTTTCCACTTACTTCAATAGGCACTGGGTCAATTATATAGAAAGACACTGAATGTAAGCCAAAATCTTAGACCTAAAGAAAGCATCCTCTCTCTTCATATGGTCACTTTTTCCATTGATGCTTTGCCAGAACCAAGCTGCTGTTTCCAGACTCTCTTTATAAAAAAAGACACACCTTTCCTGCGTTTGACTGGAATCTCTGATGTGTTTAATTATTGCTACAGAAATTGCCTACGCATTCATCCCTCATGTCTCAGTCTGGTTATGTCCGTTGTATGTAAACCTACTCATCTTTTACTGCAGTTCCCATTCTTGAGGGAGAGGGGAAAGTGTCATTTATAATTTAGTTTTCCTGGCTTTATTTATTTTTTTCCCCAAATAAATTCTTCTCCCTCATGGCAAGAGCACCTGATCTTTGGGTTTACCCTAAGGAACATTCTTTGATACATTAATTGTCTTGGCTAGGTGTCCAAATCCCTGCCCGTTTTGCATCCTGAGTTTAAAGAGAAAAGGTTTGCCTATTATTTTAATTCTCTTAACATTAATTCAAGTCTCTGTCAAACATGAATCACTGACAGATTAAAGTGAATCTGTCACAGTGAGATTACCATGAGCATAAAAAGTTGCTCAGCATGTGCCATTTCCTTTGCTGTGGGCTCAGATGAAAGTATAAAAATTATAAAGTTGGGTTTGGCTTGATACAAGATACAGAACCTCTTTTATTTATCTGGTGCAAACTAAATACAGCAATCCAATCTGAACTGGGATATCTCCCAGGAAATATTTTAGCCTAATGAAAGCAAGTGGCAACATTTTGTATTTATCTTATAGAACATAAAAATAAAATTTAAATAAAAGAAAAATGTGGTTGGTATTAAGGAATATTTAACCAGGCATTGAGTAGTAAAGAAATTCTAAGTTTGAGAACTCCAGTAGAAAAGTTATGAAACAAATATTGAACCAAGAAAAGAGAACAATGATTAAATACCTCACTATATTTTTTTATTTAATAAATATCTAGGTTTTATTTTAAGTCTTTTCAGACCATATGGTCTCTTCTTTGTGCAAGTTTTGGTGTTGGTTTTGTTTTTTTTAAATACTTCTTGGTGAGATTATTGAAATCAGCAGAAATACTCCCAATAATTACAATGAGTCTGGAATTATTTTGATCAACTGGGATTTCAAAGTAATCAAACTAATCAAGAAAGCCCTATATCTGGTACTCTAGTGTACTGGAACAGCCACATCTCCTTCTACATCCCATTAAACATCTATATGCAAACTGTTTGCCTCTAACAAAATCATTTTCTTTCAAAAGAATTATTAATATTTAGAGATGAAACCTTATAGACAAGCAGTAATCTTCATTATCAGCTGATCATATTTCATACGGCCAGCAACATGTCAGGTCATTTTGACACTAACTGTAAACTACTGGTCCAGGGGTAATAGCTATTAACACTGGAGCTATGAGTCAGGATGAAAAGGCTTTTAGTGAACTCATTTGCATCTGCAATTCACTCTCTGGTACCTTCTTTCCATAGAGAAAACATTATTGGATACATTTGACCTTCCTGCATTCCTAATACATGGAAAAGAAATCAGAGACATTACAATTCAATCTGGCTCCAGTCCATACACAAGAGAAAAAAACCCCACATTTTAATTGCAACCTTTACAAGGTAGTTTTCACTGCTCTGAACTTGCAGGGTATAATATGATAAAAAACAATTCCTAGCACCATTAAACCATGCAGTGGTAAGAAATGTGCTGTTAGAGGATTACCTGCAAGTGAACTTTTTCATTTACATCATTAAGTTTCCTTGCAGTTTAATATGTTAGCAAAATGCCTACACCTTTGAAAGTAAGCATATCAGAACACAAAAGCACACTGGGGGTAAGATGAAAGTTTGCATGTGGCAAAATATTTCATGGAAAGGAGACACTGAGTAACCCCATACTGTGACTTGGTAGGTTGGTGGAGGGAATTTTAAAATATCCCCAGGCCATCTATGGGAAAACAACAGAAAAGTATTATTGTAGGAATTTATTCTATATCTTTGGATATAGATTTTTGGATAAAATTTTCCCTCAGTATAACAGCTTCTTTGATTCTGTACTATCTACATTGCCTACATGAGAGGCTTTGGGCAGCTTTTGGTCATTACATGATGATGTTCCATACCACAGAGGAGCGGCTAATGAAAAATGACCAGTCACGTTCCAATCCTTGTGCTTCACTTTTATCCCTTAAAGGTTTTCTTAATTGGTTTCACTACAGGACAGGAGGGATCTTCAGAAGGAATGACCTCATGTCACAAGAGACCATGACTGCTCAGGTCATTGTGGAGGATTCCCTATGCTGCCAAAAGTTAAACCTACATTGACTAGAATGGTGGGGTTTTTGGCTAACTATGGGACAGAGGAAATTTAATTTAACAACTAGTTTTGAAAAATTACTTTCCTTTAAAAGAGTATTTTCTCCTATTTTATTTTTACTTAGGGATAAAGAACACTTAAGTTCATTAGAAAAGAAGTATAGAAAAGGCAGTTATTTTTTAAAGCTTCCTAATGTGTATGGGATGATAATATATTGTACTGGTGATATCACTTAAGACCAAGGGGATTGTAAGAACTACTAAGAGCACCAAAAGATAAACCATATTCATTGGCTATAAAGAAAGGCATTTTCTGTCATGCCCTTAGAGACCATTTTAGTTTTGTAGGGTTTTTCTTTTCATTCTATCACATGTTTATAATTTTTTACTCAAAGTATATATAAATTTTCAAAGATGTCAAGACTCAGCATGGCACCTTTCAAAACACAAAAGTTTTGTGGAAAGTATCAGGCAAGGAGCAAAGGTCCCATTTTTTTCTGATCAAACTCAGTGGCAGATCTCTCACTGACTTCAAACAATCTAGCTCCGTTTCCTTACTTGTTAGTCAATCTGAGTGCGAGACTGATCCAAGCAGTAAAGGTGTTAGCACCATATGATTCCCTGAATAATACAGCACATTCACTTTAAATTTTGTTATTTTCAGCAACATGTTTAGACCCAAAATCTTAAACAAATATGCATAGGCTGTGTTCATCCCACCATTGTGTCTATTTTCCCACTTATTCTTCCACTAGTTCTTTGTAACGCAACTTTTTTTCTCTAGACAAAAATCTGAACCAGTTAAACCACAAATTTTTAGGACTTGGGATTCTGAATATGTGAGAACAAGTTTTGATGAGAAAAGAATATGCTGAGTTATGCTCACAGAAGCAGGAAACAGAAATATATCAAGTCACCTCTATGCTTAATCAAAATAGTCAAATTTTGGTTTCTAAATGCCAAATAATTACAATATTCACTACTGCACTTTATCACCCATTCCATCCTGTATTAATATAAAATTCAGTACTCAAAGTATCGTACAATGTAAACAAAGGGTATACAGTGGAAGATGAGATCATTCCTGTATTACAAGTAGTTCTTCTTGCACAATATTTGATTAAATAAATTTTTCCATGATCATTGCGATTTTTTTTTTTTTAAATTATGTACTCTGAATTACTTCTTTGTTCTAACACTGAAAAATCTTGAAACTTTTAGGGAGTAAAAAAACCATACTACATAAATCATCAAAACAGCAACGTCTGCAAACTTGATTTATCTTAATAATATTTCTCTTCCCCAAGTTTGGAAAGAAGATGGACCTTCATGAGACTATTGCCCTAAAACAGAACATGTTTCAATAAGGCAGCAGGGAAAGGTTAGATATCCTTTGGATATCATCATTTGATCAAATCTATAATTTGGTGACCCAGATAGGGCTCTACATATATGTCAAGATCTGTCACTTAGTTGGACCAGAATTGCACTGCCCATAGTGAATGCTGTCACAGTCAATGAAACTCAAAAAAACCCAGGAAATTTCACATTAATCTGATTTTATTTTACACAAATATTTTACAAATATTGCAAGTGACTACAAATACATACGCACTATCATATGTCCCAATAATATTTATCGTCATTTCAACTATTCGAGTAGCTCATTTACAGCCTGGATGTAGTCAAAACACAATATTCACCCGAGGTGAGCAAAAGAGCCCTGGCTCTGTGTTAATTCGCAAGAAGGAAGCCTTATTCCTAGAGGATTGCTTCATCTACCATAATAAATTATAGCTGACCCGGGGTTCACTAGGGTTGTATAGCATAAGGAGCAGACTGGTTAGCGAAGAGAAACCAGACCACATTACTTCCTTAGCTGGAGAAAGAGCACTGCAAGTCTGACTGAGAGCAACCCCACACCAACAGGAACAATTTCTTTCCTAGTGAAAAGTTTTGAAGAAAAGTAAAGGATAACAAATTCATAGGAATTAATAATTTAAAACCTAGGATGCTGTGAATTCTCTTCTTCAGCTGCTGAACGTTATAGCTTTCTGTATACTCAGAGCAATTCTTTTTAAATTCAGATTACATATTTCCACTAGGGTCCAGATTCTGAAGTGCTTATTCAGAAATTGGTTTAGGTAAAAGTCCTACTGAAGCTGCTGGGAATTTTATTTCAATTGAGACTGCATAAATATTGAGTGCGGATTTCTGGATTTCACCCTCTAGAGCAACAGACTGTGTAAACTAGAAAGAATGATTGGAGGGTCTAGTAACTAACCAGGCTCTTTTAAGTATTTAATATTATTCTTATGAAAACACTTAGCATTGTGCTTCCTATGACAATTATTGTCAGGAAAAAATAAAAGAGAATATCTTTTAAATTTCTAAGTATCTTGAGATTGAAATCTTAACTCATAAGACTGTCTTGCTGTTGTACCAACATCTGACCATCCTATAATATCTTCTTCCTATATTTGTGGGTAATCCAATTTAGTATCCCTATACTTCTGTTATTCATGTATAATCATTGATTGAGTATAGTACTAAAACTTTTAGATTCAGATAAATATGCAGACAATTTCACTAATTATGAAATTTAATGTACAAAGCCCGGTTTGTTTCCTTGGAAAATAACATTAAAAAAAATATCTATGGCCGAGACAGGACCCAAACCCAAAAGCTGTTGATCCCTGCCATGTGTTTACCACCATAATACACAGACAGATGCACATTTGAAAATCACTTCGGTTGCCTACAGGCTATCTGACTTATAGCACTAGTAGACATGCATAGGTGGTGATCCGTTAGGTCTTAGTTCAGCAGAAAAAGCCTACAAGTTAAGATTCTTTAATTCCATTTACCTCTGCCATAAAGCATGAGGAAATCAAAATGCCCTTAATTTCCCACCAGTCTGCACCCAGAAAGAGAGCAACCATCAAACAACCATGAGTAGGTATGGACTACTATGGCCTTACTATGAGGTAAGGCATTGCTGCAGCCATTCCCTCTCCAGGTCACACTAGAAGGCACCAAGAGATTTAAGTTCTCTTGCCGGATCTGCCAGAGATTCCTGTGTGACTTGCCCAAAGTCACACAGGGCTCATTCTTGCTTGCTGGCAGAATATAACTTTTCCACATCATATCTCCAGATATTCCCCTATCTATAAAACACAAACAATAACACTAGGTACCACAGACCAAGCTTGTTAGGCTTCACCTACTTGATCTTTTAAAACCTCTTCAGATTTTCATTTATTCTTCTCAAGGGACATTATATAGAAATACATAAGATGGAGTACATGGGTTAGTATGAATTAATATTCACAATACAGTCTTTCAAAAATACTAATATGACCCCTGGTACTCTGACATATTCCATGCGTAACACGTAAAAGTGTTAGAAAAAGGCCAAGTTGTACAGAAGTTATTCACATGGATAGCAACTGCAACCACATTGTCTTTAATAGGGTTATTATTGTAAGTATGAGCTTTATATCAAGGCCAGAAAATAACATTCTGACCCTCTCTGCGCACTAGTACACTGTAAGGTCCGTTACAATACATTCACATGAAGCATAGTAGCTCTGGTAAACAGTTCGGCAGTAGGTGGGAGCACAATTGCTCTAGATATACAAAAGGTATGAAACTCGGGGATATATGTTGCCCCTTTGATAAAACATAGCAAATTCAACACTTTCTAGAATGTTGAATCACCTTGAAGATGAAGATTTCTCCTCCTTAATGTTAAAAATTCTCATCACAAAATTTTTCTCCATTCAATTTTTTCATTATAAATTACCATCTTGTCTCTCTTTATAGAATTTTTTAAGATTATTCTGCAAGCACAGAAAATCGTAATTAACATAGAAAGGGAAACTTGTTTCCATTTATTTCCACAACAGAATGCTGACATTCTTTTAAAATTAACTTGAATTTCCTGTTTGCTCATCAACTATGGAAGTAGTATTGAAATTTATAAACTGTCTTTATATTAAACTGGTTCAACACTTCAAATTTAATCATGGAGATATATGCTCTATCTCCATACTAGCTATGTAAAAATTAAGAGAAATTCCTCTGTTCCTCTGCTCCCCTAATTATACCTCTAGGATTTCCAAAACTAGTTCTTCCCAATGAACATTTGTAACTTCAAGGAAAATCATTTGGTGTGAACCCTGTGATATCACAGATAATGAATCTCCTTGAACCTTCTTAAATCCCTTCTTCCTATGGAAAGATTTGACCCAAGAGAGGAAAAGCATGAACAAGAAGCTCAAGGTTCTGCCTGGAACCTCTTAGTTCACTGACAGTCATCTTCCCACCTCCTCCATTACATTATATGCAATCTATATACTTTCTATTCTGTTTTGTATCTATCCAATCCACAGCAGAGAAGCAGCATTCTACCCCTCTCCAAG
The DNA here is from genome assembly GCA_008658365.1 of Alca torda. Lineage (NCBI taxonomy): Eukaryota > Metazoa > Chordata > Aves > Charadriiformes > Alcidae > Alca > Alca torda. The sequence continues at coordinate 11,942,187 of CM018087.1, read as the reverse complement.
TGGATTTTTATTCTCACGAAGACCTGGTGCTGCTGTTGGCCTAGCCACGTCTGACAGAAGCTGTTTGAATTAAACAGCTCTGCTTACCTTAAGCAAAACTTAACTGCCTCTTACACACGCTCATTTATTAAATGTGAAATCAAGGAACATTTTCAAAAGTCATTGCAGGGTTTTGTTGGTTCCTCTCCTCACCCATATAATTTATCTTGAAATTTAGTCAAAATACAAACAAATGTCAGCATAAGGCCAGGGATGTTAACATTCACAGGGCAACTATCATTGTGTCTTCTCTCAGCAGTTGCTCAACTGTCTGCAGTCACTAATCAGCCTCGGGGCGGGGGGGGAACCTAAACAACTTGGTGTGATTGTTCAAAAAGTTGTGAAACTTGCCAAACAGCATTACATCATTAGAAAAAAAATAAGTAAGCAGTCAATACAATCTTACAGGGCAAAAACCATAATTACCAGATCTTTGTCGTAAGAGCGGGCCTCTTTTACTTTTCTTTATCATGAAGATTTGGGAAGATTTTGAATGGTATCAATAAAACAGTTAAATCTGGGATCAGACATCAACTTTGTGTAAGTCTTTCAACTAAATTAGTCTTTTTCCCTTGCATACAAATATTATTAAGTTTTCAAAGTTTTTTTTTTATTAACATATATTAACATACAACTTGCTGGCATGCTACCACATATCATATTTTAAAGTTTATTTCATAGTCATAACAAATGTAGAAGAAGTGTTGCTTGCTTTCTGGAAAGGATTAGCTTGAAAAAACCCTGTGCTGTACGTACAATAGTTGTAATTTTTTCCCATATCTTTCCTTGATCCATGGGTACGAGTAAAAGAAAGCTATTTTAAGAAGACAGCCTGACCAAATACATATTTGCTTTTCTTAATATGTCAATAAGTCAGAAATGTAATTCCAATAATTGTCATTAACAAGAAATGCCTACTTTCCAGCAGGAAAGTACTTCCACAGTTCAGGTTGCTCAGCTCTGGCAAGTACATAGTTTTCAGACCTCTATATGTATTCACAGATATGCTTGCTGAAGCAATATTGAGCTTACACGTGCATGCACATTTGAGACCAAAGCCACTATAACTATCTTTTATTTAAGAATACTTGTTGGGGAACAGAACTCAGAATATTTTTCTTAGGTCTTTATAAAGGATTTATGTGGTAAAATAATAGCCAAATCATTTCCACCCAGCTGCCAAGATGACTCTTTAAGACTTACTCTAAAAATATTATTATGCAAGTAACTGCTTAGTAAAACATTCTCCCCAGTGTTGAGATCATCTCAGCATAGAAAGTGGGAGAGCCATCACAATCACGTTCACAATTACACCAGCTGTGACCTCTTAGTTGTGGTCTGTAAGAAGCTGGGTATAAACTGGAGATCACCAGAACACTTTCTTGTCCAACCATCCCCTTCTCTGCTCCTCCCCAGCTCACTGTGCTCTAGGCTACTGCAAGATTTGATATTACTTTTGTGACATGAAAGAAGAAAACATATTGTTATCAGTATCTATATAAAAGAAGAAATCCTAGCAGATTTGATTACCGAGCTAAGTATTTTGAAGTATTAGTATTTTACAAGATGTTAAAATATCGCTCACATAAAATGGAACAAAGACAGCAATGAACTGTAACAAGCATTTGTTATTTGACATTCTTGTTTATTTTTCGACAATACTCTGTTCACCTTATCTTGAAAACATTGTAAATATTTGAAGGAAAGTTAGCATGCAAAAATACAGCACAAAGATGTCTGATTCTAAATTAAATGGTATTTCCCTAAAATCAAACAGTATTCACATATTTAAACTCCAGCTCCTCTTGAAGCAATTACAGTCTTTTGATTTTGTTTAAAGTAAATCCATTAGGCCTTTTTCTGGTTCATTAAGCATCAAGAAACTAATCACAGGCTGCTCAGATTTGAACCAAAGCTTCCCAAAATATGGGGGCTATTTCAGAAACAGAACATAAACCCATTTAAGCAGAGATGTCTTTCAGGTTACTTAGCATTAGCCTCCCCTACACATCCTTCAGTTACTCACATTGTCATCTTTGTTCATTTTAACTGTGTGAGAGCTTAAGGAACTGACAAGTTGTGACGGGACTCCAGCTCGGCCTAAGGTTTCAGTTAGACTTGCCCAGACTTTCTATCTTTATAGCAGATGACCAAAAAGCTTCTAAACTCAGAATAGCAAGATGTTTTTTTTAAAATATAGTTTTAGATAAAGCCAAAGAGGCTGGACTGGACTGAATAGAGAAAGCCAAAGTGACCAGGGACCAAGCAGAAGAGAAGGAGAAGGGGTTTGTGAACACCTCTGTCTGCCAGAGTGTCATGGCTCTGGGCTGGTTCCAGGTGCTCTCCCCCATCACAGCAGACTGCACAGACCCTCAGTGCGTCCTCACAGAAGCTGCTCCTTGCTGCCACCTGCCTGCTGATAACTGTGGGATGAGAGCTTCCCCCGGCCAAAGTCATCTCTCAGCCACCCGCATCTCATGAAACAAAGCTGACAGCCAGGAGGCAAATGCATAACAGGATGATGTGCATTTGCCTGTTGATTTGGCACCCAGAAGAGAAGCATCAGCTGCAAGGACTGCTCAGCTCCCCTTCCCAGGTCATGCCGTTGGCCCAGGCCTATGTGTTTCTAGCTGCTGAATTTGGCAGTACTCCAGGTTTGGCCTCAGGTGGCCACCTGGTCTTGGACAAGAAGGTGGTGCCACCCTTTGCAAAGTCCCTTTCCGTAACCAGCCCTGGGGGATATGCAGGTGAGCCCCATCACTGCAGGATGGGTGGGGAGCATGAGCAAGGCACCAGGAGCACCCAGGCCATGGGATACACCAGGAAAACAAGGTGCTGCAGCACCAGCCAAGACAAATCCTTATGCAAAGACATCGAGCTGCCCCATGCCGATGGACCTGCTGAGATGCACTCACAGATAACTTTAAAAAAGTAGTTTAATGCAGCCATGGTTACTAAGTGGTTTCCTCCCATAGCGTGTGTGGGGAGCCTCTGGAACCCTCTCACCAAGCCACTGCCACTGAAAACCCGAGGAAGAAGCTGAGCAGGTGAAGCAGGGTACCTGAGCTGGAGTCAGGGTGATCACCAGGCCTCCTTTGGCACCAAGTCCTCTAAGAGAGGGCAGTGCTCAGCAGCGATGATCTAAAGCTGACCCACCTAAACTGTATTGAAAGAGCCTATCCCAAAATTTGCTGCAGAATCAAAGTCATACTAAAATCTTTCATAGGAATACACTTTTTTCCCTTATATCTTTCGCTTCACAGTGTATCCACATATGCTTTCCAGAAAAAGACTAATCTTTTTATCGTTCGAATAAAGCTAGTCATTGCCATCTAATTGCAATAATAAATTTTAAATTACTTTTTATATTATGTGTCTATAATGTAACTATGCTGAAGATTTCAGACCAGACCAAACTAGACAGGTGGATGCTTTTTTTTGTGCTGTATATTTTTGAACATTAATAGTATTATTTGCATGCCAAAGAAGTGAAATTTTTATTTTACAGAGGCCACTAAGGATTAATTTAATGATTTGGATGGAGTTTAGACTGCTTCCCGGGGAGAGTGAAGGTTAAAAGGTATACTTTCCTAAATATTTCAAAATCTTCAACATTTTCAGTGTAGAGCCACCTGATTTGAAGTCCACCATTCTGTTACTTAAATAGCAAAGTTTTAACTTGCTTAAAACTTATACTTCTGATCCATACATCCTGAGGTGTTGTACATGACTGACTTTTTATGTAGTGATTTATAATAACATTTTAAACCTTCACTTGATGCATTTTCTACATCCTTCGCGAATTCCCAGAAACTTTCTATTCCCACCCAGAAGAGAGACAAGTCTTCTCTCTCCAGCACTATCTTTTCCATTTCAGTTCAAGATACAGCCCCAGTCATAATCAAAGGTAGCTGTTGAAAAGCTCATTCCAGCAGCTCACAGAAAAAAATAAAAAAGGTAACTTCTTACTGGTAAATATGCATTCTTGGAGCTTCTGTATACATTGATTAGTTGACATCTGGTATTCCCTCACACACTGTCAAAACACAGAGCCAGTCCATATGCATGAATTTTTTGGCAGGAAAGCACACTTTGTAGAGCATCAGGTTTCTTTTTCTATCAGATGAATCCTCCTTTCACTACAAATGATACTTTACAAGAAATCTGTCAAAAATACAACTAAACTGAGTCATCTTTGTAAATATCTCCATAGGAGGTCTTTAGATTAGTTTATAAGGAACGTAAAAGTTATTTGTACAAGCAAGAAACTATCTTCTTGAATATATGCAACGATCCCATAAAACAAGTAGCAAGAATATTCAGTCATTCAGGAAAAATACTGAAAGGACAACAGCCCAAAGAGAAAGGTTGCCTGATACAGTTGATTTGCACCACACAGAGACATTACCATGTAATGCCTAGTATCGATGGTCATTTAATCCAGGTGCATAGATCTGGTGTTTGCTCTGTAAGTCTTAGCTCTTATCAAGTGCTGCCTTTCTTGATCCATAATATCTCAGACACAGAGAGTTTTTCAGACTCTGAGCCTTTCATGACTTCTTATTTAGAGGCTTATTTGGATAATAAGCTAAAAAGTCTACAATTTAGTCTACTATACTTTAATCTTTCTGCAGAATTTCAAGATAATTATCTTCTGACAACCTGTAGCTCTGAAGTACTTGCGAGTTACAACTATGCAATTCAGATAAGGATGTGGAGTTGGAGTGAGTCCAGTGGAGGGCCACGAAGGTGATCCAAGGGCTGGAGCACCTATGCTATGAAGATGGCTGAGAGAGTTGGGGTTGTTCAGCCTGGAGAAGAGAAGGCTCCAGGGAGACGTTATAGTAGCCTTCCAATACCTGAAGGGGGCCTACAGGAAAGATGGGGAGGGACTCTTCATCAGAGACTGTACTGACAGAACAAGGGGTAATGGTTTTAAACTGGAAGAGGGTAGATTTAGATTGGATATAAGGAAGAAATTCGTTATTCTGAGTCTGGTGAGACACTGGAACAGGTTGCCCAGGGAAGCTGTGGATGCCCCATCCCTGGAAGTGTTCAAGGCCAGGCTGGATGGGGCCTTGAGCAGCCTGGTCTAGTGGGCGGTGTCCCTGCCCAGGGCAGGGGGTTGGAACTAGGTCATCTTTATGGTCCCTTCCAACTCTAACCATTCTATGATTCTATAAGTCAATGGGTGAACACTGCAGGGTGCCATGTTGAGTAAGGTACAGATAAGCTACTTGTAGAGGAACGTGCCTCTTCAGCAATAACACCATAAACAGAGTCTGTCCCTTAGAACATATTATCCTATGTGATTTAAAATATATCCCCTACAACAGTTCCAAAATCAAGAAAATTTGGCACACTTCAAAAGTAAGGCTTTGCTCTTTTTCAGATGCTCTAGAAAATGCAGCTGGGTGCATACCTACTTCTTCTAAAAATAGTTCTCTAGTCTTACCATCCCCAAAGCAGCATAAAAATATATTATCATATGAAGCTGAAGTATCACTACATGAGGGTTTATATATTATTATTAATAATATTCTATGCATATTATTATATATTTAATATACAGTAACAACATAATACTAGTGTGCTGATCTTAAACATTGATCAAAATTAACACAGTATTTAAAATACAGACATTGTTATTGAATTCTATGGCACAATGAGTCCACGTAAATTCCCAAATTTCCATAAATTTCTGCTCACAGCAGCAGAGAAAAATGAGAAACCATCCTTCTATGGCTGAAACAGATGAGGAGCCATGCCTTTTTGATAACCTTAACAGGAACAATCATCATGCTTTTAAATAATCTTTAAAATCTTTCAGAAATTAAGATGATTTAACTTTAATATTTTCATTCTTACCAAGACTTCAATTTTACTTCTGAAAATATATTCTGGAAGTGACTGTTATGAAAAAAGGTTTTGATGATGGAATTTACCATATCAAGGAAATTCAGGACATAATCACAGTAATTCATTAGTAATAATTATTTTTAAGTAGTTTAAGGTTATTTGGTAAAGATATACTGTTGTTACACTATATGTCTCCTCCTAATGCAGTAGATTTTTGTTCTCTTTGCTTTGTCATTAAAATGCATATTTCTAGAACTATTTAAAAAAATAATGAATCAAGATTCTTTTTCTTTAAAAGGAAAAAATGCACACAACCGTTCTGATTGCCAGAACTTGAGTCAGCTACAATATGCTGTATGTTATACCTTGATAAAGTCCATGAGCCAGGCACTGCAACAAACAGAATCACGAGTTGAGTCATGAGAGAGGGTTGAAGTAAGTGGTTTAAGAATCTTTTCCTTTCCAAAAAAATTAAGCCTGCTTCTAATTTCCTGACTAAAGTCATTGTGATTTGCAGATGATGGCAGAGCTGGCTAGTAAAGCCAGGGTGATTTGTAGATGGATGGCAGATCTGGCTTGATATTAAATACATCAGGGAGGAAATAAGGTTAGAAAAATCAATGGCTGCTTATGGATACTAAAATCAAAATAAAACTTTTGGTGAAAAGAGACATGAGGCAAGCTTCCAAAACTCCCCTATTAAGAACTTCTGGACCCAGAGTTGCCTTTATTTAAACTGCCAGAGAAATGTGCCTGCTCCTGTCTTTGGCAGAGGCAACAGCAATGTCCACTGGTCATCTAAATTAATCCCAACTGTGCAATTCCTTTAAAATATAAATTTGCTTTAAAGAATAAATATAAACAAACTAGATCTGACTGTCTCTCTACTTACAGCAATGGAAACTAGGAGTAGTTTTGTTAAATGCAGGTAGATTATAGCAGATGAAAGCCTGACACAGTCAAACTCACTATCCGATCAGTAACATAGGAAAAAAATATGAAAAAACAGAACCCAAAAGACCCAAACAACCTCATGTGCACAAAACCTAAGTATTATTGCATTGTTCTGAGACTGACAGAAATGCCTCAGCAAACCTAGAAATGTTTTCATAATAGTTGCTTGTATCAGTACTTTGATTTTGACCACAGCGCAGTCTGTGGTCAGCAACTGGTAGAACTGCACTCATCTGACCCTCAGAGGCAAGCAGAGTAAACCAGAGTTTGCACTCTATGAGCTAAAGCTGTGATTGGCTCCAGGAGAGCAAGTCACAGCTTTATTCCAAATTGTCCTTGCTTGCTTGAGAAATTGAAGTAAAACCATCCTAAGTGCTGGTAACAAATACCTGAGATACGGGCATGTGGATAGGTCTCCAGCAGCAAACTAGACTCAGGATTAGTGGGGAAAAACCCTCCCCTTCCTCCCTCTCCAAGTGTTTTACCATTGAAACTGAAGCTTTTCTGTCTTTTAAAAAGCACTCTGTCTTGACATGCATTCTCTCCTAATTTTATAGTTCATCCTGTTCTAGATCTACTTAATAGAGAGAACTCTAAATTTAATCGACTTCTAATCGCTTCCAGAATTTAAAGAACATAAAAGGAATCAAGAAACCAGCTCTCAGTTCTGTTACTCAACTTCTCTAAACGCAGACACACGTTGCAGAAATTGTATGCTGCATGGCAAGGATTCGGAATTACTGAGAGCTCAGCCACACATGACAACTCATAACAATAATGTTAGCAACTGAGAATGGAAAGTGTAATCTGTCATATTTGAAATATTGTGTCTATATTCAGCATTTGCATTTCATTTCAGTTGCAAAACAATGTTTTGCAAATTTGTTTTTAAATGACTGTATACTGTGGATATTTCTGTTAAAATGTGCTCAAAACTCTGCATCATTTATGATGAATGCGTTCCTGTCTCCATGAGAACATAGAAGCATGCATGTTGTGAATGAATAAAAGTACTAAACAATATTTTGCAAATTCAAATTAGATGTTGATTTGAAAAGGATGGGCAAATAAAGTGTCATAAGGATCAAGACCTGCTGCTTTTATGAAATAATCCTTCCATAAAAATGTGTATTTACTGTTCTGCAAGACACAGATTTCATCAGTGCCTCCATACCAGATAACAGCTGCACATTTAACATCACTTGTTTGTATAAAAAGATTTTGTCAAGCTTTTGAATTCATTTGGCAGATTTATTGTTCAGTGATGTAGTCTTCAAATCAAATTGATTAGCAAATCTATCAGATTCATATCATCATTTAATCAGCTCAAATGATCAGCCTTTTCAACAGCCTTCTATCATAACACTCTAAAAAACCTGTTGCTAAGCCTAGAATCAGACCAGACATGGCAGAATATAAGTGAGTTTTAGAAACTCTGAATCTTAAAAAGTCTAAATTGATAAAGATAAATCCCAGACACTTAAGCTCCACAATGGTTAACATCCCAAATTGGATGTGGCAGATTTTGCTTATCCTAATCCTGAATCCACATGTAAAGGAAGTATAGAAACACTGTAAAGTAAACCCAAAGTTTCTGATTTCAAGATTCCTTGTCCAGAGGAAAGTAGTCACTATAGGGAAGCTGACTCTTATGTCAAATGTGAATGAAAAAATTTATGAGCTTTTATTTCCATCACTAACAGATACAGCACCAACTCAGTAAAATCAGACTACCAGGTAACTTAGCACCTAACAGACTAGAACACCAAGAAGCAATGAAACAGAATAGCTTGGGCCTTGCAAAAACTCTTCATTTTTTTTGTTTTGTTTTGTTTTTTTTTTTTTTGTTTTGTTTGTTTGTTTGGGGGTTTTTTGTTTGTTTGTTTTGTTTTTTGTTTTTTTTTTTTTTGTTTTGTTTTGTTTTTTCTTGTATAGAATCATGAAAACATAAAGGAACATTTAAAATAAGATGCCTGGAAGACATCTCAAGCAGTCACCTACTGTACTGCTGGGCCACACCATCAGTCCTGACAGATTTTTGTTCTGAAAGTCTCCATCACTGAAATTCCACTACCTACAAAGGCAATCATTTCGCACGTCAAAACTGTCTAGTTTTGACACTAACAGGATTCGTCCCCATGCCTAATGTCTGTCTTTCTTGCTACAATGTAAGATGATTATTCCCTGTCCTATTCACTATGGACATGGAGAATGGATCATTTCCTTCCACTTTACAGCAGCATTTCATATCTTTGAAGATACATCCCTCTTCAGCCTTCTCTTCCCAAATTCATTCCACTTTTCCTTGTAAAGCTTGAATTTTATATACCCAATAGTTCTCTTTTCTCTTCCGTAGTATCTCCCTTTTTGTCTGGGTTTATCCTGAATTGCAGTGTGCAAACAACCGCACTGCAGCTGAGGCTGGCTTAGTAACTCAGGAAGATTACTGCATACATCTGACAGAGTGCATTTCCCCTTATACCAGTTTCACAGCCCTATCAGGATCATGTTTCCCTAGACTGCTCATGACAATTCTTTCCAGCCACACCAAAAGCAGCAAGTTTGCCTTTTTAGATAAACTAGAGCCATGTTCAGCTCATGATTGCTTCCTGAGGAACTCCTTGGTAGGCAGCTGTTCCTGCTCCTGCTTTCACTCCCACAGAGCACAACCATCAGAATTCATCCAGCTTCTTCACAATACTTCTCCAGTTTTTCAACATAATTTTTGGATTCTATTTCCATCCTCCAACACATCCAAATTCTCTCCCAGATGCGTTCCAGATTTAAAAAGCTGGCACACCGTTCTATCCTCTAGTTCATTCATTAAAATCTAAAACCATGCACACAGAAAAGAATCAGACCGAAGACAAATTACTGAACAGCCCTGTTCAACATTGCCTTCTATTTTGACTCTGGGCCACAAAATGACTCTCTGGATATGGATTTCTGACCAGTTTTGCACCTGTCTGTAGTAACTGCATCTACATTGTTCTTCCCTAGATTATCCTGAAATTATTTACCTCAAAAGATCTGCTACATCATTGTAACTGTTTTTTTCAGTTGGACCAGCCTTTCATAAAAAGTCATTTAAGAGTTCTCTGTGGCAGTAGAAAACTATCTTTGCTAAATATCTTTGTTCCTTTAGCGAACATTTTTGAGTTTTTGTTTGCTTGGGAGGACCAGGTTGTTTCTGCTCTGAAAGGTAAGCACCTTTCCAGAGACCACAGACTCTATCATTGCTTGGCTGTCCTCGTTCAAACTACCTCCAACTTTAATATTAATCAGCCAGAACTTATCTGGCAGGTGTAATCAAATCTACAAAAGTATCTCTCTCTAAATCTTCCTTCTCTCTTATGAAGTAAAAGAGGAGACACCAACTGATTTAAAGAATCTGACTGGTTTGTACCCCACTATACTCCTTTCCCAGCTCAGTCAAACCTTCCTCTCATCATACCATCATGTGCCTTGGGTTATTCTGTCCACTGCTCACCAAAATCTTCACCCTCATCTTTCCAGTTTGGCAGTTCATAGTGAACCACCGCCCCAACAGTGCTCACATTCCTCTTCTCTTTAGCTGTCACCCAAAGATCATTTTTATAGGTTTTTTTGTCCTCCTTGATCTCTGCCTTACAACAGACACATGCATATTTGATACACAGCGCAATGCCTCTTTACTTGCAGGCCTCTTTTTCTCTTCAAGGTCTGTCTTTGTTGGATATGCTCCTCACATATTAGTATGCCTGTCACAAATTACTCCATAAAACCAGTACGCTCGTTCTATACCACCACTCGACTTTCTATAGGTCTAACAAAGACATCAAAGGTGATTTCAAGAGTGAGCAGCTATCATTCTCTGTCTCTTCTTTGACCTTGTCATAAAAAATATAAAACTAACTTTTAGTCCTGGTCCAAGGGCAATCCCACTTGCAGATTCTTATCATCTTTCCCCCATAGATCCTAGTGTAAAGCCCTGCACTGAGGTGAGGAAGCTCATGAACATTGGTGTAATTTCCAAGCTGAACCAAGGGATGGTGCTCCAGCAGAAGAGCAGACAAAAATAAGGATTTAAGATGAGGCACTGTTACTTTACCTGCTTATTTGCCATCTGCTACTTCTTTCTGCTTTATCACACCTGACATATGAATGAAAGAAAAATGCAGTAACACACAGAAATGAGAGAAAATTAGAAGGAACTCAGTAGTCACAACCCCCGTAGTCCCACATGTGTTATAGGATTCCATTAAAAGCTACACCAGCATGGTATTATTTACATCACCTCTGCATTTAGTTAATAACTGTAGGAATACAAGGTTTATAGTTTTCATTTTCAAATTAATGAAATTCCTTTCTTGTTAAAAATAGGGGAAGAAAGAAATTTTATATTCAGGATTGCAAAATGCATGTATAGATATTTACCAGATATTGGTTTATTCACTAAAAAAAAAAAATGAGGTGTTCGTATATAAGGCATATGAAAAGATTTATTGACACTAAGTAGTTAGAACAAAAATATTGATTCTGTACACCACAAGTAAGTTTAACCTCCAACTACATTATATTTCCACAATACCTGTGAAGGTATATGTGATAAGCTCTGTACCCAAATTCTTCTCCCATTACTTTTGTTGGGCTTTTTTAAGGAAATATTATAATAGAATAATTACGTTATTGGTTGAAACAACACTTTCACCTAGTTCAGAGACTCCACAGATGGAGCCAAATTGGAGTCACACTTTTAATAGAAACTCATGGACAGAAAACCCCATTTTAAAATATTGCAAGCAGAAACTCCTCTTCTTTTCAGAAATTGTGAAGTTCAAGACAGGAGTACCACCCCCACACATATTTCCAGATCTCAAAAGCATCAAAATAAGCTTATGCGTCAGCCTTCAAATCTTGCAACAGAAAAACTTTAAAGTAAAATTCTTGTCTTTCATTGACTTGAATCAAAGAAAATTTCGAAGACCCACAGCTCATTCAAATTTAGCTTCTGCCACACAAAATTCTCTACTATATTTCTAAGTCCATTAGTGCTGAAGGAGAGAATCCACATTATATGCAAAAATATAGCAAAACAAACAGCATTTAAAATGAAGGTGCAGATGCAAAAAAGAACAATAATTTTGTAGTAAAATAACCCTGAAAGTCTGCACACAGGCAGTGCAAATGGAAAAGCAGGCAGAACTTTCTCTGTACTTCTATTTCCATTCAAGTCAGAGATTTTTTTTTTTTTTTTTTGGTAGGATGAGCATTACCTTATATATTGCTTTTTCCTCACATAGGAAACTAGCCTGGGGCTGATAGAGACATTACTTATGCATGAGGTGAAGAGTGAAGGCACCAAGTCCCCCATGAAGCCCCCTGGACAGGCCCCCCCTGGCCCTGGCTACCAGAGCTGGCTGGCGGGAATGCCCCCCAGCCCCTGAAAGCCCCACCACAGCTCAGAGCCCTCATTCTCACATCAGGGTCTCTGTGCTGTGCAAAATCAACTTGGGAAGTTTTAAAATTCTGTTTCTTATGGAGTTATAACTGCTTGGCAATCAGAAGAAAACAAGACCACCACCATCCTTTCATGTGATTTTTTTAGGTAATCATAATGAAAACAAGCAAATGGGTTATTTAACAAACAAACAAGACAACCCTTATTACCGTGACTGCTCCGTAGCTACAGAGCACAGAGTCCACATTAGTTTTCTGCTTCTTGTTCTGCTTTGATTAAAAGCTACAACCACTAAATCTGATGATGAAAATCAGAGTAAACCAACACTGCTTACTTAAGCTAATTAAGCCAGCCTAATTTTCACCAGCTGAGGATATAGCCTCAATAATTTTTATTCCTTTAAATTATCAGAGAAGTAACTCATTTATATCCACATATTTATCACTCACTTTTTCTGTATTCCATGACCTCAGGCTGTTTTATGAAATTCATTTTTTTTAATATTATTCTGATACCATCACTAACAATGAAAAGTATGATCACTGTTTCCCTGTCTGCTTAAAAGACCATTTAGACAGGTAGTTCTCCTGAGTAGAAAAATCATTTATCTAGTAAAACTATTAATTTCTTTTCATCTTGTTCTACCTGTGAAAGACACTGTGTGAATCATATGTACAAACAGAGATAATTTTTCAGCATCATCACAGCTGGTATTCGCTACTTTAACCACACCCCTCCTGGGGTAGAGTTGTTTCCCAGTGTGCCATTAGAAAACAAAGTAAGATTATGTTATTTAAATAAGTTTCCATAAAACAGAACACAGTTTGTGTTTCAGTGAGCCGAAGAACATGGCAGTTTATGAATACTACAGCCTGCTGTGGCTTGTTCCGTCACTTCTTCAGAATTACAATTACTACCCATCAAGATAAAAATCTGCAGGAGCCTAGGATCTCTACAATGTCTTCATTTGAAATATTTTATGTAGTACTTTGCAATGCTTTGCATTTGATGTTTTCCAAGTCAGATGTTTGTGTCAGTAGTTTTGCCCTTTAATTACTCATCGTTCCCCTTACCTGGGTAGGTCAGAAGGGGCTAGTGGCTTTATCTGACCCTCTCACAGGGCCAGGTAAAGATCCTGCAACTGAGGCAGGATGGTCTGTACAAGAAACCTTGCTACTTCACAACAAGAAGTGGATTTCTCCAGTTTAGAGGCACACAGCAGTGTCTAGAAGAAGAATAGAAGAAAACTGGGAAGCTGTCATTCTTTTGAAGTTTCACAGACAACCTACTTCCTGGATTTTCTACTACAATGACGCAGCAGGGTGACTTGTCATCCTGTCACCAGCCTGTTCTGCTATTTCACCTCTTCTATCTTAAAAACACAGTGTGTCCCCAATGCTTCCAATGGTAGCTCTGGCGTCCCCAACACAGGGTCAGTCATCTTTCAGTACATCATGCACTTTGGCACAAGATTTGCAAGGAAAGGACACTGCAAAGGAAGGCGGTGAGGGCTTTTCTCAAAGACAGGGAGAAGTAAAGAGCCCACATGCAGAGTCACACTGCAGCTGAGGAAAGAAACACCTGAAAGCTCTGCAAATCACTAAATGAAGGAACCTAGGAAAATAAATTGAAGCAGTGCTTAAACAAAAGGTGGCATTCAGGAAGAATTTTGTGCTGGTTCTCAGGTACAAGATGTCTGTTCCTTGTTGCCAACACCATATCTGAGGAAAACCATTAGATAGGACAAATTATATCTTTTATCTCTGAATTTGTCACTTTCTTTTCCCCTTACTTCAGTTTCCTCTTTCTGCTTTGGCTTATTTGCCTCTAACTCCTGTGGTTTCCAGCTAATATTACCCAGTCTCTTAGTTTTACAATGGTCAGTATTTCATAACTCTGAGCAAAGTTTTAAATACTAGAATCTGGTGATTCTGTGAGAAGGTCAACTTTTAGCTTTCAGGGAAAAAGAAAAAGCCTCATAAGTACAGAGAGAAGTTGAAAATACATCCCCTAAAAAGCTCAAAGACTCCATTAGAAAGAACAGGACGTTTCTTAAACATCTTATAAGTTATGGGCTCAATTTTGAGGTCCTTATTAATTTTTGCATGTTTGTCAGTGGCTACATTTTTCCCTGCAGTTTTCTGCCTCGTTTCTAGCTCACCCAGTTGCATTCCAAAAAGCAGATTAAAAGCAGTAAAAACACAAGTTGTTTGCACTTTCTTTCCTGTCCTACCCTCTTCTCTATGATTCGGGTTTAACTGCTTCAAACGTAAGCTCATGTGGTATTTTTGCACACCTAGTACTATGAAAATAATGTGTTGCAAGGCAAATCACAAATAATTGTTACACTGAGCAGAAAAAACAAGATTCAGTTATGCCCCTATTTTCTTGCAAAAAAGGCGGCGGGGGGGGGAGGACCTTGCAATCATAATAAATGTTATGATGTTTCTGTGATGAGAGCACATATTTGCAGGGATGTTCATTTCACTGGGGAGTGGAGGTTACCTCCTGCCACCCAGGAATGCTGGACTGCCTCTGCCAGCTTTCATTTTATGACCTCTTTAACTGAGTGTTACAGTAACTAAGTTTCAGCTACTAAACCTATGGAACTTCTTTTGCATTCCCCTTGATACAAAGATAAACCAATGATACTGCTTGTTAAAGCCACTGGGATCCTCACTTTATACAAGAAACATTAATTCTTCTCAAAATTATACTTCACATGCAGATGAATTTTCACAGCAGAGTTCATTAATGAGGATGCTCTTTTTTTTTTTTTTTAAACAGTTACTGTCAGTTGAAAAGTTTCTGAAATTACAGTTGACAGCAATTTTGCATTTTTATTCCTAACACTTTATATTGGCTGTATGCTGTTTTGGCAGTCATAAAGCATGCATGGCTTCAGGTTTCATAATCTCTTTGTAATGACTGGGCTATTAAAGTCACGATAGTTGTATTCAAAACAAGTCTATTCATAGGCGTGCTGAGTGCATGATTCTGCACATTCTCTCCTTTGATACATTTGGGGAGAGGGGTGTTGTTCCACCCTCAGGTAGAATAACTACTGCTTCCAGAAGAGATGTGCTCAGTTTTGCTGAAATGTCACCACCTCTGTAATGATGTGGAGGGTCAGCCCTGTAATGACATCCTACACCCTGGTACATCACAGCACTGATGGGTTCCAGATAATAATTGCTAAGTCTTCAGGCTAAAAAGTACTTATCGCTTTTCTTTCAGCTCATTCCCTTCTTATGCCTGGATCCACTTTTGTGCAGAACAGGATCATTTATGTTTGGAGCTCATTCCCCTTTGTTTTATTACCTACCTCCACAGCACCTGGGTCATTCTTGGTGCCATACAAACAAGAGATAATAATGCATCGTATTCATTTTCTTTGGAGGAAGGGATGATTCATCCCCCTCACCCCAGATGCAATGATGTGTTCCTGAACAGATGAAATCATGCAATTTTAGTCAGGTAAATTCTATCACAGAAAGCCAATTAGTTCAAGATAGATTTGTGGGAAGAATGCTTTTAATCACAGCTTTTAGAAGCCCAAATTATGGTGCTAAATAATAGAGACAAAGCCATATTGATTATGTGGGTTGATGAAAAAAAAGTTAATCCATTTAAGAATCTGAAGGTCATTTTACATTGTTACATATTATACTCCTATATTCATATTGTTTTGCACGGTCAAAATTTCCTTTCCCAGTATCTGTCCATAGCTATTCTTCTTTCAGTCAGTGAGAGGATACGTGTTAAAGTATAACACAGATTGTCTACACTATGAATGGAATTTACATACATTTTTCTTTCATAATCTGATATGGTCTTGGTACATTACATGGTTTTTCAGTAACAGCAAAAGAGAGGATGAGAAAAAGAAAACAAGACACCACACAAAAACACTTTCACATGATGAAAATCAGCAGCAACTCTGATTCAGTGGGGTTCAGGGGTGCTGCTATCGAGGTGCAGTAAGAAAGATCAGAACAGGAGTAGCCAAATGTGATCTAAACTTAGCTCTTTTGGAAATAGGTATATTTTACTGACCAGTCTTTATAAATTCTGTTACAAATAGATACGTTAGCTGAAGTTTTCTCAAAATCCTAACTAGGCTTAGTCAAAAATTAGAGTTTCTATTCTATAGAGTGTTCTAAGGTTTGGGTCTGTAATCAACAGATGCACAAAGATATCTTCCTTTTTCAAAACATTTCATTTATATGTGAGCACTTTGATATTTACTACAAAAATAATAAGAGAGACGAGAGGAACCTTAAGAAGTCATCATATTTATGCCCCGAAACTTGATGCAAGGTCAATCCTAACTACGCTGTCCATGCAAGGTATTTGTCTAACCTATAAGTAAAATTCTACAGTAAAGGGCATTTCACAGCCTCCACATGTAGTCTTTTTTGGTTTTTAAATATCCGTATAATTAACACATTTTTAATTAATCTAAATCAGCTTTTCTTAAAATTAAGATAATTACTCCCTTTTTCATAGCCTTTTAATTAATAGAAACTACTGAAACTTCTCCTTCCAGTCTCTCTTTTCTGGGCTAAACAAATACAATGTCTTAAGTCTTACTTTTTGAGCATTTTATAAATCTTGCATATATTGTGTCGTGTGTTACATATATATATATTCAGTATAAACCCTGAAATTATGACAGTGCAGTAAAGAGTTTTGAACTTGCTGAAACAAAACAATTTTATAATATTCCATGAAAAAATTTGTTACCATGGCATGTTCTGTAAATAGTTGGCATTTCTGAGTCAGTATTTTCCAATGAAAATCAAAGCACAAGAAGAAAATAAAATCCGCAGGACTTGCTCTCTATTGGCAACATTTAAAAGGCCCAAGCACATTCTCAGATATAGATTATTTACTAAAACTAGATATTTATTTGTTGCAAACATTAAAAGTTTGGCCTTGCATCAGGCAATAATCTATTCAGATTCATACGTTGCCAAAACTGTTTCTAATAACAGTCCTACATCCTGGCTCCACTAGTGGTAAATCACATAGCTCTTTCTAAAGGAAATTACTTTTTCTTCCTAACCAGACTCTCACAAAAGACAGTATTGCTTAAAAGAGTTTGTAGGAATGCCCTCAGATTCAAATTATTTAGTCATTTCTTTCACCAAAATCAAAAGGTTTTGACTAAAACAAAAGCCTATCTCTGAACAATTTTCTTTAACAAACCTGAACTCTGGCTAATAGAATTTTACTAAGACGAAAGCCACCACTACTCTAAGTTTCTGGTCTATTATGCCATAAAATCACACATTTATATGGTGACCCTCTTTGTGGTTTCAAAGAGAAAAACAGAGAAACTGGACAATTTTAAATGAACTGGCTTAACATCAGCATGCAGAAGAAACCCAGAATTTTTATTAAAAACTATTTGTATGCACTTGGACAGTAACAAGAAGTTTACCAGTAGCCAGCATGTTTGTCAAGAACAAATGTCAAATCAGTCCAGGTTCCTTTCAAAACAGACTGGGTGAACAGGAAAGGAGGAGTAGGTGTCACATACCTTGCTTTTAGTAAAGCTTTTGACACAGTTTTGCACGGCATTCTCATAGGGAAGATTTAGAAATATGATGCAAGTGAAATTACTATTAGATGGATGCAAAATTAAGTAGATAACTGACACAGAGTCAAGAGGGACTGCAGGTAGCATTGACAAGCAGGATTAGAGTTTGAAATAATCTCAACAGAGGAAATCATCTTAAAAAGAAGACAAAATTCCGAAGTGACAAATACAAGTTGCTGCATGTGGGCAAGAAATATGAGCTGCAAGAATTGAAGTGCCTGCCCAAGGAACTGTATTGCAGGGAAGGGTCTGGGAGCTGCTGCAAGTTCATAAACCAAAGGGGAGTCAATAATACCACGTATGCTGTTTCAGGCTGCATCAGGATAAATAAAGCCTGCAAAACACACAACCTGGGATTCCTCCCACCTAACCTGGCATAATTAATCATTTGCTGTCTACATTTTTCACACAGGTTCTCATCATTTTGAAGACTCTAAAGAGATCATATTTAAAAAAAAAAAAAATGACAAACCCTTTCTTTTTTACTTGCATCTGGCAGTTCCAATGGGGTGATCCTCTCTTCAAAGTCAAGGAAGAGAAACAGAGTCCTGCAGTTGCTTGGAAATGCATCACTTCTATGAGTGACTGAAACCCTTTCAATATTTATTCATACGCCCTCATTTTTATTGTCATTATCAAGTCCAGAGTAATAAAAAATTGATCACAAAGCTAATAAAATAAAATTACTATGTGTTGTTTGTCTAAGTTGGTCATAAAATCTGCCCGAGGGTATTAGGACCCAGATATGGAGTAATTAAGTAAAAAATGAATGTCCTGTTTGGCATTAGAATTAAGTGAGCAAGGTACGAAGGAAAGCTTGTGGCTCGTATCAGATTAGGGAAAAAAGGTTAAAATTCAAGCTTCTCTTGGAAAGATTATGTAGCTCCTTTGACCTATTGTGTAAAGTGAACTGTTTTAAGTAAAAAAGCGCTGAAAAATTTAGTAGAGGTTAGACTCTTAGCTCATTTTTTTTTTCCTCTCATTTGCCATATTTCAGTCATCTTCCTTTTAAATCTGATCTTTTCAAGCGGGTCAGATAAAGTATCTGTTGCACTCAAGTTCTTGTGGGCTGATCCAACCTGACCCCGAATCAACAAGTCTGAGTCACTGCCTATGGAATATTTTACATCTATATTAGAGGGCCAGCTTCATTGAAGGTGGTACAGAGAGCTAGAATTTGGGGCTCTGAACTCTGCAGGTTGTGTTTCTATCTTCGCTTTCACTGGGGAGTTTTCTTATGGGGCAGAAAGGGACATCCCTTTTTCAGTGTGCACAGGCGGGAATGCATGTGGGTCTGATGATGTTTGCCCAGAGCCACCAAAATTTGCTGATAAGTTGTCCTCTGTGTCTGCTTCTGCTGCAAGAGAAGAGCTCTGATTCAGCTTCCCTGTTTATTTTCTTCTAGGTACCTGATTTGTTGTTGCATGACTTGAACTTGGCTGTCCGCTAAGGCAGAGAGGAGGGACAATTTTAGAGGTGAAGCTCAAATACATGTGGTCCTTAAAGGAAAAAATAAAAATGACATCTGAAGAGCAAGGTTCAGCAGAACAATCTTTCATTTCATACCCACCTAGCTGGAGCGACCAGAGTTTCACTATGTGCCAACAAACACACAAAAACCCTTGCCCCAGGCACCACTGGCTGCTGGAGTAAGATACCTGAACAGTGTGAGTTTGCCACTGCCCAGTCATCTTAACACACCTTTGCAGCTTACTTGGGTTTTTGAATATGTTTCCAAGGATCAGTTGTCTCCTTGCTGAATATTCCCAACACAGAAAAAGAATTAAAATTTTCCTTTTCTTTTTAATGGCATCCCAATTTTCCCTGATATGCAGATGAAATCAGCTCATATTGCACAGCATGACTCTACCATCTTTTTTCACATTAAGCAATGTCTTATGCTTTAAGCAAACACTGTTGAACTCGTTATTAGTACTCTTTAACATCAGCAAAGAAGCAGAATTTAGCTTCTAGTACAGATACTTTCAAAAAACAGCAGACCAAAAATCAGTCCCAGCACAGACAGCGGTTAAGTACTATCCCATTCACAGTTACCCTGCTCCTTGGAAGTCACATAAATTGTCAGGTCATATAATTTAGCTAAATAATTATCTAAAAGTGCCTTCTCTAAAATACAAGTGACATTCAGCAGCTACACAGTTATTTTCAGCTGCTGAAAAAGCTGACTGTCAATGACAGTTGTCTTACTCTACCTCATTTGAATGAAGACCTTGGAGAGTGAAAAAAAAATAAAATAGAAAAACCTATATACAGCTGGAAAGCTCTGGAGTTTTAATGTTTGCTGATGCTATACATTTAATTGAATAGAATTTGGTGATAGGAAAGATGAAATATTTTGTAAACTGTGTTGACATTTTGCAGTTGGTGGGGAGGATACTTCAATAAAACAGGATCTGAGCACTGGAAATCAATAAAGAATGTGAGTAGAATGAGAATTCTACATTGCAGAGAAATACCTCTGATTTCTATTGAAACTGGGAGAGGGATCATTATTCTGAGCATGATACTGTTATACTGCAACTTCATCCACCATGGTCTCCTCAAGGTGGCCTTTGACTTGCTTTGAGTTTGTGCAGGTAAAAGATTCCCCTGCAAGGACCAAATGAATGCCACAAAAGACCTCACAAATGCAGAGTGGAAACATTTTGTAGGTAAGAACAGAATACTGAAAGACAGTAAAAGAACTTTCCAAAAAAGTTCAAGTACTTAACAGAAAAACATAGAACATGTTTCTCAAAGCAATAAAGATTTTTATGTTGTGACAATCTTGCTCTCAATAGGGCAGCTGGATGTAGTCACAATACCAGGGCAAAAGTACCACCTCAAGCCTTCTGCACCCTAGGAGAATAAAAAGTTGTCATATCTGGGATAGGGTCATATATACTTTGTTAAAATGGAGGAAGCATGACAATTTCATAGCTCCTAACACGCTTCTCCATGCCCAATCTGCGTGCAGCACCGGCAGCGAGAACGTTTGCTCTCTTTGCTGGAGGAAGGCAGGGTACCACTGGGGCGACAGGTGTTACTACTGGAATAAAACTAAAAGAGCACAAAAAAGAAGTATAAAGGGATACAAATATTTTTATCAAACAAACATGAGGCCGAAAAAAGTTATGAGGCCCCAGACTGTCTAAGGGCATAGTTCTCCATATGCATAATATGCAGAATGCATAGGCAGCAAAAGCCAGCTTGCAAACGTGAACAGTCACCAGTAATAATAGTTTCCTGTTAAAACTGGCAGGAAGGATCAATTTAATCCTTTTAGTATTTAACATCGAACAAAGTTAATAAAAGAATCAGAAAAATTTCATCTTGTTTATTCTGTAAAATAAGCTATAGTCAGCATTGTTTTGCTGCGTCCTAATATCCTGCTCCCCCTTCTTTAAAAGGTATATTTTAGTGACATAATAATTGAAATAGAAATAATAGTAATATCTCTCCTGGTGGCCTATGCAAGAAGGAACAATTTTCCTTGGTACTTTAATATTTCTGATATGATGTATGTGAGGTTTGTAAAAGGATCTTTGTCATTTTGCAGTTCTTTCAAAGCTGGGCTATGTTTGAGGTGTCATAGCCGGTTCCAGTGAGCTAAATAAATGTCTAACAACACAACAACTCTGAATAAATAAATCAAATTCTACACAATACATCAAATACAAAGTCTGCAAGTATGGATAAACTAAGATGTGGACCCAAAGACTAGTGAGATCTTCCTTTATTTCAAGCATACAAGAACTTGAGTGTGAACCATGATGTTTCACTCTTACCTGAATGAAAGGCTTCCCAGTGATAGTCAATTGCCATTTAATCCACGGGAATGATAAAAGACCAAAAAGTGCTATCATGCAGTCAAATAGGAAAAAATAAAAGGAACACATAAAATAAAATAGCAAAACCCCATCTGCTGTAAAGTATCAATTTTTTCCACAAAGCTTTTGAAGAGCCTTTTCATTTTTAAATGGCTTCCACCAGTGAAATACAACTTTTGACCTTTATGTGTACGCTGCCTGTTTCAAGGCACAAACACAAGTAGTAAAAACATGAATAACACAAAGCTCATTTTCAGCAAAGCATGCATATGTTTCTATAAGCAAGCTTAAGCACAGCTACTACATTCTACAAGTTAAGCGTGTGTCAACATGTTTTGCTAAAGCAGAACCTGTGTGCATACTAAAATACACACACTTAAAGCTTTGATTCAACCCACATAATACCAATTTAGTCTGGATCTAATTGAAGTGGCTAAACACCAAATCAAGACTAGTTGTCATTATTTGGGACCCAGAAAGTATTTCCTTAGACTTCCCATTTCCAGGCTGAGATTACAGGGATAATCATGAGGAAAAAAATCTCTTTTTATTTTATAATGTGAGATGGCTTAGTCAGAAAATGGAGGACACTAACAAACGTGGAAATTCAGGCTACAGTTTTTAACCAAGCAATTTGCACTGAACTCTTAGTTCTCTAAATACTCTCCATATCCAAGTACACTTCCCACTTTTCAGCACCAGGGGCCTTTGGTTATTCACATCCAGTTCCCTCCACGTGCCTTAACGGTTGCAGAAAGGGGACTGGCCTTTCCTCCGCCCGTTATGGCTTGCCACCAACCCTCTGGGCTTGTCCTGAGCCATCTTACCTTCGCTGCAGACCACTAATTACTATTCCCAAACTCCACTAAACTCTTAAGAGTTTATTAACCCATTAGGAGGTTTAATGCCTCTTCATACAAAGGAAATACTCAAACCTGCCTGTTATATGAATGTCTGGTTTTCATGTGAAATTTAAAGTGGCAAGCATACTTAGTCAGCTATAGGACACATGTACACGTGATCAGCCCTGTCAGAGATCAGCCGTGCCAGTGGCTTTGCAGTCTCAAGCAAATGACCTTCCCAATCCCTGGCTTACATACCGAATGACAGTTAAATGGTGTTCATTGTAAATATAGTAGCATATAATACTCTTCCTATGACTAACAAGGGTTTTAAAACGTAAGAAGTTTTCACTTCAGTGGAATCCAGCTAGTACCAAAATAACAGTATTAAAGCTTCCTTGTTGAAACTGCACTCTCTTTAAAACAGTCTCACACAAGAACCTCTGGAAACGATTCATTGAAGCACAAGCCATGCCCCAGCGCCATGTGCTCTCCTCCACTTCTATTCTCTTTCCAGCTTACATCAATGAGGAAACTGTAAGTTTGAAATCAGTCATTTATAAAATACACACCACTTGGTAATACTTGACTGAGTCAGGTTCTTCTGTCAGTAATTTTTGTGCGAGTGCACATAGACTTCACTGACTGAAGCAGTTATTCTGGATTTCTAGCAGTTCAGCTGACAGCTAAATTTGACCAAATTCTCAGCAGGACTCAGCAGAATTAGACCCTTTTTGCTAGATGTAGGATCAAGAACAAATGTGTTAGAACGTAACCCTGTAGGTTGAAAATCTTTCTCTCTTTCCCATTAAAATTAAGCAAATATTACAGTATTTGCCCTATATATCCACTATAAATCATGGATACGTCATGTCTTCTAAAAAAGATTGGATAGATTCAAATCTGCTAACAGTGTGTCAGGTACCATTCTCTACCATATCCTTGTTCTCAAAGGACCTGTCAAATGATTCTTGGAGAATATTTTCTGAAGCCAAATTTACCTCAGGGATTATAGTTTTCTGTCAACACATTACATAATTTGTTTTCAGAACTGTCCTATTCAAGGGCAGAACCAGAGCATATGCTGTAGCATACCTCCCCCATGTACCGCTTCTACTGCTCCTTCCAGTTGGTGGCTTTCACAGAGATTAATTTAGCAAGCGTATAGTAAAAGTCTGGATAAAATAAGACATTACTGGATTTGGGCCAAATGACTAGATATAGCACTGCTTCATCCCTATTCAGTAACTAACATACACTTGACAATCAATCTGATATTTACTCCTGTCTAGAATTTATGAAGGCCAAACCTTTAAAAAATTTTGGATGTGAAGTATCTGAGGTCTGCCTCATTTCTGCCCCAAACACCTGGAAACAGCACCTTTCTTACTGTAAGAGTTACTAATATTAGTCTAATGGTTTATCTGAAAGAAAAAAAAAAACAACTTTAAAGTTGTGATGTTTTTCCTTTACGTTCTAGCAAACCAATACACAAATTTTTAATTGAAAGTGGACACGTCGAAATTCAGATATCTGCACATGAAAATATGATTTTTTTTTTGCTTTAGTCCATTTTTCTTTAAAAAGTGTCCCTCCAAGGAAAAAGTCTCTTAAAGATCACCCACATCCCAAATCTTACTCTATTCACATTTTCTTTAATACATCAGCTAGTCACCTGATAGTTCTAACCCAATAAATAAAAATCTGAAACGCTATCATATCATGGCTTCCCTTACTCCTGCCTCTCTGGATTCTCTCCTCTCTCCATTTACTCCTCCACAGTCTCATCTCTATTTGTCTCCAAACTTCTGTGGTGGTTCCACAAGGCTCTTTTTGTCTTCAGCCCTTATTCCTGATGGTGTGATCACAAGTTCTTGTATTGATACTGACAATCCAAAGCTATGGATATTAAGGGGTCCATAGTACAAAAGGCAAGTTAAAATCTTAATCACTAAAATCTTATCCAATTTCTAGCTGTCAGATGAAGCTTCTGTGGGAAATTCACCCTGAGGATATATAATAACAACAGACAATGCTGAAGCGCATAAGTATCAGGACAATAACAACAAAATCTATGGAAATTGAGGTCCCATATTCTAACAAGTTATGACGTATTGCAACTTGACACATGGTAGAGGTTTCTCTTTGTTCTCTTAAACCTCTGTTTTGTTATGCCACCACTGCATATCCCTATTAATACAGAATATAAAAAATTATTTCAGCAAATTTAATAAAGTTCTGGTGGGACCCACTAATCCTTTAGCTGAGAGACATCCTCTCTCCAGAATCACTGCATTCTCTAATCAGTTCTGGGAAGAGTTTGGTCCTCTAAGTTTCCAATTACCCTGATAACCTTTTCTTTGGGCTTGCCTCCTACTCACACCCAGTCAGAACACTCCTGTGAAAATTATTCCAAGTCTGGCACCATAGTCATTGCTCTTCGCACAGTAACAACTATCTATTCAGAAATTTATTTGAAAACAACATATCTGGCAAGGCTATATAATTCATTTAGTGCCTGAGCCCTAATAAGTCACATTAATGTGATATAATTACATAATACATATAACACAGCAAGATCTAACTAGCAGTACCTAATCCTGCAAAAGCACAGTTCTTCCCCTCCTACCCCCATCTGTCATCCCAGACATAAAAATTGGGCCTTTTCTTCTTTTGGGGCTCTGTCTCTTTCACAACAGGACCTAGACCACTCTTTTCAGGGTTGGCTGGTCACCCCCTAGCCAACCTCACCTTCCTGGGCTCTAAGGGATATCTCCAGATGTAGTAGTCCCTAGGAGATTTTTAGTTACATGAATTTGTTCCATCATATTTAGCACCCATAATATCCTGTAGAAAGAGAGTTCAGGGGCTTAATTCCCTTCATAATGCATAATGTTTAAACTGCCACTTGATAGGGGCCCATGGCTATTCGGCAATACGCCAATCAATAGCTCAAAGAAGACAGCACAGTTTACATAGTCTATCCAACATAGTCCATCCAACAGCCTAGCACCAGTATCTGTGATGTAAAGCTCATCTTTATATATACTGTAATATATACAGCATGCTCTTCTGTTGGCTATTATCTTGTATGTTGATCAACCCTTCCTTAATAATAATTATGTTATCCACAAGTTAAAGTACATTCAATTTCCAGTTTCTGTCCATGTCATCAGATTGTTTGTGCATTGTCATGTATTTGAACGCCCTCACACCCACATATCCTTAATGTGCAATACCTTGCTCATGCAGACATGCAGGAAGACCACGTGTCCCAGGTCATCAGAGCCACGTCTCTGGATCCCTTCACATGAGAGAGACTGACATGGGCCCCTGCTGCATGCATGGAGCCAGGGACTGCCAAAGGCTTTTATACTTCTCCCTCCTTGAAAGCCTGCTCATTACCTTCCACCACCCCTATACACTTTTCCCCATGACATACCTTTGTGCAAAACTCAAAGTCAGTACAACCAGACACATTGCACAGCTAAGCTATGAACCGTAGAAACCACTTATGGCATTTCCAGTAATACTTTGGGTCTCTAAAGTGATCATTACTGAAGTTTTTACCTGCCTATGCTACTCCTTATAAGCTTATTTTGGGAACTTATTGTTAAGATGGCATCACCAGTTTCACTGCAATCTGTGCTACAAGTTTACTATCTCTGTATAACATTCTACAACTGATTTCAGAGCTAAAGTTTCTGTCAGAAAAGACACTGACAGAAGCGGTTTCTTGGTTAGAAAAAATAAAATATATTTTTTCAGTGTTTCTTCGTAAATGAGATCGCTTTATATCCTATTCATTCTGGCTCCTCACTGAGGAAGCCTTAGGAAAGTACGTGTAAACTTTATTCATATATAGGAACCTTGGTATCTGTTTGGGGGATTTTTGTTGTGTTTTGGTTTGGGAGGGCATGTTGTTTATTTGTTTTGGAGGGATTTGTGTTTGGTTTTTACTTTTTAGGCTAATACTCTTTGAACACATCATTTAATACTTAGATGTTTCATTTGATGATAGCAACAGGAAAACATGGCCAGTCACAGCTCAGTGAATTCACCTTGAACTTTCCCTTTTTAAGTGCCTGTCATAAATGTTAGTTTTTAACACAGCAGCAAGCACGAGGGCTGCTTCCCATCCCTGAACTGAAATTTGTTTTGAGCATTTCTTAGTCCCACTATAAGAGCTTGTTTATAAACCACTGAGCATCTGTAATTATTGGGATTTTATTCGGGTTTTTCCTGTGAAGCAGTCCTTCCTTTGAGATAACAGGATGCTCAAAAAGAATTTAATTCTCTGCAGCTCAATAGGTGCAGCAGAGGGATCTTCTCTCTCTGTTTTGCTTTAGCTTTGCATTTTGAACCACACAGTGTGAAGCAGGCTTAATTACCGGCTTACATGCCCTCTTCTTGGATTTCTTTTACAGAAGGAGAAAGGTTGGAGGACAGTTGTCCTTGCAACCCCATAAGACAAAAAGAGAAAGTAATCTCTTTGTTCACTTTTTGGAAACTAAAGTTTAGTTACTCTCAACTTTTTAGCTTTCTATTTTCCCCTCTCCAAGATATGAACTTTATTTAGCATAATATGAAAGAGGACCTTCAAACATGCCACGTATTTTATTTACTTCACTAGTGAAAAAAAAAAAAATTAGTCAGTCATGCTTTAAATTTCAGGAAATAAAAAACCAAAACAGATTATACCTATCTTCTTTTATTAACTGGGCATCTTAAAATAATTCAAATTCCACCAAGCTCTCATCTGCCTTCTTAATATAGCTAGGAGAGTTGTTAAAATCATAAGTTATATTCATACAGATGATTTCCACACTCTCCTTCAGACCCTTAATCAATTAAAGCTCCCATTGCGTCAGCACACTCATAGCTTGATTCCCTCATTTGTGCACCCATAGTACCATTTCTTACTAATTATTTATTTCCAGCCCCGTTTGGGGTGTCTGTCATAGTTAGGTGCTGTTAATGAAACCTGAATCTGAGTGAGTATAAGGCACTATTTCCTTCTCTTAGATCCCCTTAGGGGTAATTCTGAGTAGAATGAATTAATGAATAACGATTTGTATTATCACAAAATTTATACATCAGAAGGGAAACACAGAATACAACAAAAACATGCCAACTATTTCATGTCAAATTCTAACTCTGCATTTTTTCAATTCTTTTGTTATGACCGCTAATACTGGTTAGAGTTCCAGTCATACTGCTACTCTGCCTTAGTAACACACTATTACTGTCCTTCTATTTCTAGGATAATTTTTAGTGTTTGATGTGGGGTGTTTGTTTTTTTTAATTTATACACAACAGCAAAATCCTTTACAGAGCCATCCCTTTTTAGTTTTTCATCTTCTGACTGAGAGAGACTGTAGCTCTCAGTCTTATTTTGTAGTTTGGGGTGGGAAAGAGTTAATTCATTTCTTGCTTTATAGATGTAATCATTAAATCTATTTACACTACAAGTATTCCATCATTTGAGACTTAAAAAACCAAACAACAAAAAACAAAAAAGCCAACCACATTCTCTTTATATTTGCCAATTTTCTCACATCCCTTACTCTGCAGATTTAAATATGCAAAGATAAGCAGAGTCATGTATTGGCTATTGCCATACCCATCAATCTCAGAATTCCCAGGGCCCCTGAGAGTGTTAGTTATTTATTCCACACAAGTTTGTTTTCAGGTCTAACTGAGAATTATTATCAATAGTGCTAGGAGACTCAAGACAATTTCATGAAAGCAGCATAAACATGGTATCCCAAAGATAGGTTTGGCTCTATAAATATTCTAAGACTGACTTGTACACATTTCACAGTCCGAAGAATTTATAATTTTCAATTTTCTTCTGCCAGCATGAATTTTCAATGGTGGAGTTTTGATAGGGCCTTTGAAAAAAGAAAGAGTGGTGGACCATTTATTTTTGGAAAAATCCAAAACATCCAAAACAATCAATGCAAAAGAAGTGTGAGTAGTGTCAAAGAGTCATATGGGTGAAAAATGAGGAAAAGTTAGTAGGATTACACCTTTGATGGACCTTTTGATATATACTGTGTGCAGTTTGGGGCTCCACAATAAAAGGATATAAAAATATTACACTGTGTCCATAGGAGGGCAACAAACGTGATGAAAGAACTAGAGGGCATGACTTATGAAGAGCGGTTGAGGATACTAGGTTTGTCCAGCCTACAGAAGAGGAGACTGAGAGGTGACCTCATGGCTCTGTACAAATTCCTCATGAGGGGGAGCAGAGAGGGAGGTGCTGATCTTTTCTCTCTGGCATCCAGTGGTAGGATACAAGGGAATGAATTAAATCTGTGTCAGGGGAAGTTCAGATTGGATATTAGGAAAAAGTTCTTCACTGAAAGGGTGGTGGAGCACTGGAACAAGCTCCTCTGGGAAGTGGTCATGGCCGCAAGCCTATTGGCACTCAAGAAGCATTTCGGCAGTGCTCATAAATACGTGGTTTAAGATGTTGCCCTGTGTGGAGTCAGGAGGTGGACTTAATGATCCTCATGGGTCCCTTGCGACTCAGGTTATTCCATGATTCTGTTAAAAGACTGCTACTTTGGGCTTTGTATGCAAATAAAGTACCATAAGCAGAGAGTTGATAGTCCATTTCTTGATGGTTACACAAACCAGACAAGGTCAGAAAGGAACTTGTTTCTGTGGAAAATACTGAATTAAAGATATTAGAGATGAAGAAGAATGAACACCAACCCAGAAAGTGTTAAAAAAAAAAAAAAAACAAAACAAAACAAAACCAAAAAAAACCCAACAAACAAATCCCAAAACCACAGCAAAATGTAAATTACGAAATTTCTGGTTGGGAGATTTTCTTTAATTATTAAATAGGAAATCTCTAAATAGCCTAGTTAAGCACTGTTCATGGCAGAAGTACCTCAGCATTTTCGAAAGATGTAATCCTAAGTGGCTATCAACATGTGGTGGTGGTGGTTTTGTTGGTGGTTGTTTTTTAGTTTGTTTTTTTAATCCTTTCTTAATGGTTTTGTTTCCTGTTTCAAACCCAGCTCATTATTTTGAAATTCAGTGTATGGATAGGAGCCCAATGACCAGGCTCAGCTAGGAAGTTTTTTGACTGATGTCTAAACACCAAGACTAGAGAAAAAATTGCAGTGACATAAATGTGACATACGACACAAGTACAAGTTGGATCAAATTAAGAATATGATAAAAATAGCTGAATACCTGGCAAAAATGTCCTGAGATAGAGGGAAATAGGTCATCTAGACCCACTGCATAAAACTAGACAGACTCAAGAGAAACCTAGATGTAGCAGGGAAGAGATAAACCGATTGACTTCTTACACCCTCCCTTTTCATCTCTAATATCTTTAATTCAGTATTTTCCACAGAAACAAATTCTGAAAATGGGTGTCCTGTTTCCATTCAGTTATAATTATTTGACTGTACTGTATTTCTATTTAAATGAACCACTTGGAGTGAAGCTGGTGTAAAGCCACTCAGAATCAGGATGGGATTCCTAGAGTTGTGAACTTGTAATGTTGTATTTCTCATCTCATACTGAATTTCAGGATTTGTAACTTTGGTTAAAAAAAAAACCTAACAAAACCTCAAACCAAAAAAACCTCAGAATTAATATTTTGGAGGCAAATGAAACATTCTCACTAGATTCAACAAACTTCTTAAGCTACTCAAGATTTGTTACATGAAGTTCTCTTAAGGGTAGAGCTACAGACAGAAGACAAATAATGCGCTACAGCTTTGAAGAAATGGATTAGTTCAGAATGACTTGAAATAATTCAAATCCTCCTAATTGAAGGAAGCTTTGGGGAAGGAATATACAAGTTATATACATTTGGTGAAGAACTATTCAATAGAGGTACTTGCTTATAAGTGTATACAGATGAAGAACCTTGAAAAAGTTCATGAAAACCTTTTTTGCCATAGTTGAGGAAAAAAAATTGAAGAACATTCTGTGATTACATAGGCATACCTCAAAGTCTTTTTGAATGTAATTGACCATCATCCTTCCAAGGCATGCTTTTCAATAAAAGATAAGCAATCAGTAATAGTAACTATAAGTGACTTTCTGGAAGCCCCAACCTAAAGATTCTCTGGGAATTATGTGATAGTGCCAGAAATTTTAAGAGTCTGGCAAGAAAACCTAATTAGTAGCACAGTATTGCAGTAGTTCATAGTGCTATAGTTTGATTTGGCCAACAACATAGCGTACGAAGGGAAGAATTCAAAATGGATCTGGGTAGGAGTAAGCAGCAACTTTTTGTTATTACATTAGATTTCAAAAGGGTAGGTATAAAAATATATCATCTGATAAGCATTCTTGAGTGGCAAGATCATATAGAAAAAAAAAATCTATATTTTAATGCTATAATTTGAAAATACCCATATTTTATGAGTAAATATTCTTAAATATAAACATTCCTGAATTTTCAGTCCTTAAATGTGTCACAAATGTACTTTTATACTTTGAGAATTTTTACTTTGACAAAACCACTCTGATTATTAATAGCATTGTCTACATCTAATGTTCACCAGCCTCCTACATTCATTGCTTTAGAGAGAATTTTAAATACAGATTATGTGGTCTCTGCCTTGTAATAGTTTCTGCGTAATGCCCTTGTACTGCAGGGAATTTCATTAGCATGTGCCCTGATCTTGTCCTCCAAACCCTCATTGCTTTAGACAAGCATGGATTTAATTGAGAGAAAACCAAGCTGTGACTGTGGCTCAGGTGTGAAGGCTGTTTCCCTCAGCAGATTAAATCCAATGTAATGATTGAGCTTTCTTTTCCTTACTGTCCCCTTATGAGAGATTTAATACTGCATATTAATTATTATGTTGGGCTGTCTTACTATGATGTTGTTTTTCCCATCATTTTGTAGGAGATTGATGCACAGATAAAATTGACTGCTTAATGTACTCTGAGGATGATTAACTCCTTGAGGATGGATCACAAGGTTATTGTAAGTCACCAGTTTTTATATGACTTCTACTTTAAACCACAAAACTCAAAAAACAGTAGCCCCTGCTGATACCTTGTTGTACTTGGCTGAGCCCTACAGTCTTTGCACCAGAGGTTTCTGCAGAAAGGCCTGTCTCCCATCCTCCATACTTGTAGGAGGCTTGCAAAGTACTATGAAATCCTACATTCATATCCAACCACTAATCCCTATTTGCAGCCGTACTGATCCAAATACTCAAGGGTAATAGACTCAATCAAAACTCAATTTATGGTAGCCAGAATAAACTATACAGGTATGAACCAGCTGTCAACATTTGAAAAACCCAGAAAGGCTGCAGCCCACTGGAGATATTGCCCCAGCAGAATGGATATGAGAAGTCTGAAAAACAAAGGATGCTTTCTGTATGGAAAGTGTTTCAGTAGCATAAATCTGAACTGCCAGGCCTGGTCTACCCCAAGATATGCATTACAGTCACTAAATATAAATGAAAGAGCTAAACATCTTTAATATACCATATGATGAATATATTCCATGTATGCACACATGTACAGACACACGCACACCAAATTCATGAATTTATAAGATGGAGCACTATTTCTCACTTCCAATCATCCAGAGTGAAGCAATATAATCTTTCTGCTGGGAATGTAAGCAGTAGCTATACCTGCATGCAAATCCTGTTTATCACTATTGCCATCAAGTTTATGGGCACATAAATTTCTTCTCATAATACTTTTTCATCAGAGATCAATAAGCAGCCAGTAGCAAATCACCAAAAAAGAAATGAATTTATATAATTGACTTTCTATATTACATTCAGGAAACCATTCTAAAGAGTTTCTTATACAGCATGCAAAGTCTCAATTCTATGGAATTTAGTAAATTTTGGGAATTTAAGGAAGATCAGCTGTAGTAAATCTACTGAGCCTTTTCTCTCTAAGGATTGAACCCAAACACGTTATTTATCTTACACTGTAAGATCTTCAGTCCATGGACCATATTGTTCAGCATGTGAGAGTCAAGCAGATAGAGTCATCTATTGATAAGATTATTATAAATTAAACTGATTTATAATCCTATAAATTATACCCCAGTATAGAGATTTGTACTTAAATGGTAAGAAAAAGCCTACCCCCATGAAGTCATAGTATTTAGACAATACAGCATTTTTGCCACCCACTGGGTCAGAAACTTACAGTCTAAGGGACATAGCATTAACTGTTGGCTGGAGAGGGTCCTATTCTATCCCGTATGCCCACTTAGCATCTACTATTAATAAACAGCCAGAAGTGTTAAAAATATTACCACGTTTCACACCTTTTGTGAAGAGTAGTCCTATAAAAAGAGGTGGGACTAAAAAGTACCAAGATCTAGAGAGAATGGGACTGGCAATTTGAAAAAGCCCTAGGCTGAGTTGCTTTAACCCAGGCCCTCATAAAACCACTCGTGCCTTGACCTCAGCCACTCAGAGAGTAACATGCACTGGGCAAAGATGTGCTGTTACAGATGGAAGCTTAGATGTACCCAACCAGTTTTAATGCAAGTCTTCAAGTTCTTTGGTTTTTAGGGTCAATTTAAATGGAAACTTTTAAATTTAAAAGGTTACATATTTCTGCTACAGAAACCAATATTAAAATAGAAGTCTTCCAATGGAAACCGAAAGAAGCTGAGAATGAAGTGAATGGCTCTAGAATACCAAGTAAAATACTATATCTTCTCTCCCGAACCCAGCACTAAGAATTAACATAAACTGTATATAAGTGTCTGAATGTATAACAAATCTGATCATAACCAGAAAGACTGTTATAAACTCTACTGCATTCCTCTCCCACCCCTCTCTTCCAAACTTCTCCAATACCCCTCTCCATTTCACTTTTTTCATGCTTGCTATTTTGTAACTCAGTCCTTCAGAAAAATTAAGAATTGTCCACGTGGTTTATAATTAGGAAAAAAAAAAAAAAAAGTCTTTCGGCATTTATTTGCCTCATTTTTCTCAATTCCAAAAGAGGTGTTGGTACACATCAAATGACAGGTTTCTAAAGAGTTTAGCAAGAGCTACAGCTGTGACTGGCGTCAGTGAATAAAACCCTGAATGATCAGAACTGTTCTTAAAAAACAAAACCAACAAACAAAAAAATGACAGCACACAAAAAACCCACACCACCCCCCCTAAAATCCCACCCCAACTAAGACTCCATTGGCCATGGGGCAGCAGCAGCCATATTAGTCTGGTATTTCTTCATAAAAATTGACTTGGATTACTCAGCTGACACAAGTGGCATAGCCCATTGCTTTCAAAAGGAAAGAGACCAATTTGCCTTAGCTGAAAATCTAGCTTTATGCTTTAGGCAAACTTGCTATGAACTCCTTATAAGGCAACAGTAGTATTGCACATTACATTTCAAGTGCTCCTTCTCTAAGGTTAATCCTCTAAACTACGCAAAAGGCTGTTTGTAATCCTACTAACAAGAACAGCACAAAAGTTGGCTGGAGTGACCTTAACCATACACCTCCATCATTCAGAATTCTCTGGTTTCATTGACATTCAGCCTTGATAGTGCATTCGACAGCATTTTAAACTTTGTGAGAATATTGCAGGGGTTTATATGTGTGTGTGTGTGTATATATATATATATATATAAAAATACATATATAAAAATACACAGAAAAATCACACACTATATATTTCCAATACGTATGCAATATTCTTTTAGTGCTCTTCATCCTTAAATTACGCCATGTTCTCAGACTTCTTAGGACTTTAACAAGGTATTCTAGCTAGGAATAATAGAAATAGTAAAGCAAGAGATCAGATATTTCCTCTTTGAGATTTCCTGAAAAGCCCCAAATGACTGAACTGAAGGACAACAGAGGAAACCAAAGACAAGGAAAGCAAGAAAGTCTGTTGAATCAATAATAGACTATTTCACTCAGAAGTGCTCTGAAGAGATTGCTCTTGGGTCATGAGCCTAGGCAGGTTTTTGAACACCCTTCTCTTCGGAGGATTTAGCCTTTTGGCTTTCCCTGTTCAGTGTAAAAGTCATCTAGCTGCCAGGACTGTAAGGTGGTCTCTCAATCAATATCTACTTTAAATATTTCTGGCAGGCACTCTGCTCTGGTTGACAACAATCTAATATATTTTTTTTTTTGTGCTGATTTCAGCCAGAATTTTCTTACTCTTGAATGTTTCATAGGGAAAAAATATTTATGGAAGGGTAGTATTCTAGTATGAGGCTTATTTTTAAAAGCTTTTTCAAAACATATTCATAGCATCTAGGAAGGAGTTAAGAAGAACTTACTGACAGTAGTGAAAGAAAAAGTAAGAATTAATAGCTTTTCAAACACAAGTTTTTTCATATATAAAACATAGTAAACTTTTACAATAAATAAAAATAACATCTTCTTGAGAAATAGAATTACTTATTGTTAACAGCACAGGACAGATATCAGTCCTTGTTCAGGCTGGCAAAATGTAAAATTTAGGCTGGTCTTAAATAGTTAAAGATCCAATCTGTTGTTTCCCAGAGTGGAAGAACACCTCTGTACTTATAAAAGGCAAAGGGATGTATCTAACAACTCCACATGCCATTAAGAAGCACAGGTTTACTCCTCATCTGGAAGCGGTGAGTTATTAGCAAAGTTCTTGGAATTTCTTGTGGATTAATGACTGGATGGGTGAGGCCAGTGGCCTTTCACTAATCCCAGGAACATATCCAACATCAACATTTTATTGTTGTTTTTATTCTTTTAAAATATTTCTCTTATTAAACGCACTCCTTATTTTCACTCTTATCTCCAGGTAGCTGGAGAGAGCTTTAGGTCATAACTTAGTAAAGCATTTAAACGGGTATGTGAGTTCTAAGATATTAGGTGAGAATGCTTAAACATGCTTAGAACTAAACATATACTCTATACCAAAACATTTCCCTGCATTTGTTCTTCAGTGCTTTTTACAGATTGAGTTGCTGCATTGCAATATTTTCAAATAATTGTATAGCAGTTACCAATGCAGACTAGTTTAATTGGCATGTTCTATGGTAATAGTTAATGTGGGATGCATAAATGTTTACATCTATATATATTTTTATCTATTCTCCCCTTTTTTGTCAATATTATTACTGTGTACTATTTTCATGGCAAAGAATTGCTGAGCTACAGGAAAATAATAGGAACAAATAATGATTACAGAAAAACTACGGGTAAGTGGCTAAATTGAGGCTACTGTAAGCATTTGCAGTTTAATATAGCTAGGAGCACTTCAGAAACATTTTTCAGTATTTGAAGCTTAGTGTGCTGCCATCCTGCACTGTCCAAGGAAAGCAAGCTGCTCGGGGGAGTCTGGGACCAGCCATTTATTTTAGGCCACAGTCAACCACCTTCCCCAAAAACACCCTTTCTGCAGAATTATAGCATCAGTTTAAAACTTCAGCCACAAAAGTATCCGAGTACAAGTCATGTTTACATCTTTAAGAAGGAACTAAAGCAGGATAGTTTCAGACAATGCCACTATACACGAAGACACACAGAACCCACGTTTTGCTGGCTTACTGTGCTTCATTACCACTGAGAACTGAATATGAGCTACTTCACCCTTTTTGGGGAGCTGCAGGAACAACCCAGAGTCCCAGGCAGGTGGGATTTCTCCTCCTTTATTCTAAGCCTGACTTTATCATCCTGTTCAACTGTTGCTCCCAATCCACTGCTTATTGGCCAAATTCATAAGTTTATACCGGATGCTGGCTAAAAGTAAGTCATTCCACAAAAGGTTTAGATATCATGCCAGTGGCTCCAGAATCATCTTCTCATTTGAGCTAGCTAGTGAAAGGAGTGACAACTTCACTGTGCTAACAGAAAGATTTAAGTTACTTAGCATACAGGATTAGATTCGCTGCCCAGTCATCAACCCCTCTTAGGTCCAGAATCACACTTATCCTGCAGCCTCTCCATCGCAGAGGAGAGGCCAACATCTCCACCAGGAAAGGACAGTGCTGGTACAGAAGCAGATGGCTCCCGTTTGACCAAGAGAGACATGATTCAGCACCTGTCCCTGGGCAGAAGAAACTCACTTGGCAGAGTGCTGCAGCAGAGCCTTGAACAAGCTTGCAAAGCCACCCGCTCGCTGGAGAGCGGCTCCTCTGCAATGCAGCTGCTCTCCAAGGGTGCAAACTGGTGCCAAATTGCCCAAGGCCGGATTCGTAGCTAAGATTCAGTTTGCGTTTGTTTGATTTATTTTGTTTTCCATTACACTCATGCTGCTCTTTTTTTCTTTTCCCAGACAGCAACCTATGATTTTATTAGAAGATGCCTTGTTAAATGCTGTTTAACACTACGAATGCACGCATAGGATCTATTTTGCTTATTTTAAACTGGTGCTGTAAAGCTTCTAAATCTATAACTTGACTATTTAAAATAAAAAAGAAAGTAATGCTTTCTTTACTTAATAGATTACAGGTGAACTAGTCAGCCCAGGTTCCTGAAATAACTATAGGGAAATAGTGAATACACATTTATAAAAGTTTTCTACAAATGAGTTGTTTTATCCATACAGTCACAGGGGTCCAACATGGAAGTAGCTAAGTGAAAGACAGACGTTCAAGAGCCTTCATGATTCTGGAGTACTTCAGGAACCAGTCTGAGAGACCATTTCACAAGCCACTGGGTGCTCATTAGCATGCGGCACAGAACCAGGTGTGTAGACGTGACAAAGATTCATATCTATAAACAATGTATGTTGCCCAGTAGATCTCATGTGGTGACACACCCCATCTATCATTATTGGAGGGTATCTGTAGTTCTTGTCCAGTTCACTGGAGGACGTGTCTCCTATGCAAAAACACTTTGTGTTGCTGCTGACTTTGAGTATGAGAAATACCAACCGTTGTTGCAGGTGTTCATAGAACTCCTCATTCCTCAAGCCTGCTCCCCAGGAAGGGAATAACTTGCAGATAGCTCCCCCCCCCCCCCCCCTTTTTTTTTGCCAACAGTGAAAGCAAATCAGGACACGCTTGCCTCAAGCATTTGCCTGTGTTATCTGAAATTGTTAAGTTAAAACTTAATTTCCTGCAATATTTTTATGTAGCAACAGCTATTTTATTTTTAACCAACTAAAAAATATTATAATAGTGTTATAAGCCAACTAAAACATGCTCTGAAAGTCATAGCAAATGTTTTTCCAAGCTAATTGTATCCACTAAAAAAAAGAAAAAAAAAAAAAGATTGGGAATGCTATGGAACACAAGAGTAAAAAAA
This sequence comes from Alca torda, assembly GCA_008658365.1. Lineage (NCBI taxonomy): Eukaryota > Metazoa > Chordata > Aves > Charadriiformes > Alcidae > Alca > Alca torda. Next base: position 11,904,395 of record CM018087.1, on the reverse strand, counting down.
AAAAAAAAAAAAAGATGTTTCCATGGTGGTATCCTTTGAAAATATACCAAGAATTACTGCATAAAGAATGATATGAAGTATTATAGTAACATTTTGACAGCAGATGCCAAAATCATATGTAAAGGCAGTGGTAGAGAAAACTTTTGTGCATTTGAAATCAAACGCTGTAACAAGGCAGGCAGGCCTTGGGATTAGATCTTCTCATTTCCAAGGCTGATTATGAATGAAATCACAGGTTTGTTTCTTGCCTGTCAGAAATACTTTTGTTTCTGTTTTGATTGGTATTTTGGTTTCCTTCACTTCTTGTTTTCTCTTTTTGAAATGACACCACATGGACTTATTATTTATTCTCTGCTCGGTCAGTAAAAGCCTGAATCCACACTGTACTCCAGGAGTTTCCCTACCTTCTCTAAGTGCCCCTGGGTAATGTCAGCATTAAACCCACAATATGATGTGAATCTCTTATCTTCGTGAAACACCAAATCCAAACTATTTTTTTATTTATTTTTTGTTCTTCACATTTTACTGCCTGAAAATGATGTCTCTCCCTATCCTTCTTGTACAAAAAACACAAGAACGGGATTTTTGCAAGTACTACGCAGTAATAATAGCCTATTAAAAGAAAAACCTTTCAAATAGCAATCTACTTAGAAGGATTAGTCCAAGACCTAGAAATGCAGAAGATGCAAGCAAGAGCATGAAACTCCATGTGATTTCCTGGAACAGGCCATTTTTCAGTCACTTACAGCAAAACTGAGGCATCCAAACATGAGAAATTACTTCTTAAAAAAGTCATAGTTAACTTCTGTCTCTCATATTCCTGTGTGTAAAATAGAATTAATGACACTGACCAGTGTTTGTAAAGGGCCTGAGATTCTGAGAGAGAAAACAAAAGCTTTCTCCAGGTGCCAGGCAGAACCAGGTATGCTGCTAAGTAATCGAGTCCCCCCCACTGCACATTCTTATATTAAGAGAGAGACAGGACCATGCACTTATTCCACTGACAGTCTTCCATCTTCATTAAGGAACTACAGAAATAGGGAGCAATGTTATTTCTATTCTCTACAACAAAAACAATTCACAAAACAGGAAAGACTAGGCATAACTTTCAGACAAGGTAGGCTATTCATGGGATGTGTAGAAGTTAATATAGATGAGTGGTGTCTATTATACAGAGATACAGATTGTGAGTGAAAGGGGTCTCAAAAAGAAAAAGCCTTTGGATTTCATGGATGGCAGGTTATCACTGGTTAAGCTGAGTGACCTAATCTTTGAACCCCAGGCATCAAGAGGAATGAGTAATTATTTATCAGACAGATGTCACGCTCTCAATACTCCTTCTGTTTCTCCAGGTATTAAAAGGTTCACCACAGGACAAGTTTAGGATATTCCCTTAGGGTAATGAATGCCCATAGATAAAAATGTGATCATTTTAATGTACTTCTGCATAGAGACAATGATATTCTCCATTAGGATGAATCCAATGAGGTCAAAGCTGTACCAAAAGAGAACTTGACTCCCAGTGTTTACCTCACTGCAAATCAGAGAGCGCATAGCAGAAAGTTCTGCTTGATTACTGTACTGGCTATATTCAGCAATGCAATAGAAATTGAGAAGTAATGCACACCATAAGCTGTATGTTACAGTTCACTTGTTTATCAACATGATTATAAGAATCTAAAGAACAAAATTAAAAGTTTGTAAAGATTACAGCTGAAGTCTTGAAAGTGCATATTGAAATTGCGTTATGGTTTGCAATGAGTCAAAGCACCATTTTAGCAAAACCACAAATTATTTATAACAATGGGTAAAGTGTATCATTAATAATAACCACAGTTCCATATATGGGTTGAACTCTTCCAGTCAGAGGATCACTGAGTGTTTTATTGTCTGTATTCATGGCACAAACCCACTGTCTGCATAAGTGGGCTTTCATTCTAGGAAACATTGAAGAAATAATTGATTGCAAGGCTCATCCTCATTCTCAATTGTACCGATGACTTTCGTGCATGACATCAGCTAAGCTATTAGCTTGCCTGCATTCTCCCCAGCGCAGGCTTCTGCTCTTAGGAACTCCTCAAGACATCCCAGAATTTTTGTGTTGTTACGAAGGAAGTAACAACCTCAGTTAAATATAATACATCGGGGAAAGGCAGATTAGTCTGCCACAGCAAACCCCTGGGCCCTGTGGTGACCTCCTGACCTGTTGAAGCTGAAGTGGAATTTTGAGCAGAGGTCTTTTATCAACATCACCAGGAAGTAAAGCCAAGGACTGGGGGGCTGGGAGGAATTAAAAATGCTCTCAGATGCAATCTACTGCTAACTAATTACTTCTTAAACTTACTTATCTGAAGTTAGACAAAGTGAAAAGTGTAGAACAACTGCTGTCTTAGTAAAAACTGCTCCACTGACACGGAGCAAAGTTTCTCCCAATATTTAATCAACTGAACTATTATTTGCTGTGAAAAAGATACATGCTTCAAACAAAACAGAGAATGATGCGAAATACACCAAAGAGGTTTGTAATACTGTGTTAACAGATTAATAATAATTTTCTTACTCCCCCAAATGTATTTATGCTTATAACAACATACACAGCATAATTACCAAATGTGATAACTAATTTTAAATTAATTCAAAAAGGAATGCAAATCTGCATAGTAAGAGCTTACTCCCAGCTCTTCCAGATCGAACAGATGCAGGACCAGGCTTTCATGAGAGCCCAGGGGGTTATTTTCAAGGGCTGAGCACCCTCAGTTGTGGACAGATTTTCAATATGCCAAGGTCATATTTAGACACTTTCGTGATTGTTAGATCCACAGAAGCAACTTCCCCCCTGTTGCCCCAGCAGCGCCACAGAGATCAGGACTCTGCGCGCACACACACACACACACACACACCACTGAGCTCTTTGGCTGAACACGGTCACTTTGTTTTGGTGCCTGAACTGGGGATGAGCTTTTGAAGGAAGTCTAGCTCATGTTGTGGATAATGACTTTTCTTTTAGAAGTCTGGTCCATAGAGCATTCTTTGGATTACTGACAAGAATCTCCTTTCTCATCTAAATCCAGACAGACCAACCAGGTGACCTGCTGTGCATAGTTACACGGAAGCTGAAAGCTTATTGCTCTATCTGAAGTGTGCACTGGCCAAGCATCCTAACTATAAATGACAGATCTGTACAAGCTGTAGTTTTTCCTCTTCCGTTTATTTGTAAAATTCTCAGGTCTCCCATCCTTCTAGAAGAGGTTATGTGGTGCTCCAGTAACACCTGACAGCCTTTACAAATGAGATCTGTGATACTGTATTACTGCATTACTACCACAACCAAAGACTCCAGCTGATATTGGGTCCTAACATGCTAATTGTAGCACAAAAGATGTTGAGACGTGCTTGTGCGCACCAAGTTTTATTACTAGGGTCCATAGCTAATGGCATACATTGACTCTAATGGTTAAATTTACTTTGGTGGAAAAAGTACAAGAAAAGGACAAAGAGAAAAGGGAAACTGAATCTCTCTCCAGTAGCCAGCTGGGGAGAAATGAGCATCCTACCCTCGGCATCCTCCCCAGTGCAGCAGGTTGCCTACCCCCTATACATCTCTCACAGCAACTGTCTTGTTTTCATCAGGACCTGATCAAACTCCCAACAGGTTGCTCCTGCTTATGATGCTGTCTGCACTGGTTAGAGCACGCGTTAATCAGGGGGCAGATGCTGCACACTGGCTAGTTTATAATCTTTGCACATGTGTATCATTGGGTCCCCTGCTGTAAACCAAGAGCCAACTGTCAGGACAAGGGTGGGAGGCAAGGAAAGACAAGTCTCTTGCTAGTACTTCCCATGAGAACTGTCAGCCCCCAGTATGGGTTTTGCAGGTGCACAGCCAGGAGAAAAGCAGCACAAGAACAAGGGGCAAACACTGCCGTAGCAGCTCAGGGACAGGTCGCAGAGCTGCAGAGGACAAAGGCTAAGGCACAGTGTGGCACAGTCACCGTTCAGTCACCAAAAGGCAGATTGTTCCTTGAAAGAGTTAAGGTTTTGTTATGACAAGGCCCTTAAAGGGTTAAATGGAAACAAGGAGGTGCAACATCTTGCCCAAAATTTCACCTCTGTTCAAGCAAGGGAAAGGGAACCTAAGCAATTATCTCAGCTGAGCATCCCAGTTGAGACAGAACATTTTCTTATACCTTCCAGGTCATTCCAAATCTGTGTCATTTATATAGCAGTGACTCTATACAAATATTTTCCACATTCTCATGATGTACTCACTCTGCCAGCACTCTAAAATGAGCAGAAACCATGTGTGTGTGTGTGTGTGTGTGTGTGTGTGTGTGTGTGTGTGTTTTTTGAATGGGCTGCAATCAGCGTAGCATCAGGCCTGAGCTAAGATGGGGTCTTGGGTAGCACAGATGCATGGATTCCACTTGACTTGCAGCATAAACAGCCCTTGTGCACCTCCACTTACAGCGGAACAGACTGCACTGAGCCTGGTATGAAAATTACTTTCTCGACAGATCTGCTGTATCCTGAGGAAAAAGTGTGAACACATCTGTACTGATGCTAAGGAAAATTCTACATACAGTTCGGGAGAAAGAATGGACTGTAATGCTTATTTTGTGCTTTGTACACGTTTCCTTAAAAGTTTCAAGGCCTAAAAAGAGACGTTGAGAGGTACTGGTATATCTAAATTTCAAGGTATAGATCAGGTATGCATAGTTCATACACTTTTATCCTTCAGCATCAGGATCATAGAATGGTTTGGGTTGGAAGGGACCTTTAAACGTCATCTAGTTCAACCCCCCTGCAATGAGCAGGGAGATCTTCAACCAGATCAGGTTGCCGAGAGCACCATCTGACCTGACCTTGAATGTTTCCAGGGATGGGGCATCTACCACCTCTCTGGGCAACCTCTTCTAGTGCTTCACCACCCCCATAGTAAAAAATTTCTTCCTTCTATCTAGTCTGAATCTACCCAGTTTTAGATTAAAGCCATTATACCTTGTCCTGTCACTACAAGCCCTGCTAAAAAGTTTGTCTCCATTTTTCTTATAGGCCCTAAGTATCGAAAAGCAGCAATAAGGTCTCCCCAGAGCTTTCTCTTCTCCAGGCTGAACAACCCCAACTCTCTCAGCCTTCAGAATTTTCCAGATAGTAAGACATGATATTTTCAACGACACAAAGTTATGTTTTCTCCTTGGAGACGCAAAAAAACAATACTGGAAGACACTGGAATTCCTCATTAGCCAACAAAACAATGAGCACCTTTCAGGTAGGTATTTCCAGCTGCTAAATATAAGGATCTTTCAAGAGCTGATATTTTGTCAGGTCACTTCCTAATAGGTGTTGTGAAATTGTATCTACCAAGCCCTCATATACAGGAAACAGGCTGTGAAAGAAGTGGTTAACAGTTACCAAACTCCGCTAGGAAACATGAACTATAAGCACTAGTGCAGTATGGGTGTCCTGCTCTCTAAGCTCATAAGCACTATGCATGCCAGCAGCTATGGGAAAGGCAGTAATGAATGAGAACAAAGAGTGTATGCTAATGTTTCCGGCTCCAAGAACCTTCACCTTTTTTGAATAACTATGCATAAATCTAGGGATCAGTAACAAGTTATAAAAGTCTCTCTGATTCTCAGGGAATGCTTTGCTCAGTTATTTGCTGTAAATCCACAGAAACCTCAGATAAGCCCAATGAGTAAGCCACTGTGGAAAAAGACACTGAGTCCCCTGGGCCCACAGGGTGTGTACACATTTAGAGAGGACAGGACAAGCCAGGTACTACTTGCAGAACATTTGAAACAGCCACCCGTTTCCGATTTTTATGGAAACGTTTGACTTGTGGGAAAGCCAGCTTGTCAGAGCACGAAAGAAAGGGCCTGTACTCCCCACCTTACAGAGACAGCCACCATCCCAAGGAGTTTACAGGAATTTTGCTGTGTTTGTACAGTACCTGGCTACAACAGGCTGCACGTCAATAACTGGTGCTCCTCAGCAATGTTGCAGTAAAACAAAAAAAAAAAAAAGAGAGAGTACATTTCGCTACCGTGTTACAGGGTATGTCATGATGTACTGTACTTTCCTCACTCCTCCACTCATCTCTCCTGAGAGAGTGGTAAAACTCAGAGATTAAACAGTATTCACTCCCACTCTCCTGTTAAGGATGCTTTAAGCTTTAACTTTTTGACAGGCTGCCCCTGTTTCTCCTTCCCCACTGTTCCCTGTGTAGGTGTGAAAAGGCTCCCGCAGACCTGCACTCCCTTGGCTTCGGCACCTGCTCCCTCACGGGTGTCCCAGGTGCCAGCCTCCTTCCAGGCCTTCTGCATTGGGCCTGCTAAAGGGGACAGGCAAAGCCAGCCCCTTCGTCCTCTGAGAGACAGCCAGGGGTTGGGAGCTTGAGCCTGTTGGCTAGATTAAATCCTGCAGGCACAGAGATGCTGCCATCAACCCAGAGGCCCACATTCACAAGGCAGGGGCAGTTAGTCCTTGCCTCGGGAAGGAAGCTTTGGCTCTGGAACAGCTCACTCCCTGGCGACACCCCCTGCAAAACCCCAAAGCTCTTCCCTGGATTTCTTGGCCAATGGCCCCTTTCTGCTCTCCCTGCCACCTGGTCACCCCTGTCACACCCATATGGAACAAACGGGGTCAAGGCAGAGGTGGTTGCACAAACTGCCCTGGAGGGAAGTCACCTGGGCTAAAAGCACATCTGAACTGATCAGCCTTTGTGGTTCAGCGGATTCTGTGGTGATGAGGTCTCCTTGTTTCCTGGGCTGGGATGAGGTGGGTCCTTGTTCTTCCTCAGCAGAGCTCCTGGCTGAAGGCACGGCCCTACGCACCACCTCAACATCCCAGGGCAATCCCACAGCAACCTCTCCTCCTCAGCCAGCTGCAGCCCTTCTCCTATACCTGCTATGCTCATTGAAGTCACTAAAAGCAAAAGTGACATTCTCTTCTTCTTTTCAGCTCAGGGGAACCACATCTTTCTGCCCACACTGATGTGGGAGGGAGAGGAGAAGAGGTCCAGGCCCTGGGAAGGCAGGAGGAGCAGGACACAAAATGGTGGGGAGCACTGCTTTACCCAAGGTGCATGCCAGAAGCACACCTCAGCAGCATCACAACACATTCCAGGCTATAGAAGGACAAAAAAACCCCACATTTCAAATGCCGGTACAGAATCTTGCATGATTTTTGACAAAAATATCTTTAATCTCTCTGCCTTCAGTCCTCTTCAATAAAATACTGTAGCACATTGCTGCGCAGCTCAAGACAGGTTAGGCTCTGGTCTCAGCAGTGGGGGCTCAGTCAGGAGTGTCCCAAGCCCAGGAGTTATACTGGGTTAAACAGGGAATACAGCATATTCCCTGTTTTAAGTTTCTCAATCTTCTTTCAAAGAACCTGTCATGTTTTATTTGTGAAGTATTGAGGCGGGTGTAACAGGCGTGATACACTAACAGTAATGAAAACCCAGGCAGGCTTCCACTGCTGGTAAATCAGCCACAATCAGCATAAAAGATATTTTCTTTTTTTCCTCATCTTGTTGTAATGTTTGCAAATTACCTTTATACACTGACTGGCATGACAATTTTCTAAAATTACCATAACTGTTACTATAAAAGTGCTGGAAGATATTACTCCTCTTTTTCATCTTTTTTTCCCCCAAATAAAATGAGAAGCTGCAAGCAATAGTGTTATAGAAAAAGGACAAACAACTGGAAATTGACAAAAAATGTGAGTATCTTTAAAAAATTATTAAATCACACTTTCATTTCTGTAAGGTTGTTAAAATACTTTTTTCTTCTATTTGGTAGTAAGGCAAATGCTTAACAAATATAATATATGTATAGGGCCTGGGAGAGCCCTATTTGTGATACAGAGAAAAACATTTTGATCTCAGTTTCCCCATACAAAGCTGTAAGAACTGACTTCTGCAGCACTCCTCTACATTTATCCTAGCGCAACTGAGTCTAGACCCTGGCCCTTGAATTGTTCACTGTGGTATTGAGAACAAATGCAGCCCTTATTACTCTTGAGAATAGTCACATGTTAGTAAAGTGGGTACTTGAAATCGTGCAAAGTGCCTCTTCGATAATGCTGTTTATGAAGCTACATTGTGTTTGGTTCGTAATGGATAGCTTCAACTCTGTTTCGGCACTAGGGAAGAGTTCTTAGAGAATGCAACAAAGGAGGTCCTTAGGATAGCTATGTTACTGAAACAAATAAAATCGCTTTGAAGAGAAAGCATCCAGATGGACAAGACGAGATGGCAACAATCACACAGTGACCAGCAGTTTTGTGACAGCTACCCGAAACAGAAGATCTCTGCAGAACAGAAGGAACTTATGTTGACAATGCTTTTAAGAAAACATTTCAGAAGATACCCTTTTGTTCTAGGACCAAAATGTTTTCCAGGACCATTACATCTTCCAGGCTCCTCATCCCCTTCATTTTTAATTAGCTTTTTTCTTAGCTGTGCTTGGTTCCATTTCCTCTGTAATGGCTGTCTTTACTGCTGTCCTCATACCAGAAATGTTAGCAGGCAATCAGTGCTCTTGGAACAGGGACTTGGATTACAAAGGCACAGAGAAGCAGATTTATGGGCCAGGCTTCCCTTGCCTTTGGGCAGTAAGCTGGTCTGAGTAGAGGGGTCTAGTCAAAATTGATCAACAGACACACCTGGCTGTACCTGGATATTTACCTACAGGTAGAAGCAGAGCTGGTTCAGAGAAACGATGAGACATATGCTTGAACATGTCTTGTTTGAAGAGTAAACATAACTCCACAAGCAGAACTCAAGTCACCATAGCCACAAGGTTAGATTTTGTTAGTTGTACTTCTGTAACACCATTCATTTTTATGAAGTGATTCCTGTCTTCTACCACTGCATCTTAGACCAGAACCTAACCTCTAGCTTTCTCTGATAGGAATAAATAAATCATCTGTCTTTTAAACTATCTCCCTTCCATTATGCTCCAAAGCATTAAACATCTGAAAGGGTTGATCCTGAGGATTTTCATTTCATTTCCTCAAATTCCTCGAAATACTCAGTAATGCTGTAGTTTTATCTCCCCAGCTACAACTGTCTGCTCTCTCCCAAATGGATTTTTAACCAGTAGAAAGAAATCTGTAGTAACTAAGAAGAGTATGACAACATGGTAGAAGTAGACACCAATTAACATCCAGCAGCCATTTTTTGCTGTTCTCATTGCACTTGAGCACAAACTTGTTGGAAGTACCGGATTTTGTGCTCTCCATTTTCTTGGACCAGTCAGTTCTGCTGTCACTTCTGCTAAGGAGCGTACCAGAGGGAATTGAGAACCACCACCTTCTTTTTACCACTGACAAAGGGCATTACAAAGCACACCATTCCCAAAGGCAGACAGGTTCACAAGCAACTGCAGGCATTTCTTTCCCCAGGAGCTGATGTTGGGATGATGGTGTTCCATACAGTTCCCAACCATAGCTGTTTGTAAACACTATAGCAGACAAGACCATGAAAAAACCCACATTGCATACAGAAAACTCTCCACACACAGTCAGCGGTGGGGGCAGGGACACACACAACAAACAAAAACAAAAAACACTCAAAACACCTGCCAAAATCCCAAACACACCCTCAACTGAGTAGCCAAACTACCCACACAGAAGCAAGAAGATACAAAAAGCACCTAAGACCACCACAAAAAATTGTCATTGGGACTCACAAATCTCTTTCCCTAAGCTTAGATCACTAAACCACTTCCCTCTCCAGAATGATCTTGTTTATGACACATTTCCATGCTTTCTAGTCCCTACTAACCCCAGATACTGTGATATGCAGAAATAATTATTAGTTTCTCAAGCATTCAGTATTTTTTGAATATTAACTATAGGTTCAGTTTAATTCTATTTTTATCTGAACTAGTCTGCCCATATCCAATGGCTTGGTTATACTCCAAAAAAATTCTTTCTAATTTTAGAAGGGAGATTGCAACTCACTCTTCTCCTCATTTATACGTGTTTTAAGGTCTCCACACTATAGGTTTTTCCTCCCTTCTGTGTCAGTAAGAAAAGACATAGTTTCTGTTTTAGACTGCTTAATTCATATACAGTCATTTTGTAAAATATTTGGCAGTAGCAACTTCCCCAAAATGATGATCTTGCAATTATGTGTCTTAAGTTGTAATGACAGAAGACCAATTCAGTTGCTGCAAAATTAACAATGTCGGCATCAAAGGGCTGTCTCCCTAAGCCTGTTTACTCTTATCTACTGATCTTTTAGAATTCTTATCAAGAGCATGATAAATTATTAAGATGTATGACAACAAAGACTCCTCCTTGAATGAAACTACAAAGACATTCCTCTAATGCTAAAATTCTGCTCATTACCACAGAAATTGAAGGAGGCGGGAAGATAAAGGCAGGTCCTGTGTAAGATTTATTTCAAGATGTGTGCTTAAGGTCTTCTAAGGAAAGAGGGAGAATGCTGAATCTAAGGGATTCCACCCCAGTGCTATCCCCATTGTCCATTCAGATAGTGACTGTGGAAACCGCTGAAGGAAAAGGTTATGGTCCAATATTCTGTTGGCAAAGTACAGTCACTGTCATTTATTTTATCATCGTAATAGCCCTTGGCAGGCTATCCTTCCTACAACAAACATTTTAAATGCCTTTTCAGCTAAGCAGTTTGGAGAGCTGTGCAAAAATAAACCACAAGTAAGCAGTTTCAACCCAAGAGTTAAAGAAACAGTAATTATTACTTAATTCCTCCTCATTTGCAGCTCCTGTAGAGACAGCACAGAGGAAATAACCAGTGGGGATTCATAGCTTAGGCACAGGTGATACACAGTAGTTATCAGCTGCTTAGTTGTCAACTAAGGTGATCAACCTAGTGGAATAGAGTTGGTAAGCCTTTGGGATGAGGAGACAGTGATTGATAATGAATATTAATTGACTAATAAAAAAGACCTGCAGATTGCTAGTAAACAAAAGTTTCAGACCACTAGCACTAGTGTGTACTGGACTTGAATCAACAGCAAGCTTTCAGCCCAGAAGGTTTTCTTAACTTTTATTTTGTACTCAAAACTTCAATCTTCTTCTAGAGTATTGTGCATGTATGATCATTTTTCTACATGTTGAAATCATACCTTTTTCAACAACATTCTCAAATCACTTATATTGAGGTATACCTCACTGCTGACTATAGGAAACGAGTGTTTTCACGGAGAGAGATCACAGAGAGAGTAGACAATGAGATGCTCAGTTACAAGAACCAGTATCTTGGAGTTGAAGTAATTTTCTTTCCTAGCACCACACTCAGATTGCCGACCAGTCACAGCTTCAGTCTTTCTGTTCCTCCAAGTCTCAGTCTCTAACATTTGATAAGCCTTCAAGACCTTGAAAAAGAATATTTTCTCGAGATCAAGAGGTTACTATCATTCATATGTAGTTTTCCTATTGCTTTAATGGAGCTAGGACTGAGCTATAAATGCTTGTGACTCCTATAAGCAGCAAAGGAAGTCAAATCCAGAGAGCCAGACAGTTCACCTGGGAGGTTCTAAATAGACACACTTGCTCCACAGCACAGGTTGTCCGAATGATACACTCTAATCATAGAATCATTTAGGTTGGAAAAGACCCTTGGGATCATTGAGTCCAACCATCAACCCCACTCTACAAAGTTCTCCCCTACACCATATCCCCTAACGCCACATCTAAATGACTCTTAGACACATTCAGGGATGGTGACTCCACCACCTCCCTGGGCAGCCTATTCCAGTGTCTGACCACTCTTTCTGTGAAAATTTTTTTCCTAATGTCCAGTCTAAACCTACCCTGTTGCAGCTTGAAGCCATTCCCTCTTAATGCAGTAGAGGAGCTATACTGATTGCAGAAGCAGAGACTTTGCCCTTCAAAGTGTGACTAAATGCACTCACCAGACGTATAATAGTTCTGAGAAATAATGTGTTCTTTTAGGATAAAGTATATAAGAGTAAAGAACTGGAACTGACCCATTGGACACTCAATCTAGTCCCAGTCCCACATTACGCGATTGTCTCACTAACTGACTAATTTCCAGTTTAAAAGTAAGTCTACCTTCTTTTTTGGTATGAAGGTGACAGTCCACCTGCTGCACCCACTAAGAGGAAAGCAGAGGCACAGCCAAGCCTGGCTGCTTTGCCCTTTCTAGTGGAAGTCAGAGTGAAGACCTTGCCTCCATAGTCAGCCCCCCTCTGCTTTCACCTGCAGCCATGTGGTTCAATTTCCCACTTACTAGTCTTGCTGGAAAGATGTTCCAGGCCCTTACACCAGGAATATTACAAACCTATTTCTAAATCAGTCTAAACATTCAGAATTTATCCATTTTTTTTTTCTTGACATCAGATTAAACACACGTTTCCAGTCCTCGTGTATTTGTGATTCTCCACTGTAGTATTTCCCTCCATATACTTTTAAAAAATACCCTTCCAAATATTTTCCTGCTAGCCAAAATGATGTAATATAGTGCATTCCCTTTGTCAGTCACCTTATCAATGTACAATACCAGTTTAATCTACCATTGTTGACCTAATTCTGATTGTATGCTATTTATTTTCCTCTTCCTGTCACATATCACTATTGTTTTTACTTTCAAATTTTGTTAAGGAATTACAAGCTATTTCAGGGTCAGACAAAAAAGGTTGTACTAGTTAAGTGGCTAAATACTGTACTTTTCTAAAATGATTGAACTTATTTAACTGACATTAAGTGCCTGCTCTGTGCTGCAGTTAAATAACCAGCCTGAATGACAATCTGTTTATCAGAGTTAAAAAGTCTTTTAAATACTACTCCTGCAAATCTCTTTTCTCATCCTACCTCTAAAAGACAAAGAGCTACAGGAATGATTGGGCTGCTTGAAAACATGCCCCAGAAGCCCGATCTTGCAAGGTGATGAGTCGTTAATTCTGACTGAATTTAATGAGAGTTCAAGTTCTCAGCATGTTTCGAGTTACAGCCCCCGAACTCAGAACCGAACACTCTGGTGAGACGTTTTCAGTGAACATCCACCGTGCAGCGTAGCCATAGAGAACAGGAAGATTAAAGAGTTTACAGAAGAATAGGTAAAAGGACAGGAAAACTGGAGAAAAATAATTTCAGCATAAATCTTTAAACATCTAAAACTCAGGACTAGCAGCCACTGCATATGTTGAATAAATGAGCCATTTTTCTTACTCAAATAATCACAGCAGCATGCATTTGGGTGCCTGTTTAAAGAGATTAGAGAAGTGATAATAATATTAGAGCCAGTAAACAACTAGTGTACGTATATTAGTATTCTGCATCTTTTACTACTTAACCCTTTGGAATAGCAATTAGTCTTCAGTTTAATTGACCAAACAAAGTTGGTAGAAAATTTAAAATGTCTTCCAAATGACAAAACTGAGGCATTTTATTGATCATAAGGGTTTTTAATGCAAACTGAGGACTGCTGAGGTAGCAGAACTGTCTACAATAGGTTACAGTGTACAGTGATAAACTTCCCATCTCCTATCAAGCCTTCAGTGTGCTGTTCACTATGCAGTCTTTATCTTCACATGCTGACACATGTAATCTAACATTCTCACTTTGCCACAGTAGGAGCAATTGCTTGACAATTTGATTATGGTTTCCTGTCAGCTCATACACAGAATATTCTTTGAGCTTTCAAGAATTGCAAAATATTTTGATTTTACAATGATAATAATCTTCTGGGGAAAACATCATTTAAAATATTGATTTCTGATAGCAAACCTACTCCAGATCTGCATGCAGAAACTGCTCTGAACATCTAGAAGCTGATACACTGCACACGAGAAGAGAGGCAGAAATGACAGTAATGTACAAATAACAGAGCGAGAGGCTTTGTGAATGAAAGTAGTTATATCTGACAGCTGCTCTGGGCCCTGTGTGAAATGAGTGGATGGTCCCAGTCTGGGCTGCAGGAGACAGGCATCCTCCCCACGGAATTCCAGACAACAGGCTGAGCTGAGGATGGAGGACAAATCCTGAAAGGACACGAGGATACCTTAATATCGAGAAATAGTTTGGCAAACCCCAGGTGAGGTTCATGGGTGTAGGGAATGGTGGAAGACACAGCTGGTTCCTGCCTTTTTGGTTGCATCATTGAGATGATTGAGCACTCCACAGCAATTGCTGTCAGTCTAGGACACTTGGTTTGTTTTTCAGGACAATATGTTATATAGCTCTTTACACGTGGGTTGCAGCCAAAGAGCTATTGCCTAAGTCAGAGGTTGGGGCCAAAACTGAACTGATGTGACCTTTGCATTCCCTCTGTCTTACTCTGGCATGGTATTAAATTGCTCCCCTCGTAGTTTATTCCATTTCACATTAAATGCCAAAACCCCCAGTGGGTCAAGGTGGTATCTAACACCATGCAGCAAAGTCTCAGTCAAACTCTTTAGCTCTGGCCATGTCCTAGAACCTTAGTGTTCCCACAGATCTCTTGGTATGAGGCAGAGATGGGCTATCTGTGCTAGCAAAACAGCCAGAGCAGCTGCAACACACTTGGTAAACTAAGCCGATGTCTTCAAATAAAATTTCAAGAAACATTTTTGTAACAAAAGAACACAAGTTTCACTGAATGTCAAGTGATATAGAGGTCTAAATCCTGAGGAACAAATTGTGTGAACAGTTTAGAGACCAGTTTCTTTCACCATATAGACTGGACTCCTATTTCCAATCACAGCAAATGGAAGACAGACATCTAAATAGTTTTGCCTATGTGCCTGTTGAGCATTTGTGAAAACATTATCCTAAAAGCCAAATTGCCTTGTCACAACAAAGTCAAAGCAGACCTTTTACTTGCTTAAAATGTAAAGTGCTTTTGTTTTGGTTTTTGGGGGTTTTGTGCTTTTTTTTGTTTAAACTGCTATTTTCATCAAGACATCAAAATACATTTTCTTTTCATTCTTCTTGTTGTCACTGTCCCTGAGGTGTGACAGTTACATGAAAGAGAGCAAGGGAATAACTACAAAGGGAGTGATGCAAGACAGGGCAGTCTTGGATGTCTAGATTCAGACTGAAAAACAAAGACATTGAAATGGAAGAGATATCGCTGAAAATAATCCTATTACTGAAACTGCATGACTAACAATAATTTATATGCACCCAGGAACATATGTGCACCCCCAGAACACAATCAATCACTTCACCTGGAATTCAGCCACTCAGCATTATAATATTCATACATACAGGCTGTTAGCTACCATTAATCAAAAAGCTTTTAACTAATTACTTAAACTTTCAAACAACAATTGCATGAGTTTACACTAAATTGCCAAATTACCATCACATCTTATTTTATCAACAGGTATTTAGCTAATATCCTACGTTCTGCTGAATGCTAGAGACAATCTAGGTGTGTCTTCAGAGACAAATATGTCAAATTAGACAGGACTGTGGAAACCTTTGCTAGTCTGAAGAGCTGTGACATGCTGCAAGATGGAGAAGCCTCAGCAGAGGCTAAGAGCTACATGGACCTCAGCAGACTTAGGGTTTAGCTCCCTTACATCTAAGGGGATCCCAAGAAATCTCCAGATGCAAAACATCCGAAAGAAAGTAATCATCTTCACTTGCACTACCATATACCACAATTCACTGAAGTCAGTTAATTGCTGAACAGGAGGGGGATCTTGCTAAATAACCTCCTTTATATTACACTAGATAGTCTCTGTCTTCCACCAAACACAGAAAAATACAAAAAGCTTCTCTCAGCCTTGTTAGATGAGACTATTTAACCTATTGCATGATAGTTTAAAGAGGAATGATTTAGTTGTAACCAGTGGATTCCATTGTTGTGCTGTAGCCAGTCTCACCAAGAATGAATACCATTACCATTTCAAGACAGATTTTTTGGTAAGAAAAAAGAAATAGGTCAGCCTGCATGAGAAAGGAGTATAAACTACTAAAGCAGAGTACTTTGACAAATGGAATTTCAGGTTAGATTAATTGCAATTATTGTATTTTTAAAAATGTAATTACATCTATATTTTACAAGTAACACTGACTTACACATACAAATGGAATGAAAAATGGAAAGAAACGCTCAGCAAAACGTAGCTCAGCTCTCTGAATTCATATGAAACTTTCCATCTTTAAAGTGATAGAAAATTAAACGTGAAGTGCTTTTCTAGATGGTGTCTAAATGGCTGAAGGGGATTCTTTTCTGTTTGTTCTAGCTTAACTTTTTGGTGACCAATATAGCATTTCTCACCAAACTGCTCTTTTCAGAAGCCATATGATGTCTGAGGCTGCACTGCCCAGCAGTGTAGATATGAGGCTGGGATAAAACACTTCTGAAGTCATTTTCTACCACAATTCTCTTTTCAATACTATGCAGATACCCTTTCCAGAAACTGCATGGAAACCATGAATTGAGTGGCATCAAAACCACATTGTTTGCAATCAGATCTAAGAAACATTGAGAATATATAGAGATTACCAAAAAGAACTGCCTCTCATCTCTCTGGCTGACTCCCCAAAGCACATAATTTATTTTATAAATGAAGAAAATATATTTTTATAATTGCAGCAGGTGTGGAATATAGATGCCTCTTTATTTACGCTAATAATTAAAAATAAATGTCAGGCCTACCACATCCCTGGTCATTTAAGTCACTTTAATGATACATGAAATATAAAAGACGACTTCACTAAAGGTCTCTAAAGAGAAAAGGGCAACACCACTAAATAAAGAAGGATTATCATGCTGGGGCAAACTTGAAGGGAGATGGCATTCATACAAAATGCAATTTACTTTGACAGTAATTTTCTGCATTTTCCCTGCTATTATTGAAGATATATGTGTTTGAATAAGAGCTTTTTTCTTTGAGAAGCCAGCTGTTCATTCTCTTTGGTCTGCAGTTAAGTCATATAGTCCTGTGTTAATGGCTTCACCATTTATTACATAAGAAAAATTATTATGATGTCATCAATTTGTCATTTAGAGCCCTATTGCAGGGTCAAATAACTGAAGGCAATGTCTTGAGAAACTAAACTCTGGTGTGCCTTGAGAAAAATCATTGCTTCCAGAATTTTGGGGGAGGTTTATTTTGTTTAAATGGTGAACAAAAAAGCGTGAGGAGACGCACAAGAAATTCCTCTGAGGTATATGCTTTTACATGGATGCTACAGAGACTTATTTCAACTACCCATTTTAGGGCTCTCTGCGTTAATGTTCTTGAATACATTGTCTACTTTTAAATCAGGATCAGTTCTCTTTTTCCTACCTCTTTATTCAGAGTGGTCAAGTGTGATTAGGAATGTCCTCATAGGATTTCAATTCCCAAAAAGTTTGAGGAAATATTTGACCCTCAGCATTCAGTATACATCAGGGTTTTTTCCTTCTAAAAAGCTCCATCCCTTTGTGGTGGGCATTATCTAGCTTATCAGCATGTCAACAGCATGCACAAGTACCATCCTACCTAAAAAAACCTCAGTGTGAGCAGGCAGAGGGGAGGATGTGACCTTCTCCTGACTGCTGTACAAGGATGAGAATTGGTCCTCCCCAGAAGGGTCAGGGCTTGCTCCAGGCCAAGGTACTTCCAGGTGAGATATGAGTGAGAGCAGGTGACATTGTGCTGCCAACTGCGACTGCTGCACAGAGAAACAGTGACCCCGACACCAAAGCAGGAGACAAGGCGCTTCTTGGAGGCTATTGGAAGTCAAATATAATTTGACAAAGATTGATAAAAAAAGAGTAACTAACAATATGGAAAGGTCAATAATGAGATTGTTGGCTGACAGAGACAATATGAAACAAATCAGGCTAAAAAACCATTCCAACAGATTCACTGCTCCAGAAGAGGTGCTTACAGTTAGGTGTTTGAGTACATTTAAGATAGAAAAGTTACTTAAGGTAACTGACACACTACAGGTATTAGCACAATCCCATAAAAATGATGCATTGATCTTCAAGGTCAGAATATTTTGCTTTCCTTCTCCTCCAAAATAATACTTAGTTGATCATTGCTATATGCAGGTTGTCTTTTGCCTACCAGATGTTATCTAACATATCTAATATATAAAGCTCTGAGATACAAACAGCTCATATCCTGGCCTCTAATGTTTAGACTCCATGGCTTTTTTTTTTTTACAAGTAGGTATGGCTACAAGACCATGCTTTTCTTGGACATCAACTATAGCATTTCACGTAATCGTCCTTTCTTACTACACTTGTGCAACAGAAACCAATTAAGGCACTGGACTAAAATAGTTGTCTTTATTGCCAGTGTTGTGGCATTGAAAAAAAAAAATTAAACTGTCTGAAACTGTGTAGATTGCAATTCAGTCCCTTGTCAGTCAGTTCTCTGCAGAGAGAAGCCAACGCTCAGCTTCTACACATGGTTCTACTGAACGCTTCCCATGTGCAGGGTTAACTGACATTGTGGAGAAAAGAACCATACAGCTCTAACTGAATTTTTGTTTGCCATCATTGAAATTCTTGAACTGATTTCAAATATGCAGTCTTAAAAGTGAAAAAGAGTTGACCCCATTAACTGCATTGTCTTTGGATTCTATATATCCCCAACAGAGCAGATTAGATTTCACCTTAAACTCCTACCCCAAATAAGGGACCATGCAAACATATGCAATTAAAATGAATGAGTTCAGTCACATAAAGTTTAAATGTGAATGACGGATGCAAAATCATTTCAGAATTCTTATTCTAGCCCAAAAATTAATATCGTGAAGGCAGATAATTAACAAATCCATTTCCAGAGATTGTTTCTGCATGATCATGGATGATTATAAATATTAGTTTTAATTCCTGTAGTTTGACCTTCAGGGACCTCAAATCACTCCAAAAGGAGACCTCTAAGGACAAAACATGGATCTGATCAGGTACCACTGTGAACCTTCCCAGCAAAAACAGGCACCGTTTGGCCCTTCTAACCCAAACCATTCTATGATTGTAGGAAGACATCGTTGATAGTACAGTAGGAAGATGGTCCTCACTATCCACTCAGGCTCTGATCTGAAACCTTTGGATATATTCCATGGAAGTCAGTATAGCCCAAGAGAAACCGATCATCATATTTTCATCTCTGGTTTACACAGAGTTGCGATACACTAGTTAGAGGAGAAGACAGCATGAGTCAGTACGCTCCTGCCTTACACTGCCCTCAGCAGAATGGCAGAAGCACCTCTCTTTCCCTTGGTCTGCACAGACCAAGGTCAGATGTGTCACCACCTCCTTGCCCCCGTCCCAGTAAGACCAGCACGATCTTACAGCTCCCCGCTCCATAGCCCTCTGCTAGCAGCAGTCTCTGCCCTTAATATTAACACTAGTGCTCTGCGTTCATTTCCATGCACCCTGTTTTCAGACTCTAAATCCTGTTAGTGCAGTCTTCTGGAATAAGTCTGTCTTTATTATTTTTCCCCTTACTGTTGTCATTTACAAACCATGTAGATGTAGAACAGCCCTTTTGGGAAGGACTCTTTTAGCAACCGCATTGGTTCATGGTGTGCATATGTAAAACTCAGGAGAAGCAGGAACACGTCTATCTTTATTTTAATGTTTTTATTCTCTGCATAGCTTTTATAAATTACTTCCCTGTATTGGCAACCATTTATGTCCAAAAAAAAAAAGCATCTCTCAAACCATAGCAATGTTGACTTTTTGCTTTACCAGTGTGCTCTCATACGTATGTTCTTACAAGGTAAAATTAGTATAAGTGGCAGCATGTTTCCACAAGGCACAGTGATGAAGCTGTCATATCAGGAAAGCTGGTTTGTCTCACTAAAAAAATTACAGAGAACACAAGCCACAGAAGGCTGTTGCTGAGAAACCATCTGCTTTAACTATCAGACCATTTCCTGCTCACTATCTTATGCTATTGCAGGGGTAAGGACTACAAAAAATTCTCCCCCTATCAAGCAGTCTCCTTGCACAAGATCCTGAGATCCAGACAGCTTTGACATGACTCTCTTATAACATCTGTGTTTTACAAAACTATCTTAAAGACTGAAAAGTGACAGAGAACTCGTGAGCAGAAATCTTCCCCTTGGCACTGGGAGCAGGAGTGAGTAGCTACAGAGGGGCAGGTACCAAGCTTCATCACCTGATGTTAGAGCCATCTCTGCACTCAGGAGTCCAGAATTTCTCACAACTTCTCCAGCCCGATAGTATGCCAGCTTCAGGGGACTACCTATACGCAAGTAGTTATTAAGCTACTATTCATGCTGAGTCAAAGTGAAAAAAACAAGGCAGACAAGCAAACAATGGTAGTAGTTGCTATTTAATAGTCAAAACCCTACCAAGGGCTGTTCATCTACACTTTCCACCTTCTCCCTCTCTACCACCTCTGAGATCTGTTGCAAGAACTGTTCTCCCGCAAGGAATTCCCCTGGCACCTTCCACTGTCCTCCACTAGCCTCCTTCAGTGGCCAGCATTTCATTTATGCTTTGTTTCTCAATGGCTACCAACTGACTTTTTTTTTTTTTTCCTTCTTTTCTTAAATCACAAACCAAGTTCATGCTATTCTATCCAGTTGGTGTCTGTCCAGTAGCCTCTGTTAAGCAGTTGGTTACCATTTTCTAGTTTTGCAGCAATAAAGCCATTATCCCAGTTGTCATCCACACTTGTCCCAGCAGACCGAGCATTTCATCTAAAGTCTTGCAAGTGCCAGACCTCAGGGGCTGCTCTGTGAGATGGTTGTGGCAATGAGGAATTGCTCACCCAAACCATGCTGGTTTTCCAAATGCAGCATCTGCTTCTACCATACAGACTTCAGTTTGACTGGGGATACCAAGAGATGGGTGTAAGAAGGGATACCTGATCTTCTATTGACTATATCTTCCCTGCAGAAATCCCTGGTGTAAAGCCAGTAATACCAGCAATCTTATATTGCCCATTGGAGCTGCTTTTTGTTTATCTGTGGTAAGGCAGCCAGGCCTGTATTTAAAATAAGGATGCGCTGTGAGGGTACTGGTATTTCCCTGCTGGTGAAGGGTTCCCGATACAAAAAAAAAAAAGCTAAGCAACATGTGCCTGTTCCATCCTGTCGCTTCCACTAATGGTACCGGCTCTCCTACTGTCAGACCCCCCCCCCCCTTCCCACACAGGGAGCACAGAAAGGGCTTTCACGCTGTGTTTCAATTAAATGCAAAAACTCAGGAGTAACTCAAACTGTCAGGACTTATTCTGAATCACCTTTGCCTATGATAACTGGAAGTCTGGTTCTCTCACGGTTAAACAAAATGAAATGCACGTAGTGAAAAAAATTAAAGCTGTTGAGCCATTAGATGACTCAATTATGTGCACAAATGTTCAGATTTTAATGGTGAAAGGTGTGAGTGTAAGTAATTAATATTAGATGTTGCCAGTAAAGATTAAGCTTGGTTATCAGAACACTGGTTGACCTCTTGAAACTCCAGATCATTGCAAATGAGATCCTTTCTTCATTACACAGTTAAGTGTTCACATACAGCTTCCCATTTCTGATGAATACAGCAGGCAGAAGGGGTATTTCTTACAGTGATTTCCCTACAGGTTTGAGAAGCCTGGAGTGGGGAAGAAGGAATTTAAACAACTAGCTGCTGACAAGTTGGTTTATACCATAATTACAATCATAAATTATTTTTACCTGAATGTTCTGCTCAGTTGTGAAAGGGTGAGGTTAGGTTGGTTTTTTTTTTTAATTGAACGTTTGAACTACTTAACATATAATTTACATACCAGGCAGCATAATTCCTGGTCTAGTTTCCAATAGGACTTCTGGAGAATTAGAGAAAAATACTTAATACCTGTTCCCCGAGCGACAAATTTTGACTGCCGAGCATACAGCCCACAGCAGCAGACCACGTGCAGGACGGTGTCTAGGGAAAGAAAAAGCTTGAAACTGCTGCTGGTGCTAAAAGTAGCCACCATGTTCTTCTCTTGCTTACTGTTTGCTTCTATTTCTGGCAGAAAGCAGTAGACCCATTTTACGTAATCCAGCCCAGCTGCTGGTGGGTGGATGGCCATATCCTTCCTTCCTTATCTTTCTAGTGCCATCACAGAATCACACAGAATGGTTCGGGTTGGAAGGGACCTCTGGAGACCATCTAGTTCCAACCCCCCTGCCATGGGCAGGGACATCTCCCACTAGACCAGGCTGCTCAAAGCCTCATCCAGCCTGGCCTTGAACACTTCCAGGGATGGGGCATCCACAGCTTCCCTGGGCAACCTGTTCCAGACATGATCTGCTCTGGAGCCCATCATGTGTGTAAGAGAGGGTCACCTGCTGACAGCAACAACAGCAGCACATACCGAGCCTTCACAGCCTCTGTGGCAGCGACTGGAGCAGCTAGGGACTCTCCGTCTTTTATGCAGCTCGTGGTATCAGCACACAGCAAAGGAGCACCATGTGGTAAGAGGGCAAGGGCAGCAGGCCAGGAGAATCCATCAAGAATCCAAATGCCTACATGTCAGTGCACTAATACCTGGACAACCCCAACCCCATGCTGCGTACACAGCAGCAAAGGACCAGATCCCAGCCCATGAGACACTGTAGTTCGGCTGTGCCTGTGTGGGGACAGGTAAAGCAAAAGCAGGCTCTGCTTCCCCGGCTGGCCTCATGTCTCACCATCACTTCCAGAAGCAAGCCCATCCAGACCTACCTACTGCTTGGTTTTAGATGGTGCTGCCACCAAGTTTTCTTAAGTTAAAGTTTATGGTGATATGCAAAGTACTTACAACAACATAAGATATGCAAGGCAATTGATTTGCATTGGCCATTCAAACCTGCCAGCTGTGCTTGAATACCCTGGCTGCCCAGGCCTCTCCCCCACCCTATTTTGCTGAAGCATTAGATCATCTTGAAGTGGGGGGAAATTTCAGAAAAACATGAATAAAAGTGATTTTTCTTTTACATTCCAGAACATTTTAAAGTGAAAGAGGAGAAAATTGCATTAAACACCCTCAACTATATTTGCTAAATTATTAATCGAACAAAAGCCAAGCAAAGAACATACATTCTGGAAATACTGCATTTTTTATTAATTAGTTGAAAAGAAAGAAGTCTCCTAGTAGCTCGCTCTAAAACTCACTATTGCTTAGGAATGAGGATTTCTAAATAAGAAAGATAAATTGCTTTATAAATAGCATAACTTGTAACTCATCATGTACATGAACTTACAAGTATATTAGTATCAGTATTTCTACAAATACTCCTTGTAAAAGCCCACCCATTGTACATTATACAAAAGGAATCACGCTGGGCTTTGTGCCATGCAGTAATCCCCAGGGCTGAGGTTCAGAAAATTTAGAGGTTGTACTTGGAAACGCAGTCACTCCTCCTCGCGCCATAGCTTTGAAAGGCTGTTTCCGACCATCCTTCCAAACTGCTTGCCTCATAAATACAGTGCCAAAATAAAACTTACTGTATTTTTGGCTATCTGGACAAGGCAATGGTTTTACTAGCCAATGGGCAGTCATTCAGCGTGCTGCACTGCAGCCAGCACCGGCCTCCAGCCTGGCTCAGGCTCCCGGGCTGGGCAGAAGACTTGGCTGTTTCTCTTCTCAGCTGTAATCTCCCCAGAGAATTTACCTGGGGAGGCAGGCAAGATCCTTCCCAGGCGGTGAGGCAATACTCATCAAGATATACAACTGGGCCAAGAGTCTTCCTCCTACTACAGAGTACAGAGTCTCTAGTGAAAGGAAACATTAAATCAAATGGAAAGCCATCCACCCTATAGACTTTCCACCAGTTTCTCTGACTCCTACCATAAAGCCACAGATAGGAGCTAGGTTTGTAAGTCTGTCCTATTCCTGGTTTATGAGGAAGTTTCCTACATTTTCTCAGTTACTTTCATACCCAATATTGCTGCCAAAAGCAATTAGAAAGGCAATAAACCCTCTCCTATTCCCTCCCAGTTCAAATACTTGTTCCAGAATCCACCAGTCCTTGAACACAGCTCCTTTTTTTTTGGTTGTTTTTTTGTAGAATTTGGAAGAAAGTATGGCAGAAACTTATTTAGTTTCTGTAATATATAGATGTTTACCTACTATCATTCAAGTCCCTCTTGAAGAGAGACCCCAAGTTGGCCCTGCTTTGAGCTAGCAGTTGGAATAGCAATGTAATGTTTGCAGCATTACTTATGGAAACCATATTAAATGCATAGTATGCCCTGCAATACTCTTAGGAAGAGTTATCTGGGAACAGTACGGTATTACCGAGTCAGATACTAGATGTCAGTCAGCAAAAAAACAACATATGTAGCCTTACATTCTTTGATAAATTGAGATTAAAGAAACGGGTATCTATTTGTACATGGAAGCACTTAGTCAATAGATCACCTGATTCTCCTGTAAGATTGTGCTTGCTGCAGAAGTTGTCTACTAGAAGCGTCATTTATAATTTTTCACTTCTTCACTTTTCCTTTTGTCCAAAAACTTTTCCAGCTCAAAAGCATAAGCAGGACTGTTTGCTAGAGACACGGCTGCTGATGGCAGCACAAACATCTGGTGTGGTTCATACCCAGCTCACTCCCAGCAGAGGCACGGCAGAAGGTTCACAGGATTTAGGACAAGCAGGCAGCAGTATTCCCGCCGCAGTTGTTTCCCACTTGTGTGCAGAGCTGAGTACCGGGTTGCCAGCGCCCACGTTACTACACCACCATTCCACCCAACTACTGGACAGGAGCGAGAGCTCATGCTACAACTGAGATGTTGGGCTGTATCACATCTGCAGATGCAAGTCAGTCCCGTTCTTTCAACATCAACATTGCTGCACCAATTTGTACCGCTCACAGTCTTCATGACCACAAAAATACTTTAGATAAATTATTTATTAAAAACTTTGCTGCCTGTATTGTATTAAATACCATACATTTCTCCCTGACCAATGCCTCTATAGTGTATGCAAGTATATTTGTTCATTTAAAACACAAAATAAAGCAAATACTAGCTGAAGATCAAACTCCTCATTAGGAGGAGGAAGGGAGGGAAAGAGCAAGTTTGACAAAAGGTTTTAGAATTAATACCAGTTTTGAGTGCCACTTAGCAAGACATAGCTTTCCTACAAATTTATGGTCAAATTTCCTTCTGTAATGCTTATGTTCATAAGTGTATAAGCCTGGACATTTCCAAGTTCAGGCCTAGAAACTATCTGTTCAGTCTTTTTTTTTTTTTTGACCTTTATGGGCATAGCTACATAAATGATATAATAGAAGTCTTTATTTTAAAAGCTTTTTCTCATTAGTGTCTGCACTCAGTTCTATAAATCACTGAGCTGTACATGTGATTGTGCCCTGCCATACAACTCCAAGTACAGAAGTAGACAAATGAAGCTGTTACCGACCAATACTATTTGACATTTTTAACCCATACATTTTGAGAACTTTTTAATTACATATTTACTATGATTTCTGATTAAACCAAAATTGCTTTCAATGGCACATAATAAATCACACCACAGAATTATTCACATTGTTCGTAAATGTAGTGAAATGATTTCTTTGCCACATTCATGACTGAAGTCCATCTTCCATTAAGAAAATAGTAAATTAAAATACTTCCAGATACTCTGGAAACTCCAGATCTTTCTAGGATTTGTTCTGCCCTATCTTGCTTAGCCTCCAAGGAAGGATTTCTGTATCTTCTTCCGGCAAAAGAAGACTCACCAGCAGGTATGTGCACAGCATTGCCTGCCAGTGAAGGAGGCTGTATCTGCTGCTTCGTACCACAGCCCCTGTACAGCTAGAAGGACTGAGGTTTGTGGTCAACTTTCGACCTCATGAAAGTATTACAACAAAAATTCAGAAATGATCCTGCTAAAGAGTATAGATTCTCTACAGCCAAGTATGTTAATGAGAAATAAGGTAACAAGTAACTTATTTTCTTCGTCTGTCCAGGCCTCTTTTCTCTAAGAGGTGACTTTTAGACTTCTCTCACTGTCTCGAGCCACACAGCTCTTATTTCCCCCTCATTTCCAATGAACACTTCAATAAAGCTGCAGCCAACTTCTAGAAATACCTAGACATGAAGAAAAATTGCTTGACTTCCGAGTGTTTTATGTAAAATTCAGAATTAATGACCACAATATTGAATCATCCTTTTATACTGATCTAAAAGAAGTCTCGTTTGATCCTTTTATCATCTGGAATACGTAAATACTTGTATTAAATATAGTTACAATCACTTTCACTCCCGTGGGTCTTTAACCTTATATTTCATTGCAACGGAATATATGACTGTCGCCAGCTAAAGAATAGGAACTAGTAATTCATGGGGTAGAGAGACAACTTTTCTTTAGTGCTCTTTATATATTCAAGAGCTTGTTCTCTCTCTTGTGTGAGGGTGTCATAGTCGTATCTCAGTACTTCGGAATATAACACTCAACTGCCATGCAATTCCTCAAGACACATCTAGAGTTCTTACATGGAAGAGGTTTTATTTACTGACTTACAGGAGATTACAAGGTGAGCAATACAGACTAATAGAGGATAAAGAGCTGTGCTTGCTCAGCATTAATTTATGCTTTAAAAGCCCCCTTCACACAAAACATTTGGGATTTTACTAGCCTGAGACAGTCTAGTTAGTATAACACTTTGGGACATAGGAAGGCTGGGAAACAGTTACTGTAATTCTTTTTTGAGTAACACAGGAAGAGACATCCACAATATAGAAAATATTGGGCTTACAGAGAATATCACACACAACGTTACTAACAGCCCAGTGCACAACGGGAGCAGCCACAACAAAGCTGAGCTACAGCGCGCTGACTTGTTGGCGTGAGAGAGTTTTCAGTGTTTATTAACATTTCACAAATGCTGCTGGTCACACAACTGCTACAAGAGAGACAGCCGTCTTCCTATATCACAGGCTATACCCTTCAGCCAGCTATGACAGCTAAGCTCCCTTCCACTCCTGAGTTTATGGGTGAATTTCTGGGGAAGAAAAGGAGCCATCAACGATTGAAATCCACCTCTTAACCAAAACCAGAGTAAATTCCCTGGTTTGTTTACTCTTTATCTTGAGAGAAGGTCAGGTTCGTCACTGCTCTACCCTGGCAAGTTGTCGTTAGAAAATACAAAGCCATTAGCCCAAAAGCCAAAATGAAGGCAGTGGCATGTGCCTGCTTTGAAACTTCACAGGGCAGCTACACTGAGGTAACTCCATTGAAGGACAAACCCCCAGAATTAGGTTTCTAAATTGATCATGCAAAACGGGTACTTTGAAATCCTGGAACACAGAATTTTTAAACTCTCCTGCTATCTCAATTGTTGGTTTCATGCCTTTCTAGGGGAATCACACCAAAAAGAATTTTAATTAGACGCTTCTCCTTTACCCGACAACCTATCTTCAAGCTGAATGGCAGGAAACAATCAATGCCTTGATGAACAAACTGTCAATCAAAGCATATCCCTCCATTTGGCTACCGTGATCTTCCTCAGCCAGAAGAGCACTGTGAAAGAATACTCCTGTCATTAACCCTACCTGCTCTGCAGGGCCAGGACTGGGATGATCAATCCATTTTCCATCTACCCTTAGCACCACTGATCAAATTGATTCTCACAATGGTAATCTTTTGTTTTAGTCCCTCACTCTGCCACTTGAGACACCCTGACAAAAACATTTTTCTGATGATTCTTTTTCTACTGAGCTATTTCTAGCATGATAAATGCTAATCATACCGATCCATTTCACAATATAAAATATTCAATTAAGCTGCACACAACATTAATGGCGATTACTAGAGATCAAACTGAAGGTCAGCCAGAAGTGACTTATCTATGCTCAAGTCTGGTGATCCCTTCATTCCTTGCCAGGGAACGCGAAGGAACAGATTAATCAAACACAATGGCCATATGTTTACAATTTTTTTTTTTTTTTGGGAAGCAATCAGACTTCCACAGTCAGAAAAGCACTGACAAGTTGAAGTGTGATTTTCTCAGCACCCATGGCTCACAAAATCTTGTGTCTGTAATCAAACTGCAGCAAACAGCTGTAGATTGACCAGTCACCACAGCTCGAGGGAGGACATGAGAAGTGAGCAACTATTCCTCCCAGGATGTATTCCCCTGCTGCTGGAAAACCTTTTGACTGGATCACACTGGTTTAGGGTTGCCGGACTCAGAGCGGAGCAGAAAGGCAGATGTGTAAGCAAGACATCAGAGAGCTACTTTAACAGCATCCATGTCTGGCCTATATTTTCATGTAAAAAGTCGCTAAGTATAAGACATTATTAATATAAGACCTTTGACTGCAATACCTCTACCATTTATAATAAGATTTATGAATTGCAAATTGTATTTTCTCCCCTCACAGGCTTCATTAAGGGGGAGATGGGGAAGGATAAACATGCTGATGAGAAGTACCTTATATTAACGGATTGACAGAGACAGCTTTGTGGATGACGATACAACTGAACTTATTTATTTTTAATCATAATGTACTAACCTGTGGTAGAGGAAGCCAAAGTCAGCAATGTATTTAAGGAAGTCTTTAAATCAAAGCAGACAAACAGCCACACTGGCTACTACCACCAGATCATTAAAATGCTTAGAATTAAGCACAGGCTTAACATATTGTTGGATTGTGGCCTTAACATTGGCAGAGCAGAAAAGTGGGAAATCCAGAATATATTTAACTCATTCTCTTACAAAGATGTTCTATCATTACAGGATTCTGAACTGTTCGGACAACAACATTCCTACATTCTTCTGGAGTGAAGGTTGCGGGTTTAAATTTAGGAATTTCACTTGTAGTGAGTGACATCTGAGTAGGATGGTCAGAGAGCGTGGTTCACAGGAATACATCCCAGCCTGAATGGCTGCCATTGTGTCCCAGCAGATTATGTAGAACAAGGATTCTGACCCAATTCTGGCATGATTGTTTTTTAAAGCTCAACCTGCAGCTGCCTGGATCTCCTGTTTTTACCTCTTTTTCTTTCCCTTTCCAGTGCATTTACCTTTTTTTTTTCCAGTTTTTTTTTTTTTTAATAGGATTTGCTGTTCTAGACACGCTGCATGGGACCCTTCCTGATGAAGCGGATGCATTCACCAGCACCTGGACACATTTTAAACCCTGGAACAACCAGATGGTGAAGAGACCATCTCTCTGCAAATGCCATTATAGCAACAAAAGCAGCGTCCCCGCAGACAGCAACTGTCCCTGGGGAGGGGAAAGCAAGAGAGAAGACAGGTTAATTGGGCCCAGTTTTCCTAAGGGTCAGCTACTTAACGCTGCTAGGAATCTAGCACACCGTGCCATGCAGGGCATGCAGACCGGAAACCAGCAGGTACACAAATAAGTGAGCAGATTCACAATCCTGCTACTGAACTGTCAAAGGATTGCCTCAAAAGCCCTGTTACACAGGGGCCCAAACAACAGGTGGTTTTGTGGAGCTTCAGGATTACCCACTTAATCTTCTTAAAGAATGAAATAGAACAGCCATAGAGGGCTCTTACAGAGGAAGATCACAAAGTTCATCAGCTGAGATGTGATTATAAGAGAGCTAATCAGTTTAGCCACAAAGTAGATGATGCTATTTGTTCTTTGGAAAGCTTCTCAGCTTCCTCAGGGATTCTCTCTTTTCTCCCCTTTCCCTGTCCTTGTCCCATTTCTGTTTATTCCCTTTTGTCCACGTACACAAGCTAACATGTTAGGTTAAATATTTCATTTAAACCAGGGAAAAACAAATACGCATTGAAAATATTTCCTACATATGAGTGGCATTCCAACACAGTACAGTAAGAACCTTTAAAGTCTACAGAAAGTCACTCAAAATTATCATTTCTATTTGTACTTCTCACATCCATTTGCCTCCATGTTCACTGTGTTGCTGTACCCAGTTTTCAATGGAAACCAGCGGCAGGGTTTGCACAGCAGGCAGTGTCACGGAACTGCTGAGTTGTCACAAATCTGCATGGCTAGCCCAGCCAAAAATCCATTAGTCCCCAGAAAACACACATAGTATTTATATTGGAGCAAGGTAAAGCACTGTTAACATGTCCCCTCCACATCCAGAGTTCTCCAGAAGCTTTGACCTCCTGCCAGGGAACAATTCTTCACCTGCCTAGATGCTCATTTAAATAAGACCTTTCAGACCACGCAGTAACATGCTTCTCCACAGAAAGTCAATCCTTTTGTCTTATTATGAGCAACCTTTAACTGGAAGCAGAAGTAACACCTAGTGGCCAAATGAAACCAGAAACCTTCCTGACAGGATGATCATTGCCCCTTATTTTCTGTATTCCAGCCTCAGTCCTAAACTACAATTCCAGGTAACTTTCTTTTAAAATTACCAGAAAACAAGTAGTAATAGCTGCAGGATTTATTATCTGAACACACACTTGCAGGGTTTGGATTAAAATCACAAGTTTGTTTCACTCACCAGTCAGTAAGCAATCAGCTGTCTGTAACTCCTCCAGCTGTTCACACTCCACAGCTACATCCAGAAGTTAAACCATTTACACTCCCAAAAACTACACAACCTCACTACTACTTATTATTTTTTTTTCTACTTTTTTGTTTCCTCACTTCTAAAGCCTATTCTTAAAATCTCTTACTTAGCAACAATCACCTTGAGGGTTCCCTGATAACACTTAGGCAACGGCCTGACTGGCCACAGCAAAATCATCCCCATCTGCAGATTGATAAGGATCAGGTGAGTCAATCAGCTGCCAGACTTTGGGTCTCGTTTTGTCACCTCATAGCCTAAAGAGCCCTTACCACCTGGGATTATTTCCATGTCAGAGCACTTACATACATTAAGCCCCAGCCCCTACTTTGAGGGAAATCCTAATAGTTCGTTTTTGCCGTATTCTTATTTTCTTTTCACACTTGCACTCACTGAATCAATATCATGAAGATCTGTAAGAGAGTAAAAATAATAGGATATATTGATAAGTCTGTATGAGTCAAAGAAAGAAAATTTTACAGAATGAATCTAACAGGAAATATACATTGATGTAACCTGCATAATAAAATTTCAGCTTGTTTTGATTTTATTTTTAGTCATCTCTGAGTTCGGTTTAAGGTTGCAGGAGGCTCCTCTGTTTGCTACTTTACAAAAATCACATCATATTAACTCTAAAATACTTAATAACGTTTAACCATTGGGACAAATTTAAATGAAGCTACGGACCTGCTCAGCTGCTTTCCCAGGATCTAGGTACCCCTTTCCCAGCCTCTGTCCCTGTTCCCTGTGCAAGGGTAGCCAGCGCGGGTGACCTCCGCATGCAGCAGAGGCAGAGAAGGGCAGAAGAAGCTGCTCACCTGGTTCCAGGACCACAAAGAAGCACCACATTGGTGTCGGTGTGCTCTGTGTGCAATCAGATTTTGCATGGATATTTAGGCACCAGGTTAAGAAATTATCTGATAGAGGTCTCTAGTAACACTTCTACACACAAGAGAAGGCTCATGTGGGAACCACCTCCTTAATAACTGAGAGAATGTTTTAAAGTGCAACGTTTGTGGCTATTCTTATCTTTAGAAAAGGATTCTGTAAACAGAGTGCTTTATCTATAGCTTTCACAGAATACTGACTCAAGACAAGTTAAATCAGTTCTCCACTTTCACGGTCTTACTCCTTAGCTGGTACTATTTACTAGATGGGTCTAGCAACACCTTGACTCTGGACCACTACACTGCAACAATTATGTCTGGCTTTTTTTTTTTTTTTTTAGATTTCCTAATTTTTCCAGTCCTAGGAAGATTTACAAACTGTAATACATATATTTTCTTTGATCTTACTTCAAGAAAGAACTTGCACATGTTCTGCAGCCCACCTCCTCCCAGCGAAGCATATAAACACGTGCATTGTGTTTAAGTGCTCTCCTAAGGATATTTCCTTGACTCGGGACTTGAACTGAAGTTTCAATCATGCAGTTCTTTTGCATACATTTCTTTGTGACTGAGATGACATAACCCGACGTTAGCTCCCGTGAACAAGCTGTTTGCTTTGTCACCTCAGAGGAGTGGCAGTAGCCTGAGAAAACTCGCAGTATCAACCCATCCTCCTAAGGTCCCTGGGAAACTCAAAGGAATTCTGAATATAAGAATATTGTTTATGTAGCTATGTAGAGCATTCTACTTGCTGGATATTATATCTGAGATTAAATTAAAACCATAAAAAATTTGTCATGCATTCCTATAGTCTCTTCAGGCAGGGCTTTATGATCAACTCTGATGGTATTTTACTTGCCTAGAACAAATGCAAGTAATCTTGCCTAACTAGGCAGCAGCCAGACTTATGCAAAACCACAGTTTTTTCAGCGAGCTGTTAAATAAAAAGACATGAGAGAAACTGGATCTGTAGTATTTATTGAAAAACAAAACCAGTACTTGTCTAAAAATGTTCAGTGTTACAGGAATTGTATGAAGGGAACCAAAATCTGAATCCAAAACTACTTCACTTTAATATAGACCATACTCTAGATTGCTGTCAAGCTGGGGAGCACTGCAGGTATGAATGCAGCCAGTGCATATGCTGGCTTTCTAAATAAAACCTGTCAGCTTCATATTCAAGGGTCTGTTTTCCATGTCTGTCTGCTCAAGCTAACCTCTCCCAGCACTCTACTGTAAATTGAAAAACGAAGTTCCCAGGAGCGTGGCTGTTGCTCAAGAGCGGAGACAACACTGCAGATTTTTTATGACTTCCACTGTCTGAGGCGTGGGACCTGGTGGGCAGTGAGGAAGAGCTGTGGGGATGTGCCCCTCTCCGCCACTCCCAGGGCTGTGTGCTGGGGGGCCCCGCACCACTCCCCCCATAAACCGGCTGTTCGCGTCTCAGCTGATTCAGTCTCGACAGCTCAGTCATTTCAGTCCCCGTTGCCAAGCTCAAACTGTGTCTCTGGGATGGCCCCTACTATAAATTATCGATCATAGCTGAAATCGTGGTCTCTTTGAAACCGATGACAAAAACCCCAACGAATTTTTAGGATTTTTGCTACTCAGCTAGGAAAGGTCACTTTGTGTTTGTGAGCCATATTTTTCACCAATCAATTGAAAAGTCTCTTTTCTCCTTCTGTAGAGACTTGTAAAGGAAGGTTTTGACCAGGTAAAGTAGTTAGCTACTACTACAGTTGTAGGTTCATTTATTTCAAAGCCCATTTGAGTTCCTACTGTTGCCAGACTACTGCCCATGCTAATTGATTTCAGTATGTCTCTGAGCTCCTCCACCTAACTCCATTGCCTCCTGCCTAATTTAGTTTCGGAAATCGCTTAGGACAAGGTTTGCCTTTCTGCTCCGTGTGTACCCAACACGCAGGGTCCCCTCTGTGCCTGGAGCTGGTACAGCAATAATTCGGCTTGGATCTAATAACTCTGAAAGTGAACAGGTCCACAGGCCATTTCCAGCTCACAGGAGCGAGATCCACGAGCTCGGTGCCAATAAAGGACCGCACATGGCATCCTCGGCCGGTTGACATGTTCTCAGTTCAGTGCGCTAGCGTGACTCTCAGTCTCGCAGGCACCGGCAGGCTCTGTGCAGCGGGCGTTGGATCTGAGGCAGGAATGATGGACCGGACCTCACTCGCCAGGAGCGCAGGCAGGCAGCACAGCGTGAGGTGATGTGTTGATGGTAATCTGCATTACTAAGCCGGTAAGTGGCTTGCAGCAGTTAGAGGGTTTTCACAGTATTTATCTTAAGACCTTCATGTAATGAATTGCAATACTGGAAGTTAATAAGCTTATGTACGTGGATCGTGATTTCTAGACCTTTCTAAGAAAAGGGGGCTCAATCTTCAATCTGATCAGTGGCAAAGAGGAATAGATGTGCTTTAAATACAACAGTACAACATCAAGATAAGCCTGCTGGATCATTTCCCTTCACAGAGACACTGTGGAAATAAGGCCTAAATTCATACCTTGAGAAGCCAAACAGTTAAAATACAGTATTATCTTCTTAAATGAAATACTTTGTTAAAGGAATAAAGAGGATACAATCAATTTTTATTGCTCTATCGTGCCTCTAAACTGATTGCGGGTGTAATAAAATTAGGGATCCCATTTCATTTAAAGCAAGGAAAGTAATTTTATTTACTTTTTTTCAGTCACGCCCCCACACAAGTGCACGTATGCACAGAGCAATCAGCTGCTGCACTTGTTAGCTCGCTGATTAAATACTTTGTCACTTAACTCTGAACTAATTAAAGAGAATTGAAGCTGCCTGTGCGTCAGCCAACACGGCATTAACTTTAACTGAAATTCCTGTGCTTCACTCATTCCTTATCTGCAGAACTGGGGGAGGGAGATCCTTTTAGCTTCTTTCAGCCAGCAGTTCTACTAACAGATCCATCCTCGGCTGCTGAGATTTCTTTGGTCAATAACTTTTGATAGCTGTACTAAAACAGTAACATCTCCCTCTGCCTGCAGTCTTGTCACTTTGTGACCCACAAGCGCTCGGCGTGTGCGTGGTGGAAGCGAAAGATGGGTAACGGTCCAACACCGTAGTTCTGGCTGGTATCTGATACACACGAGTGATGTTGGAGGGCGCGCAGACCCTGAATATCTAACCACTGAAGATGTTTGTTTGTCAAAATAATCACTAATTGTTGGAACTTGTTCAAAGTCCCAGCCCGTGGTTGTCTACTAATTTGTGAAAATCATAGCTATGTTTTTAAGGGGCTTTTGTTTGTTTGTTTTATTTTCGAGACACAAATCCTAAAGCCTCAAAGTCTAAGGAAAGTTTTCCAAGTGTTTATATTTGAAAAGTCATGATTTTTAAGCCAACATCAAGATCCCTAAGAGCTTGACTCACCAATTTCAAATTTTGTCACCAAAGTGGAATGATAGCCCAGGGAAAACATATAGCCCAGGAAAAGCTGTCTCATTCCAAAGTTAACTACCCTAAACATATGCATTTGTCCTCTACCCTCCAAATGAAATACACTGTGCTGACAAATGACGTATGGATTGGTTAGCTGCGTAGGTATGTGTCTGTGGTTGTAGTTTATGGAGCTGATAAATTAATCTAGACTGACACTTAGACTATACATGTTTCACCCTCACGTTTTTTGGAATATAATCAAACAGATGGTGCATGAACATCACAATATATTCTCAGGTTCCCAGAAGGAGTTAACAATTTATTTTTTTTTTTAGAATGGCAGGTCATGATGTATCATAACTAAGGTTGTGTCACCCTTTTCCCTGTAATCCATGATTTTCAAGGGTTTACGATGTAACTATAAAGATTCATTCAAGCTAGAAAAATAGCCTGAAACCAAGAGCTCAGTTTTTGTTGAGAAATGTCAAGAAAGCCACCCCATCATTATAAAGTTTTCATTTTTCAAATTTTCCCCATGTATTCATATTAATTGGGAGGGGGAAAAGGCGGGGGGGGAGGGAGAGGTCCTAAAAATAAGTAAGTTCCTTAAAGAAGGTAAGTACTTCGTATTTTTATGTCAAAATTTAAAAAGGTTTGCTACATGCCAAACAGTTTTTTTAATACACCTGTGCATGTTATAAGCCAACAAAAGCTGGGAAGCTCAAAATAAAGAGCAATACTCTGTCTTGGCCAAAGCATGTTTTTTAACATCTGGAGAGTCTGGAAATTAGGCTTTTAAAATATCCATATAGATTGTACAGCCCAAAGTTTGTTTTCTCCATGTCATCTGCCAGTTTCAAATACTTTATTCTCTGCCCTAGGATATTTAAAAGCAGCAGTAAAAAACCCCAACAGAGTTCATTAATATTGGGTGTAGCCAGTGCTGTCAGGCTGTAGAAGCATCATCTTGCTCCCACTGCAAGACGGGTTGGTTCCACTTTTGTTTCATCTCCCTTTCACAGGTGAAAAGAGAAGCAGAATAAGGTCTGGGGAAGGAAAGTATGAATCTTTCCTTGAGCTTTTAAATCTGTGGTCACACTGGCAAAATTTTGTTTGGAATTTTATTCTGGATAGGTTCAGGTCTGTGCATACAGACACACACACACACGCCTTTTGCTACTGTACTTTGTTTTAAATAAATCAAGCCTGCTCTGCCAGGCATCCCTTGTTGCCTGTATCTGTGTTTTATTCCGTGCTGTCATCTCTGTGGCTTACACTGTTACCCCTAGATTTTGGGGGGCCTAAACGAAGTAAGAGGTATAGGGCCATATCCACCTCAAAACTTGCTCTCTTTAATTCCACAAACTAAGCTGTGTGTTACTTCTTCTTGGAAGCGCTGCAGGTTAGACAGCAGATGAGATGAGAGAGAAAACAGAACCATGCAGCATTTCAGAGCTGCCTCCCCCATCATTGCACCCTCTGCTCTCTCTCCAGCTTCCATCTCCCTTGTGCTCCTTGTCATTTTTTCTTATGGCTGTGTTTTGGGTGTTTTTTGTCTGAGTCTGTAAAATGGGGCTTCTCTGTAAAATTCTTCAGACACCCATACGAATAACTCCCCGTGCACGTTGTATAAACGTGGCTTTGGTAGAAAGGCGCACGATGGCATGACTGTGTCAGCAGTATAACAGTCCCTGGCAAGTACAGCACCAACAAAGCCCCTGAAGATGCTGGCGAGCAGCCCTGAGAGTGCCAGCCCCGGACAGCCCGCACGGCGCAGGGAGCCAGGGCGGGAGAGGGAAATTACTGGGGGGGGGGTGGGCAAATTGTAGCAAATTCTCTTGACTGCAGAACAGAATTACCTGCAGTGGGAGGCCTGGGACACGTCACCAGCTCTGCTGAGGCACAGCTCAGCGCTGCCGTGCGGGCTACGGCTGACTCACTTTGCTTTGCCTGGCTAAAACACAGGCTTGTCCCACACAGCCTCTCTGCGCGCCTCTGTCAGGAACACGGGTGGCACAAAAGCCATAGGAGCATCCAGGCAGAACTGACTGGCCCGTAAATGGACAAAATGGAGGAAAAACAATCATCACAGTCTTACACCCTTGGCCTCCTACTGTCCTAAGACCTCAGGAGGCCACAAAGCTAAATTAGTGCAGAAGAAACAAGCAACCAGCTGTGACCTGGATCGTGTATTACATACCCCAGGCAGCCCCGGGGCTCAGCTCTGCTCCCCAGTATGCTCTGAACATCAGCGCGACCCTCAGCTATTCCTTTATGGCAAGTTCTTGTTGGCCTGCACCAAAACAGAGGTCAAAAGTGGGCTTCAGAGGATGTTTAATACAAGATAAAAGTTATATGCACATGAGACTAGAAAAAAAAAAGCTTGACATCTGTTGCAAAACAGCATTAATTAGGTATTACTTTAAATGATGAATCTTGGCCCATTCCCATCTGAACAGTTGGCAAATGTACTGTTACAATCAGGTTGGATTTGGGGGGTTAGGGGTGTTGGGTTTTTTTTGATCAAGATACTTTGTTATAATCACAGCCTATTAAGACTTTTTGTTAGTTTATTAAGACTTTTGCTTGTTGTCTGCACGAGCTATATTGAGTGTCTCGTGTCCCCCTAAAAAGTACTTTATTGAATATGAAACAATGGCATTAGGGGTAAAAAGTCAGGAAAATATATTAATAAAGCCTTTTGAAAATGCAGGCTTAATTTGCACTCTTTGTGATCATTTAAGCGATGAAAGACACTTGTCCACAGATCCCGGTTTATTCAGATGGTTGATTGCTACATGATCACGATTTCTTTTGTTTTCCTCACTCAGCATATGTTCCATGCCTGGTAAACTGCATACCTGTAAGAAGCATCCTGTCTTGTTTAGATTAGAGGGATTCGTACATACTGTGCTCTTTTTCCGAACAGATTTGCCTGGAACACTTTCAGGCTGACATTAACAAGATAAGGCAATATGCAATAGAGATGTGCTATACTGCTTAGAATCATCTTTGAGCTTAATTGTGTGCAAGTCTGGGTTAGTTTTTTTTCAAGTAATGCCCACACTTAAGTATGATGTTAGTGATGGTCAGTGATCTTTTACTAACGTATTTCGAACAAAGTTTTCCCTTGATCTTCGCCTCATCAGAGACAGTGAAATCTGTTGCCTTGGCATACTGAGGGAAAAACTTGGTTCAGCAGTTCCTAAATTATAATATTGTAAGGATACTGCAGTTCCTGATAGCTCCTTGTATGCATAGCTGTAGGATAGAATAAAACAATTTAGGGTTAAATGCTTCCAAAAACTGATAAAAAATAGTTCACTTTATATGCTCAGTGCTTATCCAGTGAAATCAAGAGAAACTATTTGCACCATTGGCAGTAGAACTTGTTCTTATTTATAATATTGCAGAAAAAAAAAAGAAAATTAAAGATCAGAGGAAGATGGGCTTTGATGACAAACCCTTTGGGGCAAAGTGTCTTCTCACACAGTACCCAAGACACGCTGAACCAAGTCACGACTCCATCTTTTGGGAACTGGCCTAAAGAGGACTAACACAATGGTGTCCATTATGCTCATGACACGACATCCTGTGGTGTCTTTGCTGACACCTTGCCTATGGACTACATGTTGTTTGAACCCCTTAGAAGAGGTGAAATACCAAGATACCTGTTTCCACTGGCCTACTATGCACGTGATTTAATATCTTTAAGACCCTTACTTTGACAATTGCAATTTGTCACTGCGTACAATATGTGAAATGTCACTTATTTAAAA
Source organism: Alca torda (assembly GCA_008658365.1). NCBI lineage: Eukaryota > Metazoa > Chordata > Aves > Charadriiformes > Alcidae > Alca > Alca torda. Next base: position 11,865,903 of record CM018087.1, on the reverse strand, counting down.
AGGCTATACTTAACACACACAGAAACCACATTCAAATGCAGTTAAGGTTGTGACAAGCCGTGAAACATGTAAAATTACAAATAATGCAAAATGGGCTTCTTAGAGAAATTAAAGGTTTCAAAGCGCATGAAACCTTTGCCTCCTTCCCATGTAAGGCAGCAGTGTAGAGCTGGTGGCAGGCTGAACAGCTGGTAGTTTGCTATGCCATCCGTAAAGAAAAAAAATGTTTCTTTTTACTCTCTCTTTCTATGGAAAAATATATTCAATTTTACTATAATGCAGTGCAAGTATCAAGTTTATTCTTAGCAGCATGTCTCTTCACTCATGTTGTGAAAGTAATTGTAACAAAGCGAACATGAAAAGTATTATTAGTAAGAATAACATCTTACTTTTATGCAGATCATTTCATCCAGAAGGGCTCCTAGTCACTCTTGCAAGCCATTGGCAGCGTCTTGTTCTCAGACCCTCAAGGCAGCGCTCAGCCATGACGCTCAGCTGTGGCCACACGTGCGGAGCCCGAGCAGAAGGATCCTGGCAGCTCAGCACAGATGAAGAAATCATCATGATGAAAGTCACAGCCTCTCTGTGAATCTGAGATCTGAAATTTGCTTTTAGCTTTACCACTGCAAAATGCTTTACCCCTCGTTGTACCCATCTCCCAATGGCTTCTAGAAAAATATAGACTTACAGAATGGTTAGAGTTGGAAGGGTCCTTGAAGACCATCTAGTTCCAACCCCCCTAGCATGGGCAGGGACATCTCCCACTAGACCAGGCTGCCCAAAGCCCCATCCAGCCTGGCCTTGAACACTTCCAGGGATGGGGCATCCACTGCTTCCCTGGGCAACCTGGGCCAGTGTCTCACCACACTCACAGTAAAGAATTTCTTCCTTATATCTATTCTAAATCTACCCTCTTCCAGTTTAAAACCATTACCCCTCATCCTTTCGTTACACTCCTTGATAAAGAGTCCCTCTCCATCTTTTCTGTAGGCCCCCTTCAGGTACTGGAAAGCCACTATAAAGTCTCCCTGGAGCTTTCTCTTCTCCAGGCTGAACAACCCCAACTCTCTCAGCCATCTTCATAGCGTAGGTGCTCCAGCCCTCTCATCATCTTTGTGGCCCTCCTCTGGACTCACTCCAACAGGTCCATGTCCTTCTTATGTTGGGGGCTCCAGAGCTGGATGCAGTACTCCAGGTGGGGTCTCACCAGAGCGGAGTAGAGGGGCAGAATCACCTCCCTTAACCGGCTGGCCATTCTTTTGATGCAGCCCGGGATGCAGTTGGCTTTCTGGGCTGTGAGCGCACATTGTTGGCACACGTTGAGCTTGTCATGCACCAGCACCCCCAAGTCCTTCTCCTCAGGCCTGCTCTCAATCCATTCTCCATCCAGCTTGTATTTGTGCTTGGGATTGCCCTGACCCATATGCAGGACCTTGCTCTTGGCCTTGTTGAACATCATGAGGTTTGCACGGGCCCACCTCTCAAGCCTTTGGCATTTCTGCTGAAATCCTAGGTCTTGTGGAACTGTGGCCATGATGCTTTCAGCCTCTGCACGCTTCTTTTATCTGTGTGGCTGTTAAACCTGTGAAAAGGCCACTGGAAAAGAGTGAGATTGGCTCAGAGAAGGCAAGCTTTCTGAGGACAGTTTGTACTCAAGGGTCATTGATCGTTTTCCTGATTTAAGAGTGAAATATATCTGGATGAGCTATTCTTTCAATAGCAGCAGGAAATTTGGGCACACTGGTGTGGCAACAGAACTCCCTCAGGAACATTCCTTTAGGCTTTATCATTTCTTTTTTACCCAACTATTGTCCACGAATGTACCTGCTTATCTCTGTAGTTGGCTGTGATAACTGTATACCCTAATAAAATGCAATGATACAATTTTGCTTACTTCCACAAAGTATTATTCCATGCTAAAATTCTTCCTACAGTACAAATGAAGCACTGTAATTACCTGCTTAGAATCTCTGAGAGGGAAAAATATAAATTAGTAAATCATTATGTAATTAGAATGTTCCATCTCTTTCAACCAACGGTAGCTTCAGCAGGCTGGTTTAGTAGCAAGTTCTTATCAAAGGTATTTTAACCTTGAGTGGTAGAGTCTGATCATTGTCTTTCAAAAGTAGGGCTTCAGGTTTGAAAGCACTGTGCCCTATAGAGCAGAGTGCACTCTTCGGTCTAGGAAGTCAGACAGTATCAGGAGGGGCCAAGAACTGAGATGTAAAAGTGCCCATGGACGCAGGGGGACAGAAGGGGTCATCAGATCAAACGCAGACAAAACGTTCTGAACCGCCCAAGAGGATTCCCCTGGAGCAGAAGAGAAAGGACAGAGAGAAACAGACTTTCGAGGAGCCAAAAAAAGAAATGAGCTAGAAGAGCAAACATGTAAACAAACGAGTGCTAAAATAACGAACACAACTGAAGAACAAGGCAAAGGAGTGTGCATGTCTATGGGTGCGCCTGGGTAGACACTCAACCTCCTGTGCAACCAACGTCACCTCAGGGGAAAAGTAAGCCTTTGCACTGACAAAAACATGCATCTTCCTCCCTTTTGGCTTTTATCATTTATGCGATCAATTTTCTGGCTAGAAGTAAATGGTTTGGCCACAATAAATTGTCAAGAGAAGTAACATCTGTTATGGAAGGCAAATTGGCAAGGACTACATTAAAGTGGGATTTGAATAGTGGTTGTTTTCCTCAAAATTTAGACTATTTCCAATTTTTTTATAACTACAGATATAATTAATGAATTCATATACAATCAGGCCACACCCTGTTTTTATTCCTGGGCTTGGATTTCATCTACGAACAGTTATACCTGAACATACATTCTGATGAGAATTAGGCCTAAATTATAATCTCCAAAATTCTCCACCAAAGTGGAGAGGACTCAGAGTTAGGGCTTTATTTGTCTCAATTTTATATTTGTTTTTCACCTTAATAAATTCTGTGGAGTTGTTTCAGATTTATCCTTATACCCTTACAAAGAAAATCCTTGTACAAAGTTTGGTCCCAGACAGCAGCTTGCTATCTTGTTCTAAATTTATTTGCCATATTGACCTAGTATTCATAGTCCTATTTCTATTCCTAATTTTCACCAGAAGTATATCAGCCACAAATGCGATAAATACACATGCATATGCTGTATTTCTATTTATTGTACCATGTTAAAATACTTTATGCTGTAATAAAAGCAAGTGTATATATAGTAGGAAGCATTAAAATGTAGGGTCAGCCGCTATATTTTGAAGAAACACGTCCTCTTTCAGCCTGTGTGGGCCTATACCTATTCTAATAACCACCACATCAGGAAAGTGATTCCAGTTATGTATGTTCCTGATATCAACACCTTTACCTGAACAGTGCAGTGCAAACAACATAGGCAGCAACACAAATTCTCTTTTTTATGCATTCTATTAATATACGGAAAGGTTACATTTGCGTTTAATCCAGACGCCCTTAAAAGCGTTGAGAGGACACAAGGAGGACTATGTGCTTGTCCCTGCACAAGTTTCTAACTCCTGCTGGGGATTCTGGAGAGAGCAGCAGTCCTGGCAGTGATGCTCAAGACTTCGGCTTACGTTACCAAAACTTGAAGATGAAATTACAGTCACAGCATGTGTATGCTGGGGGAAATAATTTATAGGTACGTACTATAAAAGCTGCTCTTGTCCTTCCCCTAGTTGTTCTCTTGGCCTCCTCCTCTCCCCATTTTATAAACTCCAGACAATAAACTGTCACAATGCATCTGTGTTTTTTTTTTCTAAATTACAACTCTTTTGAATTTAGCTCCTTGTATGATTACCCAGGGGAGCTGCCATCTTCCCGTCCCTTTACACTCCTTGAGTGAGATTTTTGCCCAAGGGAGCTCTACCACTTGCTAAAATGTAATTCAGATTTTTTGTCGTGAGTGAGTGAGTCGGTGCTGCTTCTAGTAAGCCAAAGCATAGAAACGTCAGTCAGTGCACTCTGCAGCTTTGCAAGAGGTTTTTCCCACCATGATTTGTTGGTAAATTAGCAGGAAGCATATAAAATGTGTTTGGCAATTAAAGAAATCCAATGTTTCCCAGGTCGTGTTGATTCTTCCCCGTGGGAAGCTCAAATCTGGGTAGGGCACACTGGGCAGGGGGCTCCCATCCGAGGGCAGAGCCGGTTAAACCTGTCCCTCCAGCGCCATCTGCAAGAGAGGTTGGAGCCGGGCAAGCTGGAGCTGCTGTTGCAGTCTCAGGGGGACTCCAGGATGGGTGCCACCAGCAGAGACAGGGGAGCAACTCACCTGCTGTTACATCCCGGTCCGACTACATTGGGCCCGAGAGAGGTTTGCAGTGATTCCAAGCATGCAATTAAGACACAAATGAGGTCAGATGCCACGCACTGCAGGTTTATTGTTATTCCCCAGCAATAGTCACTGAGACGAGCGATAGAGTAAGGCAGAAGCAAGAGTATAATCACCACGACAGGCCCGGCGACATCTCAGCGATCCTCTGGAATTTCATCAGCGTCCCGTTGATCTGTGGTTCTCAAGCCGTGATGGTGGTGGTGGGGGTCCCAGTTCCCATTGTGGTGGGTCACCGCACCAGTTACAGTCCAGGTCAGTCTGTAGCTTGACCAATCAGTGTGACGGTGGGCTTTGCCTAGCTAACCGTCATTTGACACAGTCGCTGTATGAGCTCTTCCTGCCTTTGTTGCTTGGACAGAGCTTGGTTTAGCACAGTCATAGTGACACAGCAAGTTTTGGGTAATGGGACAAGTCCAGGCAAGCCCTGGGGTAGGCAGGGTCTGGCCACTCTGATAACTCAAAGCCTACATCCTTTTGGGATGGTGGCAACACACTCTTTTCAGCTGATGGCAATCTTGGGTGGTGACTGATAAGCAAAAGAATGGTCTGCAGAAGGTGCTAAATAGACACAAGCAAGCTTCTTATTGGCCCGCAAGCCTGCCGTCAATTTGCAGAAGCTTAAGCAAGCTTTGAGACAATTATTTTGAGGTTCCAGTCTCTCACACCTGCTGGGGCCGAGGTCACTTGGCCCATCGCGTCTTGTCCCTGCACCACACCAAATCTCTGCCCACACCAGAGCTCACGCTCCTAGTTGTGGTTTGCCATTGCTACACAGCATCTTCAGAAAGAACGGGCAGCCTGCAGCTTCACGTTTTGGACACTAGCACTTTCAAATATATTTTAACATGGTCTAACACTGTAACTTTAGGTTTTGTTCCAATTTCACATATTTTTTGGCTGAAAGATTCTTCTTTTGGAAAATACAGCTTGTTGATATATTATTTCTTTGCAGGAATAACTCAATTTTGTTTAAAGGTCCTTATTTTCCAGCCAGGACAACTGAAGAACAATTGCTTCAAAGTAACATTTCAAAATAGTTCTTATTTTAAATAAAAATTTGAAACAATGATTTTTTTATTTTTGCTTGCTGATTCTAAACAGGAAATTTGATTTAAACATGTGAAATTGCCTCTGACTGATGGAGCAGTCAGCACCTCCTGCCTTGGCATTTCTGATCTAAAACTTTTTGGAAGTTTTTTCTCTTGTTGAACTGTTGAAAATATCAACTTTCATTCTAATTGGAACCTGAGGTAGTACCAAATTATAACTATTCTCCCATGAAAGGATGATCGGATTTCAGAGGCAGGATGGGAGCAGGGAGGGAACACTAAATTGCTGCCATGAACGAGCAGAGGAACTGCTCATGCTTTTCTGATTTTTTGCTTTTTACTGCCATATATACTCATCCACGTGTTTTACCTGAGCAGACTGCCTTTCTTAATGAGAATTATGCACACAATTTATTCCAGTTCCAGACTAATGCGGGTTTTATACTCAGCATTTAAATGCATAGGTTTCCATTTTGCATCTAATTAGTTTGGGGAAATATAGTGGAAGAGTCAGCAATGCCCTAGAACGCCTGCGAGAAGGCACTTCCCCAGCCTGGCTCCGTACGCCGTCACGCTCAAGGCACATCCGAGAGAGAGGCATCCATGGCAAGCGCTGCCAGCAACACAAGGGCTGGCAAACCACACGCGCAGCTCGCTGCGGTTCACTGACTCACAAGGCAGAGGGGAGACCGTGTAAACAGCTCCTGAAAACTGAGCCACCAGGAAAGGCAGCTTCTTCCAGGAACAGGATCTGCCGCAGCATCGCCGTTTCAACAGAAACGCAGCTAGAGCCCTGGGGAGGAGGGAAGGGGTGGGCAGCTGGCACCCTGCATCACTCCAACCTTCTTCTTAAGCGTCTGAAAGATGTAGGAAGAGGGCAGGTGGTACCGATCAAATGAGGCCCTCCAAGGGCTGATTCGTAGGTATATCGCCTGCCCAGAGAGCAGCGTAGCGTTTATAAAAGCAGAGCTGCCAACGGGGCAGGCGATGCGCAGGAGCCCTCAGCCCCAGTTCCTGCCCCGTTCCCGTGCAGGGACCCTGGATGGCGCGTCTGAGAATGGCACCACCACGAACAAACGCCATGTCAAGATGTTTCGGCTCCAGCAGGGATGCTCCTGCTACTCTCCCCCAGTAAAAAAGTCTGTGAGAGGAAGAGCCAGAGATCCAGTTCAGTCTCTCAGGAGCAACCCCAGTGCCTGCGCGGGAGGGGGCGGCTGTGCCGCCGGGCAGCCCAGCTGCAGGGGGAAACACAAGGTCCCAGGGACGGTGACTGCTAAAGAGCCCGCAGCATCTTCTGCAAGTGTGGGAGTGTTAAACATAACAGTATCTGGGAGAAATTTCAGTTTGGATAAACTAAATTACTGCTGGATTTACAGTCAGATGCAGAATTATTTCTTTGTTCTCTGCCAAATCGTTCTGTGGCATTTCTGAGCTACTGTGGCCCAGACCAGACGCAGGTGAAATGATTCCTGCCTCGGGATTAAAAGTGTCTTTTCATTCTCTCTCTCCTTTTTTTTTTTTTTAACTCACAGAGCAGCTAAAATTGAAATCTAGTAGTAGTGATATGATACCTATTACCTCTATTTTGTATACAATTAAAGTTATAATGTGCAAGACTGAAGCGCTGTTATGGTATACTCGATTATTTCTAACACTGCTTGTGTGGGGGTGACTGTCAGCTCAGCTCTGGGATGAGTAAATCCATTATATACTAAAAGGAGCCACAGAGAGGTCGTTGTCCAGCTGGAAATCTGTATCTCTCTTGTTCAAGAATTTTTGTCTTCGTTATTGTTTCTTTTCTTGTAGATTTGCCACTGTTACCCTTGGCATTCAATGGATCACATAGAGCAGGTAACCTAAAGGGGATGCTTCTATCTATTTTAAAAGATGGTAAGCTGTTTCCTTGCTGTCCACATGAAATCACTAGATATTTTGTTATTAAACACACTTATAATATGTGTGCTTAATTTCTCTATGCAAAACAAAGCAGGTAAAAACATTAGAACTGGAAAACGCTTTTTACCAAGCTTCTGCTTGCAACTTGCGAAATACAGTTATTTTGTTTTACTTGTGATTTTCTTTTAGGATATATGGGCAGCTATTAAATTGAATGGGGCATTTCAGATATATTTTATGCATTGGACCAAAGTCTGATCATCTAAAAAAAAAAAAAAGGTGCTTCACTTGCTATACCCATAGAAACGGAATAATAATAAAGGGAACCTGAAATTTGATTTTAATATTTGTAAAGGCTTGTGAATTTCCCCTATGTAGACCTCTGTGGAAGAAAAAGAAAAAATATTTGATGCAGGAATACTATATTACAAACCACCCTATTCTCTGATGGAGAGCGAGAGTGTGACCGCCTGAGTTGTGCTTCTTATTGGCTCCTGTATCATTGATTCCTTTTGGCACTTTCTATCTAGAACACAATTAAGTTGTTCAATCTTCATCATCATGCTACCTGCCAAGCTTTGCACTGCCTGAGCTGCGCTGCTTTGTTTGGAAAGAATTAAAAGTTATGTACTAGAAAGGGTGAAAGTGTTTGATGCTCAGGCTTCAGAATGAGCAGCTGTTCTCAGAGTCATCTGTCAGAGGATCAAGAGCACGTTACTGTTGGGTGTGCTCTATATAGGAATTCATGAAAACTACGTGAGAGCCAAAACAACAAGTATAGATCGTGATGTTTTGCTTTTAAAGTCTGTGCTCATGTTTAGATAAACTTTTCATGACCGTGTCATCACCCATCTGATTCTTCTCATAAAGCTCACACTGTTAATCAAGACAGAAGTTAACATATGGGAGGTGGAACAGTCCTAGCTCCTTTACTTCATAAAATCTTGCAGATATCAAAGCCAACGGGAGATTGCAGCCATGACTCTTATAAAAATTACTCAAAATTAGGTTACTTGCTTTTCCAGCAGATGAAGTCATTGCTCACCAATGGAGGTACAAGGACAGTAACAGACAGACTCCTCTAACAAAGGGCAGATCAGCTGGTGACATAAAACACTGGCTCGGAGTTCCAGCAGTTACAGCTGCTGCCCTGATCCTATTGCGTGAGTTGTGAGATGAGGAGTACTCTGCAATGCAATTCTAAGAAAAGAGCAGTACGCCTGAAAAATAACCGAGAACTGCGGACAGCTGTAAATAGGACACCTCTAAGCAACATACACTGTGAGCATGCCTCTGGCTGGAGGGGCTGCCGTCAGGACTTTATTCCCACAGATAATTACACAGAGGAGCAATTTGAGGCAGCAAAAATGTGCTTTTAATTGTTCATGATTAGAGGGGGAACGCAAACAGCAGCATAAATAACAACAGGCAAAGAGTGTGTGAGCGTTGCACTGAAGAGGCAGTATTGTTGAAGGCTGATAGAGAACTCAGATCAAAATTTGCCAATGTTTTCCAACTAAAACTGCTGATCCACTAAAAGACATTATCCTTCTAAAAACCCTGCCCATTTAAATCCTTAGAACGTCAGCACTACGATAACACTACTAATAGGTTCTTACATATACATATACGCATCTCCATTATAAAGGCTTGTATTGATAAGCAGATTGTTTAGATTGTTTCTTAAGGTTTTTTGCATAGTAATGATCATCATGTTATCAAGGAGGGGCATGACAGAAAGGAGAATTTCTCTAGCTCATTTACCATGAATAATGAGCTATCCTTACGAATTATGATTTATGACCAGCTGGGGAAAACGTTTAAGTTAGAGCTACAGCAGCTACCTCTCATCCAGGACAGACATAACTATCAAATTCCTTCATTTATTCGCAGTTAAAACTACAAGAACAGCACCTAAAACGCATATACTTGGTGTTCAAAACCAGCCCAAGGAATGAAGGCAGCTGAAGAAGTCCTCCACCGACTGCACTGAGATCCCACTTCTAAATTTCTGAATACCTCCGTAACCCTGAAAAGCCACAGCCAAAAGCCAAAATACCCCATTTGGAAGATCACTTTCCATGTTCCCCAAAACACAGATGGTAAAATTTAATGTGAGGACTGAGATGTGTTTGTACGGCATTGAGGAAAAAACGTACCTGCTCACAGGGAACTAGCTTTCGCAAGGCAAAGTCATCTTTTTCTCTCCTTTTCCCTCTCCCCCACCCTTTTTTTTCTATAGCGAGAGGATAACTGAAATTGCCTGCACTCACTTTGCACAAGTTCAGCCTGCATTAAAGTAACAGAGAGTAAAAGCACTAAATCCCAACGCTGGTGTTTGGCAAGAACCGCACTGGGAATAGGGACCGAAACGGCCGCGAGCCACTTCCCAAAGGCATCCGAGCTTCCCACTCCCTGCCAGATCCATCTTCCCCACCCGGTGGGGCCCAGGACTTTTGGAAGGACAAAGAACATGCTCAGCCCTGCAGCAACCAGGAGCTTCTGCCAGCCGGGATTTAGGAAGAGGGCTGGGCGAGGGAGCCGGCGCTGCTGCTGACTCAGCGATTGGCGGTGCAGTAGGTCACTCCGGCGCCAGAGCCAGCAGTGACCATGGGCTGCAGAGTTAGGATCAGGCAGAGGAAGAATGAGGGTCATTAAAACACTTGCAGCTAAAAAAAAAAATAAAACCTTCAGCCTGGCAAGCTTGGAAACCACTGGAGTCAGTAGAAATTTGTAAAATAAATCTTATTGTAAAATACATCTTTCTGGGGTTTTCTTTTTATAGCAAGCTTTATTTTTTGAAAATTGATATTCAGTCTTACGAGATATTTACAGCTCTTATGAGCACAGCGATTCCTGCTTTCCTTACTGTTTTGATGTTAGAACTTGATGAACATCTTTGGATGCGTCGATCTTTATTCTCAACTGCAGCTACATTAAAAACTCAAAGGAAAAAGATGTTGGCTCACCTGTTTGAAAGAGCCATTCATTACAATATGCAGAGACTTGGGCTGCACACAAACTCTAATCACAATAAGTAGGAGGCTGGAAATATTTGCCATTGCCAAAATAAAACAAAAAATCCCCAAATCAGGGACTCTCATTTTTATTATTTATTTATTGTACAACAGCTGAGGTGATTCTACTCTGCAGACGCTGAACTCTGTGCCCATGAAGCCAATTAGCGTAGTCACTGTTTGTTCATTACTCAAACCTATGTCCTCCAATTTACACTACCCATATGCTGGGCTAATTTTGTATGGCATAAGATGCCAGAGAAAGGTGCCAGATCACTAATACATAAAAATTACAAATACTGCAGTGGCTCAGCTGAGAGGCAGGACTGCTTCCAGGATGGAGCTCCGGACCAGTCTGTCACAAAATTCACCCTGCCCATACGAATCCTTTATATCATTTCTTCACAGGCTAAAATTGGATTTTAGCAATGTTGAGGGGGCAGAAGGGGAAGGATTTTCTACAATAACTGATTTTGGTGGTGACTGTGCAGAATTGTATGGGAGGTATTGAAGAGATTAAAAGAGATCACTCTCTAACAGTCTGAAGGGGTGCGCATGTGTAAACATGCATTTATCACAGAAATAACTCTGATAAGAGAGAAAATAGTTTTCCACACCAGGCCTCTACTCTGTGTGGCAAACCTATGGTATAAGAGAGCTGTATGATTAAGCCTATACGAGGAGGCGTTGCAGAGGTGCTGCTGGGGTGAGGTCTGACAACAGAAGTCCAGGTTTCCCCCAGAGCTGAAGGGGGGAAAAGCATCTCCCTGTTTTAAGACCCTTAGACACTGTTCGTGATGCATGGGGGAACCTCACCAGCATCAAGAAGGACACGGAGGATAAGGAACTGGCTGGATGGTCGCATCCAGAGGGTAGTGGTCAATGGCTCGATGTCCAGATAGAGAGGGGTGACAAATGGTGTCCCTCAGGGATCTGTATTGGGAGCGGTGCTGTTCAATATCTTCATCAATGATTCAGACAGTGGGATCAAGTGCACCCTGAGCAAGTTTGCCGATGACATCAACCTCAGTGGTCCATTTGACAGGCCAGAGGGATGGGATATCATCCAGAGGGACCTGGATGAGTTAGAGAGGTGGGCCCGAGCAAACCTTATGAAGTTCAACAGGGCCAAGTGCAAGGTCCTACACTTGGGTCGGGACAATCCTCGTTATCAATACGGGCTGGGGGATGATGTGATGGAGAGCAGCCCTGCGGAAAAGGACTTGGGGGTACTGGAGGATGAAAAGCTGGACATGAACCAACAATGTGTGCTTGCAGCCCAGAAGGCCAATCGCATCCTGGGCTGCATCAAAAGAACCATGGTCAGCAGGTCCAGAGAGGTGATTCTGCCTCTCTATTCTGCTCTGGTGAGACCCCACCTGGAGTACTGTGTCCAGCTCTGGAGCCCTCAGCACAAGAAGGACATGGACCTGTTGGAGCGGGTCCAGAGGAGGGCCACAAGGATGATCCAAGGGCTGGAGCACCTCTCCTATGAAGACAGGCTGAGAGAGCTGGGGTTGTTCAGCCTGGAGAAGAGGAGGCTCTGGGGAGACCTCATAGCGGCCTTCCAGTACCTGAAGGGGGCCTACAGGAAACCTGGGGAGGAGCTGTTTGCAAGGGCAGGTAGCGATAGGACGAGGGGCAGTGGTTTTAAACTAGAGCAGGGTAGGTTTAGATTAGACATTAGGAAGAAGTTCTTTACAATGAGGGAGGTGAGACACTGGCCCAGGTTGCCCAGAGAGGTGGTGGAGGCCCCATCCCCAGAGACATTCAAGGCCAGGCTGGATGAGGCTCTGAGCAGCCTGATCTAGTTGAAGATGTCCCTGCTTACTGCGGGGGGGTTGGACTAGATGACCTTTAAAGGTCCCTTCCAACCCAACTCATTCTATGATTCTATTCTGTGGAGATTTTCGTGGCTGATAGAAAAGGCAGCAGTGAGACTTTTTAGTGTCTGGAGGAAGGAAAGTGTCTCCCAGGCTTAACCCCTCAGTGGCTTGCAGGAACTCTCGCCAAAGGAAGGGGATGCAGGCAAGCGCCTGCTGGATACTCACAGAGTGTCCCAGTCTGGATGAACGCCTAGCCCCAACCCCACCAGCACACAGCCTGCTGCCAGGCAAAAGAGGGCTTCGGGAGCCTCCTCTCTCCCCCATCCTGGGCAAAACAGGGCTTTGGGAGCCTCCTCTCTCCCCCATCCCAGGCGGATTTGAGGCTGTGCCTGCTCTCTGCTCCCCCACCTTCCCACTGAGCTCCCCTCTCCTCCCACCCCACCGCCCGCACACGCTCCTGCACAGACATGCCAGTACACTCTAAGGAAAAGCTCACTTCTCTCTACTACAGCAGAGAAATTCATCAAAAATTTAAACTTTCAACCTAAGTAGAATACAGAGAGAAATTTCTGAAAATAAAAGCCGAGTGGTTGTGCGGGGTTTTTTTTTTTTTCCCCTATTCTTACTGAGGAAGACAAAGTAGCGGTGCAGGGGCTGTGTGAACTCACCGTGCATTACTGTTCATTACAGAGCCCCATCCAGCAGGGAACACCAATCGAGGAGGCCACGTGAAAGGCAGAAGCACCATTAGCACCCAAACAACAACTAACAAGGGCGAGGCACAGCCCTCCGTGAGGGCAGGAATTCAGGTGCGCAGCTCCCTTCATCTTCATTATCCCACAAAACGACCGCATCGAGCTGTACAAGGAAGATCCTCCTGCCGAGACCGACCGCAGATGCAAACATAACTGTCCACAGAAATTAGCAAGGCAAATAGATCAGCAGAGTCTTATCGAGGCTTGTGACCGCTATTATATTTGGCTGCCGCGGCTTTCCTGGGGGATATCAAACACTAAGTGATGGGAAGAAAAAAAATAAATATCTAGTGCACCTTCTCTGTCAGCGAGCCATGTGCAACCCAGCCTGTAAATAGCTGAGCTAATTCGCAGCTGTCACATTTATAAATGCCACAAAAGTGCCAAAGAGAATGCAGAAATCCAGAGCCGTGCGTTGTCCCTGATCGGCAAGAACAACGCTACCAACCCCTGCTCCTCCTCTGCCAAAGGCCACCAGGCTAATGTGGCTGATAAGTGTAATTCAGAAGGCCAGCTGTCAAAGCAGATGAAATGCATGTTTTCTTCCCAGCCTTGTAATGCAAATCAGTACGTCCTGTTGAAAAATGACAATTTCAGGCTTCCTTCTTGCACTCAGATGTAGAAGGTGCCAGTTCTCAAGACTTGCAGAGTCATATTCTCTTTCTGCACAGGCCAGGGAGGGCAGCGAGCTACACTGCGAGCCCTGCCAGCGTCCCCTGCAAGGTGCTGCACGCCGGCAGAGCTTGCATCAGGCACCGCTCTGGTGTACAGTCATGTCCACTCGGAACCGACCCGAAAGCACAAGTTCCCTGCAGCGTACACTGCTGAATTCCACAGAAAAATGTAAAACACCTGCTTGTTCCTAATCAGGAAAGTAATAAGACTGTACACAGAAGAAAAAAAAATAAAATGTGTTTTTGCATCTTGTAACCTTGTCAAAAAGCCAGTGTCGTCTGCTTTACTGCACACACAAAAACGTTGCTCGTGTCTTGCCCCTGGTACGAGAATCTCGTCGCTTCAGAAACTATATTTAACATTGTAGGACCTTAAGCCTCTGCTGAAACCTTTTAAAAACATCACATACAGCTCTTCAAAGCTCCAATCCCAGAGCCTTCCTGAGGATAACGGAGAAGTTAAATCAACTTTACTCTGGGATTACCTTGCACCTCCAAGCCTCCCCTTGGTCAGAAGTAATTTATTAGGAGATTACCTCCATTAAAAACAATTCTCTGTCCTCCTTGGAAGTATTTCCTTCCAAAGAGCAAAGAGCTTATGCTAGACTTTGAAAAGCTGGTTAATCAGAAGGACACCTCACCTCGGTTAATTTCTCTAATGTTCTTTGCAAAGTGCTGGCATCGCAGACGGTCTGCCCAGGTGTGTGGCCAACCATCCTGTCCATCTTCCCTCCATTTATTACAGGCACACATTCAGCCTCCACCAAAACTGTGCACATCATACTGCTTTTAACAACATCTCTGAGATGCGAGTGGTAGGTGAGCTATCTCATTAACAGCAACGGCTTTCAGGCTATGTATCACTAGTTTACAGAACAGTGGCTGGAGCTCTCTTTGCATAGCTGTACAGGACGGTAAATAATACAACACAGGAAAGTGTTAATGAATTCGTAAAGTATTCTAGCAGACAGGGTCAATGATGTATTTATTATCTTAAAAAATAGATCAATCTGGCCTTGCTAGAGCAGGATAAAAGTTGTTCTGACAGTAGAAACATGTGAAATCCCTATCTGTTAGCCCATGATACAGAGTAAGCAAAAAGAGCTTAAAACCCAGTTTTTCTGTGCCAAAAAAACTGTTTCAGAGAATGCATAATTCAGCCCTTTAAAAGGGCGGAGACACCTTTTTATCTGTTTAAATTACATCTGTTTCTTGCTCAAGAGCAATAAAATGTGAAAACAGCAGAGACCTCCACTTGAGGGGAGCAAGCCAAGGAAACGGCTTGAAAAAGCCAGTTTAAGCGCATACGTAGCGGTTCTCTGTTTCTCGGTACCCAGTGCACCCTGCCGCTGCCCTGTGCATCCTGCTCCCCTGGAGCGCAGACACCACACCTGGGCAGAGAGGGGGGACCAGGCTCCTGCCCAAACCCCGCAGCTCCCCAACAAACCCCCACCCCAATGAGAACCCTGAGACAACGAGGAAATTGTACCCGTCGGGAACGTAAAATGTTAATTCAGATACTCTGATGGTAAGCAGACTGGATTTTAGCTGCATTGCTTTAAAAAAAATTAAGATACCAAAGGATCCTAAAAGTGTAACTCCAGATTTCACACGCAGAAGTAGAGCTGGGTTTCATCAGCGACGCATTGACATAAGGAGCACTAGAACAGAGGCTTTCCTCTCTCCTGATGTGCCTTTTACTGTTTGGCGGTATGAGCTGTATCCGCGCAGCATCTCTCTGGCATTTCAAATGCATGCTCTACCTGCCCTCCTCTCTCCCCACCCCCCCAATACCCTGTCATTTATAAAAGGAAGGATTTTGATTAATGAGTTCTTCCTGCCAAAAAGATAGCCTCGCAAGCAGCAGAATGAAAATAAGTTAGACTGTATGGAGCCCATAAATACAATCCTTCTGCACAAAAATCTCCAATTAGTAGCCTGGTGTTCTTGCTTATGAGTCATTAATGAATACTTCTATATGCTGAACATTCATATCTTTCTGTTTGTGACACCGCCTCCAAGCTTGACCCCCTGTCATCACATCAAAAGGATCAAGGTTTTAAATGAGGTACTAGCAATTTCTTAAACAGCTTTTTTTAAACAGCATGGAAAAACTATTGAACCATGACTGTTCAGTCGTAGACGACTATTGAAATCCCAACACATAATCTCCTCGGTCCTTCAGCAGCTGAAGGCATGAACGCCACGTGTTTCACCATATATAGCATTCCTGTACAACAATGCAGGAATTTTTGGTTATTTAGACCCTGGCCATGCAGTGCAAGTCATAGTGGGCAGCTTTCCTGCATTCCCATGGAGGTTAGTGGATACGGACAGCAGAAAAGCCAGGTTCTGTACGACAGCATCAGGAGAAACTCGCCTGTAATTCGCTTTGACTTCTAAAAGGCAGTTTGGTTCCACCAGATATATAGATTAGAGAGAAACTTAATTAGTATTTTATGCTTCTACTTTTTTTACTAGCCCTAAAACTGCCTTTTTAATAATGTACAACTCACTCTGCATTTCAAAGTGAGGTAATTACCAAATTTGGGCAAATCACAGTTTTTTTTAAACTTAGGATGGCTGATACCATTTGGTTCTTGGACCACATCGCTACCGACAATCCCAGCGAGCGTGACAAGAGTAGTAAAGAAGGGGTCTGCGCGACATCTGCTAGTGGGGAAGTAGTTTCTTCCCACTCCCAGCCCTCCCCTGCTCAGCCGGGAAAAACCCGGAGGCTGCAGTACCAGTACCCCGCACCCACAGTACGTTTGCTGCTGCTGGGTATCGGGTAGGCTTAAAATCACTAAATCGCTCTGGTATTAGCGTGCTCCCGGGTTTGGCATAGCAGGGCTGGCCGCAGCATTATCCCCAGCTTTGTCCCCGTGCTGGGCACAATTCCTATCCCCTCCACAAAGCTTCCAAGGTCTGAGTCTGACACGTCAGCAGCTGTGACACGGCTAGGTGGCCCCTCCTGGGGACAGGTGCCACTGTTCACCTTCCCCTCTGATGAATCAGAGGCTTTTGGTGCAATCTGGTTCACATGGAAGCAAAGCAGCAAGATTCAGATACATTCAGCTGGCCTCGCTGCCTAATAAATGAATGCTGCCAAAAGAAATCCAGTTCTTGTTATTTTGAGGCTTGCATAGGGTCATTGTATGATGATTGTTCCTTGGGGAAGGCAATTTTTGTGGTAGATTGCTCCTTTTAGATATGAGAAGCCGTGTGAGGCAGAGCATGTTAAAAAAAAAAATATTGAAGAATGTGCAGAAGAGGCTCACATACATTATTTTAGGCTGGAGGAAATACCTTACAGTGAGAAACCTGAACAGCTCAATCTGTTTATCTTATCAAGAAGAAGACTGAGTGGTGAGTTGATTACAACCGATAAGCACCTTGTGGGGAGAAAATACCAGGCACTAAAGGGATCTTTAATCT
The DNA here is from genome assembly GCA_008658365.1 of Alca torda. Taxonomy (NCBI): domain Eukaryota; kingdom Metazoa; phylum Chordata; class Aves; order Charadriiformes; family Alcidae; genus Alca; species Alca torda. Next base: position 11,848,906 of record CM018087.1, on the reverse strand, counting down.
AGCAGGAAAAAGCGTAACAAAAAGCAAGGGCTGAAATATGAAGGCAAATTAATGCAAACTAAAGATTAAGAACATATTTTTAATTATGAATTCAGTGAGTTATTGAGCCTGATAGCAAACAGGGAGAAACTGCCTGGTCTAACAGAAAGAGAAGTTTAGACTGGCCGATCTCAAGCTCCTCCGGCCCCACACTCCGAATTTCAGAGTTGGGTAGGAAACTGGGAAGCATTCTGGTTTAAGAAAGTACAATTCATATTTCTTGATAAAATAAAACAACTTTACTCCTTTCTTCCACTGGTCGGTGACAGGGATATTGTTAATTTTGTTAATTAAGATTATTTCAACAGCTAAATCATTCATGTATTTTAATGCACATGTGTACTATAACTCTTAATGAAGTCACATGCAGATAACACATTAATAAGTACTGGGAAGTACAATTCTCTTCATATACTCATTTGGGAATATTCTTATCTATATACGTGTTTCATAGTAACAGAAGAATAAAGCTGGAGAGTGAGAACTGGAACCAGTTTTAAAGATTCATTAAATGGGACAACTCAATGGGGCAAGAAGAGAGGCAGCGTCCACCTCTGGAAGAGGCTGAGACGCATCCCTTGGCCCCCTCCACGTTCCAGGGGATCCGGCCCACCCTGTGCTGCGGACACCACCGTGGCTGGGAGGGGTGGGGGGGTCTCACACCGCACAGCGTCACACAGACGTGCCCAGGGGTCCTCACCTCAGCCAGGCTAATAGAGCTGTAGCTTGGGGATCTCTTACACGTCTCACTGGCCATTTCTTGGTCAGGCAGTTGGACAAGAGTGCTGGAGAAAGCATTTTGCTTATGTGAAAGCAACTATTTTTGGGCGTTTTTCAGTCCCAGATCGCTATATCCGCTGGAAAACCAGTGCTGAAAAATAAAACCTTTATAGAAATTGACTGCTTTCCTGTAGCACTCCCTGTTGTGCTATGGGGAGCTATAAAGCTACCGATATTTACCTTGGGTTTTATTCTTCTATTTACTGTAGATTTCAGTTAAAGCAATTGCTCTGGAAATCCTCACGCCAGTTAGTATGATCTCAATATATACTGTATGTTTCTTTAAAATGCACACATGCTACAAAGAATGTAAAGATTATCACAGGAACCACTAATTGTTAATTAGAAATTGCATTTAACCAAACAAAATGTAATAAATTAAATTCTGCTCAGTTTTAATAATACAATCCAATGGACATAAGTACTACTCCATTTGTGTAAATTAGTATAGGATTTCACCCAGTAAAGCATGGAAAAGTCTTAATATTTACTGAAGGAACAAGGAAAGGATCCATGCTGTGATCATCCATCACTTCCCCATCGAACAAAACAGATATTTCAGACACTAGCTGCAACTTTGCCCAGTTGGACAACCTGATGGGTGAAGCAGCTCAGCACTTGGGAACAAAACACAGCATTCTCCCGACTCCGCATTAGGATTCCTCATCTTTCTCAAGAAGGAAAATGCATATACCAAAAATACATTGTGGGTCGCTACCCCAGGTGACAGCCAGGAAGCTTCAGGAATCACCAGAAAACATGTGAGCAACATTGGAAATTGCTCACGGGGAGAACTGAAATTATAATACTAATACGACTATCTCAGAAGAAGAGACAGTGTAGATGCTGCATAATAGCTTACGCAGTGTGGAGATCTCTTAAGTGTCCAGGATTTTAATATCTATACTAAATGCTCTTTAGTAATCAGCTTAAATAGTGATTTGAAGTTCCTGTGGACAAGAAGTCCTTTGAGGTCACACAGGACCAGGGAGCCTGCACCGAAGGGCCACCTCAACTGAAAGACACTCACAGGAAAAGAAGGGAAGCTTCTACAGTCCAAATGACACACCAAAAAATTCATCTGCAAAACAAGATTTAAAGTAAACAGGAAATCAGAGATTTAGGCAATTAAGCAGGTATGGGGTGAACATGTGTTTGGCTACACAGAAGTCCTGTGCGCTGGTGAAGCTGTGGCAGAGTACTGGGTGTCCAGATGAGAGCAGAGCAGCCCATTCCCATGGCCACTGTGTTACGGGAGCAAAAAAGCGTGTACTGAAGACAGCTCAACTTGTCTGCAATATCATCTCATGTATTTAATACAAAAATCATGAGACAGTTAAGGAAAGTCCAATGATGCAGAGCAGTGCTGCAGGTGTGGGATCAGCGGCAGAGAAGCCAGCGGGTCTCAGTACAGCGTGAGGCAGAGAAGTGGAGGATGTTTCTGTTCTACGGGCTTGGTCTCGGTTGATAAGATAGGGGAAAAGGTGAGACAAGAAAAGGTTGCACCCATGATAAATTATCCACAGAAAAATCATTACCAGCTTCCAGATATGCAAAGCATAGGTAGAAGTCTGGAATAATGAATTTGAGGATTACTCAGTTTAATTCCATCTGTAGTTCTGCCTGTCATCTGATTTCCATAGGATAGAAAATATCAGAGAAAATAGAGCTAAAAGAAAGAACAGCAGAAAAAAACCTGCCTTTGACTTAGAAAAAGCAACTGCAGGAAGCGAACGGCCACAGCCTGGAAGGGGGAAGCTCCCAGGGACCCGAGCACCATTCAGGAATGCTTTTCAGGGTAATAGCTGACACAAAAGATGGGGATTAATCATGGTCTCAGAAAGCAGCACGACAAAAGATGGTGAAGCTGCAGAAGGAGAGTTTTATGCCGGCTATTTTTTGCAGTGAAAGCCATTGTGCCGTGTGGGTGCTGTCCCAGCCTGGCGGCGGGGGAGGCGGGAGGGGAGCGGGGCACCCGGAGCCCGCAGGAGGGAGGGCACAGCCGGGGACCTGGGCAACCCGACCTGCCGTGATTTATTACTTCTGCCAGAGCACAGCGGCTCCCAGGGAGTGGAGGGGAAGCAACCCATAAGCAGGCTAGTGCTCAAGTTCTCCTCGAATTATTCTCTTAACCACCACTTAGGTGACTTCCTAATCACCGCATAAGCAGCTATTTCTTATCAGACCACTACTCTGAATGGGGTTTTCTCTATCTCCTCTCAACTTTAATTTCATCTGGCAAAAGAAACCCGTAATGCTGAAGGCTTGATAGTCATTGCAAGAACAGTTGCTCTTTGCACATCTATACTTTTAATATGTTACCGATGAGTAAGGCTGAGTCAGATTTACAATTAAGATATTTGGTCATGCAATTAATGGTGAAATTATCTGACGCATGTGTCAGTAGTGCAGCATGGTTCCTGTGGAGGCTGACAGGAGCCCTGCTTTTGACTTCAGTGGCAGCAGAGACAGCTTCAGAGCTCCCTACCTCCAAGCTTTGTTAATGCCATGAATAGCATGCCGTATCCTTGGCAGCATATCTTTGAGGCTATCTGTTGGCATGGCTTAATTATCCAGTATCAGTTTTCAATTACAAGCATATGGATTCTGACTTGGCTGTTAGAAGACTAACAGCTCTTTACCCAAAATGTATGAGCATTCTCTGGTGTCCTTAGGCGCAATTTTTCTTCATCATAGAAAAATGTGACCTCTTTACTTGCATTAGCAATGACATTGTAGTTCATAAACTATCCTTAGTTGGGGTTGAAAAGCATTGTCATGATGTGAAATATTTCCCTGGAAAAAATAGATTCTGCTTGCTGAGGCACTGTCTGACAGCTTCCACACTCGAGAATCAGAACGCTAAAGGTATTTTAAGTCAAAGAAAGCTTATGGTAATAAAGTACAGTCTGGTATATACAGGGAGAAGTCATTGTCTTAAGTGTGAAAATAGAAGAGGACTCAGACTACACTTTCTCTTAGTCTTATCATGCATCTTTTTACATCTTCCTTGCAACTGCAGTGACAGCAAGACCAGTTTAGAGCAAGTCTTCTCCCTGACTGCAGTCCTGGAGTTCCCAGCAAGTCCCGGTGTTCCCAAAGCCGGCAGCCACCTCTGCTTAATTGCAATGAGAAAAGTGGTATTGGTGGGAGCAGGCTATGGAGAAAACTGTTCTTCTAGAGAAAAGCTTCCTAATTGTATTACGATTTTCATTATGTTTCCATTTTAAAATGTCCAAATGATAAACTCTTAAAAGTACATAATGAAAACAGTCAGACCATTAACTACAGTCAAATGCAATACCACTAAAATAAAACTCGCAGGTGCTCCTATAATCAGCAAAGCAACACGATTCAGATTAAACAAGGAAGAGGGGATACTTTGAAATCTTTTACTCCTGCTTCCAAATATTTAGAAAATGCAGTTTTAATGCTGCAAATTATGTTTCTTTATGTTGTTATTTTTCCTGAACTGGATGCTGTGACAGCAGTCTGCATTTCGTAAGGCATGGTTTCCAACCAGCAAAATCTATTCTCCACAGGAAATATGCTCCACTTAGTCCAAATGTTCTGAGGACATCAAACATATTTGTATAAACATGCTGTATCATAATTGAGAGACTTGATAGTTCTCAAGATTTAGACAGCACTTCACAGCTTCAAGGTGCTGTATAAACATTTAACTTATTTATTAATTAATTTTTCTAACTGGGGACATAACCTAGATTTAGTAGAAGGCGGCTGTGGGTGAAAGGAGGTTGGGTAGGCAGGTTTATCATGTTTATGTGAAAGACCATACCAAGTCCTCTTAGAAGAGCTTCCTTACCAAAATAAAAAGCTAAAACTTCTCAAAAGACATTCCACTCCCAAAAATCACTGTGTGACTGTTACCTGAGCTTTACTGTATTCTCTTCCTCGAATTGGCTCTCTGCTTCTCCAGTGCTGGTGCGAGCTGACTTGAACCACAGCCATTTCAGTGCAACATTATCACAACGTGCTGGAGGAACTGAACAAGTGCTGGGAACTGGCAGGTTCCCCCGTGAAAACCCAGAGTCTTGTCTAGGCATGGGTTTGTCGGAACTGCTAGCAACAAGAGGAGTTAGGGTTTGGGATCAGAGGACTCTTTTTGTTACAAAATATATTTACAGTCAAAGGTTGATGTGGGAGTTGGGTAAGAGGAAGCCACAGTTAAAAGATAAAGGAACAACTGTATGAGCAGTTACTCTGGAAGCTAAGAATCGGGGCTAAGAATCAACCTAATAACTGATCAACAGCACTGATCAACAGCAGACGCTTTGGGAAGATGAACATGTAACAATGCTTTCCCAAATATATTCCCCCAGCCACCAACAAATGACAGATCAGAGCTCGCAGGGACCCGCAACCTCCCGCAGGGACGGCAGAAGGCAGCTGTGTATCAGGGATCCCCCACAGCCGCCCAGCTTCACCACAGTGAACCACCCAAGCACTGCCCCTGCATCTTCAAAGTCTATTGTAGCCAGTGAGAAATGAGAGCGGCAATTTTGCCAGGTTTTTCCAAGCTCAATGCCCACCTGAGTTCTCCTCAGTGACCAAAATAAGACTCCCATCAGCTGTGACGGACATTAAGCTGAACCTCTGAGGCCTGAAAACCTTCTAACCCCGTTGAGGAAACCAACGGGCAGCTGTACGACAGGCCGGCTTGGACCACCAGGCTGAGGGTTCCAGAGGTATTCGTCACTGGTCTCCCCAGACTCTCCCAGAGAAGCAAAAATGTTTTCCATTGGATTCAGTGGAACCTGGATGAATATTTTAATAAAAAAAAACTGCGTGCTGTCACTCCGCCACGTCCTTCCCTACTCTATAAACTAGAGCACTGTGAATCAGAGCCTCAGTACTCCTGCTCTGGCTTCTGGATTTTATTACCACACCAGGGGACATTTTCAAAGACTCAGGAGTTATGACCTAGATTTACAAAAATATTCAGATCTGTAATTCCTATTAGCTGCTTAACATTCAGTGACATCAACAGCCTCATTGCCCGTTTCCAGCAGGGTTTTTTGGTAACAACCATTTACTTCACAACTGAATTTTGCCCAAACTCCAAAATTGCTCCGAGTCAAATGCCGTATAGCTAAAATCATCTGTCCCCTATGGGTTTATGTTCTGATAGCACAGGAGAGTGAAAATCTCTCATCTGATATAGGAGTGTCTCTGCAACTTATTACTCTTTCATTGGCATATAGTAAATTGAGCTCTGGCAATAGCAATACTACTGGGAAATAAAGATAATTAAGAAACATAAAGCATGTCACTCTTCTTGAACCCAGTTGGAATCTTGGTTTTGTGTCTCTCTCTCGTCGTAGGATTATGAGCCTAGTTTTAAGTCTGTATTCTCATAATTTTACATAATTGACCATTTGCAATCTTCTATAATCTAAAATGTCTAATAACTATGCACAGAAAGTGAGCCCTTTCCATAATATTTATAAATATTTCATATGAACTGGAGTTAATACAATTTATTTATAATGCATGGGAGTCTGCAGTGGGTTTATAAAAATAATGGGTGTTAACATGCAGTCATGATTTAATAATCAGAAACTAATTTCTAAAATACATACGGAGAGCGGCTGGTTCCAGTAATTGGTAACAGGATTGAGAGGTGCAGATATAGAGAGATGACTGAGGTATGGTTAATATACCATACAGGGTGGAGCAAAGATGGCATCAACAAGGACTTCATCCTACAGGTACCCTGATTCTTTTCAGTATCTGCCAGGAAAAAACTAAAGTAGCTTCTCCCGAAATCGCCAGGCTGCTGGATTAATTCCACCCTCCTGCCAGCAACCACTGTGGTAGAGAATGATGTCACATACATGATGTCACCATGGTGCAATAACACCATCCAAGGATTCCTGTCTTCTCAGGAAGCTGCCAATGAGCCATCAAGTTCCATGAACCACTAACCTTCTATTAACTAAGTGATTCAAAACTGTTAAAAGGGAAGAAAAGTTCTTTATGTGTTCCACAGTAAATGCCTCTCTCCCTTATCTGATACACCAATGTTGCTTAAGCAATTCCCACAACGCTTTAGAGATCTACATGGCAGATGGGAGCGAAGAAGCCTATCTGCAGAAGAAAACAGATGAAGTTATTGGATCGACTGGAGAACATGCCACACACACAGCTGAAAAGGACCTTCTGGTTTTCATTTGCTGTGGATAAAAGGACGCAGAAATAAGCAAGTGGATGCATCTGATGCTGATAATGATAAAACCACAGCTGCGGTGAGACAACCATGCACAAGTTATCCGAGAGAGCACCATGGCAAGGGAATAGACTTCCTACGTTATTGTCATTTCTGACACACATCTCAATTCATTTCCCATACGCTTTTAGCAGCCTGTGCATGAAAGACAATGGAACAGCAATTGTTTGTGCTGCCACATGATCATTTCTGCATTCAGGGGAGGGGAGAGGACCTTAACACCCATAATCGTCCCACAAGACTGTTACTGCAGTCAGGCACGTGCTTCCTCCCTGCAGTTCCAGCCACACATTGTTTATTATTCATTATGAGACTAATCACACTTTCTATGATGTTCCAGTGACAAAATGACTCTAGGTGCATTTCTCCACGATTTTTGCACTACTCAGCATCAATAAACTATGAAATGTATTAGAAAACAATGTTTCTAATGGCTTTCTTTTACAATACATTTCAGGTTACTCATGTTGAGAAACGCTTATCTTTTGAACTCTCAGGTTACTGGGCTGAGCAAAACAAAGCCTTTAAAAAAAACCAAAACTAGTTCAGATCCCAATTTTAATAGATTTTTTTTATAAGAATCTGAATGGAGTAAGCAGCTATTTCAGGACAGCTGGACCAAGTTTCTCAGAAGTAAATGGGAGTTCAGGCAACAACTTGTGACATGACACGACTCTAAATATTGCAATTCCCTATTGTAAAAGACTTTGTGTTTTCTGTTTGGTAAGATATCCTACATATTTATTTACATGAGAGTGCAATTACAAAGACAAAAGAACCTTTAAGAACTAATATGAAATTATTCCCCTAAGCAGAGCTACCTACAAGCTTCAGCATCTGCAGTTATAAGTTGTACTGCCTTTACTCTCACAGGAATATTTACCATCTTCCCACTGGCTTCCCGGCCCCATTTTGCCTTCTGCTAGTGCCCATTATGGGTTGTTCCAGCAGGGTCACTTCAGATTCCGATCAGAGCAGCATGTTTTTATTTCCTGTAAAAATACTGTTTAGATTCATGCCACTAAATATCTACCAATGTAAAATAATATATTTATGACTTTATAAATAACACATTTTTTAAATGTTGCAATATATAGTAGTCAAGCGCGCAACGTTTCTCATTCTGGATATAATCTGTGATTTCAGCCATCAGGTGAAGGATATGAAAAATAAGAACAAGTATTTTAGTTTATGTTCTTACACCTGTTGGCTATGCTCTTTCTGCTCTACCACTTCAATGTCCAACTGTATGTTCCTCATGTAATTTTAATTACCATCTTTCTGTTTAGGAAAAAATATAGAGGGCCACTGCAAACCGGACAGGCAGAATGATATACATGGCCAATACTTAAGTTTACAGCTTTAGCTGATGTCGATTCTGATCTGCATGAAATGGTGGGCAGGACTGGAAGCCAGTGGCCTAGTTCTCCAGAGTGGCAGATGCTACTGTCAAAACACGCTCTCCCAGTTCCCAGTCCTTGTGAACCCAGCCCCAGATCTGCAATCAAAGCTGCTGAAGTTAAAGAGCTAAAGAGGGCAGAAGGCCCAAAGGACACTGTCACGTTTACAGCTGGGATGGAGTTCACTTTTTTGCTAGCAGCTGGTGTTACGTTTTGGATTTGGGATGAGAAATACTGTTGATAGCACACTGGTGACTTTAGTTTGTTGCTGAGCAGTCAAGGACTTTCCTGCTCCTCACACCGCCCCATCAGAGAGCAGACTGGGAGGGCACAAAAAAGTTGGGAGGGGACACAGCCGGGACAGCTGACCCCAACTGACCAAAGGGATATTCCATACCATATGACGTTGTGCTCAGTATATAAAGCTGGGGTAAGAAGAAAGAAGTGGGGAAAGATGTTCGGGGTGATGGCGTTTGTCTTCCCAAGTAACTGTTATGCGTGATGGAGCCCTGCTTTCCTGGATATGGCTGAACACCAGCCTGCCGATGGGAAGCAGTGAATGAATTCCTTGTTTTGCTTCGTTTGCTTGCGTGGCTTTTGCTTTACTTATTAAACTGTCTTTATCTCAACCCACGAGTTTTCTCACTTTTACTTTTCCAGTTCTCTCCCCAGCCCCAACCGGGGGGAGTGAGTGAGCGGCTGCATGGTCCTATCTGCCAATTGGAGTTAAACCACAACAGATACGTTGCAGGCACCTTCGAAAGACACAAATCTGAGCCCTGCACCTGTTGAAAGCAGTTGTAGCTCTAGCATCAACTGCAGATGCGTCCCCTTGGCATCTAACTTCTGATTTCAGAAACTTTTCTTTCTAATCCTTTTTCTGTGTTTGTGCATAAGTCTGAAAAAAAATAATTCTGCTAAACTATTTGCCTTTGGAGATCCTTTGTACTTTCTCTTTCACCAGCAGACCGTGTCCTTGCCTAGCTTTCCGCTCTTAACAAACCCCAGGTTCAGCTTGATCCAGTTTTGCTTTTCTGGAATTACTTGTCTATTGTAAGCAGTCCCTTTCAAGCTCTATTTTATAAGAGAAACCTCCGAGTTCACATCTTTTGTTCTCTGTACATGCCTTTTTGGAGCATGGTACAGCGAGTACCCATCCTCTCAGGTCCTTAAACTGATACTTGGACCCCTCAAAAGGTCCAAACTCAGAGGAGGGGAAGGCACCCTGCACCTTTCCCCAGCGGCATCAAGGTCACAGCTGTGTATGATGTCCAACATAATGCCTTTTCAGAGGATGTGTCAAGAAAAGGAGGAACAAGGGATTAGGAAAAGAAACGCTTATCCACAGAAACTTCACTCTTAAAAACCCTGAAGAAACACAGATCTCTGAAAAAAAAACAAAACACCAAAAACCCAAAAGAAATCTCGAGATGCACTACCCTGTGGTCCGAGCTCACAAGCCTGACACGGGTCCATGTTTTAGATGGGTCTGACCTCCTCCTGCCTTCCCTCTCCTCCAGCTCTTATTCATACCAACAGCCAAACTCATGCAGTCTTTGCTCCTCGGCCTTCTCTGCTCCACTGCTTTCGCTCAGCAATGCAACCCAGTCCTGAGGGAGGAGACGCTGCCGATAGCCCCGGACCACTCTCGCTCCCTCTCCATCCACACCCGTCTGGGACGCAGCAGCATCCGTCCATAGCCAGGGACAGCCCCACCAGCTCTTCTCAGCCTGCTGTCACACACAACACACACCGCCACTAGTGAACTGATGCACCTATATGGTTGTTACAGTTTGAGGAACCCACACAATTTATTGTCATTTAGGCAATTATTGTCTCACCTGATGACCCCTCCCCACCCAACAGTTGAAATATAAACAGATTTAATAGAATAAGGCTAGATAATTAATATCACTAAAGAACCAATATCGATCCCAATACCAATATAAAATATACGATAATTATACTTAGCCCATTCTATCAGCAGGAAGCTGTGCACTCCCAGCAGGGGACAGCAGATGTGGGACACTGAGAGCACTATGGCTTCGTGAGGAAGGAAAGGGCTCAGGGGTCTGGCACCAGGGCAAGGAGTTCTCAGGATCGCAACCACCAAGGAAGAAAAAGAACTCCTCAGCAAACTTTCCAATTTATATTGAATGTGATGTTCGTGGTATGAAATAATCCTGTTGGCCATCTTGGGTCAAGTGCCCAAGTCTCATTCCTCCTCATCCCTGCACCTGGCAAGGCTCGGAAACACTGAGACCTTGAAACCCGCATCCCATAGCTGGCTATAAAGTAAATATTTTCATAAATTCAGACACTGGAGTTGTCTAAAAGTGCAGTTTTCCCAAGCATTAGAAGAGACTTTACTGAAAAATACAATTACTAAAAGAGAAATTAGTCCTGTGTTGCTCAAAGCAGGACATTGGTATAATTTCACCTGGGGGAAACATTTTCCCTCCTGCTCTTTTTTATTTTTAGATGGAAGCCCTACCAATGCATGGAAAGCAGAGCTCCTCAAGGTATCTGAGCAACTGCAGCGTCTCGGGTAAGCAGTGTACAGGCAGAAGTGCCAGGGGCCTACTCGGGTAACCTAGCGTACTTGTAATACATGAGAATACAATAATAATGATGTATATGAGAATAAATTTGTAAATATTACTGATCAAACTTCAGATCAATAGATATTTTACATATCAGCGTAAACATATAAACTTCAGTGTCAGCTTAAGCTTTTAATCATTTAATTCATTTGTTGATGCATTTGTCTTTTCTATAATCTGATCTATTGGTCTGGTTCTCCAACATAAAAACCATTATTGCAGCAAATGTTGCCATTTTAATTTGTAACCAGTGTCCCAGACGCATCCTATAAAATATTATTTTAATCCCTTAAAAGGAGAAGAGGAATTTTTCATTAATTAATTGGACAGTCTTGAACATTAAATATAGTAATAAATGTCTTGCAATGCAGGTGAAATTTAAAATATAAATAAATGTTGTTGACTATAGGAATGTGAAAATTCTGATGTTTATGTTTAGTTAGTACGCAAGTCTGCTAGAGAAAGAAAACAACTCAAGTCATCTTGGCCCTGACAACCTCCCTCCACTACGGCAAGGCTGAAGGAACCACGCGTCTGCGTGAAGGAGAGGAAACAAAACCAGCACCTCTCCCAAAAGCGGTTTGTCAGAGTCATCCCCGGGCTGCAGAGACGGTGCCCAGGGGATCGCTCACCTAGAGCCTACCCATAAGCCTTAAGGCTCCCAGTTGGGTCCTCTCTGTAATTAATCCTCCCTAATTTAGTTCTCTTACATGGCAGGAATCCTTGCCTACCTCACCCACCCCCTTGCACTATGGAGCCAAGGTAACTCGCTTAGACCAAATGTCTACTGTTCTGTGCCTGAAGTGCCACGGATGCCATTTCCACTCTGTTCTCCACCACTTGGACCTTTTTTGGCAGGAAGGCCAGCTGTATGCCAGAAAGACTTCTGTAAAGACATCCTTAAAAAAAAAAAAAAAACAACCAAACTAAAGCATTCACATCATGCAGGGCATCAGAAGGCTGGAGCACCTCTCCTATGAAGATGGCTGAGAGAGCTGGGGTTGTTCAGCCTGGAGAAGAGAAGGCTCTGGGGAGACCTTATAGCGGCCTTCCAGTACCTGAAGGGGGCCTACAGGAAACCTGGGGAGGGGCTGTTTGCAAGGGCAGGTAGCGATAGGACGAGGGGCAGTGGTTTTAAACTAGAGCAGGGTAGGTTTAGATTAGACATTAGGAAGAAGTTCTTTACAATGAGGGAGGTGAGACACTGGAACAGGTTGCCCAGAGAGGTGGTGGAGGCCCCATCTCCGGAGACATTCAAGGCCAGGCTGGATGAGGCTCTGAGCAGCCTGATCTAGTTGAAGATGTCCCTGCTTACTGCAGGGGGGTTGGACTAGATGACCTTTAAAGGTCCCTTCCAACCCAACACATTCTATGATTCTATGCAAAACATTGCAAGTACAGAGCGAGCAGCACAATCTGAATTCACATTAGTACTTCGAATATTCAGATAAAACAACAACAAATATAATTCCAGATAAAGCAAGAAGTCCTGTTAACTCCAGCAACTGTTTAAAACTTTCCTCACAAACTTGCTTTTTGCTCACAGTGGAGGCACACGCAACGATTACTCATAGATACATAACACACCAAAACTTCTGAGGTTAAAGTAGATGCTTTTGGATTAATAGACACGGGCTTGCCTGGCCGCTGGGCTTTACGCTAATCTTTACCATGTGTCTAAAAAGCTGAGCGGCAGCATGCCGCCCAAAGGGTCAGCGGGAGTCACTCTACTCAGAAGTGCTCCTGGAGACCTCAGACAGGTTTCTCCATCTCTCTTCAGCCCTGGGGACCCCGCGGCAGGCCGGCTGGGTGGCCAGAGGCTACAGCGGGCGGTGGGGATGTGGAGGAGACAGTAAGGCCGAACGCGCACACCCTTGCATTTATGAGCTGAGTCAAGACTTTAGCGCTCTCATACTCCTAGTATTAGAGTAATTATTTTCTCTGTGAAAAGGAACAATGCTGCAAAATTAGTATTGTCGGGAGCTACTTGGATATACATGGAGAGACCTTTCTCTACTATAAAATCACAGTGAAGACCTTTATTTACAGGGTATTCAGTTAATCATCTAACAGGACTGATTCATCTGTTTTTCACAGCCATGACAAATCCTTCAAATTCAGAATGATTTATAGCTTTGTTTTTACAAGTAAATAGATTACTATTGTTTGCATTAACTTAAAGTATAATATAGCTTCCTATGAAAAGTCAAGATATTACTTTTTTTGGGAAAAAAAAAGATTATTAAAGTAATTTTTAAATGTGCGCATGGGCATAGGACATTTAAAGTGAGACTAAGTAGTAGAGCATCTCTTAATTTATTCCCTCCCAAACACCGTAGTAAGATAGTATGTTGAAAGAGCCTGTACAAGTTTACAGCTAAATTTTCAGACATGAGTTAAAAAATAAAGTTGCCAATGAAAGTTCTTTCCAATATCCTGTTATATTGAGTATAAATATGAGTTTATCAGACATACAAATCATTATTTTCTATTAAAAAAGCTGAAGGAAACTTCAGAAATAAATGAACTAATCTCATCTACCAATATGTGTAGAAAAGCATACCTCCAGTGTTTTATACTACAAAAATATCTATATTATTGTTTATGTATTTCTGATATGAATCATAATTCAATCTGCTAAAAATCTGTTTTGGTGATCCTACCCTATAACCTAATAAAGTAATTGAACTGAACATACTCTTAGCAAGAGATTCAGCTTTTCAATAAATGAAATGTCCTTTCCTAAAATCCATTACAAGTAAGCTGTTAATTTGTAGCTGCAGAATTCCGCTGATGATGACGGAATGCTCTTGAAGTTACTGTTTTGCAGTAATACAGCAATGCAACCAATTTCATAGCAAATCCAGTCAAACAATTAACATTTACATCATTTTAAACTTGAAAACATAATTAGTGATCTTTCTAGTTACCTAAAACAGTTGGTTAGTGCTGCCCTTCACTGGTCCGTAATGGTATACCACAAATCAAAACCAATGGTTACCTGACAAAGCGTGGCTCAGCCATATGAAAACTGACTTGAGTTTCCCCTACTTCCCTCTCCAGGAGTTCCACACCCCTATCAAATGAACACCCCAAAATGCCTCTTCATAATCCAGGTTTTCAAGCATTAAATGCTTTTATTCACTTATTTCTCCTTTTCATTGGGAGGGATGAGATAATTTCAAATACTATCTTCTGCCCATTGTTCTTGTGTTTTTATCCCATGTAAGAGCACTACTGTAATTCACTTCTGAATGTTAAATTATGCTTTTCCCTCATGAAAGAAATTCATCAACAATAGAACAATGAAAATCATCCCTGGAGTGTTTCTATTCAATATTAAAATATTGGGCTGATTAAAATTGGTACTGAGTAATGTCCGTATTTGTGTAGGAACGCATGTGGGATTGGGTAAATAACCGGTAGTTCTCAATGCGTGCCTTTTGCCCTGCTGAGGGAACAGATTATCGCTGGTTCTTTAGCACAGCAAATGGAATCGTCACTGTACCCCAACATTAAGCTCCATTTAGGAACCGAATTCAGAGTGGCTGGTTGTCCCAGCTAGCTACAACATACATACTATGAGAGCTACACGTCTTTAAAGAGCTATTTTTGACAAGGAAAGATGTTTAGGATAGTATTAACAGCTAGAAGATGTCTGATGACTGATGATTAATTACTGTTAATTACTGTAGGTATTATATGTAGCAAGTCCAACCTTAGATGCATAACTCAGATGAGAGCAGTGTTAGGTTCTGTACGCAAACATAAGAAGCAGTCCCTGACTCCAAGACTTGACAAGTCTATCTATCTGCTAAAAAAAGACAAGCACATGAAATATTTTCAAAATATAGAATTAAAAGATGGAACCTCCATTTCAAGAACAGGTTCGATGTTTTTGGACAAATAATCTATTCCTTTTTATAATACATTATGCTTACTGTTATGTTTGAAAAACGACTGAAGCTTGCACTGGTGCTGGCCATTTCTATAGAACATTTCATTCTTAAAGGCCTTTTTGCAAACGCCAAAAAAAGCCCTTTGCTATGCACATATTTGATCAATTGTATTGACAGCTGTACCCTATGGTTACCCATGTGGGTGAGCAGGCTCCCCCAGGACTCAGCTCAGTTACAGAGACAAGAGCCTCTGTGAAGCTCTACGAGCCTGTGGGTTTCCAGCAGAAAGGGCACCCAAGCAGAGGGTGAACCGAGCAGAGAGGAATTCAGAAAATGGGTAATTTTGAAAATTTTCCTCCAAAGCACCTTGGTCAATACCATTCAGGGAGTTCATCACTGTAAAAATGGCTGACTGAGCCCAGCCCAGTTACTCTGAACCCATCCTTATTACGGGACCCTATTTTCATGTGATTAATAAGTGCTGGCCCATGAATAGCGATTGGACTTTTATGATCTTTGTCCTCTACAGAATGCATAATGATAGCATGAAAATGCTTCAGATAAATCTCTTTCAGCTCCTCTCTTATTTCATGCCAGAATATTAAGGTTTACCTTTTCTGCAAGGTTTGACCAATTTCTGAGGACCCTCAGGTCACCCACACTGCTAACCACAACCAATGAACTGAATAGTTAAACCATCAGCAAAGATGAGAGTTATCTAAATTTTTCATCAGTTGGTTGGAATAGTATAAATAAAAGCAGAACAAATATAGAAACTATGAAGCCTTTACAAAACAGACTCATAAAACATCTCATGTTCTGTTACTCCCCTGGTGTCAGCGTATCACTACCTTTCCCCAAAAGCCAGCCCAGCCTCCTCTGGAAAGACGGCTCTTTCCGGTGCAGTTTAGCAAACCACAGTTATACGTGGTTTCACTGAGGATGAGACAAACTACATTCCACCTTGTACCAGAAATCAGCGTTAAAATACGATCCCGTTTGTTCCGCGGGGTTGATGAGCACAGCTACAGCTCTCAGCCCGGTGGCTGGTGCCGAAGGCAGTGAGGACGAGCAGTCACACCGTAACCGAGAGCAGCCGCGCTGCCGGCCGCCAGCTGGGACAGCCATTAAGAGCAACACAACCCAAAGGCTTTGTCAGGAGGTTTCTCAGCTACTGCTGGTTTCTAGGAAATGATGAAACCTAAAAATACCGGGTTCTGAAGGGAGGAATCAATAGGTGAGAGAAGGGTGTACCTACATCTGCTACCCTGCACCACTCCAGTATCTTGTTCTGCACCGTGTGGAGTCATTCCCTGCCCAACTGCAGGAGCAAGTTTGACCCCCAAGGTCACTTCCTTCTTCCCACTGCAGAGACGAGGCCTGATGCTCTCATATCTCATGTTCCCTTCCCTCTCTTGCTGGGATTTTCCACATTCCTGTCTATCTTTTGCTTCAGATACAGCTGCAAAGATTTTGATATTAGCCACTTCCCCTTTTTTTGTAATTACCAACTATTTTTCTTCTGAGAAGAAAAATGTGTGAAGTATTTGTTATTTTCAAAGGAAAAAAATTAGTTTAATGACATATCTGTTCACAAAACAAATCACCAATGATTGAAAATAGAATGTGTGCTACCACTTTGTGAAAGTCATTTACAGCACAGAAAGACCACTTTGGCAGACGCATTTATGTCTATACAAGATTAGATTTTGCATTTATTATGGGCATGTGGCATATTATTAATTATTAACACCAAAAATAAATGTTTATGTTTGCAGAAAAACAAGCTGCTAAATTCTGAAAAAATATTGTCAAGGATTTACACATTGTGTCATATGTGTTATGTAAATGGAAACAGCAGAGATTCAGTATTTATTATTAGAACAAAACATTTTTCATCCTGTGAGCAGAAACCCAGGCTGTAATTTATGTGCATCTCTGAATCAACAAGTCCGATACTTAAGAATAAGCCTTTGTATAGCAAATAACTGACTTTGCCTTCTCACCGAGGGCGCACCTCGTGGAACTCCTTTGCCCGCATTCCCTGGGGAACTGCATAGGAATTACAAAATTGCTTCTCCCGGGAGACCTGAAATGGTTCGTTTTCTATCCAAGACCGGAGGAATGAGTAATGGGGTTCCACGCCCTGCCAGCAGGAAACAATCCCAGTCCAGTGAAAAACCCTGCTGATGAGGTAGTCTCTCTCACAGATTTCATACATACCCAATTTCAAGATTTCAGACGAAGATGTCCTGCCCAGAGAAGCTCTCAGCCCTGAAACATGATTGGGAAAGATCTCCTTACCCTCTAAGGAGAAAAAGTCATTATCAAGCCGTACGGAAACGGAGGCAGGAGTAGGATGTCAGACTCACGTATCTCTTTATGTGGTGCGCATCAGTGCAACATCATACTCCCAGCTGGCCACCCGGATTACCTTACTTGGGGGCCGGAGGACTTTTGAGAGGACTGCGTGCCTCCACCGGCCTTTTCCATTAGAACTCCCCAGTGCTGCTAGCCGTGTCCGCTCTGGGCAGAGCGCTATGATGGAAGCCCTGGTCTAGACAAGGCACTTGTAGCTGCCAGCATTTTTCTGTTCTGCCATCCATCCCGCTCAGAGAAAACCTCTTGCAAACTGTACTATGACGGAGGTTTCAGAGCAAGGGGTGACTTTTTTTTTTTCAGCAGCCTCCCTGTCCCCTGCCCTTGAGCTGTGCTGAAGCTCAGGCAGTGGCAGAATGCTGCTACGAATGTCTGCGGTTTTGCCGCTCCGCTGAACAGAGTCAGGATTTGTCCCCCTGCCTGCACCCATGCAGAAGCCTTTTGATTTTGTCATTTATCTCAATACAGTTTTCCAATCATTCTGCTGGAAATGACGCTGCTGGAAGCACTAAAGGTGCAAGCCCAGACCAACATTCAAATCCTCGCCAACCAATTGACTTTACAGGAGGTTAAACTACTGTGGGCAAAGCAGCACTAAAGTGGACAGACGAGCTCTGCCTCTGGGAGAGTTCGCCGTTTCTTGGCTATTTCTACCCCTGTCTCAGCTCAGCAGAGGGAAGCAGGGGCAAGCTAGCACTCCTCCTGCTCTCGCCTCCCGCATCTTTTGCCGGCTGCTCGGCAAAACCTCCTTCAGCTGGCGGCAGAAGAGGTCAGGAGGGTGTACGCAGCGTGCCGGGGGAGCAGGGCAGCACGCGGAGCAGGCAGCGGCTCCGCGGCGCAGACACGCACCGTGGCACCGAGCCGCTCTCTGCACAGCGGGACCTTCCCCGACGCCGCTCAGCCCCCAGCGGCTGCGGCCGCTGCCCGCTCCCCGCTGCCCTGCCACCGCACCAGCCCTGCCGCCATCGGCCGCTTCGGTTTGAGGTCAGGCCTCGGCCTCTGCGTCACCTCACATCTGCATATTTCACTTCAGGCCTCAGATACCCATACGCTGGGTTTCAGGCAGGGAAGCTCCCCATGTTGCTGGACAGATTTCCAGGGACACCCGGCACTTCAGGCAACGGCAGGGACTCTGCCGCTCCCCAGTGCGGCGGTCCTCTGCTGCGGGGAGATGCATTAATAAAATAATTCTGCTGTATCATTAGAGGTCAACTCAGATGAGAGCAGGTAATAAAAGATTCATAACGGCACATGAGGGGATGCACTAAATATCCAAACCGCAGCTGGAAATCATGCAGAGCTCGATTAGGTTTAGGACTTGGTTAAAAACTCGCAGTTCAGCTGGTGTTGCACAGAAAAGTTTGCACTACCATTCTGTGCCAGCAATTTATGCTGCTTCCAGGAGAAATTATGCCTCGTGGCAAGGAGTATCCTAACAGGCATAGGCGCTCCCATGCTCAGGCCAGTAATCAAAAATTAATCCCTTTCCCTGATTCTGTTAGGGGCCAATACCAGCTATTACTCAGAAGACATAAGAAATACTGCTGGAAGCACTTTCAAGATAACAGGTTCCCAGTGTTGTGACTTTTCATCCTTTGGTATTTAACAACGGGCTAAATCTTCATTTCAGCCCATTTCCAACCCAGTAAGACAGGTAGAGGGACCTTCAGTAGTCTGTATGCTTTTAAATATTCCATTCAAACTTCGGTTAATTTTATTTTCTGTCTAAATACCGAATCTGCTTTAGTAATCCTGCTAAAGTCCAGTCTCAAGGTGCTGTGGCAGCGAGTTCCCCAGTCCATTTACATGTGAACAATCGTTTCTCACTACTAAAGGGGCTGTTAGAAATTCCATACAGGCATTCACGCAATATTTTCCGTTTGATTACAAAGGCATCGTCCTTTCCCCATTTTACTCCAGCGTATGACTCTAGCAAGGAAAAAAACAACACAGGCAAGTCTCCTCTAGCTGCCGAATTCCATCTGCTTTTTCATCCTTGCAACAGCCTTGTGACAAAGAATTTAAATCGGATCCCTTTTTTCTGATGAGCTTAAAATCTGGCTGTGAAGTTTGGCCACGCTCTCAGACTGGATTTGATTTTTGGCCATCATTTTTACCAGTACGGCACATCTAATCTCAGACTTGGTGACACTGCACTCAAACCAGCTGCTCCAGCTTTGATACAGAGGAGGCTAATATCATTAGCAGAAGAACTTAATGAGGTTTGACATATCAAATGACTTGGTCCTGCCTTTAATCTTTGTGGCCAGCCAGTCCCACCAGCCAAGCAATGGTCTCAGCAGACAGGCCAAAGACTCTGCGCAGAGGATGGAAAACTTCCAATGCGTCCCCGTGGGTGAGGTTTAGGGCAGGCTACCTGAGCAGTGCAAGGTGCAGAGCAGGCACATGCAGCACGCTCGGCTCGGCTCTCCACCAACCACACCACTGGCATTATCGTAACATGAAGAGCTGTGCTCTCTGCACACAGAAAGAAGTCTTCCTCTCCCAACTCAAGTCTGAAGCAAGAGAGCCCTCCTCGAGCCTTCCCAAACTGGTCACCTTCCAGCATCTGCAAACAGCTGTCCCAGACTGGCCCACAGCCAGCCAAAGCCACCACGCCTGGAGCACCTCCAAGGCAGAGGTCCCCAAGAGCTGTCGTGGGCAGCGGGGCTGGTCCATCCGCACATGCCGCTGCAGGGACTTGGCTCAGTGCATACGGGGTCTTGCGCTTTGCTGTACAGCCAGCCATCTGTCTTGTACCTCGGGAAACTACCCATTTCTTCCAGCTGCAGTGAAACTCTGCCCCTCTCCTTTACAAAAGGCCCTATGGAGCCTCGATGCCTGACACGCTTCCAGTTCAAGTGGAAAGAGAAAATTACTCATTTTCATCTTCTATCCTTCTGCACCAGCTCAGGGACAATTTCCCTGCACCAGGAGGCTGCAAACAGAACAAGAACTGCTTTGGGGGCTGAAAAACCCCGAAGCTTAATTTTCCCACCCCTTTGATCATTCTTGGCTTTCCCACACAAATGGCTTTTCCATGAATGTGGTACCTGCACTAACACAGCCACAGAGATGCCAGGGAAGGAATGGAAGGAGCAAAGCAACACCACTACCCACACAGGGAATTTTGATTCCCCGTGGAAAGGAAAGGAGGAACTAGAAGGCGTCTTTTTTACTTTGCTGGTTTAGCTGGCCATAACGGAAAGAAGTAAAACATCCTTCTTAATGGCTCCTGCCAGTTGTTTACACAACCTACCAAATTCCATGGCCCAAATGGAGAACAAGTCTCTTTACCAGAAATCCGTTGCCTCACTTCATCTGGTTATGTCCTGGCATTGCAAAATGCCAAATCTTGTCAACCGAATATGACAGCACTGCTGCCTACATAGACACATTTAACACCTCTTAACATGCAAAACACACAAACAAACGATAAATACAGCTCCTGAGTGTTCTCATTATAGCCAGTGTCCGACTGCCCGGAGCTGGCACCTGGAGTCGGTCGTACTCAGTAATCAGGTAGTTGCCAGGAGTAAGCGCAACTATGGGACTCTAATCATTATTAGTTTTAGATACTGTTTTAAACCCTGCAGAACTCTGAGGGGCAGAACCGTGTTCATCTCTCATTGAAACGACAGGAGCGGCGCGGGTGCGGGAGGGGACCGGGCAGGCAGGGCAGAACGCGGGGCCGGAGCTGTCGCATCTTTCCGGAGCCCAGAAGGACGGGTGCGAGGAGGGCGGTCACAGCCGCACCACAAGAGAACGAATAACGCTTTCTCTCCGCTTCGGCGGCACTTCGGTGCTGCGGGCAGCGGAAGGACCGGCGCTTTCCAGGCACGTCCAGCCCTGCGGAGGGACCCTCCGGCGAGGCGGGCGGGACGCTGCCCTGTCACCGCTGTCCGAGCGCCGCTGCGGCGGGGCGCTGGGCTCAGCCCGCGGGGGCTCGCACGGCAGAAGCCCTTTCCGCGATGCCCGTGTGCGCGTTACCGGGCTGACGCCGAAATAAGCAAGGAAAAATAAAGCCGCTCCAGCGCGGAGCGAGCATCCGCAGCCCCGCCGCTGCCGGGTCCCCCCCCTCCCTGGGGCAGGCGGTGCCGGCCGTGCCTCCCCCCTCCAGCTCCGGTCCGCTCGGCGGGGGCGGCGGGGCGGGGAGCGCGGCGGCGGGGGGGCGGGAGCGGCGGCGGCGCTAGGGCCGCGCGCGGCGCGGGCCCGGAGGTGGGGTAGCTGCCGCCGCCCCGCTCGCCGGCAGTCGCGGGGAGCTCGCTCCGAAGTAAGGAGCCGCCGCCGCCGCCCGAAGTTTGGCAGCGCCGCCCGGAGACCTCTGCGCTCGCGGCCCCGGCCGCGCTCCGCCCGCCCCGCATGGGGACGCCCCCGCCCTGAGCGGCGGTGGCGGGCGGGGAGCCCCTGCGGGCAGCACCCGCCTCCGCGGCGATGCTCTGCGCGCCCGCGCACCGCCCGACGCCCCGCCGAGCGCAGGAGGAGAGCGGCCGCCCGCCCGCCCAGCCGCTCGCCCGCCCCGCCGCCGCCGCCGCGCACCGCCCGCCGCCCGCGCACCGCCAAACTTCGACGCCGACAAGTGCCTAGGGCCGGCGGCGGCCCCCGCCGAGCCCCCCGCGCCCCGCCGGCAACTTTCCCGGGGGGAAGCACTCCCCGCCCGCCCCGCGGCCCCTCATGCCGCCGCCGAGGGAGCCCCAGCGCGTCCCGGCGCCGCGCCGGCTCCGCGCCGCCCCGCGGTGAGGCGAGGGCGAGCCCGAGCGGTGAGTACCGCCCGCCCGCACTCCGGGGCGGGAGGGGATGGCGGGTGGGCTGCGCGGCGCGGAGCAGGGGGTCTGTGCGGTGCCGGTGTGTGTGCGGTGTCCCCTCACCGTGCCTCCCCCCCAGTCCCCGGGGAGGCTCGGGTCGCGCACCGAGGGCGGATCTGCGCGGGCCGCGCGCCCCCTGCCGCCCGCGCGGAGCGGAGCGCGACCGGGGCCGGGCCGGGCCGGGGCGGTACCTGCGCGGCGCTGCCTCCTCCGCGGAACTCCCTCCTCCGCGGAACTCGGGCCGGGCCCGCCGGGCGCCGCGCCGGGCTTTGAAGGGGCGCGTCTGCGGGGCGCGGGCAGCGGGAGAAGCCCTGAGGGGGAGCCCCGAGGGTGGGGCCCGCGCCCGACCCTCCCGCCCCTCAGCGCGGATCTTCCCGCGCGGGGGAAGGGGTGGGGAGGCGGGAAGATCCAAAGTCCCGTTTGACAGAGGGCGGGGGCGGAGGGAAGAGCCCCCCCCCGGCCGGGGAGCAGCGGCCAGGTCGCTGGTACCCAACCTGGAAACACTTCCCTCCCTCGCATCGGAAATTGCAGGCGGCTTTTCTGAGCGTTCCCGCACACACGCTAAACCCCTAAAGAACCACCCACCCCAGGGCGGTGAGCGGCGCGGATCGGCTCAGCTCGGTAAAACAGATGCTTTTGTACTCGCAAAGTTGGTGCATGTGCATTTTCGGCCTCTGCTGAATATACTTTTGTCATTCTGCGATCAACTTTTCGATATTCCGGATCTGATGTGCCGGGAGCCAGCCGTACTTCTGCGGGGATGTTGGCGGAGACAGTGAGTCAAACAAACGGTGGAGATGCTTTTAAAGAGGGAATAAATCACTGTCTTGCCTAAGGACAATGCAGTTGAGGATGAGATGCCGTGGCCTGGGCAGCCAGTCGAAGGGAAGACCAACACAGTAGAACTTTCCCCGACTTGTTTTTTGGTGTGTGGGGGGGTTGGCTTGGTTTGTTTTTTTTTTATCTGGAAAGAAAAATAAAGGCTGATTTCTGGCATATTTTTGGAGTTTTAAAGGATGTTTACCAGAGAGTTTCCGGCAGCTAGCAGCAATATTCTCACGGAGTCCTGGACTTTGCCACCAACCCTCAACCCTGTGACAGTGATAAGAAGTGGCACCAACTTTCTAGCTACGTATGTACAATCTGGCAGTAGCACGGAACAAATTCAGGATTCATTAGGCTTTCATTTTCATTCAGTTTTGAGGCTAAGAACTTACAGTTAGAAAGTCAAAAGCTCACACCACGACTTGAACGCTTGGTAGCCCTGTACCCTGGGTACACTGCCCGAGGAGCATGCCTTACTGAGGCTTATCACCTTATTGAGGGTGAAAAATAATGACCAAAAAAACTGCAACCACCCCAAATACTGACTTAAATTCTGAGAGGAAAAACTTACAGAACAGATTAATGCTAGGTACAGAGGTATTTAAGGCAGTAAGCCACAATTATAAAGATTCTAGAGGAAAAAGTTAAAGCAGCTACATACGAAGCCTCTAAAATTTAAATAGCTGAAGTGCTATTACTCCATATGCTGACAGCTGATGATACCCGGCGAGTAACGGCAACGGTAGTGTGAGGTGTCACTCAGCAAAGAATGATGTGGGAAAACCAGAAGTATTTTAAGTATAGTGCTGAATCTCAGTTTTTTGGTAGCAGAATGCTGTATTTTATTTTCCTCAGCCAATAGGTATTGACATTTTAAATTCCTCCTGAGGCAAAGAAATCTTTTTCTGCTAAACAGTTAAATAAGCTGGATAAAAATAGAACCTAAACTTTGTTTGGAGCAGCATTTGAGTCCAAAGGCACCACAGCAATTGTTTGGAATATACTGTATTTCATGCAAGTATGATGGAAAGTGTGTATTAAATCGTTCAATACAGGGTTCCTTCTTGTTTGCATAGATGAATAATTTTGCATTTATAAAAGAGGTTGGGTTGGGATTTTTTATAAATATCGGAGCTTTATATGTACCAGGTTCTCAAGTTGTCTGGGTGTAGCAAGGAATAAAACACTTAGGTTTTATTAAATGCAAGTTGCGGGTATGAGGCTTAGTTCTGTTTTGTAATACACATTATTTCATAGGTTCTAAACCATCTGTAAATAATTAATAACTGGAGTGGACACAAGGATCTTTTCACCTGGGCTTGATTAGATGCATTCATCTGCTGAAGCTGTTAGGGATACAAACTTAAAACACGTTTCCTTTGGAAAAAGCTGTTGTTTAAGTGCCGTGCTGGGAGGTGAGGCCAGTGCTCCTTGCCTTGCTCCGTGATTTTAGCCGGTTCTCCTCAGGCTGACGAGCATTATAATAGCCGGGTTTGGCTCTCGTTCTTACTGGTGCTCGGTGGCAGCATGCACTTTATTGAGTGCACGGTCTGTGTGAGAGGCAATTGCTCGTTATTCTATTACCTCCTTCGCGTACCTGCGAAGAGGGAGGCCAGTAGCCCACCCGTGCGGTTTGCACGGCCGCTTCCCGGCAGGGAGCTCGTGCGGGGCATCCAGCCGATGCCGTTTGTGTAGGGGGAGTTGTTGGACAAGGGGGTGGATTTTCACGGTGATGGAACGAGGCAGAGGAGGAGTGTTTGCTAACAACCCCCGAGGAGATCTGAAGTTCTTTCCCAGCATTGATTCTGTTGAGATGCATTTTAGCTGGTTTGCGAGGGGGGCGTCTGCTCCAGCTGCAGAATTGAGGTGCCGCGTGAGGTGTGAGTTACCCACCTGGAAAGGGACGCGTGTGCTCAGAGATGCCTTCACAGACAGTTTGGGTCCGGGGGTCGGCTGCGTGCTGTTCTTCCCAAACGGCTGTAACATCCTCGCTGTGGCCTGAACGTCCAGCCCTTTGCAGGCGGAGCGGGGCTCTGGGGGAAGGCAGAGACAGCAGAAGTGGCCTTCAGCCACCACTGCCTCTCGGGTGCCTCCCGGTGTTTTCCATATTGCAAAGGCTATGGCACATGGGAACGTTCAAGGCCCAAAACGTCCTGCAGTTTGTACCGCCATTTGCCCCACAGAGGAGATCTCCAGGAGGCTTTGCATTCATTAGCTAATGTCCTTCCAGCAGCTCGCCATTCCCTCGCCCCAGGTCAGGAAGGACGTCGCTCCTCTTTGCCACCCCCAGCACTCAGGGTGTGCGACGAGCAGAGCACCGCGGGGTGCAGGGGATCGGGGCACCACACGTTAGTTATTCCTGATTCGTTTGATTGCTTCTCTGTAAGGTCAAATGGCACAGATGTTACTGGGGAAAAAAAACCCCATCGCTTTATGTTGCCCTCAGCTAGAGGCTTAGTGCTACACAGCTGGTACAGCTGTAAACTTCAGAAATGTTATTCTAAGCGGGTTTTTTACAGAATAATTCAACTAGGTATGTCCTTAGCAATAGAGCAGTGAAATGTAGAATGCATATCATGAATGACTCTGCAGGAATAAATATAAGCAAGACAAATCATATAAGCACCATCAGAAAACCCCCAGCAGCGCTCAGCACATGATCCTTAATGTGCTTTGGTCAATATCTTTTTCTGTATCAATGGAAGCTCATTAAAAGAAGATATTGCAGACTAACTGAGCCATGCCGTATTAGTTCTTGCCAAAGCTTGACATTTTTAATACATTAATAATATGTCTGTAATGTAATGGAAAACTATTAATCAGAACTGGTTATATGCCAGAAATTTAAGCTATAATTGGCTGCTTCTTGTCAGGAATGTCTGTCGTACACTGCTACAGCTGCCTAATGCTCAGATGTCTTGCACTCCTCTGCACTTTCTCCTTGTCAGTGCACTAAATTCGATCGATGTTACAGTCTATAATTCTGTGTAACGACCATCATTATGACTCTGGCTTACTTTAATGAGAATTCGTTATATGGGAAGTATTTTTGTGCAGCGTATTAAGGTAGTGGCTTGCTTCACATTATTTTAGACCTGTCCAGTCCTGTTTATTAGTTGATCTGAGTCTCAGCAGTTATAAAAGATTACAGGTAACTGAAGAGCTAGCAAGGAAAATACTAAACAAATCTATTTTTTGCCCTAATAGACGGTCGTGTAGTCTAAGGATAATTAAACTCAGTAACTTCTTATTTCTACACAGAAACATGATATTAATCTACTGTTTATTCCAACTGTGACCAAGCCTTCTGGAATACAGAGCATGTTTTGATTTGTCCCAATTTTAAAATAATTTGGCTCCTTTTTTAGCAGAGCAGTTGTTTCCCATTTGTATAATGACTGTTCTAAGCTGTGGGGTTTGGGGAGTGTTTCCCCCCCCCCCCCCCCCCCCCCCGCAAAATAGTGAAGTACATTGAAAAGGACTAGAGGGAAAGAGAATGAGATGTCTTTAGAATGACATGGAAAGTGTTCTCTGAATTGCTGAATTCCAGGATAATAAGTAAACATTCCCACTGAACACAAAAAAGAATGTAAGGTCGCTACAAAAACAGTGGTACTACACAATGTGCTTCTTAAAAAGATTTAATTTAAATTTGGTCTTAGATATTTCTGCTTTTGTGTCAAATTCAGATTTGAAGCTTAAATATATTTGAACTGATTGACAATTGTTATTGCATGAGAATTCAGATATTCTCTGCATATTCTGATAAAATATACGGGAGTTGTGTGGTAACACTTGATAAAATGAATATAATGGAAAATTGCATTTACGTCCATACGGCAATTATTGTAAATTACTTTGCTATGGAAACACAATTCAACCATCTGTTGGCATTTCATAGTGTCTGTAGTTTAGCTCAGTTTAAGATGAAGCATTATTTAAATATAGGGAGGCCATTTGCGAAGAGCTTTGAAGATAAGTTTTGAAAACGCGTGTTACCACAGTGACACGCTGAGGAGCTCACCGGGTCACATACCACTTCCCATGCTTTTGCGGTGTAGGAGGCTTAGTGACACTGGGCGTAATTTAAAACTGGGAACAAGCAGAGCAGGCTGCAGAAAGTGGTGACTTACGGTTGTTTCTTAACATCTGTCTGACGGGTTCGCTTAGATTTTAGCATCTAGACGAAACGGGTGCAGAGGTGCTGCGGCAGCTGGCTGCAGAGCGCCCAGCGCCCAGGCTCCCCGTCCGCGGCTGGCGGGGGCTGATGCCAGGCACAAGCTGAGGGAAATCGGTTGGAGTTCCTAGCCCTGGTTTTCCTTGGCCGTGTTTAGGGTACTTACTCTGTCTTTGTATTTTTCCCTCGTACATAATCTGTATTTTTACCTGTGGTTTTTAGCAAATGTATATTTTAAGTCATTGTAACAACATCCTAGGATTTTATAGCTGTAATAATACGATTGTGATAGAAAGAGAGGGAATTTCTGCTTGCTTTCTCAAGAGAGGAAAGGGGATATATCTGCTATGAAATAAATGCTGAGTAAGCAGGTACCCCCCCACCCAAACCTAGGGAAAAAAGACTGCCATAACAGAGGGGGAAAGCATCCTTATAGTAAGCTACAAGTGAACCATTATCTTTATCAGTAGTTTATGATCAGTAAACCACAGTTCAAAGAAAGGAAAAAAAAAAAAAGAGCAAGGCTCTTCCAATGCTAACGAAAAATTTCAAGGAAATGGAAATATGCTTGCAGTATCTCTGTTACTCTTAAAAAAAAAATAAATCTGACAAATGCATGAGGCTTTTGGAGCTCACTGAGGTCCTCTTGCCACGAGACTATCAGCACCTGGTAGCCCTGATACCCATCTCTGTGTCGCTGAAATAAAAGAGCCTTCCTGCTGCTTCCCCACGGTGCCACACTGCCTGCACGATCTGGGCAACGCTTGGGTTCGGTAGTTCGCTCTCTGGTTTTGCTAGGGTAAAAATACAGTTTGTGGAAGCAGAAACCTGTAACTCACCTGGAATGTTATAAATCTGCCTTTGTTAGAGAAAAGTTAAATCCTTCATGTCAAAATACTTTTCACTGTGAATGATTTTGGTAGTTTGTTCATTCTAGCACAGCACCCACGGTAAAGGTTATCTATATTACACCAATTTGCTTTATATTGCATCAAACCTCCAAAATGTCAACATATCATATATTTTTGTAATGCATTGATTCTTGGACAATAACTCTAACTCTTATTGTTTCTAAAAGGGTGCTGGTGCCAGAAGAAAAGGATGATTGATGGGAAACAGACACCAGCCTGTAGACACTCATCCTTTTGCTTCGGATACTGATTTATCAGTGCGTCTGGGCATCCTCTGTGAGCCCTGAAGACGGAGGATCACTCAGGGTTATCGACAGTGTAGCTGAAGACCTGCAACTTCACAAATTATTATCTGCTATTGGACATCCTTTACAAGAAGCCCTGACAGATAAGTTATAAGACAAAGGACAAGCGCTGCGTTGCTGTGAAAGGCTGTCATCGGGGTCTGGGTGGCTTCTACCAAAGTCTTCAACTTAGTGAAACAAACACCCTATCCTAATGCTTCATGTTTGAGTTGGAACCTATTTTATAAAATATATACATGTATATGTATGTATATGCATAATCTATAGACTGGACGTACGCCAGTACTGAGCATCCTTACGAAGGTGACATAACAAGGATTTAGAAATGTATTTGTCAAGATTCCTGTCACTTCACGCCCTCTGGGTTACCGTGTCCTCCGTGATGCAGCACTACCCTTCCGTGTGGGGACACTATGACGTGTGTAAGACTCAGATTTACACAGAAGAAGGAAAAGTATGGGATTACATGGCCTGCCAGCCAGAAGCCAGAGACATGATCAAATACGTAAAAGTGACTCTGGATCCCCCAGACATAACATGTGGAGATCCTCCCGAGACTTTCTGTGCAATGGTAAGGCAAGCTTTTAATTTTTCATAATTAGTGGGTATATTTGTGATAGACGGCTTCAAAATGGAAGCCCTAGAGCACACATGTAATTACCCAAGAAAATCTGCATCATATTCCAAACGTGAAAGGTTCTGCTGAACAAAATGCTGAGCAGTACATTAAGCTGGGAAATGAGCTGTTCTGCTTATGGGGACCTAACTTGGCTTTGTCTGAATTCAGTGTCTCTCTAGATCAGCTTTTAGCAACTTAAAAGCAAGCAGTGTAAAACTCCTAGTGCACTAACCTGTAACTGGGGTGCGTTTGCCTGGATCACGAAAGACTTGAGTGGATTGGTTCTGACACGATCACCTGGAAAGCATCATAGTGATGCTGATTCAGCATCATTACCAAACGTGAGACTGTTGTTAGAATCTCAAAGTGCAGACGCTTAGAAAGTGGTGGTGGGAGCTGGACTGGTGGAGTTTCTCTGTCAAGCCCACGCAGCCACGGGCAGTGTTGCTGGAGCCTCGCTGCCAGGAGGTGCATCCCAGCAGGTCCATACCGGCCCGTATGGACCAGTGCGGCAAGAAACGCCTCCAGGCGGGGGCCAGCTCTACCAGCTACTGACAGCTTGCTGCTTCTACTCAAACTGTAGGCATTGAAGCCAACTAAAAGAGAGGAAAGTCAAGCTCCTTAATTTAGATGCTCCTAAAATTACAGACTGGTTTTGGAAATGTTGGGCTTGGTAAATAATCGTACTGGTATGAGAAACCAGGTAGACACTATATATATATATCAACCTTTTACGGCTGTGCTGCTCCCAAGCGTTCAATAGATCGTGCTGTAAGAGGTCATTTGAGTTAAAGAAAACCTTCAACTCCTTACAAACATGGAGAATTCATTTTCTTTGCCACTGAGTATTTCTGCTAAAAATTGAGTGGAAAATACAGTACTCCTTAACTAGAAAATGTGAGTTTGAGATGCAAAACATTTGTACTCACATCTATTAATAAAGCACTGGAAAAGTACATCACGTTACCTACATAATTTAGATTTGAAAAAACAATGAGCGAGGTTATCATAACCGAGAAAAGTCTACAAGATATTTATTTGCCTGTGTACGAATCATTGTTGCTGTGTGACAGCATCCCCACAGGAAGGAAATTTGCCTTTAAATGCCTTATGGTATCATTTTCAACCACTGCTGTTCTGTAAGGAGTTCAGGTCCGACCACACATACATTTAGGGCATTATGTGCACGCGTGCAGCTGCTTCCCACGTACATTATGGTAATAGCCACGTGATAAATTGCGGAGCTACGTGAATAAATTACATTCACTGTAAACCTTTGGCTGCACCACTTGCTCTCTGCCCACTAATCCATCTCTGCTGACATGGCTTTGACACTCTAAACCTCTGAGCAGCTTCAAGCAGCCACTGTTTAAAAAGAAATAAAAGCAACGTGCCCTGCGTAATACGGTCTTTATCTTGAAGTGTATTTTCTCCCTCAGAATGGTAATAGCTGTGATTTAGCCCTCAATCAGTGACCTTTAGTAACTCATCATATAGTGAATAAGAAAAGTTGTTCTTTTAATGCAAAAGAAACTGCCCAGCAAAACTTGTTTGTTCCTTTTAGTGCAGATAAACACTGCAGCAGCAGTTCCTGTCTTAAGTAATTTTTTAAGTTTCTGATTATCTTGGTTACTCTTCTAGTTAGAATAATGTTTTTAAACAAACAAAAAAAAAAACCAACAGAAAAAAGACATCTTGATTAAATCTAAGTTTTAAAAATGGAGCCAGAACTCCCCCTGAAAATGTTTGACCCAGCAAGGTCCTTGATGCTGTGATGGGGGATGAAAGTTTGCTTGGGAATGACCCGAGGTAGCAGCTGCAGCTCGCTTGCTGCTTAAGCCCTTGAGATGCAGAAGGCCACCAGAATCCTGACATGAGAAGTAGAGAAAAAGGAAGAACTGGGGAGAGGGAGACAGAGCATGCGCAGTGAGGGTGCGCGTTTAGTGATGTGGGTGTAGACTGACTGACTCCTACACAATAAACCATTGTATTTGCTTTCAGTATACGTGTATATTGCACATATACACTATATTCAGCTATACAGTGGTGATGGCTTATTTGAAACATTAGGAAAATGACAGAAGTATTTGATGTTTCTGTGGTACTGCACAGCAGCAGAGCATCCTCATCCCTAAAAATGCTTCATGGCTACCTGTACTACAGCTACATGTAGAAATTACGTACTTTCTTCAAAATGAGGTTTTACATATTTGTAGGGCTGAGCCTTTGTCATTTCCCAATGAGGAGATCTTTTATTTTTGCATTCATTTTTAGTTTTAGAAAATGAGTTAAGAAGCTAGCACTGACCTACGTAGAGAAGGTGGGCAGTGGAAAAGAGTGCATTCCTGTTAGGCATGTTCCTGCACTAAAAAATCCCGAATTTGAGATGACAGAGATCCAAAGGTTTCTTATGTTTTGTTATTGAAATCAGGTTAACACTGCCTTGGAGGAGATGAGGGTCCTTTCAGATATCCAAACAGTAAGTGCGGGTACCAAAACGCGGAGCCTGCTTTTGCGGGACGAGGAGGAGGTTGAAGCAGCCTCCTGTTCTGTTTCCGTATCAGTTCTCTGGTCAGGCTTAGCGATTTTTTGTTCACCACAGACTATACAGACTAAGGTGCTAGCTCTTGAGTCTGTGTCAGCTATCAGTGTAGCATAGGTTATATCCCTGAAACAGTCAGACTGAGAGGTTCGTCCAAGTCCTGCTGGGAGATTATGGTAAAATCTAAGGCAGCCTGCAATAACGCGCAATGCAGTCGTGCATTGCAACGCACGCAAGCATATGCAGATGAGCAGTTAATGGTAAAATTTGCCTCTTAGTTATTTCTGCATATTCCCTATGGAATTAAGTGTTTTACGAGTCCCTTACTAATTTTTACTCAGTGAGCGTGTTTAGTTGACAGACCAAATAACCACATTTTGCAGATTTATTGCAGAATGCAGCACTCCTCCGGTCAGTAGCTGAACCGAGGCACATGGCAGCTCACTGCTTGCAAGTACCTTTGGGTCATACCTCCAGCACAGCATCCGTAGGTATTACAGGGAACAACACAGCAGGAAAACTATCCCACAATTGCATTTATGCAATCTATTCTGAGAATAACATTATAGTTTCTGGTGACATTCAGTGTTGAAAACTCTTGAGATTACTCTGAAACCTCAAACCCCTGGAGTCCTATGATTACGTGCGATTCTCAGCTTTCATTTAAAACATCATCATTATTTTCTTAGTCCTCCTCTTTGCAGAGAAAAGTTTGAAAATGAAACCAAGAAGCTCAAAAAGCAGAAGCCAAATAAGTAGTCCTCCAAATTACTATTTGTTTAAAATCTCACAGTTTTTAAAGCCGCCCAGGATTTTTAGGGCTTGGGGGAGAGGATTTTGCTCGAGAGGAGGAGAGATGCATGAAAGAAACATATAAACAAATGAGTGCCTTAGAGCGGTGAACGCTCATGGTGTGTGGCCATGGAGTTGCTTGTGTCTGCAAGGCGGAGGTGACAGCACCCTTCCCCAACAGGGAGTGCTCCTGCCCACGGGATAACCAGTCTCCTGCGGAGGAGCTTGACTGCTCACCTCTGGCTTCCCTGTACGTTTTAAAGCAATCTGTAGCTGCTTAGAGTGAGACGCGCATGCTGGCAGACGATCCACGTCTGCTTTTTGTGGCATTCCTTCGAGGAAATTTGGCCATCCTTTGTCAGTCACAGAGTCTCAGAGTTGGTCGCGGAGTCTGAGCCAGCGTGACCATTCTTGTGGGTCTGTAATTCATGAACTTGGAGCAATTTGGCTTAGGTAAGAGTGTGTTGTCTGGCACCATATCCTTACACTTGGTTGGCCTGGGAGGAGAGGGAAGGGGAAGGAGAAGAGAGAAGAGAAAGGAGCTACTTCATGTTTTCAGAACTGCAGGAATCACTTTGCAGAGATACTGTAAGCAAATTTTTAACTACCTGGGGATGCCAGTTCTTGTGACCTGCTTTAAATCCCTGGGAGTGACTAACGATGAAATCTTCTACTTCCCTTTTTTTTAAGCACTTGTTACAATTTCACAAAGCTCTGTCCCGTTGCAAAAGAGAAACAAATCTGACTTTTCATGACTGTCACCATCTTTTGACCTACAATAACACAGCGCATAGGTGGCTTCCGATTTCTTTATTTCTGAAACGTTTGCTGGCTGTGCCCCCACTATGGGCATTGTGGGCCCCTGTGGTGCCACTCACAGGACCCTTGGTCCCCAGACGGGCTGGGCCCTCTGCTGGAGTCCAGCCTTTAGCATGGGGTTTGCATTCAAACCCTCGCCAGCATCAGTGCGTAAATTCATCACGAACTTAACCAGGAGACTCCTAGTGGCTGTTGCTGCAATTCGCAAACTGGAGACAAATTTACGTTATCAACCTGTGTGCGCAGCTGAAATGGCCACATTAAAATACAATTTTATGCTTATGTTTAGACCTAGCTATCATAACTAGCTATCATAACACTATCCAACATCCCAGTGGCTAAAAAGTGATGAAATTATCAGCAGTTATCATTGCCTGCGGCTAATTTTCTTCATAGGTTAAACAGAAACTTGAAGCCTACAGACAGGAATCCTGTGCATCTGTACAATTTATAGAGCAGAAATGCTGATGACAGTAGAAGTTTGAGCCCTTGAGTGCTACTCTGTATTTCATAGCCAATCAAAACTAAATTAAGAAACAAAGATTATTAAAAAGTCTTCTGTGCCTGTAATTTTGGCATAATATTATGAGGTGGACGTTAAATTTTTCCCTCGGAGACTTTCAGCATCATTAATATAGCATTCCTTTAATTACAAGTAGGCGCATATTCCTTAAAAAAGGGAAAATACTCTGTAGTGTAGTTAGTGATACCATTATTATGTTTACTGAAATAATTAAATGAACAGATATTCTTCTGAGTAATGTATACGTCAAAACATGAAGTAAAAATGTATTTTTTGGAAGCATTTTGGCATGCATACATGCATTCTGGGATAAGATATTTTAAACCAGTGTTGAGCAATACCATTAAGAGATGCTGATCAGAAGAAAAGTTTTTTCTTTTATGGGCTGAATAAGGACATACAATCCTTCATTTTAATTCCATGTGTGCAATCTTACTAGGTGGCATGGAGTAGAATGGGAACGGGGAGTTAAAGATGAGGCTATTGTTACTGTCTTGTTTAATGTGGGTTTTCATAGTTGTATGCTTTGAAAGTATGTACAGCTCAAAGTTATTGCGGACTTTATCTACAATACCTGCATTAATCTGTTTTGAACGCTTTTGAGCACATTAATGTAAGTGTCATTGTTGGAAATAACCTTATCCTTCAGGGAACGGAGTTTTTGTTTTGGTGTTTCCTCTTAAGTTACTTGATATTTCATTCCATTTCTAATACCACAAGACCTATATGGTAAGCTACAGTCCCCGTCCCTTCTCCCCTCCCCTGTGTAGGGCAGGACACCACCGCCACCCCACTGATGTGGCTCTTCCCATGAAAGCACCACTTTGGTCCTTATGTTCCAGCCTCAGACCAGGGCAGCCGGCAGGACAAGAGGAAAGCGAGAAGCACACAACGTGCCCTTTGCTCTTTCCGTGTCCCCCCCCAACTCCCTCCCGCTGGTCAGCGCGGAGACGACAGCCTACCTCTGCCTTTGGTAGCAGCCGGCCCGCAGACTCTTCAAAGGTGCCTTGTTCCTCCAACCTCTTGGGAAAGGAGTTCTTGGTTTCATGAAAGAGAAAAAAATGGATATACTTAACGATAGCAGGAATAACAAAAAACAAGGTTTGGTAAAATCTCTGTTTTCTTCCAACTGGAAGCGATCTAAAAATTAATAATTTCTCATAGATCAAAACTGAGGACTGCCAATAAAACAGATTTGCATTATATTCATTATCACACATCAAGAGTCCCCAGTAAATCATTAACAAAATTCTATTCAGTTGCCTTTTTTTTTTTTCTCTCCTCAGTTACACTTTGAGTACTGGAATGTTTTCAAACCTTAAACAAAGCAAAAACACGCCCACAAAGTACTTAAGTTGTTAAAAATATTTGAGGGTAACGCAGGGTTCCTAAACAAAGTCAAGGGCTTCTACTTATTTTCAGTTGCAGAGTTTTAAGGCACATATCACTACTATGTGTAAAAGCGCATCCTTTTAACAAAATGTATATTTTATAAATACACTTCATAGAAGCTGCTTAACTACTGCTTTTAACACTGCCAAGTGCCATTTGGCACTTGCTCTCCTATTTTGTTTCTTCCCCTGAAGTTAGCTGGAAATATTAGACATTTGTCGCTGACGCAGTGATCAACTTATTGCAATAATAAATCAGAAAGGAAGGGATTGCTGGGGGCAGTTGTGGCTCTGCAGATGAGGTTCTCACGAATACCTGAGCAGGTGTCCCCCCCTCCTGCCCTCGGCACCCTGGGACCCCTGAAGCGCCTTCCCCCATTGGCTGAGGGGGGGCACCTGGTGGGAGCTGCCCAAATACTCTGTGGGAACTTGGGCTTTTTGTCTTGATTGGGTGCGGAAACAGCAACAGAAAATTTATAAAGAAATAAACAGCTTCCACTGCGAAATTGATGCCCTAACATCCATGGGGAAATCTGAATGGCTGGCTGTCAGCACAGCTGGACCAGAAACGTCCCCTCAGCAGCACCTTTAGCGCCGTCTTCCGCAATAAAACAATACTACTTTATAAATAAAATCTTTACCAGCAACGTGTTGTAATGTGAACCTCTTCTGGTGAGGCAGAGGTGATGTCGAGCCTGTGGCTCGCTGCAGGGAGGCTCTGCTGACAAGATTTACTGGGGCACAGAGAGACAATGCAGCAAAGCAGCATCCCGACAGCTGTGCCTCGCCCGGGCTGGGGCAGCGCATCCCTCCCCACCCTCCGGGCTGGGGGTGACCCCACTCCTTCCCTGCTAGGAACCCTCAACTAAGAGTTTTTTTATTTTTTTTCTGGGGTGGGTAAATCCACCTTCCAGCAGAGTGACCTTTCCTGTCCGGCCCTGCCTGGGGGAGCGGTGCCGCGGGATCGGCCCCTCACAGGGAGCAGCCATTTGGCTTCCGCACGTTTCGGTCACAGGCGCCATGCCCCGCAGTCCCGAGTGAGCTGTGCAGCGTGAGGCTTTCCAGGCTGCCGTCTCGTTTTGAGGACAGGCTACAAGGAGTGTGATATTATATTTCCTCCTGCTGTGATGGACGAGTCTCAGAGTGCAAATTTTGGATTTACTTGGCAGGACTGAGCAGAACTAGTTCTGTGCTGCTCAGGTTTGCCCAAATTATCTGGACAAACATATATTCCTTCTTCATTTAGTACCTGTATGTCTCTAAACCCCAGAGTTTTGTGTTTCTTGCAAGGCTTATACTTTGTAACAGCTAAGAATGACTGGAAACCAAATGCAGGTTCCTCAGGCACTTCTATATATTGAAATTTCCATTTGTAAGCATCTTAGTTGAAACAAAGCCAAGTGAACTTGGCCAAGAGTTCTACAAGCCCTGGTACATTAGGACAACTGTTCTGGTTAGCAGGCTCCCCTGGAGTCCCTCAAGAAAGCAGAAGTGGATAAGTTGACTCCCAAATAATGATTTTAACATGTAGACATTTATGTTACTTATAAAGCAACCAGTCCTATATATAGCCCAAATCGCCCCATGCAAACATTTAAGCCCACAGTATTCTGCCAGAGCATTCAAGAAAAAAAAAAAAATTAGAAAAAAATGTAAAGACTGAGACGATAACCAGGCTCTCTCATCCCTTCTGCTCTCTGCTGTGGAGCAGAAGGGGAGAAAACCAGACAAGCATTAGCAGTCCCTATTGACAAAGTATGGAAATTACCCATCTACTTATGCAAGGATGAAAACCTGCCACTTGTTGTTTTTATCCACAGAGTTTAGAAAGGGCTGAATTTGTGGGAGCTGCTGAATTTTAGTACGAGTACCGCTGCTGCTTTTTTTTTTTTCTAAGTAATACTGATACTGTTTTGCCAAAGCTGAAATTTCCAATAAATAAAAAACCCGCATACCTATTTAAGAGTAGCTAAAACCAGGTAAGAGATCTGTTAAACCAAATATTTCTTGACTTGTTTTCAAGACCTGTAAGTACTAGCTGGATCTGAGAAGTCAAAAATAATCCCAATGCTATTAAGGTAATTGACTGACGAGATGCACTTCCCTCTGTACGCTGCAATGCCAATCTCACTAGCTGAAAAGTAGGAGGTAGTTCTGTACCCGATTTACTTGTAGAGACAATGGCTGTTGAAACACATTTTAGGTCTGGAAGTTTATGTTTTCACAGGTCACTTGCAGTGACACCATCTTGATCTACAAGTACAAATATAGCTAGGGACATGAAAATCCTTGGCGTTGAGCTGGCTTGGCAACGCGCATACGTGATTTCACGTAGCTTTGATGTTTGCTGTATCATATTTTCTGTAAAATGGTTTCATTTCTTCTCTTCTAGTTCTTTAGGCAGACTGTTTATATGGCATTTAGGAATAAAAAAGGAGAGGAAAGAAAAGGGTGCAAATTAATTTTAATTATATTTATTACAAGCAAGAAATTGTACTATACCAGAGGTATTTTATGTCAGGCTTCAGCCCAGAGAGAATTTTTATAGCTAAGTAGTTGTAAAACCTTTAAAAGAGGACACCATTATGATGAGAGGAGCATTTTCTTACAGGTACATACTGTGTCTTTCCAGCATCTTAGTGCATTTTAGATTTTTATCTGTGAAACTGTCAGGAGCTATCATTTTAACTCATCAATTTGATTTTTACCATCTACACCTGCTCATAAGGCGGTTTCCTCCAGTGAAAACTAGAAACAGAGCTGCTTGTGAGTGACATTTACAAATGACTGGGGGGATAAAAGGTGGTTTTAAAAAAAAAAAAAAAGAAGGAATAGCAAACAACTACACAAAAGCCCTCATTTTTTAAAAACAACAGTGTGCATACCTATAGAAAAAAAGTGCAGAATATAATTTTCTGCCTGCTAAAACAACTGTTTCTAGATGTGCTGTTTCCCCCATCTATTTTTATCACAGCCATCCAGACTCTGACATGCCTCTTGGCTTCTTTGACCATATGGATCTGCCAAGCAGTAGGAATGCTGTAGGGATAGCCTGCAGAAATATCCTAGCAAGGTGCCTCACTTTGCAGGTTCGCTCAGATTTACAGAAACATTAAGTAATGGGGTTAGCGGGTTTAAGGGGTTCAAGCATTGTGGCTTTCCTCACTAAAATTTTGGGGTAAATTTTTGCCAGCAGTTTGCACCTGGAGTCCCCTTTTTCCTGGAATAGAAATGAGAGAAGCTTTTGAAAATAAAAGGTTAAGAACATACGAGCTTTTTGTTATCCGAAGCACTGGCTTTGATTTTTAAAAAAAGGTATTCTTCAATAACTAAAAATCAGGTAGAGGTGAATCGTGATGTATATTTAATGCCTAAGAGTTAGCGTTTGACTTTCTCTAAACAGGACTTAAAGTGCAATCTTCCATCGAAATTAATGTGCCCTATGTAAGTCAACAGAAGACCTTGCACTCACAGCAACGGGTTGTGCCCAAATACCGCTTCCTCAGAAGTACACATTATCCTCTGTACCGTACCAGTTTGAAACTCTCAACTGGAAACTTTAAAACCATCTTAAATAAAAGCAAAATTAACAGTATGACTTTATCTTTTCATCTTTTTCTTGTCAGAGGAAATTTCACTGAGGTTCATTTATTTCCAACCTTTTCCAGTTATAAAATGTTCCTTAGTCATTATATTGGTGCTTGGTCTTGGATTACTTCACCCCTGTGAGCTTTAGTGCAAGGCTGATTGTCTCTAGTGACAGGACAGAATTTGGTTAATAGGTTACATTTTTTTTCCTTGGGTACAGATTTGGCAATTTTGGGGCATGCAAGAATGCACCAAAAGCCTATTTTAGACCTTCTAGCTGGGAAGTGCCAGCTACAATACATATAAAGAGTACATATCAGGGTTTGCATGTTAAAATGTATTATTTTAGCTTTATGCATCTCATGGCTTATTTGTAAATAATTTAAAAGGACAGAAGAGTATTATTGAATAGTCTTCCCATAGTTCTCCATAATTGCACCATCATCGGTTGCAGCACTCACCATTAGCTAAGCATCATCATTTATGAACTTCAGGTTTTATAGGTTTAAAAGCAAGTCTCCAAACAAGAGGTCAACAGTTCCCTTTTTTTGTTAATCAGAAAAGATGGGGTTTTCTGCATAACATTTTATGAAATTTTAAGCTGTAATAGAGAGTATGCCATTTTTAAATGTTAAACAATGGATAAATGGTTGATGTCTGAAATTCGCAGGGGTTTTGCTTCCCCTCCTTCTACAAGTTGTTTCTACCAGTCCCCAGCTGGCGTAAATTGGTGTGTGTGGATTGAATGGGATGGTGTAACCGCTGTGGAGAAGGCAGCTCCCGTATATCTGCCACTTGTGGTGTCCCCCCGCACCCCTCCCCAGGGCCAGCCCCTCTCTCCAGCCCCACTGAAATGGAGGCCCTTCAAACTGGTGGAGAAAAGGAAGGTGGAAGAAAAATGGGGAGTTACTCCGAAGAACACAAGAGCCTGCCTTCCTCCTGGCTGCATCCCTGTCTCATCACACCTCAACTGCTCCACAGCTTGAGAAGCAACGAGAGCTGATGGGTTTCTTCTGAATTCCACTTCTGCCACCCTGTTTTGGGCAACAGTCTTTTTTAAGATGGTACAGACCCATACAGACCTCAGCTGTGGACCTTAAGACGGGTACAGGTGAAATGTTTTCAAAATCCTTGTGGAGTCTTAAGAAGTTCAGCAGTAGGATGGGAGAAGCATGTGCTGAAACGTGGATTGGTTTCTGAGGACCCCCTCGTTGTGCTGTTTTTCCTAGGTGCAGTCTCCAGGAGAGTAAATACATTCTAGGAGTGCAGAGAAAGCAGGCACAGCCTTTTTACAGGCAGCGCTCGGCTCTCCCGATCAATAATAATCTGACTAAGAATTTGGCGTAAATGTCATTCTGGTGATTGTATCTTGTCGAGGGCCTTGTACTGGTTAAGTGATGGCTTTGCAATGATAAAATTGTGCATAAGATCAGAAACAAAAATCAGAGAGCAGAAGGGCCCCGCTGAATTTAAAAGAAAACCTGAGGCTAAGGTCGAGTTCCCATCCTCAAGGTCATTGCACCTACTCTAATGCAACTGGTCAGCATCCTCCTCCTACCAGGCCAGTTCCTTCTGATACCCCAAAAGATTTGCAGGAGCTGACCAAGAAAAAAATAATGCTTTTCACAAATTAATTACAGAGATGAATGGCACCTATGACGACCTGTTTTAACACTTTTTTTTTTTTTTGATGACACCACCCTACATGAGCTTCTCTAAACTCCTGTCCCATAAGCCAGTCACAGTTGGGTTTTTTTGGCTGTCATCCTAGCCAATGCCTAAAGCCTCAGAAAGTAGTTGTAAGGGTGATGCTGAGCAAGCCTTTGCTGTCACTGCCGTTACTCCAGATTAGTAATTGGTTTGTTTATAATTATGAGCTGTATAAAGCCTTGCAGGAAGAGCAGAACATGTTTGCTTTTACAATGATGGAAAAAGTCATAAACTGGAAACACCTTTGGAATTCAGAAATGTCCCTCTTAACCAGGGATCATCAGATCCACAGTATTTTCCTGGGAAATAGGTGTGAAGATGGGCGGTGCGGCTACAGCAAAGGGCAACTGCTGAAGAACAGGGCGATAAACCTCTATTCTTGGATAACTTGTTTGCAGGAGAAATCAGCTTTTCTCCATGTAGGAAATGCTTGCGAGATTCCAACAGTATTGTCACGCAGACTTTGTTAAAAGACATGATCTGTCTCATAAACGCACGAAGCAGAGAAACTTATAATTGAGCCCATAATACTGCTGTATCTGACCATATGTATGTCTCCTTCAGCCTTGCACTTCATAGATCTCCACATGCCAGGTAGCTGGGTTCAGTTATTGTTGGTTTTAATAATTTGTAGTTTTCTGACCTAGGGTTCTTAATGCTTTATGCAGAAAAGCAATACAGAAAGTAAGCACACAACACAAAAAATAGGTATGCTTCACAGGTAATTTACAGAGCCTTAAGCTAATGAGAAACGTGAGAAACAGATACTGTTTCTACAGTATCTGTGCCTCAGCATCTTACTCTGCAATCGGTGAACCTCAGGCATTGAGCACATCTGCAGCCATAGAAAAGGGCTATTTTCCAATTTGGTTTGGTTTTTAGCTTTTCTCAGTTCAAGTTGAGTTCCAACTATTTTTTTATAATTTTCTTTTTGTTAATTGTCTGTGTAAAGGTCATGGAACTAAAGTTGTAAAAAAAAAAGATCTAATTTTAACCTGCAGTTGATTTATGAAATGATACTCAGTTCCTTGAGTTTGTGAAAATAACATATACCACTAATAATCTCTTGGAACTGATTTAACACCATATTCTATTGCAGTGCTAGGAAAAGCCAAGGACTTGTAACAATCCGTCATTCGCAGTGACATTTTTATTACTCTTTCAGAAATGCTGTGCTTTAATTGTCTCCCTGCTTCAAATCAACTGCTTCGTTTGCTTTAGCAGTAGGTTTTTTTTCCTCTATAGTTATGGTTGCCCTTGCTATAGGAAACCTAAATTCTCTGTGTATTCCTGGCATGGCAACTGCAAACAGGAAGAGGAGCAGGGAACCTATCCATGTCCCTCTAATTTAAGAGGGTGAAAATGCTATATTGATTGCAAGTCGCGTTTTATGGAGTTCACACCAAGTTCCTTATAGACCTACATCCCAGGCAATTCCCCCTTAATTCACTAGGATTGAGCTGAGAGAAAATCCATCCAAAATAATATACCTTTTTTTTTTCTCTGTTATGAAGTTTGCAACAAACTGCCCAATAGAGAAATGGCTTTGCTTTCAACTATTAAAAAGAAACTGTAAGCTCTTAATTTAGTAGCAATGTCGCTAGTGCTTTAGCATCTTCTGCAGTGTGCCTCCAACTGATGAACTGAAGCACAACTATAAATAGCAATGTCGTCTTTGTCAGCATGTGAGAAAAAGGGGTTGGGGTTCCCCCCCCCCATTTCCTGAAAGGACATATAGTAAGACATCTCTAATCTCTTCTTTTGCTTAGTACATAGATTTGTCTGTCTGATGGGTTGCTGAATGAAAACACTGATTTGTTGCCTGCTGGTTCACAACGTAGCTCAGTGAACAGCGGGAGCACAGCCCTGAGGTTGTGTCATGTATGATTGGCATCCTAAAGTTTCACGATTGCATTGAGTTCTCAGCATTACAGGTCAGGACTTTGAGGTGCCTTTGCCTTTTCAAGTGAGAGGTGATTTCCCTCCACCCCAAAATGTGCTTGCCTGAACCACTTCCTGGACAAATCGCACATTCAGACCTCTAGTCCCTGCGTATCCCCTGCGCATCCCAATGAGGAGGGATCCCCTCCCTGCGCCAAATCCTTGGGAGATCCCTTTCACAGTTGGGCTGCTCCTTCACCGCTCTGTATCTGATAACTAAGAAGTTGTCTGAGGAGCCAACGGCTTGTTAGATCATGTCTACCTGCTCTGTATTTTAAGAGAGTAGCTGTCAGAAAAGCGTTAAGTTTCACAAATCCCTGGTTTGGGGACCCGATGCAATGACAAAGAGGAGGGACTCGACGACGGCTGTGGCAGCGCGGCTGGTCCGCATGCTAAGAGGTTTTAATGGAGCAGATGGAATCTGTCCTGGATTCTGAATCACAAATGCATTCAGGCAGAATAAAGACTGGGGGGGAGGGGGGGAAAGAGTTAAATTTTCAGGGCTTGCATGCCTTCAGGTTTGTTTGCTTGAGAATATTTTTGAGGGTAATGTTAGATGCTAAGGGAAAGTTACAGCGAGGCTTGTGACTAATGGATAAAATGCAGTGCGCTCTGTGATGCTGCGAGAAAAATGCTGATGCATTTAACTGATACCGGAGAGATAAAATAGCACCGAGTTAAAAAAAAAACAAACAAACCAAACCACCAACCAAAAGAATTTGTAAAGTTTTTGAGATCCCACCTTGGTATCATTTTAGAGGATGTTTCTAACTAGTAGCCATACAAATAATTGCAGATTACAATGTCATACAACTCCATTAACTAGGTGAAGGAAAAATAGCAACATCTTCATTTTAATGAGATGTCTGCTCTCTCCTCCTCTGTACCATGCATCTTGATGTACCTTGCTGTCTGCACTGACTTGGGGCTCGGAGGCTTTGTCATTTCTTGGCAATTCCATTCTCTAATTTCTTCTGACACATGGTGCTTAAATCCACAAGAAATGTGAGGTGAGGCAGAGAGGATTCCTGCAGACTGCCGCGCCATAAGAG
The DNA here is from genome assembly GCA_008658365.1 of Alca torda. NCBI lineage: Eukaryota > Metazoa > Chordata > Aves > Charadriiformes > Alcidae > Alca > Alca torda. Next base: position 11,805,556 of record CM018087.1, on the reverse strand, counting down.
GAGCACTCATTTGCATTATTCATTAGATAAAGGCACTGATTTGCATCTCATTTTGGTCGTCTCCATTTCCAGGCAGAGTATGTAGAGAATTCACAGAATTGCTGAATTTTTATGGTATTAATAGTGTTCATTTGGGATTAAGTCTCCATTGTCTGCTGCCCCGTATTTTGTCCCACACTTATCTTAAATACCTACAGAAATTATATTCTTTTGTTATTTTTATAATGAACTGTAGCTATTTGCTGCCTAGTAAAAGTGTGCTAATTTGTTTATCATTGCAATTTTAAAAGTAATTCTTATCAAAGCCAGAATTCTATACTTGGTCATTATTTGTAATTAGATTATGATCTTTTTCTCTCTTCTGAGGTTATGGTTCAAAAGCAAAAGCTTGTAAAGCAGCTGCAATGATTATGTGGGATCTGACAGTATCTATAAAATTTTTTTTATGCTGTTCAGTATTCTTAAGCAGTAAGCTTTTAAGAACTGTATGCCTTCTGTTAAGTAACATGTTAACACAGTAAACTTGAGAAATAGAATAGCCCTAGATAACTTTCAACACACTTTTGTTCTTTTCTAAGCTTTATGAACCAATTTGCATTACGCTTAGAGTTATTATTTGATTCAGAAATCTATACTGTAAAAAGGATGGGATATCACTGTTCTTTCCGCAGTGCATGGGGGGGATGCTTGGCTTTGGTGTGGGGGGGTTGTCCCTATTGAGCTATTTCATCCTGTTATTAAACACACAAAACTGTCTGGTGAAATGAGGAATTCTAGAAGACATAAACAGGTATCATTAATTCATAGATGCTTTTTGAGAAAATATACGTTACAAACACCTTGGAAATGCTGCTGAAACCCAGAGCTGTTTCCTGACCCATCATTTACCTCCTAGGACAGCACATGGCTAAAACAAATGGTGGCTTATTCTGGCTCTCAAAGCCCTCAGTTGAGCTTGGTGCTTCACTGCGCTGAATCTTGTGCAAAAATAAGGGAAGGCATTGTCTCCGTTCTAAATAGTTTACAGTATAATTCAAACACAAATGTAAAAAGTAATAAAAAATTGGGGATCTGAAGGCTAACTTTAGCAAGATGAGGTATGAGGCTGATGATTGTGCATTATTTCTATTTTATATTGTAATTATGGCATGGCTCTATGGCTGATGCTGTAGTTGCCTGATTTCTTGGGCGTGCCACACTAGAGAAATCCATGTTCGTCTTGGATTAGAAGGTGGGAAAGGCAACGGCCCTGAAAAGCAGTTGGTCAGGACACTTCATCTGTAAGCAGCATTACGGCAGAAAAAAATGCAAAGGGCATATGAAAATGAAACCAGCTTATACTAGGACCCTGCCTAATAATGCAACTTAATTATAATTGAGTTTGCCACAAGTTAGTGACACAGCTGAATCTAAACAAATCACCTAGGTAATGCGCTGATTGCACTAACAGCAGTTGTTGTCAGGGGCGGAAGATGCCATATGGCTCCTCTTCTCTACCCAGGTCAAAACATTGTTAGGAAGAAGCTTAAATACATCGACACAAATGAGGAATTAGCTGATCTGGCTTCCCTCCAGCCCACGGTGTGCAGATGTATCCCAGGGTCTGGCCATTCCCGGACACAGTCAGGGGCTACCCAGATTTTTCCAGAACGTACCGAGTGGAGCAGTGTCATGGTACTTGAGGACAAACAAAGGCAGCTGGCACTCGGTTGCATTGCTCAGGCACAGCTTAGCTCTCCAAGGCATGCCCGGATCATGCTTGGGCAGTTTGTGAAAGGAAAAGACACCCAATGCAAACTGGGGGGTGGAACGTAAGGGAAGAATGAAGCAGGAGCCAGTCCCGCACAAGGCAGGGTCGGGTTCAGCCCCAGGGAGGGCTTTTCATGTGGATGGGGACACGAGTCAAACTCTCTCTAGTTGCAGTGAATTTGGTACAAGTCTTCTAAAGTTTGTATAGCCTTTTTATTTTCCTGTTTTGGGAATGGACAGAACTATCGTATAAGTTTTGCAGTGCCATGACCAAGATGTTACCTCTCACATTCCCTTACAGTTTCAGAGTCCCGTCCATTCACAGTAAATATCAGATGCTAAGACCAGTCTCTAACAAGATCACAGCAGCTACTGCTCCTGTAAGAGCAGCAGAGCCTGGTAGTACCCCTGCTTTTAAAAGGTCTTTTAGCATTCCTAGTCTAGACTGTGTGTGATGCTTTTCCAGGTTGCATCAGGCTGAAGCACAGCAGAAGTGGAGTTTATGCTATGTTAAATTGTTATTAACTACAAAATGTCATCTGAAGTATGGTGTTCTGCCAGTTTGAATTATATACTTTTGTTATGCTTTTTGCTTTGAAAAATACACATTCAAAATTTTTAAGCATGCCAAGTAGGCCAGATGCTGCCCTTCAGAAATAAGAATTGCCTCAACTGATTCTGTGATGATTTGGGTTGTAGAAGAGCCATAAGATTTCTGCCAGACTTAAAATATCTTTCCGTGAGCGCTGGTCCCGCTGTGCTGATCTTGCTGTCAGCAAGGGTTTGCAGATCCTCGGTTATGAAACACCTTGTCACCACTCACCCAGCAGCTTGCTCCCGCTCCGCTGTGAAGTTTGTTAGAGTACTTGGTTCAGATTTTGAAATACAGAGTGGGTTTCCTAAAGATTTTCTTAGGAGAAGGGTTGTGGACAGTCCTTTGATACAACTCAGGGTAGCTATTCTGAAGTGTGTTACAGAAGCGGTGGATAATCCAAAGGCTTCTGCACAATTGATTATCCTAAACAATATTTACCCTTAAAAATGTCCTTGTCTAGTGAGGAGAGCAGCTGTTCAACATTTATTTTTATCTTCACTCCTCAATGGATATTAGACCTCTGCCTCTTTTGGGGCTTGCCACAGTATCCCTGACGAATTTAGTGCACAGCTCTGCCTCATTCATTACAAACCACCTATTGTGTCTGCCCCGGGCTTCTCTGCACACTCAGCCGCACCTGGGAGTGTTTGGAGCAAGTCCACAGGAGTCACTGTGGAAGCGCCTAGACCCTGATTTGGATGCTCTGTGCTGCCTTGGCCACGCGAAGTAGCCGAAAAGCAGGCTTGAGGATGGAGCAAAGGATTTTTACTGGCACAGAACTCCTCCAATGGCAGAGGACTGGCAAAACCAGCTCAGTGCCATCTGCTCTTTGATCCTCTCCCTGTTTCAGAAGCACATTCAGGAGATGGACCGTGCCAGCAGCTGGATGATGTGGAGCAGACCTGAGAAAAACCCTTCCAGACAGTCAGTGCAGCTGGGACTTGTGTAACCAACATGGGCTGGAGCAGCCTTAGGATGTTCTGAATTATGCCTAGAGTTGTTCCAAGTCTTAATCAGGATGAAATGCTTTTTAGGACTACTTTTCTCCCTCTTCATTTGTGATGAGCATGAACTCGAAAACAAAATACGTGAGTTTGCTCCACACAGTGGGTAACAATTTCTACAATATATTCATAAATTAAAAATGTGAAGCTGTTTCATATGAGCTTCAAGAATGACAACTGAAATAAAACCGTCGGTCTAGTGGGTCATGCCAAGAGCAGATCTTAGGTACTTCTTGGCACTGCAAAAAGACAGTCGTTTGCTGCACAGATGACTTTACAGGATCCAGCCCTTCTAACACGCCTCACTAATTACAGAAAGCTGATCCTCATGTGTTCATCCCTCATGTGTGAAATTCTGAAAGCTGAATCAAATAAAGTTCGAAATGTATTTTCAGTTTGTCTTGAGATATGCCGCTATTTCAGCAAGTCCGAGAGAAAAGGAATATTGCTTTCCTTCAAACAGTACGAACAACACCGCAAGGAGATTACATCTGTTTCAACGGGAAAATGCTATCTTTATGCCTTTTTGTAAAGCAGCCAATGGACAGGAAGTCTTTCAGAAAGTTTTGCAAATCCAAATAATGTTCCCGGGTACTGGAGGATGCATTCAAATCGCGGATTTAACTGAGAGAAGAAAAGCGGGGGGATTCATGCAGCCAGATAGCTCACTGTGGACCGTGTGTCTGAGAAGGATCAAAACCACAAGTCTTACCACCTAAGAATAGCATTATCTTAAGTTTAAAATACTCCCTTCTGATGTTGCTTTTCAGTTCGTAGCATGTAAATCAGTGCCGCTTCCTGCCCTTCGGAGCAGACCGGAGCGTTCGTAGGTGTTTTGCTATGGTAGATGTGGAGATCTGCAAGTGCACGGAGCGAGTCCCTTCTCCAGAGCAATGACTCACACGTAACTGGGGAGGCTGACAGAAATCCTATAGATGCATGGACTAATATAAATGAGAAGGGCCAGAAATTAAGATGCACAGTGCAAAGTCGGAATTCTGCTTCTGAGAAATGCAGCTGTGCAGTCTCTGATGACTTTCATCGCACTTAATATTTGTGCAGTGGATTAAATGCATGATGGGGTACTCTCTAAAACTTGAAGACCTCTCACTCAAATAATGTGGTTTATACCGTCATCTTTCAGTTCATCTGAAGTGCCTGTGACAATCCCTGTAGTTTCAGGAACGTGCAGCGAACAGGAGCTGCACCCCATCTCACACCAGTTCCACGTGCGAGCTGGCAACTTCCCACGGTACCACGTTGCCTCTAAACACTTAGTGTGCAAGCTCATAATGAACACTGTGATTAAGGATTCTCCCAGAGGAAAATCAGTATAAGAAAATTATGGGAAGCCATAATTCATATTTCCTTTACTGTCTCACTGTTCACTTTAGGTACCTTCAAAATAATTGAGTGTATTTTTTTAGAGCTTTAGAGGCTACACTCGGTATCTCAGTGCATGAAAGTTCCTGCTTTTGTATAGAATTCTTAAAATGCAGTCACTGTGGTAGCTTTCAAGGAATAGCTCATGTTTGCCATGCCAGCTAAATTTAAAAGATTACTGTTACAACGTGGGCATTCCAATAAGTTTAAAAAAAAAAGTCGATGGTGCTGTTACAACAGCTTAATATACTTCCTGAGTGTCTTCGTGTTTCTTATCATTTCTCACACGTCTCCGTGTTCAGCTGAGCAGTCCACCCTTTTCAGATTCTCTTTGTCTAAAAATCTTTCCATGCCTTTTATCCTTTTTTTGTCACAAGGGAATCAGAGTTCTCTGAACATCAAAATAGCGCAATAATCACCAGCAGTAACAACGTCTAAGAAGTTGTAGGAGTCTGCAGGGGAAGTCAGGCGGAGGGTAATATTATACTCGGCATTGGCACTTAACCATACATCATTTCCATAAACTTAGTACAGGGGTTTAACTGGTTGATTCCTGAGTGAGCAGTTTCCATAGCGCTGCTATAAAAATTATTTATACAACCATATTATTTAGGAGTACTTGTATTTATGAGCCCTTCTGGTGCTAGCTCGGTGCCATCCAAACAGCTAGATGATCCCTTACCCAAACGCAAGCTCTCACTTTAAGGAGACAACAGGTACGGACAAGTTGCAGAGTACAAAGAAGTAAGGGGTCAACACAAGTCAGCACAACAGAGAGTAGTCACAATACAGCACACGATTAATATTTAGTATCGCATTTCCACTAGTCATCACTGCAAAAGAGAGGCTTCTAAGGATATTAACTTAAGGAGATTCATGGTCTCGTTACACTGATGTTTATGGAGAACTCCTCCCAAGTGTGAAAAGCAGCATGGGAGAAAGTACAAGGGTTCCTATGTAATAAATAAGTAAATTAAAAAAAAAAAACAAAAATCAGATGGGTAAGGAGTGAAGGCTCTTATCACCAGGCAGTGATAGGAGGGAAGAGTTGCCTTGCTCATACCAAACTGGAGATGAGTGGGGCGGGAGTAGGCTGTGACGGGTTTTGAAAGTGAGGGCAAACAGCTGATGGTTGACGAGATGGAGAAGGGGGAGCTCGCGCTGGAGTGCGATGGGAGCACACGGTGACCGAAGCAATGAGCTAGAAAAATGATCTTTGCAGCAGCGTTCTGGATGCTCATCAACAGGGCAAGATCGCATTTGTCAAGGCCTGGAAAAAGGTTGTTGCTGTAATCAAGACATGGTATGGTGAGAGCCTAAATGAGAGTTTAACTGGCAAGATGGATAGGAAAGACCATATCATAGAGATACAATAGTGATGTAGCGTGAAAGCCATAAATCACCCGGCAGAAGCCCTGCACTCTCAACAAGGTCAATTAGCCCATGATGAGCGCCGCGCTGCCAAAGCTAGGCTGCTGCTGCTACCCAAGCTATTGGGTTTGTAACTATTGCTGGAGCACCTGAACAACAGATTTATAGCTAGCTCAGATCTCGGCTCTGCGCAACTAAACACTGGGTAAACATATTTAGCCTAAGTGTGACTTCCCAAATTAATCCACCTGCCAGGCAGGAAGTACAGCAGATCCTGCTCGCTTTAAGTCACTCTTTGCAGAATGTTTCCTGCAATCCCGGTTTTCCCTCTTTGCATGCAGTCCTGCTTTTGGCTCACAGTTCTCAATTTCTGTCACTTACAGCCTCCTTCCTATTGCTGACCAGCTGCCCTACAGCAACCCTTTTCCCTCACTCAGCCTCTTGTGTTTAGAACTGAGGGTCAGGTTCTACTTTGTCTTCCACCTCGTTGGGGAAGTGTTTTGTCATGATAGAAAATGGCTGGTCAGCAATGACATGTGCTGGGAGGAGTCACATACTCAAAGGAATAGACGCAGGTTTTGGATGCATTGTTTTGCTGTGTTTCTGATAAGAAGCATATTGTGATTTCTCTTGCCTCAGCGTGGCAGATTTTCCATGGCTTTATTCAGGGCAATTAAACATATGAGGGTTTCAGATGCCTGCTTTCCAAAGCATATACTAGTCATTCCAAGACATGCCTGTCCTGGAGTCGTTTGGTGGTCCCGGGCTGCACTGGTACAGGTTCCTCATTTTCCATCGTAAGCCTAAACCATTTAGTGTATTTATGATAAATAATTTTATATTCATGAGAATGTTTAAGAGCTTTCCAGTTATGCTACTTGATAAACACGGGGAATCTGGATAGGGAAAAAACACGGAATCCAAAGTGCTCCTAAAAATGGTGACAAAACCCTAGCAAATTCTTGCTGTGGTACGTTGCATCTGACTACCATCATTTTATTGATTTTTTTTTTTTTTTTGCTGAATGGCCAGGTTACAATATTATCTTTAAAAATATTTTATATACTTGGGATGACATTTTCAGTGTTGTTAATTCTGTAACTTCCAGATGTTAAGCCTTTGAAGCAAAAAATTAAGACAAGTGTAATGTGTTTGATTGCATAAAATAAGAACAATCTAAATGCCTGTATAAACTTGCTAAACGTTAACAGTCAATGAGTTTACGAGAGACTAGAGCTACATTTACTACGCGGTATCTGTCCACAGAATGAGAGATTTAATGACTGAGAGAAAAGTAAAATTTAGTAGCTAGCTTCAAACCATTCCTCACCAGCTCGGAAGTTTCGCGTTTTTACAGCTGGGGCCCACGGAAGATGTTCTGGTCAGCATCAGCCATGCCAGAGGTCTGCTGGAAATACCAGCTGGCGCCTGGGTGCTGGTCATACACCAGCCCAAACTCCCAAGCTATGGAGTTTGAGGGTTGATAGAAACAATACCACATTGCTGTGACTGCACTATAAATACGTATTTTGGACTCTTGTTTCCCCCAATATTTATCCTGCTTCCTTGATTTCTCCCAGTTTCATCCACATGGATTTCAACCCCGAAAGCACTTGCATTCTTGACCAGATGCACAACAGCTTCACAGACTTAATATAAGGAGTGAAAGAGATTTCAGCTGCAGAAGGGTTACACCTAGTGACTGACTATTGTGAGCTTTAGAGAATGTTAGATTTCTATCTAAAATTTGTATTTAGGGTTTTATCTCCATTTTATCTGCTTTAGACCAGCACGAGCATGACCCTTTTCTAGAACAATATGGAAGAGGGAAGAGGTACCTTTTTCTTAAGCCTCAGCACAAACTCAGGCTGTGTTTGACAAGACAGCGTCTCCAAAGAATACAGGCAACCCTGTTTCCCTTCCCCCTCCAAAAAAAAAAAACCAAAGCCACCGAAGAGGTGAGAAAGGCCTCTGCTCCCTTTGTTTTTTTGCAGAGCTGGCACTTCAGGGTGCTGGACAATTAGTGGTGTGTTTATAAACGTCTTTATAAAAAGTGTTGTTTTCAGCAGAATAAATTCAAGGGTCTCGCTCATCAATTTTAAGTGAGAGTTGCAGGACTGCAAGGTCAAAGGTATGAGCTTATGCTGTTGCTGCTTTGAATATGCCAAGAGAGGGATTTTCACCGTAGCTGCACTTTGCCCTGGGGAAAAGCCTGGTCCATTATCTTTTTAAATTAAAATGGACACTGAAAAACAGCGTTACATGAATTAAGAGAAGGGAGTTTACACTGTGGCTTGATTTGGAATAATTATAATTGCAGGGAAGTATTTTTTCAAAGTACACTCTCTCTGCCTAATTAAACCCATGGAAATGCCTCATTTTCTGGTTATTGCCAAAGTGTGTTTCGAACTCCGGTAGAAATGCTTGATTGTAATTTCATTAGAATTCCATTTCTCCAGGCTATACAGGTGCAATGAAAGAAGAGGTAAAATTAATTAAAACTGTGGACATGTTTATACCCGCCAGGTGTCATAAAAGGTAGTGGCTGAGACATTTTTCAAGTAATTAAGCAGACAGTTCTGCTTTTTCTGATGAGTTATTGCCCTTCCCTCTTTAATCTGTGTAAGAGATTTCATCATGGAGCTATTGTCAGGTGATGGGATTGCTCTTTACAATCAGCATCCCCCTCGCACCGCCGCGCGCTAATCGAAATCACATCATCGCTGCAAGGAGGCAGTGACGTGCAGTCGGCACGTTTCCAAAGTCAGGCTTCCTATGCCAAGGTCTGTCCATAATTTAGTCTAAAAAGGGTATAATGCAATTTTCAGTTTAACCATACGTGGGTTAAATAGCTTGAGTGTTTATTTGAAGCATGGCACAGCTTCTGCATGTAAAGCTCAGTTCTCCTCAGCGAGACAAGCATTTAATCAGATTCCTATGTGTTGGTGGTGTTTATGTTATGGGGTGTTTTTTTCATTCTGTTTCTATTTTGTCAGGAGTTTGTCTTCTGGCCACGTTGAAATAATCACTAGTTTTCCTGAGGATGTGCGAATTGCCGTGGTCGCATCCTCAGGCAATATTGTACATAAGGCTGTAATGATGGCATTTTCTGAGTTTTCAGTGCAAGCTAGGAGCCAGAATTTGGCACATTTTGCTTCTCTGCATTGGCAGTGGATATAAATATATCTCTTCGCTCTTCTCTTTGGGCTTCCAGTTCCAACCTCCATATATCTGCTGTGTATCCTACATATACAACCCTACGGCTACGGAAAGAACAGGCAGGCAGCTGTAGCATCCATGGGGCTTTCTGGGCTCAGACGTGGCAGTGCACATCTTTGGTACTGAGGGCAGGGCCAACCTCCTTATATCAGCTCGCGAGGAGGTGACAATAAGCCTGTTGTGCTCCTGGGACAAAGCAGCAATGCCATTGACCCTCAAACAGAGCTCATGGAAGAGAAGGGCTCCATCCCACATCCAAGAGAATGGGCAAGAGCCTGCATTGTGTACAGTTTTGTATAAAGTTGTACCTTTTCTGCATTTTAGTGCTTTATGTGTCTCTTGCAGTCCTGTATTACTGATGTAAATGGATAATCAAGTCCACCATGCTTTTTTAGTTTGGAAAAGTAATTAGTCATGACTTACTTTATTTTCCCATTTCAGTTGTTTCGTATTTTGCAATCGCTACTGATTAAATACTTCCTAACAGATAATTTTATGTTATTGTTTTAATATTGCAATAAAAGAAGTCAGGGTAAAACAGATTGGTCTGTATTTGACAAGTGGAACATGCTAACTGTATTCGGTTGCAAGTGCCCTTAGCAATGGACATACTTGCAGCAAAAGTAATTCAGAATGTTTGTGTCAGAATGACAATATTCACTGCATGCTTCCATTTAGAGTTAGTGCCCTCCCTGAGCATATGTTTTTCTTGGTTTTTACTTAATGCTCCATCTTTATTAACTTTATATCGTTTTAATGAGATTTCCTTTCATAATATTGTAATATTCTCCTACTTTCAAAGTTACCCCTTACAAGGTCATCTCTGATACATGACTAATGCATTTGACTAAAATGCACAAATAAAATATGATAGTCACATTAAAGCATATGGGACTGTGCTGAGAATAACAACTCAGTCCAAGCTTTAAAAAAAAAAAAAAGAAAATCAGCAAAACCTTGGAGATGAAAGATAAAGTCATACACTTCTAGAACCAAATTCAGCTTGTGTGTACTTTGTACCTGCTGTTCTGGGGCTGAATTTGACCTTTTGAGAGTTGAAAAGGGTTTGTTTTTTTTTTTTTTTGAAACAGAGCTGTTACCCTCTTTTTTCTTTTCAAGTTTTAAATAGCTGTTTTATATCCTTTCAGTACTAAGTTCTGCCTCCTGCAACAACCAACATAAATCCAGAATCTGCCTTGACCTAAACGGTGCTCCCGTCCATTTCTACTTCACATTTGTCATTTTTTTTTGCAATGCCCAGGCATTCAGTTAAACATCATAGGATTAAGATCCATCAGTAATACATTTTAAATATGTTACCTTTCTGTTTCACTGATTAATCTCATTTCATTATGTAAAAGAGCAAATAGAGCACTTTATTTACTCCATTTGTGCAGGTCACACTGTGCTGCTGTATTTCTCCCCAAACAATACCAAGCTCTCATTTCTGCCTCCTGTAGGACTCAGCCCAGACATCTAATCATTTCCATCACCTGATTTTGAGTCTTTTCTATTTCTGCTATGTCCTATGGCAGGTGAAATAAGCAAAAGTATATTTTAAGAGAGGGTACAGCAATGATTTATGGAGTGGCATCTCAATGTTTCCAGTGTTTCTAGCCTATTCTTTTTGCATCCTAATATTGTATCTTTTTCCTCTGTTAAAGTTTCTGCTCCATATGCATTGTCCTGCCTCTGTGGTTCTTTTATTAACTTGAAAGGGCCTTGGTTTACCACAGCATTTCAAAAATGGTTTAGTAGGCACTGAACTCCTCAAAGCTTAAGCAGAGATACTTAGAAATTAGTTTCAAGTGAAATACAATATGGCCATTCTCAAATTTATCTATAAAGAAGATTTTCTGAGGAAGTTTTAGCAATTGATGTTTTACATCGCTTACTAGAAGAGATACATGCTTTTAACATCTTGGAACACAGTTGGTGTGGCACCCAGGTGCTTTTAGAGCATCTGACGTCAAGTGCAGTCTCTTATTCCTCTAGGGAGTAGGGTAACTTCTGATCAGTACAGAGTCCTTTATTACTTAAACTTATTTTTAAGCATCTCATTACCAGTTATTAAAACACATATTGTTAGAAGCTCTTTTACTTCCACAGTACTTTCAGATCAGAGGGGGAGAAATGCTGACTGCAAGTACTCTAGCTCTTTGGGCACGGTGCTGCTGCAGCTGCCCTGCACACCAGGCTTGCTCTTTGACTTGATGTCTCACATTGCACCAGAGCCTTCCCTGGTGAGCTAAGGGGACACAGCACTCAACCTCCCAATCCTTTAGCTTTGAGAGCTTAAGAACCAGCACTACTGCATAACTCGGCCAAAGCACTTCCACCAAGGGCATCCCAAACAGACCCATAGCATTAATACCAGCTTCATTAACAACAGAGCATCAAACAAGCAACTTCTCCGGCCTCCCATATCACCACTTGCTGAGAGCGGTTCCAGGAGGAACATACACCAACACACACAGCAGAGGGTAACATACAACAATTTCTACAGATAACTACAAGGCTAGAAATAAACATACTGGCTACCCATAAAATGCTATCCATAAATTAACACTCACAAAACCTTAAGAAAGTAAAAAACTACTCAAGTCATTTGAAACTTACCCTGCTCAGAAGCGACCAGAAGCCATCACAACCTTCCAAACCCTGAGCAACATCCACAGACTGGCCTTGACACGCTTACTTATGCTCTTGGTTAACAATCACCATCGCTGACCTTAATTGGGTAAATTTGTGGAGAGTCTCAAACAGAAGAATCATCCACACCTAATTATCACCTCATTCCTGAAAGCTGGGTCCATAGTGAGAAACTTGCCTCATGGTTCTCAAAAGAAGCCAACCTAAAAAATTGAGTTGAAAAAAAGAAATGCATGTTACGATATTCACAATGTAGTTATTAGGAAACAGATCATTCCATCAGTATTGTGTTTTTATATGATGAAAAATATATTTGTGCACTGCTTTTTTAGACTTACGTTTATAGAAGTAACAGTCTAGTGTTGAGATTACATACGATTTGAAGGATGCATCTTTTAAAAGGATTGTACTCCCTTAAAAATGTGAAACTAGGAGCAGAATGGTAGCACCTGGGAAAGATGTAGGTGGATAAAACTTCAAGAAATAAATCAACCAGTGCAAATCCACTGTCATCCTTGGATATCTGGAGTGGGATTTTTGATGCTTTCTCAGTAGAGGATACTTTAATTTTATAAAAAAAGTACATATCTTTTAATGTCAAGAATCCGAACCCATAAATATATAGGTATCTTAGAATAACATACTGAAGCTTAACATTCAGACAAGCTAACTAAATCATGCTATTTGTACCTGTCCTCAGCCCACTCTTTCCCTAGCCCACATACATGTGTTTTTCTAGGTGTGGGATCGCTGAATTTTTATATAGCGTGTAGGCAGTTACGTATGTAATTACCAGTGCGGCAGAAACAAATTAATTCCGATTAACTAAAGTTTTCCACTGTAATTCATTAAGTGAGAATAAAAGAGAACAGAAAATAATTGTAACCTGCCTATGGCTAGATGTGACAAAGCTGAGCTATGCCAGCAGGGACTGGAAAACAAGCAGGAGTCTACATTTCTGTAGATGTCCTGTCTTCTCTTCTCTTGGGACCACAGGCCTGCTTTGTTGCTGATGAAGGTGAGATAGACTTCATCACTTCCAGGAATGGAGGCTGAAGCTAGACAAACATTTCAATAAAGTGAAAGTTAATCTAGCGAGGCATCTGGAAGAGAGGTGGTAAACTTAGAGCGTTTGTTGCTGTTGTCCTTTCTACTGGCCACCATCTCTGGAGTTCTTCTGGTTCTCCACAACCTGATGTTTCCAGTGTCTTTAAAACCTTGATGTTTTCACCACATGGTTCAAGATAGTATGTCTCCTCCTCCCCGTCCTCCCTGTGGTTACTGCCCATTTCTCCTCAGCAGGGGCCACAGAAGGGACTCCCCTGCTGCTTCAGCCTGAGGTCTCCTGGTTTAGCTTAAACGGCAGCCGCCGGGGCGGTCAGCTAAGCTGATGAATTTTGCACTGAAGTGAGCAGCAGGTCTAGTCTGCCAGCTCTGCCTGACCTCCAGGGAAGGACAGGGACTTACACCCCTCCAGCCGGAGTTACTGGGGAGTAGATGTCAAAGCCCTTCATGAGCTGAAAGTGTCATTGTGTCTGGCTCCAGCAGCATTTTATGTCTGTTGGTTTTGGATGGGTGCATTTATCTAAACAAAGCTCCTTCTGTGTTTTTTTTTTTTGTCTGTTTCTTTGCTTGTTGTTTTGGCATTTATAGAAAGAGGAGTCAAATTCCTTCAGCATCAGTTCTCTGTATCCAGTACTAGTTATAAACAGACTAACCATCGAATAGTAAACTTGTGTTTTCTCATATCAAGTTCTCACCCTCACTCGTTGCTTCACCTCAGCCTTGCGGGAACATCCCAGCAGGGCCTCTCAGGTATGCCCACGTGGAGCCATGAGATCTTGTTGTTTCCTTTTCCTGGCTCCTTCGGCATCGGTGCTGATTTAAGTCCACCCGCAGCCTTAAATTGCCACAAGCCGTAGCCCTGCCTGTCCCACCCACGGCAGAATATAGTGTCTCACTAGCTGCAGGAACAACTCCCCATCTTTCTTCTGGACATCTTGCTAACCACTGTCAAAATTGTTTTGTGGCCCAGTCTCCTGCCAAGTCTCTTTCACATGCAGGCAGTGACTTATGTTGTTTATTCTTCAGGAGGACCAAAGGCTATGCATAAGTCCTTGTTTTCTGCAGCACCGTAAGCTTCCGGAGGCAGCTTGGGATGCCCCTGCTGTGCACTTGCAACTTTGCTTCTTTTCCTGGATCGTTGGTATCAGCAGTAACGCTTGTGCGTGGCTGTGTACCCTCCACCACAGGTCATGTCAGGCGGGGTCTGAGATGATGATGAGGTCTGCCTGTCGGAGAGCTTCCGAGGAACATCTTTCTCTTGGCTCAGGAGCCCTGGCGCCCGGACAACTTCCAGTGGTACAGCCAGCGCTGCAGCCACATCGTTCTGCGCTTTCAATAAAGCACAAACTTGCGTTTTTAAGGAATACAGTAAAAAGCGTTTACACATTAAGACAAAATTATCACGTTTTCTGCACCTGGTTGGTCTTGTCTTGTTTTTCCTCCTAAGATGGAGATTTTTAATGGAGGCAGTAGCAGCTTGCGCTCCCAGGGAGGCCCCGTCTCACTCCCTTGGGGAGGCTGAGCTGGGATTGTGCATGGCCTCTCTGTGCTGTTATTTACTTGAAATGAGCAACTTAAGGAAATGTTTCCTTCCTCATTTTCACTACTTTTACCTAAAATGGATCTTTGCAGTAAAAGATTCCTGGATTTTTTGAGGAATAGTGTAACTGATGCAGCTACTTTAGGTTTTCATTCTTAGTTATTTCAGAAATTACTCTTTAGTCCAGGAGCTTCTGATGAAGTTCATTAGCTTACAGGCTAGAAATCTGACCTAAGGAACTTGTATATTCAATTTTATTAAAGCCATCAGTATTTGGGCAACTCAGGATTACTGTGATTGGCAGTTCAAAAATACAATGAACTTTTGTGTCTAGCATATGTTATGCTGGAGAATATTTAAATCAATAATAATGCTATCAGAGCTGGAAATCAAATGCAAAATAATTCCCTGGGCTTCCCGTGTATAATGACATTTGCTCTTCTGATGAATTGCTAATGTGTTTTTGGACAGAAGGGCTGGCAGCCCAGCCAGCTCCGCTATATAAATGGCAAAGTGGGGAGAGCAGCATTGTATTTACCACTATTTACTGCTAACAAACCGCGCACCTTTCAACACATTATCTCTCTGCTATGAATTATTCCAGTTTTGAAAAAGCAACATGTAAATGAACTTTAAGACTAGTCTTTTAAGAAATCACTGTTTTATTCAAGGAAATGTTAGCCTGCTTTGTTTGTTTTGAAGTGTCAGTATCAAATTGAAACATAATCTTTTCTAAAAGGCAAAAATAGTTTCGGCTATGGAATGTGCCTAATCCTCCCAGAAATTTCCATGACTCTAACTGTAAAGAGGTTTTTTTCTCTGTATTCATTTCCTTCATGTTCGTTTCTGACACCCTGCGCAAGAGGAGCAGCCTGACTATCGGGCGGGCACACCTGCACTGGCAGCAATGAAATGAACTATATCCAAAGCGCTGTCCTATGTGATGGTGAAGGGGGGAAAAAACAGAGGAAAAAAAATCCTCTAATCTTTTCATTTTATACAGGGAGCAATTTGGGGTTTTTATCCTTAGCAGTAATTGGCTGAAACTGACTCAAATAACCAAGCACAGATAAATCTAAGAGGTGTATTACATTATTTGTTTAATAATGTAACCATAAGGACCAAATAAAAAGTGCACTGAATTTGAGCTTTATTACTGTGAATTATAAATTTTGTCAGCATTTAAAAAGAATACTAGTTTCGGTATTTTTTTCTAAGCATACTGCTGTGCTGTGATTTCTTTTCACAGTGGATTCATAAAAATCTTAAAAGCATGAAGTATTTCTGATTCCCAAAGGACATCCTAAGATGACAGCTATAACACAGTACAAAAAACTTTCTATTAGTGTGGGCTCTAGTAATGTTTAGCAGATGCATCTTTTTATCTTGAAATTGGAAAATAATATTAATTCTTAATTTATTATGTTAACCATCTTAATTTAAATACTCAAAGGCTCTACATTGTATTTGATACATGTGGGCATATAGCTATATTTAGTAGGCATGGTATGGAAAGATGTGAAACTTTACTAGCCCTTTTCCAAAATCAAATACTTTTCCCCATATTTACTTATTGGTTCTCCTTGAGCTTTCCGTTTAGACTTACTTATCTACCAGGTATTACAGTAATATCACACTGCAGTTGCGTAGAGAAATCGAGAGAAAAAGTTAAATATATGCATTTCAGAAAGAGAAACATACTTTCTGGCTTTGTGCATTTTCTAATTAATATGCATATTTTCTAATTAATATGTTTTATTCCTCATGAGTGAGTGAATGGCTGTGACAAAACAAAACAAAACAAAACAAAAACCTAACAGAAACCTCAGCGGGTAGAATACAATGCTTACAAAGAGAAGTCAGCAGTTCACAAGATGACAGATTCAGGTAATACCTTGCTTTTCATTAGTTAAGATTTCCTGAGACTTCTGATTTCAGTCTCACAACTGAATTGCAGCATCATTAGGTGTCTGGAAATTTCTTTTTTTTCCCAGTTCTTGCTAGATTGCAAACTGCTTGCAGCAAACCGCACAGTATTTCCCCATCTTCCCATTACGTGTGCCTTTGATGGGTTTCCCATGGTTGCTTTACGGCTCTGTCTCTGCAGTGCTGAATGGATCTGTATGAGGTCTGACATAATAACACTTCACTCTTA
The DNA here is from genome assembly GCA_008658365.1 of Alca torda. NCBI lineage: Eukaryota > Metazoa > Chordata > Aves > Charadriiformes > Alcidae > Alca > Alca torda. The sequence continues at coordinate 11,788,823 of CM018087.1, read as the reverse complement.
ACAGACTTCCCAGCAGAAAATCAGAAATTGTGAATAAGAGTAACCATGATTAGTTTTATGGAAATTGCATCCATTTGAGAAAAAAAATGATGATCTGGGCTACAGTGAAATGAAAGGCAAAGTTCCCAGGGGACTGGGGATCTCTTTTCGCCTATGGTGAAACATTAAGTAGGATACTCGCAACTGCATTCATCTGTAGATTAAGATGATAAGTCACACCAGGTGTGGGACAAAGGGCTTTAATCGGATCCTTTGATACACGATGCACCTACATCTTACTAAAACTTCTTTCCCAAATTATCTCAGCACCAAAAGGCTGATAGGAATAGCCCCTTTATGCTGCAAGGATAACAGGGATGTCAAACCTGGTGATGGGGTTGCAGCTGCTTTGGTGGGTGAAGACGGGCTCTGGTGGTGTCTTCTCCTGAGCTCAGGAGGGAAAGACAGAGCAATAGTTTTGGAGTTGATGCTCCACTGAGATCCGTGTTTGCTACATCCCTCTTGTTGAGGTTTAGACTGTTCCACCACTCAAATAATGCTTTCACTTTTGCTGTTGATGCTTTGTACCTGTAATATTTAGGTATTTTACAAGCTTAACTCTTATGGGTTTGGTGCAATTGCATGACTAATATCTGCAGTCCAAGACACTCTACGTTAATCCAGCTCTAGTCACCTTTGGTGTTTCTGTTAGCTGCCACCAGATTCCACAAACCGTGCTTAAAAATCCTCAACTGCGTGATACACACTTTCCAAAACATCTCTCAAAAGCTGTGTTAGAGTATCAGAGAGGAACAAGCAGCACGGAGTTTCTTCACCAAAGGCGCAGGTTTTCTTCTTCACAGCCCTCGGAGTCTCTACCCTGAGCAGCGAGCAGCAAAGCCGGGTGGCAGTGCCGCGGCGAGCCCGCCATGCCAGCCGCCTGGCCAGCGGTACCCATGGCCAGTTTAGCTTCCATCTACTCCTTTTCCACGCAGGAGCTGTGGGGACACGTGGAAGTTAGGCGATTCCTTCTTTTGCTTCCCTGCTTCCTCCGTTGCTCCGGAGCCCCGCATGCACAGCATTGGGCTCTTCGTTTATGTAAATCGCCCAGCTCAAAAATATTCCGAGTTGTGTGTCCCCGTTAAAGACTGCAGTAGGCACTACTGCCGCTCTCCTGCCACAGAACGGCAGCCAACTTCTTCCCTAACACAGCAAGCACAAATCTTATCCGGGTGATGGATTAAGTAAGAGAATTTTTCACTGACAAGTTCTGTTTCCATTCTCCCCATTGATTCATTGTTTCAAAGGACCCATTATCTCTCCCATTTTCTGTACTGTTCCCCAAAAAGGTCATGTTACTGTTTCTGTAACTATGCGAGGAAAAAATAAAGCTGTGGCTCTTTTTTTTTCAATTTGAAAAAAAGAATATTTTCGCAGCTGTTGGTGGGAAGGTTAAGAGTGTGCCAGCAACTCCAGCGATCAGCACAGGCTGCTTCTGTGCGCTGGTTTGTGGAGAGCTTGTACGCCCTCCTGCACGTTTCTCCAGTTCTCGTTGCAGAGCCTGGCAGAATCCCTGAAAACTTTTATCTGTGAGGGAAGCAGCTGGGTGTCAAAGCAATTTTGCTGATAAGATTCAGCCTGTTCCACCGCTGGTGCTGATAGAGCTTTAGGTGGCTAGTAAATAATAGATGTATTTGTACTGCATGTGTTAGCTGCTGTTACACAATCTTGCTGGCTTTTGGCTTTTTGTAGTGAAGTGTTTATCAAAAACAACTTCTCTAACAGAAAAGCTTCGCTGGTCTCCATTTCAGGTGCCTAATCATTATGTGCGCTATTTGTTTAAAAGGATACCTACGCACCTGAGGGTTTCAGATTACCAGCAGATCTGTGATAACACTTGCATCCACGTGTTCAGAGCATTAAGCCCCCTTAGGTATAGCTGTGTCTCTGAACAGAGGTGCTTGCTAAGAAAGGGTGGGCGGAGAGCGGCCCCGCTCGCTGCGCCCCCCACCTCGCGCTCCGGTGCCAGGGCTGGGGACGGGCTGCGGGGACGGGCTCCTGCTGCCCTGCCAGCCTGTGCAAGTGTGCGTACCGCTCCCCAAGCCCCACCGAACCCACGGGTGACCGCACCGCAAGAGTTTTAACCTATTTCCGAGCAGTCACTTAAACCGCACGGGCAACGCTTCTTTCTCAGCGCGTCTGACGTGGGTGCCTTTGCTGAACGTCTCTTCCCCGACCGTCAGTGTCATTCTCCATGGCAGGTTCTGTGCGAGATTTCAACATGAAACCAAACCCTGGTGTAAAGCGGGTGCTCTCCTGAGAGGGAGATGAAGAAGCTGCCAACTGTTCCGTGCCAACTGCTGTGGGCATCAAGCCGCTCGCTGTGTCTTCCCCAGAAACGCAGGCATGCACTTAAAATACCCAACCATTCTCACTGGAGACCGTATCAGTCATACGTTAGATATTCATCTTTCATCCCTGGCTATTACTAATTGATAGCTGAGGTCTTTAGCATGCATCATATCTCATTGCACATCATAGCTGTAACTGAGTTGAAAATACGAAGATTCCTGAGAGCTAAAGATTTCAATGAAGAGACTTTGTAGATCTTAGTTTTACACGAGGCTGCCTTTTGTACAGTAATTACTATTCTCCGGCTGTTCAGGTCCACGCTCTGCTCTGATCTGCACAAGTTAAATCCAGACTAACATCAGTGGCTTTAGCAGAATTAGTACAGGTTTGCGCTCATTTTCTCTATCAACATTAGTATTTTTCAGAAACTGCTAATGGTCCCAGTGATCCAGGTCCCACCATGGTAAGGGTTATTGAAGCATTTAGACAAAATTTGAGCTTCAGGAAGGGCAGAGAGATGGGAGAGCAGGGGATGGGAGCTTTGTGCTTCCTCTCCTTCCTTCTGCACATTGCACCTGGCCCAGGGCTGGTACTGGAGCTCTCCCTTCATGCCAAGTCTAGGGAAAGCAAGCCATTCTTCAGAGGGGAAGACTATTGGTGGGGTTTCTCACTGATTTTCCTTAATTAATAAATCATTTCTAATTGAGAAAGTTACAGAAAGAAAAACTCTAAACTATTTTAATATCTCTTCCAGCTAAGCTGAGCCGCAGAGCAGACTGCATGCCCAAAGGAAGCTGGAAAGCTTTCTTCCAGATTTACTGCCTTCTTTCTTACCTTTCTCTCTAAAAACCCTGCAGAAAATTCACTTGAAATGTTGATCCATCTGAACTTTACGTTGACATCTGCATGAACTTCTTACCTGAAGTTTCGGGTCGGCTTCCTGCCTGCTGAATATACTTTAGCATTTTTAATCTTCTGTTTTGGTAGCCTTTTTGCTTTGCCAGATTTCAGCAGTTTTGCAATAGCACATAGGGGCAAAAAAAAAGAAAACACCAATTTCCTCTGTTATCAGACTAATCAAGGGAGAAGGAAAGGAAATGCGAAGAAAAAAAAAAAGAGATAAAAAGAAACGAGCAAAAGTGCAAGCACTATTATTTTTAGAACTAGCAGCTGCTTCTGACGGTTCACCTAAGGTAGTTTTCTATTTCTCTGTAGGACTCGTATTCATTCCTCTCAAGACTTCTGTATTGATCCTTATTCTTTTCAGAGTTCCTGACCTTCCTCCTTTCCTGTCCCAGCCCAGCTGGAACGCTTTCATACTGCTTAGCTAGCTTCTCAGCGCTTGCATTTTACATTTCAGCAGGGATACCCTTAACATACTTAATCTCCTCATTTATACCATAGCAACTGAACTGGTTAGAGATAGTCTGTAGACCTGTTTGGTTGGGGTTTTTTTTTTAATAGAATATGTTATCTATCAAAATAAAGAGTCAGGTTGATTTTGCCACAACTATGAAAATCTCGCAAACAAAAGTCATGGTCTGTCGAGTGCTTCCATTCCTTGCTTCTGTATCCCAGGTGGATTTTTTGTTTTGGTTTTGTTTTTTTTTTATCTCCCCCCCCCAAAAAAAAAAAATTAAAGTGTTTTGTGTCAACATTTTTAACAACTTCTATGCTAGATACAGAAATTATTATTAGTGGACATTTTTTTTCAAGTACAATTTTAAAATTTTCAGTTTAATGTCCAGCTCAGAGCCCAGACTTTGAAATCTCAAACTCCTTCACAAGCTACAATTCCTGTCCTCTTCACGGCACGGCTGGAAGCTGCCTGACCCCCCTTTCACAGTCTGTTCCCATTCACTCTCTACGAGGGACGCTTCTGCACATCCTGTGCCTCGCTGTCCCCGTCACCATCTGAGAGCCCATCTGCCTGCCGTATGCCTCCGAGCATGGAGGAGAAGATCCCGGAGGCTGTCTGAGGACAGTGCGGCTGCCGGCCTCCCTGGGGCAGCGGGACCCACAGGAGGAGCTCTTCTGGCTGGTACTAACTGATAAGAGCAGCCACAAAGAAATCCAAAGGCAATGGCAGGCGTTGTGAGATGGGGCAGACAGAGGGAAGGAGGCGGCTGGCTTTCTAGGCATCGCATTTTCTGTGGAATGCAAGACAAAAAAAAAATAAAAATAAAATTGGGAGTTGCTGATTCATCCTTTGGCAAATGGAAATGGCAACAGGGGCTCTTTCAAGCGGCTGAGAAACTAGGAAAATAATTCTTTTACTCTCACACTATGTGGAGAAGAAAATCATAGGTGTGTTTTGAAGCATGGTAGGGGAAGTGAAAACAAGAAGCTGTCTGTGGAGACACTGCAGAGAAGAGCAGAACATAATTATTGAAGAGGAAAAATCTTCAATAAAATGTATGTTATGTTTTATTAGTTGTGCTAGGATGTTTCTTGAACCACCGTTAGCACATTCCTGTTCTTGTATTCCACTCCTCCCTCTAGCCCTATTCATTTTAAGATTTTTTTTTCCCTTCTTTTTCCATTGCTCCTCATCCTCTTTCTTTGTGAGTAAGCGAGGTTATTATTAACAATCAATTTTCTTCTTGACATGGAACTGTTCAAGAGTTACCTGTCAGACTTCCCCATCCTTTGGCCAGCCCTACCTTTTCATGTACCTGGTATAATGTGCATAACGTGTAGTTAAATTTAAATGATGGATCTAATGACTCACAAGACAATTTCAGTGTCATTTTAGAAAAATGTCATGATGAGCATTGCTTGACAGTCCCTAGGGAGCATCCACCCAATCTCAACTACTTTGAGCTACCACCAGGGAAAAGACAAAGAATTCCTTTTTTTCCCCTCCATCATTTTGAAGTAACAGCCAAGCTAAATAAATAAACAGTATGAAATAAATCCCATCCTTAGATATATCTGTCTGATGCTGAAAGTCAGTAAGAGTTGCCTGTATTTGTTGAAGGAGGAGCTTATTTTCGGCCACATTTCTTTAGGCATTCCTGACATTAATTTTAGTAGTTAGGATTTGTAAAAAGAAAAGCTGTGTAAAAGAAAAGATTGTTAAATGTGTCTGGAAGATAGGTGCATTATTTTAATCCTTAGGGCAACACTTTTGCTCCTATTTTAAAACCCCTCTGCAGTGCTGCCGTATAAACGTGACTGTGCAGAGCTGCCTCCAGCCTGTCCGCTGGGGAGTGAAACCTTCCTTCCTGCTTTTATTATCCATGTGAAGCGAATGAGACTTTCGAAATTCACTCACTTTGTAAAATTTTTAAGTGTTACTTACTAGTTCAGAGGAGGAGATGTATTGTCTCAAAAAAAATTGCATCACCTGTCTTCAGCGGGACTGCGGAAAACGGCAGTAGGCTGATTGATACTGGGTCAGCCTGTGGTTTTCAAAATGACATGTCTCCTAATTAATAAAGGAGAGCTAAGTTTACACTGCCTAAGTTGAACCTGAGCCCAAACACATCTCTTTCTCCACCACTTTACATTCACAGACTGCAATCGCTTGTCTGAGGCTTTGTGGTTAGACAACTGGCTTTGCTGGGTGTTTTGTGTTACGTTTGGTGGCTTGGGGTTTTTTTTTTTTTAGTTTCTAAGTGTATATATCCTTTTTGATCTGCTTTGACATTGATATTGTACTTTGCTTTACTCTGAACACAGAGGAACAACCAACCTTATCTGCATAAAACATTTGTGTTGCCTTTCCTCCCAAAATCAGTATTCTTCAAAACAAACCAATATGTTTATATTGCATATAACATCCTAACTGTGACAGCTAAAAATTGAGTACAGTAGACACACCATTTGAAGCTGATTATATTAATTGCTATTCAGGTCATAGCTTAGATTAATTATTGTGTTTGTGTAGGATGTTCGCTAAGAGGTTTCCTGATTGCTGTTCAGAAGATTGATTACTTGTTACGTTTACCGTGTGGTTTCTGTGGGGAAAACATCTTTTAGGCTTCAACATTTGCAAACATACTGAGGCCAGGCAGGGCCACGGAGAAGTGAGGATACCTCCACCTGCCACATCGAGAAGCCACGGCATACGTCTGCATTAATACCGAGCTAGGAAATAGAAGATGCATAAAACAGACATTTATTTTAAAGTGCCTGAGTCTAGAGATAGTAATGTAGCCTTAGGCACTGATGTACCTCTTGTAATTACAGTAAGGGAAAAGAAATAAGCATACAGAAAAATGCCGGTTGGCAGATTCGTGTAGATGAGGCCATGATTTACAAAAGAGCCCACCTGAATCCTTGCTGTACCCTTCACACGATTTGCAAGAATCCAAATTTCCATGCCTTGAATCTCGTCATTTGACAGCAGAGTGACCCAGGCTATGCAGGCAAACACAATGAATTCCTTGATGTTTCTCCTAGAAATTGGTTGGTTCGAGGCAGAAGTGGGAACATGACACTTCCTGTGGTAAAAAGCACACAAAGTTCCAGTTAATATCTGGAAGATTTTACAGGTATTTTTAGGCACATTAGCTTTCAAGGAATTCAAGAATGAAGTCAAGTGTAAGTCAGATTAGGGGACATCCTTGAATCTGGTGAAGAATGAAGGCAAATGTGAACCGTTAGATTTTCTTTTACCTCCTGTAGCACTCTTGAAATATGTTAATTAGCCAGATGGATTCTCAGTCTCTACTTTCTGACCTGTTCTTCATCTTTTTTGTCCAAACAACAAACACATGATCATAAACAGCTGTTTACAACACCAAAAAGCATAAGGTACTGAAAAGAAGACAAAAACAGTAAAACAGATCATAGCAATCATGGTTGCTCTAAATATTTTTTAAAGATTGCCTTGCAGTATAGTGCTTAAATAATAATAGGAATAACATGTAAGTATGTATAGTCTTAATGTATAAGACTAGATATAAGATTACTTTGAAACAGACATGAGGTTTGTCTTTGTTCATTCATATAGTTCATTTTTCTTTCTTTACTTCTATTGGGAGGTTAATAAAGCAGAAAAAAAATTGTTTACTTTAAAATTCAAAATAATCGCTAAAGCCTGATAAAACGTCTTAGCAAGCATTCCAGCTGGTAGTATCACCAACGGGAGCTTGGTTTCCCACAAGTTTTCCTAGTGGAGCCAGTAGCAACTCCAGTCAGAAATGGTTTAGAGGTCCTGAATATATGATACCCTTTTATTTTTAGCGGGTAGGCTGAGCCAAACTATCAAGTAGAAGGTACTAGATGTGGTGATGATGGATATGACACAATAGCTCCAAACAGATAGTTAACATGAATTAGTTTTGACCTGCCACTAAACCTTTGCATCCAGCAAACAAAATTCTGTGCAGTGGTATCTGTCTTAATGCAGTGATTGGTGCATGCCCACACACTGGTCCGTCCATTAAGTAAATTGATATTAAACTGCTGTGAGATCTTTCCCTCATTTGAAAAAAATATTTGAGAGGCACCAGGTAAACTTATTTGTCAAAGCCTGTGGGAGAGTTACCTGCTAGAGTTGCCTAATGCTGGAGAAATACAGTATCAGTGAACCAGACCACCAGTTTATTTTCCAGTGGAAATGTATAAATCTCCCTTAGTGAATTTGCTGTTTGTCAAACTTTTCCTTCTCCATATCCTCATACATTTAGTTTTAAAAATGGCATGATAATTAAAATTACTTAACATTGCAAGCCATAAAAATAACTTATGGTCAAGTTCTGTTAAGAGCTTGCCTCTGGTTCACAAACATATACTCTTTATAAGAGCATCTTTAGACTTTTGGGAAGAAGAAGAGAGAAAAAAGAGGATTTACAAAGTTGCGCTTCTGGCTGTTCTGCATGAGAAGTTCTTGTCCTGGTCTTTACCGCTTGTTTTGTCATTTAGCGTAATGTTCACTAAGATGGAGGAATGAGAGGAAATTCGGCAGTAGGGCAAAATGACCTAATGGTAATTCACTTTTATGTAATCTAGCACTTTTCCATCCCATTTTCTTTACCCATCTTAAGACAGCGACCTTTTATTTTCTTACACTTTTCCTCTTGTGTGCAAAATTCCCCATTGTAGATTGGCTGCTGCCTTCAGACCAGACACTCAGTTCTTTGCCTCATGCACAGCAAAATGAAGGTGTGATTTTACGTGCACAAATGTAGTTACGCTATTTGGATTGCGTTAGCACATATTAAAAAAAAAAAAAAAAAACAAACTAAGACGGAGGAGACAAGACCTCTGGGAGAACTGCAACTGATGTGTGATCCTACACTTTCGGTGCTAATGTTACTAACACGGGATAGAGTGTCACTGTTATAGATGGGCATTTTTGTTATTTAGTTATTCCCTCATTTTCCCATATCCACTGTGCTAGGACGAAGGATGGGTGAAACGCTGTGCATTTTATTGCTGATTATAATGTTTGCCCCTCTGAGGGCGTTAGCTCCTGGAATAAAGAGATTAGGACCATGACTAAAATAGTGGCTACAGGCATGTTTTGTCAGGATCAGAGTTACGAGGAGAGATTGGTACAAGTACTTTTTGCTATAATACCATGTCCTAGGAAAAGGAAAGGAACTGTAGCCAATTATCTGAGAAAACAAGGGAGAAGGGGGAAAAGGTACTTTTTAGCCAGAACCTTGCCTGGGAAGATGCTTGGCCCAGTGAATAAATAAACTGCCTCTGGGTGGTTCGCTCATGCTGCCTGGTAAGTGGGACCTTCTGCATACTCATAGCAAATAAGTAGGACTGCATTAACAGCATACCTTCTCCATCCTCCGTTTTCAAAAGGAACCAGCAGGACTCCCAGTATCGCCTTACCTTTTAGGAAAGAAAGACCTGTCTGTGGCTTCCTGCCTTTTATATTCAGAGAAATGACCTGAAACAATTGAGCATTAAGGAGGAGGAAAACAGTAACAAAGAGAAGCTGTCTTTTTTAAATGTCAGTTATTTTTTTGCCTTTTTTTTCTGATGACCTGAGGTCTTCGCACTCCTCCTTTCCTGTTTCATACCATTATCACCTCTCTATTTCAGTTTTATCCGGTGTTGCCGACAGTTATCACTAACTTGTTTCAAAATTTAGTTGTACTCTGTTGTACTCTTCTTTTTCTTCCCCCCCCCCCACAGTGACTTTCTTTTCAGACTAGTTTCTTGGCCAAGCATCCCCCCCAGGGCCTACCTGTAGAAGTGCAGGAGTAAGGACTGCGGAGCCTTAGAGCTGGATTCCTGTAGGCAGGCACTCCCGCCACGCTCCGGTCACTCATCCCATTTATTTGGCATCACATGTGGTTCACACAGTCAGATCTCGGATACAGTTGCGGTGACTTCAGGGAGGCTACTCTGGGGAGTGAAGACTCTCAGCTGTGAATAAAGAATTCACATTTTATTCTCTGGCCAGAAGGTTTGCAGCAGCATGTGTCAGTCAGTGCTTCCTGTGAAAAGCGTTCCCTGAGCACTGCTCCTCTGTCCCTGAAACTTTCCGCTTCTGAAGCAGTTAACCATTCCGCAGCACCTTGACAAGGAAAAAAATCCCAGTAATGGTACCAGCATCGGTTATGATTGGTCAGGAAACCAAAGCGTATTTTACTTCACACATATTTGAGTATCGAGATCTTCAGCTTCTGAAGTCTTAATACGTTTTTCAGAGAAAACTGATTTTAATTAAAGACACTGCAGGAAAACCTAATACATCTTTGAGGATTTAATTTCCTACAGTCAACTGTCTACTGTAGCTTTAATGAAGCCGCAGAAGTTATCCCCACTTTATCCTGATTTACACAGGTTTACCATAACATTTCATTAAAGATGAGAATGTAAGCAATATAGTCCAGATTTTAACTAGATTTTCACAGCACTAAAGAGTAAATGTATATTTTTCCAGAGGTTTTATTCAGCCACTATTGATACCATCCAGGAGGCGAAGGATGATCTCCCCTCAAGCTGTGGAGTAGTTTAGGGATGTAGCACAGAATCTGCTTTGTATGTAACTTCTTCTGTATTATGCCATGTAAGACTAGAAAAAACATGAATTTCCTCTAAAACTGGAAAAGTAACTGTACTAAAAGACAGGAATGGTATTGTCCTTAAAAGTACTTGATTTGTCTTGGATCGTTGCAAAAATTAGGTAAGCCTTCCCTAGCCCTTCTTACTCATCTGCTCTACTAAAGAGTCAAAACCAAAATTAAGTCTTCCATGCAGCCTTCTCACCATTGACTTGACTTATACTGCTGCTGTCCTTTAAAGAATTTTAAGAATACAAAGCATGAAACCACTAAGGAGTCTGGGATGCTGCTTTTATGGGTGCATGGTATATTTTCTTACAAGATCCGTCTCACATTTAATTATTATTCTTGCTATTTCACCAGTTCAGAAAAGTTTCGTTTGCAAAGTCTAGCGTACACACGCATCATTACTGCCTGTTCCGCTAACGCCGTGCAGGCAGCCTGCTCTCAAAGCAGCAGTTCTATTTGCAGAACATTCTGTCTATTCGTAATTTAATTAAACTCACTTGGTGAATTATTTTAAATGTCATACTTCATAATTGGTGGGTTTTTAAAAAAATGCAGATATAATAAGGAGTAATTAATTTTACATGAAGTTAAGTCCAGTTATAAAGTAATTCCAAACAATAAAACACAGTTGGAGAGAAGTCCTCATCTGAGATGACTGGAGGGGTACATTGCTTATCGCAATAATGGCATTCTTTTAACCTTTACAGTTATTCACCATTAAGAGATTGATTTTACTCACAGTATCCCCCATTGAACACAGTGTGACCCTTCATTATTTTTTTTCTACTATTTCTTGTGGGAGAATTTCATCTTACAGACTCTTGCTGCTGTTTATGTAATTCAGCGTCTTGGAGAAAATCTGCTTCAATTTAAATCTGTGCAAAGCTTCCCACAAAGATTCTTTAGCGGGAGGCGAGAGAGACACGTGAAGGACCTTTCCGTCCCAAATGTGAGAGTAATAGCACAAAATACATATAAGGCCTAACCTTGTTATTCCTTGCACTGCTTCCTGAATTTTCCTACTCCCAATTTACTCAGGAGTGTAGGATGTGGGTGTTCCGCATCCCCTTCTCCAAGGTACACAGAATCGTAGAATTGTTAGTGTTAGAAGGGACCTTAAAGATCATCTGGTTCCAACCCCTCTGTCCTGGGCAGGGACACAGCAACAAGAGAACCGCCTGAGCTTTGGTAAGACCAGTGCGTGACAGCATGTTGTCATGATGGTGACAGAAGAGCAGCTGGCCATCAACGAAATAATAAAACTGACAATCAGCTGTATCAAAACGCTGTCAAGATGGGGAATGCCTCACGGCAGAGGTTGTCTTCATCCCTGTTTGGGCAGTGCCCCTCAGCAGGCTGCAGGCTCAGACCTCTCAGTGACATGCTACTGCAATCCCAATGTGTAAACAAATAGGAATAATTAATACATTCAAGAGCCCAGCAGAAAGCTTGGGTTTTTTTCCTTTCTCTGTTTAGCTTAGACCATTATATTAATCCTGTTAATGTAACTGAACTATAAACATTTTACACAGACCCAAGTTATTCAAAATGGTTGGGTCTTTTGGACCCCAAAGTAAGCGGAAAATGGGCTAGCGGTCTCCTCAGCTGCGAAGAGGAATGAATAGCGGGATGAGAAACACTGATTTTAGAATCCGTCTTTGGCATATAATATGTTTTTTAATGGCAAACATGGGCTATCCAGTACAAAAATCAGAATTTGAGCACCATTACGACATAACTTAACCTAAACTCTTCTGTAGGATGATGAGCTTTGTTATTGTAGAAAGGCTAATCAGAACCTCCACAAATCTGCCTTTTCAGTCGGCTTATCTCTTGTAGTTACATCAGCCCGTGCCTGACTTTGCCCTGCTAGCCCTGGCTCAGCTGATAAAGCTGTGCATTTGTAGGTGAGAGTGAAAAAAACAAATCCCATTCATGATGGTGACCGACAAACATCAAGCATCTTAACTGAAGGTGCCCTGAAGGACTTATAGCCTGCGGCGTAATTTAATTAAGATATCAAAGTGATAGCAATTATATCATCTATGACAGCTGTCCTATTATAACACATTTCTTTAATTAACAAAAGGTGATACCTGAGAAGGCAAGCACCGCTATTAAACACGCTTGCCTTACTCTTAGAGAAACACAATTACTCTTCACATTTACTTGAGTCACGCGTTTGTTTTACTGCCTTTTTATCTGCCTTCAGGTGGGGCTGTGGCCGCTGCTCCCTGGTCCCATGGGCTCCCCACAGCCCCGGCGTGCCACGGGGACCTTGTCCTCAGCCCTGTCCTCTCTCCAAGCTCCGGGAGCAGAGCGGTGACTTTCAGTTTTTCTTGCTCAAAAACAGTGCAAATCACTTCCCTCCGCTGACATGGGGGGAGAGCAGCCGATGGCAAAGCAGGCCAGCTTCTGAGAAGCGCGATGTACGCAGAGCTAAAAGCTGCTGGGAAGTGACAGGATGATCTGGGACCTCATAAGTACTGGGATACCTCCTGGAGCTTTTATTCAATTGCTATTTAGGTTTTTATTCAGTAAGAACATCTGTTGGTTTCAGTGAATTCTTGCCTTGGAATTAAATTAATTGAATCTCAGGATAGGATTTGCCTCATTGAAATGAACTTCAGAGAATTTAAATAAAACCATAAAGTCCTAATAAAATATTTTCTGTGGCATAAGGTTATTTTATAACATAATAAATATTTAAATACCTCTTCATAAATTCAACATACAGTTTAAAATGTTTTTTTTTTCTTAGGTGTTTGCAGATACAAAAGAAAAAAAAAATCGGAAGTTCCTATTTGTAAGCATCATGCCAAAATTTTGGTATCAGCCAAATTTCCAGTCATCCACATATATACAGGCAGTTTCTTCAGGTTTGGGAAGTACAGGACCCTACAAGAAACTGCTAAGGCAGAGTTAAAGGTGTTTGCAAACTTAAATGTTTATTATTGTAACACTAAGTTTCCAACTCTTACATCTGCAAAATAATTTTTACAAAATTAAGTCTAGAAAAGCCATCTAAGAAATACTGGAGCTTTAGACAGGAACTTCACCGGGCATAATGTCAGATGGAGGAACTGATTTTATAGTCTAAAGCTAGTCAGTACTGTGTTCCAAAATACGTACAGGTATGTATAGAGATATAGGTGGTGATAGTCACAAATGTTTGCTAGGCGATAACCAGATTTTATTTTTTTAAATAGCTTCTATGACAAAGACAAGTACCTCTCAGCTTGCTTCTTGAATAGATTACACTAATAAATAATTTTAAATAACCTTAGTACATCACTATGAGTTACTAAAAATCAAAGATAACAGGTTTGCTTTCTTCTTACATACATTTTAATTGTTGGCCAACTTTTTGAGTTGGTAAGTGCTCACGTAAGATATTATTTATTTAAATAATGTATATAAATGCTATATAACAAAATTCACAAAAATAATCTCAAATCCATTTAGAATTAATCTCTGTTGACTTCAGGTATCAGCTAAAATTTAGAGGGTTTTTCCATTGATTTCACTACAGCACTTTCAGTAAATGTCCAATCAAAAATGAGGAGAAAGGACATCGAAGGGCATAAATCTTTTGAAGTTGCTTTTTCTTTTCTTTTTTGTTTTTGCATTAACATCTCACAGATGACCATGCTGAACGGGGTGATTTTGTGTGCTAAAGACATTGTTATAAGCTGAGCTATGCCACTTCTTATCCTTAAAACACTTTATTAGGGCCTGAAAAAACTCAGATGATATATGCAAAGTGTTTTTATATAAAAAACATAAATGCTGCGTATCTTTAAAGAAAGTGGCATATGGCTTTGGTTTGTAGCACAGTGCAGCCCTAAATTCGGTGTGGGAGGAGAGAATACCTCACCTTCTCTGAGGGCTTTTATTTTTGCACACTTACAAATAGTGACTCATTTTATAGACGGCTATTTTTTCATTCTAATAAGTGCAATTCATATAGCTCCTTTAGTACAAACTGGGACCTAAAACTCCCTTTAAAGATAAATACTGAACAGCACTATATTGTTTAAGTGACAGAGTGACTGTAGGAATATCTGTCACTAACGGAGGCATATCTATCACTGCGGCCAGGCAACTTCATGCCTTTCTGGCCTTGGGTGCTGCCTTATCCAGCCAAAAGAGTACCTTACCTTGGAAACATGTCCAAGCGTGTTTCCACGCTGTCGCTGCCGTGCACTGAGGGGCACTGCTGTCGCTGCCGTGCCCCTCACCAAGGCATCTGCAGGAGACAGAGCTGGGCTGTCCTGTCCTGGTACATCCCCTGGGCATCCCTGACCTCTGGCAGCTGGTCCAAGGTTTTGACCTTTCCTATACCGCTGCAAGAAGCAAAGTCCATTGGAAAGTAGTCCTACAGTCTATTGGCAAGTCATTAAATAGCATTTTTACTCAAAAAATGCTGGGATAAGCAACTGTAATTTTTCAGATCTCAAATGGCAGCAATTAATAGCATTACTTTATCCAAGGTGTTTCTCTTTATCACGTCTTCTGTAAGACAAGCCTACAATGGGTAGAACTGATAGGGAACATAATATGCTGTAATTTATTTCTTCCCGGGGTGGTGCAGTGGAATGGAGCATACTTAGATCTTCTCTTATCAACTTACACTGTGATAGATTGAAATGTATTAGGATGAAAGGAATCCCTGTCGTTAAACTTTACCTTCAGGCATCCCAGCAGGCAATTGTAGAAAGTCTATTTTTTCCCCATTATAGAAAAATTACATTCAGTCTCTCTTTGTGAGAAACTTCCCCACCTAATGCTTTCCAGAAGTCAAATACATTTTAGGGTGTATTAATTCTATGATGTTCATCAGTTACAATTGTCTCATCCTGGCATATGCACGCAGGCTTAATCTAGGTAGAGAGTTAACAGCACAGGTAAAGAATTGGCAGCACAATGTTCATGGAGGCAAACAGCATCGAAACGCCAAGCGCCACTACGTGGCCCAGGCTGCCCTCTTCTCACTAATGGGGTTTCCTGAGCTAGCCCACTTAATGCGCCAACGACGGCTCCTTGTTACAGTGGAGGCATGCAGAGGTTCACATGGCGGCAGTCTTACCACAGCTCTATGGTGAAAGCAGCCTCCTCATCTCCAGATATGAATTACTTTGCAACCAACTCGGTAAGCAACTTCAGCTCAGCTCGTGGAGTTGCATGCTACACATCTAATGCATTAACTGAAAGTATTATATGTGTTACCATAAGCCTTTCTTGCACTTAGAGATGCTCTTGTTTTATTTCACGTAGAAGAGTCATTTAGACTTGGGAGGTACTCCGTGTCATTTGGGACAGTAACTGAGGCCATGAAATATTTTTCAGGACTGATTTTTTCCTGGATTCCCATTACTCTGAGTCTCCCACCTGAGGCAGCAGAGCCCACGAGACAGGGGCAGTTTTCATGCAGGCATTATGCCCCTGCCCTCTGCATGGGATAGAGGAGCAGCTGCTTTCCTTCCCCCTGCCCTGCCATCCAGCCGCCTGGGATTCTCCAAATTTCAGCGTGCTGCGATGCAATAAGTTTTGAAAATGGCAGGTTGTTAGGAGTCAGCGCAATCTCATACCAAACCTGAACTGTAAGTTTGCAGATAACAGTCTTAGTACAAATTATTTTAGGAAATTATTGTATATTTTTCAAATAACTGTGCAGTTATTTTTTTATTACAGGTATATGCAATAAAGGAAATGACATGACAATCTCCAGCACAGAACTGAGCAAATTACCAGTTTATCACAAAGTTTGCAACCCTTCCTCAAAAGATACTATATGGGTTTTTGATTGAATTACTTATATTGTTGCAGTATCCTAATGTGGATTTGATGAGTGTCTTCGTTCTCTTTCAAAGCACTGTGCGCTATAATCTGAATGTGCAGAGACATCACACAATTCATTGTGAATACTAATAAGACATCCCTTCTCTGTATAATAAAATTCAACATTTAAATTTGCTTCTACAACAATTCCACATTATGTGGGTATGCACTGTGATTCATTAAAAATATTTATTTTGTCATCCTGACAAACACAAATGAAGGGAAAACAATGTAGCCCACCTTTTAAGAGAAATGAGGTAAAATTGGATTTCACTTACAATTGTCATTGTTGTTTATGTTCCTTTTCATTCTTCCTTTAAGTGGTTCACATACACGGAAGGGTCCTCTGAGCCTGGGAGTTCTGTAACAAAAGATGATCAAATACAACAGAAATGAGTGCAGATTCTGTGGCAATAGAAAGACAGATTTTTTTTTATATATTAAAAGCAGTGTTTCTGCATAACATCAGCAATTCTAATTGTGATGTTTGACATCCAGTGTTAATCCACCAGCTTTAAAGCTTATTAAAAATGGCAGTAGACACATCGGTAATACAGGAGCAGGTCAGAAATTGTCAAAAACAATACTGACATTAAGAATCAGAAATAAAATTATGGTTATTGTAGAAATACAATTTTGCATGAAGTCCACAGGGACAGAATCAATAACACTCTGGAGTGAGATGAACAGTGCCTACGGATGCAGAAGTCCCAGAAGCACAGCTCAGACATCCCCAACAAGAAAAGAATTTCTTCCATCTCTTTAGTCCCTTTTATTTGTTGTCTGGCTCTGCAGTTTCTTTTCTCTATGGCATTAGCCATAGAATTAATACAAAGACAAAAAAAGAAAGTCTATTTAAAAAAAAAAAAAAAAAAGGCCTGTGGGGCAAAGGAGAAGAGTCTGTTCCTGGCTTAGCCACTGCTTGTCTGAGCACTAATTACTTCACCTCTCTCTGATCTCCCGCAGCTGAACATACCTGCTTGTAAGTCATTTGGGGATTTACAGCTAAAAAGTAATATGCAAAACATCACATAAACACACAATATTACATAAACGTGTGTTGATAAATTTTTCTTACAGCTTTAAGTGACACAGTTTTGCTATCCTTATGCATAGTGAGTACACTACATCCCATTACCTGTAGAGCCCATTGAAACTGGCATGATAGTATGCGAAATAAGGGACTAATGCAGTTGGGGAAGACAACCTGCCTTGGCTTAGCAAAGCTGTCTAATTTCAATGATAACAAAGTAAAATATCGTTCAGAGTTGGGGACTTAACCGTTTGTTGAATTGCACTCAGCGTTTGTCTCATTGTGACGATTAGGAAAACATCAACTTATTATTTTGGTAATGCTCTCATGAATATACGCATTGCTTGGTGTAGCCTGTGCAGGTATTTGATTAGACCATCTCTTCTAAGAAGATTTTCTTTTGGAAGAAATAAAGCGAAATTTGAGATACTTTTTTTTCTAACTAGGTTTTGTGTCACATTTGGCAGAAGTTATTTAACTATTGATACTACTTAGGAATCCTCTCCAGCAGTCTTAAGTCTCCCACAGAGGAAGCAGGAATCACCCCAGGAAAACTATTAGAGCCGACAGTGGTTTGTCAGAGGCAGCCATTAATGAATACCGTGGAGGATTTGGTATCCTTCTGCTCATTGTCTTGCCATAATTCATACTCGATATCCCACAGATTATGCAGAATGACTGTCTGTTGTAGCTGCACATTTAGGGAAGCAGATAGCTTTTAAGTTGGTAGAAATTATAAGCGGGAAATAAATGATAAGATCTGTTTCCTGAGGGTGAAGACTTAAACAAGGACTCTGTCTTTAGAAAGCCAGTTAGGTTTGGGCTAGGGTTTGTTATTTCCCCTTTTAACTTCCTAGTGCAGGAGTTGGGTGTTTCAGTGCATGAAAATAGTTTTGTACAAACTGTGTGTCAATCAGAATAGCTTGATAGAGTGCATTTTGGTATCGCAGTCTTCATTGTGACAGTTTGCCAGTATTCAGAGTAAAATGTAAAACCTACAATCACAATGAGATAACGTAATGTATTTCCCATCAAACTCAGCTGTAGCATATTCTACAGTTCCACTTTTAGGAAAGAATAACATTTTCAGATAAAGCAAAGAAAAAAATTTGAAGTGTGCTCACACATACACGTACATATAGAGAAAAAAAGTACTGCCTGTAGAAAAAACAGAGTTCTTCATACCTGAATTTAGACTGTAGGTATTGCTGCAGAAATACCCTCTGCGCAGGCCCCAGTAGCATTTGCAAGTGCTGTGTTTATGTCTGTAGGAAAGGAAATAATCTGAATTTGTTGTCCTAAATCCTGCTGCCCTTTGTAGGACTAAAACCATAATGTGAAGGCCATTTTGTTGGGATAGAACTGGGTGTGCCCAAGTCCAATACACATTTACAACCCCAGAATAGTCTTTTATAGCATAAATAACACTTGGCACCTACAAGTAGCTATTTGTACATGTAAATGACCTTTTAACAGATAAGCATGAGTATGACAGCACAGGCATAATTTAGCTGTTGGTTCACAATTTAGGGTGCGCTTTCATGTTGCCCTTAAGCCAGTCAATCTATCTGTGCTGCTTCCCTTCCATCCCCAGCCATTGCATCCCTTCTGGCAGTATCAGGACTCATCTGGCCAAGCAGTACATCAGATCACAGACTTCAATCAGTGGAAAACTAAAACTGCAAAGAGAAAAGTACTTGCTTTGCAGACCCATCAACCCCGTCTCATCCAGCTCACCAGACAGCAGCATAATTGTTAGGCACAAAGGTGGGGTCTTTTTAAATTTTTTTTACCCAATTTTTTCAAGGCCCCCCTCCAAACCCAGAAGAGTTGTTTGTGCGATTTTGAAGAGTAGCCTTATTCTAATTTTGTGTAAAATTAGCGTTAGTGACTGGAAGCCCTTGGTCTGTTCTGCTGTGCCATGAGGAAGAGGTATGGCTGCCGCAAGCCAGCAGCTGCGGGGCCCCGGCAGCGTGGGACCCCTCTGTGCACGGCTGCAGCCTTACACCCACCCTTATGAATGGGGCCTTCAGACCACACATTGGAAACTACGTGACACTGCTCTGCAACCATAATTGGAGCTTTTCTGCATCTGAAAATTGCCAGATTGTTAAGCCCTAATTATCAAGCATACTACCTATCACGTTGTTCAGTCAGCCAAGCCAGACAGGTAACTTGAGCTGTTGTGTGAACCACGTGTATGAGTGTGGAAGTTGTTTTTACATACTCCTAGTGGGACACCAGCATTTCAGACTTTCACTACCTGGTTTGATCCTGCACAGAAAACAATAATATGGAGGTTAAGCGCATGTCATTCTAAAAAGTTTTTTCTTCATATTATTAGCTTTATAGTAATTGCCTGTACTAGTGTGGACTTTTCTTGTTACTCTATACTTAGATGCAGCAGGAATAGACAAAAAAGGCTTTATTGTTTAGGAATTATTTGTTGTTTCGCACTATACATTTTTGTATTTTGCTTACATAAAATACTTTTGAAGTTTAAATCAAATACAGCAGTCTTCAGTTCCACTCTAAATCGTTGGACACTGTAGAGCAGCTGTGAGCTATTGAAAAGCTACGACAGTCTGCTTTGGTGGACAGTGCAGTAATTCTTGAAGCTATGTTAATGAGTTACACAGTGTTTTAGAAACCTTCCAGGTTGAACAATACCATGGCAAAGAGAAGAAAACAAAAACAGTGGGGGTTGTGCATGTTTCTCAATAAGTAAATAATACATGAAACATTATCATTAAACTATTTAAGTGGCGATTTGATGATGGAAAGTTTTAGTCCAGATGTATTAAGGACAGAAGATTTTTAAGCTGCAGTGTAAGCCCATCCTACCATATGCAAAATACTACCATAATAAGATATAACTACCCAGTAAGAGCTCAGTGAAAAACATTTTTCACTGTAACACCCTTTAAGATATAAACACAAAAAGTCATGATAATTCTCTCCTTTAGCAGAGTTCTAGATCCATCTAGTTTTCATTTAACTCTTTACAAAACTGTATGTTCATTTTTCAATAACTTCAGAATTTTTAATATTTCTTACACTGCTCATTTCTGACCTCACACGGGAGTTGGTGTGTGCACAACTGTGACTGTTCCTTTAGGTCTGCACTGAATGGCCTACACGAAGAGCTGTCTGGGTAACTGAAGTTAGCACAGGATGGGGTTGCACTGAACACTATTGTAGCTCGTCAGTTAAACACCACATCAGTAATCTCTTCTGCTCACTTCAGTTGATTTATGCAGAAACCAAATTGAAATTCTTGCCCTGTATCTGAAGGTATTCAACTGCCAGGACTTATGTCATCAATACCTTGCATGAGCCTCCACAGATGTTGCTCAAGAGCTGTCCTTTAGGAGGACCAGGAAACCCTTACCACAGGAGCAGGGGCCACAGGGGCAGAAGATAGAGCCTCCTCAGGAACCGGTTAGAAAGCTCAGAGCAACCTTCTGCAGAAGCCATGACCATCACATCCCACCTGTCTCTACCACTGTTACAAGGCACATTTCTTCAGTTTGTCTGTGTGAAATAAAAGCATAGGACTAGTTACACTTACTTATTTACTCAAATATGTTACCTACTAGTAGAGAACTCATACACATCTCACCCACTGAGGAGAAGCGCCAGCCAAGCACAGCTCGTGGAGATCACCCAGCCCTGCATGGGAGCGTTTGGTGGTCCACCCTCAGCAGCACGGTGCAGGAGCCCACCCAGACTGCGATGTTCTTGGTTTCCCCACACCATGAGTCTTCCCAGAATTTTTCCCAACACAAAATTTCCATGCTCCCATGATTTCATATCCCATTATATGATTTCATACTCAGCTAATATAAATCTGCTCTGCCGTTGCCTAGGGCAAGCTGTGGAGCTTTGCATTTCTGTTATGTCCATCTCCTCACTCATTGCCTATCAGCAAGAGCAGAGCCACCCAACACATGTGGGAGTAGAGGACCACTCCAGCACCAGCTGTACCCTCACCAATGGCCACTATCCCACATGGCCTCAGCACAGCCAGAAGACACAGGTGGTCCTTCAGCAGCCACAGTTGGGGATGGAACAGGGTCACCGGAGAAGCCCCACCAGAAGCAGTAGGAGTCAGAGCCCACCCAGGAGAAAAGACCAGATGTAGGGCCCAGCCTGAGCTTAAATAGGGCCCAGGCCAGGGCCCAGATGGGGCTATTTAGGGTTGTTAAGGCCTGCCAGGGCCCTCCCCACTCTCAGGCACATTTCCCAGACTTTTTGCTATCTCACAAATTGCCTTTGTGGACCAAAAATCTGAACACAGTAATTTATAACCACAAAAAAAAAAAAAAGAAAGAAACAAAAAAAAAGATATTTTTTTTTTAGTGTTTCCAGCACCCTGACTCCATCTGTCGCCACCAAGGTGATTTGATTTCTCAGTTTTTTGATGCTCCCATTCCCTCTGCGATCACTGTGATAACTGAGACCGTCTGTCCATGATAACAGACCAGCCTGCCTTTGCGCTGGCTTTCCCTTGCCCAGGGATGACACCTTTCAACTGCGATGTTTGAGACATCTCCTTTTTTTCTACCTCCACAGTGGCTCCCATTCTTAATCCACAGATAGTCCAAAATAGTCAGAAAGTGAGCAAGATGAGGTCTGTGTCAAAATGTAAGGCAGAGCCACCCAAGGTTGTTGTTGGTGACAGTAGAAGCTATTCCCAGTTGAGGAGAACCCGTGTATCTCCCACATGACTTCCTCGACGGAGCTCCTGCAGGACAGCTGGAAAAATGTTTTGGATGAAAGTGCACTGATGTGAGCTGAGCATGGCGCTGGAGATGGATACTCTCTGCTGCCTCGCCCATGGAGCGCTCTCATGGATGGGCTGGCTTCACCAGGACAAGTGCCAGTGCGCTGAGAGAAAGGGATGCTGCGTCCCCTGGGATTTCCGTTTCTCAAACCCAAATGTGCCTCCAGTGTATAATGAAACCCCAGTTTTCTTGGAACATTTGCCGTATCATTCAGCCAGAGCTCAGCACGATGGGCTCCCAGCGTTGTGCACCTCATGACATTGCAAAAGCTATAAATAGGAAAGTGATTATATTGCCAGATACCTGCTGGTACAAGAGGAAAACACCAATATTGAGCTGAGAAAACAAAACCGCACTTGGGTCAGTGCCAGTAGATCTGCCTTAAGGGAATGTTGATGCCAGAATGATCAAGTGGTCAAAATAACATCATCAAGGTTGCCAAGTCAAAATAGCCTCAGAAGCATAAAATTACCAACTAGGAATAAATAGGCTTTTCCCCCAAAAAAAGTAGGTAGGCATATTTCAGAGGAAACAAAACTGCATTTGCCTCATAAATTAAATTGAAAAGCATTTCCAAAAAGTAACTAAACAACTAAAAAGAGAGAGTGTTTTGCTAGGAATTAAGTGCCTTTGCCAAATGCACCAATGCATGTGGTGATGCCAATATTAAAATATTTTCCTATGATACATTTCAGTTCATAGTATTGGAGACAGGCACGATCTAATAATCTGAGAGCTACTCTGAGTGCCAAGAATGCCTTCATGTGATCTACCAAAAGGCTTTGGAAGAACGAGTACAGTATAATCAGAGATTACAGAGTTCATCATGCAAAAGCATTTCTCTCTAATTCTGCATCTATATGTAAATTTGGGATAGGATCCCTTACCTCATGGAGGTCTTGTCATGAAGATTAATTAGCTGGGTTTGTGTTCCACGAGGCAAAGTGCCAGATCTTTAGAGGCTTAAATATCTTTTTAAAATCTGAATTTTAAGGACCTGCTTGCACCAAGTTTGTTGCAGGATCAGGGACATAATTTGCAATGTCCTTTCAAGCTTAAAAGTGCACAAAGTTGTTCAGCATTATTATTTATTTTTGGCCAGTCAGATCCTCCCTGAATTAATCTTTTTAAGTCTCCCCAGGAGTTAGTGATTTAAACATGCTTTTATTTTATTCTTGCTGGTTTTGGAGAATGTGTATCGTTCAGCCTGCAGCTCAGAGTTCAAAGTGCTTGTCTGGCCATCCAGGTGCCTCTCACTTGGGAGCTCTGTGAAAGACCATCAAATCTTCCACCGAGATTTTAACACTTTTTCTTTCTTAACTTAAATCACTTTAACTTAAAATGCTGTCACTGCAGTGATGAAAGGCTATTGATGGTAAAATGTTCTTGTCTACAGCCATGCCTGTCTTCATCACAACAATAATTCTGCAGACATTGACCGAGATGCTCTCAAACCAGCTAATGGATGGAGTGAGTTTGATAACATCAATTACCAGGCGGCAGATTCTGTGCCTTGACAATCCTCCACCACACCGACGGCTTGCCCTTAGTAGGACAACGCCTAATGAGTTGTATCTCCCAATTAATGGTTTCAGAATCTGCCTCTGTCATGGTAAACAAGTAATTCCTGGTTAGAAACCACATGCAAAATTTAAGCATTAGGGCAATTGTTGCTATTAGCTATTACTGTCTAATTAGTCATCTACAATGTGCAGCACAGTAACCGAGCAAACTACTTGTAATGATCTCTTGGAAAGGAAAACAGAAATACTCTGTTATTTCCAAAAGTGTGAGTTGAATGCAGTAGTTTCCTGCACAGCCTCCCTCCAGACGTGGGTCAGGCTGTATTTGTTTCTTGTCTTGTGCATCTGAGCTGACTACCTTGAGGCAACGCTATAGAAATGGGTTGCTGTGACTTGCTTCTTGAAAATTTATTTTGCTCCTTCTTAAAATCTTGGCCTGCTTGACCTCAGCAGCCTTCACCAGTTTGAAAATGCAAGTTATAATCCTCTGTAGGGATTTAGCCAGGTGTCTATTACAGCATGTAATCTGTGATACAGCTTCCAATATTCACGCTGCAGAAAGGTTAAGCCCCTCTGTCTTTGTTCCTGAGCAAAAAGAGTCCGTGAGGTGTTAGTGTGGACAGGAAGCAGATTGAAAGAAGCAACATCTTCAATCAAGCCCTAAGCCTGTGCGGATGCCACTGGGGAGCGTCCTGATGAGAGACAGGGTGGCAGCAGCTGCGCCTGAGCGGCAGCGCTTGGGCTTTAACCCTTGAACAGCACCTTTGCCGGCTCCCCTGCTGGCGTTCAAAGGTCATACTACTGCTAGACCTCTGGTTTTAACCAAAATCCTCACTCTAGGGTCACTGTCCCATCCACCACCGAGTTGCTCCTGAAGATGTATGTGGTAAGACACGCTCCTGGCCAGCGGGAGCAAGGCCAGCCCCGGCACCCCGTCCCGGGCATGGACACTTGGAGAGCACCTCAGACACCATGACAAAAGTTCATGCTGGCTGGCACAAACAGACATCACTGTGCGCTAAAACAAACTAAATCCAGCTAATTGAGGGGAAACCCTACCGGGACCAGTCAGCCCTAGTCAGCAGCTTCTCGGGTAACTCTGCTTTTTCCAGCCGGGGCGGAGCGTGATCAATCCGTGTGATACAGCTGCCTGCCCTCGCCGGGCCTGCAGAACGCATACCTCTTCCTAAAGCCAAAACTTCTAGACTCTGCCAGTAGTTTTGGTAATGTTTTGAATTCTGAAATTTGAATTTTGAGCGGCCTAAAACAAAATAAATAGCAGCTTAATTTGCCTGCCTGCAAGGAGCTATTTAATATCAATTTCCAATTACTGTACAGGAAAATAGTGGGTTTCTTTTAGATGGTCATGGCGTTGGGAAAGCCTCAGCTACCCTTTACACTAATTGGTAGTAAAGTGTTTAGAAGTATTTAATAGTGTTTAATTATTTATAAATCTCCTAATGGCTTAAATATAATTTTGAAAAGTTATAAATATTTTCCGCCTTGTCCAGCTGAAGGGCTGCTGCTTGGAAGGCTTAAATGAAGATTTATTTACAGCCACCTGCTGGTCACAAAATTACTTACAGCTGCTAATGCTCTGGGCCTGTAGCTGTCCCCAACATAGATTTGGCTTAGTTTTCACAAACTGGGGGAAGTTTCTCTTCGTTGTATTCATTTTACTGAGACAGAGGTCTTAAAGAGGGTTATCACAGA
The DNA here is from genome assembly GCA_008658365.1 of Alca torda. Lineage (NCBI taxonomy): Eukaryota > Metazoa > Chordata > Aves > Charadriiformes > Alcidae > Alca > Alca torda. Next base: position 11,763,607 of record CM018087.1, on the reverse strand, counting down.
GATCAAGACATTAAAATATGTAACTAATACCAGTTAAATTAATTGTTTTCTTACTGACGTGTACAAAGGGACGTTCACGTAGGGTAAGACCCTTTTACCCTGTTTTGGTAATCTAAGTCTGTCTTCACATGCAAATTATGTTTAAGATTAATTAGAAGCAGTTTAAAGCCAAGTTGCTGGTAGAGAAAATGGGAATCTGACTCCAAGCCTCTGAAGGAATAATCACGTTAAATATTTCAAAATTACATCAGTGACTGCCATGTCAGTAGGCAGAGGGGAACTTACCTAAATTCATCATTTCTCTCTTTTCTCACTGTGTTAGAATTCAGGACATTTATTTTATCGGCTTATATTGGCTAAGATTTTTTTTCTCCTAATTTCCTCTCTAGAATACCAAACTCCATACAGGTTATTTTGGTATCGTCAAATCATTCGCCTCTTAAAAGAGAATTGTGTGCTATAAAATTAAAATAACAATTCAATTTATTGGGGACAATATGCCTGAAGCTTTTTATTAGGATTCTCATTTGCAGCGATGTCCTCACCTGGGGTTTCAGTGGCAGGTTGTGCCACTGCCGTTACCGCTGGTAAGAGTTCCAGGTGCAGAACAGCACTGTGATTCTGACCTGTTTCTCACTATACTCTGCCATTAATTGGAATAACTTCGTCTTCCCCAAAAAGCTTTGTGCCCACAGAGGTTAGACTACCATTCAGTAGCAAGCTAGGGCTGATTTTTAGCATTCACTGCACCATTCTTTTAGGTACCTTATTGCTACCAGCTCTCATGATCTTACTGCTAGTTGCCACCAGCTTGGTGTTTTGTTAGAGCCCCGTCTCCCAGCGTTCTCTGATTGTATTGGCACCTCAGCTTTTGCTAAAAAGGAAAAGGTGAAATAAAAAGGGAGCGAAAGAAATCAGCTCTTATATACAGAAAGAAACAATACGTCCCACACAAGCTGGGTTACCCGCTGGAAGTCATAAAACATGCCTCCTCCAGCAGCCAGGGACTAGCGGATCAGAGCGGCTTTAGTTTTCAACATGAAGAATCGCAACAGACCCAGTGGTTGCTTATGGAGCAGGAAACCAAAGCCATCCCTCAGCAGCGCTTAATGCTCCTGTCTGGCTACCCAGGAGCATTTATTCACTGTGTTTCCATACCCATGACCTCCCAGTGAAGTTGTTTTTACCAAAGCGGTGACAGAAGTATAGGTATAGGTACACAGGCAGCTTTGTGGTGACAGGTACAGAAGTGACCGGGTTTTTCTAGTAAACCTCAGAAAGCTGTGATTTATGCAACTCTGAGCATTTTCTGCAAAACTGATATTTACATCTAGTCAAAGGGTCTGGAATCTTACAGATTTCACAATAAGTATATTTTCCCTAAGGAAAAGAAAAGGCCTAAGTAAGTTAGCAAATCCTGGCATTTGTGACTGATATATTAAATCGAGCTTAAATAATAAAAAATCTGGTGTTTTCTTTATTCTGCTTGAAACTTATTTTTTATTTTCACTGTTTTATTCAAAAGGAAGGCATGGAAATAGCAACCGTGAGCTTGAAATCAGAGCTGTAACAGGGACTTATTATAGACACGTTTTACAGAGTTTTTTTATTGCAGCTGCATACTTTGAAGCTGTCAGTGTAACAAGCAGCGGGCTGCTTTTCAGATAACCCTTTTGGTTGTCTTGTAGTTTTATTTCCTAGCTTCGAGTCCCAGTGAATCGTTGTCAGTTTTAGCATTCAGCCCTATTAATGGGAAAGAGAAAGAAAATAGTATTTCCCTGCTCAGGTAAGAGGAAGTTGCCGGTGGGGAGGTCAAAGTGAGTGCAGAATTCCTTCTGCTTGTGTTTCCTGGGAGTGTGTCAAGGAGCAGAGCATGGCCAAGGTGGAAACTCATGTTTGAAACCCATTTCCCACACTGGATGGCATTGAACCGCTTCGTTGCCCTGAGGCTTTGAGACGGAGAGAAGCATAACTGTAATTGTAAGAAAAGAAAAAGGTTGATTATCATACCAGGGCTCGTTCTGTTTCCAGGGTGGGTGAGGGGAGCTCTGATTAATGACAGTAATGGCTACACTTACGCCCCTATCGAGCACTGCTAGGTCTAGGCACGTGCATCTTTTTCCCCAGCAGGGCTGTCCATCCAGTGAAAAGAGGAATGGCTTCTTCCACACTCCATGTGGAAGGTGGAGGGAAGGGTACAGAGCAGCGGTTGCTCTCTGGAACAAACGCAGAATGAACAAGCAGCAAAATATTAATGTACTGTTGAAAGCCGAAATTAGATAGACGTGATTCAGTGCAGCCCACGGGGTCTGATATCTTGGTAACTTCTGCAAGATATCCCCAATCTGCAGACAACATAGCCTTTGTGAAGAAGCAGAAGATTGTAGTGTGCAAGTTAATGTATCAAAAGGCCAGGAAGAGAATAATTCGCTTTCACCTTGCTACAGAGGACAAGCAGCAGTAAAAGCTGTGCAATACTGGCAAGCTTTTTTTGTTGCTGTTTTTAACTCAACCCCCAGTTCAGACCTGCAGCCACCTCGGCAGCGTTCCAGCTGGAGCTGCTGACATCTCCCACCTAATCAAGTGCTGGATTATCTTGTCCTGATAAATTGGAGCCGGTGCCTCGTGAAAAGTCTTTCCTGAAGTGCTTCGCTAGCCTGTAATAAGATGGCAGACGTCTGAATCAAGCCCCAGAGCTGGCAGAGCACTGTTTTTCTAATGGCTTTTGGTGGTGAGTGTAAATGTTTTAAGGCAAGCCAGTGCTAAGATGGGAGCACAGTTAAGCATGATAAATTTCATGCCCGAGTGAAAGGAAACTTGAAGGTGTACTGGGTACTGGTTCATACGGAGTACATATGGGCTGCACTGCTGACCTCAAAACACCTGCCCTAAACGTTACTTCTTTCGTGAACGGAACTCTTGAGGAACATACTTGTTTTAAAAATAAATTCTCTTCGGCTGCTGCATCTTTCTAGGAAGAATTGGAGCTGCTGAGCTATTAGAGACTGGCTTATTGTTCTTGGTCTTTTGTGACTCGATCACTGGTCCAAGTCGTTCAGGGTAAATAAACTCTTTACTTTCTCTAAAACATGCTAAGAAAAATGTTTGTTACAGAAGCAAGGATGCTGTATATGTGTGTGTTTGTACATTTATTTCAACAGGTAAAATAGCTAGGATAAATGTCGTTAAGATAAAGGTATTCCTTGCAAATAACATTCCTTGTGTTTTCTTTCTTGGTTTCACTCCTGGAGAAAAAGCAGCAGTTCTCATGTGCCAGACAACAAACGTCTTTATGTGTCACAGTCACCTGTGCCATGCCTCTGCTAATTCTGCTTTGCTCTTTTCCAGGGGAATCCCTACATGTGCAATAATGAGTGTGATGCGAGTACCCAGGAACTGGCTCATCCTCCAGAACTGATGTTTGATCTCGAAGGAAGACATCCCTCCACATTTTGGCAGTCCACGACTTGGAAGGATTATCCAAAGCCTCTTCATGTTAATATCACGCTCTCCTGGAACAAAACCATTGAGCTGACAGATAACATAGTAATCACTTTTGAATCTGGACGGCCAGACCAAATGATCCTGGAGAAATCACTCGACTACGGACGAACATGGCAGCCCTACCAGTACTATGCCACAGACTGCTTAGATGCTTTCCACATGGATCCAAAATCAGTGAGGGATTTATCGCAGCACACAGTCCTAGAAATCATTTGCACAGAGGAATACTCTACTGGGTACATGACGAATAGTAAAATAATCCACTTTGAAATCAAAGATAGATTTGCTTTTTTTGCTGGACCTCGGCTTCACAACATGGCTTCTCTTTATGGCCAGCTTGATACAACCAAGAAGTTAAGAGATTTCTTTACCATCACGGATCTGAGGATAAGACTGCTTAGGCCAGCAACTGGAGAAATATATGTAGATGAGCAACACCTGGCACGCTACTTTTATGCAATTTCAGACATAAGGGTATACGGAAGGTAAGAAAATGTATATACCTTTAGAAACAGGCATGTATGTTTGGTTTTAGAGGTTATTCAAAACCATTTGTGTCCCCAGATATGACGACATTTTCTGCTGGGTCACGTTCATTGGAAATCTGGCTCAGTTGAGATCTGTTTCAGGTCACACTAGAAGTTTCTGACTCAGCGGCACAAAGTTCTGGGTGTTTGCTGTCACTGGCCAGGGATCGTAAGCCCTAGGTTTCATGAGCAGGATAATGTTAACAGTTTCTTATGTTGGCTCAGGGATTCACCCTGGCATTAGGGCATTTTCTGCGTTTTTACAGTTGGAGCCTCATCTGATGGCAGTTAAGTAAAAAGAGGGATTCGGTTTTATCATTTCACTTTTTCAGGCCTTTAATTTAAGCTGTGATTGATGCAGCAGCCCTTGCGCAGACCCTTCCCACTAGGTCCGGCTATGAACTGCCTGTGAACAAGGAAGGCAGCAGAGATTAGAATCCATTCCTTGTACTTTAATTAGCTCTGAAATGCAGTGAAGCTGAAGTGAAATGGAAAAAAAACCCAACCAGTGTTTTGGAGAGACTGATTTGAATATAACAAAGATGAATACTCAGCTGGATTCCAGACAAATAGTCCCTCTGGGGCAAGCAGTGGCTGGTATCAGGTGCAGTAATCCCAAAAATAATAACTGTGCAATGACATACCTATCGGGAAATTTTCTTCCCAACTCAAACTAGCAATTGACTGATGACCTCAAGCAGGAGGGTGATACTCCTTACATGTGTCTTGGATGCCAATTTGTTCAGAAGAAATAAATGGGACCTTCTCTATTAGCAATTCACTCACCTTTGTAATGTACCTTTTCCTTCTATTTCTTCTATAGAGAGTTCAAGTCCTCCCTTTTAAAAGATTTTTTTTTTTTTAAGAGAAGCTAAGTATCAAAACGAACAGAAAAGCTAACGTATCTTGGAAGGCCAGGGCATTTTTTGCAGACACAAGACTGAGTGAAAAAAAAAAATAGGCAGTGATTGTATAAAACAGTGGTGACTGCATTTTTATTACTCCTGTGGTGAGTTTGCCATTTTCTGCCTCTTTTATACAAGCCTTTCATGTTCGTAAGCATTTCCATATTGCAAAAATTGATACATAAAGTCAACATAGAATCAAATTACTGTGATGTAATCTATTGAAAATATTCCTCTAACTTTATATTAAGGAAGAATTGATGCCACATACAGATTTGAATGTATAAGCGCTTTTGCAGTGCCGATGCATTTTTATATGACACCAAAGTACATCTGTTAGGACTGTAGATTTAGCATGTAGTTACAACCTTCTGTGTCCACACCAAATACGTAACGCATATATACACAGAATCACTAATCGAATGTGTGAAAGTGTAAGATAAATGTTGCTGTTTTAAGAATTCTTATTGTAACTCTCATTAGTTACATGGTAAATTATTTTTCAGAAGTCTCTTGAGAGGGCTAAGTGGATCAGGGACAGCTTAAGATACTGTTTGAAATAGTTTAGTAACATTAGCCTCAGTATACAAAAAATAACACCTATGTTGTACTTACTGTATATCCTTTCTCCCTTGGACCTCCCGTAGGTTAGCTCTACAGAGGATAATATCAAAGCTCAGGATTTGAAGGTCCTTACGCTTTAAGGAAAAGCTGCTCCCCATCTGAAAACCCATTTGGAACTTAGTCTGACTTCAATTAGACTATCAGTACTTTATCAAAGAAAGCATCTGAAGGATTAAAAAAGAGTGCATTGCATGCAAATTAGAAACAGAAACATTCTCAGCACATCTGGGGCACGACAGTCTTGTGAAAAATTAACTATAAAAATGAAGCGTGACTGTACAGAGAATTTATCTGATGCTGATGCTTGTTGTCTAAATGCTGCAGTAATTGGACACGTGCTTTAAAAGAAATATCTGATGTGCAATGGTATCTCACTGGATTAGATTCGTGTGAATTCTTATCACTCTTCTGCTAATGAGAAGAACAGCTCTTTGGGGACTTGGTGGCCTTTCCTTCAATATGTGCTGAGCTCCTTGTTAAAGAATTGATGGGCTTGCTTACTGCTAAGTAGCTGTGGGGCTGCAGTGCGCAGCCTCTGATTATTTAGTTGCGCCAAAGGTAACTTGCAATAGGCCCACTGTCACCCAGTTTTAGGTATTTTTGGTCTCCTACTAGAAATTTTACAGTGCCCCCCCCCAAGACTTTCCAAAATCAGCATTTATGGTGATGCGCCCTGGCATGCCCTGAGTAAGGGTTACCAGGGGGGTTGTGCCACTCTTTCTGATTCAGCTGAGCTTTCCAGCCCTTGTGGGTTAATTTAGGATGTTAACTGGAAATTAAGTTACAATTTATGTATTTGGTTTTTTGCTACAGTGTTTCATATTCTGTGTTTTGAGACCTAGATATTTATATACATTTAGTAAAGCTGGACTAGACTGTTCCATGAGGACGGGACACAAAAGGACTTTACGAAGGAGCTTGGCTTGTGGTGGATGAGTGATGCTAGCACACACATCTTAAAGCTAGTCATTTTACTGAAAAAAGTAACCTGTAGGATAAATATAGTTAAAATCACCAAAGCTCATAAGAGCATATTTCTAAAGGCAGCATAAAATGTAATTTTTTTCACATTATATTTTAGCGATCAATGACAGTGAAAAGCGTCTACCTTAAAGCTGCCGTATTTAATATACAAGATGCTGGAGTGGCTAATACTTCACAACAAATTATAGATAGGAGATTTGCCCACTTATTACAGGGTTTGTTTTGTCATTGCTTTGCATTGTGGTGTGAAATAAGCCCAATGTAGGTTGCATTAGAGGTGAAAGCCTGTGTACTCTGGATGAGTACACCTCCTCTATTACCACCTGTTTATTCATCTTCAATTTACCACTTCCATTGTGTATGTCTTAAGATGATGAAAAAAGGAAACGTGGCTGTTAGCAATTTCAGAAGCCCCATTGTGCTCACATTATTCAAGAAACCTAATAATCCACATGAACTAATTCTGACTTACTGATGGTCTGCTTCACTAAATCAGGGTGATTTTCTCTAGTGAATAATGGACGATGTAGTGTGCCAGTACCTTAATTAAAGAGAGCCTCTCTTAGTCTTGATCTCATTTTAATTTACAGGGTAATACTACAATAATATCACTAATGGAAGGTACATTAAAGGGCATCAAGTAGCATTAACTGTATTAAATTATGGCACTTGTGTTAATTAACTGCTGAAGCAAGATGGTCCTAACGGCTAGAAAGGTCGACTAATGCATAAATAAAAGTCTTCTGGGATGGGAAGCTAAGAAAGAGCAGACATTTTTCCCCTCGTCGGGCCTTGCTGCAGAGAATTGGAGGGTGTCCTGTGTGGTAACCTCGGGAAGGTTTGTTTCTCTCACTTGGCTGCCTGCGGAGGTGGCCTGGGCTGTCTGCGAGCTCTGCCCGTCTGCCATTCCCTGGGAAGGACAGTCCTGGCAGTGAGCTCTGAGGCACAGCTCCCTTTTTTAACTTTTTTTTTTTTTTTTTTTTTTGTGTGTGGCAGAAGTTCACTAAAATGCTGATAATAATTCCTTTGAAGTCGAGAAAAAGGTTCCTAGCAGATTTTGGATCAGGCTGCTAGAGGTTTAGCTGCATTCATTCCAAAGTATTTTTTGCATTAACTGTTATATTGTCAGTGACGTGTACATTTATACACTGTAAATTAACTCTAATTCAGGTTGCTAGTAAAAAAAACATTGCCCCAGTGGGTGACAGAATGACTAGCTGGCTGAAACAAATGATCTTATTGCTTTTGGGTGATTAGGTTTTGATCTAAGAGCCACCAGTTTCCTTCTGACACCAGAATATCCAGCCTCTGTACAATGTTATTAAGCCCTTTGGAATTTATTTTTATGCTCTTCTCGCCTTGAAGCTTCTATATTTAAGCCGCAGGGTTTTCTGACCCTGTCTCAGCTAGGGCTGCAGTTCCAACAGCAATAGAAACCTCGAACTCACAGTTCGCAAGTGAAAAGTATCCTCAGTTTTAACAGTTTCTTGCTCACACATTCTCTCTTCTAAATTTAAATCCAGCTCAGAGTCTGAATAAAGTACTCTGAAGGAAAACGAATTTGCGGTTTAGGGGGCTGGGGCTTTTTTGTCTTTTCAGTGAGGCCGCCCCTCCTGCCGGCTGTGCCCCTGAACCCCTCAGGATCCCTGGGGGGGATGGGGGGTAGGGGAGGGCCCTTCCTCTTAAAAAAGAGCCGATCTGCCCCCCTGAGCCGGGAGTCCGCACTGCAGCTCCCCCGGCTGGTCCCAGCTTCCATCCTCTGCCTTATTCTGCAGATCCATTCTACAGATGGATTAATTGGATTAAATCTGTTTGTTACGCTGGCATACATTTGACAACGCTGTAATGACATCCCTCTTTAATTTACCCAAAAGCAGAACTTTGCCCTAGGGAAGTGGTAATATATAGAAGTGCTTTAGTTTTATTTATAATAGAAAATGTTTTCATTAATGTTCAGCTCAGAACCTAGACCATCAATATGAAGATACGTAGGCTTCAAGCTCTTAAGGAGACAACTGAATACCATTCTTGTTTCTAGTATTTATTTACCATACTTGAATACTCTTTGTTTTACGAGAACACTTGCATAAGCAGCTTGCTCTCCTTTGAGATTTGCACTAGTATTCAGAGGGAATCTAGCAGTTTTTCCAATTAAATTATGAACTCATTAGAGAACAGGAAAGAAAAAGAAATGTATGTATTTAAAAGCATGTCAGTTTATCTTTAATTCCCAAGTGCAATTAGCTTTTTTAATATATCTACTGTAGTATGTCACTAAAGAAAACAGTCCTTCGTTTTATGTAAACAAATCTAGGATCATCAGGAACTGAAATAATTAAACGGTCACTGTGTTTATTCACACATGAGCAGTCTCCAATGGTTTACTCAGTGTAGTTGTCCTGAGTGGGTTTTACTCCTGCCCATGTTCAGATAATACTGGTTTCCACCCTCCGTCCCGGTGACACAGGTCACAGCTCGGGGTGGTCTCAGTCTTGTGGTGACGGGAAGGGGAGCAGAGCATCAGAGTCTCTAATTCTGCTATGCACTTTTGAAACTAGTGGGTTTAAATCACCAGGTTTCACTCACCACCTTTGCTCATTAGCATTTGATCATCTTTTCTTGTCTCGTTTTGCAAGATGTCAGGTATTTTCCATACTGATCTCCCCCAGCCATCTTTCAAGGAAGCTCAGTGTTGTGCAGGATCAGGGTGTTTGAGGAGAGGCACCAAGCCTTTTTGTAGTATAATTCATTTTGCCATTGAACATTAAAGGAGTAGAGATGAAACTCCTGATGAAAGAAATGAGAATTTTTCTTTCCGTATTACTTTGTATGCTGAAAAGCTATGCAAAGAGCCTTTCTGAATAAATTCAGTGATTCCAATATCTTGCAGAAACTTTCTTTCCTTTAAGCTTTTCATTTCAAAAGAGTTCAATTTAATGCAAACACTGAAATAAGCTTAAGGATCTCCTGGATCACATATACAAATGCTTCCTGGCACAGGGTTGTCCTTCAGGTTGAAGTTAAAGCTGGAGTGATACAACATATTATCATCTTAAAAGTTTAAAAATTTCAAACTATTTCATGAGTAACAGGAACTATCAACTTTTAGGGCTTTTTTTTTTTTTCTTTTGTTTTTTTAATTTAACATTCTGATCCCTTCCACTGGTACCAGCGTGGTGAGATTGCCTGCTGTTAGTTTTGGCTCAGAAGGTAGTAGTTGAACCCAGAATATCCACATGCTTCTCTTGATACAGGTGATGTCTCTCTCTCTCTGTTAATCTTTTTTGTCAATTGTAATAAACGCGCCATCGTTCAGCTGTGATGTAGGGAAGTATTTGAAATTAAGAGAGGTAACTTCGTTGCCTTTCCAGTGCTGTAGTAAATGCTGTGTATCGCTCCCTATACGATGTGAGTATTGAAACAAGAGACCAGATGTGATACTAGCTTCAGATGCCATCCTGTAAATTGGGATTAACTTCAGTGAAGTTACCCATATTAAACCAAGTTTCAGAAAACTGCAAAGTGAATTAGTAAAGGCCAAGGTCTAATAGTCTCATTATGTGGGATCTGTGAGAACCTTTCCTCTCCTTCACTCCTGAGTCCGTCTCTGGCATTAATGGGTCTCAGCAGAACTACTGCACAAAGGGAATCATCACGGTTCTTACTCGATCGCAGTGGGCTGTAGTGCAAATGAGTCGGCACCAAAGATCCTCAGTACAACACAGGTAAAACATCTTGTTGACTGGGCTGAACAACAGTTGTCAACACTGCTGTAATTCTGTTTTCATAGAATATACTCTTGTTCATGGAAAAGTAAGAGAAGAGCTACAGAAGGAAATGGCAATGCTGTGAATTTAGCAGGCACTAATACAGTCAGGGAAAAGGAGACGAGGGGTTACGCTGCAGGTGCCATTCCCAAGAGAAAGTCTGGCTGCTGACGCAACTCAGGAACGCATAACGTTAGCAGCAGCCCTTTGCAGGACAACAGGCTGTGTCCTGGTTAGGTTCGTGGGACATGGGAGAAACGAAAGGACGCTGAATGGCAAGAGGCGTCCTAACGACATTAGGAGGGAGCAGGAACTGGAGAACTTACTGATGTACTAACACTCCTGTATGAGACCACCTTGGATTTTTGCAGCACACACACACACACTCCTTGGAGCCTTAGAGTCTGCCTGAGAACAGCATCTGGTTGCTTACACAACAGTTCATCCAGACTTCTAAGCCAGTTGCAATTAATAAAAAGGAATGATTGGTATGACTTTTATGCTGGAAATGCAACATAGCTGTACTTCATGATGATTATTTTGACATTTCAGGGGTGATGACCACTGTTTTAAAATAAGCCTAAAAACAAACAAAAACATTTCAGGAAGAGGCTAATAATCCTTAGCTTTGTACTGTGGGTTAAAGCTGATCAGGCCTTGAGACATATGGATAATGCAATACATACAGTACATACGCATGCCCATATCCCAGTGCTGGAGGGCAGTTTTCTAAAGTTATGCTCTTTCTTTGAACACTTGAGTCTATCCTCTGACTTTGATGTTTGCACAAATGTCAATAGTTGTCTGCTTCTTCCTTGTAAACTCCCTGGAAGACCTTGTGATTCTTTTCATTTTCACCCTTAAATCCATTTCTGTCTTTATGGGAGCTATGCAGAGTCTCTTTCCTCTCTGCCATGCCATATCCCCACTTCCACCCTCTCTAGATGTGTGTTGGCCTATAATGTGAGCTGGTATCTGATATATTAAGATTTATAAAGTACTTTGAAATACACTTAAGAAAGATTGGTAGAGAAGCACAATGGATTGTTATAATCTGTCTTCCCTGCACCATCACTCATAAACAGGCATCTAATGGGAGTACCGGTACAAATGTTAATGATGGCAATGCTGTCCCGATGACAGAGGGACACAGTGGGTCATGTTTGACTGCCGGCAGTATTCCTGTTACGCCGCACATTAAACCTATTAACAACCAAAAAGATAAAATTCGATTACAATAAGGATACATACACTGAGATATGCGTCTTCACACTCAGCTAATTAGTTGCCATCCACTGTTTTCACTTTGCTCGGTGACATGTGGTATATAAATCATTTCAATATGTTAAATGCAAATGGTTGGTAATAGGGTAACCATCTGCTCACTGTTGGAAAGTTAGCAGAGGAATATAGTAAGCTGTACTTCTAATAACGATGCTAAACTCACATCCCTGAAATACCAAATATCTAAAAACAGCTGCCTCCACTAATGCCAACATTACTAATACGTCTCTTACCCTTTTCATTTTCAGAAGTAAACCACATATTGTAAGAGGTAATTTTGTTCTTCAGCGTGAACTTGACTTCAAGGCTAGCGTCTGTAACAGCAACGTGAACCACTGTATCTCTAGCCTGATCTTTTTCTTAGATTGTGTTGAGTGCTTTTGAACTGCCAATAAATAATCAGGCTGCCCACTCTTCTCGGGACATCTTTTCGTCCACAAATATAATTAAACTCTCTTCCTCCCCTAACCCCTGCTGCCAGGCCCTTTTTCAGGGATGACATTATTTTGTAAGTGATAGATGGTTGGCACATTGCTGTCTGGTAACGTATTACGCTGGAGACCATCAAAGGGTGCCTTCCATCTAATAACCTCCCATGCCCCGTGAGCATTAAAGATCACCACTGCAAAGAGGGATCAATTATTTTGCCACAGACATGTATTATCAGGGGCTGTCACATACCTTCATAATGAGCATTTCTGGGTACCCAAGTGACAAAGTAATGCGTTGGAAAATTAGTAGTGGGACACGAGTGAAGAACTGCCTGCCAAAGTTGAGGCTGTGCCTTCAAGCTAGAGCAGCCCCTTCTCTCCTCACCCATTCAGTCATCTGCTGGTCAGGGTCACTATCGCAGCGCTGATGTGCTGGCTCCCCTGTCAGTAATATTGCCTATCAGAGAGATAAATATGTTCCCGTACTGAATTCCCAAGACATGGCTCTCAGCATTAAAGAAGCTGAGGAATTAATTCGGCTTTCAGTGTCTGAATGGAAAAGAAGTTTGTGATTTCATCGATCGGATGCCAGTGCTGCCGTGGCTTTCTTCAGCCACGTTGGGAGGGAGGGGTTGGTGTTTGTTAGGGGGGGTTACATCTGGCATGGCAGCGTCTGATTCAAGATTGTGTTTCCAGGGAAGCACCTGCAGGGGAAGAGGCTGCAGGAGAGCTCATTAGCCTGGCGGTTTCTCAGCCCCGGGATGAATTACAGAATAAGATGCTTGCTCTACAGGGTCTCAGAAACCTGCGGCTTTGTGTAGGTGAGCTGTCCTGCAAAGCCTTCCAAGTTTAAAAAAACATTACAGGGAGACGTTTTTGTGCTAACGCATTTTCGTTTGTTGCCTTGCAAGAAAAGAAGCACTGGCTGAAGGCTGCACACATTTGGCGACTCCATTTTGATTCACAGTGAATGCTTGCCTGTTTCAAAATGGGGTGTCTGCACTTTAAAGTTATCTGGAGCATTTATAGGCAGAGCTGGTGTGATGAGCAGCACTTTATAATACCTCAAAGGCATGGTGCCAGAGCTGGGAATTTGATAAGCCGGGGTCCTGAATTGGATTCCAGCAATGGTCACAAGTTTTAGGAAGCTCTCATTTGAAATTGCAAGCAGGGGAAAAACAGGATTCTTTCTCTTTAATTGCATTAGTTTTATTGAACTGAAGCATTGCTGCAGTTCCCAGAACACTTTATATATATTTTAATGCAAGTTACCAGAGACAGAACGGTTGCAGGACCGTTTATTGTTTCTGACTTTTATATTTGGTAAAATTGATTTTACTCATTTTCCCATTTAACTCTCTCGTGCATTAAGAATCTTTAGACTTTGGGATGGTGTTTACTGAAGTCATTATAAACATAGTAATTTTTTGGTAATGCTTCTATAGTGCTTTTGTTCAGGCCTGTTCAGAAAAGCCAGGCCAAGCCACATGAATGTGAACTGGAGTCCAGGAACCTCTAGTAGCCTTTTGTGCAGGAAAGGGAACGTGAAATTAATTCCCTCAGTAGCTCATCATTTAGTTTATTTGATGTACGCTGCTGGAGTTCACTGCGACACAAATGTCCTGGTCATCAGACGTTTCCCATCTGTCGTTTCTGGGGGAGAGGGAGGGTCATTTGAGAGGTCTGGGGTTTTTTAACCTTACTTACCTTGGCTGTATTTTTATAGCATCGCCACATTTTGATTCACTCTAGATCTTCTCATTGTATTTATTGAGCAGTGGACCGCTTCTTCCCCTACTTAGAGCTAGGGGTGTTGATTTTGCCACGTAAGCACAACCAGGAAAAAAAAAACACTGACTTGAAAAAAAAAAAAAAATTTGAAAAAATTACCATTCCTGCCCTCCAGTTGGAGCACAGCAGGTCCTGCGACCTTCTGCGCCACCGGCGGAGCGGAGCTGGCAGGAACAGGGCACTGCAATGGCAATTGGGACAGGGGACAGAGCTGCAGTGTGAGAAGGCGCCTGTTTTGTCAGTGACCCACTTTGGGAAATCCTCCTTCCATCGCCCCAGCCCCTGCATACCTCCGGCTGCTCATCTCTCTCTGTCTTCGCTTCTCTTTTTGGTGATCATCACTCCTTCAGTTGTATCGCATGGGGAGTCGCTGCCCGTGTGGCTCAAAGAAAGCATGGAAACCTTCAGCCAGAACATCTTAATTTACAATGAAAAAGTAAACCTATTATACTTTGTCAATGCAGAAAATTGCTTATCATTTAACAAGCTTCATTAAAGATACTGTGCTTGTGGAACTGTGCCTCCCTTCCTTCGAATGCCCCTGAAATAATTCTTCCAGCAGGACGGCAAAACAGCAAGGAGCCAGTTACATTTTTAATCACTTGAGTCCCGTAGGAATTGCAGTCTGCCAGCAAGGGCAGCTCCTTCCCCTCTGCAACACGGGAGAAGAATTAAAAGATGGGAAGCTGTGGTTCCCGAATGGTGTGTTACAGATATTAATGAGCTAAAGATCAAACAATCTGAGTGTCATTAACTGCTAATATTCTGCTAGTGAAAATGTTTAACCCAATCCACAAGCTAGATCGGGAAGAAAAAAAAAAGGGGGGGGGGGGGGGTCATCCTCCTTTTCCATTTGTTTTTTTCCTTAATGGTTAATGGAGAGTGGAGAAATAGTTGGATGAAAGGAACAGGGAAAAGTAAAATAACATTTAATTTCTCCTCTACTGTACCTATCTCAAAAGGAAGTTTCAGCAGTGCAGAATCCTTACACACCCAAACCAGTTTGCATCATTTTACCTTCTCATCAGGTAGATCAGTTTAGTCACTGCAGAAGTAACCCTCAACGTGGGGATTCTTTCCGAGATCTGTCCTTTCAGGTGGACGACAGCAACAGCCTTAGTTCTGACATGTACATATATCTCATGTTTTAGCCTTGATGTCTTAAAATATACATCTGGACTTTTGTTTTTTACAGATACAGAGTCACTATATTGAGAGATCAGATTCTGAAATCTCTCTTCATTCCAGTGGCTACTTTTGGAGACTAATGCAGACTTTGGATTTTGTGGTCTGTACATTTGTTTGTTTGTCTGTTAATGCTTCATAAAATATGCATACTTTAAATAGGAGAGATGCAGGAGAGCGATGCCACCAGAATGACAAAGGGTTCTGTGTCTTGATTCCGAAAGCCGGCGAAGTATATACTTTCACAATAGTTCGTCGGTTTCCTCACTGTACAGCCATACCCAGGTTTTGCCGGACAAAGGCACAATTAGCATGTGGCTGACATTCAGCCTGCCTGTGAGTTGTGGAGAGGAGATGCATATCCTCTAAAGGCTTCATATAGAGAGCATCACGTTAGATTTTTAGAGGCATTTGGCATTTAAAATGAAACCACCTAAAGGTGGTTTAGTGCTGGCTCTTGGAAAAAAATTGGGGATTTTGTAAATTTTGACTGTGTTTTATTGTACCAGGAGTTTTGAAAAATCTCTTGCGCGTATTACGACCACCAAAAAAAGGGTTTACTCCTAGAGAAAAGGTCCTGCAATTTAAAATGGGATGAGTGTAGACTGTAACAGGAGAGAGGCCTTTTGGAGTGTTGTCCAAATATTGCTGCAATGCACGCACAATTAATGGAACATAAAGTCCAGTCTCAATGCCCTGTATACAGGAGCTTCCCTCCCCCTAAGTCCTAATACAAGGGCAAGAATTGCTGTGGGGCACAGGGGAGACTTCATCCTAAGAGAGCTGCAGGCAGCAGCCCGGGGCGCTTGTCCTGCCTGCCAGCTGCAGGAGCGGGTGCCGGTAACACCGAGAGGGGGGCAGCTGTTTTGTCACGGGTGTGCGCAGTCTGCATCTCAGGGGAAGCCTCTTACAGACCTTTTCTTTTTTTTCCTTGTTTTATCAAGTTCTTTATCTTCAGAGGTACGTCAGCACCTGAAAACCCAGAGATTATAACCAAGGGGTAAAACTGAGACGAAACACAGGAGTGATTTGCATAGGAAAAAAAAGGAATAAAAATGTTGTATTCTGAAAGCTACATTCAACTTTTGTTACAAGAAACTTGGGCAGGTGCCAGCAGCTTGTTCCCTTTGTGATATGATTATATGGCCACTAAGTCATTTGGTTCAGTCAAGTTGCTGTATATCATGATAAATCTGTATATAGCAGAAAATCCGCAAAGTTATGCCCTTTTCCTCTCCTGAGGCTTTCCGCCCAACGTGAAAGCAGAGACCAGCTTTAACAAGAACTGGGGGCACTTCTGAGTCCTTGTGTAATGCTCCCTTCCTGGCTTGCATAGGTCAACAGGAGGAGATGCTGAGCAGGCATGAGAATAGAAGAGGAAAGACAATGAGCAGTAATGGTGGGGACAGGAGGTCGTGACTGCTGTGGGCACCATCCTGAATCCCAGTGGAGCTGTCTCCTTCCTCCTTCTCTGCAGCTCTCTCAGTGTCCGAGAGAGAGAACACAGCACTAAAGCAAGACACAAACACTCCTTCATCCCCAGAAGTATTACTTACAAAAATACTTCCTAATAAAGTGGCCATTAACCTTTTCTTCTTGTTTTTTTATTTGCATAATTCAGGAGGCTTCTGATAATTATGCCCAAGTTCATTAAGGATAAAGCTCTGTGTCATGCAAGAGTTCTTGTTAGATTCTCTTGGGGCACCTTGTCTTTTCCTACTCATCAGGTCTTCAGGAGAGATCCCTCCTCTTCTTTTCAGTGGGTGGCAACTCTGTCAGTGTGCAAACACACAACAGTTCATTTTGAACAGCGATCTCCGTAAGTCCATGCCCTGAAGAATGCCTTAATTCAAGGGAGCGGTTGTTCACCATCTGACTGTCTATGCCCTGAACAGGATCCTGTCCAACCTTGCTAGATCTGTTCCTTGTAATAAGCTGCTGCTTGAGAAATAGACGCTGCTAGACATCCCGGTATTAATGACCTTTTGCCTTTGTTATTCCGAATGTAGGGTCTTTCTTTACCTGCATCTATTAGTTCTCTAGTATTGTTCATAGAGCTATGTATTATATTTACTTTATATATATATATGCATACATTTTACTTCCAGATTAGCTCAAACATCAGTTGAGAACAGAAACAGCCTGTACGTTTTCCATTGGAGTTTGAGGCTGCAGAAGCCTGCTTGACATTTCAAGGAAAACTGAAAAGTTTGTATAGGATTTTAAAAGCTATATTATGCAAGATGGAATTGCAAAAGTTTGTTCTTCAGTATAAACATGTACTGATTGTTTTTGTCAGCAGTATTTCACAATTTGCTTTCCCCTATGACAGCCTTACATTATTCATAACTTGCAATCTATTCCTTAAATTTTCAGTTATAAGAGTTTCCTGGTGGGGGTCACAGAATATGAAGGGAGGTATTGATTTGAAACATTTGAAATATAAATGAAGTTGTTTAGTTCTTCTGGTACATGGAATATTATAGTCACTGGATCAAATTCGACCTCCCAGCATGTCTGTTTTCATAGACAACAAAAACATGTTCCCGACCCCTCGGTGGACAGTGCAGCTCAGCTCTAGCCTCTGTCTGAGCATCCTTTGATTTACCCAGTATTTGTTAAAAACAAACATGAAAAATACATGTTTCAGTGCACTCGAAGGCCAAAAGCAATCACTGTTTTATTCTAGTCTGACACTAGGTCAGAATCTTAAGACTTTGCTTTGAAACTACCAGTCCATAGTCAGTTAAACTTACGGAATAATATCAAAGCAGTATCGTCAACCCCATTTCACAACGACGTACACAAAGTCTCTTGTCCCATGTCACGAGAGTTTGGGGCTAGGGCAAGTATTAAACCCAGTGGCAGACCTGTTTCGGCACTGGAGGAAAACCAGTGAGTGTTGGTGGTACTGCGACGGGCAGGCGTACACGCATGTCTATGTGCCTCGTGCTCGCTGCTCCAAGGCCAATGCCAGAAGCCAGGTCTCCTCTCCCTTTCCCCATCGGAGGTCTAAGAGCTCCTTTCCTGCTGCATCTGACAAGCGAGTAGGACTGCCTAGCTCTGGTCACGCACCTCTGAGAAGACCAGGTCATCCATTAGGAGCCATACCCACAGACCATCTATTAGTTTACTACATTCAGATTTTTCTTTGGTAAAAGGTCAGTAAACTTGACCCGTGATATCGTCTCTATCTCAAGCTTTCTAATACTAAAGAGCATTTGTAATTTTTCCATCTTTGTGTAATTCCACTGACCTTAATAAAACATAAGGCAGAATCTAGTCAACGGAACAGCTTCAAGATAACAGTAAGTAGTGTCTGTAATTAAACAGTAGTTATATGGTATTTTTCAAGAAAGAAAACAAGCTTTCTCTATATGAAGTCAGCAACTGAAATACAGTAGGTGAGAGAAAAATTGTTTTCCCAAGTTAAAAAGAAAAGGTACAGTTAGAACTTTATTTCCTGAACCGTTTAAAATTAGCCCCAGCAAATGCTTCCATTGTGCTGTGCTATTGTACCAACAGGGCTAGAGACAAGATGACGCAATAGCTCTTTCTCAGTTTCTAAGTTAGCTGAAGGATGCTAAGTTGCTTTTGGCATGCTTCAAACACTGTGCACAGACGCAAACCACTCACTTTCCATCTAGTTTTCTTCAAGAGAAAGGATTAGTATTTTTGAAGTATAAATTATTCACAGAAGAAGCTTCTGTCAGGGATGGCTAAAAGTGTCTTCAGAATTCAACCCACATTAATAAATACTTTTGACTAATATTTTTGAAAATTCAAAAAAGGCACTAGTTTTCCTTTGGAAATATTTTTGTTCAAAAAATTGTCAAAAATAATTTCTAAAAAGGGATTTAAAACCTGAAAATAAAACTACACATTTCATTTGACACAAAAGATTTTTCCCCCCAGTTTTTTTCAGTTCAGTCAGCGAACTGAAAAATCAATTATTCGCACGGCTCTACTGGCAAATAATTCTTATCAGAATAATTCCAGAGGGGATTATTCTGTGACAGGGAGCTTATATTGTATGGAATTTAAAGGTTAAAAAATTGAGGCTAGAAAGATAAACAATGAGAAATGATCTGTCCAGTTTTCTCAGTTTTCTCTTTCAAATTACGACCTCCAATCGGGATGAAAAACTGAAAGAGAAAAAGGAAAAAAGAGAAACAAAAAAAAAATCTGTATGTTTTAAAGTGGATTTGCAGTATCTATTTTGATAATAAGAAGCCAGTTCCCAATTATTTTAGATGGAGGCTTAGATGGAGGCGTAAGCATTTTGAAAATCAACCCTAATGAAACACAAGAAAACACCAGAACAAAACCACTTTGGAAATATTTAGTCAGCTTCATTTGCTCTGAATGGCTCTTTATGCACCCTCAACTTTGATAGCTTATTCATTAATACTTCGGAACACACTCCAGAAAAGAACATAGCTGCCTTTTACCTTATAATTATCCCTAAAGTTCAAGTTCAGCAACATGATTTTTCAAAAAGAGACCAATTAACCTGCCCTTGTAGTAAGTACGTGCTTCTCCTCAGCCTTTATGAGGAGCACCGAGCAGAGGCGCCGTCGGGACCCGGCAGAGAACGATGGCAACCCGCAACCTCCCAGGGCTTCCCTCTTTCTGGTAACGATGGCAGCGCTGCAGAGGGAGAGAGGTGATTCCACATCCTTAAAACTCAGGCAACGCCTAGAAGTAATACCAGCGATAACCAGCAGAACGGCAACACCCTGCAGGGAACAGCAGGAAAAAGGTGCCCTTCAGAGAGGTTGCTGCAACAATTCTTGGGCAGCGGCTTCCGTGCGGACAAGGAGCAAGGTATAAACCTGGAAAGAGGGATATTAAGCCAGTTCTCAGAATCTACTGTTAGCGTTTTGGGCTAGGCTGTGGATTCACAATTCAAAAATATTTTACATATTTATCATTTAAAAATAACTACCAAGAGGACAGGCCAATAAATCCTATGCCAAAAGTTTTCATGTCTGGATTCTCAAAAGAGAGCAACCGGAATTACATTCCTGTTACGCCCTCGCTTATCCCGGTGGTTTTCCTTAATGTCCAGTGAATGCCTAGGCATCTCATGGTGATATTAGCGTGTGAAATGAAAGTGTGCTTTTATCAACAGTTCTTTAACTTTTCCCCCCACATCTCCTATAAAACAAGACAGATAAAAGGAAATCTATTTTGAAGTACATGTCTTTTTAAAGTACTTAAGACCTGGGCTTTTCAAGGACCATTAGGTTGTGTATAACTGTATTAACAGAGCTTAACTTCAAGAAGAACTCAGCCTTTGTTCTGTATGTGTGTTTTATTGCTGGTTGTGCATATTGGTGGTACACCTAGAGCAAAAGGTATCCAAAATATGTAGCAAAAAACCCCAAGGATATGTTCAATATTCCTTTGCTCTTTGGAGAAAAGTCTGACTTCTTTCTGGCAGTTTTCAAAGGGAGGTAAAAGTGGGGTCTCCTGATCAACTTGCCCGAAGCTTTCCTGCTGTCTCCTACCCCTTGCTCCGAAACCGCTTCCCTGGCACATCCCACGTGGCTCCGGCCGCTGTTTCGTAGGAGCCACCATGAGTTGGGTTGAACCAGCCGCTCTGACAGGGTTAGAGAACCTCCGTAAACGATTCTGCTTGACATTTGCTTTTCTCTGAACGATGACTCATTTTCTTCTTGGAAACAAATGTTTCCCTGGCCTCTGTGTTTGGAAGGGAGGTGGAAGTCTCCTCGGGGCTTTGTTTGATGTGTAAAATCCTCTCACCCACAGACATAAACTTAACAAGAGGGCTTAAAAGCAGAGCTGATCGAAGCAGATACCTACCGGAGGATGAGCAGGGGAGAAGGTTCCTCACTCAGTCCTGATGCTCAGACCTGTTACTGACTGCAGGAGGAGCAGGACCGCGCTAGTCATTGCGTTAAAGCTATCAGAGGTCTCACTTTTTCAAGTGAAAGCTGGTGTCCAAGAGCAGAGGTGTGTGGGGTGGGCTGTTCTGTACCTCTCCTGTGCCTCTGTGCAGGGCTCCTGCCCGAAGGGCTGCTGCGGTTGCGTGGAGGCTGGTCCTCGCCGACTGCAAAGGGACGCCCAGCGAGGACAGCAGCGGTGGCATGCTCCTGCACTGACCTGGGGCTTACATCGACTGCTCCTGCACTGACCTGGGGCTTACATCGACTGCTCCTGCACTGACCTGGGGCTTGCATCGACTGCTCCTGCACTGACCTGGGGCTTACATCGACTGCTCCTGCACTGACCTGGGGCTTGCATCGACTGCTCCTGCACTGACCTGGGGCTTACATCGACTGCTCCTGCACTGACCTGGGGCTTACATCGACTGCTCCTGCACTGACCTGGGGCTTACATCGACTGCTCCTGCACTGACCTGGGGCTTACATCGACTGCTCCTCCCAGGAGTACTGCTCAGGGTAGCACAAGGCATATTTTCTCTGCCCTGGAAGCAACCCATTACAGCCCATACCCAGCTCTTCGGTATACACCATCCCTGCAGCAGGAACAACTAGGGGCACGTTCAAGCCTTTAAATAAGTCCATAGGAGGTCTCTTAAACAGAAATGCTTTAAAATCTTTTGAAAAAGAGCAGCAGATGCACTGCTTCACCGAACTGGTTTCCCTGGTGTGGAATTCTGCGCGCACCATGGATATTTTTATGCTGCTTTTCTCTATTATAGTCCTCAAAAAGTTACTGAAATCAGTATGAAATTAACCTTGCTTGTTTCTCACATTGCAGAAACATTGCTCCCCTGACAATGGCTCATGAAAATACTTTATTCCCTACTGTGACACAATAGGTGCTACATCCTGAGTCTTTCTCTAAACTTAAAGATATTTCTGCTTCAGCCAGGTCTCTCCAATATTAATCGTGGACACAAATTTGTAACAGCTCACTTGGGCCATCACCA
Source organism: Alca torda (assembly GCA_008658365.1). Taxonomy (NCBI): domain Eukaryota; kingdom Metazoa; phylum Chordata; class Aves; order Charadriiformes; family Alcidae; genus Alca; species Alca torda. The sequence continues at coordinate 11,741,683 of CM018087.1, read as the reverse complement.
CATGCGAGAATAAAATTTTTCCCATTGCAGAGAGTTAAGTAACATTTTTGAATGGTATTGTAAGCATGTCCACTTGGATGGTAATTTAATGACCACAATTTTAGACCTCCCACACAACAAATTGTTCCTTTTCAGTGTTGTGCTGGGAAAAAGAATTCAGGGTACCAGCTGGCAGCTGATACTGTGAAATACTACTTACAAATAAAGACAGGAAGTTTGGTATAATCGCTAGCATCTTAGAGCAGCTTTCTTGGGATTGCTGCTGAGCAGATGTAAGACTGGTATTAATTAAAATAAACCCAGAAAAATTGGTCTCTCAATAAACTTAAAAGTGGTGATGCACATTAACACAATGCCAGGAATTTCAAATCTAATGTTCAGATTTGTATTGGGAGATAAGAGAAAAGAGAAGAAACAGTGACTCCTAAAGACTTTTTAAATTTTCTTTTTAAATTTGTAAGCTATGAAACTTTGCAGTGATGTATTGCTGGCCCTTTCCTCTGAGCTTTGCATGTCACGTTCTTAACGATGTAGCAGGTTGTGGTACAGACTTTTACAACTGCTGTGATGTAGTGGTTAAGTTCTGCCTGGTGGTATTATAGTGGTTAAAATAGAAGGTGTGCCTGGGGTATCTGCTGATTGACTTGCTGATAATGACTTACTGCCCGATGGATGGATAGCAAACTAAGGCTGGCTAAGCAGGACGTTGGGCAGCAGCAAAAAAAACCATTTAAAATAACAAAAACTCAGCTTCCTTAACATCCTGATGGCAATGAGCAGTAGCCAGATCTCAGCCAGTGTGCTCCTTAACTTTTTTGCACCATCAGACAGACAGTGACAAAGTACTGCCAAACAGATTGCATTAGTCCAGCTGGTGGAGGGAGAGCTGCATTCTTGTCCCAGCAGCCCTTCTCTCTCTGATGTAGAACAGCATAAGCAGCTGAGGAGAGGTTTGGGGTTTTACCCTCTCCTGGTTTTTTCTTGATATTTAGAACAAACCAATTAAAACACGTGTGACATGTCATGGCAGCTCAGAACACCTAAACTCTGCAGTAGCTCTGCAACAGATGTGCATCCCATCTCCCATCCGATCAACGTGTGCAAGAGATGGATTGTTAGTGAAGTGCAGCAAATTAGTAGGTGACACCAAGCGATTCCAGTGAGAAATAAGGGGAATTTCCAGTGGGAGACAAGGGAAAAGAGGGACTAATTGTAACACTGACGTACTAAGAGTTTACATCTGCTGTTTTTTCTCCTTTCTTCAGTGGCAGTCTGGGAACCTACCGAAATAATCACCGATGTTAAATGATCAGTTGGTAGCACTGGAAAAAAAAGTCATTGTTCATCTTCACCTTAGCAAGAGATTTGGCTTCCTCTTTGGGAGAGACATGACTGCCATGGTCCCCAATAATAAAAGCTTCCTATTTCTGAAGTTAAAGATTAGAGCAAAACAGACGCGTGTGAACAAGGTACAATACCAGCATCCTACCTTCTCAGCAGTCATGTCCCTAAAAGCACATCATGCCCGGGCTCCTTATCCTCCACTGATGCCCAGTTTCCATCCCATGCTTGTTCAAGGTCTCGGGCCTGCCATTTAAAATGATAAAAAGATTATCTGCCATTATGTCAAAATACAGCCAACCGAGCCTAGGATAATATGAATGAAAGCTGGAAATAAATTAGGCCACATTTCAGACAGTGTGAACTAACATAATTTCATTGATTGTAGTGGAGCCAGATGGATTTACATCAGCTAAGAATCTGGCAAACTGTGTTCACGGGTGAAATTATTTGCGGAACATGCTGCTGGCAAATTCTAGCAGATTTTATAGCCACTCTCTTTATTGACACATTTCCGTGAAAACTAATATCTCTGAAGAAAAAGCAAAAATGAATATTTGGGAAGGGGACGGAAGTTAGTTCTCCACAGCAGCTAACAGCAGCTCTATTTTCAGACGTTTATTTCAGCTTTAACACTTAAAGAATGTGAAATGAAAATTAGAAAAAGGATTTGGCCATTGCACTTGGTTAGCTGTATCTAAGTATTTCATATTAAGAATAGGTATTTTTTAACGAGGTAAACTGAAATAACTCGGACTCAGAATTAGCTGTTCTGTTCTACTAGGTATAAGCATCGCTGGATTATTTTTAGACTTTGGACCTAAGAGACCGAAGTAAGTCTGAAAATTTTCAGATCTGTTCATCTGCAACATTTTTTATCTAGACGGGAAATCAGAAGAGTTTCAAAGGCTTAAATACTGAGGGTTTTGTAAGAGATTTAATAGGTTACTGCCTCCTCCTTTCCATGTTTGAGTTCTGAGTGTTACTGATCTAGCCTGTAAACATTTTGAGTTGCCTCTGTTTGTTTGGAAGGATGTCATCTAGTAAACTACTGCATTTTTGGAAACATTTACAGTTTATTTGGCAAGTAAGGTCGCTTGTGGCCCTCTGTCTGAAAGGGGGAAAGGAGCGGGGAAGCTCAAAGGAGCTGCCCCACTACCGTTTGCCTTCAAAAGGAAGACAGTGTGCATCTGTCAGGTGATGTACTGATCAGGTACAGGTTGAGACAGAAATCGATCAGTAGCGATCCTGTAGTTCTTGTTCATATTGACCAGCATTGAGCTTTACAGTAGTTCCCATTAAATAATCAGAATATACAGAAATGTTTACTAGCGTGTGATGGCAATAGATCTTATGTTAATTTAGCGCTTGTGTACTCTTGTTGTTGGGCTGACTTAGAGCAAACAGCGCCCAATTCCATGCCCTGCGTGCTTTCTGGCAGTCTTGGAAAGTCCTCGCTCCTGTGGGAAAGGGAATTATGCTGCCCTTTTGGACTTTGTTTTCTTTTTTAATTTCAAGGTCTCCAAACTGCTTGGAAGTAGGCCACTGAGGAAGCAAAGCAAACATGCTCTCTGTGCCTGGGTTTTGCTGTTCCCCACTAGATATATTATATTGAGCTGAGGGAGAGTAAGAAGTTATTTTCCCCAATTTTCCATACCGCCTGTGGGAATCTAATTCAATTTCCTCCCAAATTTAGCAGTGAAAACTAAACAGTAGAGAATAAAGTTGAAGAGGCTTCTGTAAATCTCTGGATTCGAAGGTACTAAGGTGCAGCAGGATTACTGAGCGCAGGTTAAACTTCTTTTCTAGCCACAAAGCTACTTACAGATTTAAGAAGCTTAAAAGCCTGATCCAACATTAGTCCTTGCTTTGCAAATGAAAGAATAGTATATCTACCTATACAAAGTTATATTTGTTATTATTGAATTTTTTTATCCTTTATTATTGATGTAGCCCCACTCCACAAAGGAATCTTTTTTTTTTCAGTGGGAGATTATGATGTATTAGATAAATTCAGGGAAAGGGACAGGGAAAAGGGCTGGTGACCAAATGCATTTCCAGAAATAAGCAAATGAAAGAAAGCACTCACATTTCATTACTCTCACTACAGTGGCTACATTTCGCCAGCAGACCACAGGGGACTTATTCATAACTTCCAGAAAAATATGTAGCACTTTTTTTGGACCTGGTTTCTGTCCAGCAGCGTGGACCCGAGATAGTCAAATGGCTCAAAAAATACTGAATAAAAACCAGAATTGCCTTTTCTGCTTCATGTGAGCTGGAGCATTTGTTCAGCAGACCTACTTGCAGCCAGCAACCCATGCCATTTTCTGATTGCCAACTGTCCTTAGTTTTTTTGACCCTTTTAGCTCAGAACTTCTTCAGACGAGTAGTGCCTGCAGTGAGCACTGGTAGCCTAGATGGCAGTAATTATCTTGTTACCTCTTTTATGTGTGCGTTCTCACTGTCTGTTCCGTCCTCGCAGAAATAAATTGGCCAGCAATCATTTTATTTCTTCACAATAGTGTCCTTTATACTTGTTTTCATCCCCACAAAATCGGCTTCGATAGTGAAGCTGTGTAGACATCTATTAAGCTTTGGAAATTAGGCTACGGACCAGCATACTTTGGTTTTTTGACATGACATGGAAAAGCCCTATGATATAATGAATAATAATATTCAGCAGACATGCGGTGTTTCTGGGACTGGAGCCTCTGTGAAAAGATGTTCCACTTGTTAAGAGAGATTTAAAGGAAAAACAGACTTATCTAAGTATTTTCATGATGTTTATCTTGTACACTCAATGGTACAAGAGTTTTGTCACTTACCTGTACAGACAGTTTCTCAAGTATGATGAATTTGTCTCATAAGTGCCAAAAAAAATTAAAAATAAAATAAAATATTAAGATGCAAAACCGGAAAAATTAATTATTCAAATGCAAAGCTGGTTTTATCCCAAAGATTTCACGGTATATTTTAAAGGTGCTTATATTTTAATTTTTGCTTTCTCAACCTGCATCTCTTCCTCCTTCATGGTTGAGATATCACTTTAAATGTATTTGTAACGTGGGATTTTCATCTTCGTCTACGTTGTATTAGAAAACTAAATCTCAGTGGTGAAGCTGCCTCGAGGTCATTAGTAAGCTTGAGAGGCATAATGTAGATGACAGCCTTAACACGTTTGATGTCATGCTAAACACAGCCAAGTCCTGTAGGACAGCTGTAACAAGGTGCTGGAGGTAGTTGCTAGCACTGGGGAGCTGACTAAGGCTCCTAACATTGCTAACAGTGTTTTAAAATGCCTAATTAAATCTGCGAGGATGGTATTTTACGTTGTGTGCGCACCACGTTGTGTGGGCAGTGATGTGAAGCACAAGCATACCAACTCCTCTGCAAGCTCGGGCTTTGCTTACCTGGGAGAAGAGTGCTGGCTCGTGGCATGTGAGAGCGAGGAGTCCATGCAGAGGGCTTACGAGTTGGTTTTAAGTTGATTTTCTAAACTTTGGCGATGACCTAGAATCATCCAAAGCGAGGAACATATGGCTAGTTGTCAAAAATGTATCAAAGAGCTTCTCTTGCCTTTCTTTCTCATGAATGATCTCTTCAACAGGAACGATCCCCTCGTGTGACCCCCAGTCTGTTGGTTGGCACTCACATACAGGAGCACCAGCACGCTATTAGCAATTACCTTCCTGGTATTTACAGCATTTTAATGTCAGTTGTCTGTATGTAAATCGAGTCTGAGAGGAACGCCTCGCGCCCGGGGCTCCTGCTCCCCCTACAACAGCCCTGCTCCTTCAGCACACCAGAGTGCTTCCTGCGCCTCACCTAACTGCCAAAAATATCACTTCAATTGCTTTATGACAAAATAATGAGTCTGTCAAAGATGAGCGGTCAGAAAAACAAATTTGTTCTCCCACACAATTAGAGTTTATAACATTGGACAGCAGTATCAATCTCCCGTGATTCAAAATTGAATTTGCACGTTGGAGGGAAATGTGTTCTTGCATGTGCTGTAACCAGGCTGCTTAGCAGGACGGGTCCTCGCAGGTTGAACTGGAAAGATGGATATCAGCTGAGCTGTGGGAACATCAGGATGGAAGTTTCCAAATGCAGACAAGTGTTGTGGCGACATGGCGTTCACTTTCACAAGCTCAGCACTGACAGCACCACTCCCACAGTCATCAACAAAAAAAAAAAGGTCTGGAAAAACCGTCACTAGATATATAACAGGCAGACAACTGTTCCCTTCAGGTAGAAAGCTGTTTCGAGGCCTGCAGCTCCCCATACGTAACCTAATTCCTCATGGAGTTGTTGATGGCAATCCCAGGCACAAATACAGGTTGGGCGGACAATGGCTTGAGAGCAGCCCTGAGGAGAAGGACTTGGGGGCGGCTGGTGAACAAGAAGCTCAACATGAGCGGGCAACGTGCACTTGCATCCCAGAAAGCCAACTGCATCCTGGGCTGCATCAAAAGAAGCGTGGCCAGTAGATCAAGGGAGGTGACTCTGCCCCTCTACTCTGCTCTGGTGAGACCCCACCTGGAGTACTGTGTCCAGCTCTGGAGTCCTCAGCACAAGAAGGACATGGACCTGTTGGAATGGGTCCAGCAGAGGGCCACGAAGATGATCTGAGGGCTGGAGCACCTCTGCTATGAGGACAGGCTGAGAGAGTTGGGGTTGTTCAGCCTGGAGAAGAGAAGGCTCCAGGGAGACCTTATAGCAGCCTCCCAGTACCTGAAGGGGGCCTACAGCGAGGATGGGGAGGGACTCTTTATCAGGGAGTGTAAGGATAGGACACAGGGTAACGGTTTCAAACTGAAAGAGGGTAGATTTAGATTGGATATTAGGAAGAAATTCCTTACTGTGAGGGTGGTGAGACACTGGAACAGGTTGCCCAGGGAAGCTGTGTACGCCCCATCCCTGGAAGTGTTCAAGGCCAGGCTGGACGAGGCTTTGAGCAGCCTGGTGTAGTGGGAGGTGTCCCTGCCCATGGCAGGGGGGTTGGAACTGGATGATCTCCAGAGGTCCCTTCCAACCCGAACCATTCTGTGATTCTATATTTATAATCATGGTCTTCAGACACTCTTTGTAAAGACGATTAGACCTCAGCCATGCATACTCTGTCTCAGAACTGCACTTTGGCCTTAACATTTGCTTCATCCTTACATGGGATTTTGCCCTTCGGCTGTTTGCCCGTGCGGTGCAAAGGCTGCAGCACACATCCTCTTCCATTTGCCATACCTTACCCCGTGTTCTCAAACCTGCTCGACTTATTACAGCTCCCTCAATCATCCCTTCTCGGTACACATGCAAACCCACTCGACGTGCCAGGCAGCTGCTCCCCACCCACTGCTGCCCAGTAATTGCACTTCTGGGCACGTGTACGTAATACCTCGTAAAGCACTTTGACTTTTTTCTTTGGATTTCAAGAAACTATATAGGCATGAAATATTGTCATCTGGAACTCAGCACACGGGATGTAGAAGCAGTTTTTTAGGTTTTCAGAACTTCTCCATTCTTATACATGCAGCCAAAGGGACTATGTTCTTCTCATGTGGTTTTGTGTTTAATGTGCTTTGTATGTAAATCTAATTAAGTCTTTTGTTACTATCTCAGATATAAAGCAGTAACAGGAACACAGTTTCAAAACAAGTGTTTAAAGAAATCACAAATGGTACCTAAGATTTTCAGTAATAATTTAACATCATGGATATTCACATAAGGAAACAAAATATTTCCTTACCTCTGGAGCAGAAAAGAAAGGTAATCTTCCTTAAAGAGACGAGACAGATGAAGGACTCTCAACTTGGGCAGGTTTCCATAGGAAGCTGATGTCCACATCCTGACAGTGATCCAATAGGAGCCCAAGTCATCTCCCAGATCAGGGGTGCTCACCTGATTCACAGTTATCTGAAATGCCTAAGGTCCAGGCTCTGCTGCTTTGCTTTCACACTGCTCACAGTCCAATATATCTCATCACAAGAGTGGTTCTTTCATGGTCTGTCTGGATGGTGCTTTTACCTAAATAGTCTTCTTTCTGTAACCTTAAATATTTCCATTTTCCTTACTGCTTATCCCGCAAATAGAAGTAGCTTTTTATTGTACTCTAGTCATCTCTCAGCCTCGCTATGCACATTTACCTCTTTCATTCATCCAGAGAAGTCTGTCCCTCAAGCACAACAGGCATTTCTCTTCTTTGCAGAAGTCTCTGAGATTGTCCATACATACACTCTGATGAGGTCCCTGGGACCAATTGCCCAGTTCCTAGTGCAGCCTTCCTAAAAAATCAGAAGTAGACAAAATGTTATTTCCCTGTTTCAGTAAAACTGTCTCTCCACATACAGCATAGAATTTGGTATGTTTTTCCCCAGACACGGTACCCTCCAAACTTATGTTCAGTTTGCTTTCCACAGACGCTTTTTGTTCGCTTTCAGTTTTAGCACTGTCTGCATTTTACACTCATTCAGTATTCAGCTACGTCCTTGATTTGCTGTGGAAATCATGATTAATCTCTCTGAGATCTGTGAAGTGACCTCAGCAAAAAATTGGTGCAAGTGAGAGGAGAATCGGATCCTCTGTGGTTCAGTCTTCTGAATGTCTTTTACTGCTTAGGCTTCTGCTCTGTTACTCCCTATGTACTGACACCAAGAACTCCAGTTTAATCTCTTCAGATTTCATTAATCTACAGATTTTTTTTGTACTCGTATAACACTAATGAACATAAACCAAACCGAACTTTTATGTTGCCTGTACACTAAGAAGGCAAAGGTAATGCTTTTTGGCACACACTGTCTGACCTTTTGTGGTTTGGGTGTTGGTTGTTGGTTTTTTTTTTAAACATTTCTTTTTTTGCCCACTTTAACTAGCTCTCATGCACTCCACATTTGACATTTTTAATATAAACGCATTTTTTTACCTTGATCTTTGATCTTTAGCTAGTCTTGTAGAAAACCACAGTGACCACATTTGTTCCTTCCTTTCTTCTCCTTGTAAATTGTACACAGCTAAATTTGAATTATTCTGAGGGGTTTTAGGATTATTCGTCATTGTCAGCTCTTTTTTTTGCTCAGTTGTAAATGTTAGATTTTGACTGTCTATTCGCTGCCCACAAAGGTTTTAGGTCAGTCCATTAATTTTTTCAGTGATCAAATTTCTTGTTTTCTCTCATTCACTTTAAATGATACTCCGAGAAGGCTACACCTCTCTCCCCATTGCTGGTTTTTTGGTGGGAGGTGGTTGTTTTGGGTTTTGTTTGTTTGTTTGCTTTTAATTGGGGAGAATAGAAAGTTTGCTCTCCTTTCTCTTAAACATAGTATTATTTGGAATTTTCTTTTAAGGGAGAATGCAGCATTCTGAGGGATTCTGCTGGGAAGGTTTTCAAAAATACATATAAAACATCCAAATAAGTTAATTTGCAGAGAGGCATTGATTGAATGTATCTGTGATGATGCTACCAGTTTAGGGCAGGAAGAGCCATTTAGCAATTCCTTCCTTTAGGAAGCTAAGTGGCTAAGATGTCCCTAAATTTTGTGTGTGTTTGTTCTGAATGCCCATATGAGGGCTGATCGTTTTAAATCTCAGTTAATAGGGTTTTAAAATTTGACAGAAGGTCCCCAACTACTTCCACAAGAAAATGCATTTTACTGTTTTTGTGAAAACCTGCCTGTATTTGCTACAAAGACAGACCTCCAAAATCCATAGTTTTCCCTTGTCTGTCGGAGCTCGGTGGCCGGAATGGCAGAATATGCCTTCTGCGGAAACCCTGCCCACCGCTGCACGGCGTGGGCCCTGCCGCGTGGACCACGGAACAGCTGCTGTGGCACGATGCCACAACTCTGGGCTGAGCAGCACTCCCGCTGCAGCAGTCTTGCCCCAGGAAATTAAAAAACCAGGCACCAGAACAGGCTAATCCATGCTGTCCGTGCTCTCTCGCCTGGGAAATAAGGAAAAGGAGGAGGCAACGTTATGCAGAGATGGATCACAGGGGAGTGAGGGAATGTGGCAAATAAAAGGAAATCAATATGCATGAGAATGTATGGGAATTGTTTGCGTATGCATATGCACATCCATACATATATGCATATGTTTAGTATATATACGAAGAGGGATGGGACAGGAGTGGGTAGAAGCAGAGGGAGATGGAGAAGGCCGGAGTCCACCCAAGGCTTTTAACCATGCAAGCAAAATAGAGGAAGGACCAGCCCATCTCTTCAGGAACACTGACAAATATAGCATCTAAGAAGTGCAAACAGACTTTGCACAAAGTTTTCTGATACACCCATTCTTTACTTTCAGGTGCTTATTAAAAGAGCTGTGCACATTTACACCAATTAGTAGATTACCTACATCTATTTTCCCCCACAAGTCTGCAGCACCCTTTCAGAGCCCCAGGAACTACAGCTTTTCCTCGGAATCAGTTGGCTTTTTCTTCCTGCCCAGATCAGTTTGCTGCTGCTGACACTGATGAGTCCCTCCAGTAAAACAGAAATCTCCCCCTGAAAGAAACCCAGTCGGTTCCCCTCTCATTTATTCTAGTGACTCCACAGTCTCTCCCGCTTCTTTCTCCTCTGACTCTCTCTGTTTTTCGGTCTTGTCATTATTGTGTCTCTCTCCTGTTCGGGAGTCTTATGTTTTCATATTCCTGTGGACAGTAAAACCACCCGTTACTTTTCTTAATAGCAGTGCCATTTACCAAAATCCTCAGTCTCTCCATAAATCGGCATATCTCATCCACTGACACCCAGACGGGCACTTTCATTCTGCAGTGGCTAGTCATTGAAAATCTACTTTACAATTGATGTAGCCCTTTAGCATCAATATTGTGGAAATGATATAAAAATGAATCACGCTTTCTTTTTTCTAGCATATTCAATACATTTCGGTAAATGCCATTTAAAAGGTGCTGAACCTGTTTTTCTTTAGAATGAGCATTGCCCAAATAACAGCAGTGTCATCGGCCTTGTTTCTAGCATTGAGGAGAAAGCTCCACTATCTACTGTGTTACAGATTCTTGTGGATTTTCTCCATCAGCCACTTAAGACAACTGCAAGCTTGTTTTACCCTGGGGATATATATGTATGTGGTCAGTTGCTTCAGGTCATATTCCTTCCAAATGGAAGTCAGCCTGACAGCTGTTAATTTGCACTGGGCCCTTCCATGTGTTGTTTTGCTCTAATTATTGGTCACTGTATGGAACAGGTGACAAATGCCCACATGAGAACCCTTTAAATCACTAGATGTACAATCATTAGGAAAACAAACACACAGGGTCATTAAATGCTAGTTTTCTCTCCAGACCCAAACAGAAACAGATTTTAGGCGTTTTTGACATCTATTGGGAAGGGATGGAAAGAGGTGACAATACCTTACTGTTTATGAAATCAACTTCCTATTCTGTGCCCTAGTTTCAGGGAAAGAGGGGAATTTAAGGAAAATACAATTTTTCTAAGACCAGATGCAGAATCTGGTTTATCTAATGATTTTGTCGCAAGGTTCAATTAGGCGTTCTTTCCTAAGTAAAACTAAATATGCTTACCAAAATACCTCCTCTGAGCTTCAGCTACAACAACTATATCAAATTAAAGCAGGCAAAAAATTTTCCTTTCTGAGCAAGACAGTACTTGCTGAACAAGAATGGCAAAAACACCACTATAATGAGCTTCCCTTCTACTGAAGCGTAGCATTGCAGAGGATATTTAATTGAAGTCTGTTTTTTCAGACTCCCAGGGCCTAATTTGGATCTTAATTTGGGCCAGATTCTCTAAGGACGTAAGCAGAGGACTTTTTTTGTTCCTGTGAGTAGTGAGTAACTCTTGATTTTTTGCAAGATTATAGACCTGTCTATAGTGAAAATTATGAATAATTTAGTTGATCTCAGTGGAGCTGTGTTAGTGAAAACAAGAAAAGATTCAGCATCTTGGAGTCTTGGTGAAATTACTGCTTTTAGACCTGTGTGAGCTGAAGATATTACAAGATGCTACTTGAGGGATGTCTTGTAAAACAGGCTAAAACAATAATACAGGCACAACACACAGAAATAGAGTGATTGCCATAGGACATGCTTTGCTAAGACTTAATCTGAACTCACTACTAAGTAATATCCCACTTTTTTTTTTATTTTTGCCTTTTAAAAATAGGTGTAAGTGCAACCTTCACGCTACTGGCTGTAAAGAAGAAAACAAAAGACTACTCTGTGAATGTGAGCATAACACAACTGGCCCAGACTGTGGAAAATGCAAGAAGAATTACCAGGGCCGACCGTGGAGCCCTGGTTCTTATCTGCCTATACCTAAGGGCACTGCTAATATCTGTAAGTAGTTCTGTATAATAAGGATATTCATTATTAGAATCCTGCCCCGTATCATGACTCTGAAGGAAGATCAACACTGGCAAAAGTTTGTCATTTCTTTATGGCCCAGTGCGTGTAATTTGACAAGGTGTCGAATTGTGTTAATTGTAAGTACACGTATCCGTGCTCTCACATGGTTTTAAATAACTTGCATGAGAACTGCATATTTGTATCCAGACACAAATCCCTGGACACTGCACAGAAAGGGCTAGGGAATGAAAAAAAATTAGGATCCTTCACATAAAAAGTGCACGCGGAGGAGAGAAAGCAGTGGGAATATCTACAGTACTGCTCCAGCCACGATGCCCTCAGCTCTCCATACATCCTTATTGCCTCGAGATTCAAAACAACCTCAGCTCAACACCTGAGATGAGGTCCTTGCTCATTTTTTGTCCGTTTAAGGAAATCTAAGAAATCTCAGACAAATTTTTGCAATTAGTAAGTAAAAATCTAAAGGTTGGTAAAGGAAGTTTGCGCCTGATGTTGACCTGCAGTCCAGAGTCACACGCGCTCTTTTAGCTCACTGTAGGTGTTGTAAGGGGAAAGCGAGGGTAAAACCTGAGTTTTTATATCTGCTTGTTTCCAGCTAACAGCCATTCAACAACACACATACGCGCTATTCCAGCACCTTTCATATGATCCGAAGGAAGTTAGTGACAGCTGCATTTCCTGGTGCTGGACAGGAATGGGTCAAAAAGAACATGGGGCTGAAAGAGGGGGCACGGAGACAAGTGTGAGCAGCAGTTCTTCCTTTCACGCGTGTTGGAAATACACAGTGATTCAGACTCCTCCCGAACTGAGTAACAGACTTAAACCCTTTGAAGAAAGGATTGAAGAAGATGAGGGTAAATCTCCAAACCTTTTGACAGAAGTTATGAGCTTCTTTTAAGAAAAGAGTCCACAGTTTTGCCCTGATTAAAAGCAAAACATTCATTTTAGAATGTTAGAATATAACAATTTACGGAAAAGTTATTTGGGAGAAATAGAGCTATGTACTGCAGTCGAATTGAATGAAAAGTTTAAAACCAGAAGCAATGTGCACTGCTCAGAATGTTATCTAAGACTTCAAAGCAGCAGCTGTGAAGAATCAAAACTCAAGAATGAATATCATAGGAAGCAGGACCTTATCAAGTTAAATGTGAGAGTAATAGACCAAGTAACAAACCGTGAAGTGTGGGGGCCTAAAATTATGATAAAATCCTTATGGAGCAGAAAAAAAATGAACTTCCAAAAAGCGGAGGGAAGGCATTTTGTAAGAGTATTCACTTTTTCGCATGTTATAAAAAGTGAGTGTGGCTCACAGAATTAATAGTTAAAAGCTATGCTCAGAAAAAATGGTGAGATTTATCAGGTTGGTTTTATTGATATATTTTTTATATATATACATATACACACATACATACGTATGTACGCACATATATACATTTTAAAATTTTATATATATATATATAAATATATATATATATATAAAATGCAGTTGCTACCCCAGCAATCATCACAACTAGGGACAAGATACATCTGAACAGGAAAACCAGGATCTTTCTAAATGCAGCTTGCTGTGTCAGTTACATCATTTCCAATCAGTTGAGCACACACCAGACGGAGCAGCGGAATTAGCACCCACCAAAAGGATGCCTGAAGCTTGTTAAAACAACTTTCAACATTACTGAATTCCATCAGATACAGTTCCATCAAAAATCAAAACCTTTTGCAAACAATAGGCAGTCTTTTCTGGTTTTTCTATTATTATTATTATTATTACTATTACTGTGATAGCATCATGAAACCGTAACCTTGTTTGAGCTGACAAATGCCCCACTTACCCTCAAATCCTGACTTCAGCAGTGATCAGCAGCAGGAATTCATGGCAAATGGGCAGAAGTATGGCGAATGTAGACAGATTTCTTCTTTGCCTTCCCGATTGCTGGCAATAAACTGGGTTTCTGAGCCGGCCCCTCCATCACACCCGCAGTGGTTACTAGCTGCTGAGTGGAAAGAGAGAGACTCAGTTGTCGTAATCCTGATCTCAGTGACATTTTATAGCGATACATTTTACATTTTAATGATACAATAAGCAAAAGGTATTTCCTTTTGTTTGCTTTAAATGTTTTTGTTTGGTTAAGTCTGTACCTCCTTAGATATGAAGAAACAGAACATAACGCATCCCTATTTACATCCCTTATACCATTTATGATTATATAGACTTGACATGTCCACTCCTCCAATCCATTTTCTAAAAGGTGAATCCTAATCTATTTAATTTTATCATACATAAAACCGTGCCACATCTCTGGTCATCTGTGCTTTCTTGCTTTCTTCAGGTTCTATGATGTCATTTTTTTTATTTGGTGAGGCTAAAACTACTTGTGATATTCTAGACATGAGAACAACATGGATCTTTTACAGTGGCACAAAAATGTGTCTGCTTTATAATTTGTTATCAGCCCTGGAGTCCTTTTTAAAGACTGTTACAACATTTCTTCTGGCATCAAGGCTGACATAAGTGACGGGTTATATGTTACAGTACTTCAGAAATGTCATATTTGGGTTCCTTTAAAACTGTTTGGGTGATCACTTTGTGGCAATTCTTATTGCTTGATACTACTTACGTCTTCTAAAACACGTTCAGATGATGACAGACATTAAGAAAGTTCCTCAGATTGTGAGAATCTCTCTAACCTTCTTTGTTGGGAACATCAGTGAAAACCATTAGTTTAGTATTCAGCCCTTTTATACCTTGATTGCCTATCTACCCAATCATCTCTCTGGGAGGCCTTCTGCTTTTAGTGTGGTTATTTTAACAAAAAAGAATTATTAACTTTTATGTCTGTAGCCAGTTGATTCTCAAAATACTGTGGTTTATATTTAGCTTGACCGATTTTGTGCTTTCTTTTTCCCCTGTCTTGTCTGTTGAGATGACTCGTTCCAGGCCAGGCTGGATGGGGCTTTGAGCAGCCTGGTCCAGTGGGAGGTGTCCCTGCCCGGGGCAGGGGGGTGGAACTGGGTGGTCTTTAAGGTCCCTTCCAACCCGAACCATTCTGTGATTCTATGACTTACATTTTTGAAGGGTGCCTTTCCAAAATCTTCTTCATTCTGCTGTTTTGGGTTGGATGTTGGTTTCATGTATTTATAATATAGTTGATTTTTATAATTTTTTTAAAAAAATTGATGGGTTATATGTGATTATTCTGAGTCTCTCATACACTTTATCTCTAGCCTGCATCCACACTATTTGCATTAAATCTTTTTAGCTGCTCTTTTCATTTTTCTTTTAACTAACTTTCTTGGTTTTATCTGCTCACTCTCTGAAAGATAAATATTACTGCAGTGGAATATTTTTTTTCCTTTTCCTTCTCAACAAGTAAGTTAACTTCCAGTCCGGAAGTGGTTCTCTGATAACTACTTTTTGAATCGGGTCCTATGTACTACTCAGAACTAAATCAGCTTCTCATTTTGTGGGTTGTCTGATTACTTGCTAGAAGCAGCAATCATTTATGGCATGTAAAAGCTTCGTTTCTTTTGTCACGTCCTGATTTAATGCCACGCGTGCTGGAGAATATGAAATTTTGCATTATTCTGTAAACTCTGTGCACAGCCAATGTAATTCCGCTTACTGTGTTGCATTTATGTCACCATCACCATCATGTGGTCAGCAACGCAGCCCTAGCATTAGGCTCTCCTTTTCAGGCGTGAATTCTGTAAATAGTTGCTGGAACGTGTTAATAAAATTAACTTACCTGGTTTGACCCTAAACTTCCCTTGTATTACTTTAATTCCCTGGGGACACTTTTTATAATCCAGTAGTACAATGTCCCTTTGATACTCGCCCTTCTTCCAATTTTCGGAGTCTATCCTTCTCATCTAAGACCAAAATATTTAAAATTTTAAATGGATTTGAAGGGGTTTCTTATATGAGTGTGCTTAAATAAGATACAGCTTAAAATAGTTGTATAATTGAAACACAAAATAAAAAGATCCTTTTTCTTGAGATTGTCTGAATTGGGGAAGTTTGCTCAGATTCAACAAGAAGTCTAATGTCCGTTTTCAAATCCTTCCCAGCTAGAACTTCTGTTGTTTCCACTGTTCTGCTTCTGCCATTTTTTTTGTGGCCAGTAAGACCTTATACCTTTTCAAGCTACAGCCCATGGAATACAAGACCATGCTAGGCTATATTCCAGCCATAGCCTAAACCTTGATGTAAAGCTATTTTCTGTATCCTTCTCATTTTAAGCAAACATGAGTTTTTCAGGAGACTGCAAAACGTTTTTTCCCCGCTTTGCTTGTGAAAGACACCGAGTGCTCTGTTGTTTACTGGCACTAACAATATTTCCGCATTTGTCTCCCGCATAGCATTTATTTTATATTTTCACTCTATCTTATTGGCTATTTTGTGATTACATTTATTCCCTTGTGCTGCCACATTCTATGGATAGTTTGTTCTGCAATATGTTTTGACACTCAAAGTGAACTTATTGAATTTCTCTATACTTGGTATTACAAGATAGCTTTTCTCCTCACCAGTGTGCGTCTGACAGCACTAGCCCTTTTCTTCCTCTGTTGTTTAGATCATCTTTGTCACTTATGTTCTTTGCTCCATCAGAGCAAGCTGTCTAAGACTGTGCTGGGCTGCCATCCATCAAAGCCTGCTCGCTTTTTGTCAGTCCCCCCACAACCAATAACCTTTACCAGAAGTGCTTGGTACTCGGCGAAAACCGCCTCCCAGCTGTTACACGACTCTCCTAATTCACAGTTCAACGTGAAACAAAGGATCGACTAGAACACGGGGAACTTTGGTGGTTCTTTTCAGTCAACAGTTAGGCAGATAGTCTCAACTGCTTTACTGAATTTCTCCTGCAGCGTGTCCCCCTCTGACAGTACAGCTTCTGTCTCAGCAGCACGGCCTTAATCCTCCCTGAATGGGGAAAGACTTATGAGGCATCACTGCGGCACAGCTGCCACAGAAACGGTTTCTGGCAAAAAATATGGCACTTGAAGTATTGCACTGATTACCCTCATCTGTGTTTGTAGTTTTCCCCATGAATATTTGCTGACACAAAGCCATCTTGAAGGACCAGCGTAAATGAAGTTGGCCAAGAGGCTGTGTGATGGCAGGCTTTCTGTTCAGGAGTCCGAGCAGCATGTGTCCCTGTAACTGAAAAGATCACACATCCTGCTGTCCTGTCAAAGAAGAGTCCTAAAGTAGATAGTGTCCCATTTCCCCAAACCACTGGAAGGCGCTTTCCAGTGCCTACTTCATGACTGAGGTAGAGGAGATGATCCCACATGATCTTGACATGAAGGAATGGGACACTCCTGCTCCTTGATGATTTTGATAACATCTTCCGTAGCAAAAAGGGAAGATATAAATGCAATAATAAGTTACAAAACAGCAAAGCTTCTTATTGTTCCTGTTTTATATTACGTATTAATTTTGGCTTATGAAGCCTTCAGAAGATGTAAAACCACAGGAAGATGTCACACAAAAGCTGTGTCAGGCTGGGAAACTTGGTGGTGGGGGAAAAACTGTAGTGTATCAAGAGCATTCAGGAAGACAGAAGTGTCAGGAAAACCTGCAAATGGTAAACTAACTTCCCTCCAACTAGCTACGCAGTGCAATGGCCAGCAAAACGTTGCAGGTACATACCTAAAAACCCATGCACTATAAATAACAATGAAAGAGGGTTCCACTCCTTACGCAGCAGTATGGGAAGGCAAAGTGTCTGTTATAAGATACTCAAAGTTCTAAAAATAGTCTGAGTTTTGGGCTTTTTGAACTTTCTAATATCTAATATTCTGTCAATAAATTATGATTACTTGAAAAAAATCTGTTGATCTCACTGGGAGTTTCCTAGACAGAGTTTTCAATACTGGTTTGGAGTCACTAAAACATCATGAGAAAAGGTCCAAATTTTAAAAGGTGTTACCCAATAAACCAATAACTGTGTATTTTCTCTGTCCCATATATTTGTGGCAGTGTTGCTTGGGAGAGCAGAGGTGGAGGATAACGAACTTCACCTAAGCAGTTCTTTTTCTGGGAATTGAAACATTTTCAACATTTAGAGAGCAAGCAACTGCAAAATTAACAGTAGCAGGAATTCTAGGGCTCTTGGCAATGAAACACATCTGACATTTCCTAAGAATTGTGTCTTTCACTGTGTATGGTCCTTTGGCTGAATACATGAAAAGTTTACTCCTATGATCATAACAATCACTCCCTTTGAGGGATTACAAGGTGCTAGGTTCCTCCAGCTTCTCAGGGATTTAAACTACAGAAGAAATCAAAAACTTGCTTTCTTTGCTAGCATCTGATTTGCTTTTTTCTCCACTCTCAATAGTCAGCTCCCTGGCAGCTTATAGCTAAACCAACCCGTTTCTGGAAAAAGGGGAAATGAGAAAATTACAGGGTAGATGCAGAAGATCATATGAAAGGAAATCACCAGATTTTTTTCTCTCAAGTAATGCATGTATATTTAGATGCACTTACAGTGAACATGTAATATACCAAACCACTACCCTCAAGTCAAGTAAAGAATAATAAACAGTATTAGAGACTTTCTTCTGCAATGTCTGCCATTTCGGGGGCAGTAGCTACCCTGAACTTTCCCTGCATGCTTCACTCCCTGTTTCCTCACTATAAAACTATTACCATTAATAACCATCCCAGTGATTTCAACTGGAACACAATTTAGACTGAACATTGCTTTGGTTTAACAAATGCAGTCACTTGGTTTAATTTACTCTGTATGTCTAGCTGAACAGAGTTGCGCATCATGACTCTTCATCTCTCTCTCTAACCTGTTCTCACCATTTCACTGCTGCAAAGTACTCACAGATTTCAGTACAGGGCTGACCGGAAATGATCCACAACCCATAACGTACTGGTTTCCATCCAAAGGGCCAGCAGCGGTACGATGAGTCCCCACAGCCTGTTGGTGTCCCCAGCAGTGGTGCCACGGCAGGAGCCATGCCGTTGGGCCCCCACGTACCTCCACGTTGGCAGGGAGGGAGAGGCAGAATCCCACCTCCTGGGCCTCGTTACTCAGGGCCTTGCACCAAATACAGCTCAGCTGAATTCAAGAGCGAGCCTCAATATGTAACTCAGATCTCATGCAAACGCTCTGACTAAGAATAATTTTCCCATCATGTGTGCGGTTTTCACAGAGTGTTAATGGATCCCGCTTTGTGGCCCTACATAACCAGCTCTTTTCCAGACAGACTTAGGTGTGCCATTCTCACTCTCTTTAGCAGAAAGGGCATAAAGTTGTGCACTGTCAAGGCCAGTCACCATACACGGGGATACCTGCTATTACAAAAATAAAGCTGGTTACAGAAGTTCACCCCAACCCAGAAACTCTGTATGGCAAGAGAAAAAGAGCTTTTCAAAGAGAACCTGAAGACAACTTCGCAAGGTTAAGACAGAGCCCTTCAGGCTAGCAGGTGTCTTGTTTTCATTATTCTCTGCCCAGGAAGCATTTATCACTATGAATTCATTGAAAATTTTGAAATACAGTAAAAATGAGAAGAGCGGACTTGCAGGAAAACCTCTCCCTTTGCGACAATCTGTTCAGGAGAGAACCGAAGGGATATTTGTATGTGCGTGTGGGCGTGCGAGCGGTGCGAGGCGGGGGAGGACACCCAGAAGAAATACAAATACCATTTCACAGTGGAAGTGTGAGTGCGAGAACACAGGATCTGTATTTCATCTAATATTTGTGCAGGTTCCATCAGTTTATAAAGGAAAACGAACGCTGCTAATTTAAAACAGCTACAATGACTTGCAAAAATGTAAGCAAGCTGCTATTGAAACTTTGGGGAAAATTATTTGAAAATTGATTGCCTTTTTGACATTTAAGACAAAGGGATAGAAGTTCTCTTATATTATCTTAACCGAAAAAAAAAGCACTTATTGTTACTTTTTAGAACTATAACAGCATTTTTCCATTATGGTGATATTTTTATCTAGCTTTTAAAACCTCATGATTCTAAAATTCGGGAAAATACACATTAATCTCGGCAGAAGTAGAAGCAATTAAGTTTGCAGACAACATCTGAGCGTGGGGCTCGGTTAGCGGCAGGTGCTGTCTCCAGCGCGGTGCCCAGCACCCTGCCAGACCTCAGGCTCCAGAGGGAATGAAACCCGAGAGCTGCGACTCTGACAGGCATCCCAGGACTGATGCGGGGAAACACAAAAGATCTGTTTACGGTCGCCGTTCTGCAAATGTAATTACTTCAGCGCTGTCTTAGCTGTGCCCCGTGTTAGAAATGTTCCCAACTTGACTCCACAACCTCGCTTACAGTGGATATTGTTTATCCCCAAGACATTCCTTCGCGCTCCAGTTTGCTTAATTGCAGAATGAGGTCCATGCCATCTCCGAGTAAGACACAACCTCAAGATAGATGTTGAAGGAAGTATAGCAGATGTTTAATGGAGAAACAGACAGATTTCTGCAGTAAAATGCATGTCATCAAAAGTCAATAAAACTTAGAAAAGACAAACTGTATTTAACTGAGAGGATGCAAATATCCAGGATTTAAATACTGATGTGTAATTTGTGACTTTAACCCAAGAGACTAGCAATAGTGCCGTTAGCAATGCCGTTTATTCTAAAGAAAATGGCATTTCGGAAAAGATTTCGTGTCCGTATTTTTGTGGTACAGACCTTTCAGGGCAGACCTGACCACAGGCGACGTGTTGGGGCTGCGTCATCCAGCATGAGATGCTGCACTGCTAATCCGGCACAGGAGTTTTACTCCTCAGCAGCCCCACCTCTTCTGATAGATCTCACCTGCCTCTGGAATGGTTTCCTTGCATTAATTCAGCTTAGGAATTGAAATGAAAGCAGGAGGGGGGGGGGGGGGAAATCAATGAGAGGCTTAGTCGATATGGCCAACCTAATGCATTAGATTGTTTCGGTCAATTACATTTCTTTTCCATAGCTTAATTTAGATAACCATCAGGTAAAAGAGGAAAAAAATAGCTATATACAGTTAATGCAACAGAAGGTATCAACTGATTTAAGCAGCTGGCCAAAGCAGTTAGCAATGCATCTATCCCTTGCTTAAATTATTCTCCTAGATCTGCATAATACATGCATGACTGATATTTTTATCTAGAGCATTAAACCTAATGACTGGTTAGTTGAAACACAAAACTGTTCCGAACAAATTCATGAAGTTCAGAGAGCTGGTGTAGGTCCCAGAAATACCCATCTGTCAATACATTTTAGTGGTCCCTGCAGCCTCGTACTGAAAAATCTAAAGACTCTGCATTTATAAAGGGCTGGGTGCATATTGGCAATTGCTTGGGTGTAACTATGTATTGAAACAATATTCTGAAAATTGTTTTAAGAACCTGAGATGTAATAGCTCAGCCAACTACAGCAAACAGCTAACTATACTTTTTTGTGTTTTATTTCCCTACAGGTATACCCAGTATTTCCAGTATTGGTAGTAAGTAATAAAACCAGTATTGTTTTGCATTGTCATTCAGCTTCTCGGATCTAATTTCCCAACATCCCTTTCTGTTGTAGATAATGTTTCTCTGAAAATGTGCTCCATAGTGCAGGGGCTACGTATTGGCCTTTCCTCTGTTGCATTAACGTGGTCAGAGAGAACGTCACTCCTGACAACACATCTGCCTTCAGCCACAGGTTTTCTGATGAGTTCTGATCAACTGAGTGTTGGAAAACTGAGTATTATACAGAGGATTAACACACTGTTCTGCAGAAAATACTTGCGGAGTATCTTTAAAAAAAAAAAAAGTGTTTGCTAATAACAGAGAAGTATATTAATTTTCATGCGGGTATGTGTGTGCGTAAATTTGAAGAGCAAATGGAACAGTTCATAAATGGAAGAGTTTTCATTTTTATGAAGCAGCTAAGCAAATGCCAGATATCTGCTGGAATCTTTGCATTAACTCCGACGGCCTTTGAACTGGGCTTTCCTCCAAACAGAATTGTGTTCCTTCACAAAAACCTGCTTTCCTCTAGGCAATTAAAGCACCAAAATATTAACACTTAAACTATACCAAAACCATAACGCTGCTGTGTAAAGAACTAGTGTATCAATGAAACAGATGATTAATTAAATAAAACCCGTGAAGGGACCAAGTGCCCAGTAGCTCAGCTGTGCATCCATCGCTGAGTTCCACGGTGGAGGAGTGCGCACAGGCACGACGCGTTACCCGGTTACAAATAAAGCAGGCAGGTAGAAACGGGATCCTGCTGGGGCTGACAAAGATATTCCCCACAGCCTCAGCTTGGCAGAGGCTTTAGGCACAACTTGTGTGATGCAGGACTAGCACAACGATAAAATATCGCAGCAGTAAAATGCCATTTGCCGTACCTGATATCCAACTGAAAAAAAAACTGCCCCGCTTCTTACGATGCAGGGTCAGGCCTCTCCATTTATAAATCATCTCCGTTTGCTTAAGCTCATGAATGGCGCTGATTTGTTAAGCTCTAGACAGCGAGTTAAATGCCATCAAAAGTAGCCTCCTTGCAAATGAGAGCAGCGTTAACAGCTGAATGCCACGGCATCTGTTTTGCAGCTCTAAATAGTGAAACAGCGTCAATGACAATAGCGTGCAAATGAAAGCCTTAATCTTAATAATGTAATTTTCCCGCTGCAGTATCTCCTTTGGCATTTGCATGACTGCAAATCCGTAGTGCTATGCTATTTCCAAACCCTTGTGTTTATACATGTATTTTATAACCAAAAAAATGAACTAAATAAAAGAGAAGTTTATGTCGTTGTTCTCAGGAATATTCCTGCCATTAATAACAGAAAGGGGATGAATGGGAAAATAGCTCTTTGGAGTCTGGTTGTGCTATAGTTTCTTAGTACTGTGTTGCATGGACTATATGGTTGTGTTTTCACTTCACACTCCATACAGCCTTCATCACCACATCTACCATTTCTGAGCATCAGCAGATGTTGGCCTTCGAAAACTTAATAGGGAAACTCAAATACCTTTTAAACAATGGTGACCTGAAAGGATGCATTGTTGACCTCTTTGTATTTTACACTGGGGTGATTAGTACAGTTTATCTGTTACAAATGGAGAAAATTCTGTTTAGCATTCCATAGGAAATACAAGAGTTTCTGCAAGTCTATGCTTTATCTTTAATCTGCTGTAAATGTCTTGGAGTAATATGTGGTAGAATTGAACAAATTTCTTTGCCTGCCTGGAAAGGATGAAGCATGAGCATCTCTTCATGAGCACAAGTAAATACTGATACTCTGCTTGGGGTTTTCGTGTGGTTTTTCTTAAATAGCTCAAGGGGAAAGTAGTTCTACTTGCACAATGTTCTCAACATCTTTCCTATAAAACAGAAATAGCAGAATTAATCGTTAAACAAGGATAGAACCCATAAATTTATGCTGCTCTCTAAGAGAATTTAACAGAAGTACAATTAACACATAGAAACAAACAAGATTAATTAGTTGTGGCTGCTTTAATGGATTCTGCATGATTTTTTCTTTTCTCTATGCTAATACAATGTTTGTGTTCGTATCAGCAGAGTTTTTCCCCATCTGGGGACAGGAAGTTACTTTCAGGAGACAGAGTTTGGGTTTTATTTTGCCTGGCAGCAAACTCTAACGGGGGAGTATTGGCTTTTGTGTGCTTCAGGATTTTCCTAGTGTATAAGGAGGATGGGGTTGGAGTGGGGAGTTACGAAGAGTGAACTGCCAATATACAAAGAAGATGCCACTGCAAGTCATGTTCATTTAACACTTTTAAGACTGGGATGAAAGCAAAGAAAAATATTTACCCGTGTGCACATATATGTATCATTCTCTATTCCTTTTCTGCCTCAAAGGATCTTGTGTTAAAGCAGCTCATTGTTAAAGTTTGAACACAAAGAAAGAGTGGTCATTAAGTAAACATCCTTTCTGATCATCTAGAAGAAAAAAAGTTAAAAAACAAAAATCAGAGCTTTCCCATTAAGGTCATTTGTACCTGCTGTTGTCTATCAGTCAAATAATAGGTTCTCTGGTCATTTCCAGCATTCTTGATTCCAATGCTGGCCTTTTCAGCATTTTTCAGCCGTGTCTGGAAAAATACCGGTGAAAGTGTTAGCAATTAATGAGTCCCAAAACCATTTCATAATTTTAAGCAATGCTTATATACAGTATGTAATTATTCTGAAAACTACATTATTTTACTTGCTAAAATAATAATTGTACGATTTTACACAGACCAATGCATCAAAATGTTCATTATTGTGACCAAATACCAAAGTTACTAATCTACGTGTATGCCTTCAAAAAGTTGAATCTTCTAAACAATAGCTTTTATCTTTATTCCTGTAAAACCTAACTCCACTAATTATGCTAAACAGTTTGTTATAAAGGGTATAATTAGATACAGGATAGGATAGACACGATGTGCAAATAGCTATGTGTGGGTGATTATCACCTTCAAGCCTGCTGGTGGCAGATGAGTCAGAGTTTAGAGACAGACCGTGCACCCAAGTGCAAGATGCAATCACAATAATCAAATGGTATTTTCTGCTTTGTTCTCTATGGTTTTGTTTTTCTTTATAGCCAATTTCGAATTAAGAGAACTTTCTTTTTTTTTTTTTTTTTAATGATAACAAATGCAAGACAAAAGTTTAAAAAAAAAGACTGAATGGGCATTCTTTTATTTTATTGTTTTCTTAACCTTGAAAGTTCTAGTACATATTTTTCTGGAACTAAAATAGTGTCAGGATGAGTGTAGCTTTAGTTGTTTTACATATTTCTCATGAAACTTTAACGTGGTAAATATATATCTTAAAAGGTTGTGAGAGCAAATACTAGTGGATTTTTTTTTTCTTTTTTATAACAACACAAAGTATTTTGGACCTGATTTTGCCCCTTGCTCTAACTGAGAAGTTCTCTCATTAAATTTACAGCCCTGGGATCAAAGCTGTTACCATGCCAAGCTCTGGACTAGACAATATACACAACACCCACATGTGTCAGTAGGATATAAACATAGGTAACGAGGCTGCACATTACTTTGCTATTATTATTTGAGGTCAAATTTTACAGAGAGCGCTTGTTGAGAGACCATTAAGATGTTTATCTCCTTACAACATCTAAATATTGTCTTCAGACTATATATTATTTTGGACATACTGGCCAAATGTTGTCATTTCAATTCAATTTCATCCTAATCTGACTTTTTAATAAATAATAGAATTAATCAGGCTCCTAGTCTGAGGCAATCACCTTATCCAAGTAACTGATTATAATAATAAGCCAGTAACAGTATTTGTTTTCCCTCCTTTAATACTTCGAAGCACTCAGAATTTTTCACTTTAACAATTAGATTTTCCATTATATTAAACCATTACCGGGCTGAAAGAAAAAACTGATAGCCTGTGTGGTACAATGCACTCAATTGAACACTGACTCTGAAAGACATTTAACATTCCAAATAAAAGACATTGTGAGTAGTTTATTTACCTGGTAAGATTCTTGCGAAAGCCAGTTTTCTTCCGAATAACTAGGATTTCCCCCTTGAAGTTCCGTAAGCAGGGCGCTGAGCAGAAACCCTCTCTCTGCGGAGTGGGTTCTCGTGCAGGGTCAGAAGCCCCCAACGCTGCTGCAGGGAGCGCTGACGGGCTGCTGGGGTGGGATTTGGGGGAGCCTTTCTTTCAGTTTTTGTTCTGCCAGATCCACCAATTTTAACAGATAAGAAGAGCCATTCTCACCGGCCTAGTAGACATGGCCACTTACACTTTAGTAGTTTCTCATTCTTCAGCCCAGTTTACCTTCATCATCTTGGCTTAGTTAAAACCAGCGTATCAGCGGAATTGTCTTTTCAGTGTTTTTTGGGGTTTTTTTTATTTGCTGTAATAGACGGGAAAATACATAGGTCACAGTTATTTTTGTTTTAACCATTAATAAATAATCAAGTGATAGGACACTAGAGAAAATAAGTTATCAACGTTTCCATATGTACCATGGTACCTGTGCAACACACATTGCCCTTGCAATATGCAAGTTTAGCTACAGTTATTCAGGGAAGTTTATGGAGAGCAGACATGATCCACAAAAATGTTTAAAAATCTATAAAGCTTGGGGAGAAATCGCTAGGAAAAAACGCGCTTCTATATTTTACCCTCTCCTGTTTTTCCTTCTGTCCCTTAGACGCATAATCAGTTTATTTCATAGAGTATAAGGGAAGGATGAGGTTTCCAAATCAGCATTCTGATTTTTAAAAAAAGATCTTGATTTACTGTTCTTCATCAGTTGTGAATTACTGTACAATAATCCTAGTCGACCAGCCAATTTCAGCTTCTTTGTAGGAAAAAGTAGAATCAATCAAAATAAAACCGAACAAACCCTGCAAACCGTCAACAGAACAATTTACTTTTTTTGTCATGGAAAAATATCTAAATATTTCCTTCCAAAGATACTTGAATTCATTGTGCACTTTTGCTAATATTTTAGTTGAAATACTCACAATTGAAGAATACTCCCTCAGACCTCATTAGTTTGAGAATTAGCCAACACGTTTGTTAAAATCAGTGGATTTTTTTCTGGTATCTAAAAGTTTCCAGAGCTGGATCATTGAATTATTTTTTTAAAGCCTCTAAAAAGATCACTTTCTTTTACTCTAAGACAACAAGTGGACACGTAAAGGACTAATTGCATTTAAATTCTTCCAACAGTTATAAAAGCTGTTATGGCTGAGGAGCTGCCATAAAACAACCACATCTTGCCATTTATGCAGAATTCTCCTTTCTTCAAAGGAACAGGTATGAAACTTCCTACATTGCTCCAAAAAAGATTGCCTGACATTGGCCGAGTATTTTTTTTTAAGTTAAAAAGAACTTTTTCAGCATTTCTTCCCTTTTGATGAGTTAGATTTCGCAGTGTTATGAAAGTGCCGAAGGGCAAATTTTACATGAGGTAGGTTATTATGACTTCAAACAGACCTAATGAGATAGAAATGCTGTAATAATGATAGTGTGATCTTTTCAATAAGTGATGGAATCTGATACAAACATAGCCAATTACTCCAGCAGTTACTAAATGTGCCATTGATTTCAGTGAGCATTATTTTTTATTATTCCTAAGTTTTTGTCTAAGTAACAACTGAACCCACTGTCATACATATAACTCCACTCTGCTCGTCAGACATCTATATTTTAGAATAGATATTTACTCTTAACTACTCATGGTTTAAAACAGGCAGTGGCAAGGCCAGTTTTCTATGACTGCAAACATGGTCTTCTACTAGAATCATAAAGCTTACATTGGCAATTTTTTAGATTTTTTTTGTGTTTTAAATAGAAGTTGAAGGAAAGTTAAAATACATCTTAGAGTCTCTCACTAGGGTTCCTTATTGTTATTATAAATTAAATAAGTAATGATCGTTGTCAACACAAGTGCTCCCTGTCTGTCATTAGAGTGAGCGTTGTTTAAGACTTACTGATTTATTATTAGTAATTTTCAGCAAATGCGTTGTTTGTGGAACA
The DNA here is from genome assembly GCA_008658365.1 of Alca torda. Classification (NCBI taxonomy): domain Eukaryota; kingdom Metazoa; phylum Chordata; class Aves; order Charadriiformes; family Alcidae; genus Alca; species Alca torda. Next base: position 11,714,515 of record CM018087.1, on the reverse strand, counting down.
GGTCAGCGGAAACAGTTCAGGAGATGAAAATATCCCAGTCCGCTGTAGAGCGCGGATGCCCAGGCAGCAACATAGTTTTCATACGCTCCGTCACCTGCGCTCTTCATCCCCGAGGAAAGCTAGCCCCTCTCAGTGGGAATGCGTTTTCATTTTACTGCCAGCTCTGTACTTTGTTGGAGTGAGAAACCAACGAAGTGCTCATTAATTTCTGCCGACATGGTGACAGGTTTCGTTCACGTGCGGCTGTCTGCGTGGAGTCAGGCTGGAACTGCCCCTTCATTTCCACTGGTTCCCCAGTCTGAATCCACGGGGTAGCCCCCAAGGTGCAGACTGCAGTTCCTGCCAATATTTGAGACAGATTTTCTTCATTTAATATCATAGGTAATTCCAATACTGCATATCCAAAAAAAGGAAATGATCGTACACCTAATAAAGATCATGCAATCAGTTTCTCCTTACTTCATGAAAGCATTTTTTTTTTTTTCCCCAATAGTTATTTTGCATATAATTGGCTTTGGAACAATAGTAACTAAAAATGCAGAAATTTCCAATGCAAATTTAAAATGTCATATCTGATTTTCTGCTCAGTCATATCGCTCACATACCTCTACTCTTAAAGATGCCTACAATAGCATCACTTTTAAATAATAACACTAAAATATACTTTTAGAAACTCTTCTTCACATTTCTCTAGGCTTGTTTGCCCAGAATAACTGTCATAGAATATATTACAGTAAACATATATCTTCTAGAATACCTACAGCAAAATTCATTAATTATTCTGGCAAATAATGACTTGAATTACAGAATACAGTGTCCATACATGGAACTGTGCTGGAAAAGCTTGGTTTATCTAGTCAACTTCTTTATAAATAAAACCCTTAGTGGTAATCACTGAGGACGAGCAATATTTTCACAAGTTGCTATAAAAGAATAACTAGCTGCTAAATGAATCTTCTCAGTGCCAGTTCAAAGGATGACTCATCTGCTCCAATATACTTCTGGGAATGACAGTCAACATTCTTTGACTTGGATGTCTCACATACTTTTTTAGATAGAGCATTTAAAGTTGTCTTTATTAAAAAAAAAAAAAAAAAAAAAAAAACACAAACCAAACCCAGAAAATCTCAAAGAAAAGAAGAAAGGCCTTTATCAAGAAACCTGTAATCTTGGTGCTAATACATTCCATGAATAAGGGTATAAGAAAAAAACAATATTCTCTTTACCAAAGATTTAAAAAAAAAATAAAAGGAACATAATAGAAGGATGAAGTCCCCAGGAGCATTAACCACGTTACCAAGCAGCCCAGAGACACTGAAGACAACGGCTGGTCTCAGCTGGGGATGACCCTGAACAACCTCATCTAACTTTGAAGTTGACCCTGCTGTGAGCAAAGGGTGGAAACAAATGACTTCCGGAAGTGCCTTGTAAGATGGTTTTAATTATCACTAATAACTAGTAATAATTGCTAGTAATAATACTTAATTGGTAATCTTCAGGCACTATAAATATGCTCTTTATCGTTTTGGATGTCCATTAAAAAACTCAGCTCAATGTAATCTAATTCAAAGGGTCATGGAATTTTTAATTATTTTGCAGTAAGTCACAACCTCCGTTTTAATACGTTTGCTAAAATGAGCACAGATCTATAGTATTTATAGGATTACTAAGAAATCTGTAACACTGATTTTTTCTGTCATACAAGTAACGATTTTATTTGCACAAGACGAGATTACTTGGGGAAATCATCATCAGAATAAGATCATATAAAAATATTATTGATTATATGAATCAGATTATATAAAATATCTGATTTCCTGTATAGGACTTACAGTTTATTAAATGACAGATATTCCAAAAGGTTAGTCTTAAGGCATTACAAAGCTTTTACACTATTACTTTTACTTCTGGTAATAACTAGGCCATTTCAATTGAAGACCATTATGTAAGTGAATTTTTGGAGTAGGTGTGCTACACAATATTCAACAGTGGAAGCAGGATATTGGAAGCTCCAGTCTGAAATGTTACAGGTTTTCTGCAACAACCCTGATGTTGCACAATAGCTAAAAGAGAAAAAGGCTCAGGGGACAGCAGGACAATGTAGTCAATAAATATTGCTTTTCCTTTTTTTAGCTATGGATTTTTACATGTATTCTCTAATGTCCAGTCCCTTTAAAATCTTCAGGTCAAGCCTAAGCGTTCCTAAAATTACCAAAACTTTAACAGTGAATTAACTGCGTAAGTAATTTGTATGTGCTTGAAACTTCTTTAACATAAGCAGTCAGTGAGTGTTTCAGGAGGAGAAGGAAGGTGGTGCCTCAGATACATGGAGTTACGTTCTTTCAGTGGGGTAGGGTTATCAGGCCCCCTCAGTAAGTATGGCTTCTAGGTACCTTTTGTCATACACACTGACAATTGTGTTTGCACTTCCTATGTGTGTGAATTGGTGGATCTGACCGGTAGGGGCAGGGTATTTTCGATCACCACATATTCTGTTTGAGAATCTACAAAACTGACTCAGGTTTTCTTCCTTCCATATTCTTGATTGATAAGGAAAAAGCACAGAAATGCAAGAATACGATGTAATGATGTGATTATATCACAACTTGACTGATACAATTGCAGAAGACTACCTACCAGTAAATGGCACAGTGCAGGTCATCATCCTTTCCTTGAGTTGTTCTCCATGTGGGAGGACCTTTGGGACAGCCATCCCCACCCAGCCGATTTCTCTTCACCCTTGACAAATGGGTCAGAAGGTACTGCAGAAAAAAATCACGTCCTCCTTTCACATCAGATGTTTGAAGCCCCAGTCTTTTTGTCGTAGCATCCCTACAGGTCTTCCGCTAAGGTGGACATAACAGCGAAACACACCTTCTTCCAAAAGACCTATAAGCCTAGAGCCTTAATGCCAGCCAAGTTGTGACAACTGCAATCTACTCGCTACCCAGCTGAGTTCCTTGTAGGCAGAAATGAAGAAGTAGCTCTCTCCCCACTAATATCACTGCTGTGTAGGCTGACGTGACTGTTAAGGACAATTCTGTTCAGCTCAGAAAGGACACAAACACTGCAGTACTCGCAGAAGATGGTAAAAATGTGGTCCAAATCTGATGTTCAAATCTAGGCAGATGAAAACAGAGGAAGGATTATAACAGAAAAATAAGGAGAGTATAAATACCATTTCCCACATCAAGGGCCAAAGAAAAGCTTTCTTTCCTCCTGCCACAACCCCAGCCCCCCTTACTTAGTCTCAGCTCCAACACCGGGCATCATTCTGCTACGGCTTATCACTCCCTACAGCCTCAGCCCCAAAGCACATTGACCAAGGGAGATGAAGCTCCAAAGAGACATAGCTAATTCTGTCACTGAGAGACAAAGTGCTTCTACATGTAGGTTACACGTTATGTAGGGCGTTTAAGAAATTTAGACATTTAATGTTCTTACAAAAAAAAGTAAAAATCAAGCTGTGAAAAATATCAGTAGAGGTGATAGGAGGTAGATACAACACACAAAAGTCCGAGAGCAAAGGAAAAGACCCACTCTACTAATAAATATATTTCCTCTGATAACAAAAATATAATTCACTCATAAGGCCCTAAAATGGGACATTACGGTAAGATACGTGTCTTTGGTAAGAAATTCATATTTGTCTGATATTGTCATTTTATCTCCACAGTGCAGATTTAACGGAATATGTTCCTTTTTTGTTCCTGGTGTTTAAATCATATATATTGGTCTAGGATATCTTGCCATGAAGAAAAATTGTATTTTAAACCACGGAAGATAAATTGTTAAGCACAGTATTTTATGTCCATTTGGTGTTTTGGGAATCATCAATTGCTTGTTTTCTTGTTCACTGTGAAGTCATGTACTGTTGAAGTGCAACCTAGACTATTCCAGTACTGGATGTTTGTAATCTATGTCTTTTGTCCATATGCTTGCCTGTGTAGAACAATATCACAGATGTAAATAACAAAACCTGATTTTTCCTGATGCATGCAGATCCTCCAAAGTTTGATAGGATATGGCCGAATATTTCTTCCCTTGAGGTTTCTAAACCAAACCAAGGTAGGATGCTGAAAAATTCCTAGTGGTCTAAAATTACTGAAATTGCTTTCAAGGAGTCCCACATGGTGGCAAAAGTAGTAACAATGATAATCCAACTCATTTTTCTTCTCATGCTAAATGACACTATTCTATGAGAAAACAGACATAAAACAAACCTTACCTGAAAAGTCTTCCAACACTCAGATTGCACACATCATTACTGCAAAAAGTCTGGAAAAGCAGATGCAGAGGTTATAAGTACTGATATACAGAAAGCCCTGGATAATGTTGGACTTGTTTAGGCAGCAGTCTATATTTTGAGTAAGTCTGGAGATTCTTGAGTGAGAAAGATTGTCATTGTCTACATCAAACCCATTTTTAATGTCTTGTTTCCACTTTGCTTTCCCAAGTGAGCTGAGCGGCATTCTCAGCTTGTGTGCCATCCGCAATACAAGCAAGTTCTCTGGAGGACAGACTCATAGTTTCTGCAATTGGAGTGCCACACAAAAAATTACTCACAGACCGTGGCATGATGATTAGCATTAAAAGAGACAGAATGACTTTTTAAGATGACTAATAAAATAAAAGTATGATTCTTTGTTATTTGAAGTTGCATTCAGCTATACTTCACATTTAGAAATGATTGTTCATTATAAAAAATAATGTCCTTTTGTTCTCCTTATTTACTGCCCTTCGCTCCCCAAAAAAGTCCTTGCAGAAATCTGGCCTGTGGCTTGCTTCGCCTGTTCAAAGGGTGTCCTTTCTGTGCTATAACATACACAGATGGAGAATAAAATTAATGAAAAGGTGATTGAGAAAATAGCTACTAAATTGAACAAGATGTATTGGGAATCTGTTGGGGAATTACAATGGAAGGGCTGTAGTAGAATCCATTGGTCACAATGACCAAATCAAAACATATGCACATACACATAGAAAATCTACTGTGTTACACGCACAGCTTTCTATGTGCCAAATAAAATAGAAAATAATAATTGATCTGTGCTCTCTATAAGGATTAGCAATGTACTTTAGTTTGCATTATTCAAATATATTTTAAATTAAATATCCCTGATGATACTTAGCATTCCAATAACTTCATTTAGCCCATGTTATATTTCCCAAGCTTTTGCATGTGTTCCTTAAGCAAACAAAAAAAACCCCAGCTTGATCTCTGCTCCTCTGCTCTCTGTAAGGATTAGCCTACATTATTGACAGGAATTTTAAATCAAAACATTCCCAATGAAATGACACTTAGCATTTCTAATGGATTTCATAGCTTAATTATACTGCTTGTGATCTAAGGCTTAACTTAATTGCAAAATACATCTTGAACGGCATAAAATTATTCAGTGTTTCTTCCCCAAAAATAAGAGCTTTAGTAAATGTAGTTTTGATGTTTTGTTAGGGAGCACAAAACACAAAAACTTAAGAGCATTTCTGTTTGGATTATGTGTTTGCAGCATATTGTTACAGCGTTTAACATTTATTGTAGATTAAATACTTCAGTCAAGGACAGTGTATGAAGAGAATAATCATAGAAATCTGCCTATACCTAGTATTATTTCATTGTGTTCTCTTTGGTTATGCTATCAGGCCAGAATAAATGTGCATGTAAGTTTAATAAATCCCTTTGCAGACCACTCTGGCTACCATATAGTCATTGGTCATGGACTGGGAGAAATCATCAAGTAACTTCTAACATAAAACTGCTAAAATGCATAGATGTGAATTACATTATCTTGGATATTACAGCTCAAATGATTTGATAGTTGATAGTATATAACTCATTTTCCCTAACTTTCACCCTTTCCTTACAAAACAATAACCATTATTAAAGTTAATTTAGAAGTTAGAAAATAAAGACATTTATGTTAATCTTTTCATTTGTTCCTATAATCCTTTCTAATTTGCTGTTCATTTTATTACCTATCCAGTTGCTCCCAAGTTAGCTATGTCAACTGTTTCTTCTGTTCAAGTTGCAAACCACAAGAGAGGTAGGAATTCTTGGATTCATACAGTGATCCCATAGTGCTCTGTGTCATGAAAACACTGCACTGTATGAATCTGGAATATCTGTGAAGTGTACCCATCAGCTTACTGGTGAGGCATCTTCATTGACAGCAACAGAAGCATTAAGTCCCATAAGCCATACAAAGAAAATAATAAGTATGCTTCTTAGTTACTGCTGGGATATAAAATGACATGGCATTTGTATTTAGATGAATTAAATATATGAATACGGCCAATCAGATTGTCACCTAGAAAGCAAAAGTTCGCTAAAGTCTTGTTTTCCTCATTGATATACGTAAAAGAGGATACAGAAGCAGATTAGTCGAGGGCAAACACTACAGAAAACATCAATTGTCCATGTTCTCAAGAAGTATCTGTAAATGCCATGGAGTGTAATGCATAGTTATGTCTTTTAATGCATTGTAAGTGTGCCTTACATCTTCATTTTATTGTAACAGTGTGCAAATTCAAGAGTATAGGCATTACATTTTGAACTGATGTTTCAGTGTTTTATCAAAATAATGGAATTATATGGGCATAATGAAGGATGCCAATATTCTCTCTGACTTACAGGCAGCCTGTTTCATTTGCATATCCACCATTCACAGTCTGAACCCTGAGATCTTCTCATTGTTTTTCCTCATCAATTTATCTGTAAAGAGTATGTATAAAGATGTTTTGTCTTTCTGTAGCTATTGTGAATATTTCATTATTCATGAAATACATATTAACAAGGAATAGGGTTATTAATAAATGTCTGAACTTAGTTTGACCCATTTGATGAGATCATAGTAACAAGCTGTAATGTTTGTTATGAAGCAGGTCATTTCTCAGGGTACAATGAAACCCCCTTTGTTTGCCTTTGGTTAGTGTAGAGGTGGAGGAGCACAGAGTTACTGGAAAATGAAAAAGAAAAAAATATTGTAATGTTTTCTGAATGCACTTTTCTTGAAATACTCTTTATGCTTTTAATTAGAGCCTGACACTGATAGCTGTCTCGTGCATTACCTGTCTTAGTTTAAAAATTATGCTTCCCTTCCCTGTGTGTTTACCATTGTTTCATGTGATGACGTTTCATGTGTGATTGGTCGCAGCTGAAGCTTCAGCTGAACCTCATCCCCACAACACAATAGGATGTCAGCTCAAAGATGCAAATGCATAGCATTATAATGGGGGGGAAAAGTATTCAATTTATCAAAACAAAACAATTAAATGATAACCTCACAATGAGCCTCCTTCAATAGGTAATTTTATCGTGCTTTCTACAATAGGATCAAGATTGTTGCAATAGAATCATTGCATTGGAAATAGTCTTTAAAGGCTCATACGATCAATCCTTCTGTGAGTTGGCAAGGGATTTGACAATTCCTGAGTCATCCAAAGACAATTATCAAATCTAACATGGTTATCTCTTCTCCCTTTTCCCTTCACTTTAAACCAACCTAGCTATCTTTACCTCTCCTCTGAGGTTTTATTTTCCAAACCATTTACTCCTTGATGTTATTCAACTTTACACTCTCTCCAGGTTATCTGTGTCTTTTCTTACTCAGAACTGAAGCAGTATTTTCTAGTGCCGTAAGCTTGTGTCATTTCATTGTTAGTAAACCATTTGCAGCCTGATTCCAGTACTTTTCCCCCATCTCCTTCAGTGATTGTGTGGCTTTGCCAGTGCCTGAAAGTGGTTGGGCTGCTAGCCGGAGACATGTGCCTAAGAACCTTAAGCTGCCCTTCTGACAGCTCTAACGAGCAGGCTACTTCTGGTCTTGGGGCACTGGTTAAGGTGAACCACGCGATAAACTGGAAGGGCCATAGAGCATTGACAGGTTTTAGCTTCCCAGATGGCGTGATGCTGAATGCAGTTCTACGTGTTATGTTTGACTAGTTCAGGGCAGCACCTCATGTAGCCAGTGGAGAAAATAATTCCATTTCAATCATATCAGGACCCCTTACATAGCTTTTTTTATAAACACAGAGGAATGTAAAAATGATTCACTGATCAGGCCAACAGCAGTAAGCAAAATCATTTCATATTACTGCGCTAGCAAAATGGGAGGGGTGAAGCAAAAATTAGGAAAAAAATTATTTAATCGTTACTTGCCATGTTTTTTTTTTCCTTTGCACCATTGCAAAGGCATTTGATCAGATGTTAGACTGGTTTTAAGTTAACTGGGGAGGGTTTCTATACCATATAGCATTTACCAGTCTGATGATCAAGATTCCTAGAGTTTTCCTGTATCTTAGTACAAGTTAACTTCAAGACAAAGGCTTTCTTCCACACAGCACAGTTGTTCCAAAAGAGCTGTAACCCATAGGAATGCAACCAAGCGTAAGAATTGGTCTCATTGTTTACCTTTAATACTGATGAGCCACATCTGAACTTGGGTAGTCCTTCTGCATATGTTTAGGAGCATGTGTGTATATCAAATTAAGTCCTTCATAATTATTAGATGTTTCTTCAGTCCAAATCATAAATTGGAGCAACCCTTGTTACAGAGTGAATTACTTTACGTGCAGCTTTGTTTCTTGTGTTTTTGTAATGGCTAATTATGTGTAGCAGTAATCTTACTGAAGGTCATACCACAATTTCACAGTGGAAGTAGAGCAGTCACTCATTCACAGGATATTCTCAATTTCTTCCTGCTACTTTAAACACAAAAGATGATGTAGCATAGTCTGAATTACTGCCACTTCTTTATAGTTCATGTATTTTTGAAACATAAAAATGTAGTATTCTGCTGCCGGTTACTGATTTGAAAAAAGGGAAATTACTTCCTCTAAATTCACCTACGGTATGATTATGTTTAGCCAGAGTCTGACAAACATACCAGTACAGCATCATCTCACAAAACAAATTCTCTAATGGCAGCAGAAGACAAGTCCTTTGTCAGACAGAGCCTAAGACAGCATTGCTTGTGAATCTGAGATGCAGAAGGATCAGATTGCTGGTCACTAACCAGTCTTTCTTATTTTAAAAATCAAACACACAAAAACTTAAAATCGTAACAATCTATCCTGTGACTCTTGTTTGCTAGTGGTAGTTTCCACTTTTAGATCTGTGGCCTCTGCCCCACACAGACAGTTTTTACTCGAGCAAGATGGATATACTGGGGGAGAAAAGCTGCTGGGTGGCTGCCTGAGATGCTGACTCACACTGACCAGCTGCAAAGGACAACAAATATTAACACTTTTTTTCCTTCCCCCTCAGTGATGTCAAATGGCAACATACTGAGACTGATACACCAAATGTTTTACTGTACTCCAGCAGTTATAGGCATCAAAATTACCAGATTGGTGTGAACCACAAAACATCGGTTTAGCAGGATAACATTGAAGAGCACAAGAATGCATATATGTTAAATAAATGTGTATATGTAAATCGAATTAACGTTTCCTGGCAGCAGAAAGGCAGCTCTCAACACTGAAACGTGTGTTGTGCTAAGCGTTGTACAGTATAAGAAAAGGTACTATCTCTTTACAGCCCACTACATCAGGCGACAGCCAAAGAAATATATACATTAGGTGTGCATAACGTACTCATAAACATGTACCGGTATTGCTGTTTCTTTATAAAAATACAGACAGGCACCAATACTGTCTCTGACGCCCTACGCCAGCAATCGGCAGCGTACCATAGGAAAGGCAGCACAGGGGACTTGGCCCCTGTCATGTATGGAAACATTTTACACCCTCTGCTACAGCTTTATCTAATTACAGGCTAAGTTAACTTCAAGACCTTGAAGCCCTTCCAAGTCACTGCATCCAGCACTCCGTTACTGCGGGAAACATACTGTAATCCCTTTCACCAGTTAATAAACTGTATCTCTGAAGCATCAGGTTTTTGCTACAAATTGGAAGTGTTCAAGAACCTCAGTGCCCTAATGGCTAGATACCACCTCCGAATTTCCAACTGAAATTTCTCAATGGTCAGTTAACACCCATTTGTTCCTGTGCCAGCATTGTCCATTAGCGCAGATATTCATTTAGGATGGCAGAAGGCTATATCCTTGATGTATTTATAGCCCGGTGATATCCCATCTTCAGTTTCCTAGACTAAACAAGCCAAATTACCCTAGTCTTCACTTTTTAAATAGGCTCTCTACTTCTCTGATCTTCCTAATAACATTTCCTGCATTCATTCTGGGCTGTAATCTCCGAGTTGAGTGATCACACTTACACGAGCTTTCTACACAAAGCATAGCTGTACCTTCTATAATGATATTGGTACGTTTCTAATTTCTGCTTCTTTCTGCGTAAAACCAAGCATCGCTTGTGATTAAAGACTCAAAGGCGCTAGCATTCTATGTTTAACGAAAGGGTTTTTAAAACGCGGCTGTCATGCCAGCTGCGTTTCAGATGGCTGCAGTAAGCACGCTTTCTGTTCAGTGCACCCTTCAGAATTTTCATGATGTTTTCTCGCCCAATTGTTTTTCATCTCAGAATACAAAAATGGGTTAATGCTTACCTCAGAAGTGCAGTAGAAGTAGGTCTTAAGTAACACCTCACTTCTTTCCTTTTCTTCTCTGTTCATTAGTTTAGGAGGTGCTGGCCAAAATTGTCAAACTAGAGATTTGTTTGGTCTCGAAATAAGAGGCTGGTTCCCAAGGTGCCTACCAGTTATTGTACCCTGAGTTCAGCAGTATTTTTGAATATTCGCCATTTATGTCAGAAGAAAGCTTCTATTTTACCTACAGTCATGGATTTAAGCATGATGAAGTTTGACAATTTTGTCCACTGGATTTAATATTTTTAATACGAGGAGGTTTTTCCCATGTCTTGATTTATACTCATCTCAAACATGCAAAAAAGATGTGCATTTCTATTAGCGGAAACTGAGCCTCCAGTACCCCTGAAAGGTTTACAACTGCAAATGCTTCAGTTCCATCAGATCTGCCAACAACAGCCAACCTTCAACGTCATGCCATGGTCCTCGGGTCACGCTAACCTGCCTGAAACAGACGCCACTTCCATTGCAGATAAACATCTGCTGTTGTCCGTGTTACATTGATTAACATGTATGTGCCATCCATTCATACTTCTGTTCATGGTTCATTTTTACTAAGCATGTAATGTGCGATTACTCTGCTGCTGTATACATTTTGTATACATTTCTGTTCTTCCTTGAAAGACTGTGAATGCTTCGGGCACTCCAACCGGTGCAGTTACATCGAGCTGCTCAATACGGTCATTTGCGTGAGCTGTAAGCACAACACTAGAGGTCAGCACTGTGAGTTATGCAGGCTGGGCTACTTCAGAAATGCTTCTGCAGAGCTGGACGATGAAAATGTGTGCATAGGTCAGTCCCGGGATAACTGCGGCTTTTCTTCTGTGCCTTTTCAGCTTTACTGGCAGCTGCTAGGGTCCACTGCTGCTTACTTCCAGTTGAGCCAGAATGAGCTTTTTCAATGGATAAGAACATCTGTGTAGACTTTTCACCTCAGTTCCGTTGCCCCTGTAGCCCCACGGAGGTATTTTAAATCTGTATGTGACTATGAACCTCCCTGGCTAAGGGTCCTGGGAAGACTTTCCCCAGAAGCCCCCGAGAAACGGCTTGTGCTGTCCTTCTACAGGAGGGAGCCACGCTGGAGTTGCGCACGTGAAAACCCATCATAAATACCTGTTCCCAGTCTAACTTTCAGAATTATTAGTACAGGCTCTTAAATACTTGCTTGGAGACCTACAAAAGTTGCCAGCTGCATCAACAGGACATGGGGAGTAGTGTTTATCAACCCTGTTTATTCACTTGAATTTCATAAAAACCTGTTGCAGCTAATTCTGCTCCCAGACATAGGTCTGTAAATGCCGTGTCACCTCCTCTCTCCTTAGGGGAGAAACTGAAATGATGCCCATGTGGTTTGGAGCAGCATTTTGTCAAATCAGTTTGACATGATGTCAATTTAGAAAAGGGATTCCTAGAGAAAACAGTGCTTTTAGACCTAGCATCTGCTCTAAGTATCCAAAATACGGAATTAGAGACAATGCCAAAACATAATAAAAAAAAGATCTTTATCATAGTAGAAGAATATGGATTGTTCCTCATGTCACCACAGACAGTAAATAGCAAAAGTTAGGACACTTTAGGTGAAGATTGAACATAGTCAAAAAAGGAAGCCTCATACAATGGCCAGTAGTTAACAGGTAGCCACAAAAGGCACTGTTGTAGTAACAAACGGAGGTGGAGAATTTCGTTACATACGTTTCTTATAGACATAAGCATCGGTAGAACCTGTTTGGATTTTCATTTTGATTTTTTTTTCCTTCACATTTTCCAGGAAGCAAAGAGAAAAGAGCAGAAACATTTTTTTCGTGCCAAAATAGATGAGTGAATAAATTATATTTTAATATTCTTTATAATCCATTGCTGAGATTCAAGCCAGAAACTATTTATTTAGGTTGCCATTATTTGTTTCAGTCTGCAGCTTGACAGATTTACATTTTATTTCGTGATAAACACCCAGATCCATCCACGCACTGCATTTCACGTGTCCTTCTTTTAACTTTGCTTGGCAACACATTCAGAAAATGCATGATCTCCTTTGACATTAATTAGTCTAAGCTAATAAGAACTTTAGTAGGCAAGTCATGATTTTATATGACTGTGCTGAGGAGATTAACCCAATCAAACGTTCTTGGAAAAAAACCACTGTCCTTCATATTTGTTTGATGCAGACGATGGACATTATCGGTATGACATCAGGGCGGTATAATTTCAGCTGCCTAAATAGGCTTAATGAATATGACACTAAATTACTCTATTTGGGATTTTTCATCAGCTCATTCAGTAAATTGTTTTCCCATGTAGGCTGAAATGCTAAAACAGCAGCTGTAGCTACGTAAGACAAGGAAGTTAATAAACCAGGAGTCAAAAATAAGTAAATTTTAAATTAATTTGCAAGTGATGTATTTAGAATGTCTTAGTAAAACAACTGTGTACTTCGAAATTGCCCAGACTCTGCAGAAATAAAATTTAAAAACCTTTCAGTTAATGAGAGTCTTAAAAAAAAAAAAAAAGACAATGTGATGCATTTGCTGACTTTCCCACCTTAATGCAAGCAGAATTCTCTTGGGGTCCCATGAGAATTGTACAATGCGAGGTGACTATAGGATCAAACCCTGGCTTGCTACTTAGTAGGTAATTTGTTTTAAATAACTAATATTCCTGTTGGACTAAGACAGTTGTCAGGATCATAGTGATCATACTTCATGCGAAATGTATGTATCCTAGCTGATTTGCCAACTTAAGAAGACTTTCATACTATTTGTTATCTAAAGTCAGTGAAGTGAAGCTGATACCTAAGTGATTTTTAGAAAATAAAGAAGTTTGTGCTTCAAGTGCTTTCCTGAACTGGGGCTTCTAAGATTTATTCCTATAAAATGTAGAGTATTTTCACCTCTGAGAGAGCTGATGGATTCACCATCCTTCTAGGTCAAGCACAAAGAGTCTTGCTCTATTGGAAACGCTCATTTTTCTTTTCTCTGAGTTTAAAAGCAGTGTTTTGGGGTTTGAGTATGAACGGAATGTTAGCATGAACATTTTAATAAGCAGATTTCCAGTGACATGTGCAAATCTTATTCCCATATGAAAGTCATTTTTCCAGCCTAATTCTTTCCTCTTCAGTCATACATGTAGAAAAGTAAAAAATGTTTGGATAAGCTAGTTTAATGGTAGCTAACAGGGCTTTGGCTCTGATTTATCAAAACTACTTGTTTGATATATAGTTTTCATAAATATATATGGTAAGTACATGGGTAACAAATCTGTGGATCTTAGCCGATACTAACTAAATGGAGAAAATGTAAAATATTTCATTTTTAAAACTGACAAGTTACAAAGAGTTGAAATATTGAGAAGGTTTTTACCAGTGAACCAAATGCCACGCATTATACAGTGGGCTAAATTCTAATTTCATTATGCCCTTAATTTCTTTAGAAGCAAAATAAAGTTTCTTTCCTAAAATGAAATATCAAAAATTTGTGGATTTGTCAGCTAACTGCAAATTTACCTCATATGGCCAATTGCAGTTTCTAAATAAATCAAGGTATTTTAAAGTTAACAATCATTCACTTGACATGCTTACAGTGAAAAAGAATTTAACAACTTGAAGAGCTTTTTATTTTTACAAGGTCTTGATAAAGTCCTAAAAACTCTTTTTCACTAAATAGTCACACTGGCAAGCATGGATAGCATGGAAACCACCAAGTAGACCCAGAGTAATAAAAGATTTCTTTTGCATTACAACATAAATACTGAAATGGCAATTATTGTCACACCTATAAGAAAACCGGCCTTCCAGTCACTTAGGCTTAAGCTTCAATTAACATCTGTGAGACCATTAGAAACCCTAATGATATATGGTTAAGTGAACCTTGAGGGCTGTCCTGTAGCCACTGTCAACCCAGACTGATAACAGCAGCAACCCTGCAAGCTTCAGCCCATTTTCCTAACCTTTTTTACTTATTTTCGTTGTGTTTTGTTGGCAGCATCACGTTGATATAGTGAATCTCAGTGAACAGATGACTTCTACTGTCATTCCCATCCTTCAGTCACCAGATGGAGGTTAGGAAGAAAATTCCTTCCCAGTTCAGATCTGCAGGGTTTTTTTCCCCACTCTGGAACCTGGTGTGTGGTCTGCTTATTAGGATTATCTGGGAATGTTAATTTAATGTTATTTAATGCCCTGTTGTAAGGGCATTGGAGATACTGACTGCCTCCTTGTAGCACACTGGAATTGTGGCTTTTGAGCTTTTTAATTTGGCAGGTCTTGGGAAGTGTTCCACAGCCTGTGATATTGCGTTGGACAGCAAGCTTGGATGTTCAGTGGAACTCTGTAGGTTCTGTATCTATGGTATCAATGGTGCATTGCAAAAGATGGAGGCTAGAGTCAGTTACTAAAGGTTACTGGGTCTGTTTGATGTTCTGATTTCATCTACTACTTTTGTCAAAGGGCCTGGCTTAAAGTTTTGTTTCCACTACCTACTTTCCCTTAAACAGCACAATATGGGCCTGGTACTTCTTACGTATTAATATGGTAGAGTTCAGCAGGAAAGCTTTCACTGCTTCAGGGTCAGGCTCTTGTTCTCTGGAAAACATAACATTATGTATCTATAAACGTTTAATATCACAGGCCATAGATTTGTTTCACAAACTCTTGTTTAAATCAGTGTAACTCCGTTATGTCCAACTAAGCTATTTTTAATGTACAAGTATCGGGCCCTCTGTTTCTAATGTAATTCCAAGCTTTTTGTCCTTCAAGGTTTTCTATAAACACTTTTCAAGCAATTTTTACTTCCTGCATTCAATACGTATCTCAGTTCTGTGCCTGTTCACATAAACATTTCATACATCTGATTAACATCAGAATTGCCAGCTTTTCAAATGGCACTCACTGCACTATAATTCTGCTCAGCCTTGCACAGTATTTTTGGCGTGTCAGTTTTCAACTTCATTAATGAATGTTGCTAGCTAATTGACTCTATTATTATTGTGGAACTCTGTTTGCCAAAGGTAACTATTCTTCAGCATGCCAAATGCTCACAGTGCCATCTGTAATTTATAGTTAATAAACACTGAGACAACAGATGACAAACGTCTTCCTGGTAATTTTTTTCCTGTTACAGTTCTTCCATTGGATTTTTTTTTAATATATTTTACTTCCCAGTTCAACTCCATTTTGTCATTTACAATATCGCTGAGGTTTAACATAATGCTAGGGAACAACTGCTAAAGGCAGTCATCAAAGTAGTGATTCACAGACATACAAAGCCAGACGCCCAGCAGGTTGCCCAAAGTCAGGAATCGATTTGCGTGTCTTTTGCCTTCAGCAGCAGCAGAGATCAGATGCTGCCAAAATGTGTCTGTGGTCTCAGTTGACAGTGGAGTTACTCTGGGTCTACATGGGTCTACGTACGAATAAGATACAGCCCTTCATTTAAAAGAATAATAATAATAATAATAATAATAAACTGAAGAACAGGAGTGCCAAACATGAGCTCTGCTAGCTAATGTCTTATCTTCAGATATTGTAATGGTGTTAAAGAAAAGGTCTGTGAATGAACAACACATCAAGTGTTGTGGGAGGAAATGGGTTACCCTAGTCATTCTTTAATTAGGTGAACACACCTGGCAAACAGGCAGTGGGGAATGAGCCTCACTGCATTTTCCATCTGCCCACTGGGAGGTGAGAGAAATGGAAATGGCAGCGTAAAGCCAGTTCTGCTAAGTTTTGCATTACATTACTGCTCACCTCAAGCTTTTCACTGTGGACTATGTAAAAGGTTTATTAACGTCACTGATAAATACAGTCTCATCAATCTAATGGCAAATATCCACATAAAGTATTATACTGCTCAAAACTATAAAGGAAGACTATCTTGGAAATAAGTAAAGTGCATTTATATAGCCCTGTAATGACATTCAGAACTTCTGAAAATATTGAGTAACACAGATAAGCCTATTTTAATAATGCAAAACATTTCACCCTGGTGGCACATTGATATATCCATACTATACAAAGCTTTTCTAATGTTCATTAAATTGTCAAAAGCATTCTTACCAAAAGCGAATCTGTTACAATCACTTATCCTCAAAGAACATGGTATCTTCTGCCTTTATATCTTTTCTGTTTACTTTTTCTCTTCACATCGTAAAGTGCTTCTTCCTGAAATGACATAGGCAAACAAACGGACCTATAGTAGTTATATTCACTACTCTAGATATCCTTAATAGACAGTCTTCCTTTACCTTTAGCACTGGAAATGCACCCTCTATCGGTATTGCATGAATTATCACCGTACGTAGACCTGAATCCAGTGTGTATGTGTTGTCTTGTTTCTGCAGACTGTTATTGTAACCCTTTTGGTTCAGTCCATGATCGCTGTAATGACAGAGGATTTTGTGAGTGTAAGGAGGGAACATCAGGGCCTAAATGTGATAAATGTCTGCCGGGATATATCTGGCACAGCTTGGGCTGTCAACGTAAGTAACTCTGAGAGTCGCCCCTCTCCTGCAGCTTTGCTGCCTCTGCGTCTGTGTGCTATCACGTGCAGCTACTTCCGAGCAGAAAAAGAGCGAAGCGCGCTACGAGCTGTGAGAATGCCATAGTGCCTGAGCCTTGTGGGAGACTCCCAGAGGAGGACAGTAAATTGCCATCCATTTATTTCAGTGTGCTTTCAGTGTCCTCTCTCTTTCTCTTGCTAATGCCTGGAGGAGCTCCCACTGAAATATGTAAATATGCATGTCTTGCCAACTGCAAAATAAGTTTTGTATACTAAAACATCAGTGTATTTACTCCAAATTTAAAATTCTTACTGAAAGACAAAAGGTGATTCTCTGCATGTTCACTTTTTTCTATACTAAACTTCAACTTCTTGAGTAATTTAACTATGCTTTCATACCTTAAAACCATGTCCCTGCACAATAAACCTGCAAAACACTGGCTCATTACCTGTTATAATTAGTGAAAACTAGACAAAAGCTAAAGATTAAAAAAAAAAACAAAAAAAAACAAAAATGGAGGTATACTTAACACCCTTAAAAATAAGAGCTGAAATTTCTGTAAATATTGCTAGAGCAGATGATGTTTCAATGCTTAGTTGTATATTTGGCTTCTCTTCTGATTAACATGTCTTGTAAACAAGTGAGCGGAAATACCACATGTGTATATACAGGATTAGGCTCTTATTGTGAATTTCTTTTGTAGTAAATTCTTACGGTTTATTCTTTATAACTGTTTTGATCATCTGCTTCCAGAAACTGTGGAGAGTCCTCTCATGTTTTTCTTTCACTTTTTCTCCCTGCCTCTCTGCGTTCTTACACACACACATTAAAGAGATTTCTACAAGTGCTTGCTTTTGATTTATTTTAAGAGTGAGAAACAAGAGAGAGAATGTAATTACTGACACCAATTAGCCAAATATTAGAAAATTGGCCATACAGCCACACAAATGCTCTAAAACAAATGCAAAACTTGTATCATAAGTTTTTACAAAAAAAAAAAACCCAAACAATAAAGCTAGAGATTACCGCTGCCTCGCTAAGTGATGAGTACTGCTGAAGCAGAAAATCTGGGCTTGTGACAATTTAGCAAACACATCTGGAAAGAAAACCAACAAAGAAGGAATTTCAGGAGAGATTGTGATAATTAACCAGTTAGCATTAAAGCTAGCACACGAAGAGAAGGGAAGTTTGCAGGGGCAACGCAGTTAAATGTTACCCGAGAAAATTGGACTTTCTCAGCTCCTGCCAGAAAGCTCCTGTTTGCATTTGGCAGGTTATTCAAACCATACTTTTCACATGTGGTTGTTAACTGTATTCTCATTTTCTGGATGCTTGCACTTGAGTTTTAATTCACAAAATTATTGAGCACTTACTGTTGCAGCGGAAAGCAGGCGAAGTAGAGTTTCAAATCTCAGATTTCTCTATTATTAATATTTTGAAAACTCAGATCCTAGGTGTCTCGAAGCACTCAGAAATCATAGGATCTCCCTCTGCCTTGCACCCCTTATGTAGAAGGGGGTTGTCACCCCCCCTGTGCCTTACACTAGGTACTGGCAAAATAAGCATTAGAATTTGTGAAGTATTGAGATATTGTAGTGACTGGAACCACAGGGGGGAAAAAATGAGAAAGGAAATCAATATGATTCTCTGCAGTAGAATTTGAATAAAGTACAGTAAACACCGTGTCCACACAGCGGGTCTAAAAAAGGTATTGAGTAGCTGAGATATTGAACAGATCTGCGAAGCAAATTTTACAGTCATATAATTAATATAATAATGTATATATCAGCTTGTCAAACCAATTGCTTATTAAATGCAGTATTTCCTGTTTTTTTCAGGTTTGGACATTATAACCTCAATAATGTTCTTTTAATGAGTAATTTTTTGAGCCCAATATATAATTAGCCTGATTTTAGCTGAATCAGAGTATTTGTAAAAGCTTTAGACAGTTTCTGGAAATGCAAGCTAGTGCCTTTATATATGCTGACAAAACTAATTAAGTTTCCCTCACTGTGTTGTAATTTTCTGAACAAATCTCAGTCTGATTGTGTAACTGTTAGGTATTCGCCAAGTTTGACTGAATTATCTGATCAAATTCAGAAGAAAAACAACTAGATGCGGTTGTCAGTTTTACGGAACAGACATCAAATTGCCATGTTTTACCAAGCACACGCTGATTTAAATCTCATTTCAAGTCTTTTCCTGGAGGAACAGAATTCCAATTCATTTAATTTTGCAGTGTGGCGATTTGAGGTTGGTTTGTTATTTTCCCATTGAAATCTAAACAAATGACCGGGCAAGCAAGCAGACCCCAATATACATGAAAAATAAGAACTCATTCTGCTGCCTTAGCGAAGCTCAAAAAGATTATTTGTCTGGACACGTAGCGTGTGGGTTTGATCTGTTTCCCTGAGCTTGTGCTGTGCAGAAACGTACACATGCAAAGACAGATACACACACTCTCGACAGATCAGTATGTGTTTGCGTACTTCTTGTTACACACAGCCTATTGGCGTTACAAAGAAAATCTATTCTCATGGAGCTTTGCTGCTAAAAATCATTGACCTAGGGCAACCGGAATCTTCACCTATAGCTAAATCTATACCATAGCTAGTTTAATTACTTGTATGATTGTATTAGTAAATGGAATGGCTTTGGTTTATGTGTTAGTAATCATATTTGGGAAAAACCAGCGCTAAAGTCCTGTTGTGTTTTCTAAGGCTCACAACACGTCATTTGATAAATTACTGGTCGTAGTCTTACCTTATACCACACACGGGCAAAAGACACCGAAGCTGTTATCCTCAGAAGTACCCATTTAGGTACCTAACTCCTACTGATTTCATGTAAAACCTTTGAGGATCTGGGCAGAGCGCTCATCACTTGCGTCTCTGTGCATACAGAGGTCAGATGCAATTTTAGACTTTGCCTCCCAGATAAAAAGCACCGTGATAGCAGCTGTTATCTTACTGAATTCGGGGTTTATGCTGCATAGACACAGCGGTCAGCGGGGTCTGGTTGGTACGGGAAGATTTGTTGCCCTCAGAAAAAGAGGCACAAAAGATGCAACTGTGCCTTGCGCTACTTCTGAGCCCTCCCCGCCGCAGGCGTTGTGCACACAGGGAAGCTGCTGGCGTTCAGCTCCCGCCGCCTTCCCGGACACCGACAATGGTTTTCTCACCCACATGCATCTATATCAAAGCACGAGGAATGAATTAAGAACGGAACAGTCTGGTCCTGAAACCCTTTTAGAATTCCAGAAACATGACAAAATGCATAGCTATATTTCATTTTTCTATTTAGAAATTAAATTATTTCCTTTAAAAATGAACATAAAAACATATGAAAAAGCTCCAAGCCTGGCAAGAAATTTAACCAGCAACTACAGCTATTTTGGGCCAGTCTTGAACTGAACATAGTGCTTTGTGATAAGAGGAACCTGTGACAAAGGGCAGAAACATTTACACACAGAGGAACTGTCTGAGTTTTGAAAAAAAAAAAAACAGATGAAGGCAAGCTATTAAGCAGGAGCATCCATTTGATTTTCTAAGTGCACTGTTCATAGTCTTACATCTTTTGTATTTCTTGGCCATGACATTTCAGGTGACTAAACTCCATTGCATACGTACAGGAGCATTTAAAAATAACACCTTTTAATTTCACGCACACAAGAATTGATTCCAAAACCAGCTGCACATTTATCCAATCAGGCAAAGAAAAAGTGACTCTCTTGCCATCTCAGTTTAGCAGCACAGCTCCAATTCTCCTTCCCCCCCCCCCGAAACAGGGGGAAAGGGGAGGGAAGGTCCAGTGATTAACATTATTCACTATCTCCCTTCATACAGTCAGTGAGCAATTAAAGACGTTGAACCTGCAGCCCTGCGAAGGCCCAGACCAGCTACAAGAGTTACCAATGGTAGCTTGTACCTGAGTTAAATTCAGGGCATTACTTATTGTGAATCACTGTTTTAAATCATCTTGGTTCAATGGTGTAAATCTTAAACAATTAGCGAATGAGTTTTCAGCCAGATGCCTTACGTCAGGCTCTGAATGGTTTCTTTTATTTTGCCCTTTTTCGTTCATTTTAAATAGTTTTTATTGAAGGAGGCAGAGGATTACACTCTTATCTTCAGTGCTCAAACTGTGCTCAGTGCTTGTATCTGTCTTCCAGACTGAACTTGTATTACTCTGCAGCCTGTTAGATAATTCATATTCTGTCACAGTGTGCATTCAACTTATTGTATGATTATTTAAATATAAGCTTCTTTGTCTGCATTTCATCGTGTGTTACAAATGTTAGAAGCCAAGGCATTTGATCAAAATCATCGTGCAGATTGAACTGCCAAAGAAAATCAAACCTGAAATTTCAACCCTGGAATATTAACATTTGCTTTTGGAAGTTTGTGTTTACAATTCAGCCAGAAAAAGATATGTTGCCATCCATTTCTTTAAAAAAAGGAAAAAAAAAAAATCTTTCTTGAAAAATACATCATGCACTTCTTTATAGAAGGATTAAATACATAAATGTAATTGTCGCCCTCCTTGAAGGTTAGTGATCTTCTATACAAGTTTGTACCCAGATGTATCCTGTGAGTCCCTCAATACCTACACATTGAACTTGTGCCTGGGGAACTACCCTCTGTAAAAAGAAATAGAAATTCAGAACTGGGATGCCCTGCTTTCCAGTTCAGTTTTGCAACTGCCTGTGTGGGGAGCCATAGACAATCCATCTATATCTCTTTATATCTTTTTACATCTTTTTACCAGTAGTAGTTTTAATGCTTTTAGCTGGTGAGGATGCAGCGGGGTTTCCCCCCTGCACAGGTGCTGTCTGGACTTTCAGTTCGTGTGTTTTGGTGCCAGGACTGGTGCTAGTAAGTGCGCTGCCACGCTTGGAGCTGGAGGGAAATAAAACATAGAAAGAATTTATAGAAAAGGATAAAGTTCTGATGGGGCTAAATATTGCTGTCCCCAAGAACCAATCCACCCGTGGTCTCTATACGTGAAATACCGATTTCATAATACTTATCTTACGTGATTGTTATGCAGACTAAAGAAACTGTGTGCGTATAGGGGTTTGGATGTAAGAGGAACAGGCTCTGCTTCAAATGGCTCCAAATTTAAATCCAGAATAATTCTCTTTAAGTCGATGCAGAATCCCACTGCTGCAACTCACGGCAAAGCGTGGCTTACAGATGTGAGACAGGCAAGGAAATATTTCAAACAAAATTACAGCAGTATCAAACCTGATGCTCAGATGGTGCAAAACACTGATCCCACTCACCTCAGGGGGAGCATGCTGACGACTGACACGTGTAATGCCATACTGATACCCTGCGTCTTTTAAACCTGAGAAAAGACAACATGAATGTGCATATGAACACATTCATTCCAAAATACATGACCGATACAGGGATACACAGGAAATTGTTCACCAAAGTATGAATATCATGGAATGATATTTTTTAATGAGATACTGGATTCGAAGGAGAAAAAGACAGTTGATATGTCTCTGGGGAGGGGATATTTTAGTCAGAATAAACATGTCAGAGCACAAACACTGTATTTAACAAACATTATTAAGCGAAGCATCTTTCTTCTATGAAGAGCACAGAGAAGATGAAAACATAGGATGCTTTCTCTGTGTAATTGTACAGATCTACACAATTACTGGAGCATGCCTAGGCTGGGGATCGGCTCAAGCTGCTGTTAGTACTGCTGCCTACAAAGTGTGTGGGATACTGTGGACATGGAAGAACCTGCAGAAGGAATAAACTAGAGAGGCCTCGGTGAGAGATCAAGGACATTATCTCAGCGTCTCTGCTGGAAGGAAGGCTTCTATGAACAGGATGGGGATTGTGAATTAGGTAACACCTGTGTGGGGGGAAGCCGACCCCAAATAACAGGTCATAAATCAACCAGAGAATGAGGCATAGAAAAGGGGGCTAGTTATCATAGTTAACATCTTATTAATAAGCACCAAACTCTTAACAGACTGCAGCTCTTCGCTTCAGGAGATTTACTTTGATAACCTGGTGATCAGACTTGCTTGCTCCAAAGTGTTCAGTAGCAACATTTATACACCTGACCTTTAATAGAACAATTTTTCCCCAGCAAGGAGAAGGATTGGATTGGAGCGAAGAGGTTGTTCTCCTCTTGATCTTGCCCAGGTGTCAGCTTCAAAGCTGCTATTCCAAGGCTGTCTAAACCGCTTTAATTGCAAGTGCTGCAATCCCTCTTCTCCCAATTCCCAGCTATTTAGCCCCACACCCCTAGCAATCTCTCAGGCCCTCTCAGCTTGACCTTTCATTGAACCGTTTCAGATCTAACTCAGCAGGACACTCACCAAAAAAGAATAGTTTTCTGCTGTGTTAGTTCTGTGATGTGAATCAGCAGCAGGTTGAGCGAGCCCGAGCATCCCGGGAGAGCTGGGAGTGATGTGGCCCTGGCAGCCAGCAGCGAGGCTGGACTGGGCTGCCATGCGACTGTCACACATCTGTGGGACCAGTATTCTCCTCCTTCCATCGCTAGATCATTCATTTCAAATGGATAAGCAGGTGGATGATTAGGGAAGCTTCCTAAAAAAAAAATAAAATTCTATACTCTCCCCAAAATAGTTAAAAAAATCCACTAACCTACCAAAAAAAAAACTTGAACAACTCTCTGAGATTCTCTTGTACTGAAGTAGAATCATAACTTTTTACAGGTGGCAAAACTTGGATTCTGCATACAGAGCCAAAACGAAGAGTGGGGACGGACGTGAGCAGAGTGCATTTCCAAACAGCCCAGTTTAAAAAGAGGGATTGCAATTTCTAGGGTCTTCAGTATTTTTGGTGCTGTATCATGGGAGAGTTCTGAACAGCCAACTATTAGGAAACTCATGAAAAGTTAAACAAGTAACATTATTTGTTTTCTTTAGTCAGATGATTTAAAAATGGTTAATATTTGATAGCACAATGATAAATATTTTAATATAGTATATTGCAGTCAGTTAGGAATAGATCAAAAAGATACAAAGTAAGCTCCACTAGATAAACTTTTATTAGGTACATGAAATAGAACATAAAGCTTCATAGCAATTACCGTTTAATCTATTCACGTTTGGAAACGTATTGAAGGGGAAACTTATAACACAGTTAGTTGCTATGAATTATTAAATGTTCATTTGAACAGTGATGAGCAGGACTGCTTTTCCTCTGAAAGATCTGTCACGCTTTCCTTTTAAGCCTTCTCCGTGGCCATAACTTCTGTGTAATTGCCTGCTCGCTGCCTTTTTATGAGGACAGAAATGAAGAGATCGATAGCACCACAGACACGCCCAGCTGGGACGTTTTTATGAAGGGGCCTGAAAAGGATCATTTAGGAGCAAGTAAAGTAATCTCCATGCTACTTAACCGCAGATAAAAACTACTGACCTGAGGCAAAGACAGTCAAGACTTCCTATCTTGACACTGGAGCAACTGATGGCATTGCTGACACCAGCACATGCTGATTATTAAGACTTCAGTAGTTATTGGTTTTGCTTCCTTTACACATGTGCAAATACAACTCTCCTAAGAGATCTTTCTGTTTACAAAGATGGCAATATGAAAACCAGAGTTTAGTTTAGAAGGAAGTGTTTAACTGAAACACGTAACAGAAGTGCCTCTCTACATTTCCCAGTTCCCACTTCACCATATTGATTTCTGACCATCTCACCTAGCCTGTTTGAGAGCCAGTCTGCAAAACCTTACAGTCTTGTGTCACGTTATCTTCATTCTTGCATGCTTATAGACAGTAGAACATCTTACAATAGAAAATTAGAAAGCCTGTACTGCGTTAAACCAGGGATCAATTTGCCTTAGTGTTCTTTGTTTGACAGTAGTGAGCTTGAGTGGCATTTCATTCAGCATAGGCATCCAAACCCTAGGAAGCTACAGCTTACGGATTTTCTTAGCCAAAGAGTTCATCACTATCTTCACATTTAGTTGGTCTCAATGAGCCTTTCATCCACTCATTTGCCTAATCGCTTCTTGAGACATTCATAGTTTTGTTATCCAGACATCCTAGGCACACGATTATGCACAATGTAATAATAATTATTTCTTTGCTTTAACTGGCTGTCTGACAATTTCATTTGGTACTTTCTAGTTCTTTGGGGGAAGACGTAATAAAAATAAATTAATAATCGTTTCCAATTTGGCTTTTCCATAACGTTTGTGATTTTTCAGATGTCTATTTTATTTTTCTTCCATCTGTCTTCCCTTTCTTATGCTGAAGAAACCTAATTATTTAATCTCTCCTTTTCCAGGAACTGCCTATACCTAAGATCGCTCTTCATTCTACCTTTTTTAGTAGTACTAGAATATACCTTCTCTATATGCAGGACTTCATGCAGCCTTCAAGAGACGGGCGCATCATGAAGTTATATGGTGACATTGTGGTGTTTTCCATTTCATTCTTTTTTTCCTGTCCTAAAAAATCCAAGAATCTATTTGCCATTTTGACTGATGAAGAATATTAATTCAACATTTTCAATAAAATACCCTGAGCTACTCTTCAGGTCCCTTTTCTAAATGGTAAAAGCCAAGTATCTAGAGGGGTGCGTTACTCTTGAACACTGAATTTCACCTACCATTTTGTTGTGCTGTCACCCAGCACCTTAGAAATTCTTCTGAAGGTCTTTACAGCTGCAGCACTTTTGTAATATGAGCAAACTTTATTACATTACTCTTCACTCACTTTTCTAGCATAATTCTGCATGTGCAAGTCCTGACGCAGTTCTTACAGGACTGAGTAGTAGTCTCTGACATTTATTCTTACCCTGTTTCCTATTATTCAATCCATCATTATTCCATGAAAAAAAAACAAAAACCGAAAAAAAAACCAAAACAACTCTTACTGGTTTCTTTGAAAAACACTGCTGAGGGATCTTGGGAAATACTTTTTGGAGATTCAGACAGGTAATCAACTTGATCATTTGCATCCATATGCTTACTGATTCCTTAAAAAATCATCTACTAGGTTTGTACACGATTATTTCCCTCTACAAAAATTTCTCTCTTCCATGCTCATCATGCTCATTCATCTATCTGCTAATTCTATTCTTCATTACAATTTCCATCAACTTGCTTGCTGCTGAAGTTTTACTTGCTAGTCTTTAGTTCCTCTCAATCTCCTTGGAGCTCTTTATAAAAACCACATCTGCCATAGTCCCTTCTTATAGTTAATCAAGCCCATCTTGGCAATTAAATTAGTAAAATCACAGGTAACAGTCAGAAGTTTGTTCCTGCATTTTTTCAAAATTCTGGGATCAATATTATTTGCTTCTGGTGATCTGATGCAACAGACTGTCTTCCATTTTTTAAGAATGGTTTGTATAAACTTTGAAACACACCTCCGGAGCGTGTCCCCATCAACATAGGCAGTAACCTGGTAACCTCCTAAAGCATTTCCATAGTTAATACTTCATAGATTTTTCCCTTCCCTACCTTACATACCATTTGTTTGCCCTAGAGACTTCCTAGAAAGTTTCTGCTTCTGATGTGTTTAGAAAAAAAAAAATTACTAATTTTTATTACTTTAGTACATCACTCAGTCATTTCTGGCCTTCCCTGGTACTTCAGCAGCTAAATTCTGAGAGTCTGTACTCTTTTCTTTTTTCCTTCATGTCATCATCATTTCAACATTTTTCTTTACTGTTTGTAAATGTATTTCTTTATAAAGCTTTCTTTTACTCTGCTGCTAACAATGCAATTTTTCTAAAAATCTTTTTAAATAGTGGTCTTTTTTTTTGATACGCACTTAACTCTGCATCCGTAACGTGACCAGCTCACCAAATCACCTACAAGCATTCTGCCCCTTTGCCTTCTCCTTGCATTGCTTTCAAATACGTGCCTACATGATCATCTCCTCTTCCCCTAGATCCATACCACTGAGACATGTACTAACCCTTCCAGTAACTTCACATTCATCTTCAAGTTAAGCATGCCAGTAAATATTTTGACAAGGAACATGGGTATGATAAAATCAGGAACAAAAGCTTGATCTTATAAATGTCAGTCCAACTTTTTGTCAGACCTTTGACTACTACCCTTTACGGCACAAATTTTATGCAAGCTATTCATATGAATAACAACTATGAAAGTGAATACAGCGTTAGAGAATTCAGCCAATATATATTTAGAGGAGACTGACAGCCCATACAAAAGTACCATGATGTTCTGTAAAATATTAAGGGTATTGTTCTTCCAGTTTCTTTCATCTCTGCACAATTTTGAGATGTGATTTTGTTTATGACGAACTCTTCTTCTCTCCCATTGGACTACAGTCAATGGCAAAGTCATTAAAAGAGACTTTTAATGGAAGCCAAGTCAAGCCTGTTATAATTGTTCTGGCTTCTAAAGAGAATAATTAAATTGTTAATAAAACTTTTACCTATAATCATCAGGTGAGAAGCAAAAGATGTGACAGTGCTGGAAGTTTAAAGATTTCTACAGAGAAGGGGAAAGAGTCTGATCGTAATTCAGTTGTTGGTAATTAATGCCTATAGAAGATTACTTATAACTGAAATCAACTTGATTATATTAAAGAGACTGTGTTCATTATCACTGATTTTGATATACAGCTGGGGTCCAAAATGATTAAAGCAGTATGCCCAAAGCATTTTTACGATGACAGCTTAGACAAGTGCTTCTATATAGGCTATTTTTTTCTTCCCAGCGACTATCTGTCTTTTGGTTCAGATGGAAGTGGAAAACCATGTAATAACGAATGCACTGATGCCACTAGCTGACCCTAGAAACAATATTTTGATTTGTATTCCTGTTTGCGGATCAATTTACCCACTTTATTCCCTTCCTAGCAACTGAGTGGAGTAACTTTCCAAATCTTTCACATGTTTCAGACGTTTACCAAACCCTGTATATTTTCCAGATGTACAAAGCATAAAGCATAACGAAATCTGCCTGTGGATAAACCAAAACATTGCTCCAGCTGATGGAGTCTGTGGCCAAGCTGTAGACTGAGCACCTCTGAACCACCAAACAAAGACACCTTTATCTCTCTGCAACACCGATGTGCTAGCTCCTGTTCTTACTCTATTTCTGGCTTAAATTTGAAGGCTTTTCGAATGGACCCAAAAATCTATTCTTGCACTTCAAAACTGCTAGGTTATAAGGAGCTCATCCATAATCTCTTTGGAAGAGGAATTCTCCCCTGAATAGTTATTTAGGTTTGACTTAATAAATAGCACTAAGCAGCTATAGGTCGGGGTACACAAGGGCTACAATCAAAAGAGCTACCAGCTTCGTTACTCACAAACAGTAACCAGTCCCCACGAACGCCGACAGGTGCAGGAGGAACAAACACCTCCAGTATCCTCGGTACAGAAATAGCTGTCCATAGGGGACGAATCAGCAGGGTGTTCTGTTAATGAGATGCTGCATCACTGAGCTCTGAATGTTACACATACTTTAAATGGGAAATGAACTTCCCTTTTAAGCCAGAAGATCCTTGAAATAGGACTCTTACTTTGAAGAGCTTAGAATTTAATTTCCAAGGAGAGTAAAGAGAGTTTCACCACATGTAGCTCTTTAAAGAGCTGAAGCTGCATTTTGATAGCGAGGCAATAAGCACTGACTAGCGTCCAAGGAGAACGAGGTACTCTCCCAAGGTTCAAAAACCTGGCTTGCTTCCTACCGATTTCAAGAACAGGAGAATCCCACATAGCATCCTTAAATCAGCCCCATTATGTTGACATTATGCAGCAAAGTGCAGCTCTCTGCAAGGAGACTTCAGTTCTCAGAAAAAAACATCCTATTCCGCATATCTTTACGGACAGGTTACAATAGTGTATAATAACACAAATGTCTCAAAAATTGAGCCAGATGTTTTGTAATGCCTCAAATTACATATGCACACATGCCATTTGGTACACTACTGGGGAGAAACATGACAGGCTGCATGTACATAGCATAATTTCTGCAAAGGTTTGAAAATTTGGGTCAAGATTTACACCACCTATCAAAATAAAACCATATACTGCTATATTTTTTCTGCAATGACCTCAGCGCTTTGCTAGTTCATGCGAAACCATTACTGATTTAAAACACAACTGAAAAGATGCTTAGGGAAGTGCACTCTGCTTACATCTTCTCTTTTATTCAGTGGCAACATGACAACTTAGCAGTGATGCTGCAGCCCACGCTGCTCTGCACCATTAGAAGACCTTGACTGTTTTGCAAATACAAAACATTGAGCCAGCCGAGACGTGTTGAGCACCTCCCTCACCTCCTCCCACCCACCCTGGCTTTGGCCCAAACCCCTCTGTTCCAGTTCCAACCACTTCCCTTCAGCACTCATCTTTCTCTTGCAGCCCAGCAGCTACTCATTCTGTAGCTTCTCGCAGCCTTCAGAAAACCATCATCCCACTCAGACCTGCCATGTTACCACCGAAGAAATGCTGTCTCGCAAAGGCAGCGTTAAGCCTTTGCATTTCACACTCCTCTCACGCTCTCACTTCCCTGGGCTTGTGTTTCAGACCTGAGCGTGAACCACACTGGAGCCTCTGCTGCCCAAGAGGACACGTCTGGGCAGAGATTGGCCTTTAGCCGTGCTTGCCACGTGGCTTCATGGAGCAGGAGGAGGCTTGGTGTTTAGTCTCAGCGTTTGACCCCTCACAATGGTCCAGGCATAGACCGGTCCTACAAAAAGTCATCCTACCTGGAATTCCAGCCTTTTCTCGCTCTCCAATATCATGTGCGCCCATCAGCCAGCACTGTACACAGGCATGCGGCAAACGCTGGCTCCCACCATAGGAGACAGGGTGAAGGGATACACACAGATCCGGAGGAGCTGTGATCGGAGCAGTCAGATTCCCACTGCCGTGGCTGCCAAGGCTGCTGAAAGAGAAGGACAAGCATGTGACAGCAGCTGTGGGGGTTCAGGTTTTGTAAGGTACAGGTATGCAAGGGGGGTGGCAGAGGACAGGACTGGACCCAGAGAGATAAACTTGCCAGGAAATACGGCTTCATCATCCAAATTCTACTAACCAGAAATCTGTTTCCATTTTCTCTGAGAGTTCTACAAAGAAATACACTCAGATACTAGGTTTTAAAATACACTCAGACATTGTGTTTTAAAAGAATATACAACAATCTAGAAGTACATTTTCATAGAAGTGGAGCATTTTTGTGTGACCCTTCCTTCTCTAAACCAAAGGTGAGTGTAGGAGTTGGTAACATTGTTACATGCACAGCTTCTCAGGAGCATGAGAAAATGACCCAGGTCTTGGCTTTTCAGTCCGAAGTGCGAGTGGAAGACTTTGAGTAACACAATTATTTCTTTTCATCATAAAGTTTAAGGGTATTGATACAATATATCTTTAGAAATATATAACACATTGATTATGGAGGAATTTATTTTGTCTAGATTAATGGAGATATCTTTGTTATTTTTCAACTCTGACATGACTTGACAATCTAAAAGTTGAAGAAAATCATTTAAAATAAAATAAAGCAAGTACTTTGAAGTGAAGTGATATTTTGCAGTTACCTGTTCCTTGAGGATTTCATGTTATGTCAGTCTTCACTAATAATTAAATTTTAACACACCTTTGTGCATCAGGATTGATAAACATGTTAATCAGCATGCCAAAGTAGTGCAAGAACCATATAAAGCACAGAGGGAAACAGTGCTTACTCACGAGAGTCGTTTAACCCTGGACTTTTTAATATCCTGAATTATCTTAACATTTTGTCATAGTGAGCAATATCAACATCCATGTTTAGAGGCACTATCTTTAGTTCATATGTGTGTAGAAAGAACTTTTCAGACATTAACCCAAAGAAACACGTTGAGTGCTCTCTTTCTAAGTCTAAGCCAGGTCTATTGCTATTCAGATGTTTTCTACATTATAGCAAAACT
This sequence comes from Alca torda, assembly GCA_008658365.1. NCBI lineage: Eukaryota > Metazoa > Chordata > Aves > Charadriiformes > Alcidae > Alca > Alca torda. The sequence goes on along the minus strand of CM018087.1, from coordinate 11,683,557 downwards.
GCAGAGCTGATAAAATGAGATTAGTCCAATTCTGTTCCTATTGCAATAACTTCGTAGTAGTAGCCTGCATAATAATATTGTGAAAAACGTGTAGGTTGCCTGTATGCAGTCTTCATCTGTTTTGGTCAATGTGTAATACTGAATTATGAATTCTAACTGCCTACTTATCAAAACATCACTTTTGAAAAGACAAATAAATCATCAGAGCCTTTGAAATTTTGTTAAGAGGCAATATCATTAGATAAAGACAGGTTTTTTGTGTTTTGGTGTGAGCATCTTTTGGACATTTTTGCTGAATGGTGTGATATTATAAGTCAGTTCAAAAAGTGTTTTCAGCTAAAACACTGGCGAAGCCTCTCACATTGGTGACACCTGCATAGCACATTGCGGAAAAACTAGTGTGCCTGATGAGGTTTGTGTTGGAAAGCGAGCATCTATTATCTGTGTTTTCCCATCTAATGGCCGCTCTGTCACGAAGATAAATGCACAGCGATACCTAGAGAAAGTCTGTGTGTAGCAATAAATATTGGTGATGAAAACTATCATGAAGCAGCTAATAGCTTTAATTATTTGATAGATTAATTTATGAGATCTCATTTTTGCTGAGTGCTACATGCCAGCTGTTCGAGTCATCTTACTGATATCCTGATGAAAAGAGTAGGAAAGGAAAGCATGACACCAATTAAAACCCCACTCACAGGAGAGCTTATTATCATCCCCTGGATCTCAGAAAGGAATTATGATATAAGAATCTGCCTGTTGAGTGTCATTTTTTAATTTTACTCTAATAATTAAAAATAGGAAATAACAGATAATATTTTTAAAGGCCAAGGTAAAGCAGAGGGGATAAAAAAACATTTGCGAATATCGATCACGTTCCTGATACATGAATATGAAGCTGCTAAAGTTCTGACGGGGGAGATGAGAAGGAGGTACATACATGACATCAGTATTTCTAATTGTCAGAATGTTTAAACATCTTATGTAATTGAATATGACACTTAAGTGGACAAGATTGCATGTTCCTTTTTTAAACTTCATTGTTTACAAGTCTTTTTATAGCTGAGAGTCTCCAAACTCCCTTGGAAACAGTAATCAACCCTGCTGTCGCAGTTATCTAAAAAACAGTGCAATCTAGTAAACAGAACTGGAATTCACAAGACCTGTGTTTGTTCCGTTCTTCCGTTAGCATAGGCAAATCATTTGACTTTCCTTGGCATCAGCATCTCCATTGTTCACTGGCAATAACAACTCTACTCTGAAGAGCTTTGAGAGACCTACAGGGCCACTGGTTTTCTCCCCGTTCTACAGCCAGCTCAGCAAAACCACTCTGGGGCATTTCATCCACATTCAAAACAATAAGTCAATGTAGACTCAGAAAGACCTCCTGATTCCCAGCACTGTTGCTTTAACAAACAAACAAACAAAAAAATATCCTTCACATTTCATGTGTTTTGTAGGAACGACGTGAATGTTTTATCTTTACCTTTGCATTGTAACTAATGTTCACATAAACTCTGAATGTTCATCTCCTGAGAGTTTCCACACCATTTACTTTACACATTAGTGTATTGGTCTTCTATAGTAGAGCATTATCCTGGTAACTTAAATATCTCTGTTTTGAAAAATGCATGCAAGAGGAACACATAACGACATAGAAGGACAAACCTGGCTTTACCTTTACTCGTGGTCACTGTAACATCGCTGGTTATAAGTCACACAAGTAAGCGTGACTCCCTTTTCTTAGTTCCCTACCCATTCCATTTTAGTATCTTTGATATTTATGATAGCGTAATTAAAGATTGCTGATGTTTCCATTGCAAACGCTATTTTATGTAGTTTAGAAGTGGATCATAACATATATTTCCAGTACATTTTATTACTAATTATTCACAATGTCCCATGTAATTGGCTTGAAGCCAAAGTAGCGAGAAGAAGGTTTGCAACATTCAAATTATTTTAGATCACAAATAACATAGAATAGCAGTGTTCACAATTTAACTTAACATGAATAGAACACCTTCTGTGTAAAAAATAAGTAAATACAATTAAGTCTGCTTTAAAAAAATAGCCATTACAATACAAAATTATTACTTTGAATTCAAAGGTTTTTTCCTACATAAGATTTGGTATACACACCAAGTATTGTAAAATAAATTTTGCAGAACCAACCTTACTCCATCTGAGTGATGCTAAACTGATTATTAAAAATTTATCCCTTCCTTAACGCCAAAAACAGGACATATGTTATTAACATACAACAACTATGCTGCTCTGGGCAATAAAAACTTTACATAACTCATTAGTCTCCTCTTCTTTATCAAACACATCATGGACACTTTTGCTCAAATTGCCAGAGAGTACATACACGTGCACAAACCTATCATATATTTGGGGAAGCAAAAAATTAGGAGAGAATTTTTTTTTTAAAATACTGTCATCAAATAACATAAGATTACAATTTAATCTTAAAGTTCTCATTCAGCAGCGCTCTGAAATAATTTTAAGTTTTGTCCACTTCGGGATCCAGGGCCACGCAGATGTTTTGAGGAATAGCAATACATCCAATATTTGTCCTTAGATTAGTGCTATTTTGGAATTAATGTCATTATAAATAGAAGCCACCAACACATTCTCTCACTCTCTCTCCCTTTCCCTAAAAAATTTTGGTAAAATAATTACTAGAATAATTCTAATCCCCTAAATTGTTAGGAAATCTTTTCAATTGTGAGTTTCTCTGGTTTTGCTGCCAAATAAAGTAATAAGCGTGTGGGACTATGTCATGGGTTTTGAGAGGCTTCAGTGCAGCTTTCGTTGGCAGGAATGGCAGGAGGAGAAAGTTTTGTCTTTGTAAACAAAGAGAAATTATTTGCGTTCTTTTGTGTCCAAAACATTATTGCAAGTCTAACACCCTAGCCGCTAAGTATGTAGGAACATTCAGCCGTGTGTAAAATTCATAAGCATGTATTTGAATTGCTGACCTTTGCCTGCTCCTGCTTTGGTTTGCTCTCCAGGCTTTCTTCTGCCTTTGTGTGCTCTGTAAAAGCAATACCTGTTGCAGCTCTGCCTAATAGTTCCCAGGAACCTTTAAGAAAAAACACTGTTGTCAGACATGAAGCTGAAAATGCTGCCGTTCCAGCAAAGCCATCCTGCTGGATTTTTTGATGGGACCGAAGTGCCTGACCATAGGTGTCTAGTGGCACTGCTAAGGAGCAATGGCTGTCGGTGGTTCCACAAGGAGACGGCAAGCCAGGACCAGGAGGGCACTGGTCAAGCGGATGGGGGTGCGGCAGGCAGGGAGGTCCCCGGCACAGGGTCCCTCCCGCAGCACCCAAGCCAGGCGAGCTGAGCTGAGCAGCTCCGATGGCAGTGGCAGGGTCAGTCACCACCTGCAGACCACCAGGCAAGCCTCTAGTGGCGAGGCAGGTCTGGGATGACACCAGGAGGTCAAACGTGCAAGGCCAGGATGGGCCCAGGCCACCAGGTCACTCAGGCAAGGAGCAAGGGCAGGGCCTGAGTTCAGAGGCAGCACCGGGCTGGTGGGCAGAGGGGGCTGGAGTGGAGGCATCAGCTGAGGCTTCTCACCGCTCTTCCTGACAACTGCGGGCTTTCCACAGGAGCCACGTCCAGTGTAGCACAGCAGCACTGGGTTGGAGCAGAGGTCGAATGGCGGCAGGGAAGCCGGGCAGGGGGCCCGCAGGCAGGATGGCCACAGGCTGCCCGCAGCGTGGGAGCCTGCCAGCACGCCATGGGGCACGGCAGCTGCCCAAGACAGGCAGGCGTCCCTCTGGCAGGCATCGTGCCACCACTCCCACAAGCCTACATCTCCCGTAGGACTTAGGACGTACCTGCCAGTTCCGTGTAAATGTCTGAAATGCCCTCTGGCACCTCTAACGGCAGCAGCTGCTGGTATTTAGGGAACTAAATACCACCCTTCAACTCTTCACAGGGCCTTTGATGACCACTTCATTTTCTGTATCTGAGGAGTTTTTGTGCTTAGCCAGTTTTTATTGATAGTGGTTACATCCAAACCCTGACCTTGCTGTTGGCACTAGACAAAAAAACCCCTGTAGTTTCAATTGCTTCACTTCCTAGTTAAGGAAAGAGAAGACAGATTGTGTAAGAATGTTCATTTATCTCCAGGAAGATAGAAATAATGGCACTGCAGCTTACAGCTTTGTAAGTGGAATATGAATGATAGCGGTATGTAGTCCCTTTTGAGCAGCTAAAGCTATGATGTAGCTTATTGCTCTCCTGAGATTATTCTAAAATATGATGAGGGTCATACCAATTCAGTGGCACTCCTCCATAAGCAAAGCAATAAAAAGAATGGGGATTTCCCCACACACACTTTGGGGATCACCCTCTTTTGGAGAAGTATAAAATTGGAACCATCAAAATCAGAAAACTGAAAGGTTAATCAATCATTTCCTGAAACCAGGGAAGATTGGAAGGTATTATCTCAACCATAATTCTTATATAACTAAATCTGGTTTTGTTTTCAGCCATTTTAACAAGCAATCTTGTGTTGTTTCTGCCAAAGCTACTATGGATTCTCTATCATGCAGGAGTATCAGTTCCAAAATTCAGTTCTCCCCCTTGTCCTTTTGACAGATTTGATGTATTTCTTCTCATTATCTTTTATTAATTAAATCCAAGGATTTTAGATTGAGAATAGAATGGAAAATGAGAAAGCATAGACACAACCTCTGAAATAGAGTCACTTTCTACCTGTATCCTTATACCACGGTTAACATAAAATTTGTTCTGTAGAGGATTTTGTATTTTCAGTAGTGAAATGTAATCAGCTAAGCTTACCCATGTGGATGCTAGGATAAATTGGTACCTATTTGCAGGAGAGAGGAATCACCATCCATTCTGTGGCTGTGCGCCGGGGAGAGCCCTGAATAGTAGCTGCATCTTCTTGTAGAGGTTCTGAAGAGTTTTCCTGCAATTTGATTAGAACTGGCTTAGCTTTGAAGTGAGAATTGTGCAGAAAGAACAGAAATTACATTCAGGCAAATAATCTAAAAATTCTACCAGAAATTTTCAGCAAAAACTCTACCTCCATTACCCACCTATTCGTTTACTCCCTGATAACTTAATAAAACTGATTAAAAAAAAAAAAATCAAGTGTCATTTCAATTGTGCCTCTAACAGGCATTTCTAAGACAAGTCAAGATGGAGATGTCTGCCTCCAGAAACTGCTCCCACTTGGTCAGTGTCTATTTCCTTGTATTGCTGGCAATATAATTAACCACAACATTGGTTCAACTTTGCACAGGAGATCTTTGTATTAATGTTTGTCATTTTATGACCATAATTTTGACACAGTAAGATATGCTTTAGGCTCGTACTTGTCTGCACTGATTTATTTTGTCTTAACTTCACAATGTGCCCTGGTAGATAAGCACAAACCAGTTTTTGTGCTATCAGAGCATCTACCTCGTCTTGATTAGACAGTATTCTAAGATAGTTTTACTGATCCTACTACAGAAAATGATGAATTAGTGTCACTTCAAAAAAACAAATCATTATGAATATCTCATTTAAAAGAGCAATAGCTGTTTTTCGTATCAAGCATGTCTGGTTTAAAGCCCCTGAAGAAGTCTGATCAACACTGACAGGTGTCTTCGTGGCAGCAAAACATTTAAAAAGCATTTGGCAGTAACTGTAACTGGTAACAAACTAAATTATAATAATAATAATCTAACAATAGATCTAATTGGAAGACAGGCCGGGGGAGAAGTCTAAGTGACAAAACATCCAGGTCAGTTATTAGCCACTGGTTGTTCAAATGAGTAAGATACTTACGTTATAAAAATGTGAGGTTTTGTCATGTGCTATGCAACACTGATTGTAACAGCAATAGCTGTGACCTTTCAGAAGCAGCCCGACTACTTACAAGTTTTCCCCATGCCCTTATATCCTCATTTCCTAATATTTACTTTGTATGGGTAAAATCTCATGAGTCAGTGGAGCTCCACACAGAGATCTTTAACTCATAACAAGTATATATTGTATTTTTAGGATAGGTTCCAAATAATGGAAATAATTTGTTGCTGCTAGCTCTGGCAATTTGAAAATATTTTGATCGCGGTCACTTATGTTCTGATGGAATTGGGAACAATTGTAAACCTTTGCGTTTGAATGAAACTAAGTGTTTTGCATTCCCCAATTCCATTAATGTCTATTTGACAAATTGTGGGGAAAATACTAGTAATGCCTTCACGACTGCAGAGGTTTTCTTGTGCATGTGTGCATAGATGTCTGTATTCTTATTAGGCATACACAAAAGCTTCCTCATTTGTTGCAATTTCTTTTATATTCTGTGATTGTTTTTACCATTTATTGATTAAATGATCGCATTTGTAGAGAATAAATGCATGTTAATTACAGAATCTTTATAGTATTCGTAGGAACTAATTCTGCATTTGACAAGAATCGCTTGCACTTGGCCTCAATTTGCTGAGCTTATTTATGTAGTGAGATGAAACCTCCTAATTTTTTCCTGGCATTTCAATGTGCTATTCACAGCTCTCTATACATAGACAACCACTGCATATATTGAAGCTACCTATGAACATCATTACTGAAAACACAGGTTTCACGATGCTTGGATTTTTACTGATTATGCCGAGACAGAATATTCTGTTTGCATGTGTGCTGAAAACTTCCTCATAAATGAATTCAAGTAACATTCTTTACTAGATAAGAAGTACCAAGGAAACATGCGTTACAAGAAAAAAACAGCCCAGAATAATTTCCTCAGCCACTAGACCTGTATGCTTTCAAAGTTATGAACAATGGGTGGAATCCAAGGTCAAAAAATTCTCATGATTTCAGCAGTGCCATTCACACAAGCTACTGACGAACACTATGGAAAATTCACTGCAGCAGAAGTAGGGTCAAAGCTTGCAACAGGGCTTTAGAATAGACTAAAATGTTGTGTAATATATTCAGAGCTGTCAACCCACCAACCTGTCCAGGGACTATAATACTCATGGCCTGGGAGACAAAAAGGAGAAAAGCAAAGAGATGGTTTGCAAAAGAGAGAGAGGGAGAGAGAAGCCTGTAACAAATGATACCGCAAAAAGAGCACGCTGAAGAAAAATTGTGATGGGAGAGATCATACAAAACATTGCTTGAAATGAAAGACCAGAATTCAAGAAAGTAAGCAAGGACCTCTAATAAAACGTTTTCTTTCTGTGATTTTATCATTAATGATCTTTACGCTGTTCCTACAAACAATGAACATTTCATAATAAATCCCGAATTTGATGCAGAAAGTGAATACCACCTATCCTAGATCAAAAAAAAAAAAAAAAAAAGGTGTTCTTTTGAATACGTTCATTTTTTATATTAAGTCAATAGCCTGTCCTTGCTCATACTCATGTGGCTGACCCACCTGAATAAGACGCTACTCTAGGCAAGGTGTACAAAAAGTGAGGTAGCACAAAGAAAGGTACAAAATGTATTTTCTCCCCTCTTGGATGGCCTCCGGGAAAGACAGGAGGCTAAAAGAAATTGTGTTTAAGTCCAATAGTGTATTGGGTTTTTGTCTCAGCCGCAGGCAGACCAAAAGCCCTGTGCTCTGAAGCTGCCCAGACACAGTAACCAGCAAGAACACAAGCCAAGAGCACAATGCTGTGCCTGAGGTGGCCTCCAGATGGAAGAGAGCAAGGCGTGCGTTTGTGGTACTGCGTCTGTATTGCTGCTTCAGAACTAAAATCAGCCACAATTTTCTATCTCTCTTCTTTCAAGAAGCTGCAAAGGTATTAAAGTTGAGTTTTGGACAGACTCAGAAATTGTCACGTATTATTCAGATATGAACATTTAAGAGGAAAGTAGACATTTGTCAAACAACTATGCTACTCTCAACACCTTTCATTACATACCCTGTATAAATTCTATGAAACACTAGCACATGACTTAACCCTTGAAACTGCCTGAGCTGGTTCAAAGACTCAATATTTTCCCCTTGTTTTCCTTTTTATTCCATTTCCAAACATAGTAACATTGGAATTACAAATCAAGAATATTCTGTGGCTTGTGGTAAGGCACCTTTCATCGTCATTCATAGAGGTCTTATCCTAAAAACGAGGCTTCGATATTTTGTTAACTATTACTTTGGAAAAGATCTTTAACATTTTAATTAAAAAGGAATCATATCTCTTCCTAATTGCTAATTTCAGGGGTTTGTTGGTTTGCAGAGGGGAGGGGGGATTGTCCCAAGAATAGAGAAGCTTCAGATAGCTATCCGTTTTTACATGTATCTTTTTTCTGTCTCCTTTGTGTAGCGTTTTAAGGATTCCACAGCTTAGATTGTAAACTGATGAATTAGGAAAATAATATTTTAAAAATTCCTTTATTTTACTTAAAACATTTCACTTCCCACAGTAGCACAGATCTAGAGACTGTGCTCAGAAATATCCCCCAAAAAGGCCCACAAAGCTCTCTGGAGCAAATTGGCTATCTCTGTTTTGTTTCTTAAATAATCAATTTGATGTCCCGTCTTCTAATTAATGAGGGTCTGCCAGCAAACCCACCGCTAGTTCAACCCCACACGTCTTAATAGTCATGTGCAGATTTAGTTGTTTCACTTGCATCACTTCTCCATGTTTCATTCTTTGATCAGAACTTCATATCTGATGCCTTTCAGATTAATTCCAACTAATTTTTCATTATTATCACTTTTAATGATAAGGCAGAGCTGGTTCAACACCTCTCAGCAGTGGAGGCAGCATTTCACTGCTTGGGGTACAAGAAGGGGCCAGGGCCGGAGAAGGCAGGAGGGGTGCAGCAGGCAGGAAAGCCCCTGTGGCCCGGCTCCCGGCTCCCGCTGCTCGGGGAAACGAAAAGGCCCAGGGCCAGGCAATGCTGGGGCTCCACCAGCCCCACCTGCACCCCCCAGCACCCACTGCAGCAGCTCTCCTTGGCTTCAGCACAGATCCAGGGGCCTGCAAGGTCCTGGCCCCTCCTGCCTTGCTCAGCAGCTCCAGGGTCACTGCCTTCTCCGAGTAAAGCCCGGAACCACATCGGAAATAAAATGGGTTATAACGTGTATCCTAGTAAACTGCTCTGTTAACATTAGAAACTTTGTTAACTTTCGTAACAACGATTACTATACTTGCCTTGCTTTCGTCTCAACTACTTTTGTTTAAGGCCTAAATTTTGTTTTAGATTCCAGTGAAAGTGCTCCACTGAAAGTACTTTTCTTTATGCTGCTGATGTGCTACACTCATTAGCTGTAGCTAATCCAATTCCTAAACTGAATGAACATAATTAGTTAGTTTTAAAAGTAATCCTGACCATGTTCTCGGGAAGGTGGAAATGGTATTAGAGTTGGTCAGAATAAAATTAAAACAAAATTGGCAAAAAGTAAATAATGGGATTTCCTATTTTCAGAATTGTTTCATTTAACTTCCAAATCACCACAATTGCTACCTACATGATACATATATGTGTGTACGTGTGTGTGTGCAAGAGAAAGAGATGCAAGGATGAAACTAAGGAAAAGAAAGCTGTGACAATACAAGATTAACAATTCAAGAATTTTCAGCTACGTAGTAGTTTGCTGAGAACGTTAAGATCTACCTGTTTGTACTTCAGTGCGTTTCTGTGGGCAAACTTAAAAGCATGCAAGAATAACGAAGGGAAGCTTTTGATCCACCCCTTCTTTAAGCACATTTTAAAAACTTCTAATGAGAAATAATTGGTGCTGATTTAAAAATCAGCATCTATAACGCTGTATCCAAAATTTTGTAGACAGCAGTGATTAGAGGGATTTGACAGCGTCAGCGTGTCACAGAACAGCCAGCACGAAGCAAAACGCCACTTCAGCCACCCATCTCCAGCAATCTGTAACTACAGATCAGAATTGGGGCTGGTGGCCTCTTGAAATAACAGGCTATAGTTGTCAAAATAAGTTTAAAAATAGGAAAGCTATTAGGAAATAAATTTATTTTCCAAATACTTGGGAAAATTTGGATAATATATTCCAGGCCAAACACAAAATGAAATATCTCATCTGCTGTTTAAGAAGTGGTATCTAATTAGCTATTGAATTCCACTCAATTATTCAAGGCAAACAATGGTCAGTATTGATGGGACAGATATTTCACCCTTTTCATTGCCTGAGCTGTAGGAAGCATCCCAGCACAAGCAGGGGTTGTAGTTGTACCATCAGATAAACTATTTTGAGTTTGCATATTGATATGGATAAATATATACCATATACATAATAAAGTCAGCTTTAAAGACACATAGCCTCGGTTATAAGAGATGTAACTCAAATATTGACTTTAAAATACAGTTTATTTTTTTGGCCTGTTATCATTATATTTTTCTGGGTTGTTAATCTCATCACATTTATTTGGTGGTGATTTACTGTTCCTTGTGTGTGTATATATATATATAGTATAAATAGTATAAACACTATTTTTGCTAATGTATATATAGAACATTAAAATTCAGACATATGGCTGTCACCAATAATATGTGCTGTTTCTTGTGCTTTACTATTCAAATTTTGACATTACAATTCCAAACCTGGACAGCTAAGCTAAATCCATAGTTCTTAGTAAAAGCCTTTGATTGCTGAAGGAATCACTGAAAAAAAAAAAATGAAACTGTTCTCTCTCAATTGCACCTATGAGTTTCTAACACTCTGTGTTATTATTTGGCCCATTCAGATGCAGAATGTTAGAACGCAGTTGTCAGAGAGTCCTTCTAGAGTGAGAAAAATATTTTTCTGAAAGCAACAAGGACAGACAAGATTACCAGTAAGGTTGCTGGTGCACAAAATTGTACAGATTTATGGAGAATTGCATCACTTAAGAACTTGGACTGTTTCAATTTTAGTTCTCATAATATTTGGGTTGCATTTAAAAATAAGTATATTAGCATTTATAAAACTATACCTTTTTGTAGCAATAAATAGCAATGTTTAAAGTAAAATTAACAATATTTTCCCTATTCTGAATTCTTTAGGGTATTTCCAGGCTAAGGGATGCATAAACAGCGTGTAATGTTGAGTCTGCTTCTAAACCAAATAATCTTTTCCCTAATTCTCTGAGCAAACATTTATGCTGTTGTGTTCTGCCTAGATAGTAGGTGCAAGATCTTTACTGAAATCGCCTTTCCTATGGAAGACAGAGCTGTAATCTAGCACATATTCTACTAGTGATATCACCTGGAATAAAACACAGTTTGACACATTTTAGTAGTATGTTCCTCATATCTCTGCATATTTACCTAGGGAAATATTTCAATTGATATTAAGTAATACAAAATAAAGCTGTCAGTTTTTCAAATGCGATGATATTATGCAGCTCTAAAACTTTTGCCTGTATTATTTCTTCTTAACTCTTGTCAAATCTGACTTGTGAAGTTATTATATCAGGCTACAATATCTAAGATAGTTTTAAGACGCCAGTTACCCTTCTTCCAAAGTAGCAAATCTAATTAAGAAGAAATATTTGATCTGTAATGGAAATAACAACAGTATCTTTTATTTCCATATGTATATACCACATAATCCCCATCAAACAGCATGCTGAATTTCCTGCCTCTGCTTGCCTTATCTTTTTTGCGTAATTTTTTCAGATCATTAATACATGCAATTCTTGATTATAAAACCCTGCCTTCTCATACAGATCTTTTTACTTCAGCAAAGCCGTGTCGCATTTTTAACCACTGTTCCTGCTTTCCAAAACCCCTACATACATTGCCCCTTTCAAATAATAACACACTCCCCCTACAGCTCCAGTTCGGCAGTAACTATGAAAATGCAGACACTGGCACAAGGCAGGTATTAATATTCATAATATTTCATTATTGATCGTTATTCATATTATTTCATTAATTGATATTATCGTAGTCAATGGTCTGAAGTGAAATGGTTCTCCAAGACTACAGCCTTAAAAAAAAAAATCAAAATAAAAATTTTTTTCAAATAAAAAATTCAAACTTGATTAAAAAGAACACATTCCCTGTTTACATGTCTCAGGAAGAGGGGGGAGGTGGTGTTTTAATCCTGGGTTGAGTGCAGAGTTTCTCCTGTAGACGAATTTATATTTATTCTGCTTTTCTTTCTGCTATCTTGCAGCAAATGTATGTGACAATGAACTCCTGCATTGCCAGAACGGAGGAACATGCATCAACAATGTGCGGTGCCAGTGCCCTCCGGCTTACACTGGCATTTTGTGCGAGAAGCTGAAGTGTGAAAGGGACCCAGGAGGCTGCGGCCAGAACTCCGCGCAGGGGGCAATGTCACTCGGGCCCCTGGTGCTGCTGACGGCGCTGCTGGGAGCCACCAGACTTTGCCTATGCTAGACTCCCTGCCGCTGACGGCAGCCCGTTCAGACTGCTCCCAGTGAACGTGCCACACCACCACAAGGCAAAATCCAAGCGTTTGCTACTGAAATTTAAAAAGGAAAAAAATATATATATAAAGAGAGAAGAAATAACCACGTACAAACTGAGAAGGCCTAACTGAACTAAGCCATATCAATCAGTTACGGACAGGGCTCTGAGTCAAGACTGGTCACCTCTGACTCCAGACAAGCTGGCAGCTGCCTGTTCTGTCAAACCAGTGCTAGCTGCAAAGCTCATGCAGGACTGGAACGGCTTTGACAGCCCCCAGAATGGGAAGAGAATTTAAAACAAAACAAAACAAAACAAAAAAACATTTGCTACTCCTATATGGTGCGCTACTGTACCTCCGCCCGGTGTGTGGACCGACCAAATAAAGGCATTCTTTGCTGTCAGTGCATTGTGGGTATAAGGAAATCTGTAAAAGCTGCCATATTGGCCTGCTTCAGTCCCCGAATCCTTTCCAACCTGTGCTTTAGTGAACGTTGCTCTGTAACCCTTGTTGGTTGAAAGATTTCTTTGTCTGATGTTAGTGATGCACATGTGTAACAGCCCCCTCAATAAAACTCAAGCCAGTCATATCCTTGTATACCTTAGCAGCACTGCATCAGTAAGATGCTGTGTTCACCTACTGTACAAGAGTGGCTATAGGACAAAAAGTGTATTTATCCTTTTGTATTCAAATGAAGTTATTTTTCTTGAAATAATGTACAATGTAGATTTTTTGTATTATTGCCTATTTGTGTTACCAGACAATTTGTTAATGTATTTAATTCTAATCAGATAAGAGAAAAATATTACTTTTTATTTAGTCCTTTTCTTTTTCCTTTCATTTAATTGTGCAGAGATTTCTCTGTATGGGCAACGTGCTGGCATCAAAGAATATCAGTTTACATATATAACGAGTGTAATAAGATTCCACCAAAGGACATTCTAAATGTTTTCTTGTTGCTTTAACACTGGAAGATTTCAAAGAATAAAAATTCCTGCATAAACAGTTCCAGGATGACGTATTGCTATTTCTTAAGGCCTTTTTTTGAAAACAAAAAAAAATTTGATCATTTTATCACCTAGTATGTGGAAGAAAAACAGGTTCAACAGTGGAAATTACATCATAACAATCTAACCTGGTTTTTTTTTACTACTCATTATTTTTGCAAACAATTTTAAACGTAAAGCTTATCATTTGTTTGAGGAAAATGTCATCAAATCCCAAGCTTGGAGAAAGTATGAAGTTGAAGAGTTCTCATCTTTGTTGTCTCAATTCATCACAGAAATTATTCCAAGACTAATTTGCAAGGCATTACAGAAGCTAGTCTTTAATTCATACCGTTTTTGTGGATTTTGGCAGTAATGAATTAGATATAGCCACAGCTTATATTGTTTTTCCAAAAGCTTCATTAAAATGATATGTTTATATATGTACTAGTCTGCCTAAGAAACTGCAAAAACAGCAGCAATCAACAAAAAAAAAAGTGCCAAGATTTTACTTTTAATAAAGTCAAATTTAATATTTAGAAGGAGTGTCAAAATATACAGCAGCGAGTAGATAAAAAGTGCTGCTCCGGCAAATAAAGTTTGTTTCAAGTATTGCCCAAGGTGTAATAAATTCTTGTTTCTGCCTTTTATTAGGCCAATTACTGAGTGTGACAGAAAAGTATAGCAAGAATAGAGAGGCAAGGCAAAACCACAGCAGTGTTTCAAAGTCCTGGGAAGAAAAAGAAAAAAAAAAGAAAAAGAAAGAAAAAAAATCAAATCAAAAGGTAGCAAGACTGTGTGAATTCATTTCCTGGCAATTTTCGTCATAATGGCTGTAAATATTTTACCAACATAATAGCCTAGTAGAGAAAACAATTAATCAGCAAAAGAAAAATTCCTGGGAGAAATAAATTCTACCTGGCTGCCTCTTCCAAATGGTGAGCAGAGCAGAATTTAGGGCGCTGCCTTCTTGGATAAGCTCTTTCCGCTGAGGAAGCAAGTTTTGTAGGCCAGTACCCAGCCTCCAGAAACGGGTAGGTAAATCAGGTCTTCCTTTCTAAAAGAATCCTATGAGGATGATGATGATGAAAACCAGAAGCTGGTGCTTGTTCAGGCTATCACCTCGGCCCTTCAGGTGGAATGGTTGCTGTTCACACTGGCACTCTCTGTCAGTGGGCTAAATAAGATAAGGCAAAGATAAATTAAGGGCTTGGCTGGTTGCCAGCCACAGCCTACATGTGATTTCGGGTATATATTAGAAGGATGTTCACGAGAATAAATAGAAAATTATATTGCAGACAATGAGAAATACAAATGCTAATACAGGTGACATGCGGAGCTGGAGATTACCTGTAATTAAGTGGATTTCTGATATTAAAATGTGGAATTTAAGTTTTCTTAAAGCTTATTAGCACAGACCAAATTCAGATTGTGTAATTATTGGAAAAGATGCACTTTAATTGTCATTATAAACTCAAGGCTTTGTGAAAGTGCTAAGAAAGCATGTTACGCACGTTTGGTTAGAAGGGATTCTGCCAGCTGTGCTGAAGTATAATGAATATCAGATCGCAATCAATTCAGCTGCATTCCAATTTCATATACTTATGATCTTCTAAACCAGGGCAGAGTATATGGCTTTCCACGTATTTAGCTACCACTTCGTGCATTTTATTCTCCCTCACCTATTAATAAAATTACAATTTTATACAGGAGTACATTCAGCGTTCAGTTTTCTTATCAATCATCCTTTTCTTCAGCTTCATTATTTTTTCCTCTGAACTCCAGAGAACTTCACTAATGGAAAATTTTGAATATAAGTTTCTGCTACTGTATTCCAAGTATATTCATAAAATTATGTGTGCATCTTTTGAGAGGAGATTTACATCACTCAGCATTACTTTACCTGCTTTTTTATTTAATTCAGTGGAAAGTGAAGGCAGAACCTGTTCCCCATTTCAGAAGCCGTGAAGAACAAGAGATTCCTTTTCCTGAAGATACGGTAGGATCTTTCCATGAGAACATGTAGTCACAGTATCTGCTTTATTTTTCACCTGAAAATATATACCCCTTCCAACATATTCTAGGTTTTTTGAGCGGGTATCCTGTCCCTGTGAATGCCTGTAGAACAGCAAACACACACAGGATACCAAAAAAATAACAAGAGCAACACAATCACTAACTTAGGAATTTGGTTCTTCATCAGAATACAGCAAAAGGAACCTACTGCGGAATTGTTCTTTCCTGTATCGTATTTCTTTCCTGGAAGGTTTAGCATCTAAGAACTGACCAGGCTTCACATTGCTTAGTTGTCCAGATTATAGTTCAGAGTCCAATGACCTTAGAGCCCAGCGACAGGACAAGGGGTAACGGGCACAAACTGGAACACAGGAAGTTCCACCTAAACATGAGGAGGAACTTCTTTACTCTGAGGGTGGCAAAGCCCTGGCACAGGCTGCCCAGAGACGTGGTGGAGTCTCCAACTCTGGAGACATTCACAACCCGCCTGGACGCGTTCCTGTGCCACCTGCTCTGGGTGACCCTGCTCTGGCAGGGGGTTGGACTAGATGATCTCCAGAGGTCCCTTCCAACCCCTACCATTCTGTGATCCTGTGATGCATAATTAAATTTATGCAGTTATATTAGTTCCCGTTGATTTGCTAAATCAGTCAGTCCTAGTCAGCTTGCAATTCCTGTGTTTCTAACTAGATAATTGGTTCTGATCCAGGATCCACGTGTGTTTAACATCTGAAAATGGGGCAGTTTATGAGAAGGTGCTGCTCCCTGACAAGGGGAGCTGCAGAAATTTCTACTTCAAGTTAGCCATCTTTATCAAAGGGACATTAAGATTGAGGCATCTGTCTTAGTGCTGCATAACTGTTTCAAAAACAAACTATCCAAAGGGGAAAAAAAAAAAAAAAATCTATTCAGACGCAAACTGACCCCAGATATTGCTCTCAAACGATAATTGATCTAATACTTTATCATGACTGAGCCACAGATAACAAGTTATTTCATGTAGTGAACAGAACAAAAAAATAATGTGCAAAAGACTCCTCAAATTTAGAAAGAGATCTTCTGCTTGCATATAATTTTATACATCTTTCTCATAACTCCAAGACGCCAGGGGGATTTGCTGTAGCCTCACTGGGATTCGAGGTTTATTAAACCGTTGAATTAACTAGATTCATCCATGCATGCGGTTTATTCACCTGTGAGAAATTTGAGTAATATTTTGCATAGAATATGCAAGACCAGATTGTCAGCCAACCTGCAGCCCAGCCTTCATGTTTGTCCTTGTAAATGTTATGGATGTAAATATTAAGACACAGTCAATCAATTCATTCCTAAGAAAAACTGTAAGTTTAATTATTTATGGATGCAAACATTTATCCACCGCAATGCAGATCTGACATTATAAATCAGAAACTGTATATTAACCAACTTAATACCTTTCCTAGCATCATACAGTATCAGGAAGAAGAGGATGTAAGCAGCATATGCAAGACAAGCAAGCACAATAGCAGCATTTTGCACCATATGGTGCATTTCATTTAATGAAATGAAAGTTCATCACCAGTACAGTATGTTCACCAAGACACCATTTTTGCCACAATATGCAACAGACAAAATTCCAGTACAAAGCGTATGTTTCCGTTCATTGTTTTTCTGGCCATCATTATCTATACAGACCCAAACATATACATGACAAAATACTGCTCAAGAAATTTTACAGCCTCCAAGAGCACAGAGAAGACTAACCTTATACAACCTGTAGGCCTAAACAGATTGTAAAGGCTTCGGGGCTGAATTCCTGCATGCATTGCCAGCTGATACTCATTTCTGAGAAGGACCAGAATAAAGATTCACGTTATGGAAGTGCACCAAATCAGAGTTTCGTGGCAGTCAGTAGAACCAAAGTGGCAGCCCAGTTACAGAAAGCACAACAGAACGGTGTTAGTCCTGCATCTGTCTGCAGGAGTAACCACATCTCACCCTGGGACATGCTCCCCCATCACAACTTGCACGTGTGCGTTTACAGATGGGCATGTTCTAGCTACAGTTGCTAAGACACCTGCCACTTACACAATGCTGCTCAATGGAGTTGCTGTACACATGTTCAAGTGCACTGTTGTCACTGGAAATATATTTTTTGTAGAAATTGAAGTAATAATAGCATATTCTGGGAAAAGAAGATCAGAAGTGGGTTTTGAGGCTATTGCTTGTTTGTTTTGGGCAAGTGAGACTCATTTTGGATGAGTATTTTCTATTTCTCACACTTAAGTACCCTGTGCAGGTCTTTGTAACATCCGAGAAACAAATTACTAGTAAGTTAATTCTGACATTTGTATGTCTGAAGAAGACCTCTCAAGAATAACAACGTGAGTTCAATCCTATATACTGGCAGTCTTTACAGTTCAAGAGTACTCTTCTTCAAAGAGAAGAAATATTAGAGGCATTGACAGGGGTGAAGGGGACATGAGAATTCCTACACGTTATGTACATATGTATATACACATCCCAACACTGAAGCCAAAATCTCTCTAACTTGGGTGCCTTTGCATTCTAAATAGAAACTGCCTGATTTTCACAAGTACTTCATGTTCAAAACTCCCAGAGTTTGTCCCTTACTATTATTACAACAAAAATACAGTGAAGTGGACTCTCCCTGTTTTAATGGAGGAGGAAATGAAAGTCTTTCTACATCATACTGTAATTTGCAAGGCAACATATATAATCTATGAAATCAGTGCAATCTTTAATATATAGAAGAGTTATGCAAAGTTTATGGTAGAAGTCTCAAGTGTAATATTCTTCAAACACTAAGTTATTAAAAAAAAATCATATTCTATTATTTTGGAAAACTCTAAAGATAATTAAAAATCAGGTTTTATTCATTACTAACCTAATCCAAGTGATGGAACTTACAGAGCCCACTGCTGTAACCTCAAGACAGAACTCAGAAAGGAGTTGAGGCTTAAATTTCTTCTCCAGAAGAAATATTGCAGGTCAAACGTCACATCTAATAGAGCAGAACCGAATTCCAGCACTGTCACTGCAGCCTAGATCTGGAAGTACCATCACCACTCCTGATCTTTCAGGCATGCTTAACTGTTAAGTTTGTAAGTATCTCTAGAAATCCAACAAACTTTGAGAATTCGTATTATTGGCCATGGCCAATAATTTGAGTTTTCAAATTCAGTCAAGTTGTCTTTAGCTCTCTAGTCACATGTGTTCCAAAATACCATTTATGAGACGACTAGTCACTCCAAAAAACATGTTATAACCTTAAAATGGAGTCACCAGTTTTACTTAATCTGTAATTGGACACTTACGACAATGCCATAGTAGTTCTCTATTTTTAGATTGTAATATTAATTAGATAATGGAAGGGGAAAGTTAACATTGTCCTGTACATAGAATCATAAAGTCATTTAGGTTGGAACAGACCCTTAGGATCGTTGAGTCCAACCACCAACACTGTCAAGTCCACCATTAAATTATGTCCCTAACTGCCATGTCTACATCTTACATATGTTTGTTCTTCCTTAATGCACAGGAAAATCACAAATCAAGTCATAACACCAGTGATATTTTCTTTCTCTCATTCCCTCCATTGTCAGTGGTATCCAAATGTAGCTAGAATCATAGAATGGCTGGAAGGGTTGGAAGGAACCTTAAAGACCATGTTGTTCCAACCCCCCTGCCATGGGCAGGGACACCTCCCACTAGGATCAGTTTCCTCATTTATTCTACAGAAATTAGTATTTTCCAGTTATTCAATGCATTGCGCAAAACTAGGTCTTCTTAGCTATGTTGCAGAAAGCACAAAATTAAAAAAATAAAATTTTTACATTAATCTCTTCAAAATAAAGTTGACAAAAATTAGTATAAAATCCCTTCAAACTATTTCGCTGCATACCACTATTCAAAATATATTAGCAAATATTTTCCATTTAGCAAGCGAAAAGGGGTTATTTATCCATTTGTGATATTACAAACCACTTTATGTACAGTCAATTGAGGAGCCATGTAAGTCAAAGAGATTCCTGTGTGATCCCAACACAAGAAAAACATTCATACATCATTCATAGAAGTGGTTCATAGCTACTATGCTATTAACATAGTGCAGCAGGATACATCTGGAGGGCAATATTGTCTGTAAAGATCAGTACAAATCTAAATAAAATAAAATAAAATAAATAAATAATAAATAAAAATAAAATAATCCTGCAAGTTGTCCAATTTCTGATTCAGCTCCATAGCATGAACAGATATTTTTTTAGAATTTTTTTTTTCTGGTTGAGCTATCAGTTGGTTTGAGATTAATGCATTCTCTACATTCCGAAGTGCAACACCACTCCTCCACAAAACTAGCAAAAACACACTATGAGACGTACCCTCATTCAGGCCCTTAGGCTGCCAGTTCCTGCAAGCCATATTTGAAGTTCCCCAGTTTTAAGAGTCCTTGATCTAGCTGATGCTTTCACACCTCTCAATGACTGTTTTCAGGGTTACCTGAACATGTTAATGAAAACATTTCAATCCTTGTACATCTACTGTGAACATGGTTCACTTTGCACCTGCAAATAATCGTGGATGCAAAATTAGTGGCTGCTGTCTGTAATTGTCAGTACTGAGATCTCCTTCAAAGGTTTGGGCTCTCTTGGACTAAATTCTGTAAACGTGTTGAATGAAAAGATGTGTTTGCTTACTGTAACTAAATAAAACACAAGGCAAAATCATTCTTACAAGATTCTTACGATACTCAAAATGTCAAAGCACTTCCATTTATCACAACTGAGATGCTTCAAAAACTCTCAAGGAAGAGACAATAGGCTAGATTGTTATTCTCCACAACCTATAAATTCTCAGATACTTTGAACAGAAATTCTGTATCATTTATCTTTTAATAGAAATGAGGCAACTGTGATCCAGAGAGGTAAATGGAGTTGCCTGAAACAACCCAAAAAGCAACTGGCAAAGGCGGGGAACAAGTTCAACGCACTCAAGCTCCACATCACATTGACTATGAATAAAGTGTTGCTTTACAAGAGTATTGAAAACTTCTTAGTAGCTTTGGTTATAATTACCACTATAATTAGTGGTATTAGTACATATATATAACATGTAATATTATTATGCATAACGTATATAACTATTTACAAAATATGACCTCACACCTCCTCATTTTAGAATGGGAATCAAACCAACATGTGCTCTCACAAGTGATGTGCAGGACAAATGGATGTATCCCAAATGCTGTGCAATTATTCCTTGCCTGAACAGGTAACTATGACACTTCACTAAGGGTTGTGAACACTGAGGACATTAAGAAATTAGTTTTTCTATTCTGTTTTTTTTATGAGAATTAATAACATACACTGGATGTTAAATTACAGTTAGCAATCATGTTTTTAACTATCATGATATCTCATAAATGATTTCCTAAAGCTTAATAGAAGTCATTTAATGACAGGATAATTTAATGTATTTACAAAAAAAATGCACTAGTAAATTTGGACCTCAAGCACTAAAATAGCTTAGTTTATTATTTAGTTTTTGCTAGTTTTACTGACCTTATGGATAATAAGCCTATTAAATTCTTCCTCCAAAACAGGCCTGATAAATACATGCCCAGCTCAAAGCTGGCACAAATGCCAAAAAAAAAAACCCCAATAAGATAAAACATAATACCTATCACATTTATAAGTTGAGATTTTCTCAGCTAATAGAGCTAAAAAGCATTCACAGGAAATGGGATTCAAATACTAAAACAAAGTCTTCAGCTTCACAGTGTAGAAACTTAAAAGGTTGAACACAGAAATGAAGGTTGGAGCCCACACTGCAGGAGCAGAGGTTACTGAAAAGAAAACGTAGACCGGCAAGAACAAGACGAAGTAGAATTAACAATTCTGTTCTCACTACCAGTCACACACAAATTTTACCTCAGTCCCAAACAGAAGAGTATGTGAAAGGCATTGGAATCCAAAGGGAAACAGAGCAAAAAAATCCACTTTTCTCAAGAGTTATGGTATTTGGGGGAAACCCAACACTGGGAGAGTGGAAAGAAAAAGATGCCCCAAGACTAAAAATATATTAGGATCTCAGGGAAAAAGCCAATCTAGATTCTACACACGTATCATAAACTCATAGATCCAGCATTTGGCATTGTAGTCTCTGATTTGCAAACTGCAGGACCTGAGCCTCGCACAGACACTCTCCGCTTGAGGACTCCTGTCTAGGTGAACACTGCTCACTGACCTGCTGGGAGAGCCTAGGCCCGTCAGCACCACCTTGGCTTTGTCTTTGGCTCCAGCTGTGAAATTAGCAGTGCTAGTCTGGCCATCTACTCCAGATGTTCATGAAGCAGCTGCTTTTCAAAACCTTTTGAGAAAACACGTCACGGGTCTCTCTCAGGCCAAAGAAGAGCAAGCTCAGTGCAGGAAGAACCCTACTGCCAAGATCTGTGTAAGGCCAGTGGTTACATCTGCTCCTTGCCATGCACCTCCTAAATCATTAAGTGTAATTCTTATAAGGAGATAGAAAATGAAATGTGTTCAGAGAACATTTTCCCTCCAGGCCTTCTATTGGCATCTGCTGTCACCATGTTCAACATGGGACTGAACTAGGCTCTGAATGGCTACACTGACTCATTCAATGCATCTCTTCTTAACATCTCTCACCTCTAATTACTGTTGCTTGGTAGGATGGGAGAACCGGCATGTAGAGCACTCCCGTAATTACATTTATTATACTGCTTTCTTTTGCCATCCTACAGCTTTCTTTTGCCATCCTACAGCTTGCTTTCTTCCCTCATGTCAGAGTTTTTTTTCTATGCCCTCATAAAATATATATATTGCTTTGCTCTAGACTTCTCCCACGGGCAAAAAGTAGGTGGACTGGTACTTATGAATTAGTCTTGGCAGTGCTCTTTTGCCTCCCTAGATCTGGTAAAGAGTCACAACCACTTTTTCAATTCTCTCATTGAGTAGGATGTAAGGAATGATGACTAAACTATGTACATTTAGTGGTGAACAATTTTTTGACAGGTTCTCATTTACTGACAATATCTAGCATCTGAGTATCTCCCAAACTTTACTGAGGTTAGACTCATGACACTACTGCAAAGCAGGGAGGCATGCTATTTCCATTTTATTCATGGGGACCGAAGCTTGAAGATGTTGAGAGACTTACAAAGTCAATTACAGAAAGGGAGATTAATTCTGACACCTTGTCCACCACATTAAGTACTGAGACCTACCGTTCCCTACTCCCATCCAAATTACACAAATCTGAAGTTAAATAGTCTTCCATCTGCATGTATTTGCCACCCACTTACTTCAAATTAACTTACCAAGTCTATTTTACATTACACCTCCCAAAACATTGTCTTTGCCTACCATGCTTAGAGTTTCAATGTTGTGATGTCTAACTCACACATTTGATTTTGCTGTTTGGGGTTTTTTCTCTTTTGCACTTCAGTCTAAGGCTAGAGGGAAACCACAACTACTGTTTTTTGAAGGGATGTTATATATGTGTCACAGTAATTGGAAGCATCTTAACAGCCTGAGAAATTAAAAGACATGCATATAGAAAGAACAGTAAAACACTAAAATCCTCTTCCAAAAGAAAGAGACGGCTATGGGGTTTTTTTCCCCTCCTTGTCTGATTTTTTTCTTTATTGGATGTATTAAGCCTCATATAATAATAATATTATGACTTTATAAATGAATATATAATATCTTTTATAGCTTGAAATACCTATATCTTAGGCATTTAATTTCTTCCATAAATGTCTAGATACTGACACAATTAGGTTTTGATACATAGATATTTCTGCTTACTGGAAATCTGGTAGCAAAAAGACTCTACATTTTGAATGGGCTCATAAATATATATTGAATTTAATTTTTTAATACACAAAATCCATTTTCCTATTGTTTGGTTGGTTTGGTGACTGCTCAAGAGAAATATTTTCTATAAATATTTTTGTTTTGTACAACTAATTAGTCCATAAATCAGTACATTGTAATATGGCAGAGATTACCCTCAAGCCAATAAAGAGCAGCTGATTGAATGTACTTACCTTCTTCATAATTCATCTATCTGTAATGTCTCTGCATTTTCTTCTGCTGCTTTCAAACATTGTCCTGCCACTTTTTTCTCTCTTCCCATATATACCAGTTTAACCAACAAGTGTACTTTCTATTAAACACCAGATTTTTCCTGTGTTTTGAACCAAGTGCAGTGGGTTGATGAAGTACATAAATAAACAATAACCAGATAATCATAGATTAATCAGTTTGATTCTGTAGAAGAAATTTTTACATGCTTTCCATTTTCACATTTTTTATCAGGGCCATTTACTGATATTAAAAACGTGCCAAGTCTCAAGGAAAAACATGCCTCTAAAAGAGGGGAGAGGAGAACTACAAATGTAAAATTCCTGTAACAGATGTCAAAGACTAATTTAGAAGTCAGTTCAGGATAGCAATCATATTTTTAAAAAAAAAACAAGCATAAACACATGCTAAACTTGGAGCACATACTTGAATAATACTGAAGCCCCCTTTAGTGTTTTTTCTTCCCACTCTATAATGCATACTTTATTTTCCTCTAAATGACTGGCAATGGCTAAGAAGAGGTAGGATTGTTCTGAGGCAGTATCACTTGTGAGCTGCATGCTATTAGTCACCTAGCCCTCTACAACTTTAAAAAACAAAGCAACAACAAAAAACCCTAAAAAAACCAACCAAATAAAGATGGGCATGGCTTTGTCATTAATTCTGGTGACTTAAAATTCCTGAGTGGTAATCCTTGTGTGGCAATTAGTTGGCAGTCTTAGTACAGCTGCTAATGGAGATGCACACACTGATTAACAAAAGCTATGGGTGTTTTTTCCCTAGCTGTCAATCTCAGCAAAGGAAGCCACGTGGAAGCGGAATGACGAGGAACTAGCCTTGCATCTCTCAAAACCAGGCCTCAGAGAAGGAGGAAGTAGATTGACAAAACAGTATCAGAAAACATAGAACTTCAGTGTACATGACGCATCTATTCTGTGGGACAATTAGGATTCATTCTCCAAGGACTGACCAGTTTGCATTCGTTAATGACCTGCTGCAGAATCCACTAAATGCAAAGGAAAGCCTTACCTTGATTTCAACAAAACAGAATTAGGTTTTAAATTCAAATGAAAAATAATTTCAGGAAAGGAAAAAGTAATCCCTTAGGCATTATCTCTTTGATCCTACTATAATCTGCAACATTTGTACAGTTCCATGTACTATTTATTGTGCATTATCCTATTGCAGCACTTAAATTATTCTCATTTGAATGTTTCCACAGACCCAGCAGTTCTGGTGACAAATGTCTTAATTTTAAAAGCTGGTCTGCATGGCAGGCACCATTTCTACCCAACAGAGAAAGGAACTCCCTAGCTGAAGCTGTTTTCACCAACAATTTGTTTGCCAGCAGCATGTTTTCCTGTTTAATCCGTGTTAACATTTTGTTCCAAGTTATCCTAACTGGCATGTATTCTATCTGATAAACATCTCCTCTTTTCCCTCACGGAAACATTATTTATTTATGACATTATTGTTACAGACAACTAAACAGCCAAGAGGGAAACACATTTGCTTTTCTACAAATACCTGCACATGCTGTTAAACCTGCATCATTTTTCTTAGAGAAACATCTAAAACTTGGTAAAAGGCTTCCGAGCATGTCTTTGGTATCGACTGAGAACAAGGAAGAAGGACAGACACACGCAGCAGTACAAAATCAGCAAGGGTTCAGGAGAACAGGGGGAAAATAATGACATTTCAGGTTGTTAGGCTGATATATGAAACTTTCTCCTTTCTGGCCCAATTTGTCATGACTCCATGACTAAATGAACTAAATGGACCCAATATAAAATGACTCAGATGAAGAGCTGCTTTCACTCATGTTCTCTGGATCTTTGCCAACGTAGGAACCAGCTACTGTATTATCAGGAAACCAGTTACCCAAACATACACACAGTGAGCCGACACCAAATAATCTGTGTTGGAGGTCACAGCATCCCCCAGGCTGCTTCATGACTGAGGCTGAATTAAGGAGGAAATAGTATAAACGAAAGTGCCTGAGTAGCAAATAGCCTCAAATTCCCTGTTACTTCACCAGTTAGTATCACATATTCGATCCCTGGCTGTTTCATGACTGACACTGAAAGTTGTAACTGGTCACCAATCAAGTCACTACTCTGCAACAGATTGGGACTGGCAATCTCCCACATCTTTGAAGATCCTCTTCCATCCAGCATCTGTACTTTTAGCAACACGTAAAGATTTTAGTGTGTGTACCTGTAGGTTTCCCACCGCTCTTTCTGTGTGATCTTTGTCTCAAACTGCAAGTTTCTTTAGCACATACGTGTCTTCAAACTATGTGACATAGCTCAAGACATAGCACATATCCTCAATTGTTATTAACTGACATATTCTTGAATCTTCTCACAGTGGGCTCAGAAGTTTTCAGATACAAAAAGGATAGGCTCTGCAAAAAGGCTCCAGTCAAAGGAGCAGAAAGACAAAAACTGGAAGAAATGGAATGCATTGACTTTTGACAGCAGGACAAAGGCCACGCTTAAAGATGCACTCAACTGTAGGTGTATTTAAGTAAAACATACTTACATGCCTTGGAATTATGTAGGTGGATACACATACATGCTCACCAAAGATTTTACAGGGCTTTCCATTTCAATTCTGTTACATAGGAAAGTATTGGCATATTATGTGAACATACACAGGTAATAGCTGTGTTTGACGATCTACCCACCTGCTCATTTGCAAATTTCTTTCTAAGTTAAATCAACCTTATCTTCTGTACTTTTTCTCAGCTAAAGGACGTTTTTCTGCTCATTATCTGCTTCTTAGTATAGAAGATTTAGAGACCTTCTGGAGTCCCTCGTCAACAGAATCTGTGTTTCATTGATATGGCCCTTTGCAGCAAAAAAAACAATGTACCCTGGGAATATTAAATACAAGAGTCACCAAATATTCTTCTCCACCCAAAATTATAGCCGCAGCATATCAAGGCACGATGGCCACAAGCCTAAGATGAAATTCTGTGCAAAACCCAAGCGTATACCCATGGTCTGTGACAGCGTGAACTGATGTCTCTGTCACTCTGAGCCTGTGCCTTGACTACAGTTACCCACATTAATTAAAACAAAGAAAGAAATAATCTGTGCAATCGAAGCCGCGCTCCTCAGATGCTGAGCCCGTGTAGTGCAGAGGAGCCACTGCATCACCTCTCAGCCAGGGACCGCAGGGATGGGGAGGGCAGCAGGGAGAGCAAACACACGCACAGAGGGCAGGTGAGGAGGGTCAGTAACGTGGACAGCAGAAATAATGGTTATTGGCAGGTCAAGGGGGAAAGGGGTGTGCTTTCCAATAACATCACAAGCATCATTGACTAATGTAGAATATTTTTAGTTTAGCCACTAATTAAAATTTTTTGGTGCACACCACTACTGCTGAGAGCAGGTGAGGTTGCTGATTAATAAGTCCTGCCTGCTTCATGTTTCACTGTTAAATTAGGAGAGCCATGGAGCAGGTCTTACAAAATCTCAAAAAAAAAAAAACCCAAAAAAAAAAACCAACCCACAAAAGAACTGCCTGCCCTCCCTCCCCATACAATCTTGAAAAACACATCGTGTTTCTCATACACCTTAGAACTTTCTAAGCATCTTACAACAACCGCGAGGAAGTGGAAGGTGAATGGAAAGGGGTGGTGTTTATAAAGCCTTCTTAGAACCACGTGCTGGTTGCATTTTCAGACTCATTATTCACGTATCTCCACTCCCAACTGAAGTCACTGGGACCACTGACTCAAGAGACAGCACGCCAAACTCAAAATCTTTGCATTCAGTGCACAAAACTTGGCAGTATTGTAGGCTTTCTACCAAATTGTGTCTTAGCACAAAACAGGAAGGGCCGAGAGTTTTAAATCACTCTCAGGAAAGCGAGTATCAAAGTCTTTGGGATTTAGAAAGAACTCATTGTCTGGCTTCTTTAGATGCCTTTAAAAAAACAAGACTTAATCATTAGTTTCATCAACATTTTTACACACACGTATAAAAACCTACATGCACACACAGACACAGCACTCCAACCTCCGATTATTGCTCCTTACTCAGCCTGACATCTTGTGGCTGTAAGGACCATAACACTGCATTTAACCAAACATCTAAACACCATCCGGATGCACTTAAGCATACTAATGCCTAGATAATTTAGGCAAATACAAACCAGCTCTTGAGCAACGCAAGACAATTATTTCACTCAATTAGATGTGACGTGGTGTCAGCATTGTGTTCCGATAAGACAAGCTGGCACACAATTGTAAAGGCAAACCACAGCTACGAATAATGCAGAGCTTTGGTTAACTGGATTACAGCAGATAATATTTTGCTCAAACCTATGTACCTAACTAATCTGAAATAAGAATTGCCAGGATATCTTCAGTTGTTGTTCTGACATCGCCATGTTAAATATTACTTTGATTTTTGTCACAGGAACCAAACCACTCCTGTTGCAAGAGGAGAACGTTAGTGCAGCAGATTACACGGGGAAAAAATGTCTTCTCAGACAGGAAGATAAATGACTAACCAAGGGTGGTTTTGCCTATATACGTGTGTGGCTGGGGGTAAAGGGGAAACCCATCCTATGAAGAGTAGCTGCTTTTTCTTTTCCTAAGAAACTTGGTCTATTGATTCATTTTCAAGAAAAAGAACTTTAATCTCAGGGGAAGAAAAAGATTAAAGTTTAGGAGGATTTTCTGCGCTGTGTGAAGAGGTTTGACACTCACCTCCTGTTCTCCTTTTTGGCATAGAGAAGAACAATCAAGCAATAACACAGAGAAAATAATTTGTGCAGTTTGATTAGTTTCCACACCAGATGTTCCCACATATATTCACATCTCCTCAACTCTCTTTCTCCAGCCAAGAGTGTGCGCAGCTGGCACTTCTGTAGTCAACACCAAAGCTATTTCAACAGAGCTATTAGCAGGGGGGGTTACATTATGGATCCCACCACTCTTCTCTGGGGGCCTGCTCCTGTTCCCATTGAAGTGAAGGCATCATCACGCTCATTGTCTTCAGAGAGAGCCAGAAAACGTTGCTGGAAAAATTTTTACTACCCTGTTATATACCTGCACTTTCACCTCTTCTAGCCTATGATTTCCATTTCATTTTTTTGCTGGTACCATAAGGCACTGCAGCTGTTCACTGACCAGCTCTGGGGTTTCATTCTTTGTGAAGCAGATTCCAATGGCAAACAATTTTTAAAAGAATCGCAACAGATAAGAACTGTTGCTTGTTCGTTAATTAAGTTTTAATAACCATAGATTTCAAGAATTGGCAATTACAAAGTTTCATCTCATTAATGTACCAGTGACTGAATAAACCTCAAAGATGGACATGAGTATTCCCAGATGAAAACAAGTCATAGTTTCAGGCAAACTCCCCCAGGACAAGGTCTTTCTGGAAAGCCAGCCCCCAGCTTTCAAATGGCCACGTTACAATAAATTCTAAATTCCTAAATAAGCTCTTGTTCATTTTAAAAAAAAATGTCCTTAATATTGACAGAAATGCTGCCATCACCTCGGAGTTTTGGGGTTTGTTCTAATTGCTCTAGTTGCAAGCAAAAGGTTTACTGTAAGATGCAGAAAGGAAAAATTTACTACCCCTTCGTATCTTATTAAGAAGGAAATTACAAGGTTGTGTACATCTGCATTTCTAGGAACTCAGTAGCTGTGCAAATTTTGCAGCCAGTTTGTCTTCACAACTTCTGTGTCTTGTTACAGAACACACACGTGGTATTCTTTCATGAGGGTTTTATGCTTTCTTGATGCAAATTAAAGGTGATCTGAGGTGGAAACACGCTGGTGGAAGCATTGCAGTAACAGCTGGGAAGAAATCATCCCGTATACCCACAGTGGTGTCCATGGGGATCTTTGCCACTGGTTTCTCAGTGTGTGCATCTGAGGATCAGTCTTTTCTATGTGGATGATGACTTGGAAAATAACGTTAAAGACGACTGAAGGGCTTTGGTTACCTGCTGAAAGCTGCTACTTTCCAAAAGGGACATTTTAAATGTTTAGGTGCCAGGTTAGCTAGATTACCTTAGATAACTACAAATATAAATAAGGCACACTGCTTTTAGAAGGCAAGGGATTGCAGGAAGTGGTCAGTAAGAATGTGATTTGAGAAGGAATGGTCTGTACCTAGCCCTGAAGTCCCTGTAAAGATACAAGATGCAGTACTGCACTATAGCAGCACAGCAAGACTGGATGAGTGCTGGCAACAGACTGTCAAAGGACAGCACGGCCTGGGCAAGTACTACCGGGAAGTAGGAAGGTATATAAAATAGGACACACCAAAATGTAGTCAGAGGGGTCTGGGATATGCTCCCCTCCAGCAGCACAGGGAGATGCAGAAAGAAGATTAGCAAACCCAGCCCTCTCACACTGAAAGGGACAAGCTGATAAGCAGAGGATCTCTTCAGAACAAAGAGGGTGGTGGGCATCGTATGGGTCTCCTGAAGCCTTAAAGGGAAGTTATAGGTACCACTTGCTCAGATAATTGGATATAAATGATCATGCTGTTCATTGCTGGTTTGGACTTGAAACATCACAATGTTTAAACACCCTCCCGTAGTGACTGCTACTCCAGTACAGAAATCTTGTGTAAAACCAGGCAGAAAAAGAAAAGGACCCACAAAGTAAAATAATCCATTGTTTTCCTCCTCATTATTGAATGAGGTGAAGAAGGGCAAAGCAGCACAGAATTGAAGGCAAAGTAGACTATGGCTAACAATGTCTGTATACTAATCATTGAAAGTAGAATTAACAAATACAGGCAACTGTATGCAGTATGTGAAATCCTGTTTCCTGAACTTTGCTGAATTCTGCCACTGACTTCAACGTAGCCGTAAGTTTATTCAGAAAATGTATCAAGTAAAACTCCACGAGAAAATGGAGGCTTGCCAGCGTGTTAAGATGTGAAGAACACTGCGTACCTCAGTCTTAAAATAAATAAATAAAAAAACTTTGCCATGAGAATTTTTCTCTTCACAGGGAAATAAAATATATTTGCATCGTACCAGCAAAGTAGCTTGTTCCCCTCCCTCATGCACAGCTGATGCAAAATCCCACTCTTCTTGTTATGACAGAGAAAACACCTGGGCCTGTTTCAGCTGTATTAGTGGGACCTGATTTTTAAAGCCCCAAAGATGCAGGTATGACATGGGATTCCCAAATGCAACTGAATACTCTAAAATCTGGCCCCCAGGTTCACTGGCAATGAAACAAGACACAGGATGTTTTATCATGTTCCAAAACATTCTTGAGAGGTAACAAGTGACAGCAAACATAACATGAGCAGGACAGTACGGTCTAGCAAAGCAAAGGATATCTTGCACAAGCTGAAACGGTGCAAGAAAGTATCATTTGGTCTCTTCCTCCCAGTAATCACAAACCTTTGTCATCACAAACACTTAGAGAGACTATGTGGCAACCAAATGTTCCCCCTCACACCTCCTTCAGCAAGCTCATTTCAGTTGCAGTTATTAAACATGAACATAAAAAGACTTCAATGAACCCAGGAGAGAGCAGATGTTAATTATAGCAAAATGGTACCCAAAGCCAAACTGAAATTTGGTTTGGTTTGGTTTTGCAGCGCTCCCAAACACTGTAAACTACGGGGCATGCAAACCCTGACCACTTGACAAAGATATATGTAGACTTGCCCATCCTATGTAACCGAATGTCACCTAGGTAGTTATTAGCAATTGCCCTTAAGCTAATGCATCATATGTCTTTTTGACAAGAGTAATGGCTGGGGTCTAACAAAGAATAATTGCCATTTCAATTGAAAACGTTAAAATATAACCGAAATCAAACATGAAATTATTGGTGAAAAATGTAGGAGAGATGACAGAAGTGTATAACTTCACTGGAATTACCAGTAGCCTGACTGACCTTAATGTAGTTCTAATAAGCATTCAATGCAGCACAAGCCACAAAAGCAAATGGAAATGGCAGTTCCAGCGCTCTGAGACTAGGGAGCCTTCAGAGCCCAACCAGAGAACAGCAGTGCTCCTCGGCAGTTTCCGTTCCCAGCAAATCTAGGGCTAAATGGCCTAATTCTTCAGTTTTAAACTAATTTTAAATTGTCAAGCTGTTGAAAATCTGAAGCAATACAGTGAACCAAAATGAGGAATAGGGCCATGTCCTCCATGCCAGCTGCTGTGCTCCTGCAGCACAACCTTTCCGGGAAGTAATGAAGAGGGCTGAACAGCAAGTACTGCAAGTGTCTCCTTCCAAACCTCAGACTTTTACAGTGTGCCATTGTCTCACTTTCAGCAATTGAAATTAAGCTCTCTAAATATTCCAATCAATTACTTTTTGATTTACTGCCTCCCATGGCATTTTCCTCTTCCATTTATTGGTGCACTTGACATGCATTTCCTATGGGGACATTGCGTGCTAGAATTATATGTCATTCTTTCAAAATGTCTCTTTCCTTCCAGTACAGGTTTAGGCTGTACTCTGTAGGGTGCCCCTGAACTAATCTCGTCTCTCCCCAGTCCTAACAGAGATCTCTGCCTCTCAGGCTAGCAGTTTTTCCCACCACAGCAATGATTAGAATATTGATCAAAAGCTTCCCCTGAATCCTGTTCTCTATAGGACTGCACTAAGCATAACAAATTAACAGACTTAAACATCTTCCAGCATGCATTTATAACATGGTAGTGTCTGATTTCCTGCATTCGAATGCACTGGTTGTAGTCCTTGTCTCCCTCTGAGAAATAACGGATACAAATTGCGAGTGGACTTTGCCCACGCATCTGTAGTACTGGGCAATCCAGACTTTATGATTCTTCTTTGTATGCTGGCCATAATCATTGCCAAACAAGTCAGAAGATCCTTTTGCCAGCTGTGGGGCAAATGGGTGATGGAAGTATCATTAGAGCAGCTCTTCACAACCTGCTGAATCACGCATCACCTTACCGATCAACTGTTACTTGTTTTGCACTATCTGGAAACTTAGCTGTTTTACTAAAAATGAACTTAAAATATCCCTTTGCATTTTATCCAGCCTTCAAAATGCTCTGTCATTCAGGCCCATTGCTTTGTCATTGTTACTTACTTAGATAATTTTTATTGCGCGCACACAGCCCTCATTCCACCCCTCACAAATACTGTGCTCTTCTTCAGCAATAGAATTCTCAAATTCTCTGATTCAATCCATTTCCAACATTATTAAGAGGGAAACCTTAAAAAAGAAAAAGCCTTTGAGATAGTAACCTCTTCCCTACAAGTATCTATTTTTTCCATGTATAAACACTGCAGAATATATCCTTAAGCCTACGTATGATGTTACACGTTCTTAACGTACCAGAAACTAATAAGGAAACCATGCCTACACTGTATTGATAATTCACAAGGCCAAAGAAAGAGACAGGGTGGGGATTTTCTGAAATTTTAATTAAACCTAAGAGAATCAACAAAACCATTTGTTTTGTTCTAGCACCTGTTTTTAGGTAAAAATACCTTCATGCTGCTGCTTGTTTAGTTATATTAGAAATTACATGATCTGCTCAGCTGCAAAAAGACTATTGATTTGTATGTAAAACCAGGCAAAAGTACTGGCTGTTTACAAGGCTGTTTTCACTGTTCCTGTGAATAGTTTCTGTAAACAGTCACCAACTCCAGTGCAACATACCAACATGACTCAAAGGAAGCAAGCCAAACAATCAGCAGCTCACACAGCACATAGGAACCACCAAGCCACTTTCTTTGTCAGGTAAGAACCTTTCCAAGTCTGACAATATAAATAACACAAAAGAACACGTGTGTTTCAACAGGTCCTAAGAGGAAGATTAGGGAAGGGGAAATAAGAGGAAAATAAAAGAAATTTGATACACATGATCACTTAACATTCAGGCAGCTTTCTGCTGTATTGTCCTTTCTGTACACCTACCAGGAATTCTTAGGTACATGCAGAATTCTACAAATATGAAAACAATGATCCAGCTAGTAGTGACTAACTACTAACCAGGGAGCGCTCGCTGCTCCAAGGCACAGCAGGGAGCAGCACTCACTGGTCAAAAGTTTTTTGCCACTGAAAGAATAATAGTCTGCCCTGGATCATTTCTGCTCCTACTAGAGGACGGAAACGCAGCCAATGCAAGTGGAATCTTTGTCACAGCCATTACCCTGGAGAGTGTACAACTTCTCTATGGAATTTAAACAGAGCGTCTTAGAACCCCTGTTGACCATTTCTGCAATACTCATAAATTACTATTTCCCAGCAATACTTATTATGTCTTTAAAAGTGAACATCAGCTTGTCCAAGACTACAGTAACCGCAGTATCATAAAGAAATCCTGGATCCATTCAAGTCAGCAAATTGCCTGAGCACTAGTAGATTTCAGTTGTCAAGTTTCATACTTCTGTTCACCTGGTTACCGCGTAACATTTCCACGAATAGACCGACAGCTCTTTAGTACTGGTAACTGCATGTTTTTTCCTTTTAGTAAGCTTGCTTTGAGGTGCAAGCTTATTTGAACTTCCTGACTTTCTTACATGTAGGACTGTTGTTGGTAATCTTTTATTATTAACAAAGTAGATAGATGGAGGGTTGCTTTTTTAATTTCTAATGCTAACATGTTTAGTAAGGATGACATAGTTTCTCAGTCCCACGAATTCAAGAATAGAGAGACAGAACAGTCTCTTTTCAGTTAATAAGGCTTTGTTGCCCTTTGGGTAAATTCTAACTGAATCCAACAAACGTGAATCCAACCCAAATACGTGGATTTCTTCTGCATTTACTATTGGAATCAGAAACTCCAAGCACATAATACTAAACAGAGAGGAGACAGTCACAATTAATGCTCCTCAAAGTTTTTCCAGCAGATTCTTCATCCTAGAGAGTTTTGTTCAAAAAACATCAGGCATCTGAATTCCAAAAAGCTGTTCTCAAAGCACCTCCTTTAATGGACGACAGAGCTGGGTGAAAGCAATAGATCTTGATTTTTAGACTACTTTATTTCTGACACTTTAGGATTACTGTAGCTTTTAGGCTCAGGCTTAGGAATGCTTAGCTCCCACTGCAGTAATTGAAGTTGAGGCCTCTGTGGAACTTTGGGGTTATGTCTTTAACCTCAGCTTTCATGCATGCGATACAAGGAGGCTGACGTGTTCCTCCCCATGCACTGAAGATCAGTTTGCTTGCGATGCAGCTGGAATATAATTTCCTGGACAGTTATTTTATGTGATTGCCAGAGAACTATGACTTAGTCTAAGACATGTCCTGAGGCACCATCACTGCTAAAACTCATGCAGCTGAATAGTTCTCAAGAGCACACATCTTAGCGATCCATATGGCTTCAGTTTGCACCAGTCTGTGTCCTTTCGACAATGAAAGGTCCACAGTTACAACTGAACTTATCAGTTCTGGTCAAGCTTGAGCTGCTTCTGAGGTTGTTGGCTGTATTCTACGCCCTCCATGGTCTGTGCTTCAGATATATTTTTCATGTTAGAAGCTTAAAAGAAAAGATGATTCTAGTGTTATGCTAGAAAGTGTAATAGTGAATTCTGATCTTGAAAGTAACCCAATACATTTAAAGGACATTTCAGTTTCGAGTCTTCCCCCTCCTTACAACAAGCTATTTTGTTGCACAATCACAATTGATCACTTAAGTAGAAGAACTGTATAAAATATTTTGGAATAACATAAAATCTCCGGAAACTTCCATTACATGGCGGAATGTTTTTAAAATGAGTGTTCGGTTCCTTCTTACAACAAATTTCCTCCCAGCCTCGCCAGAAGCCAAACCCAGAGCGTCCTATAAACTCTTAGGTATGAAAATACCACCGAGTGGGTGACATGATGATCCTATTCTGGCCTCTGTTCTTATCAAAACATTCAATATAGAATGTTAATATTTTTTCAAAGAAATAAATGAAAAATACAATATCTACAAGAAATTGAATTATTGCTTCCTAAAACAGGGATGAGGGGTTGAATGAAGTGTTCTTTTGTTCATGTCCTTAGAGGAGAGGGAGAGAAAGAAAGGAAACAAAAACGCATAAGAAACCAGGGAAGCAATATACAGAGAAAAAAGCCACAAATGAGATTTAAATGGTGGGGGGGTTTTAACAAAGTATTCACCAGAAACCTAGATCTTGGGAAAGAAAACTGATTCTTGGCCTGGAAAATGGAAAAACTTACATACTCTTTGTAAGTATACTGGCTGTGCCAATGAAATACTTTGTTTTTTCCACCCATTTTGTTCTCCTAAAAGCAGCACGATTCTAAATAGTGGCTAACCACACAGACCACAAGGAACATTCTGTATGCACATCTGAATGTATGCTATGTAACACAATCTTATCATACAATTATAGCTATAACTTCGGTGTCTAGATACTATAGTTTTTAGAATTTATTAAAAAATTAATACACCAGTAGAGCAAATCCTGACATTTTGCCAACTCTTTGAAGGCAGGGTGGAGCTACAGAAGGATACATTAATATCAGCTCCAAAATAAGCAGCCATAATGACAAGAGGTTCAACCACCCTGTCAGAGCTCAGACCGACGTGCAGTGAACAGTGCTCCAAACACCAGCCACATCCACAGGTCCTGGATTTTGAACCCAGTTGCATTTTTGAGTGGAGCCAGGCCAAACTCCAATGACACAGGGAAGAGCGAGCAGTGTCACATCGCATGCCAGTTGCTCTCCAGGCACATTCTGTTATGTCACAGGTTAATCATTGTCACTTCATGCAGCCACACGTCACACGATCTATTAATTATTACTTAATGTCACTACACTACTAAATGGTTTGATGACTCCTATTAGTAATTAGAACTGCTCACACAGTGACATTAAAATAAAACTCTTCTTTTCACAGTACATTCCTGAAGAGCCAGAAAGAGAAAATACCTAGGTTTATTAGTCTTACTGACTAGATGCATTTTATTTGGACTACAGCTGTTTTCTGTGCTTGTTGATTTCTTTCACTGATAACTACAAAATGCTCTTGACAATCCAAAAACAGAGACTGAAGTCAGCTGCGTGTTAGACAAACCACTGCACCTCTTTATATACACGCAGTACTGAAAGAACGCCATACCAGAAACTAACACTGTTATTTGTTATTAATCTAGAAAAAATGAAACAAGATGCATTCAGACACGAGGTAGAATTAATCTTAGCACTAATATTCAATCATTTGACATTAAAAAAGATTGCAGTCAAGCTCATAGCTTGTTTGCCACTCTCTTTTACAGACAAATTTTAGTATTATAGTACTTTTGCAAATTCTGCATGAGAACTAAACGAACTGGTTTTGTTTTATAAAAATGTTTCTGATTATTTGAGGGACAGATGCTTGAAGCAAAGTAATCTCTTCCTCAGATCTTTCATTTTACATCTGTTTGGAACCAAGTAGAAAGACATGGTACCTGAGCTGCCTTCCTTGTTAACCTTCCCTGAAATAAAGGCATATGTAAGAAAAGTTCTGATTTTGACAACACTGCATATGTTGCAGCAACAGTACGTTCTATCTTATAAACTGTAATAATGCTGTTTAGCTCATGCTTCAAACAGTGAGCCAACTCTTAAGACTGTGGTTTTACACCATTTTTACACCATGGCGAGCTAAATATGAGCCAATTACATCCCCTGAAGAAACTGTTTTAATCTGTAAACATTCAAACTCTGCATATTTAGCAACCTGCTAGCTCTATGTTGGATGTGCACCTTATTACCTTTTGTATATCTTTTCCTCTCTACATTGGTATAACATTTCTATGGCATTGTGGCAAGCATCAGCAGTTGACTGAAACACTGCACAGCTGAAAGGCAATTACAGAAAGGTAGTACAGCAGGAGCTCCAAAAGAACATGTGGGATGTATCTTGGGCATCTGCAACTGTATATAAAGTATCCCTGACATACAATTAGCTAACCTTATCTTTAAAACCTCCAGTGTTGGAGATTCCACAATTTCCCCAGACAATTTTGCGTCTAGGTAGCTTGATATTCAGAAAACTTCCCTAAAGACTAAATCTCCTTGCTCCCGGTCAAGTTGTTTGGGTTTTTTGGTTTTTTTTTTTCTGTTTGTTTGTTTTTTTTTGGTTTTTTTCCTGGTGCTATTCACACTGATTACAGAGAACAGTTCAGTCTCTCTTAAGTTGCATTAAACCTTCCACTTATTTGGACACTGTTACCGCCACCCACCCTTAGCCTGTTATTCTATAATTAGGTTCAAACAACTCCAGTTTCTTCCCACTTCTTTCTTAGTCTCTTCAGGAATATTTTCACTGAGACTATATCTTATACAAAATTTAGTGCCCTAAGTTGGACAAAGTACTTCAGCAGCCTTACCGGAAATGAATGATTACATCACATTTTATAGAGGATGTTCCCCATTACCATACACCAAGACAGTATTTACCTTCTTCACAGTAAAATCCCGTTAACTTATATTCTGCCCCATGATTCGCTTTTACTTTTCTCCCTCGGTCCTTTAATACAGTACTGCTGCTTAGCCAGAAGTTGCCCAGTCTTAACTGGAGTAGACAATTCTTTCCACCTGTAAATATAACTTCATAGATATTCTTATTTAATTGTATCCTCTTTTCTAAATTACCAATTTATCAGTATCTGGGTGAGTTAAATCCTACCTTCCAGCCCACTCACAGTCCATACTTGCATGACATCACCTAAAAATATTTTAAACATATTTTCTAGACAAGAAAAAGTAGTTTGTGAAGAATTTGTTTGCTGAGGGAAAGTCGTGTTTGAAATGGACATCCCTGAGCACGGTATAAAACTTAACCCTCTATAGACAGACTGAGACTCTCAGAGATTTGCAAGTGAAGAACATGCAAGCAGGGAATCATTGCTTCTGAAGCTTGTTTTTTCTAAAACCATGCGGCTCTTTGGGGTAGTAGGCAAAAGAAAACATGTCATCAGAAATATTTTCTATAGAAATCTTTTGTATACTTATTGAGTGTTTACTAGCATGCCCCAGGAAGGTGTAAAATAAAAAGGGGGTTGTGCATCTGGTCATATTGTATGAATCTGAGGAGTTGTAATCAGACCCTGGTGACAGGAAGACTGAGCCTGCATTCCCGTGTTCAGGAGAATGCAGACAAAAAGGTAAGTTCACCCAAAGTGTGAAATAAAGTTGCAAAGACTGAAAAGCTGTATCTAGATTTTGTTTAGATTGCTGGGGCTTGATTTTTCCACAACTTACTATCTGGAAAAAAGTTAGTGGCATACAGATTTGGAGAGCGATCTGCCTTTTAATCTTTTAATTCCTGTCTTTACCCGATCCAACTGGATATGCTTACATTGCTACACAATTGTAAAAACAATAAATCTCTCCTTTTAAAATAAAATATTAAAATAAGACCTGCTATTGCATCCTCTACTTGAAATTGTTCTTGGGAATAGAGCAGTTGATATAACAGGTAATGAAAGTCCCATCCCACCCTTCCCTCAACAATAAAAATTAATACTACCAAAACAAAAATCAGGCAATGAGTGCTTTTATCATCTGCCTGTATTTTCCTTCTCTCCATGTTAATATTCCTGATGACTTATATACTTATGGGATAGGGCATGTTGACTTGTACCACGCTTCAGTTGAATTTTTTAACAGTTTTTGTGATTTGGGGGGCAGGAGGGGGAAGAGAGGGAGAGAATGAATGAAAACAAGCCTCCCTTCACACTGTGTAGTATATTCAAAAGTGTTCTTTCAGTCAAAACACTCAGATGGCACCAAAGAGTCACACCCAAAACATTACAGAACACACAGTTCCAAGGAATTTAATCTTTCATCCATCACAAACACAGAGCAGCCCAAGTTTAATGAAGCGATATTCAGAGATACATCAAATCTAGAGGATAAAACTGGCCTACAAATTCTTCTGAGGTAAGTGTTCCCCTCTCTTACATTAAGCCAAAAAGTTTTCTATACCATCCTTACAGCCATTCTGAGTCTATCCTAAGCAGTAGGGAAGCAAAGAAGAAAAAGTTCCCAAGGCAGTGTGTTCACACTGTATTTAATTAACTGGCCTTTCTGAGATATCAACTTTAAATAGTACTTGACAAGAAGAGGAAGGCAAAACAAACTCAGGATTTAAAAAAGAAAATATCTGGGAGAAGAGGTAGGAAAGGTGTTTGTGCATCACCCAGTAGCTTAGTAGGGTGGGCACCTCCTGGCACATTCCACATTATTAACAGCTTACAAGCTACAGGGACACTGTAAAACTAGCAGAGAAAAAAGTTCCTTCAATTATACATATTTCCGTTAGCCTTATGCATGAGTAAGAATTATAAACCTAGGAACAATATTGCATCTCCTTGAGGAAACCTTTTAATTGCTTTGGGAAAAAAAAAATACAACTAATTGAAGACAGATTTATAGAGTTATCTGGTAAGACTGGGACCAAGTCCAAGGGTCCTTCATCCCTCTACCTCATTAGCAAAGTTTTCCCATACAGAAGCATTAGAGAATTTCTGTTTCCAGTCCAATGCTATCAATAGACATTTAATATTTTGGGCAATCATTTAGAAAAGTTATCACACACCAGGCTGTTTCTAACACATATGGTATGGTATCAAGTTTTTACTTTGTGTTCTCTGATCTTCTCTATTTCTGTTCTTCCTAAAGCCACATAATATTACGCTATTAATATAAAAAAAAGTTCTGACAAAAGCAAACTAGCCTCATGTCCCTTGGCAAACAGCCACCTCCGAACCTGCCATTTACTGTAACTAAGAGTTTACTTAAGGTCAGATTGCAACATTTTAAAATGAACTCACATATTTTCTGAGAAGCACATTACCAGGTAAAAAATCATAACCCAGAAAAAAGTCACCAATAACTCAAACATTTCAGGAGGCTTATTAAATAAAATCTAACTTTACAGTCATGTAAACAGCAGAGATCCTTATAATGAATGGGCAGAATACACTACAGCAGATCAGGAATTAGAAAACTAAATTAGAAACACAAATCTCATTTGCTGTAAAAACAAACGGCTCTTTGTTCTTGAAAAGGAAGTTGCTAAGATAATGCAATGAATCACCTTTCTGCAGTCAATTTCTGATGCTTAACCCTTTCTATATTTCTATTACCTAATTATACATGCATCATACAATTCAGCATTTTGTGAAAAAGTGGGTATCATTAACATCTCATCTCACAGCTTTATTAAGTTAAAATTACTCAAAACTACCTTTTCTCCATATAGTGGACATTTAGGTCAGAGCTAAAATTCCATGGCATGTTTCAAGAAAGGCTAGGGAATGTATTCACTTCTTTCTCATAAATGAATACATTCCAAGGTTCAAAGTTGTATGCCAGTGATGACCCTACCTGAAGTTGATGAGAACCAACACTACTGTGGCTTGCTAAAGCACTGCGCGTTACATATACACAGAGCACACCTGCCTGGCGTTTTACCTTTATGCCTGCTGTACTGGGTCTGGCTGAGATGGCATTAATTTTCTTCATACTAGCTCTTACAGTGCTGTGTATTAGATCTGCAACAAAAACAGTGCTGACTACACACTGATGTTTCAGCTATTGCTAAACAGTGTTGCATAGCATCCGTTTTTCACACTCTGCCTTCCCCCCCTAGTGAATAGATTTTGGGAGGGGGCACAACCAGGTAGATGACCCAAACTAACCAAAGAGATACTCCATGTCATATGATGTCATGCTCAGCAATAAAAGGGAGAGGAGGGAGTGCTTCCTCTGTTGCTCAAATGGAATAACCAGTGCTCTCTGAACAGAACAACTTGAATTTCAGATGAAATAGTAATGTAAGGCTCTCAGCAGCCCAGTGTGTAGCAAAGAGACGAGTTAATGTACTGTAGTGCCAATACGGTTGGTGAAACTCTATGACAGTGCCAGTGCATAAATTATATCTGCTGTTGCAGCTCTTTTTCCAAAGTGTTGGCAATATTGATCATGAAATAAACCCAAAGATTTTTCCACTGAACATCAAAGTCAACAGAACAAAACCTGAGTCTGAGACTGGGTATTTTGTATAAAGCAGTCCCACTTTTTTCTAGACAGCACCTCTCTCTCACCTTTATGAACTGTTAAAGCCTTAAGAATCGACCTTTTCTTCTCCTTCATAGAGCTCAGAGAGTTTGCCTGTGAGGCAGAGGAGAAAGGTACCCTGTTTGGCATAATTTTCATCGTTCAAGCTAGATTTTTTTTCAAGCTGAGATTTTCAAATAAGCTTCCAAGCCTTACAACTGAAAAAAATATTCAGAATACAGTCACAAGTGGTTCCTATGCCCTAATTACAGTGCTTTCTCAATTTCTCACCCATCAGAGGACACGCATCTCTTCCTGCGTATAAGGGGAAGAATGTCTGTAACAGTGTGATATTGTTAACAAGAGAATTTAATTGAGAAACATTTTTGCATTGTGCATTAGATGTGACTCTTAGTTATGTGATATGTTCATGGGTGACAGGAAAATTATGCCTTACATCTGTAGAGATGTGTAAACGCCTCATTAAGTTTAATAATTATCTGTTAGAAGGGCAGTTCCACAAGAAAATATCTGCTACTGAAAAACAGAAGGGACACAACGAATCAACACTGCAACTGTATCATCACTGACCTTGCTAAATTAATTCACCTGCCCAGAAATATTTTTATAAACACAATAATGTATGTTTTATTGTAAAAAATGTATGAATGGGTACACCATGAAAAGGTTATCAAGTAGCCCATGAAATTAGACCCAGACTATATTTTCAGATTTGAGCTCAATTCAGCCTGAATTTATATGTTAATTCACATATGACAGAGGGAGAAAGCAGAAGATGGAAGAGAAAGGACATTGCTACGAAACGTGACACGTAAAAGGAAACTTTTTAAGAACACCTTTTCAATCAAAAAACTGCAAGTATCATCTTTGACAGACAAAAATCAGTACTATATGACTGAAACATAACAAACAAAAAAACCCATCACCTTCCTGGATGTGGCAGAAGGCAAAGTATCCCAACAATAAGAAGCTCTCAAGGAAAACTATACTATCCCATTTACATGGACAACTCAGTTTTACAGCTAAACCAGGATTATACAAACCTGGGAAACCAAAACAGAACACTATCAACTTCTGTTCACAATGAGAAGGTGGTTAGGCAAACGAAGCACAAACTTCATAATAGCCAACTGCGCATTTTGACACATACCATTAAACAAAAAATTAACCATTTTATTATATTTAACATATTTACAAAATAGTACAAATTAAAGTACTGTAACTCCATTATCGCATGACAACAAAACCTCCATACAGGCAAAAGTAGCACATGAAAGAGACACTCCGGAATATTTAGGAAGTCTTTGGTACTCAAAATGTAGTTTAAGATGCAGCATTAACTCAATCAATACAGGGCATTAAACACAGACAATGACATGTAGATTTATACCACAAAAGTAAGTTTAGCTATGGCTTTCATTCTTCTCAAAAGCTGATTACTGGACTCAGGAATCGCTTAAAAGCTTTACAGCAACTTTAGGATGGAGAGACTACTCAAAATTATTCTAAAACCAAGCTGTTGAAAATGACTGATGTATTTCTCAACTTGTATTGAATTAAACTGCCGCTTCTCAGGAGAACTATATGACAGCAAAGCACTAAACACTTCACAGGCCTAGAGCCTATTCCTCTACCCCTTGAGCAGGCAAAACTATGAAAGAATCAACTTTGTCTACTTAAGGAATATAGGATCAAGCTCCCAATAGACAATAAAACTGCATGGCAAAACATGATCAAAGACAGTATACACCCTAGTCTACACTGCTGTACACATAATTTACAAAATATGTTTTATGCATAATCTACATATTTACAAATGCTCTCAATTGTTCCATCAAGTAATGCACTCAACACAATCACAGTTTACATAATTTTGAGGTAAATCCTTGAAAAGTTAGAGCATCAGCAGAGTTTCATCTGCAAGGCTGAATCTCCCAAGTAGAGGATTTCTAATTAGAAGATCCTCTCTTTCACCTGGTCACACAGCAGTGTACGCTAGGTGTAGCGGATGGGCAAGATGGCTGCAGAGACAATGGGGATTATTGTGAATCCTCTGTGCTGTGCTTGGTTCTTCCTGATGGCCAAAAGGAGGCCAGAAAGAAGCGAAGAACACTGGGGACAGACAAAAAGAATCTGAAATATGTACTAGCAGATTCTGGTCTGTGGATGAACAGTGGGTATTATGTTGCTTGTAGAGTGGTAAAAACTGCAGTGCTAACTTGTGCAGTGCAAGATGCCTATGTGCAAAGAGGACAAGGAAAAATGAGAGGATGTGGGACAGGATGAATTAACTTTCTTGATTGATCAACGTTACCCTAGAAAGAAAATGCATTTTATTTTCTTAGAAGTTTTCAAGCCAGGTTAGACATTATCTAAGTATTCGAAACTGCACATCTGAAGACATCACCCACATTTATTTTAGCTTGTAACTACAGCACCGCTGACCCTCCATAAATATATTAAAACACTGCCTCACCAAGGGGTGGACACCACTTAACAAGGCCTGATGTTTCAAGCTAGCTAACCTAGACACAATTTCCTTTGGGATGTTCATAACACTGCAACAAGACCACTGCCTCATTGAACTGCCGCTAACACCCCAGGGAACAAGAGAGGAAAGGGCACAAAGAAGTCTGCAAGTTCCCTTTGCATTACTGTATAAGGGTACAAAAGGAGATAGAAACTCCTAACTAGGAAAAGACAGCTTAGAGCTGGAAGCATCAAAGCTCATCTGAATCAATCAAGAGGTTAAGATAAACAGTTGTGCTCTTGAGAGGTGACATCATCTTGCATTAGCATATGCTCCTCCAGAATAGACCTAGAATATTTATTTAATGTTAATGCTGAAAATTTTAAAACTGGTCTTGTCACGACTATCCTCAGTTGCACTTTTATGGTCAGCTGCTTAAACGAAAAAGCCTCACACAAAAAGACTTGGGATGACAAAGAAAGGATCCCACAATTCCACTTTGTGGACACTTTTTCAAGCGATACCACATCACTACACCTTTTTAAAATGTAGTCTTCAAACACATTGTTAGAAGTTTAGGCAGGACCTCAAAGTAGTCAGTTAACTAATTACATATGCATGAATGCTACTTATGTTTACTACATTCATATTTCCTTCAGAATGTTTTTGTGAGTGTAGAACTGTTTGTAAGGTGATAAGTAGTAGTTTGATGTTTC
Organism: Alca torda; assembly: GCA_008658365.1. Classification (NCBI taxonomy): domain Eukaryota; kingdom Metazoa; phylum Chordata; class Aves; order Charadriiformes; family Alcidae; genus Alca; species Alca torda. Next base: position 11,638,883 of record CM018087.1, on the reverse strand, counting down.
AAGACAAGTCTACTGACTATACTTTATGCCCACTGGAATGACTGAACTCTTGTTTTCCGCATGCAGTGATAAGGAATAATAAGCCTTCATCTCCTTGTACCATCACAGATGTTAGCTAGAAGAAGAGAGACTTATTAAATATTCAGCCATAGCTAGTATTCATGGTGTAGTACAGGGTGAAATGAAAAGGAACATAAAGAAAATTGTTTTCCAGAGATCTTCTGGGAAGGTGAGGGTTGGACTTTGTACTGATCCCCAGTGACTGCAAACCAGCAGGTTGTTTCTTGCACAGCTCTGGGCAAGGTAATAATCTGTCAGCACAAACTTCTGTATAAATCCCAACATTAAGACTGGAAGGTTCAGACAGACAAAAATGCTGCTGTTTAAATACTTAACAAGACCAATAACACTTTGAAGATATTAAATTTTTAAAATCCCTGAATCTGCTGGTCAGCAGAGGAAAGTTTTTAATTCATTCATCCTCTTCAACGTAAGTTGATGGAAACCAGCCCACCTGAAAATGGAAAAAGCAGAACAAAATAATACATGAGATGCACAGGGTTCTTTTAAACAGCTGAACTAGCCAAAACAAGGATGGATCTGTTTAGTAAATATAAGATTACAAAGATAAGCTTGACTGACCTGCCACAGTTAGGGTAAGTACCCCAAATAAAATAATAACTTGCAGATATGATGATTTGGAGACTAAATCCTCTTCCCCCCCCCCCCAAGAAAAACCCCTTTTGCCCAAATTGGAAGTCTAAGCATTAAGAAAAAAAGTCTAGAAATGCCAAGAGCAGTAGTAGTTTTACTACAGGCAGGATGCTGCTATTTTTTGAATGAGTAGTTAAATATTTAACAGGTTTCAGTCAGGTCCAGCGAATCCTCTTCCAAAGGAAATAGCGACTGATTTGATTGTACTAAATGGAGTTGAATTCCATTGCCACCAACAGGAGTGTTAAATAAGACAGAACTGGAAGGCAGAGTCCAGAGTTTTACACGTCGTAAGCTATAATGCTATCTCCATTCTGAAATTAATGATGTGTCAAATAAGGATTGTGTAAGATACAGGGAAGCAATGTCCTGTATTTCTTATTGTCTTATCTATTCGCTTTAAGTTTTTCACTCAGACTTCTTTATACCTAAGTAAATTTAACACTCATGAAAGACCTCAAAACCAAACCCAGAGCATGATTGGAAGGAGTAACTGCATAAATTTTGTTTTAGATGCTCAGTTTTTTTCACATGTAAAATGTATACAGGATAACCACTATTTCTTCTGCTTCCCTACTTCTTCTTGTATAATTGACCATTCCACTTTAAGATCATAACCAGGCTCATATATATTAAAAAAAAAGTTCTCAAAATTGCATAAAGCAGTAAATCTGGACATCTACTTCAACCGGACTTGCAACTTGCATTTCCAGCTTCCAGCCAATCTACTTTCTTTCACCTCGCATTCCTTGACCCCACATCTCAGCCCTTTAGACATGGCAACAGCAACACTTCTGACTAATCTGCATTAAAAAGCAGTATACTAAGATTGAAACAAATATTGCCTTTACAGATCAAAAGCAAAACTTTACTTCCATGCAAGTCTAAGAATGCAGTGTAAAGTGACTTTGTAAAAATCCCTGCTAAATATGCCACTTCATATGAGTCACATTTTCAGAGCTGAAAGAAACGGCCTCCTATAAAAAAGGTAGCTGATTCCATTGCATTAGAGTCTGGCAGAAAGGTGTGGAAATCATTCTGCGTTAAACTGCTAAACAGACTTCCACAGCACCAGGAACCTGAGCTTTCGACCCCAAATACGTATGTGCCACAGAGTTCAAGAAATTTCAACTGTAGCTCTACTATTAATCCTGGTTATTTTCCAACCATATAATCTTGCCCAAATATTCAGCCTGGTAGGTCACATTAAATAACCAATTAATTTAGATGCTGGGAAAGCTACCTGGCAAGACTTCTGCCTGGCCTCTACAAAACAGAGATGAGAACATGTTCTATCTTGTGAATTTAAATATACAAAGAAGGTTTATGATGTAGGAACACACCTTATTTTTTTTACAAAATCACTGTCAGTGAAGGCAGAAATAAAACAAAGAAAAAAAAAGCCAAACAAACAACCTTACCCTTCCATTTACTTCACCTCTCCACCAGCCATTCGCACTCATCTTTGTATAAATTTTGACAACATCCCCTTTCAATAAGGACAGTTCTCTCATGTCTCTTGCACAGAAGTCATACCTGGCTATGGCAATGCCTATCACCTTCGGACTTAGCACTGAAATGAAACAGACATTGATATTATTACGGTTTGTTAATTGAAGGCTACTAGAAGTAATGTAAATAGCAGTACTGTAAATATAAAACAATGATTTCACTACACACACTGGCATTAATTTTATGCAAATGTGAAAGCATCTGCACTATACAGATCAAGAAGGTGAATGGTGTAAAAGTTGAAGGGATTTTATGTGATTTTTTTTTTAAGTTCTTTTTATTTTTAGAAAAAAGTCAAGCTAGATGAACCTTATAAAGTATCTCACACACAAAAATTGCTAAATACATTTGCAATTATTGTATTTTTGTGCTTCATAATGAAACTTGCTGCCAGTTACGTGCATCAACATATTTTACAGGTCACTAGTTTCTTTCCAAAAGAATTATTAGCATTTACAGTTGATTTAACTTTAAACCTCTAATGAAGCAAAACAAACAGAGTAAGGTGCTGTTCTTTCAAAAACAACCTCCAAGTTAAATATTAATACGCTTAAAATTGAAAGCTAACATCAGCATGAACAAAAAAGTAAAGAGTTTCCACAGGAAATCTGTATGGATCATTTGTTACAATCCACATGAACACTGGCTGATGTAAATATATTCTTTTCAGGAGCTTATTCTGTAAATCACCAATGAATTTATTCTACAAAACTTTTCATGAAGAAAAAAAATCCTGTTTCAGTGAAATTAATACTTAAAAATTTTAAGCTACATCAATATGTAAGCATTTTGCCCTTGTAAAGCCCAGACATTTTAAGCAGTAACAAATTGTGAAATATTTTTAAGAAGCAAATGTGAAAAAACCCTCTCATTTCAAAACCCAACACCCCTCTCCCAAATAATTTTATAGGAAATTATGCTTTTAACCCTGATGTAGAATGTCCAAACTTGCAAAAGAAAGCCTCAGCTGTTCCAATTAGAGGAAAGGGGGCATAGCACCTACGAGGTAAAGGCCTTTGACCTGAGCAGTTCAGAAAAAACACCTACTACTCTACTGCATTTTGTAGTTGGATTATTTGGCCAAAGCATCCATTTTTTATTTTTTTTCCATTAACGTCATTTTCTCTTGCAGTTGTTTTCCTATGTAAGTCACTCTAGATAGGAATTCACAAGCACAAGCAAGCTTCCTACTGAAAAGATTTCCGAAGAATTCATCCTATGATCGCCATGGATGACTTCATATAATGTACGTATAATTATCTTTTTTCTCGGAAGCCTTTCCAATTTCTCAGAAATTCCCAATTGTCTTTAGAAAATACCATTAAGATTCAAGTTTTAGCAATGCCTTCAACAATGTAATACTAAAAGTTCATAGCTAGTTGCCTTTAACTTAAATCAGGAACACAAAACATGGCAAATGAGCTAGAAAAACTTGACAGTATCAGCTCTGCTTGTATTTAAGATTTCTTCTGACCCCACTGGGGACATTTCATAAAAACAGAGGCTTTTGCATAACAGTATTAAATGCATAAAACTCATTATATATTCAAATATTTTTAGCTTACAGAGACAATACAAACAATTTATTTTAAAATAACAACAAATACTATGTTTAAATTATTATTTACTATAAAAATGGAATGTCTAAAAACCTGTTTTGGCAACAGATTATGCCCTTTTTATATCATGCCACTAAAGTTTAGTCCAACATTTCAGACTGCTTATGTAGAGTATGCTTATCAGAGACTTGATACAGGACGTACAGGATGTCATACAAAAGAGAATCAGCATCTCAATTTATTGCTTATATTTACATTATGAAGATGATGTAAAAATCTAGGTGATATATTAAGTATACTAAAGTTCAAACATACTTTTTCCCCCCTCTCTAAGTCAGATGTAGGTGCTACCTGTTTAGATTCTGACATGAATGTTATGTCCTATACCTTATCAGGATTTCAGTAATCAATTTTACAAGGAAAGAGGACATCATGGGCAGCAATTGTTTTGGAGAAAGAAAAAACAAAGAGGCGTTATTGATTGTAAGGTCAGTAACCATTCATAGGCGTGCAGCAATATCACTGGCAGATTTGGGGAAGCATCATAGGATGGAAGGGGAGCAGGGTATCATTTCAGATTCTAGAAAGGAGATAATGGGGCAAGGAAGAAATTTACACAAGGCAAAGTCGAACAAATTTGGGAAAACATGGAAGAAAAGAACTAAGGAGGGAAGAAATGCATGGAAGAATAATAAAGAGGGAAAATACTGAGGATAATGGATTGAATCAAATTTCCCAGGATAAATGAAAGTTGAGGGAAGACAGTCAGCATCTGGAAAGGGCATCTGTACAGGCGGGAGTGAGAAGAAACACCGAGTGAAGGAGAGAAAGAAGATAGCTACAGGGAGGATGAGGAAGGAGAGAGAGAGAATGGGATTAACAGCAGACTGATGGAAAGAAAGTGCCCAACAGGAGAATGTGAAATTAAAGAGGGGAAAAAAGAAAAAGCAAGAAAGAAAAAAAGAAGCTATTGAGAAAGCAGTAATAAATAAACCTTGTGTATTGGGAGGGAGATACTCAAAGGATTAACAGGAAATAGAGTGAGAAATCTGAGGGAGGTGAATAGAAGGTACACGCGTGAATGAGAAAAATACACTTTTGCTTAACCTAGCCTTTCCTTCTGCAAACAGAAGAAAAGACAGGGAACTACAGTCAGCTTTGATTCACATTAGAGTACGCTGGAAAAGCTTCTCATTGACAGTGAGATAGATATGCTATAACTGCATTTTAATACTAGTTTGGGCCACTGATGAAGGAACTGGGGTGTCAACAAAAGAGTCTCCATATGATCACAGCAGGCTGGTCTAGCTTACATTTTTGCCTGCACTTAAATTCCACAAGGGTCAATGTATCCTTTTAGAAGTTGTGAGTAGTTGTTTCTCTCTCCTTGTGGTACAGCCTCCTCATAATTCTCCAGCCATAGCCCCTACGGGTTGCTCTTGTGTATTATTTTCCTTGAAGCAATGTACATTTACTTGCACTGTTTAACCAAAGCTCAGTTCTGTTACACAAGCATGGGCAGCACCTCCAGTAGTGCTCAGTAGACAGTTTAACCCTTCGGGAGAAGAGTTACCAACTTCCATATCAACAGAACTAAGCCAGCTCTGAAGATCCCTTAAAAAAAAAAAATACTTGTAATATCCATTAAATAAGTACTCCTTTATTTAATGTAAGCAAATTCTTTGGCTATTTTTAAAAAGATGGTTTTACTAAGAATGTACCACATAGTCTATCCAGCAGAATGTGAAATCCCATTCAAACAGGTAGATAAGCTTAAATTAAGAACTACTCATCAATATTTTTCTTTAATATTTTGTACTTGCATAAAGAAGTACTTTACACAGTATATTGCAATATGCAAGACATTGAATCCTTACTTTTACAGTTATTTAAGAATTTTCTGATAAAGCAGTTTTTCAGAGGAAAAGAGAAATATAATTTGTTGAAACCATATATGGGAATGTGTGATGGGCTTAAAGTAACCCTGAATCTTGATTGCTGTTCTATCACTGTAGGCCACTTCACAATTTTGTTTTCGTGGAACTGATACCAGTTTCAGTAAGAACCAACTTTACGATCAAGTACTGTGCAGTTGAATGAAAAAGGTCATTCTCTATCCTCACCCAAAATGATAGAACCTCACAGTATTCACCTACGATAACGTGCCAAAACTTAACTCCTTTGTGTTCTCCAATTCAAATGAGATGAGTGCTTCAGACATTCCAGTTGAATGTCATGACCACCAGGTGAACAGCTATACCAGAATGGCTTTCTATTCATCTTTTCTACAATGTGTACTTTATATAAGTAAATGTCAACTGGAAGAGTGCCTTAAAGCTTGGATTCTGAGTCAATGTTGTGACTACTGAAAGGAAGTAAAAGTATCTGCCTCCAAAAAAATCTATATGTAAGGAGATAGAAATGGGAAAAACAGAATCCAAAACAGTGAACAACTGAGAGGCAAAACATTCAAGAGTGGTATAGGACATTAAGATTGAAATCCCTGGCGTGAATCAGAGAGACGCTCAGCACAAGTAAGCACACTAGCAATTCTACTACCGAGCTGCTCCCTACATCCTTTTCCTCTCTAGAAACTGCAGAAAGCCTTAAGAATCCATCTCAGAGCACTAAGCAGCTCGGATGGCCTCTGTGGGGCAGATGTAAAACATACTGCCTACTCGGATCTCCTAGTCAGATCTTGATTACGACTACATCCATGTTCGTGCATGCTAGACACCTCCCTTCCCCTAGCGCAAAAGCCAACCCCACTCACGATTTCCAAAACTTAAGCCAAGTCCTCCACCCCCTGTACACAGAGGTGTGTCGGTGTAACGTGAGTGAATGCTGCATTAGCAGCAGTAGCTCCTTCCCTATGCTCCTCGAAGTCATTTACCTTCCTACTAGCAAAATTCTTCTTGAATCGTCCAGCGGTGCAGTTCACCTCTTTGAAGACCAGGTCTTAGAGATCAGAGCAAGCCACAGCCATACTGAAGCACTAATTGAGACTAACACTGCTACTACTTCAAGCATTTTTATGCAGTCTCTAATTTAAAATGTTTGCATTTACTAAAGCCAGGGATGGTTAAACGAGAATCAAGAAAACAATATTTAGAAAACAGATGGGTAAAATTAATAACAATGTTAACGCAGAATTTAAAGAAAGCATTTTCTACAAAAAAACTACTGTATTCTAGGATGCTGCTGCAGTATGGTTTGCTGCAGGGATGGGACGAATATATCATTTATCTATAAGCAGTGAAATTTTCAGGTTTGTGCATTTGAACAAATACATTGAAATATATATAGCTCATAGGTGACAACTACATAGCAAATTAACAGTTAAGTGATCATTGATTGAATCTACTGCAACTACTGAGCTTTGAAACACCTATTCAAACTTATGGTAGTATACACTTTTTCAAAAGTTTAAGAGTTTGATTTTTGTTACGCTCCAAGAATAATGTGTAATAACTCAGTTTTTGAAGTCAGATAAGAATGGAAGTATTAGATTCGTCCCTTCCCTTGCTTGCTGCACACAGAAACAACAGAAGCAAATTTAGAAGAAATATAAAAGCAGTAAAGCAGTACCTGACCAGAAAGGAGTGGAGGAAGGGGGAACAAAGCTGTAGTCTGGAGGAGTTACAAAAGAAAACCCACAGAACAAAGAAGGGGCTTAGAGAAAGAAAGAGAAAAAGAGAAAAGCAAAAGAACATTGAAATATTGGCACAAGATTTAAATAATAGTTTTTTAACTATATAATTCATTCATAATAAGGAAACTAAGGTTCGCTACTAAGGATGTCTGGAAGGAAATTGACTATAATAACTAGAAAATTTGGATCTATGATTTCATTTTTAACAATTGCATTTTTCAAAAAGTAAAGTAGAAAGACACCCATTCAGGGTTTCAGCGAAGCAAATGAAAACTGCAGACTCTTGCAAATATTTTCAGATTTAACAGAAAAATTGTTTCTTCTTTAATTTTGTGTGCACTCCACTTCTTAACAGAACAAAAAGCAGGAACTCATGCATATGTAAGAAATCATCTTGAGCTCAGGAAGATTAGTCACACGCCCTTAATTAGGAATACAGTCAAGTACCAGTTGCACCAGGGTCTCATAATAGACATGGGAAAAAGTACGCATTTTGTCCTGATAATCTTTAACATTGATAGGAATTCCACAACTAAATTGCATCCTTTAAGGCCCAAACAGTGTTCCTCGTCTTTGTAGTTTTCCCTGACTTGAGAGAACACCCTTGAGCAAACAAAAAAAGCATTAAGTTTGGCCTAGGCAGAACCAGCACATCATCCTACTCCCTGTAACAGCTTCCTCAGGTGAAAAGTTAGAGGGGCACTTGCTCTATTGCCAACAAACCCAGGGTCAATATATTTTTAAATACCAAGTTAGATGAAATGAACTAAAATTCCTTCAAATGGAACTACAGTTTGTTGACACGTTCTCCCATTTTGTCCCTCTTTTGAAGAGGCAATGAAGATATATAGTGTACGAAGTCTAATAAAATTGGGAACTTTGCTCCCAGCTGTGATTTGGAACGGGAAGTCCATCTTCAACTGTATAAATGATAATGTAGCTTCTAAATTATACCCAATAATATCTATAATTACCAACCAGGAGTGTTCCTTAAAACTGTAGCAGGATTATATTCATCACATACAGCTGTTACCCTGAACTTATTCTTGTGACTACATATGAAACAAAATCATTTCGCTTCACGATGGTTATTTGCAGGAATGACGACTAGAACTATTTTATGCAAGGAATTAACAAAGAATCCATGGTGGAGGTAATGATACAGTTTTGTGCATCTCACCCAGATGAGTATAGATATATTTGTGACAATGAAACTACCAGCATAATTAAACTAAACAGGGCCAATACTGTATTTTAACATCGATAAGCTATGGCTTATTTGTTAAAAAAACCTCACAACGTAAACCAAAAGCAGTTTAGGTTAGTATCGCAAAGTAATACAAAAGAATTATACTCCAGGGCCTCACACACACTAGGAACTCACTTCTGATCCTTCACAGTGATGATCCTTTCTCTGCCTCTAATACTGAATGGATTATCTGAAAATGCATGAGGTTACCTGAGGAACTCCTTTATACTGGAGCTAGTAACCCCACATGACAGCTCAGTGTGGAAATATGTTACACAAATCAAAAGGGCACCTTGACTGAAGTAGTGTGCCCATTCTTAGAGACAAATAACTGCCTTTATTTCTACAGAAGGACAATTATAGCATGCAGAAGTAGCGTGCAGGAGTGAAGACAGGTTAAGTGCTATATAGGGGGTGGCTGGTCCTTTCCTGGCCATACATTATCTTAATTTTTTGAGAATTTTTCTGTCTGATATAACTGAAGGTTTGGTTTTACATGTGAAATTCTGGACAACTAAACCTATGTGGGCAAGGAAATCCTACTAGATTTCTACAGATAACTAGTCTATTTTTAAAGGTCAGTGGTAAGGGTTTTGGTGTTGGCTTTTAAGGAGAAAGGCTGAGTTCTTTTGTTTCCTTAAGGGTTGAGATGACATTTGTTTTATTTTACTTTATTAACAGATACTTTTACACAGTTAATGCACTAAGTAGTAGAATGATGTGATATAACTAATGTACCTACTCCTAGTCTACAGCTGATGAAAAACAGTCAAATAGTATTTAGCTTTGTGATTTAGGTTATATTAAAATCAAGGAGACTCAGATTTCTCAGTATGATTGTGCTCTGCATCAGCAGATTGGAATAAAAACTACTCTGTAGAAGAATGTAAACTTTTCTTCCGTTTTTGCCTTTATTTCATTAAATGGTCAATCATCTCTCTAATCTAATATAAAAATTAATATTTTTCTGTGTAGCAAAACAAGATTTGATCATATTACGTCTAGAAAAGACTAGGACTGGAAAATTAAGAAGAAAGAATGTACCATTTCCCCAAAAATCTTCTTAATTAACTTGAATTTCTATATTGAGAAAAGTAAATGTCTGACAGCTTTTACAACCACATTAGAAGTGTACAATAAACCAGAACAGTGGGTGACTTCTGCAAGACGAGGACACTAAAAATCAAAGTTCTAATTAAAGTGGGATGGCAAATTAACTAGCTCTATAAAATGAAAAATTTTGTTCTAAAATTCTAGTAGATGCTGAAGGGAGAAATAATTCTCTAAAAATTTAAGAAGTTACAAGGTGATTTATTATGATTTGTATCAGAAATTAAAAGTAAACTGAAATACCACTTGATTTTCTTTCCTTCAGTGGGTAAATGAAAACACGACAATTACAAAAAATCAATATAATCACATTGTTCCAGAAAGTGAAATTAATTTGATATTGCCATTCAATTTCACAGCAGCTCAAAGACTTTGGGAGCAGAAAATAATACAACTCTGCCAAAGTCTACAGTGGTTCAACTCATGGTCTTGAGAAATACTTTTCCCACCTACTCTGTCAGTTATATATGCTAAAGGCCAGCTGTTTTGAATAAGAAGTTGATGCCTTTTCAAAAGATGGCCTCATTAACAATCCAGATACAATCACGTGAATAATGTTGTGCAAAATACTGACTTGAAACCCAAAACCTCCTTAAAATCAGCTTCAGACTGCCAAAGTCCATTTCATTCACTAGCTTCAGGCCCGTGCTTGTTAAAATAGGGTGAATGTGACACTGAGGCACAACTGAAAAAAAAAAAAAAAAGAAAAGAAAGGGAAAGTACCCCTCTCCCCCTCTCTCTCTTCAGCTAACTTGTCTGGCTTCCTTTTAACAACTGTTTTCTTGCACTCAGATTAAGTGGGAAGAGATCAAAAAAACAGCTGTGTGGTTTTTCTCACTGAGGGCTGGACATGGGGCATGTCCAGCCGCTGCCCCATGACTTATTTGCTTCCTCTACTAAACAAAACTGCAGCCTAAAGTTTACTGACTTCTTTCCAAATTCACCCCAGCAGTGTTCACACAGCCTAGATACGTAGTTATCCTAACGTCAACTTGGTAAAAACTAAAAGGACAGCTTTAAAACTGAGCAGCATGACTCACAGATGGGCTGTTAATCATGGAAATTTAGCTTAAAAAAAACCCAAAGAAACAAGCCAACATCACACATGCTAACACTTTAAAAGAAAACTGTCAAATCCATTAATGGAAATGTCATCCAGAGTCAATCTAGGTAGAATAGCAGAATTGTGGAAATTGAGAGGGCTTTTTGATCAGTATGGCCTAGGACAAAACCTGCCATTTCCCACCAGCAGAGTTCATAACATTAAAGGGCTGATATTTACTGTGGCAGAGAGGCACTTCCTCATCCCCTTGACTAAAATGAGAGCATCCCACACTCATTTCTCTTGTTCTTCCATATATTACCTAAAGGAGTAATTGTAAAAGGAGATGTTTTCTTTTGTATGTAGACAGAAGGTAATGAGGATGTAACGTAAGTCTTGTGTCCTGTAAAGTCTGAAATGATTTAGCTAATATTCCTGCAGACTAGTAAGTTGGTGGATAGTATAGATACATTCTAACTGGCCTAAGAAAGGAAAGAAAAGAAATTTGCTCTGGTCACAGTCAACAATAACCAAAACAAATGCAAAGTAAAGCAAGCAGGGCATATCCTCTCAACAATTAAATTCTCAACGCTGTGAGGAGGCAAGGGATGAGGAAAGCACAAGAGACAGCAAGAGGAAGAGAGAAGCAAAGGGAGATGGAAAGCTAAAGGGAGAAGAAAGGATGGGACAGAAATTCACCAAGAGCGGAGATGTGAGATACAGCATGGCGGGGAGACAACTGACAGAAGTCCTGGAAAGCAGTGAAAGATAAGAGAAATGGAAGGAATAAAGAGGAACTGGGAGATAGGGACGGTAAATGAAATGCACAGAGACACACTGGTTTCTTACAATCATCTGTCCTAACTTATTTTCACTTTAATTAGGCAAGGAAAAAAGTTTAGGGATGTTATGGAACAGAGGCAAGCAAGGAAACAAAAGCCCACAAACACAGCAAATGAAGGTAACACAGCCAGCTTCATCATCACAAAGACTAGACGGGACCCTACGGTCTTTCACAGCAGTCTTCATATTGTTAAAATCCCCATTAATTTTTATTTTCCTCTTATCTGTTGCAGTACAAAGATACAGCCATTGTCTGTAGAATTGCAAATCTAATATTTGCTCTCAGAAACATTATATACTTTCCAGAGACCAGCCGTGTGGTAGTTTTTATCATTAACACTGAACCTGTATGTGTCCTAAAAATCATGCTAACTTCTACTTAAGTTGTAATAGGCTAAATAAAGGATACCACATGCATTGTAAATCTTCTCAGTTCATTCCTAAACTTCGAAACTTTTTAACTGCTATTTATATCGTACAGTAGTTCATTAACTTTCAGAAGCCTACAGGCCTGTAATAAATACTAAGGTTAAAAGGCAGGCATAAAAATGATTATGATATAGTAAATCTAATGGGGTTTTTTTGAGACGTTTATGTGGTATTACTGAGCTGCTACTTCATGTGGCTACAAGACTGATTTATTTAAATCCCTTTTCAAGGATTAGAAATTGTCACAGATATTATTAACACTTGTAGCTGCGTGTATGCAAATGCCTGAAAAAACTAGGTAGGACACAGTTTAATCTCTCACCAGCACGCCTAATAGATTTTTGAATATCAGGGAGATTTTAAGTTTGGCAGCAAGACAAACTTGCTAGACATGTTTATAAACCTGCTGGCAGATCTGAATCTGCTTAGCTTCAAAAAATCCTAGCTAAAAGCATTACCATATTAATTGGTTATATGTCAAAAATGGAAAATGAAGATGTTCCAAGTACCTTGTCCTTTTAATATTTATATGACAGAAAATAATACACAAAAAATTATAATACTCACAGTTGCCACCTGTTCTGTTACTCCTTTGTCCCACTGAGTTTTCAGATTCTTTGTATGGAAATTGAAGAGTAGTATCCAAACTTCGAAAGCCTTCTTTGAGAGAGTGGTGCTTATAGTATTCTACGAGTTCCTTTCAGAAAGGAATAATACTATGTCATTAGAAATTGAAATCTCATCCTTTTCAACATTCTGGTGTACAGTCAATGACAGTTTTATCATACAAGTGACCTTATTTTATAATACAACATCCCACAGTACGTGTTTATTTTTAAAAAATCAAGTATCCTAAATATTGAATGCTTTTACGCTGCCACTTAACTGGGTTTTGTTTTTTGCTTTTTGTTGGTGGTTTTGGGGGGTTTGTTGGTGTTTTTGGTGGGGGCTGGTTTTGGGTTTGTTTGGTTTAGGTTTTGGTTTTTTTTTTTTAAGTAAAACCTTATTGTCGGAGTCAACACTTACTGCTCCTTTGAGCCAGGCTGAGCTGTTGACAAACAGCTGGCCTCTAAAACATTCATTGTACAAATCACGGTAGCAAGCTCACAAACAGGTAAGTAAGTAGCCCTGTCAGTGTAGATGGCGCTCCTCAGGAGCCTGTCACATCACCATGATTCACATCAGCAGCAGAGCTGACCTTTCGCTGCACCTCGGCCTGGATTTACACACTCAGCACATTTTAATTACTCTTGTGAAAATTTTTCAAACGTGCCATGAAAACTATGTACAAGAGCTGTTCTACTTTTGTTACCTCCAAAGTAGCACAGAACACTGTGTCACCGCAGATCGCTATTTTAGGTTTCCATGGCTGCTGGCTTTGTCTCTCTTCTGCTCCCAGTTCTACCTAGGCTACTTTTGTTCCTCTCTTCTTCCAGACACTGTTACTTTTTCTCTTGCGTCTACCCAGAACAAAGCAGTTGTTCCACAGCATATGCAAAGAGTACTTACACTATCACTTGTCTACTTAACTCTCAAGGGCAGACTTCATAATACCCTAAAACTGAGTTATGAAATGACTTTTCCCTCATTGATTGTTCACAAGGCTAAATTGGTAGCAGTGAGGCCTTTACACCAGAAATTTCTTTTGTCCTCTCAATTCTTTGACACAATGCATATCCTTTTTATTTCTTTTTTATCCAAGTTCGTGTCCTGTACTTATATCCCTGATCATTCAGCTCTATTTTGAAACCTGCATCAGTGCATTAAACCACATTGTTGCCATTAGAAGATATCTGTCAGTCTGGGACTCCAGCTCCCATGCTTTGTCAAGATTCTGAGAGCACTCTGATGTCCTCATCAGCTTCCAGTGAATCACTTGTAGCGTTTGCAGACTAGGCAGCCACCTCCTTCGTGCATTTGGGGAACACCATGATTTCTGTTGCTACCAATCATAAGATCTCAGGGTCCTCAGCCCTAACACTAAACACTTCACTGGTTTTTAAGTCGTCAAATGAAGACAGAGTGTGGAAACAGCCTGGTGCATTCTTCATCAGGAAACTGATGTTCTTCCCATTATAATGGCCACCTATTTCAGATAGGATCAGGCAAAGCATAGATTTCTGCTTGATATTTTACCACTTGTAGGATGCTCTTGTTTTACAAAGTATTAGTGGTTAAATTAAAACAATTTCTAAGGCTTCCTGATTTTAAAGCTTCTCTTCCTGCTCTTGTTTTGCATTGTCCTTCATTTTTATTTATTGTTTTAGAGTACTTGGATATGCATGCAGGAAGGCTGCAGCATAAGTTTTAATCCAATTGATTGCAGTAAATATAATATATTGAACAAGCTTTGTTCAACAATGCATCAGAAAATGCTTAAGCAGTAAAATTTTACAAATTTATTCAGACACATTGTATTTAGGAGTCTTGTCTGAGCAAAACGAGCTATTATGAAATTCTTTCAAATTAGAGTTCAGAAAAAGGAATTTCCTCCCAGTACCAGATTACTCTGACATAACATTGAAAACTCACTGATCTGGGCAGTTATAACACCGCACTCTTACTTCTGGGAATGAACTATGCCTATAGTTGTAGTGAAGTTAATGACAGAGCCTATGTTTTGTGTGTTATTACTATAGATTGTTAGTGAGTGGTTTGCTGACACAGAGTATAAGTTCAAAGTAGCCACACAGTTGCTTTAATTTAAATTAGTTGATATTGACTCCAGATTACTATTATTCCAACAAGTATTTCTGAGCTATTATCAGTTTAGACAGCCCTATTCTCTAGCTACACTTCTTTGCCTGGTGTACCAGGACCAGGAAGACCAGCCTGTTCCAAGTTTTTTTGGGCTCTCTGACACAGCTGCACCTTATATCCTTCTCCTTCTGAACTTACACATCAATAGGCATCGTTATGTTCAGAAGTACATGTGCACATGTGCTGGCCTGGGAAGGAACCTTCACTTAGCTACTTTTAGGGGTCATTACTATATAGAGAAAGATTTCCAAAGACACCAAATTCTCCTTTCAAGACCCAGCCTAACTCCACAGTAGGCTGATGCATGGGATTCAAATTCCTCCTCTGTTCTACATCACTGCAAGGGACACAAGACCAGTCCTAAATATAAATATGTATTTTTAAGCACATACTACCATTGCTTAGAGCATTAACCATAAATATAAAAAAATAATCCTATTAGTAGGTATGGACACAATCAAACGTCTTACTCTCACAGGCTTCTGTAATTTCACAAATCAAAGTAGCTCTCACTAACAGCAACAGCTACATAGAAAATCGCATACTGTTAAAAACCTAATCAATGCTTACCATTAAATTTTTAAATTTTCTGTTTTCTGCAATGTGGAAAAAGCCATCTCTTGTTAAAATCTTGATGTGTTTCACTTCGTTATTGTACCTGTGGGCAATGAGTAACTTATGAATATAAATGTGTTTTTAATCAGATGCAATCAATAATTTCCTGAGGCCATGCCCCAATAACACCACATGAATAAATTCTTAAGACAAAATGTATATTCATGCCAAAACAAAGTTGACATCTAATTAACCAAATATACTTATTAAAGTAAAGCTGAAGAGTTAATCTGTATTCAGAAAAAAAGTCACAACTAACTGCTCATTCTAACTGGGAATTCCCATATATTTCTTCCTTTTATATTCATTTTGGTAAACAACATGAAAGCGAACAAGACCCTCATAATAATTTGCATCCACAGAATTTATGAACCCACATTTTACTGAAATGTCTGAGATGAAAAGGGCTTCAACAAGTTCTCACTGAAGTCAATGAAACATTCTTATTAACTTCAGAGAAGGAGACGACATTACACACCAAACACTTTCCTACTCTTACCCAATATACTAGACCATCATTTTTGTAGACCCATTTGCTACACCAGCATTATAAAGCCATTGTTATCTTCCTACTATAAGTTCCGGGTATTTTTGTCAGCAACTTCAGCTTCAGTTTTCCTATATTCAGTTTTCCCGCTTAAAGGCTGTGTATAGTTATATAAATTGAAACAGGTTTTTATTTTCCTAATTTCAGGTATTACCTAGACACAAACGAGAACAGGAAAACTTTCTGTAGGAGATCTTATTCCACTTACTTAATACTAATTGCATATTCTCCTGACTCTTTGGTCCTGTGCCGCACCAGGTAAGTGCTATTTATTCTGTTAA
Organism: Alca torda; assembly: GCA_008658365.1. Lineage (NCBI taxonomy): Eukaryota > Metazoa > Chordata > Aves > Charadriiformes > Alcidae > Alca > Alca torda. Next base: position 11,622,570 of record CM018087.1, on the reverse strand, counting down.
TAAGTTCACTCTCTGCTTGCAATCTTTCCATTGCTCCTGCAAACCTGTAATAGAAAACAGTAACAATTGCCTATGTTTTTTTTCAAAGCTACAAATACAGGTCTATCAAATACACAATGCAGAGTCTCAATATTCTGCACATGACGGGGATCTAAAAATATATCAGTTGCAACTGAATACCACTTCCAGATCTTTGAATGAAGAATAAAGCATAAAAAAAATTCTGCACTGGGGGGTAGAAATTGTTAATTAGAGAAGTACTTGGGCACATGTTGAATACAACACCTGTTACGGAAAGTACTCAAAGCCTGAGCATTAGCTGAATGACTACTGGCTTGAAGACCTCATAAAACCAAATGTTTTTCTGAATTATGTGTTGCAAGTGAAACAATAAAACAGTGGTCCAGAACGTTTGAACCTCCCTGAATTCTAGTGGGATTTATCTTAACAGAGTGGAGAATCAGCCACCAGTAGTATACTAGGTCAAAAAAAGACCTACACAAAAATTTGGTATTTATACAAACACACTATTTTATTTGGTTTCATAATTATTCATCGTGTCTAAATGCTAAACTTTAATGGGTAGACCAAACATCCACAAGCAAAAAAACCACACCACCACCACCCTAATACATCCAAATTTGAAAGAGCTGATGCTAAGAGTTGAAAACTAAGAAAGCTAAGTCAAATAAGTCACTGGTGGTGCAACCTGACTGCATAAGCAGATTTGTGCCCTTGCTCTGCCTTGCTGGTTTGGGGGGGACTTCATGAGAGGCTGGCAGCAGACATTTATTTGCAAAATTATATTAAACATTCTATTTGGCTTGTTATGAAAAATCAGTATTTGTTTAGAACCAATTCTGATTTCACTTTTGGCAAACTAGAAGAAATCAGAATTCTCATCTAAATGACAAAGCATAAAACCAGTGAAAGAACACAAGTGATGCTTGTTCTGTTCTCTCAGAATTATCACATCTTTTTGAGAAGCGAGTTGAATTCTGGTAAAGAGTTCACACACTACATAAGCCTCAGACCAGCAGTGGTTGTAGTTTTGATACACCATCCTTTTATATCCCTACAATCTTTTTTTTTTTAATGAAATGAAGAATTCTTCATGAGACAAGATTTATTTAACGTTATTCCTTCTCTTTTTTCACTTAAGATCTACTTGCACGCTTCATATTATACTCATCTCTTATTATTCTGGTTATTCTCATCTCTTATTATTCTATTTCAGACCTCTGGGACTACTGCTGCAGAGCTACAGAGTTGTAAACAAAATGTCAAAATCATTAAACACTTTATTACATCAGAAATGCTTTTAGGCAATGCATGGTGTTGCTTTCCTAAACCATTACACAATACCTTCTTCAGAAGCCTAGAAAGGTTAAACCAATATAAATTAAATTGTAATGAACACAGTTGTCCTTCTATGACTGCTTCTTTCAAAGAGATTCTTGTGAGACTAGACAGGAACTCACCACAGTTGGGAAGAGTAGTCTACTGGTTTGGGAACCTAGGACAGGGAAAGATACAGGAGAATGAGGATCAAGATTTTTTTCTAATCAACACAAATTAGATAGCATTGATCTGTCAATATCCAGATGAAACAAGTTAAAAGAAACAGATGATCTAATTAGTTCGCAAGTTTATTTTCTTTTGAAGGAATTTATAATAAAGGACAAAACCATTCTGAAAATTGTACAGAATATTTTAACTCTTTGCTGCTGTGATAGATTTTTTTTTTTACTTAATAGAACTGTTAGAAGTTTTTCTGACAGTGCCTACATTCAAATTTCATACATAAAATAGCCCAATGCTATGTACTGTTGAAAAATATCATTAAAATGTGCCAAATTTACAGTAACATTTATAAAATTCACTTCATGTATGGCATTAGAAAGACTGTCTACTAGGAAATATAGTATATAACCTCCTGAGAGAGTTGAAGATAATGCACAGATTGCATTGTATGACATCATTCATGCCTTTGTATTTGACTTGGTTAACTTTTGTACTGGATTTTAATAAGCATGGAATTTGATTCTCAAATTCAATTTAAGAAATAAAGCAAATGACAATCAGTTTGCAAAATGGATGTTCTACGTATACATAAACATATGCATAGATAATGTTCATACATGCACAAGATGCACAGTATAGGGATCCCCATGAAAATCAGCCTTTCATGTGGACCACTTCCCACTGGTGTATGAAACTGCTATTACCCTACCCTTCTAAAACAATATGTTAAACTTGCAAAGTGCTGAAAAATTTATTTTAGTGGAAGCTTAGCATACATCTTGCATACTTATGACCTAATGTCATATATTCTTAGATAAGCAAATTATTTCCTTTTTTCTTCCAGTAAAACCACGTAACGTTTTATTTTCTGGAATCTAATAGGGAAAAAATTACAGTAACATTCTTCTCACATTTTTTTATTTATGATATATGGAATGTCTTCAACAGAGACTTCGAAACACAGGTCAACTGAGGAAAATATTATTATACAGGCCCACAAACTTAAATTAATTTAAATAAAAATCAATTACAACTCCTACTAACTTGACCTCAGATATCAACCGAGTTCTTAATCAAGTCTCTAGACCTGATCTTGAAATAAACTCCAGTGATGGCACAAAAAAAGCCTCCCCCTTGCACTCCCCAAAAACACACCACACACCCCAAAAAAAAACCCACAACACCACAAAGCCCCCATCTCCCTGCATATTATATCATAGTATCATATGTATTATATCATTATATCATATGTTTCTGCATATGCACAAACTACAGTAGTAGTTTTCTGTAGTTAAGTTGCGAGTATTCTGCAGTTAAAGTTACGAGAGTCAAGTAATGCAAAATTTTTGTGTTAACCTCTCCAAAATGCTATGGTATATTCTAGCAGTATTGCTAAAGTAATAACAGGCACCTTTTGAATGGAAAAAAGCAGAATAGAAAGCTATAAAGTGATTACTGAACCAGGATATTGTAAACTAGATGACAGGAGACAGTCTGAGCTGAGGGAACGTACAGAGGAATATGATATTTACAGCCACTTGTGTTGGTAACATTATCTTGCAACTTCCTCAAAAAAGCACTTACTCCAAAGGCTCCACTTAAACCTCTGGCCAACGATTTTCTTGCATAACTTCAGGCCATTTTCCAGTTGAGAAAGTTTTCAAAGGAACTTAAATTAGGAATTAAATTAGTATCTCTCCTAACTTCTTTTTCTCCACAGAAGTAAACAAAACTGCTCAGGTTTTTGTGATGGATAGGTTTTTGGCTAACTTTAAATTTACTTAAGATGTAACTTCCATCCCTGCACTGTTATGATTCATTTCCATGAACCAAAATTTGCAAAGTGCACAAAGCTCTGCTTACTGCCTTGGATATAATGGTCATTCAAACTAAATATATAAATACTTACTCAAATGACTCTCAATCACAGATTTTCATGATAAAATACTGAATTTTACAGGACACCCCAAAACCTACATTTTTTTTCTAAATAACAAAGCAGACACTGGTGTGGAACAAATTAAAGTTCTCTGTAATAAAACCAGGGTCACATGTTCAGCTTGCACAACAGTAAATCTATCCAGCTGTGAAAACAGTCATTAAGTTAGTCTAGCTCTTGAGAAAGAAAAAGGAAACATGCATAACTCCCAAATACAACGGGCTCTCAAACAGCAGCATTCGTAGTGCTGGTGGGCTGCAAACCCCTTTGAAGCGTAGGGGGCCTTACACAGCCAGGTACCACCACTGGTAGCAGCAGTGGCACTTCATATTCCTACAGCTACTGATGGTGTTACCTGGGGACCTCTGCTTCTAGTGGTGAGACTTGGAAAAAAGTCAACAGATTATGAATATGCTGACAATTAATTCCTACGAGAAATGTTTTAGTGAAGCGACCAAATGAGACATTTCAAGGCCAACTAGGCACTTATAAAGTCTTTGCATGCTGCGAGATATTTCAATAATACATTTCATCTACAGAAGAATTTCACCTTTAATGATTTGTATTATCCCCATAGGACTAATTAAATAACATGCATTCTATCAGCAGCAGGAATCACGGAATTTTTCAGAGTTGGAAGGGACCTCTAGAGATCATCTAGTCCAACTCCCCTGCTAAAGCCGATTGCCCAGAGCACATTACTCAGGACTGCATCCAGGCGGGTCTTGAAAGTCTCCAGAGAAGGGGACTCCACAACCTCCCTGGGCAGCCTGTTCCAGTGCTCTGTCACCCTCATCGTAAAGAAGTTTTTTCTCATATTTGATCGGAATTTCCTATGTTCCAGCTTGTGCCTGTTACCCCTCGTGCTGTTACTGGGAACCACTGAAAAGAGTCTGGCTCCATCCTCTTTAAACCCACCCTTTAGATACTTGGAAACATTAATAAGGTCTCCCCTCAGCCTTCTCTTCTCCAATAAAGAAAATAAAGGAAAGGAAATAAGGAAAATAAAGAATAGATAGAAAAAGAAACATTCTTAATTTGTCAGGTATCCTAATATGTTGGAAAGAATATAAAAATTCAAAGATGGTTTAAGTCCATCCTTCAGAGCAGTTAAACAATAGAGTGCCGTCCTTTTCATTAATTTTGAATGGGAAGATATATATATAAAACAAGCATTGTTCGTTGTCATGAAAAACGGTAAAATCAAATGTTATTCCAGAAGCTCTTGTCTCATACTGTGCTATGTATACAGTGCCTCTATAGAAATGAAAAAACTGGAAGCTAGGAAGAACCAGATATTAGTCATATAGTGCAGAAAATGTCTGCTGACATATACTACTTATTGCAAAGAGAAAAAAATTGTTTATAGGTACATCTGTGAAAAGTCTGGAATATAGATATTCTGGAGCTCAGCAGTTTTTCATTCAATATTCATTCCTAAAGTCTTTTGATGTATGTATTTTATGCTGTTTCTGGGCATTTTTATATCAGCTGGTTGTAAAGACTGTTGGACTTAATAATAACAGTAAAAGTTATAGCATATTTAAAACCTGATTGATGTTTCAGTATCTTTAACTACATCATTTATCATAATAAGATGTTTATATTTCATCCTTCCAAGTTAACAGTGGTGAAGCATCAATTTATCTTTTTGTTCTGATCGTGACACCGGTTGGTAACATTTCATGAATAATATTTATTCATTCTGTAAAGCTGTATTATTTTCAATACTCCTCTAAATAGTATATTTCTAAATTTAGCAGAAAGCTTTATTACTAGAAAGTAATCTTCACATCACCCCACTAGCATTTTTCTTAACTTTGGATATCCCACTTCCTCTGCTTTAAAGTATAGTGGTAGCTCCTAAAACATTGTTAGAGTTGCTGTCAATGATACTACGCAATGACTGACAGGGTGGCTCCAAGAACCTAACGCCAATACCGAGCAGGTACTGCCTGTGTCCAGGGCAGAGACACCATGGCATGGAAAATCCACAACTTTTACAATAAGCAGGGGGTGGAGGGAAGAAAGTCAAGTTCACATGAAGACAGGCTAAATTCCTAAGAAGACAGGCTGAGAGAGTTGGGGTTGTTCAGCCTGCAGAAGAGAAGGCTCCAGGGAGACCTTATAGCGGCCTTCCAGTACTTAAAGTACAGGAGAGATGGGGGGGGACTCTTTATCAGGGAGTGTAGCAATAGGACAAGAGGTAGCGATTGTAAACTGGAAGAGGGTAGATTTAGGTTAGATATTAGGAAGAAATTCTTCCTAATACTCTTCCTTGAAATTCTTCCTTGAGGGTAGTGAGACACTGGAACAGGTTGCCCAGGGAAGCTGTGGATGCCCCATCCCTGGAAGTGTTCAAGGCCAGGCTGGATGGGACTTTGAGCAGCCTGGTCTAGTGGGAGGTGTCCCTGCTCATGGCAGGGGTTTGGAACTAGATGATTTTTAAGGTCCCTTCCAACCCAAACCATTCTATGAGTCTATGATTCATATGACATTTTCATCTTTATTCCAGATCTGTTCTCTCACTCAATCTAACATATCTTGTACCTACAAATATTCTGTGCACCCCTCTTCAAGAAAAATTCTGAAAATACAGGGTCCTAAGGATGTCTCAGGATATACTAATGTATTTATAGTCTTTAGGATCACATGTATATTTGTTTTAGAAACTAAGGCACAACATAAGCCTTAAAGGGATATCAAAATGCAGCCACTCACAGCTGATTCCACCTACTTATAAACCATTTAAGTGGCATATCTTGATTGCTGTAAGGAAAGCAATTCTATTAATAAGTCAAACTGTTGTGAATCAAGTTAGAAGAAGTTAAAGCTGTCTTAAAGCAATGTAAGGAATATGATTCACCCCTGGTTTTATGGGTTTACATCAATTAATCTCAACAAAGGGACATACAGTAATCTGATGCACAGTGTTACAGAGGGTAGAAAATGAAGGAGCAAGCATACAGTGTATTAATGCATCATCGCACCTGTATACAAAACTCTTCAGTACATATTATAAAATAATTTTCTTATTGTTATCCTGAACTTTTCTAGATTGAGAACATCCTTGTTTGAAATAAAGGCAGGTAAGAACCTACAGAGAGGAGAAAATTTATCAAGCAGTCCAAAGTTTTATATTAGTTTTACACATTTTTAAACTCACCGTTTATGGTGTAATCCCTCTCTCTAACCCAAAATGACTGGGGAATAGATTAGAATCAAAGCATTCTGACCTTACTGCTGGGGATGGAAGAAAGTGCATTTTCATATAAGATGTTTGTTCTATATTCTGGAAACTCTTTAGACAGTTCAATTTATTAATATTCCCAAAAGTGAAATCTGCTTCTCAGACATGTTTTCTTGACATGTCCTATTTACAGCCGATAACCAAAACTATTAGTGTGCTATATTTTAAGCAATATTGAACATACCATGAAGACACAAAGGAACTAGAAACAACATGATTTTCCTACGGTAATATTAATAAAGCAATGGTATGAACTAGGCAGTTTTTCTGTAAGATGACAAACAGAATTAAACAATTGTACTTACACATGGGCTAGGCTTTACTGCATCACTGGGGAAGAACCCAAGCTCTCCTGTTGTTAGATTTCTGCCCTATAAAAAAAAAACAACAAAATTTTCTATTTTTGAGACATAACAGGATTAATAGTAAATAATAATACAGCACAGGGATTTAGGACAATAAGAGTATATCAAAGAAGCTAAAATAAAATGCTGTTCTAATAAAACATTGCTCAATAGTTGTGTGGGTTTTGTCTTTTTTTTGTTTTGTTTTTTTTTTTTTAATTTATATAATTAAGTAATAATTATAGTTGATACACCTGAGAGCTCTGAGAGATGAGATGCAAGAAGGCAACTCAGAGCCTGAGAGCTGTGATTCCCAGTTCTGTCAATGTCTGCCAGTGTCTGATATCTTCATTAATGTTGTCTCCTTAAACTTACTTCCTCCTCAGTTGGCATCACTCTAGTGAGAGCTACCACACTGCAACATCACAGACTCCCCAAATGACTACACCACCGTGCAGCGGCAGTTGCAGCATGTGAGAAATCACACTAATTCCAATGGGAACTTGGGGCTAATAATCCATCAGCCAATTCAGATACAAAGTTCTATAAGTTACGGGTTTCCATAAGTGATGCAAAGCCTTAGAAATCAGGTGGGCACGAGAATACTAACAGAATTAGATTAACTCTCTGTCTACGATATATTCACAACATGTTGCAGATGCGCCCACACAACTGGGAGACCAGCTGCAGAAATGCATCCAGTATGGCCTAAACTGAGCATTTTATGCAACACAACTGCTGCCCCTAAGTTGCAGGACCAGCAATTTATTCTGGGCTTCTTAAGGCCAAAAGTGACCTGATCAGCACAGAGCCTTGCCTCAGCAGCTCACAATTCACCACGCAGCTCTCCTGAAGAATGTCTCCTCAGCTAGACAGAAAAGCAAAATAAAAACACCTCTCTAGAGCTAGTAAACATTTGGCTGCGACCATGCTGACCACATTTTTCAGAGCAGAACAGAGCACATAGCTAAAATTTCTAAGCACAGATATATATAAGCAAGGCATCAAAATGTGTATTTTGGCAAACAAGTGTTTTGATTTGACAGATTTTTAAAAGCACATAAATGCCTAACCTCCATTAAATCTAATACACTGACTGTAAACATAATATACTATCAACATTTGGCAAAGAGAGTAAGAATGAGTACTTTACAAGCATTACAATCTTGAAAATTACATTCATTTTTTATTTTTGATGGCGTACCTGTAAGAAAAAATTAAAAGGGGAAAAAATGCTTCAGAAACAGACACGGAATTTCTTTGGGGTTTTAGTTCATTTTATTTCTGTAACACCAAATGTGTAATTGTACCCTAATACCCCACACAAAACAGAAATCAGCAATTTCAAACAGGGTGGAGCTCTCCCAGCTGTCCCATAACCATAACTCTGCCCCAGCTGAAACCAGGACAGCCACGAATGTAACAAGTAGTGAGACAACCCAAGAAAGGCCTTGTCTTCTGAAGACAAGCTTCACATGAGATAACTGTAGACAGCTTTCTTAGTTAAGTAAAAGCAAATCCTTATGCAGAACAGGGCTTCATTTATTACACATTTATGAAAGAACAGGTCAATTTAAAATCCTCTATCAATAATGAGCTCATTGAAATAGTTTGATAATGTCCTTAGGAGACTAGGTGATTTTGTTTACCTTTAGAAATCCTAGCTAAAGTCATCAAGGCTTGGTGTCATTATACACAAAACCATGACCTGTTGTCAGATGATGATTTTAAAATTTAAGACCTATCCATCAACTCATTAACAATAGCAAAATTATTATGCCACCATACTTCACTTCTACTAATCATTTCTTTCTACTTTATGTTTCCTAATTGCTTATTGTTTGATGAGTAAGCATTTCCCTTGAATGCTGCCCTATAATGGCTTATGGTCATTATAAAATCAGAAGCAAAGGACTTTACGGAACTAGTTTTAAAATGTTTATTATGTATAGACTATTACATTGTTTTTCTAAATTATTATATTCTATATTAAAATATATATTATGTGTATGCATCCACACATATTCATATATATAAGGGCCAATGAAGCCCTTCGGTTCATTTCTTTCAATGACAGTTCTCAGCAAAACTAGAGGCTGATTCATGACTCTTGTACCTGTTTTAATGAGGGAGACTTTCTGAAGCCATTTGACACTTTTGCTCTGTATTTCCAGACTGCTGCCTGCTACTTAGCTATGCAATGCCCATTAGCTTCATTGGACATGCACAGAACTAGAACTCCAGAATAGCTAAAATTTATAAATTATTATGTCCTTCTCCCATTCTCATTTTGTTTACTGCACTGTGGTGAAGAGAGGAAGGAAAGAGACGAAAAATTACAAACCAAATTACAAACCAAAAGGGGAAAAAAAAAAAGTCACTTTCAAAAGGCACTTATACCATGCTGCCTCCCCAACGTTTCAATTTTATATCATAAGTGTACTTACAATATACTTAATGCCTTTTGGCTGTTTGCAGCAGGACCACTAACTACCGAAGCATTAGAAAGTACATCTGTTTTAGCTATTACTTGATATGGGTTTAATCTGCATCAAAGAAAAGCTGGTTTTGAAAAAGGAAAGAATCAGTCCAGGAAATATCTGTATTCTTTTGGCGTACTGGAGAAACATGATTGCCTGAGGATGGCGGGTAATTGCAATGCAAGCCTGTAGAACTAGAATCACATTATATGGTATGGTAGGCACCGCAGCACCCCTGAAAGCCTACACTCAGGTTAAGCAGGTACCAATTTACTCAAACCAAACTCAGAAGAGGAGAGAAATATTCACATCTATAATAAAAATCTGAGTACTTCAAAGCTGCACTACTACAGTTGAAACACTTAGTAGCACTCCGGAGAAGGAGTCTGAAATTTCCGTTTAAAACACCAGGTTTTCTCCTCTCTCCTCCCCCACCCCCAGGGCCTCTTCCTTTTCTTATTTCATTCCACAAGTGACCTTAGCTGAGCACAAGCCAGGCGGGCAGCACAGCTCTTCTAGTCTCGCACTAGAATCACTTGGCTGTGATTGCTCAGTTTGCCTCTCAGAAGTGTTTACTGGTTCATAAAGAAAAAAACCCCATACTTCTCCTGTCTTCCGGACTGCATAACAGGTAGATTCGTATGTGTATACGGTCTTGAATTACTACACAACTTACCACAATAATTGCTATACATTCATTCAAATATTAACTTAGCAGAACTCTAATGTTTCTCAAAACACATTTGATCGCATTTAAGCCATAATTTAAGAATTACTTAGTAACTTGTGCTGTTTATTTGATGGACTGTAAAGAACAAAAAATTATACTTAAGCCACACATACTTACCTATTACACGCACTTGAATTTCTAAACTGAGCAATGGTTGACTTAAAAATCCATTCTAATATTAGTTTGCAGGTCAGTTGTAAATTATTCTAAAATGCCTCTTGAATAAAACTTACAGATTTTAATACAAACTGTGCTTTGCAGGTTTTTTTCCTTAATATGCATTTTAAAACGCAGATGTCATTACAAGACAGCTTGTAAGAAAAAAAAAAAAAGTCCTGAATGATGCTAATGGAGATGACAATTTCCATTAAGATTCAAATCTATTATTAAGGCTTCTGGGGAAAAAGGCTCATGCACTTCCCCATTTCTCCTAGTTAAACACAGTGAGATTCTAGCTAAATTCGTTAGCATGATAGGTACAAATAACATCTAAGACAAGTTCCAGTAGATTGAGTTGACAGATGTATATGAACACGGCAATAGCATCAGTCCCACAAGGTGCCAATAACTCTGGCTTGTACTAAGTGTATTAGTCAGATGATTACCTTCATGCCAGTCTCAAATCAAGAGTGCGCTTAAATGCTTCTCTGGATCGGAACTCAAGACCTTGCAGAACCAAGCCCTACACATAAAACTACATAGGCAAAAATCTGCCAAGCAATGTTTGAAAATATTTATTTTTAGTGATGTGAAATATCTGTTGTCTGCTAAATAACAGGTTTGGAGGGTTGGGGGTGAGGGGGGTGTGTTTGTTTGTTGGGGTTTTGTTGGGTTTTAAGGAAGGGGGGTGCTACAGCTATTTACATATTTTCAAATCGATAAAGCAATTCCGTTGTTTATTACTTCCCCCAGTTAAATGTTGTTCAGGATGATGCAGTGGCATAGGAACAGAATTTACTGATTCAGTCCCGAAGAGTTTGGAGAAGATTCAATCCTAACTGAAGCCAGCAAAAAATAAAAAAAAGGGTATGACCCAACTCATGTAACAGACCAAGCAGTTTTTATAGTTATATTCATTAACTTATTATGGCCTCAAAGAAAAAAGAAAATCACGAAGGCAAACACAGGAACAACAATTCAAGACAACAACAGATGCTTCCCAGTTGTTGTTCTATTAATATCCTGAAAGTTCTTCTATTTAGCTCTATTTCCATTTATCCAATAATATCAGTTTTACGCAGGATTCTAGTATGAACAATTAAAAAAACAATAAAGAAAAATGAGATATGTTTTAATGCATTTATCTTTGAAGTGAATGCCAGATGGCATTTTGAATCTGTTTATAGTTCTCAAGTAAAAAGAAATTGCAGTAACACTAGTAGTGATGTGAATCATGTGACACTTAATTTTGCTATCAATAGAATATACTTTTCCCATGTACGTAAGAAACTGTCCTTAACTGACTTGAAAGGTCATCAAGAAGTTTAGGTGTGGTTCTGTTTTGCAGAGCTATTTCTCTCCTCTATAAAACTAATATTCATAACTGGGTTTTGCCAATATAGCTTATAGTTCTGCTATGTTAGAGCAGCAGTGACTGAAAATTCATAGAACTTTGCTGTTTATGTGCCAAACATTTTCCTTAACTCCTGTAATCTCACTAGAAGGATTGATTGTTACCAATGCCATGTTCTTGCAGATTTATTCACTGGGACTTTTGTTCTAAGGCAGCAAGAACAAAGCTTTACACAATACAGGAACTACTGGTTCTTCAAAAGTCAAAATAGTTGTATTAGACATTTATTTTGGGTAAAACACAAAGATATTCTTTTGTGGTTCAAAAAGAAAAAAGTTACAAGAGTGGTATATCAATAAGAATTTAATATCTGTGACTAATGGAATATAGCCGTTTGCTAAATGATACAATACCTGCCAAAATAAGCTATGTGCATCTCCTCTAATTAGTTCAATAGTGTCTCCAATCTGGATATGCAAGGGTGGACCATCTTGTGTTGCTGGCTGTGGTATTCCATTGTAGTTTCGAATTACTTGCATTTTTGGTAAACCTGAATGAACAAACAAAAAAAGAAACAAAGCAAACATAAGTCGGCATATATTTTTAGTTAATGACAATTTGTAAAATCCGAAGGCCACAA